>JALAZF010000562.1:0-1241931 GCA_022829125.1 Lathyrus tuberosus
AAGACCTCCAAGCCTAGCCACTGCCCTAACAACTCGAAGCTTTATTGTGGAAAACTCTACGCCCAACACAAATAGCAAAAAGATGACACCAAATTGAGCAAATGTCTCAACTTCTACCATTTCACTGAAAAAATTCAAACCACGAGATAATAGATATCTAGTCATAACCGGTTGTCCAGCACAGGCAAAATTAATGCCACCACAAGTTGCAAAGACAATGACAACCAAGAGATCTGATATCAATCTCAAGTACAATTGCATAACAAAATACTTTGACTTGGGATTGGATATAATAAATACATTTTTGGTCAATTAAAGTTGGTATTTCCTCAACACAGTTCTCACTGTCCAAATGGAAAACATCATGGAACTAAAATGACTTTTCTTATTTGCTCTCATTTTTCTTGGTCCTAACTCTAGCAACAATTTCTAAAACAGCCTGTTGTCCAACAACACTATTGTTGAAACTACCAGCATCATTGGTACCATTATTAATGAGCTTATGCAAGCCAAGAGAAAAACCAGAGATTTCCAATGCAGAGCCAATGAAATAGTCATAAAAGAAATCATTGTATTCCACTAAGATCCCCAAGTCCATGTGCTTGTAGCTTGAATATACATTGTGATTACCACTAGAATCGTCAAAACTATTTTGCATTGGCATGGTCTTACAATCCAAAATCCCATTAAGATTGAAGTTATACATAACGACTCCATTAAACATAGCAAAATGATGGAAGCTCGGAAGTTTCGGTAGTTTAGCTTGACCAATTCTTTCAACAACAAAAAATGATGGCAGATTCCGACCCTTAAGTTTGGTTTGGACTTGAGATAAGGATAATACTAGTAGGTGTTCAATGAGGCAACAGTAGAAAAGAATCACAACATCGTAACAACTCATATTACGATTTGGAATCATACCATGAGAATTACAAGCAAAGTTAACATATAGATCATATTGGAAATGAGGATGATCCAACACAAGAAATTAAACAAAACTCAAGCACAAGTCCACTAGATGTGGAAGAATTACTGAAATCATAATAATTATGAAACACAATAGAACTTGTGTTATAGTTACAAGTGTCCATATCAACCTGCACAAAAAAGGAAAGAATTTGCATCATACTCAGAAAATTAGTAAAAATGTCACAAGTGAAATCAAATGGTAGGGGCATTTTAGCAAACAGATGGTGGGCTTCACATGAAGGCACAATATTGATATAAGTATATGACGAACATGTTAGCACATAAATACCAGGAATTTGGATATCAGTTGTGGGTGTACTGTGAGATTGATTTCTAAATAAATTCTTCTGTTCAAATTGGAAATAAAAAGAAAGGTTGTTTACCTTGGATGAGGATGGAGAGTTGAATGGTCTTGGGTAAACTGAGCGATGAAGCCATGGTGGGGCGAGCGGCGTCGGAAGAATGGATATTAAATTAGGTGAAACTGATGTATGAATCGTAGGTAGGGTAAGTGCGACAACGGTATTGAAATCCCCAAATACGATCAATGTTGAAGACCCCGATTGCTTGTTATCTACATCGGTTGTTGTCTTCTTCTTGCTATAACAATCATGTCCAACACTGGAAGGAAGAAAACCTTTGATTATGGGAACCGCATAAAAATCTGAAATTGATGGTTCAATCACTTGATCACTACTGAAATTAGAAACATCAAAAACTAGAAAGGCTTCTCTTAAAGCTTCTGAAACAGTCATCTCGACAGTCGGGTATGGCGTAGTCGTGATTTGTTCTTGGTATGAAAAAATTAAATCTAGACTCGAGACCTCAACATCTAACAATTCAGAAGCATCAATATCTTCTTGCAATTTGGCGGTCATTCTTGTATGCATTAGAAATGATTGATTCTCCAAAGATTGCGAAATTGAGTCCGAACCACCATTAGAAGCAGAGCTCACTTGAAGTTCAACCAATTTCTCCTCAACGCGATCCATACACAAGGAATTGGTTGTGTGTGACTTCATATACTCAGCATACCGTACATCTTCCACTTCCATGAATTTCTTCATAGTGGCTTTGAGTCTTTGGATGGCTGCCTTCAACCCGTTCATACAAGTAGCATCTGCCATGGTGATGGATGAAAGCACCAATGTAATGGTTTAGCCCTTTGCAATAATTGATTGTAGAGAAAGTGTAAATAATGGATGAAATATCTCTTGTATAGAATTCACTAAAATAGTACTAGAAAAATTAAATGAATACAAGGGCCATTGAAAGAAAGAAGATCAAGTACAAGACTTAACCATTACTCTCATTGAGAGTACCAAAGGGGAGAGAGGAGTGACTTCATAAATTTTCTTATCTGCCTTTGTTGCAAATCAATGCTCCCTTTTATAGAATGAGTGTTAACTTTATTCACTTAATTGTTGGATCAAGTGACAAGTGTCTCTTTTCTCTAACAATTTTAATAACTAACTCTGATGACACGACTTTTCTTTAATTTAGATCATAACAGGGTCCTTTTGGAAGGAAGTTTGGAGACTCGGTCTAACTTTCCTAATAACACCCTCAACAAATCAATCTTAAATATCATCCTCTTTGAAAGAATGGACAAAACTTTCCTCCAGGAAGACGTAGAATGAAAACTCTGAATACCCCCCCCCCCCCCCTCTCCCCCCCCCCCCCCCCCCCCCCACACACACACACACAAGGAGAGGAAACAACAAAAAGTTTGTATCTAGCTATAAGGATATTCCTCCAAAGATCTTGGTCATTAACAAGAAGTCTACATCTTCACTTCGCCAAAAGGACAAGATTAACCAACTGAAGGAATCCCACATATAACCTCCATATTTTCTTTGGTTTACATACATTTTTCCACTTAATCTAGGAAAATTTTGAAACACTTTTCGTCCCCCCCACAATAAAGAAACCTTTGTAAGTTGACAAACTTCTCCCACGCCATAACAGACATCTTCAAAAAAGACACGAAGAAGATGGGGATATCATTAAATAATGAGTTTAAGAGGATCACTCTACCACCCAAACTAACATATATATATATATATATATATATATATATATATATATATATATATATATATATATGCTTCCAAGAGTTGAGTCACTTCTCCAACAAGTTAACTAAAGGATCCCAAGTAGTTTGAAGTCGATGATTGACCCCCACTGGCAGACCGAGATACTTTAAAGGAAGATAACCAATCTCATAATGAAGGAAGTCTCCTACAGAGGTAAGAAAGGAAAAATCCACATTGATCCTTATAAGTCTACTCTTAAAGAAATTCACTCAAAGCCCTGAAGCCAGCTCAAAATTTAAGAATAACCTTAATACTCCATAAGTTCTCTATAGTGGGGTTAGCCACTAGGAGAGTATCATCTGAATACTGAAGATGAGACACCACCAACCCAGAGGTGTCCACCTTTAAACTAGAGTAATGACTAATCTTCTTAGTTCTAGTGACTAAACCACTAAGTCATTATGCCGCTAGAAGAAAAAGGAAGGGGCTAGAAGATCTCTTTGCTTTAACCTTCTTTGAATGCTCATCTTTTGAGTAGGACATTTCACTGTTTGGTTTGGTAGTTACAAGCTTAGAAGTAAAGCTTCTAACTTGATTTTCACCTTCATCTCTTCTTCTAAGCTTGTAACTACAAACAAGAAGTAGAGATGAAGGTGGAAATCAAGTTAACATGCTTAAGATACTGTTAAAGAAAAGTGACTAATGAACGACATATTTTAGGATGTCCAAGCTCAAAAAAAATCCAAGCAGTAGAATTGTCGGTTCAAGATGCATATATGTAGAGAATATATAAGGATATCATAAAGTTGATAATAGTGTTTAAAATATAAGAATGCATGTATGTCAGGAGAAGAATGATAATATGAACGTGGTGCAAATGAAATACTGATATGAGTGGGTTGTTAGGATTTTGGGTCACAAATGTAACATTTAAGGTGTTAGTGTCATTATTTTAATTAATCAAGACTTAAAGGGGTCTAATTAATATAATATTAAGTTTGTGGCTAAAAGCATAAATGTCACGGAAGGTCAGGTTATTGTGTAGATACCATAATTCAATATCTAATTTAATGATGGGTCAAATTAGAATATTGAAAACTAAGAAATAACCCTAGCGTTATTTAAATGGGTTATGGTCCCCATTTGTAGAGTACGATCAAAATACGATTTATCAGGTTTTTTCTCTTCATTCCCATCAGAGGAGATTCAAGGAACCCTAAGGAATTCTACAAATCGGAAGATCACATACCTGCAACCTTCAACGATTTCAATGGCAAATTCAAGTACGCTTTCGTCTTCATTCTCTAATTGAATTTTGGTATGGGTTTAAGGGTTTAGAGTTCTGTTGTTGATTTCTATATTGGTATAAATCATAATGTTATGAACAGATCTAACAAGTGGTATCAGAGCCACCCATATCTGTTCAACTTGAATTTTAGAAATTTTTTATTTGGGTCCAAATTTGGGATCCTTTGATCTTCCAATTGTATAAATCAATATTTTCATGTTGTTGATCATGTGTTTTTGAATTTTTTTTGTTTGATTATTTTTTTTGTTATGGATGGCGAACCAATTGAAAAATAATAATAATATTTTGGAAAACTTGATTTTGGCACTTTCGGTAACAATAGGTTATGTAAATTGTGTGAATATTGCTTACCAGTTATTAATATTGTGTGATTGGTTTGTATACTTTACCGGTTACTAATATTTTATACTATAAAAAATTGTTAATATAGTGAATCATTATATTCTGTGAATGAACAATTGCTTTTGTTGATAAGACCACTGTTGCCGTCACCATAAGCCATTCGTTGATGTACATATTTATATTATGTGTAGTAGTTGATATGTATAATATTCAGTCATTATGCACTGGTTATTCTTTAAAGCAATTACTACATCTATTAATTCTTCTACAAATTAGTGCTTCTTTATTTTTTGAAACAAACAAAGAAAACAAGGACACGTAATGGTTGTGCTGGTTTGCACGACTGTGTTCCTCAAAGTTGTTTTATCCATTTTCTTTGGTATCAATTTTGTTCGAATTTGACTACAAATTATAATTTTTTTATACTGTAATTTAACCTTTTGAGTGAGTAATTGAAATGAAAAATTCTCCAAAGTGACCTCTTTTGTGGAAATTGCTTATGAAAAATGTTGAATAATTTTCTGGTTGTGTGTATGTTTGTCCATGCGAGTATCAATTGCCCCAAAGGACAGTTGGTGGTTGGCCGATTTTCATACGCGCCTGTGATGATAAACATGTGATAATTATAAGGTCTCACATGTGAATAATAAATCAATCCAAAGAGGGGTTTATTATTCGACATGTTTTTATTATCAATGTTTGATCGTTACAATAAGAGTACCACTAAAAGATAATATTAGTGTCCAAAGACTCAATATTAATGGTGCACTAGGTATGTTAAGATGGGTTAGGTCTTTATTTGAACAAATTGATAATTCAATTATTATTTTTATGTAAGTATATTTAAATATTTAATCTTTGTTCTTTTTCAACTACAATTGCTTCAATATTTGCTAATATGAATTTGGTTATGGTCCTTAATGGGGCAAATTTCAAGGACTAGAAAGAGAACATAGAAAGGAGCAACATGCTTCTCCTATGGAATCTACTACCTCTGAACAGAGGAAAGATTATGAGAAGTGGGATCGCTTTAATCGCACGTGTCTTATGCTCATTCATTTAGTATTACTTTCTCTTCCTTCACAGTTTGGTCAGTTTAAGATATCTTATAATTGTCAGAAGAAGAAATGGTATCTTAATGAGCTAATTTCCTTTTATATGCAAGAAGAGGAAATGATGAAATAGGATAAGACAGAAAGTGCTCATTTTGTTAGCACCTCTAAACACAAGGGCAAAAAAAAGAAAACTTATGAGCCCAAGAATGAAGCTGCAAGTGTTCCAGCATAAAAGAAACAAAAACAAGCTGATAATTGTTTCTTTTGCAAAATGTCTGGACATGTGAAGATGAAATGTCCCAAATACCACGCTTGGCATGCAAAGAAAGGTACTTTTTTTACTTTGTTCTGTTCTGAGGTCAATTTAGCTTCAGTACCTAGAAGCACTTGGTGGTTAGACTCAGGTGCAACTACTAACATCAGTGTTTCAATGCAGGGTTTCCTGAACTACTGGAAGCCAAATGATGTTGAAAGATACATCTATGTTGGAGATGGCAAGTTGGTGGAGGTGGAAGTTGTTGGGAATTTTAGATTATTTTTATTATGTACTGGATTTTATTTGGATTTAAAAGAAACTTTTTTTGTGCCGTCATTTAGACGGAATTTAGTTTCAGTTTCATATTTGGAAAAATCAGGTTATTTGTGTTCATTTGGGAATAATATGTTTAAGTTATCTTTTAATTCAAATATTGTTGGAGCTGGTTCACTTTTTACTCATGATAATCTATATTTGTTTGACACAATAGCTACCTATGGTGAATCCTTAAATGTGGAAACACGTGGTACTAAGCGTAAAATTGATAATAATAATTCAGGAGCATTATGGCACAAGCGCCTTGGTCACATCTCTAAAAATAGAGTTGAGTGAATGGTGTCTGATGGAATTTTAGATTCCATTGACTTAACGAACTTTGATGTTTGTGTTGAATGTGTTAAAGGCAAATAGACCAAAACAAAGAAATTTGGTGCATATAGAGCTACAAATGTCTTGGAATTGATACATAGAGACATTTGTGGACCATTTTCGACACCTTCTTGGAATGGTCAACAATATTTTATACAATCCATATACGATTATTCTAGATATGAAAAGTCTTAATCATTAGATGTGTTCAAATCGTTTAAGGTTGAAGTTGAAAATCAACTCAACAAAAGAATTAAGAAAGTCAAATCTGACTGTGGCGGTGAATATTACGGCAGATATGACAGTTCGGGTGAACAACGTCCATGGCCTCTTACCAAATACCTGGAAGAATGTGGAATTGTCCCACAGTATACCATGTCAGGATCACCTAGCATGAACGATGTTGTTGAAAGACGAAACTGAGCTCTTAAGGATATGGTAATGAGTATGATTTGTCATTCTCCCTTGCCAGTGTCACTATGGGGAGAGACACTAAAGACTGCAGCTTACATTCTAAATAGAGTACCAACAAAGGTAGCTGCCAAAACACCTTATGAACTATGGACTGGGCGAAAACCTAGTCTAAAGAATTTTCATGTGTGGGTATGTCCAGCTGAGGCAAGGCCTTATAGGCCAAATGAAAATTAATTGGACCTCCGAACACTGATCAGTTACTTTATTGGCTATTTTGAAAGATCTAGGAGCTACAAATTTTATGATCTCAAATTAAATTCAATTTTTGAGATGGGAACAACCACATTCTTTGATGATATTGAGTTTGGGGGAAGAATAAGGTTAGAGACTTTGTTTTAGAGGAAGAATCAATAACAATTCCAGAATCGATTCAAATACAGTTGCTTTTTATCAAGCAAGTATGGAACCTCCACAAGACATTGTTGATTTTCCTCCTACTCAGGATGATTAGGTAATTCATGAAGAACAAACTCAAAATCCTCAAGAACAAGTGTTACAAGAACTAATACCTTTGCGGAGGTCCACTAGAGAAAGGAGAAATGTTATTCCAGATGATTACATAGTCTTTCTCCAAGAACATGAGGAAAATAATGGTATGATGGAAGATGATCCAATCAAATTTCGTCAAGCCGTGCAATAATCCAATTCGGAAAAGTGGATTTCAGCAATAAAGGAGAAGTATAAATCCATTCAAGACAATAAAGTCAAAGAACTTATCCCGTTACCAGAAGGCGTGAAACCCATTTATTGCAAATGGATTTTTAAGACCATGAGGGATTCTAATGGTAATGTGGAGAGGTATAAAGCTCGTCTTGTGGCTATGGGTTATACTCAAAAGGAAGGGATTGACTTCAAAGATAATTTCTCTCTGATTTTATCAAAAGACTATTTTAGGACAATCCTGCCTCTTGTTACACATTATGATCTGGAATTCCATCAAATGGATGTCAAGACGACATTCCTCAACGGTAACATTGATGAAATGATCTATATGGTACAACCAAAAAACTTTGTGTCGGAAGACTCGAAGAATATGGTTTGCAAATTGACAAAATCCATTTATGGACTAAAGCGGGTGTCTCGTCAGTGGTACCATAAGTTTCATGAAGTAATTCTCTCATTTGGTTTTGAGGTGAATGTTGTTGAAGATTGTGTGTATCACAAATTCAGTGGGAGCAAGTACATTTTTCTTGTCTTGTATGTCAATGAAATACTACTTGCCGCTAATGATATAGGTGACGCCTCCTTTGTATTAGAAATTTAGATACACCGAGACAGATCTCGGGGTCTTCTAGGATTATCACAAAGGAGCTATATCGAAAAAGTACTTAAAAGGTTTGGCATGCAGGAATGTAAACCAGGGGATACCCCAATCGCTAAGGAAGACAAATATAGCCTTAATCAGTGCCCAAAAGGAAATTTAGAAATTCAGGAAATGCCAAAGATTCCTTATACGTCGGCAATATGGAGTTTGATGTATGCCCAAGTATGTATGCGTCTGGATATTGTGTTCAAAGTTAGGATGTTATAGGAAGATATTTGAGCAATCCAGGAATGGATCATCGGAAAGCAGCCAAAAAGGTTATGAGGTATTTAAGGAGAACAAAAGATTATATGCTCACATATAGGAGGTCAGACCAATTAGATATCACTGGGTACTCTGACTCAGATTTTGCTAGATGCTAAGACATTAAAAGATCCACTTCATGTTATATTTACATGTTGGCTGGTGGTGCAATTTCGTGGCATAGTGTCAAGCAAACTCTTACGGCTTCATCCACCATGGCAGCAAAGTTTATAGCATGTTATGAGGCATCCAACCATGGGATTTGGCTGAGGAATCTTGTCACTGGACTGCGAATTATGGAAGGAATTGAAAGACCACTTAAGTTATAGTGTGACAACAAACCAGCCGTCGTGTATTCTAACAATAATAGGAGCTCGACCAAGTCAAAACATATTGACATCAAGTTTCTAGTTGTTAAGGAAAGAGTACAAAATGGACAGATTTCCATAAAAACTTGGTGACAAACTCCATGATAGCAAATCCTCTTACAAAAGGTCTTTCACCCAAGGTCTTTCATGATCACACTACTCGCATGGGTGTTTTACCGTTAGAGGAGTCTTTAGTTTAGTGGGAGTTAGTCAATTATGAATTTTATATTCTGTGTTTGGTATTATGTATGCATATTATAATTTTGGATATTTTCCAAATTAATAAAGTTTGATATTTAGCATTTTACATTTTGTACAATAAAGTTATTGAATAACCTCACTAATGTAAAGTAGGACCGATTGAAAATCGACATATACATACCAACTTTATGTAATTTTCATGCTACACATTCCATGATGGATCTATGTCATTTAATTGTGTCACTATTGGTGACCATTGATGGGTTTAGTTATGATTGCTATAACGAAAATCATTTTGGTTCTGAATAGTGGCATGACTAATGGACAAGATCATTTGGATATGCTTGAAGTATTTAATGGAAAATTTTGAGCTCATAAAGTCTAACACGCATGTAAAGTTACATACGTAACCAGTGGGAGATTGTTAGAATTCGGGGTCACAAATATAATATTTAAAGTGTTAGTGTCATTATTTTAATTAATCAAGAGTTAAAGGGGTCTAATTAATATAATATTAAGTTTGTGACTAAAAGTATAAATGTCATAAAATGTCCGGTTATTGTGTAGATACCGTAAGTAAATATATAATTTGATGAGGGGACAAATTAGAATATTGAAAATTAAGAAATAGTCATAGGGTTATTTAAATGGGTTACGGTTCTCATTTGTAGAGTACGATTAAAATATAGTTTATCAGGTTTTCTCTCTTCATTCCCATCAGAGAAGATTCAAGGAATCTTAATTAACTCTACAAATCGGAACATCACATACCCACAACCTTCAACGATTTGAATGACAAATTTAAGTACGCTTCCGTCTTTATTTCCTAATTAAATTCTAGTATGAGTTTAGGGTTTAGAGTTCTATTGTCAATTTCTATATTGATAGAAATCATAATGTTACGAAAGAATCGAACATGCATAAAATGCTGATTTATGGATCAGAAACAAGATTAATGCATAGTATTAAGAGAAAGATGATATGCATGAAGTAGAAGTGACACATATTTTAGAGAGATGAAAGAGTTTCTATCTCTAAAATAAATTTTGTCAATGTATTCATATTTATAAGAAAGAGGATTTAGGATGGCAACGTTAAAAGTTATTCTTATGAATTTATTGAATGAAATTTTTAAACTCCGATTGCTTTCTCCTTTACGATAAATCAATTTGAATTACACTGAATAAATAATTTGTATAAGTGTTGATTCTTTATTTTTATCTTTATTTTTTAAATTTTATAATTTTGATACAATTAGTTGATAAGTCGGTTTATTGTTTGATATAGTTTAATTTTAATTATATTTTTTAATTTATCTCACAAATATTTTAGTAAATGTTGAAATCTTTATATTGAAATTTCAAACAAAGTGATTAATTATAGTTTTTGAAACTAGAGAAAGATAATATTTTATTCAATATGAAAAGTGGATTATAATCTATTATTTTTAATATTTTATGATTGAATTGTGATTAAATATAATTTTATAATAGATTTTTCATAATTAAATCATGATTAAATAAATTCTAGTTATTTTGTTAGGATTAAACTATATTTAACTAATACTGTAATACCAAAAACTTAATTAAACCATTTTTGTATGGTACATTCACATGTCTATCTCATATTTGTTCGTCATATATCCATTATTAGCATGTGTACCAATATCAAATTAGTTGTGTTTGATTGTTAGGTTAGGACGTATCAAGTTATTGTCAACTAAATTATGAATACCAAATAAAATATCTAGCCTCGTCACTTTGATCATTAATGATACATCCAGCCTTGTCATATCTTGTTTTATTATTGTCCATCGCATTCTTTGGTGCGTAGTGGGACCCACTTTTTGTCACCAACCAATAATCACATTCTATTTTTCATATAAAGAACTAATAATCACATTCAGCATTGTTTTTTTTTTTTTAACATTCAGCATTGTTGTCAATGTAACTGATATTTTATTTTATTATATAAAGTATGAAGTGACCATTTCAAATTCGGTTGGATTTAAATAAAATTAGAGCCACTGATTATTCATTCATAATTGGAATATTAATTACACGTCTCACATTACACGTGATTTGAGTTGTTTTCTACTTTTAAGATATAGTTTCTGACCCAAGATTTTATTTGATCTTTCGATTGCGCTTATATTTTTAAGATGAAGTGACCATTATCGTGTGATTTTACATTACACGTCCTTGATTTTAAACAAGATTAAATGTCTCAAGATTTTCAATTTGATTTTCTGGCTGTGCTTCTTCTTTAACAGAAACTCATTTCTTTAAAACTTTCACTCGACTAAATTCTAATTGCAAAATCTTGTGCCAAAAACCTTGAATCACATATGATCTTCAAGGGGAAACCCTAATTGATTTTATCAATGAAACCCCAAAGTAATCTCAACCCAATTGATTTTAAAAATCCTAAATTGGACCCTATCAAACTTGAATTAAGATGACAACTAACAAAAATGATTATGTGTAATTGTTGTGTAATTGTTCAACAACATATATAATATCTAAATGGACAACCTACCAAAATGTCGAGCAAATTATACTACAGTCACGGTTCTGCTTCTTATGCAAACTGTCTCTCACCTATCCATGATACAACCAGTTTCACTTGGTCACAAAGCAAAAAAACTCCTATACTCCCATACCAAAGTGTTGTATGATGGAAATTCAGAAGCTCCTGAGAGGTTTATATGAGGAGATGATGACGTTAACAAGAAAATTCATATGATTGATTGGAAAACTTTGATGTTATATAAACATTTTTTTATATGTATATGGTGTGTATGATGAAACTTGGTTGGCATGTCAAGGAGAATGATAATAGCCTATGGTGCCAAGTCCTTAAAGGAAAATATAGCAGAAACAATGATGAGGGAGAAGTGGTGATTGTCAAGCCTGCTTATTCTTTTCTTTAGAAATGCATAGTCAAGGATTGGGAACACATTGAGAGGTTTGAAGCCTGGACAATAGGTGATGGTAGCATAGTGGGTTTTTGGAACGATATATGGATTAATGGATCTCGACGTTTAGCTAATGTTGGTGTCGAAATTCCAACGGAATTAAGGCAAGCTTTTGTGGCTGATATGGTGGGCAGAAACGGGGAGTGGAACATGATAATTATGCGATCTGTCTTGACAGAAGAGCCGATATCTATTATGCGTGTTCGCTGCTTTGCGTGGCAGCTTCTTTATGGTAAACTGCTTAACGATAAATTTTGCAGCAAACAGGGTAATTCATCATGTGCATGTTTGTTTTGTATCGATGGAGAGGAAAGAACATCAGGTTAATTTTTTCGTGGGAGATTTCCAAGATTGGGCTATATGGAGCTTAAATAATGATGCATAGTGGTGTAGAAAAACAAACAACAAGCATATTAAGAGTGGAAACAGAAAAGTTGTTTTGGTAAGTGGAAGACAAATCTGTATTAAACAAAAAGTTCACCCCCACTGCTTAGTTTTGTCCCACATCGTTTGATCAGTAAAAGATTTAGTGTTTATATTGTTACTTATGCATTGAATTCGTAAGTGAAAGGATACATGGGCCAAAAAGGTTAGGCCCAATATATTTCCTTAAGATTTAGAGAAATTAATTTGAAACAATAAAATAAAATAAAAATTCCAAAAAAAATAAATTAAAAAAATAAATAAAAGTTAAAATTAAATAAAATACAAAAAGCTAACAAATAAATAAAAAATAAATTAAAATCCACATGAAATTAAAAAATAATTTAAAATCCACTTGAAATTAAAAAAAAAATAAAAAAAAATAAAATAACACTTGGCTTGCCAAGTCAGCACACATGTGACCTAGAGCCTTTATTGAGAGAATCTGGATTTCGTAAGGGGGGATCACAATTTTTTTTTATAAGAGGTAAAATCAAAACTCGCTACATTGGCAAGAGTAACGTATATTTAATCCTATATAATATTATATTTAAAGATATCATCATATTCAATGATTATTTTTAATTTTAACTTAATTATACAAAGAGAATACTAAATATAAATCTTTTTAGTAAGATACCTTATGGTCAAAAAGTTATAATGCCTTAACAAAAATAAATATTTCTTTTCTTTTTTATCAAATAATAAATTTATTCAAAAAATAAATATTTCAAAAAATGCTAAATATATTTCATTTGCTTATTAACCTTAATAAAAAATCTAGTTCTCTAATGAGATTTTGTGTTTCTCTCTATGCTTCAAAATCACTTTAAATTTATTTTTTATACTCAAGCATTCATATATTGAATGGGAGTATTAGGGGTACTCCAACCCAATAAATAGAACCCAGTGCAAATAGCTCTAATCCCTAATGAAATCGATTACAAAAAATAAAGAGGACATTTGAGCCACTCATAATAAGAACACCTAGGATTATGTTTATCCCTAGGAGACAACCACAACCAAGAAGACAAAACAATTTTATCGACTATAACATCGAGATGACACACTTTGTCTTTGAAAATGATTTGATTCCTCGATCGCCAGATACACCAACATGACGCAAACCAGATTAAGCAAGCATTAGGCTTAGAACATTTCCCCAATAATGAAACTGCATATTCAAACAAATGCAGATAACATTCCTGCTCCAACAAACACGGAACCCCAACCCAACCTGCAATTTTCATCCATACTAGGGAGATTCTAGGATAAGAAAAGAACAAATGGTTATTGGCTTCCTCACTACAAAATTAAAACACGCAAACTTTTTCATGAACGATAGTGATAATCCATCTGCGATCTAGATTGAAACAAGTTAGCAACTTGTCTAGCAACATACGCCACGCAAAGATCTTAACTTTCAACGGGATTTTAGAACACTATAACAGATCCAAGGTAGTTTTACTATCATCCTCTATGGTTGACAATCCAAAATTCAAAATAATGGCCTCATAGCCTGACTTGATAGTAAACACACTAGTGTCACCTAAAGGCCAAACAAACCAGTCCACAGTATCACGCAAAGGTTGGATTTCCTGCAGTATCTCCATTAGATATGCATGCCCACGTTCCAAATCACCCTTTTTCACCAAATAATTGAGACCAAGGTTCCAGCGCCAATCGTTACCCACCCAATTACCAAACTCCTTAACAGTGCCTAACTTAAGAGCAGAAGCTTCAAATAATGTAAGAAAGAGGCTCGAAAACGTAGAATTTCCAATCCATCTCGTTGACCAAAAAGGAATATCACTACCATCACCTAGTCTGCAAGAAACAAACTTTGAAAAACAACCTTCCTCCAAAGAATCGCCCACGGTCATCAAGTCCCGCCACCAACACGAAAGTTTGTTTGGAGCAGAAAATTCATCATTAGACAAAATTGTTCTCGTTAAGTTCCCATACCTAACCATCAATATACCACACCACAAGGCTTGTTTATTCGAAATTATTCTCCAAAGCCATTTAGAAAGGAGAGATATGTTGAAAGCGCCCACTTCTTTAATCCCTAACCCACATAATTCCTTTGGTTTACACACGGTTTTCCAACTAATCAATGTCAAACCTTGTTTATCCACCAAGCCTGACCAAAGGAACCTCCTCTATATGGAAATAATTTGAAGAACAACCTTAACTGGCACTTTGAAGAAGGACGGGTAGTGGATAGGCAAGTTGTACAAGACGGAGTTCAATAGTGTAACCCTCCCACCAATGGATAATAATCTACCCTTCCAAGCTGACAAACGAGATTTAAGACTATTGATGACTGGGTTCCTAAATGATACTCGCCTGTGGTTACCTCCAATTATGAGGCCTAGAAATTTGAAAGGCAGATTTTCCTTCTTGCAAGCTAAGAAACGAGATGTCGCCTCCATGACTGAATCCTACACTTCAATCCTGTACAAACAACTTTTAGACACATTTATTTTCAATCTCGAAACCAATTCGAAGCCTCTAAGAATAGCCTTCAATTCCCAAATGCTTGACCATGATGCATCACACACAAGGATAATATCGTTTGCGAACTGCAACAAGTTGTGAATCACTTCGTCATTAACTCTGAACCCGCTAAGAATTTCCACCCTTGATGCCTTACTCACTAAGAACACAAGACATTTTACTGCTATAGAAAATAAGAAAGGGGACAAAGGGTATCCCTTTCTGACACCCCCGTGACACCTTGAAATCCCTAGTAGTACTGCCATTTACTAGCACGGACATGAAGATTGTAAATACTCCTCCCTTCATCCATTGCAACCATTTAAATCTGAACCCCATAAATAGCAAAATCTTCTCAAGGAGTCTCCAGTATACACGGTCATACGTCTTCGCGAAATCCGCTTTGAGCATGAGGCAGCTTCTTTTCGTTCTTT
Organism: Lathyrus tuberosus; assembly: GCA_022829125.1. Lineage (NCBI taxonomy): Eukaryota > Viridiplantae > Streptophyta > Magnoliopsida > Fabales > Fabaceae > Lathyrus > Lathyrus tuberosus. The sequence continues at coordinate 15,559 of JALAZF010000562.1, forward strand.
TAGACAAATCAATCAGCTCGTTTGCCACAAGAACCCTGTCCAATAACTGTCTACCAGTTATAAACGCAGTTTGGGACACAGGGATTAACCTATCAAATAACCCTTCTTAAACGAGCAGCCAGGATCTTGGAGATGACCTTATAAACACACCCATTGAGGCTGATAGGATGATAGTCTTCTATTCCTTGAGGACTCTCCAACTTAGGGATCAATGCAACAAATGAAGTCAATATTGCTTTAGGAAGCTTGGCTGAGGCATGAAACTCACAAATATAATTATAAACATCACTGCCTACAGTCTCCCAACAACGCTTTAGAAAATTCAAATTGAATCCGTTCGGACCTGGGCTTTCATCCCTATCGCATTCAAACACGGCCTCATGAACTTCCACTATAGTGAATAATTCTCCAACTTTGAACGTTCGACCGTAGACAGTTTAAGAAGGCCACATAGCTCTAGGCATGTTTTATATGTAGAATCCCTCACAAATCTATCAGCAAAATGATCCTTAAATGCTTTTCTGATTGATTCTACATCTTTCAATAATGAAGGTCCCACCCTTAAGACTGATATAGTATTCCTCCTAGTTCTGCACTTCAACATAGAATGGAAAAACCTGGTATTCAAATCCCATTCCTTCACCCATTTTGTTCTTGACTTCTGTTTTATAATGCTTTCCTTCAATAACAGGTTGTTCCAAATTGACTTGTTAGCTTTACTCTTTTTTACCAACATCTCATTCAAAATTGAATTGCTATCCATAAACATATCTGCTTCAATGTGATTCAACATTAAAATTCTGGCACGCAGATACCAGATGTCGATATAGATGTCATAACACTAGGATCAAAATAGCTTGATCACACAAATAAAAATCCAGAAACTTAAATGACAGGAAAGTAAAATATCACCAGTAATTGTAAACCCAGTTCGATGTAACTCACCTACATCTAGGGGCTACCAAGCCAGGAAGGAAATTCATTATGATAGTATTAGTTCAAAGCTAAACTCCCTCGTTTACAACTTCTCGCCTAATCCCTACCTTGTGCAACTTCTACCTAGACACCCTCTAGATATGAGATCTCCCTCTCACTTCCTAATCAGTCACAATCCCAGTGACAATTCAACAACAACCAACAAATAGAAGTAGCACACTTCCAAGACAATACTTGATTTTCTTAAAAGCTTCAAACAAGAACAATACACTCTTACTTAAATGCTTTAGAGTTGACAATTAACAATGAACAATCAATCAACCTCAATGCATCAGAAGATACATGAGTGACATACAATTAATAAGCACTAAACCCTAAAGACCAACCAAAACACGGCTAATCCTTATTTCCCAAAATCTTCACGTTGTGTTCTCTAAATCAATAGGGTTTGGTCTTAACTTTAAATAGCCTTCAGACCTAATGGACTTGGGCTTCTTGAGGCACACAAATAGCAGCAATCAGTTTTATCTCACTGCAAATCATCATGTACAATAATAGGAACAAAATACTAACTTTCCTAAAAAGGCTCAAGGAACCTTTTATGAAAACTAACAGAATCTGTCATAACAAAAATTTCCACAATATACTCCTATGAATATCGCCCATGTGTGCATCAAAACGCACTAAAAAATCACACTAAAAATACCAAAATAGTCATGCCCTAACTTTCTGGTATAACATGTCCTGAAACATGTCCCAACATCATGCAGAACATGATGTCTGACTGTCATGGCAGAACATCTGGTTTAAGATCTTGCTAACAACATGTTGTTTTACCAAAATGTAGCCAATCCAAAAAACACAGAACGTGCAATCTCCCCCCTTTAGCAAATTTTGTCTAAAATAACCTTAGCACACATCAGAAGCACACACAACGGAAACAAAGCAGAAACAAAGAAACCCAAGCACAATAATGTCAAACCAATAAAGAACACCTGACAACACAATGTCAAGACATCAGGTCTGACATCACAAACCAACACAAGCTACATGAGAACATGTAAGCTTTGTACAAACTGCAACCTTGCAGCTACAGATCAGATAGGTACACAGCTCCCCCTGTCATACATAACCAGTACTCCCCCTAAAGGGGAAAACCCAAATCACCAGAAAAAAACACATGAACTCACATGCAAGTTCATACAATGGAACCACACTTTAAAAACACAAGCACAAGCACACTCCCTCTGAACACCACAACCAACTGCAGAGAATAATGCATTCTCCCAAACACAACACCACATAATCCTTATTCTTAGAAACAACCAATAAGAAGAGAGAAAATTTTAAATTTATTTAAAATTTAATTTATGTTTTAATTGGAATTATGGGGTGGTTGAGATAATGAAGGAGATAGAATATTTTATTTTTATTTTTTAATTAATAAAAAACTTGTGATTGGTTGTTTGTAAAGCCAAGTGTTATGTTTGTGTCTATCTAAGTTCATTCTTATCTTGTATACCAACAGCAGAGAATCTAACCTTTCATCACAAACACACAACAGTTTATCATGCTCCCCTAAATGTTGCATACAGCCAGGCAGCAACAATGAAAAACTTTTCTTCCTAAGCAATAGTATAAACATGACATAAAGTCATGACATCTAATCTAACATTAGAAACAGCAAACAAATCAACACTTTACACCCCCTTTTTAGCCAAAAATTGACAAAAAGAAAATAGAGTAAATGTACATGGAAATACACACATATGGAAGCACAAATATCTATAATGGAAACACAAAAATGTAACAGATCCCTTTTAGATGATCTTCCAACTCTTGCCTCTATCAAAGATCCTTTTGCACTTTTTGTCGCTGTCACATATTTTCTTCAAATCATCTTTCTTTATATGGCACAAATCTTTTGCTTCATCCCTTAACAATAGTAACTTGCTTAGGCTTACCAAGCATCAACATAAAGAAGAAGGATGCAGTATCTGTTGCATTCCTCTATATCTGTAATTGCTATAACTCCTTAATAGTGCAAGTTCCTACATCATAGTTTTTGTCCTCAACAAGATCCCTAATAAAATGATGATGAATGTCAATATGCTTTATCTTGCTATGTTGGATGGGATTCTTGGATATATTGATTGCACTCAAATTGTCACAATATAATGTTATGACATCCTGTTCGACATTATATTCCTTTAGCATTTGTTTTATCCAAATAAATTGAAAGCAATTGCTTCCTGCAACAATATATTCAGACAAAGACACACAATTTTTCTTTTTGCTGAACCAAGATATAAGATTGTTTCCCAAGAAGAAACATCCTCTAGAAAGTACTTTTTCTATCATCAGCACTACCTGCCCAGTCTGCATCACAATACCCTACAAACATGGAATTAGGACTATGAGAATACAACATTCCATAATCACTAGTACCATTGATATATTTCAAGATCCTCTTCACTATATTTCAAGATCCTCTTCACTTGAGTAATGTGGCTCATTTTAGGCTCATCCTAATATCTAGCACAAACTCCTACAACACAAGTGATTTCTTTTCTAACTATAAGATACAGTAGACTACCAATTATATTCCCGTATAAACTTTGATCCACATCAACACCTTTTTTTTAGCAGAAGACATGATGTCTGGAACATCTTGTTCGACTTCATACTCAGAGTCACTTGAGGGCATTTCATTTCTTGTCAATCACCTTTTCTTGGTAGCAGGGGCCATACCTTTACATCATCCTTTGTCAGGTCTAACCTTAATACTTTTCTTGGATGCCTTATAAGGCTTAGCTTGTAGATACAACAACCTTCCCCTTTTTGTTCCTCAATCTTTTAGTAATACCAGGAGCTCGGTTCTTTCCTATAGGCTCATCATCAGAATCCACACCATATATATTGACAATGTCAGTAGACTGATTCTTCTTCACACCAGCACTCTCTTTTTTATCTTCAGCAGACATGTTATTATTATCAGAACAATCTCTTTTACCACCAACAGAATCATCTTCAGCCACATTCTCATGAGATTTTTCAGGAGACTTACTCTGAAAGTTTTCTTGTGTGATTTCAAAAGAATAACCAGGTTGGGCAAAGGATGTTGCGGCATCAGACACAACATCAGACTCAGGATCAGTAACTGAGATCTTAGAGAGATGCATATGAACACTTCTATTAACAACAACATTCAAATTAGACTGACTTAGAGTATCTTCCACTTTAGGCTTATCTAGACTCAAAGTTTCAGAGATAACAACATTTGAAACATTTGAAACAACAACATTCAAACCAGAAGTATCAACAACACCCACGAAGGCATACCTCTTTACACCCAAGATTTCTTCCTGCATTGGTCCCATTAACTCCATATGCAAAAGTTCTAGAACTTTGGAAGCATTCTGATGTTGTGACTCGGTATGTGACATCTCGATTTCCCTCCCAATTTGGCACTTATCACAAACTCCGCTCTCTTTAATCTTGAGCTTTGGCAATCCTCCTACAGCTTGTTCAGATATGATTTCCTTCATTATATTATACTTATCACATTTTCTATCAGGATACCAATCTTCTTTGATAGACGTCTTGAGATAACCATGAGCCATGAGAAATAGCTTTATATCATTGACTTTCCACTTGGCATTTTCCTTGTTTACTTGATTGCTATAAAGTTTAGGATAACCATATAGCCTGTAACAGAAGGCTTTTATATGACATTGCTTTCCATAATGGGGACATCTCTTGGGTTGGAACTTAGGTACGGTGAAAGCTTTCTGATGTTGTGTATGATGTTGGAACTACCTCTTTGTAACCAAGGTGTCATTTCTCTTTTTAGGATAGATATGTCTAGACATAGAAGATTTTTCCTTTTTGTTATATCCAATTCCTGTTGGACTTCCAGCATCTCTTCTAGCTTTGAGTATATCCAACACATATGTTCCATTGTTTAACATTCTAACAGGCTTGGTCATGTGTTCTAGCTTAGAGGTCACTAGGGATACTTCACTCTAGAAATCAAACACTTTAGTAAGCCATTCCTTCTTCTCAACCTGTAGTTATCTTTTGACAAGCTTTTGTTTTTCACCCTCCTTGCACACTTCTTCAATTTTGGCACATAAGTCTTTGTACACGACAACTAAGTCTTCATACGACATCTTCTTTTCTCCTACAGAGTCACATTTCCCAGAGAAGGCTTTAACAAGCTTGATATCTTCATTATCCTTTTCACCTTCAGAGTCATCCTTAGTCCAAGAAACAATTGTTCCTTTTTGTTGTTTCTAGAGATATATTGGGCATTATGCACTAAGTTGTCCAATTCCTTGACACTCATAACATTAAACACCTTTGTCTTTTTCTTCAGAATCACAGTTCTTGCTGGTGTTAAGAGGGATGTTCTTGACATTTAGTCTTGTTCTTTTTTTCATCTTCTCCAGAATTTGATTGCCAATAGTATTTGACATTCCTTCCTTAGTGTCAAGATCATACTGAGTCTCTATATCTTCAAAATCAGATAGAAAATCTAAGCTCTTGTTTTTCTCCTCTGACTTATCACAGATGGCCTGTTCAAAGGTTTGAAGAGATCCAATAAGTTCATCAACCCTCATGTCGATGATGTCTTTAGCTTCTTCAATAGTTGTCACCTTTATATTAGATCTCTTAGGTAGAGCTCTGAAAATTTTTCTAACCAGTTTTTCTTCAGATATCCTTTCTTTAGTTGTGCATCCATGAGTTGTCCTGAGGATTTCCCAAGCCTCTTTATCCATAATACATGTACTGATCAACCTAAAAGTATTCTTGTCTACTCCATTGGGAATTCAAGGCTTTGGAGTTTCCAAGAGCTAATTCATATTCCTCTTCTGACCAGTCTTCTTCTGGCTTCAAGGACTCATTGCCATCCTTGTCCTTCACAATAGGGTGATCCCAACCTTCCAAGACAGCTTTCCATGATCTGCTGTCCATAGATTTTAGGAAGGCTATCATACGATCCCTCCACCCGTCATAATTGGATCCATCCAAAAGAGGTGGTATGTTGTTCTATCATTCTTTCTTGTCCATGGTACCAGAAAAATACTCCCTGGAGCTCACCCAAAAACAGAACAGGGTGACCTGCTCTGATTCCAATTGAAATTCTAGCACGCAGATACTAGATGTCGAGACAGATATCACAACACTGGGATCAAAACAACTTGATCATACAAATAATAATGCAGAAACTTAATTGACAGGAAAGTAAAATAACACCGTAATTGTTAACCCAATTCGGTGCAACTCACCTACATCTGGGGGCTACCAAGCCAGGAAGGAAATTCACTATGATAGTATTAGTTCAAATCTAAACTCCCCTGTTTACAACTTCTCGATTAATCCCTACCTTGTGTAACTTCTACCAAGAGACCCTCTAGATATGAGATCCCCCTCTCACTTCCTAATCAGTTACAATCTCAGTGACAATTCAACAATAACCAACAAATAGAAGTAGCACACTTCCAAGACAATACTTGATTTGCTTAAAAGCTTCAACCAAGAACAATACACTCTTGCTTAAAATCTTTAGAGTGGACAATTAACAATGAATAATCAATCAACCTCAATGCATCAGAAGATACATGAGTGACATACAATTAACAAGCATTAAACCCTAAAGACCAACCAAAACACGGCTAAGCCTTATTTCCCAAAATCTTCACGTTGTGTTCTCTACATCAATAGGGTTTGTTCTTCACTTTAAATAGCTTTCAGACCTAATGGGCTCGGGCTTCTTGAGGCGCACAAATAGCAGCAATCAGCTTTATCTCACTGCAAATCATCATGCACAATAATAGGAATAAAATACAAACTTTCCTAAAAAGGCTCAAGGAACCTTTTTATGAAAACTAACAGAATCTGTTATAACAGAAATTTCCACAATATACTCCCATGAATATCGCCCACGTGTGCATCAGAACACACTAAAAAATCACACTAAAAATACCAAAATAGTCATGCCCTAACTTTCTGGTATAACATGTCCTGGAACATGTCACAACAACATGTAAAACATGATGTCTAACTGTCTTGGCAGAACATCTGGTTTAACATCTTGCTAACAGCATGTTGTTTTACTAAAATGTAGCCAATCCAAAAAACACAGAACTTACAAACATCTCAATCCCTTCATCAATTTTCAAATCGACCCACCCAAATACCTCCTTGTTCCACCACCTTAACCTTGAACTTAGGGCTTTAAATTTCTTGCTAAGAACTATGCCAGCACTCCCTCCAAACTGATACAATGACTATTATTTTCTCACAAAATCCAAAAAGTCAGGATACTCAAACTAGCAATTTGTCGTACCTCGAAAAAATACAATCCCCGCGATGGACGCGGAAAAAACTGTTTGAAACAGAGTCGCCACCGAACTTTATTCATCCCAAAAGAGGGAAAGGAAAATATCGATAAAACCTTTAAAGGGAGATAAAAACATGGTCGTCGCAACCAAATTTGGGATCGGGAGTCGGTTACGCAAGAGGGAAGGTATTAGTACCCTCTACGTCCGTTGTACTCAACAGGAACCTCTTGATTCGATTCGGGAGAAATGTTAGCTTGGTTTGTTTGTTTTCTTCTAAGGTAAAATTGCTTTCTAAGGGAAATGGGGTGGTTTTTTTATTAGGGTGCTCGGCAAGGATTAGAACCCTTGGGCCTACGTATTCCCTCGTGCAATGGGAAAGTCAGAGCATTCGTAGTTCGTGGGACTACGGTTTGTTGGTGTTTTTATTTAAAACGAACGAGTGTTTAATTCGCATTCTAACTGCTAAACATTGGCTTGTCTGCTCGCTGGGGGAGGCTGAAGCACTAGTTCATATGCGCGGAAGAATGGACTAAACAATGTTCTTTTTGTGAAAAGTTGTTTGAGTATGAATTAAGTGTATTAGAGATTTGATTGAGAAAAAGGTTTGATTTGGACGTGTTTTAGGAGAACGAGGGTTTAGGTTGCATTCTAACTGCTAAACATTGGCTTGTCTGCTCGCTACGGGAGGCTGAAACACGAGTTCATATGCGCGAAAGAATGACTTAAACAATGTTCTTTGGGAAAGGTGTTTGAGTTGTGGATTAAGTGTATTAAGGTTTCGGTTGCGTGGAAAATGTTTGATTTGTTAAGTATTTTAGAGGAAGAATGACGAGTATTCGATAAACGAGACGTCGGCCTCGCAACCAATTAATCGGGGCATTACTGAGATGCTAGATCTCAACGACACCTTTTTCATTCTATTGATTATGAAATTGTTTGATAATGATTAAGTTTTTTAAGACGAAAGGTTGAATGAACAATAACCCAAGGGCGTGCCTCAAGAGTCATTCATTCGAAGATCCGAGGAATGCTAGACTCCAAAAATCTCCTCCTTTCGTTAGTTGATTAAGAAAGTGTTTGAAATAGGTTGAATCAGATTGGTTATGAAAAGAAGTGAGGATCGATACTAGCCCCTAGGGGTGCTCCTAGTAACGAAACCTCGAGATGTGCAAGTGTGCGTTTGATGGCAAGGCAAAAGGCGCTCGACTTACGATTGGGCTCGATGGCGAATTGAGGACCGGTTTGGAAATGGTTTGATTTGTTAAGTGTTTTAGGGAGAATGGCAATTATTTGATAAACGAGACGTCGGCCTCGCAACCAATTAATCGGGGCATTATTGGGATGCTAGATCCCAACGACACCTTTTTCATTTGATTGATTTATGAAATATTGTTTGATGAACAACGAAAGTACCACGTGGAATGCTAGACTCCAATGGCATTCTTTTGTCCAAATAATTAAGGAGCGTGTCTTAGAAACGAAAGATCGAATGATCACTACCTAAGGCGTGCGCCTCAATAGCGGTCACTCAAGAACCCAAGAAGTGCTAGACCTCAAGAATTCAATTCTTTCGTGATTTAATTATGAAAATGATTTGAATATGTGCGTTAAGTATTTTGATCGAAAATTAAATGTTTAGGCGTTTCGATAATTGTTAGTGTGTTTGATTAAAATACGAAAAAAAAGAAATGGTTAGATAAACATGATATGAATATGATATGGACAATATGATAAGAATATGAACAATAATAATCAAGATAATATTGACAAGATATTAAAGTTGACATAAAATAAAATTGGTCTCGTCTTAATCACGATTTAATCGAGAAATCGATAATCAATGATATTAGATTTTCATTGACCAAAAGATAGAATAAAAATCGAAAATGAAAAGCCTATAAATGGATCTAGAGATTAGTAACATAAAATCCAAACCAAGAGACATAAATAAATGAAGAAACATTAAAAAAGAAAAATGAAGCCCAAATTTTATGAAAAAAACGTTGAACATATATAAACGAAAAATTGGTGGCAAGAAAATGAAAAAGGGAGGAATCATATGGGCTTAAAGCCCATCATCCTCACAGCCAAAACAAACACGGTTAAACAAACCCAACAAGGAATGGTATGCTAAAAACAAAGAGTGGCCTGCAGGTCCACCAGCAAGCAATGTTCATTTTAAAACTTAAATAAATAAAAAGAACTAGGTCAATAACCACTACTCATTTCAAAAATCGAGTGAAGTCTTATTTTAAAAGAAAAAAAAAACAAAAAGGAACGCCATCATCAACATCAATCGGTTCAGCCATAGAAAGGGAGAGCACAGTTCAAGCCAAAACGAAGAAACATGCATACGTCCGTTTATTCAACCTTTGATGAAACCCTTCACGTCTCAACCACGATTCTCTCGCTCGATCTCGCTCAGTTTCGCAAGGTCACGCCGTCAAAATGATTCCGCCATCATCACGCGTCATCTGTTTCTCTTCTCGTAACCTCATTCTCTTTTGATTTCAACTTTGCATCTCTTTCAATTTCGGTCTCGTATCCTTTTTTCAACAGGTTTGTTTAGTTTGGATTTGTATTTGGAATGGTTGATTCGCTCTTCTTCTCCTTCTAATTTCTGTTCTGGTTTGAAACAATGAAGAAGGTTGGGTTGAGGAGATTTGGGGTTGTTAGAGGTGGGTTTGGGTTGCAAAGGTTTTTGATGGAGAGGTTCTGTTGCAGTTTTCCAGTTGTTTTTTTTTCTATTGTTCAATGGCAGTATGAAAATTGTGTTGTACAGGTAGTGAGGGTCACACGGTTAAGACAGAGGATGATTTTTGCAAAGCTTGTAATGGATTTGTGGATGGTGTTGAATGGTTCGGTTTTTGCGGAGAAGAAAGTGGAGGTGTTGGGTTGTGTTGTGAAGAGAATAGAGCGCAAGGTTTGTGAAGACGGTCACGAAGAGGATGAATCGAAAATCCCCCCCCCCCAGAAAACAAAAGGGTCCTCTTTTCTTTTTAACAGGTTTTCCCTCTCTCTTTGTAACCTCTCATCCTCTTTTATTGTGAATTGGTCTTTTTTCTTCTTTAAAATCAAATTCAAAACTTGTTTGCTAAGTTTGCAAGTACATTGCTTTTGTCTTGGTATGTCGACAAGTCGTTTTCAAATGCAGATTTTTTAGTTGTTGTTGGTTGTTGTAGGGTTGGCAGCATATTGGTGCAGGCTTTGGTTGATGTTGGGGATGAGGCAGGTTACATATTTGTGAAATTGTGCAGCGGCTGGTACAAGGTTTTGGCAGAGTGTTACAGCAGTTTTGGAGCTTTGTTGACAGACTGGTAGTTTTGGTTTGGAAGTGGGCCGCGTGATGGCTGTCATTTTCTTTTCTTTTGTAACATTGTGTAGCATTTTCTTTTATTATAATGAAATAATAAGCTTTGATGGGAATGAAATGGATTTGTAAAATGAAGATGGGCCTTATTGAATGGATGATATGGATTTAGAATTGACTTGTTCCTTTTTTTATTTTTAAATGTGGATAAAAATGAATTTAGCAAATGGATAGTGAAAAAAAAGGATTATGGATTAATGAAATATGATTAGAACAATGAACAATTGGAATGCATTAATAAAAATAATATGGACATTAAATGGATTGAATAATTTGAAATTGGGTTAGAAAAAAAGGATTTGATTAATGAATGGATATTGAAATTGGTTTGGAAAAGTGGATATGAAAAAATGGTTAATAGGATTTGGGTTAGAAAAATGGAGAATTAAGGATAATGGATAATGGATAATGGATTTATGGTAGAAATTGAATATGGATTATGGTTTATGAAAATGGAAATGGATAATAATAGAGAATGGGTAATTATGGACATTAAAAATGAAGTGGATTTTTATGGATACGGATAAATAATTTTGAAGTGAACATGGATTGAAAGTTTGGATTGAAAATGGTTTGGAAGAAAAAGGAGGTACAAAGGTCATTTATACACAGGTAGGACAAATTTGGAGTATGACACAATTAAACACTTTGAACGATTTAGGCCCCCAATTAACAAAATTAGCACAAATCCAAATCGGAATATGACAAAACTCACGTCATCTTAAATAACACCTAAAGAATCTCTAGAGTATCTTACTTAATAATTATAAAACTTTTTAAATTAAAGTATACTCACTTTCTATAAAATTGATTTTCATTTTTAAGATACTGAATTATGAGAGAATAATTTTTTTTATCATCTTTTGAATCCAAGAACAATGCTAATATTCTCATTTCAATCCTAAAAGTTAGAATTTTTAAGAGAAAAAATAATAAAATTTGCATATACATAAATTAGATTTAGCATAAAAAATGACCAAATGTAATAAAATTTACTCATCAAAATAGTGAATGAAATGTTAATAATAAGTCTTTAAACAACAGAATTGGTTGCTAGTTGTACTTCTTTTTAATAATCAAACACTTACAATGTTAATAATAAGTCTTTAAACAACAGAATCGATTTCTAGTTGTATTCTTTTTAATAATCAAACACTTACAATTTATATTTATATATAATAAATTATTACAACGGTCACATCTTTATCATTATATTTGTGAATTCAATTTAATAAATACTTATATGGATTTGCACTCACCTTGACATTATTCAACATGACAATATATTGTTATAAAGATTCACATATTTATTTGTAAATTAAAATCCTCAAACAAAATATCAAACACACCATTAATTATCAATCTTTGCAGTATAAGAATTAACTATTGAGAGACACCATTAATTATCAATCATCACACACACATACAAAGGTGAATGATTCTCCATGATAGTTTTTAGCTATCACACTTGAGAGACATGAAGCTGTTTTTTTTTGGAAAGCTAATATATTTCATTCAAAAAAAAAGGAAACCAGAAGTGTTCCTAAATTACAACAGCACCAGCCAAACAGATAAATTCCAGCCAAACTCCAACCTAGACATTACTTCCCAATAGGGTACATATGAAAAGCAAAAAAATTAGAGTTGTGAGAAGAATTCACCCTCAAGGAAGCCCATTTCCAAACCAAAAGTTTAATATCCCAACAAATATTGTTAAAGTTAATAGGAGTGTTGCTAAAAATAAAAGAGTTTCTCGCCTTCCAAAGACACCAGCTTATCGCCATCCAACCGCAACCTAACTGATTAGCCATATCAGCACTCAAACCCTGCCGACACCAAGCTGAAAAAAAAGACCGACAGCAACCTTCGAAAATACAACCTAACTGATTAGCCATATCAACACTCAAACCCTGAGAGACATGAAGTTGTGTTTCTAGCTAGCTATCATGTTTGATACTTTTTTATTTATAATAATAAAAAAGATGTTATATGTGCATGAGAGATATCACTAATTTGAGCAAAATAATCCTAAATGATCATATTCAAAGTTGGTGTTGAATCAATTCAAATGTTGGAGGTTTGCCTTGAATAATCATGTCTTGAATCGAATCGTGATATTGATCATAATACTTCTTGAATTGATTTAAAATAATGTTTTAATTGGATCACCGTAACATTTGAATCAATTCCCACAAACATATGCAAAAGAAGATTGAAATTCTGGCCTATATATCAGATGTCCTATCGAGATGTCGAGACACTGATATACAACAACAATGAACAAGTTCAAAATAAAAGTGTGCAGAAAATGTAAAGAACACCAGAAATTGTTCACCCAGTTCGGTCTAACAACCTACATCTGGGGGCATACCAAGCCAGGAATGAAGTTCACTATTAGCAGTATCAATTCGAAGCTAAACTCCCCCGTTTACAACTTCTCACTCAATACCTACCCAATGACCCTTCTACCTAAGTCCTCCCTAGGTAAGAGACTTCATCTCCCTTCCAATCATCGCAATGATGTCTAGCAATCAACATCTCAGCCACTGCATCAACAGCTTGATTTCCAACAATTCTTCAAACACATAAACATAGAAGATTCTCTCATATGCTAATACTCAGCCAAGACTCTTGACTAAGAACACCATCTTGAAGTTGCTTAAAAGCTTCCTCCAAGAACAATACATCTCTTACCTACAGGCTTCGAGATACACACAATGACCAACCCACAAACCGGGTGGTTCACACATACCAACTCTCCTAGAGAGTGGTTCACAATAACGAAACCCTAATAATTTTACATCTTGGAATCATCACTAAATCAGGTTACAAACACTCCTATTTATAACCTACATCCCAACTGGATTTGGACTTCAAATCACAATAAAACTGGTGTTAAAAATCTGCAATAACTTCTGCACCAAAATAGGTCTTCAATCAAATCTTTCCTAAATTATCTCCATAATTTAGAGAGTCATTATCCTTATTGATTCTGACTTGAATCTTCCAGACCAAACAAAACAGCTCCACAAAGAGTAACATAATATTCCCAGAATATTCTGCATCTGTTAAATCATAACAGAATTTAACTGTCAGCTCAGCACAGGCGCGATGTCCTATGATCCAGGATGGGACATCTTTATTCGACATGTTGAATGCAGTAAGTTAGAACATCTTGATTAACCATCACATGACAGCAAACCAGCAACACCTTAAAACAACCATGCACTCAAATCAGCTTAGTGCAGCATAACATGTCAAGACATCACACTTGACATCTCCACAACCTGCAACTAATCTAATATGACAAATACTGAACATAACTAGTTAGTGCAGAACAGCATGTTAGAACAACTTTAGTGACATAAAGCTATCATATAGGTTTTAACAAAATTTAGCCAACACAAATACTGCATAGCTGCAGAACTAACAAACTCCCCCTTTGGCAAATTTTGGCTAAAACCATCATATCATATCAAATATATCAGCAGCAGAAGATAGTCACACACATCAGTAGCAGATAAAATAATTATCAGCACTGCAACACCTACACAAGCAGATCAGCACTCAATCTTCATCTGCACACATACACAACCTCACACAGCAGCAACTTCACAACAACATTTACCAACTAGCTCACCACTCACACTAGCAATCACAAATAAATGTTAGAACATTATATGGGACATCAGATATCAGCACATCATGCAATCACACTTTCTCCCCCTTTTTAGCCATATTTGACAAAGCAATAGCACACCAGAGCAATATCCATACAACCTTGGAATAACACAACCAGCTCCCCCTCAAGGAAACAACCAAGGAACACTACTACTTCTTACTTCTCCCCCTTTTTAGTCATAATATACCAAACCAAGCAATTATGCATCTAAGGACAATCAACCAACAGCAAGCAGGTCAGTAGCAGAACACATCCAACTCAGAAGCTTGTACAATCTGACAGTATACAGTATTCTCCCTGACATGGATAACCAATGCTCCATTGCAAGAAGAACACCCAAAATGAATGGAAAACACAAGACGCATCTTCATGTCTTCAAGAGCGCACCCTCTGTTCAACACACCTGCTGAACACATTCACCCACTGCTTGACCCTTAAGCAAACAGTACATAAATCAGATAGAAGCTTGTGTTCTCTGGAGATAAAAACCATAACATTCTGAACAGAATGTTCTGTCAGCAGATGTTAAGACATCAGTTTTGACATCATGAACAGAATCCATCTGCACTAAGGAAAAACACCACATTCCAAATAAAAACAGAATCTCCAAGCTCCCTCTTAAGCCAAGGGACCAGAAACAACCAGAACAAAAAACACATCACATCATAGAAGATCACAAGAACACAGGAACAGTATTCTCTCACCCAACTCTCCAAAGGCAATTATTTCCTATCATTCTCCCGTATGATAATTTGGAATACTCCTGATCAATTGATGAGTATCTTCACCTTCAGACTTTCAAGCAATCAATACCTGATCTGCTTCAGTCTTCTCTACATTCTCCATCCAAGACAGACGTTCTACTTCATCATTCTCCCGTATGACTATGTAGACGCTCCTTAGGCATAATATAGGCACCAAGCTCCAGAACCAGAGCAAAATCATCCTTCACCAAGGATATCCATCCCGGATAATGTTCCAACACCAAGTTAGAACATCTCCCACACACCAAGACATCATCACCATGATTCTTGATATGCTCCACCAACTGGACTTACTAGCATAGTAATCCACAGAACTAGAGAAATAAACTCTCATCCACCTTCAAGAAGAATAATCTCCTTGAGTCTTCAACTCATCACCCTTCTGCCCAAGAGTAACTTGTTCCAAGACAATCCTCAATAATAACCAGCTACCACACTCTGATTATCTTGATTCTTCGAATCCACTTCTGAGTTCAACCAAATGCCACAGTTTGATCACCTCATTCATGAATCCTCATATGAAAACAACCAAATGCCACCTTTTGATCTTTTTCACGTTTGTCAGAACTCTAACAAAGATATCCTGATCCACCAAGGAAACTTGATCTTCAAGTCACATGTTCCAATTGCTCAATAGCAAACACACTTAGACTCCCTAAGCCATGGTCATGTAACATTTTCTCCTTCATGCAGCTCCCGCAAACTGCCATAAGAACGATCTTTTGAAACATCCTATTGTTCATTCCTGTAGATCACCCTATCATAAGCTGATGTGCCACATCACCAACTGAGACTTCTGATGTTAAGCTAGATGTCAGAACATTATGACATCCAACTATTGAATTCAGCTCTTCCTTCTGCCACTCAGAAGAACCTCCTCCCTTTGCAGAAATAGATTTCCATGCTCTCATAGACTTGATTCAACAATCAAGTTTGAGTAGACAACCTCCATCCTGCTCAGAAACTCCAAAGACTTTAAATCTGCCATATCTGATTCTTCAGAAAATAAGTAGTCCAAGACTACCCCATAGCCTCACAATCTCATCTTTATAATCCCAAGCTTCTTTTAACCACCATGATAGTTTCAATATCATGTAGGACATCAACACAGAGTTCCTTGAACCCAGGATGATCTCCAAGGATCACACCTTCAGCAGCTAATTCAGGTCGTCACACACCAACACACCACGAATAGAAATAAACAGCCACATTGAGAAAAGTAAATTCATAACACTTCAGCAGTCCTGCACTTTTACATCAGACTTATACATAGGCTTCCATAAATGTATATTGTCATTAGTTGAAAGCACAACATCTTAGATAAACACTCAGCTCCCGTCAGAGTATTCACTATCGGTTAGATGCAAATCCTTATCAAAAGCAGACAAATACTCAACTGTTGTCAAGCTATTTATCATATGTGATAAGGTAACCTTCTCACACAAGGTACGACATTTGATCTGGTCTGACATTCTTTTCCAGCACCCTTGTGGCACTAGCTGATCCCTCTTTTATTAATCCACACCACTGATCACTTCAGATTAGGTAAATGGCTTGACCTGATACTCCACCATGAGCACAACTAGCTTTCTTTGGCTGAGGAAGCAATGAACTGAAATGATGTTTCAACATCAGTTTCGACATCAGTCTAAATCACATTAACCATCTACTATGACTTTGGAGACAACAACCACAGTAATCCACACACATCTCTTGCAAGGGACACACGAGGATCGATCATCAGCATCTGATCAACCTTCAAAACCAGACCATACACACAAGTAAGAACCTGCATACTCTACATCTCAAGAATCTTCTTCTCAACCTTCTGATATTCAGACCTTCTGTCTGTCTTTGAGATGTTGAATGCCATCCTTCTGCACCTAAAGAGGAGATTCCCTCTAACAGGTTTCTGAAGCAAAAAAAATATTGACTGGTCATCACAAACAGATTGTTAAATAAAATATGCTTCTCCCTAATCCTTGCAAAAACATGTTCCATTATGTGAGGACACCACATAACTGAACTCCAGCTTAAGAAGAACCTTCTCATGCCAATACCAGGGAACCATAATCTTTTGGTTCAAAAAGAAACACCAACTCCTCCTTGCTCCAAACACATTTGCAATGCCAAATCTTTATCCACAAGATTTTGCACACTCTGCTGGTTTGATGTCACAACAACTGATAGAACATCATTCAAGAACAACACCATGGGATCCTTCAATTTAGACCTGTGGATGGTCTTTCAGAGAAGAGAGCAAAAATAAATTGCATCCTTCTGATCTCTCATCAACATACTTATTGAAAATGCCTTTATGAGTGGACTTGGGTCAAACCTCTGTATCTTTGGTCACTTTAATAAGTCAGTCAATATTATCCTCAAGTATCACAACACCATGTGATACACCTTCAGAGGAGAACAGAGTGTTGCAGCCTCAACACACAAAACCACCAGGAATTTTCCATCAGATATATATAAGCAGCGGAACACACACCAGAAAACTCCTCTATAGCCCTTGCACAAACACGACACTCCATAGGTTTGAAATTAAATCAAACCACACAGCAGCTCACCATCAAAGCTACAAGCCTGATAATAATAGACAAGTCCAATACACACTCTGTCATGAACAGTCCATCCTCCACTTCTAGGGACCATTCAACCAACAAAATAAACTTCTTAAAGTTCAAGCAACTTGCCCATGACCAGA
This sequence comes from Lathyrus tuberosus, assembly GCA_022829125.1. Taxonomy (NCBI): domain Eukaryota; kingdom Viridiplantae; phylum Streptophyta; class Magnoliopsida; order Fabales; family Fabaceae; genus Lathyrus; species Lathyrus tuberosus. Next base: position 33,371 of record JALAZF010000562.1, read on the forward strand.
AAGTATCTTCCCTAGGATCTCACCCAGAAACAGAACAGGATGCCTGCTCTGATACCAATTGAAATTCTCGCCTATATATCAGATGTCCTATCGAGATTTCGAGACACTGATATACAACAACAATGAACAAGTTCAAAATAAAAGTGTGCAGAAAATGTAAAGAACACCAGAAATTGTTCACCCAGTTCGGTCTACCAACCAACATCTTGGGGCATACCAAGCCAGGAATGAAGTTCACTATTAGCAGTATCAATTCGAATCTAAACTCCCCCGTTTACAACTTCTCACTCAATACCTACCCAATGACCCTTCTACCTAAGTCCTCCCTAGGTAAGAGACTCCATCTCCCTTCCAATCATCACAATGATGTCTAGCAGTCAACATCTCAGCCACTGCATCAACAGCTTGATTTCCAACAATTCTTCAAACACATAAACATAGAAGATTCTCTCATATGCTAATACTCAGCCAAGACTCTTGACTAAGAACACCATCTTGAAGTTGCTTAAAAGCTTCCTCCAAGAACAATACATCTCTTACCTACAGGCTTCGAGATACACACAATGACCAACCCACAAACCGGGTGGTTCACACATACCAACTCTCCTAGAGAGTGGTTCACAATAACGAAACCCTAATAAGTTTACATCTTGGAATCGTCACTAAATCAGGTTACAAACACTCCTATTTATAACCTACATCCCAACTGGATTTGGGCTTCAAATCACAATAAAACTGGTGTTAAAAATCTGCAATAACTTCTGCACCAAAATAGGTCTTCAATCAAATCTTTCCTAAATTATCTCCATAATTTAGAGAGTCATTATCCTTATTGATTCTGACTTGAATCTTCCAGACCAAACAAAACAGCTCCACAAAGAGTAACATAATATTCCCAGAATATTCTGCATCTGTTAAATCATAACAAAATTTAACTGTCAGCTCAGCACAGGCGTGATGTCCTATGATCCAGGATGGGACATCTTTATTCGACATGTTGAATGCAGTAAGTTAGAACATCTTGATTAACCATCACATGACAGCAAACCAGCAACACCTTAAAACAACCATGCACTCAAATCAGCTTAGTGCAGCATAACATGTCAAGACATCACACTTGACATCTCCACAACCTGCAACTAATCTAATATGACAAATACTGAACATAACTAGTTAGTGCAGAACAGCATGTTAGAACAACTTTAGTGACATAAAGCTATCATATAGGTTTTAACAAAAGTTAACCAACACAAATACTGCATGGCTGCAGAACTAACAAAGATGGATCAAAACATCTCTTTGAAACGATTCGAACAAATATTAAATCAATTCCCACAAACATAATGGAAATCATGAACTTTAAAAATATCATTTAATCGATTTAAAACCTACTATGAATCTATTTAAGAAAACTTAACATTCTGAATCAATTCATTTAAGATCGATTTAAGTCAAACTTTCATTTTTTGCGAGAAAACAATTTTACTTTATGCGTGTGCGGAGATTAATATGGAAATTAAAATAAGATAATTTATAATAAAGAAAGCATCAAAATACCATTTTACTTTGTCCATTGTGAAGTTAATTGATCATAAAGACTATATGCATCCCCAAAGAAACTAACATGCGAACTTGCAAAATGAGCGGAGAAGTTGACCATGATTCAGTCCGCTTGTATGTGGTTGTCTTCCAAAATGCGCTCTCCCTAGCTATCCAGATCATTTTGAAATCAAGGCAACAAGATAATTACAAAAGGAGTCTAATAGCTTCAAGGCATACTACAGAAGCATAAGTGTCCTTATAATCTATCCCTTCTGACTGATTATATCCTTTTTCCACTAGCCTTGTTTTGTTTCTTATAATTATTCCGTTTTCATCTAATTTGTTCCGACAACTCCACTTAGTATTTATAGTTGTTTTGCTTTGAGGGAGTTGGACTAAATCTCATAAAAACATTCTTTATAAATAGATTGAGTTCTTTTGGCATAGTAAAAAGTCAACCTTCATCGGTCAAAGCATCGCTAACAATTTTTTGTTCAACTTGAGATATGAAAGTCGAGTAATTACAAAAATTATTTAATTGTGAATGTGTACTTACGTCCATTTTGATGTCTCCCAAAATGTTTTTTGAAGATGCATCTTTGGGCTAAAGAAACCCAGCTACTAGAGCGTCACTCAGAAGGGTCTAAGTTGTGTATGTATTGAATGTGTTTGAAGATGCATTTTTAAAATTTAAAAATAATTTAATATTTTTACGTGGTGTACTAATAATATATATGATGCATTATGAAATTCTCATTTATCATACCTTAGATATTTTTAGATGAGAAGAAGATAAGTGTTAATTTTATTTTGAAATGGTTCATTATGAGATTAACTCTTATTGTCTATATAAATTAATTAAACAAATACTTTATTATCTAATAAAAAGTTTAATTAATTTTATTATTTTGGTTTCTAATTAATAAATAATTAAATAAAAATATATACTTACATATTAAAATATAATAATTAAATAAAATGTTTCAATAATCATTGAATAAAAAATGGGAGTGTTTGGATCAGTTTGAATTAATGTTGGAATGTGCTGTCTTCTTTGCTATATAGATAAGATCATAAGATAGGCTTCCCATTATATGTGAACACTTCGATCCTATCCAGAAGAGAAGAGTTACTAACTGTATGTATGCCCTTAGTTTCGACATGATGATGAAAAACTATATTTTAATAATGGTTCTTGATTTACAGGTCGTTTTGGTAGCTATAAAGTGAAATTCCTGACATAAATTAACATCAAAACAAAAACAAAACCAAGAGCCAGCTGTTAGATATTACTTGTCACACATGAAACATGCCCAATTGGACTCCAAAACAAGAATCGAGTGGTTGTTCTTACCCTGAAACCTTATCTTGCTATGTCACCATTTATTATTTTTAAAAACTTAAAATGCATTTATTTATTTGCTAAAATATTAAAAAAAAAAATCTATCATTAATAATTATTGCAAGAATAAAAAAGAATGCAAGAATGGAAGGAAGACGGTACAATGTAACAGAAAAATAATAGAAAGTAGTTGGAAAAGATGAGATATTATTGACTCATATTGATTCATTAAAGATGAGATATTATTGACTCATATTGATTCATTGATTGAAGGAATATAAAATAGGCTGACTAGAGCATTTTAGACAAGCTTGAGATAAGACCTATATTATACATCTTACTCCTACAGCGTTATGATTAAAACCATCAAATCTCATCATTGGATTAGTTGAATATATTATCTTAATAGTCTCCCTCAAGTTGAACATTATAGATGTTTATCATGCCAAGCTTGGAGATGAACATGTTGATTTTCGAAGGAGCCAAGACCATGGTCAGAAAATCAGCAAGTTATTCTTCAGAAGGAATAGAAGCAATATGTAGGGCACTTTGGCTATCGCAGTATAGTATATTTTGTCTGGCAAAAATGATGTGCAAATCCTTAAGTAAATGTGTTTATCGTCGAAATTGGTAAACAAACGCTAGTCTTCCAAATTCTTATGGTTTTGGTTACTTGCATGATCGAGTAGATTGATCCTAAGACATATGCTTTTATTCATTTCAAGTTTTGTTATTTATGAACATTTCAACAATGTTCTTTCGAATGATTAAAAGTAATATTACAATTCTTAAAGAAATGCAAAAATGTAACTTGCAATGTAAATGACTTCAAAATAAATTTACAGGAAATGTAAATGACAAAATCTTAAATGATTTGATAAAAAGTGTAAAAATATGGTGGTCACACGTACATTGCACTCAGGAAACTCGTTTTTTAACACACACAGATACTTTGAGTAAATTTGAGTTTTTGTACAAGTTCGAGCACACTTAATCATATTTACTAAGACTCCTATTTATAATTAATCAAAAATAACTGTAATCAAACGGTCTCCTCTCCAGAAGATGCCACATTTTCGATTGCATGCTCTTCGCTATCTACAACTTTCCACGTGTCTTTGAGAAACGGATAAGGCCAAAAAATAGTTATTAGCCTCATTTTGAATTATGCTCGTCGAACGCCACTCCAAGCAAGCTTCGTCGAACTCAAGTCTGGACCAAAAAAATTTCTAAGTCCCAGACCACAATATCCCTTATGCAAAATGTCTTCTTCGACTATGTCTTCAAAAACTTTTCTGTCGAAAACAAAATATTCTTTTTCAGAATATTCTCTTTAAATTCTACTGATTTACTTTAAACATGTATGTGCGTCAAAATCCCAACCAACAAAATTTAACAGCCATTGTAACTCACATGTGGCAGTTGATAGAGCTCTGTACTCTGCCTCAGAAGAAGATCTGGAAACTGTTTGTTGCTTTTTGGCACGCCATGAAATTAGAGAAGAGGCAGTAAGAAACAATAACCTGATATGGATCTTCGAGAATCGATATAGCCGGCCCAGTCAGAGTCAGAGTACATTATGATTTTCACTTCTGAATTTCTGGGAAATAAAATACCTCTGTCAGGATTATGTTTCAGGTATCCAACCACTCTACAAGCTGCATTGAAGTGAGCCATGGTATTGGCATGAAGGAACTGACTTAATTGTTGAGTAGCAAAAGTGATATCAGGCATTGTTATATTGAGATATAGCAATCTGCCTATAAGTCTTCTATAAGCAGCTATGTCTTAAAATGGTTTGCCATTGTCTTGATGCAGTTTGACAGAAGGGTCAAGAGGGCTGGCACCTGGATTGGATCCCAATAAACCTGAATCATTGAGCAAATCTAAGCATTATTTTCTTTGTGAGATGGATATGCCAGATTTTGAGTGAGCTACTTCCAAACCTAGGAAGTACTTTAGTACTCCTAAGTCCTTGATCTTAAAATTACAATCAAGTATGGTTTCGATTCTCTGAAATTTAATCAATGAAGTGCCTGCTAATATGACATCATCTACATATATCAGTAATGTAGTGAAATCATGATTAATTTTAAGTGTGAAGAGTGAATAGTCAGAGGTAGACTGTGTGTAACCCTCATGGATCAGTAGTGAAGTTAATTTTTCATACCATTTTCTACTGGATTGCTTCAAGCCATAGAGACTTTTGAGTAGCTTGCATAGTTGATTGGGTTTGGTACAGGTTACTCCATCAGGAATTGTCATATAAGCATCTTCTTGTAAATCTCCATGGAGAAAGACGTTGTTGACATCCAACTAATGTAAGTTTCAACTATGTATTGATGCCAGAGCAAGTAACATTCTGACTGTAGTAAGCTTTGCTATAGGGCTGAATGTGTAAAAAAAATTAAGACCTTCAATTTGATTGTAGCCTTTGGCTACCAATCGTGCCTTATGCCTCTCAATAGACCCATCAACCTTGTGTTTAACTTTGAAAACCCATTTTTTCCTATAGGTTTAACATGAGGGGGCAGGTCTACAATGATCCAAGTGCCATTTTTCTTTAGAGCTTTAAGCTCAAATTTCATGGTTGTTAGCCAACAATCATGCATACTAGCTTCTTTAAAATATATTGGTTCATTACTATGTGTAATGAATGTGGAAAAAGCATGATGATCAGGGGATAAATTTGAAAAAGAGTGGTAAGAAGTGATAGGGTTTAGTGTACCTGAAGATGGTGATCCATTTGAATCATTTGAAGCATTGCACACATAATATACTAAATAAGACGGTGAATGTTTGTGTCTGGCAGATTTGTAGGCCTGAGGTGGATCTAATGGTGCAGGATTATGTGATGAGGAGGGTGTATTATTGGTTAGTGGGTCTTGAGCAGCATGGGTTTCAATAGCAGTGAGATCATTATTAGGATGTGTAATGGCAGTAGGGCATTCAGTGTTGGGTGAATCTTGGGAAATAGGGCATTAAATAAGATTTGGAATAGGTAGTGTTATGTTTTCTGTGGAGGAAGGTTTAATGTGGCAATGATAGGCTCAATTTGGTGGTTTGGAAATGGGAATGTAGGGTAAGATATTATCATGATGTTTGGTCTTTCTAGAGACAAAGATCTCTCTATTATTGAGCTAAAAAAGAATGCATCATTTCATGCCACTTTTGTAACCCAAAAATATGCATTTTCTGCCTCTTGGAACAAGTTTTATTCTGTGCGAGTGTATTGTGGATGCATAAATAGAGAGCCAAACACCTTTAAAGAGTGTAAATCAGGAAGTGTTTAGTGCATTAGAAAATAAGGTGATGTGTTGTTGAGGAGGGGACTAGCCACTCTGTTCATGATAAAAACAACATGGGATACAACATAACACCAAAACTGTTTGGGTAAGCTTGAATGAAAAAGTAATTCTCTACCTATGCTCTACCTCAGTGAGAATATTATGTGAAGAACTAGCAAGTGAAGTCAAAAGAGAAGTTAGACAACAAAAAGTTAGAGGTCAAACAAGCACAAGCAGACCTCAAAGAACGTGACACGTGCCTTTAAGGTTGTAGGAATGTGTGATTACATCAGATGATGTGGTCGATGATGAAGGTGAGATAGTACACTATGCTTTCTATGCAGATGCCGAACCCATCAATGCAGCTGAAGCATTTAAGGATTCGAAGTGGGTGAAAGCAATTAATGAGGAACTGAAGCCCATCAAAGTAAACAATATTTGGTCACTTGTCGAATTGCCTCAAGACAATAAGGTGATCGATGTGAAGTGGGTATACAAGGCGAAGTTGAATCCCAAAGAAGAAGTAACTTGACACAAGGCAAGACTTGTGGCGAAAGGATTTCTTTAGAAATAAGGAATCGACTTCGATGAAGTTTTTGCACAAGTTAGGATTGAAACAATCAGGCTGATTGTTGGTCTAGAAAACATGAACAATTGGCAGATGTGTCAGATGGATGTGAAATATGCATTCCTGAATGACCCCTTAGATGAAGAAGTTTATTTTGCACAGCCAGCTGGGTTTGTGAAACAAGGTGAAGAAAGCAAGGTATACAAGCTGCATAAAGCCCTGTATAGACTTAAGCAAGCTCCAAGAGCTTGGAATAAGAAGATGGATAGCTTTCTAAGGGAGAAGGAATTTGTGAAGTGCACAACTATGTATGGAGTAGGTGTAAGAAGAAGCAATAGTGAATTGCTTATAATATGTCTCTATGTCGATGACTTGTTGATAACAGGAAGTTGTAAGAAGGAGATCGAAGAGTTAAAACATGACTTAAGTGAGGAGTTTGAAATGTCTGACTTGGGAAATCTCTCATACTTCCTTGGCATCGAATTCTACAAGAGTAGTAGAGGTTTGATGATGCACCAAAGAAGATATGTAGGCGACATGCTAAAGAGATTTGAGATGCAAGATTGCAACCCAACTTCGACTCCAGTTGAGCCTGTTAGAACAAGATTTGTTTATGACAAGTATTCCTTAAGGTTTTAATGATAACAAAAGTATTGAAAGAAAAATAGTGTTATTTAATGTTAGTTATAAGTCTGTAGGTTCCAAAGCTTAAGAAGAATCTATTCAGAATCTGATAAAAAGACGCATTTTAGAGAAGCTGAGTTATTGGCTTTTGGTGGTTCAGAACTTAAAAACGTTCTTTAAGTAAAGTCTAATAATATAGGTTGGCTTAGACTCTAAAGCTGAAGGTATCAGCATCAGAAGAGCAATATATTATATCTACACTTATTGAAGTGCACAACTAAGTTATTCGTACTGCAGAAAGCAAGCTACAATGTCGAATCAGTTTTTCAGCTAAGAGTTTGTATTCACATGGCTCAAGAAGAGTTGACGTGCTTTACAGATATCCACTCACAACAGATCTATAGTACAAGATCACAAGGAATACGCTATGGTTAAAAGATTTACACAATGGATAAAGATCGTTTGGTGTATATATCTTCAACGTCTCTTGTGCTATGGAGTAACAAAGACACTTGTACAAGTTATCTTTTCCAACGGCTATCATTCTGCAACTGCTATATAAGTAGCTGGAGATTCAATCTAGAATCAACAACGAGGAAAATAAAGAAAGAGAGCCAAGAAGGAAGAAGCGTTTCACACTTGTATCAGAATGGAAAAATAACAAGATCAGCAATGGCAACTTAATTGAGGATGCATAAATTATGTTATTTGTTGTAAATTGTAAAAATCCTTAAGATTTCTTAAACATTAAATATCTTAGAAATCTTAAGAGCTATGATCTTTGTTATGGTTATTTCCCTGTACCTTTGATTCTATCAAGTACACCTTATTGTCTATTCTGCTAAACAGATTGTGTTTAGTAGTTTAGAAAGAAAGTTCAATGATATGTGCTTGAGCATCAAAGTCTCTTGCTGTGACCTTGAGCCAAGTAGGTCTCTTGTTATGTGCTTGAGCATTGAAGTCTTGACAAGTTGTTGATTAAGTAGGAAAAGTCTTGGACTGAAGGCTTCAGTAGAAGTCTTGAATTCGAGGAATCTGAACAGGGAAGTCTTGTACTCGAGAAGTATGAGCAGAAGTCTTGAACCTGAGGGGTATAAGCAAGAAAGTCTTGGATTCGTGGAATCTAAGAAGGAAGTCTTGAATCCGGGGGATTTAAGCAGGAAGTCTTGAACCTGAATGATTTACGCAGGAAGTCTCAGGCTGAGGGTCTGAGCAGAAAATTCTTATGCTCGAGGGCATAAGCAACTGTAATCATGATTTGATTATAGTGGAAAATCTCTTGTACTACAAGGTGACTGGACTTCTCTCTGTTTGGGAGGAACCAAGATAAATCTTTGTGTGTTTCGTTGTTATTTATTTTCTTCTGTTATTATTCTGCTGTAACTTATAATCAGAATCTGAACATGGTTTAGAATCTGAAATCTATTCAAGAGCAAAGCAAAAACGATGAACACAATTCAATTCCCCATTCTTGTGTATTTTTCTCACCTTCAGGGCTCAGATTGCAACTGTCGAAAGACACAGATGAAGATGATGTCCATCGTACCCCAAATTTTGTCCACCGTTCATAAGTTTTCTAGTGCCACTTTATTTCGAATGAATGAGATAACATAATTGGTAGAAGAGCGTGTGTAAGGAGTTATAAGGGCGAGGTCCTAAGTTCGAGTTCCACCTTTCACATCTTTAGTGTTTTTCTCCTTTTTCGAATTTTCTAGACTTTTTTCATTGTTCTTTGTAGAATTATATTTTTCACATTAATATTCTTGAGCTGTCCAATGCATCTAGTGCTCTTGGAGAGAAGATGACTGAAGAAAAACAGGTGAGGAAAATTCTTAGATCCCTTCCCACGAGATATAAGATGAAGGTGACTGCAATTAAAGAAGCTCAAGACATCAACAAAATGAGGGTTGATGAGCTGATTGGATCTCTTCAAACTTTTGAGTTAGGGTTGAGTGAAGAGGAACCTGAAAAGAAGACCAAGAGTATAGCCTTGGTATCTAATACTCAAGAAGAGAAGAAAGGGAATGGTGCTGAGTCTCAGGAGGAGCTGTCTCAGGCTATTGTTCTGATGGGAAGACAGTTTAACAAGGTGTTTAAGAGGATGAATAGAAACTACAAACCTAATGTTAAGAACATCTCCTCTGACATCAATAAGTCAAAAGAGAAGGATGAAGAGAAGAATGTTCAAGACAAAGGAGTTCAATGCTTTGAGTGTGAAGGCTATGGTCATGTCAAGAAAGAATGTCTTATATTCCTTAAGAAGCAGAAAAAGGGCATGGTTGTTTCCTGGTCTGATACTGACAGTGAAAGTGAAGAAGAGTCTGCCAAACATGTTAGGGCATTGACAGGAACATGTATTTCTAATGGATAATCTAGTGATGAGGAATTGACCTTTGAGGAGTTAACAGCATCCTATCAAGAGTTATGTCTGAGGAGTGCAGAGGTTTGTCAAGAAAGTGAGAAACAAAAGAAAAGAATAGTCCAGCTTGAGACTGTTAAAGCTGATCTTGAAAATGAAGTCTTGTTAGTTAAATCTCAACTTGATCAAATGACCAAGTCTGTCAGAATGTTGAACAGTGGGTCTGATACTCTTGATAAGATTCTTCAGGCTGAAAAGGTTGTAGGAGACAAGTCTGGCTTAGGATTTGTTGTTGAGGAGAAGGTCTCTGGTGAAGCTAATACTTCTGGAACCAAAAAGGACATGTCTCAACCAATGTCTCAACATAATAGAAGAAGACATAATCATAAACCTAAGCAGGTTGTTCATCAACTTCCTCAAAATGTTGGGAAAGGGTATGCTCATGATCCTCATCATGGGAAGGCACAGGCTTCTGGAGCTAGTCAGTATATGCCTCCACAATACCATAGGAGTATGCAGGCTTCTAGGTTTAACATGTTTCATCAGATGTCTCAACATCAAGGGAATATGTATGGCTTTGGACCTAATAATGCAGTGCCTCATTATTATGGTAGAAGAAAGCCACATCATCATGGTAGAAGACAGCCTAAGAGACAGAATCATCACTACAGAAGACAGGCTAACTATGGAAGAAGACAGCCCCAGTACTTTGGATGGCAGCCACAGCAGTTTCATCATCAAGGTGGCAGAAAGTTTAATCACTTTAGAGAAGAGGTTAAAAGAGTTAGGTGTTTCTATTGTGGAAGTTTTGGTCATATGCAATATTCTTGTTTTAAACTGCATGGCTATCCCAAATCTGTCCATCAACCTAGACATAATCAGAACAGGTCTAAGGCTGTTAAAAAATGGGTTCCTAAAGCTGTTGTTACATGTATATTGGCACACACATCTGATAGACATTCTGTTAAGGATGGTTGGTACTTTGACAATGGTTGTTCAAAGTATATGACAGGGTTCAAAAATCATTTGGTGGATATCAAGACTTGCTCCACAAATGATGTTACTTTTGGTAATGGAGAGAAAGGGGAAGTAAAAGGAGTTGGAAAATTGAGGTGTCATGATGGACCAAATTTGGAAAATGTTCTTCTTGTCAAAGGATTGACTGCTAATTTGATTAGCATCAGTCAGCTATGTGATGAAGGATACAAGGTCAGCTACACTAAAGATGAGTGTTTAGTGACTAATGGGAAGAATGAGGGTGTTATGAAGGGAGTCAGATCCATAGATAACTGTTATCTATGGGTACCTCAAGAGTGCAGCTCATCAAGTGATGTTAAGGTTGATGTTGTGACATCAGACTGTAACATTAGCTGTGAAGACTTAAGCAGAAAATTAAGCATATTGAAGTTAGTGGCTTATGGAGTGAATTTATTAAAATTCAAAAATTTAAAAGGAAATATGTTTTGGTGGGGAAAATACATTTATTGGCTTTTAAGTGATCCACAAAATCAGGCTCCATACTTTAGGCTATCATTCCCTATTATCACTCTCACACGCTTCTTCAATCTCTACACTCCAAGTTCGTTCATATTCCCCCCTGAGAACAGGAAGTTCAAAACACTTTTGGTCTTCAGTTGTTGCACAAAAACGATGTCTAAATAAGAGTCATCACCATCCAAGAAGGCTGCGTCCAAAAGTTCCACTCATACAAATTCTAGGGTTTCGACAGAAGAAGTATCTGTGGATGAAGCTATGGACATTACTCCTATCTCTATGATTCCAGCTTCAGTAAAGACAAGACCTGAAAAGGTAATACTTCTAATCAATCTGAGAGTAGTAAATTTGATGATAGTGAAAGTAGGGCCTTTGTCACTAGTGTGTTGTTAGGAGACAAACCTACTCCCAGGACTACCACCCCTCTTCCTCAAGCTGTTGAAGAAAGGGTAGATGTGGACAAGAGCATTGATCAGATTGTCACAAAAATATTTGAGAAAGGGATCCCTGTGAAGGGAGTATCTAGACCTCTGAGTCAAAGGCCTGCTGAATCTGTTAGAGAAGAGGGTGACATTGAGACTTCTGAAATAAATCTTCATAGATTAGCTGTCTCAGTCATTGAAGATACTCATGTTGAAGATGAAGTTGATGTTGAACATGATGTGGAAACATCACCTGATAGGGATGTTACTCCTAGTCCCAAAGGGAAGAAGAATGCTGATGTGGTGGATGTTGTTGACTTATCTGATAATGAAGTAATTGGTAATGTTGTTCCTGGGATTGCCAATAGATTGAAGACAAGAAAAGGAAAGACTGTGGAATCTTCTCCTAAGATGACAGCTGAAGGCAAGAAGAAAAAGACATCTGTTGTTGGTCCAACTAAATCTTGGAGCAAGGTTGTTGTGTCCTCCAAAAAGAGGAAGGTTAGAGAAGAATCTGAATCTGAGTATGATGTTGAGGAAGATGTTCAAGACATCATCCCTGTCAGAAAGTCCATTTTGAAGAGAATTTTTGATAAGGTTCCTGAAGTACCAGTAGACAACATATCTTTTCATTATGCTAGCAGTGCTTCTATGTGGAAATTTGTGTGCCAAAGGAGATTAGATTTGGAAAGAGAGCTGGGCAAAGATGCATTGGAGATGAAAGAAATTATGGAGCTCATTCATGCTGCTGGGTTGTTGAAGACTGTGACAAAATTCTCTAAGTGATATGGTGGACTTGTTAAGGAATTTGTTGTTAACATTCCCATAGACATTGCTGATAAAAGAAGTGGAGACTTCATGAAGGTGTTTATTAGAGGTAAGTGCATTAATTTCTCTCCTAGTACCATCAATAAGTATCTGGGAAGAGATGATCAAGAGGGTTGTGAACTGGAAGTGACTGATAATGATGTGTGTAAATGTAATACGGTGGATAACTGACTTTTTAATTTTGTTTTCGCAAAATATGTTGCGGTTAGCAAGAGTCGCCACCGACTTTTCTTTTATCCAATTTATTTAGGAAAGGTGAAAAGAACATGAAAGACCTTTTTGAAAAGATTTTGAGTTCGGGGGGTAAATTATGAAAAGGGAAGGTGTTAGCACCCCTTTTCATCCGTAGTTATCTACGGACTCTTAATTGCTTGCTCACTTTAACTTGCTTTTTTTTTTTGAAATGTGGTGTGTGTTTAGAAAATATTTTGTAAAAGTTGACTTTGTAATAATTCGTGTAAGAATGTATACAAAGTGTTTGTTTTTGAAAATATTTTTGAAAGTGTGAGGTGTGAAAAGTATTTGTTTTTTCTTTTTTTAGTTGTGAGCAAGCATTTAAAAGTTACTTACCCTTAATTTAAGGTCTTTCTTATACTTATCCTTTTCCTTGAGAGATAGTACTATCCATACCATTAGTGGGTAGGTAGTCCTATCTATTGGATGTGAAGGGACAGCGAAGGGTCATCGAATGGTCATAGAAGGCAACATGTAAGGATACCTTAGCAATTCGAAGGGACTATCATCATTTTTCCGTAGGGTCATCTAGGGACAAGATCATCTTTTCGTAGGCAACTCGAAGGGTCATCGAGGGACAAGGTCATTTTTTCCGTAGGCAACTCGAAAGGTCATCGAGGGACTATGATCTTTATATCGAAGGGACTATGATGATATTATTCGTAAGCGTCTTTTGCTAAAGTATCCCTACGTTCGAGGGACATGACCAATGTTCGTAAGGCAACTGAGAGAGGCTACCCTAGAGGTGCAAGTGTGGTTGAGTGGATTAGTTTCAATTATTTATCTTGAATTAGGGTTTTCTAGATTGTTTTTTTTTTAGTTTTGCCATACAAACCCTAATTACAACACAGTTGTAAAATAAAATAGCGGAATGTAAAGTGCGGAAAGTAAAATTCCTACGCTATTACAAGGCTTTGGGAGAGATACATAAGTATAACAAACCTTGCGGGAAATAAAACTATGGCTATTACAAAAAAAAAACTGTGCGATCTTTACAATTTTTCTAGGAATTTAAATAGAAAATAAATAAATAAGTGAAAGAAAATGTCATTAAAAAAACTTGATACGAACGTTAAAAAAAAACGGAGGGAGGAGGCGGATCTAAATTTATCAAAAAGTAAAGCAAAAAGAATTTTTAAAACATGTAAAAAAACAACAATGTTGCTACCGCGGAACTGGGATCATCGCAACCGGATCCAAATCGTGAGGATCTAAATAAAAAGAAATAAAGTAAAAGAATTTTTTAAAATTTGATAAAAACCAACAAAATTGTTAACGCGAAAGCGCGATCATCGCAACCGGATCCAAATCAGGTGGATCTAAATTTATAAAAATAGAAAAGCGAAAGGACTTTTAAAATGTGTAAAAAAAAAACAACAGTGTTGCTACCGCGGAAATTGGATCATCGCAACCAGATCGAACCAATACAAATGTCACGCATTATGCACATCAATATGCAAATAGCGTATCGACACGGTTCAATCTAAAAATAATAATATAATAAATAAATAAATAAAAAATAGAAAGATGAACAAATAAAAACTATATATTAGAAAGCAATATGTATTAACAATAGGATTATAAAAAAATTATCATATATTATGAAAAAACGTTAGCATAACCAAATTTTGAATAATATATTTCAAATCAAAACCAAATTATAGGAATGTGTTATGCAATATTAGAATGTATCAATGCAAAATTATACTGTATCAATAGCAAACTAGTTTATATATACTTGTCAGTAATATGAACGCGTTTACGTGATGGTATGCCGATGGAAAAAATCAGTGAGGATCGGAATGAGAAAAGATTGCTACGTTACTTACTATTTGACAATTCCGGCCCTGTGTTTCTCTTAGTTTTTTCCTTCTTCTTTTGGTCTTCCACTCCGTACACACATATATATAATGAAACAAATTAGGGTTAACTATTTTCTAAAATCCAAAAAAGTCCTTAATGGATAATTTTAGGTCCAAATTAAATAATACTAAATAAAAATTAAACAAATAATAAAAAAAATACAATTTTTTGTGATTTTTTTGAAAATAATTTAAAATGGAATGAAAGTTAGTAACAAATAACAGAAACAAATTCAAAATGTAACATGTGAGATTCGAACCCGCGACCTCATACTTGCAAGCCTTATCTCCTTTCCAATTGTGCCAATTCATTTATTCGAAACAAAAATGTATTTGAAAGCATATGAAGGTCAAACAACTATTTGTTATTTAAACAATTTAAAGTAAACTGTTACCTATTTTTTGAGTAAAACTTACTGTTTAAATGTTAGTAAAAATTGAACCAAAAAACTAATAAAATCAAAGTTAAAAAATAATTTAAATGTTAGAAAATAGGGCAGGCAAATTTTGGGGTACAACAGCTGCCCCTGTTCAATTTTCTTAAACCTGAAGAGTTAGATTGGCATGTCTGCCATTCGTGATCTGAAGGTGGAAGAGGATTGAACACTTAAGTGCCCCGAAATTTGCACTCACGGATGCACGAAGTAACGCTTGTTGGTTGATTGTATTGCTTGAATGAGCTTAAAGATGCCATCCAAAATAGCTGCTGATAGGAGTATCAGAATGAGTCTAGGTTTGACTGTATCTGAGAAATATACTAGAATGAGTTTGTGTCCAACGGTATCTAGTAGACGTGCTGGGGAATGCCAGAATGATTCTTATGCCTTGATTGTATCTGTATGATGTTCTAGAATGAGTCTATGTCTTGACCATATCTATAAGGAGATCAGAATGAGTCTTTGCCTGACTGTATTTGAGAGCCGTATTAGAATGAGTCTACGTCTGACTGTATCTAAAAAATTAGTAATAGAATGAGTCTTCGACCGACTGTATCTAAAAAATTAGTAATAGAATGAGTCTTCGACCGACTGTATCTTAAAGATGTACTTGAATAAGTATCAGAATGAATCTGCGTCTTGATTGTATCTGAACTGTGTCTAGAAGATGTACTGGAATGAGTCTACTCCTGATTGTATCCAAAGGAGTATCAGAATGAATCTTCGACTGATTGTATCTGAAGGATGATAAACTGTTGACAATATTTGTCCGTTTGAGAACTAACCTGAAAAAACCAAGTTAGTTTTATGCAATGTCATGATATATGTAATGCATTGCGTAATGATGCTCTCAAACTAAATGAGAATGTTATATGTGTTTTGTATGCGTATGCTATGATGTATTATGAATGATGTATGGGTATGAAATGTCGTTGAAGGTAACAGTGGCTTTGAATAGTAACGTCTGATTGGGGAAAATAAATCCCTGACTGTTGCTGGGGATGGAGAAAATAAATCTTCAGATCCTGTTTGGAATGACTCTACTAGGGATTCATACTTTCCGTTTGGGAATGTTCCGTTGGGGATCTTTGACTTCCGCTTGGGGATAGAAGTATTCTGTCAGGAGAGTCGGTAGTTCGTTGTTCTTTTACTGTGGAAATTGATTGTATGTATTCTGACTGGGAATAAAAGAGATGGATAATTCTCCGATGCATTATCTGACCAGGTTCCAGATACGAGTGTCAACTCTTCTGGGGATAGCATCCTTGAATAAATTCTGCTGGGGGAGAGAATTCTATAGTGTTAGAGAAATAAACTCAGCTGGGGAATTGAATTCTGTATACTACATAGAGGGAATAACCTCCGATGGGGATTCGAATTTCATAGGCTACGTTGAGGAAATTTCTGTTGTATGCTGGGGAAATGATCAACTTCTTTATCTGCTAGGGGATCTATGATCATGCCAAGCTGTCTATCGAAGATATGGAAGTGAATCGCTGGAAGATGCCCCAATTTCTATCTGAGGGCATACTAATTCTGTAGGGGAATATATCTCTGTTGGGGATGAGCTTGTGAAGATAGCTTAATAGAGAAAATTCCATGGAGATTGCTCTGTGGGGATATTTCCATGAACTGGCTCTGTGGGGGTTCGTGGATATCTTGAACACTATCCCAACTCCTAGAATCCTTAGTAAATGTTATTCCTGTTTTCATGTATATATATTTTTTGGTAAACATCAATCATATTCAAGTGCATATGTTCATTCAAAGTACCCATTGGACGTTTACACAAACAAAACAGGGAAAGCAAAAGCAATTTTTGAATTTGAAAATAGACTTGTATTGATTTTGAAATTGGCCCATAAACAGGCAGTTTTGGTACAAGGAGACAGAAATCCTGGTAAGAGGAAATTGTCGTAAAATTGAAAAGGTACAAAGTGATAAACAAAGAAAAACAACTATGTGGAAATGATCCCGTTGAGTTTCAACTCTGCTATTGCCACTATATCTTCAAGCATCTCATCCCTTGCTGTCGGAAGGAAGATGACTGGATTGATCTGCGCCGTTCGAACTTGATAAAACTAAGCTGGAAGCAGATAAGTGATCCAATGGGACATAGTCGTACGCTTTAATCCCTAACTTTTACCTGGACCGCCTTTTTAGGTTTTCAGTCCACCGGGATACCCTTTTTTGCCCAAGCCGCCTTTTCAGGTTTTCGACTTGCCGGGTGTACAGTTCTTTTGTATATAGATCCCTAATTTTTGCCAGAACCCTTTTGGTTCGCCGGGATGCCCTTATTTTTGCCTAGGCCAGTCAACCTAGCGGGTCTCTTTTTATGCGTAGTATCTTTTGACTATGTCCGCGTTCACAGGGTGCGGGAAATCTTCACCGTCCATAGTAGTAAGCATCATAGCACCGCCAGAAAATATTTTCTTGATTACAAATGGACCTTCATATGTGGGATTCCATTTGCCCCTGTGATCACCCTGTGGTAGTATGATACGCTTTATTACCAAATCACCGGCCTGGTACAATTGGTGCTTGACTTTCTTGTTAAAGGCCTTAATCATATGCTTCTGATACATCTGGCCATGACAGACAGCCGTAAGCCTCTTCTCATCAATCAAATTTATCTGATCAAGTCGAGTCTGAACCCATTCATCTTCGTCTAAGCCTGCATCTTGCATAATCCTTAGGGAAGGAATCTGAACTTCAACAGTTAAAACTGCCTCCATACCATAGACTAAAGAGAAAGGGGTTGCCCCTATTGAAGTACGTACTAAGGTGCGATAACCATGAAGAGCAAATGGTAACATCTCATGCCAATCTTTGTATGTCACCGTCATCTTTTGCAATATCTTCTTAATATTCTTGTTGGCAGCTTCCACTGCGCCATTCTTCTTTGGTCGATATGGAGAAGAATTGTGATGCTTAATCTTGAACTGCGTGCAGAGTTCAGTGATCATAGTGTTGTTCAGATTAGTACCATTGTCTATGATAATCCTTTCAAGGATACCATATCGACAGATAAGGTTATGCTTGATGAACTGAGCTACAATATTCTTGGTAACAGAAGCGAACGAGGCTGCTTCCACCCACTTCGTAAAGTAATCGATAGCAACAAGGATGAAACGATGTCCATTGGAAGCGGTAGGTTTAATCTCTCCTATCATATCAATTCCCCACATTGCAAAAGGCCAAGGAGCAGTCAGAACCTTCAACGGAACCGGTGGTACATGTACTTTGTCAGCATAGATCTGGCACTTGTGACAAGTTTTGGAGTGATGATGGAAATCAGTTTCCATGGTAGACCAGTAGTAACCTGCTCTCAAAATTTTCTTAGCCATTGTATGCCCACTGGAGTGAGTGCCAAAAATTCCGTCATGCATCTCTTCCATAATCTTTTCTGCTTCCTTCTTGTCTACACAACGAAGCAAGGTTGAATCGTGGTTGCGTTTGTACAAAATTCTGTTACTCAGAAAGAACTTAGCAGAGAACCTCCTTAGAAACTTCCTGTCATTGGTAGATGCCCCTTCAGGATATTCCTGAGTTTCGAGATATCTTTTCACTTCGTGGAACCAAGGTTTATCTTCTCCCCCATCAGTATCAACTTCATAACAGTATGTCGGCTCGTCTAGTCTGTCAATAGTAATCCTAGGAGCCTCGTTGTCCCATCTGACTTTGAACATAGATGACATGGTAGCTAACGCATCTGCCAACTGATTCTCTTCTCGTGGAATATACTCAAAAGTGATTTCTTCAAAGTATGGAATCAAAGTCAACACATGTTCTCGGTAAGGAATGGGATTTGGATGCTTCGTGTCCCATTCTCCTTTAATCTGACTGAATACTAGGGTTGAGTCTCCATATACATTCAAGAATTTGATCCTCATATTAATGGCAGCTTTGATACCCATGATGAACGCTTCATATTCAGCCATATTATTGGTACAGTGAAAGCAAAGTTTAGCAGTAAACGGCATATGGCAACCCTTATGAGAGATAATTACAGCACCAATACCATTGTCGAGTGCGTTAGAAGATCCATCAAAAACCATAGTCCATCGGGATCCTAGTTTAGGTCCTTCATATGGTCCAGGTTCTTCATAATTAGTAACAAGTATAATATTCTCATCTGGGAACTCAAAATTCATAGACTGATAGTCATCCACCGCTTGATAAGCCAAATGATCAGCTAGTACACTTCCTTTGATTGCTTTTTGTGTAGTGTACTGGATGTCGTATTCTGTCAAGACCATCTGCCATCTTGCTATTCGTCCGGAGAGAGCAGGTTTCTCAAATATGTATTTGATAGGATCCATCTTAGAGATCAATAAAGTGGTATGAGTCAACATATACTGTCTTAGTCGGCGAGCAGCCCATGCCAAAGCGCAACAAGTTTTCTCAAGCAGTGAATATCTTGTTTCACAGTCGGTAAACTTTTTGCTAAGGTAGTATATTGCATGCTCTTTTCGACCAGACTTGTCATGTTGCCCCAACACACACCCCATTGAATTCTCTAGCACTGTTAAGTACATGATTAGAGGTCTTCCTTCAACTGGTGGCATCAGAATCGGAGGTTCTTGGAGATACTCCTTGATCTTATCAAAAGCTATATGACATTCGTCATTCCACTTCACTACTTGATCTTTTCTCAGTAATTTGAAGATTGGCTCACAAGTAGCGGTCAAATGGGAGATAAATCTGGAAATATAGTTCAAACGTCCCAAGAAACCTCTGACTTCTCTCTCAGTACGGGGAGCGGGCATATCTTGTATAGCTTTTACCTTTGCAGGGTCGACTTCAATACCTTTACCACTGACGACGAAACCCAAAAGTTTACCGGATCTAACCCTAAAGGTGCATTTGTTTGGATTCAATCTCAACTTGTACTTCTTCAACCTCTCAAACAGCTTGTGTAGGTGGTCAAGGTGCTCTTCTTTATTCTGAGATTTGGCTATCATATCATCAACGTATACCTCTATCTCGTGATGGATCATATCATGGAATAAAGCAACCATAGTGCGCTGGTATATTGCCCCTGTGTTCTTCAAACCAAATGGCATTACCTTGTAACAAAAGGTGCCCCACTGCGTAACGAATGTAGTCTTCTCCATGTCTTCAGGTGCCATCTTGATTTGATTATAACCTGAGAAACCATCCATGAATGAGAATATCTTGTGCTGAGCAGTGTTGTCTACCAGAACGTCAATATGTGGGAGAGGGAAGTCATCTTTGGGGCTTGCCCTGTTCAGATCCCTGTAGTCCACACACATACGGACTTTACCATCCTTCTTAGGCACTGGTACCACATTTGCAACCCACTGAGGATATGATGTGACAACTAGAAAACTTGCATTGAACTGCTTCATAACCTCGGCTTTGATTTTTTCAGACATCTCAGGGCGCATACGACGAACCTTCTGCTTTATCCAAGGACATCCTTCCTTCATCGGTAAACGGTGAACCACGATATCAGTATCAAGTCCTGGTATATCTTCATAAGACCAAGCGAAAATCTCAGCATAATCACGTAGCATCTGAATCAGTCTTTTCTTGACACGGTCTTCTAATCCAGCACTTATCTTGATTTCTTTGTTATCCTCCTCAGTACCTAGATTTACAACCTCGACTGGCTCTTCGTGTGGTTGTATGGTCTTTTCTTCTTGCGCTAATAGTCTAGCAAGCTCTCTAGGCACTTCACAATCTTCCTCACCTTCGTCCTCGGCTTGGTAGATCGGATTTTCAAAGTCATAATTGACAATAGCAGAACCGTTATCAATGGGGTCCAGGGTAGATGTGGATCTGCAGTTTGTCGCGTGGGTGTGTGTAAGAACACATAGCTATTTTGATGAAGATAAAGTAAAATAAAAAGACAAAGAGCATAAAATTTGAATGCAAAATGTCCATTGATTTATTGAATGAAAATATGCGATGAAGTGACAACCCTAACAAATAGGCCACTGTACCCTGGGCAAGGCATAAGGCTTAAAAGTTTTGTTGTTCAAATTACAAAACCAAACTTTGAAAATGAGAAAAACAGAAAATAGCATTTACTCCTGACTAAAGGAGATAGGAATAATGTCTTCAGTCTTCCAATTGTTGAGCCCACTGCCAATGGTAGGAAAGATCTAACTGTCTAGGTCACAGTCACTATCAGCATCTTTCACAGCGTTGACCTGATCTTTATGAACTCCTTTGTTGGTGATACGAATAGCATGAGCACGACGTACAACCCTCTGAGCCTCTGAAGTGAAGCCCAAACCAAATTTGTCAGACTTGTAAGGGATGTCAGGAAGCTGACCCCAAATGGTACAACCACCTTCTTCAACCACAGCTCTAGCATCCTTTAGGGAAACCATTGTAGGAGGCACTCTAGTAACCTTGGGAACAGTAGGAACTGGTTTAGCAATAGGAGCAGTCTGAGGAGCCAATTCAAATGTTTGACAAGGAGTCTCGAGGAATTCGCCATCCATCTCAACATACTTGAAGGTATTCAAATGACTAACCATATACTCTTCTTCACCATAGACGGTGACAATCTTGCCTTTCACGGGATACTTCAGCTTCTGATGTAAGGTAGAAGTCACAGCGCCCGCCCCATGTATCCAAGGGCGCCCAAGCAGACAGGAATAGGTAGGACGAATGTCCATTACATAGAAAGTAGAAACAAAGACTTGAGAACCCACTCTGATTGGAAGATCAACCTCTCCGTGCACTAATCTCTTTGAACCATCAAAAGCTCTCACCACAACATCGCTGGGTCTCAGCACAACCCCTTCACAGTCAAGCTTGTCTAGAGCAATCTTCAGCAATACATTCAATGAGGAACCCGTGTCCACCAGTACATGAGATAGAGTAGTGCCCCTACACTCAATGGAGACATGCAGGGCCTTATTGTGGTTCCTTCTGGCAGGAGTCAGATCAGCGTCAGAAAATCCTAGACCATTATCAGTTGTCAGGCTAGCGACATAATTTTCAAACTGGTTAACAGAGATTTCCTGCGGCACATGCGCAGATTTCAAAAACTTCACCAAAGCCTTAGCATGGGCCTTGGAGCACAACAGTAGAGATATCATAGAGATCTTGGAGGGGGTGTGCCCTAACTGTTCAACAACATTGTAATCACTCTTGCGGATAATTTTTAGCACTTCCTCCATTTCTTTGGAGGGATCTTCGATAGTAGTTTCACCCGGGGTCTTCATTTGGGCAGGCTCAACCGCCGGTTCTTTGTCTCGAGTCTCAGTAATTGATTTGGAGGCAGAGATACGAACTGGACTAGTAACAGTCTTCGGAGAGATTTTTAGGGAGAAAACCCTTCCACTTCGGGTAACCTTACTAGTCTCGACGATATTGTCGACACCGGGATTAGTAACTTCAGTAGTTTCATCAGTCAAAGGCTCTTGCTTGACACCATGAATGTAAACATCTGCACCATACTTCCAAGGGATAACCTTGCTAGAGGAATATGGAATCGGACCGGGCGTAGTAATAATCAGGGGAGCCACTCTAGGCTCGGCAGTAATCTTCACAGGAATTTTAGAGGTGATCCTCACAAGAGTTTTGGAATTAGTAACCACAGATACGTCCTCAAACTTTAGACCTCGGGACAAATTTTCACATAAGCTCTCCATAGAAGGAATCTTCTTAAATAGTATAGTACAGTCGTCCATCAAACGCTGAATGCCCTCTTTCAGCTTCACACAACCATTGGATTGAGATGCACAATAATGACAGTTTTCAACGCAGCCCGGAAATAAACCGGCTTGCAACAACTTCTTCTTAACAATTGATAGAGGAGTAGTCAAGTCAACCACAGTAGCAACATAAGAACCATCATCAATAGCACTAACGATCTTGTCATGATTCGGCATAGGAGCGGTAATCACATTAGGAGTCTCAGGGGGGTCAAACTCAATCTCCTTAGCGTCAATCATGTCTTGAATCTTGTTCTTCGGCGCCCAACAACTGTTCGTATCATGTCCAAGACTATTAGAATGGTATGCACACCTTGCATCGGGATTATAGCTAGGAGCGGAAGTATTAGGATTCCTAGGAGGATCCCTCAAAGTAACCAACTCTGCCTTCAACATAAGCTGCAACGCCTGAACCAATGACATGTTGATCTTTGTAAACTGTCTCCTGGGTGTATCCTGCTTACGCTGATTACCTTGTTGTTGTTGTGGCACCGGTACAGAGATCAGAACTGCCCCAATAGATTGGTTGCGACCTTTCTGACCGTGTACAACATTAGATTCCTTCTTCCCATATGTGGCTTCTTTGTAGTGTTTGAAGATGTAGCCACTTGTATTTTACCACTTCGAATTCCATTTTCAACACGTTCTCCTATCAATATCAGCTCGGTGAAACCGGATGACGAGCTTCCAAGTAGATGACTATAGAAAGGACCGGTTAATGTGCTCATGAACATGTCAATCAACTCTCTGTCAGCTAAAGGAGGTTAAACTCTGCTTGCAAGATCTCTCCACTTCTGTGCATACTCTTTAAAGCTTTCCTCATAACCCATTGACATACTCTGTAGTTGCATTCGGGTTAGTGCCAGATCAGAATTGTACTGGTATTATTTGTAGAAAGCTGCAGCCAAATCTTCCCATGTATGAATGTTGGTACTTTCGAGTTGATAGTACCATTCCAACTGTGCTCCAGACAAACTCTCTTGAAAGAAATGCACCCACAACTTCTTGTCAGCAGTGTGTGGTTGAATATTTCGGACATATGATCTCAAATGTAGCTTCGGACAAGAAACACCATCATACTTAGCAAAAGTGGGAATTGTGAACTTAGGAGGAATGACAACCTCTGAGACTAGACCCAAATCCTCAAAATTCAAGCCAGGCACCTTATGGTTTTCCATAGCTTTCATACGTTCTTCTAATAGCTTATACTTCTCATCAACAGGAGGGTATTGTTCATCCAAATAATCTTCTTCCTCTCCATCAGAATATTTGTCAGAACCATGGTTGCTTTTTTCCTCAGTTTTAACACTTTTACCATCTTCATCCTGTTCATCATCTTGGTCTACTGGGATCCCAATTTCCTTGACCTGTTTAGCCGGACCTCTGAATCTCCTCCCCATGTTGATGACGCCAGTTGATTTTCTTGCTTTATTCTTCTTCTTGGTCAGAAGTGCTTTCAGTTCTTCTTGCCCCTTGGACAAGTTCAGGATCAGCTCTTGGAACTGGGCGTTCTGGGCCTGGAGATCTTTGACAGTTTGCTCGAGATCCATTTCTTTTGAAATAAACAGTGAGAAGATGAGAGACCTGTCTTAGAAACCCGCTATGCAATGATTATGAGACGTAGATGCATATGCAATGATTTCAAGGACTTTAGAGTTTATCTTTGCAAACAGAAACAAAAGGATAACTTTTATTAGTAAACTCAAAATTCATTTTTTTTTCTTTTATGCCTCTTGGGCTACAATGAAAGGAAATTTCAAAAAGCAAATTCAAGAACGCCTAAGACCTATGACTCAAGACTCAAGTCTCCCACGGGCGCTTCCTCTTTGTGCCGATGTAAGCATTGATGCTCTGCTCCTCATGAAGTAATTTTGTCAACTCCAACACCTTCTTCTCACTAGCATAGAACTGAGTCTCAAAGGTGTCTCTTTCTTCTTTCATCTGAACCCAGGATTTCTGCAGCTCTTCAAGATCGGTAGGTATATCTGGATGGAGAATGACTTGAGAAACATCTCCCTCAAACTCAGGTTCAACAATCACTGGTCTGACAGCTGGATATGGCATAATAAGATCTCGAGCACGAGTGCGCACATCTGAGGTAAGGCTCCAAAGGAATAGAGTTCTTCTGTCCCAAGGTCCTGCTTTCAATCTTATACACATTATTCCATGCGCGTATAAACCTTTGACGGTAACCTTGAGGATCATCTTCGTAATCGAACACAATACCCTGAATAAGCATATCATGAGGACCATCCCTTCTAGCATAACCAAACTGGCGCAAGGCTAGCGAAGGATTATAGGTGATGCCTCCCCTAATGCCAAGGAGTGGTACATTAGGGAATTCCCCACAATGATCAATAAGAGTGAAGTCTTCAAGAGATCGGGCACACCAATAGATATCTGAATGGGAGAGTGACATTATCCTTCGAGACCACTGCAGGCTTTGTTCATTCTTCAATACTGATCGGGGAAGGTGCGAAATAAACCACATAGATAGTAAGGGTACGCAACACATGAGAGTCCCTCACTTCTTGATAGTACGAGTGTGAAGCGAGTGCAGAATATCCCCGAGCAAGGTAGGTACCGGGTTATTAGTCAGAAATATTTTGATAGCGTGCACGTCTATGAGTTGGTCTGGATTAGGGAACAACACCAACCCATAGATTAACAAAGCCAATACCTCCTCAAAAGTATGGTAACTCATAGCGCTTAGGAACAATTGAGCCTTCTCAATCAGGAACTTAGCAAGAAACCCCTTGACTCCACTCCTTATTTCCCAATTAGACACAATGTCTGACCTCTTCAGATGTAAAGCAGCTGCAATGACTTCAGGCTTTGGAACGTTTTCTAGACCGGTAAAGGCATCTGATCGAGAATAGGTATTCCAAGTAACTTAGAGAACTCCTCCATCGTGGGCACCAATTGGTAATCCGGGAAGGTGAAACAGTGGTGCTTAGGATCGAAGAATTGGAATAGGACTCTCATCATGTCTTCTTCAAAACCTGAGGTAACTAAGTCGAGTAGAAAACCATGCCTTTTGGTGAATCGAGAACCATCGGGAACTTTTGAGACCAATTCTTTAAGCTGGGAAGGAACCCTTACAAAGTTGACTCGAATGAAATTTCTAGGAACGAAAGCCATGACCTGCAATGACGAATAAAGATAAATTCCTTGGTCCTTGAAATGGTTAGTGAAAATGATATGTTATGATGTTATGATGTTATGATGTCATGTACATGTTAATAGTAAATAAGTAGCACACACAAATAAGTCATACAAGAGCCTTAGGTTTAAAGGCTTGTATGAAGTCCATAGGTAAGTACCCTTCCCCACTGAGGTTTAGTTGGCTCAACCTGTCCTAGAATAGTAACCGGGTTCTAAAGGACTCATATCACGGGTCTTTCTCAAAGGCTTTATTTTAGTGCGACACTCGAGTGGCCGACCAAAACATCCCGAAAGTCTGATCTCAATGAGCGTAGCCTCGAGTATCAACCAACTTCGGTCTAAATCCAAAGCCGGCCATCTCACTACCTTCTAATGGCCAAAGATGAGTTAACTAGGGTTCTAAAGACTGTGACCATCATATCAACCATATCGGTACATGCCGTACAGTCTCCATGATCTATTGTCACTTACCTAAGGAATCACTAGGTCCGGGTTTAGGACCTTTCACACAAGTAACCCCAAAACAAGGCCCATTAAAAATAAAGCACATAAGTCAAACAATTTAAGCAAGTGGTAAAGTGATCTAACTCTAAGGTAACCCCTTTTTTAAAATGTCCCCAACAGAGTCGCCAGTTCTGTAATACAGTGGAGAACTGACTTTTTAATTTTGTTTTCGCAAAATATGTTGCGGTTAGCAAGAGACGCCACCGACTTTTCTTTTATCCAATTTATTTAGGAAAGGTGAAAAGAACAGGAAAGACCTTTTTGAAAAGATTTTGAGTTTGGGGGGTAAATTATGAAAAGGGAAGGTGTTAGCACCCCTTTTCATCCGTAGTTATCTACGGGCTCTTAATTGCTTGCTCACTTTAACTTGCTTTTTTTTTTTTAAATGTGGTGTGTGTTTAGAAAATATTTTGTAAAAGTTGACTTTGTAATAATTTGTGTAAGAATGTATACAAAGTGTTTGTTTTTGAAAATATTTTTGAAAGTGTGAGGTGTGAAAAATATTTGTTTTTTCTTTTTTTTAGTTGTGAGCAAGCATTTAAAAGTTACTTACCCTTAATTTAAGGTATTTCTTATACTTATCCTTTTCCTTGAGAGATAGTACTATCCATACCATTAGTGGGTAGGTAGTCCTATCTATTGGATGTGAAGGGATAGCGAAGGGTCATCGAATGGTCATAGAAGGCAACATGTAAGGATACCTTAGCAATTCGAAGGGACTATCATCATTTTTCCGTAGGGTCATCGAGGGACAAGATCATCTTTTCGTAGGAAACTCGAAGGGTCATCGAGGGACAAGATCATTTTTTCCGTAGGCAACTCGAAGGGTCATCGAGGGACTATGATCTTTATATCGAAGGGACTATGATGATATTATTCGTAAGCGTCTTTTGCTAAAGTATCCGTGTGGTTGAGTGGATTAGTTTCAATTATTTATCTTGAATTAGGGTTTTCTAGATTGTTTTTTTTAGTTTTTCCATACAAACCCTAATTACTACACAGTTGTAAAATAAAATAGCGGAATGTAAAGTGCGGAAAGTAAAATTCCTACGCTATTACAAGGCTTTGGGAGAGATACATAAGAATAACAAACCTTGCGGGAAATAAAACTATGGCTATTACAAAAAAAAAACTGTGCGATCTATACAATATTTCTAGGAATTTAAATAGCAAATAAATAAATAAGTGAAAGAAAATGTCAGAAAAAAACTTGATACGAACGTTAAAAAAAATGGAGGGAGGAGGCGGATCTAAATTTATCAAAACGTAAAGCAAAAAGAAATTTTAAAACATGTAAAAAAAAACAACAATGTTGCTACCGCGGAACTGGGATCATCGCAACCGGATCCAAATCGTGAGGATATAAATAAAAAGAAATAAAGTAAAAGAATTTTTTAAAATTTGATAAAAACCAACAAAGTTGCTAACGCGAAAGCGCGATCATCACAACCGGATCCAAATCAGGCGGATCTAAATTTATAAAAATAGAAAAGCGAAAGGACTTTTAAAATGTATAAAAAAAACAACAGTGTTGCTACCGCGGAAATTGGATCATCGCAACCAGATCGAACCAATACAAATGTCACGCATTATGCACATCAATATGCAAATAGCGTATCGACACGGTTCAATCTAAAAATAATAATATAATAAATAAATAATAAAAAAAATAGAAAGATGAACAAATAAAAACTATATATTAGAAAGCAATATGTATTAACAATAGGATTATAAAAAAATTATCATATATTATGAAAAAACGTTAGCATAACCAAATTTTGAATAATATATTTCAAATCAAAACCAAATTATAGGAATGTGTTATGCAATATTAGAATGTATCAATGCAAAATTATACTGTATCAATAGCAAACTAGTTTATATATACTTGTCAGTAATATGAATGCGTTTACGTGATGGTATGCCGATGGAAAAAATCAGTGAGGATCGGAATGAGAAAAGATCGCTACGTTACTTACTATTTGACAATTCCGGCCGTGTGTTTCTCTTAGTTTTTTCCTTCTTCTTTTGGTCTTCCACTCCGTACACACATATATATAATGAAACAAATTAGGGTTAACTATTTTCTAAAATCCAAAAAAGTCCTTAATGGATAATTTTAGGCCCAAATTAAATAATACTAAATAAAAATTAAACAAATAAAAAAATACAATTTTTTGTGATTTTTTTGAAAATAATTTAAAATGGAAAGAAAGTTAGTTACAAATAACAGAAACAAATTCAAAATGTAACATGTGAGATTCGAACCCGCGACCTCATACTTGCAAGCCTTATCTCCTTTCCAATTGTGCCAATTCATTTATTCGAAACAAAAATGTACTTGAAAGCATATGAAGGTCAAACAACTATTTGTTATTTAAACAATTTAAAGTAAACTGTTACCTATTTTTTGAGTAAAACTTACTGTTTAAATGTTAGTAAAAATTGAACCAAAAAACTTATAAAATCAAAGTTAAAAAATAATTTAAATGTTAGAAAATAGGGCAGGCAAATTTTGGGGTATAACAGTAAAGAGATCACAACCACTCAGGTGAAGGTTTGGCCACTGAAAGGTAAATTGACAGCTAGCAAACTCAGTATCAAGTATGCTATTTTACACAGAATTGGAGCTGCTAACTGGGTGCCTACTAATCACAAAACCACCATAGCTGTGGGATTAGGAAGGTTTACTTATGTTGTTGGGAAAAAGGTCAAGTTCAATTATGGGAATTACATATTTGAGCAAGTTGTGAAGCATGGTGCCACTAATGCTATCAAGATGCCTATAGCATTCCCTTCCCTTGTTTGCGGAATGATCTTAGATCAACATCCTGGAATTCTAACTAGTTCAGATGTAGCATGTAAGAGGGAGTTAGCTCTATCCTTGCATCCCAAGCTGTTTGTTGGGAATCATGTTCCAGACATTGTTGTAACATCAAGTTCTGGTGTTAAAAAGGCCAGTACTAAAGCTGAGTTGATTGAAGAATTGAAGGCAACATGCAAGGATCTTGATGTGGTTATCAATACTAGCACTGCTAGGAAGTTGAGAATTGAGCAGATGATCAAATCCGTGGAACAGGGTGAAGATGATGTGAGTGCCAACATTGAAGATTCAGGTTCAGAGGAAAATGAGGAGAATGATGCAGATGGTTCTGATGCTAGTGAAGATTGAAGTGCTGCTTTTGCTTTTTTGCTTTTGTAGTTTATTGTTGTTGTTTCTGCACATTGTGTGTATCTTGGATAATAACACTTTTATGTTTATCTTGGTTTTATTCTATGATTTGCCTTGTCTAGTGGTGCTGACTTTAGACTGACAAGGAGAGCTAGTAGGACTAACTGTAGTAGAGTGCTAATCTTGTTGATAGTTGGCCAATTGTGGCTAAAAAGGGGGGAGTGTTAGCATATGTGTTGCCTAGTTGTCTGATGTGGCTCTATGCTTGAGGGGGAGAGTGTTTGTACAGCTGTGAGCTGGTTCTTGTTTTGAGGGGGAGTTTTCCCTATGCTGATGTGAAGGTGATTTCTGCAGCTTGTTGGTTTTTGTTGCTGCTGGTTAGTGAGTTTGTGCAGCTTATTGAAGAGGTGCTACTAGGGGTTTTGAAAATTTATCAATTTTTATCCGCTGCTGGGTTCTCTGATGATGGCAGAGTTTGTTTTAGCCAAAATTAGCCAAAGGGGGAGATTGTTAGTTCTTGTATTGGCTGGAATTTTGGTAAAACAAAGTTGAACAATGTTGATGTCATATGTCTGATGTCATAACATTGGTTCCTAACATTAGCTGTTGCAGGGTTGAAGTTTTATATGTTGATGTTATAAGTGATGTCTTGACATCACTATATCAGAACATCAGAACATCAGTTTGTGATGTTTTAGGGTTGTGCGTGTTAGTGAGTTTTGAGGAGATCTGTTAGAGTGATTGGATGCGAATTTCTCGGAGAAGATATTTCCAATCAGATATGGAGCAGATCATGGAGCAAATCATGTAACTAACATTAGGGCTGATTTGAAAAGATTTAGGAGATCAAATCTGCGTTAATTTCGGGTTTCAAAAACAAATCAGATAATATATTTTTGGAAGTGATCCAAGCCCAAGTCAGAAGGGTATAAAAGCAGCCTCAACCCTTATTGGAAGATAATGAAGAAAGAGAGCTATAGACTGAGTGTCATTTGTGTCTTCGTGTGTGTTTTGTAGACCATTCGTGTGTGAATTGGTGTTACTATTTTGGGTTGTAAGTGTATTCACTCTTGAGCTTTTAAGCAAGAGTGTGTTGTTCTTGATCAAAGCTGTGAAGCAGAATCAAGGTGTGTTTGACTTGTATCACTGAGGTGATTTAGGGAGTGATTGGTTTCTCATATCTAAGTGGTTTCTTAGGTAGAAGGTTCATTGGGTAGTGATTAAGTTTAGTAGATGTCAACTGGGATTGTTGAGTCTGTAAATTAATACTACTAATAGTGAAATTTCTCCCTGGCTTGATAGCTGTAATGCCCGTATTTAATTAAATATTTTAATTAAATAGTATTGAGTATTTTTCCGAATATTTGTTGAATATGTTGAATATGTTGGTTGACGCTAATAAGTATTAATCGGGTAATTAGTCGATTTAGTCGGGAGAAATTAATATTAGAAATAATATTTATTTATGTGGAATATTAATTAATTTAGTTTGGTTAAGTTGTGTGTGAGAAATAGCAAAGTGGGGGTATCATGTAGTAGGCCCATTAAGTTAATTAACAAACCCATTATTATATTAGGTTTTTAATTAAGAGAAAGAAAATAAAGGAGAAAAACAAGGGTTTTGAGAGAAGAACGTGGAGGTTACAAAATTGAACGAGGGATTTGGAAGCATAGGTTGGAGAATAGAAAATACGAGAGTTGTCGTCAAAGTTCCAGTTTCGACCGGAAATTCGAGCTGCCTTCAATCCAAGGTAAGGGTGGAGTTCGAATTTTATAACCGGGTATATGATCATTGATACGTGGGATTGGGATTTATATAATTTCCTACTGAATGTGTTGAAGTGTATTGATGAATTGGTTTTGTTTTGTGGAATTTGATGTTTGCTAGATTGTTTGGTTGTCGTTTTATAGTGTTAAACTTAGGTTGGAATTTGGTTATATTGATAGAAACCGATGTTTTCGCGGACGAAAGTCAGAATAGATTGCGTAGTTGTGTCGAGAAATGTTAGGCCGTGATCGAGTATGCTTGTTTTATCAAATTTGGTTGATTTTGTAAGTTTTTGCATTTTTGGAGATTTGGGGGTTTAAGATTCGGATTGAAATCGAAAGTCGTAGAATTCACGTTTGATGGTTCCAAATCACTACTATATGTTTGGTATGAATGAGTATGTGTTTGTTTCGAAGAAAATAATTGAATCGGTCGGATTTTCGGACGAAAATGCAAAATCTCGTAGGGCTGTTATGCAGAAAAATTCTGATTTCGGAATGTTTGGAAAATTCATATCTTTTGATCCGTAAGTCGGTTTTGACCCCCGTTCGAAGCGTTGGAAAGCTAACGAGATATTCTTTCTAGAAAAAATGGTTTTGAGGTCTGTATCTGGTTCAATTATAGCAGAAAATTGAAACCGTATCATTGTGTTGATTTTTACCGTCGTGAATGTGTGCGATTGAGGTGTCATCGTGCAATATGCCTCAACAATGTTAATCGATTAATAATGCAGAGGAATAGCAATAATGTGGGGACTTAGAAATGACAGTAGCAGGTTTTATATCAGAGTTGAATTTAATGGCATTATAGTTTGGTAGCAAAAGTATGTTTGTATCCGTAAGTTTAAAAATTAACCGTATCAGTAAATTAACTAGTAGTAATTACAGTGTGCAAAACAGTACCGATCTAGCCGAATAAGTAGAATTAAGCGGAAAAATTAGTTGTCCGGTATTAGTTGAAAATTGTCGGAGTAAGTCGTGTATACGGGTAGGTATTCTTGGTTGGATTATTTTGTTGAAATTATGTCGAATAAGTTGATTTGCAGGTGAAGTTGAATTGTGTTGAATTGTCCCGATTTATGGACATTATTAAGTTGTAGGTCTTATGACCAACGTTGTTAAGTTGTTTTGCAGTTGCAGGTCTTATGACCAACGTTGTTAAGTTGTCTTGCTGTTGCAGGTCTTGTGACCAATGTGGATTAAGTTGTTTGCGGTTGTTGCATTTTTGTCGTTGTTGTGTTGTGTTGAATAAGTTGATGTTTTGGTTGTTGTCGCATGCATAGCATAGCATTATTAAGTTGGCCTGGATTGGCAAAATTATTAAGTTGGCCTGGATTGGCAAAAAGTTGAAGTTGAAGGCTTATGCCTTGATGCCTCGATAACCTAGCAATTTCTAAGTTGGGAGTTCTGCTCCAATGGTACCACATGCATACGCATAGTTGAGTCGCATTTTGTGTTGCATTACTTATGTTGACAAAGCTGTTGTTGTATTATGTTGATAAAGTTGTTGTTGTATTATGTTGATAAAGTTGTTGTTGTATTATGTTGATAAAATTGTTGTAGTATTAGGCTGATAAAGTTGTTGTTGAGTTGTTGATGATTGTGTTTGTTGTTGTTGTAAAGTAGTGAAATTGTATGATTCTAGTCTAATGTATTGATTATCATACTCTTGTTTATATTATTCGATATCTCACCCCTTCTGTTTGAATGTTACCCCTATGTTGGTAACGTGCAGGTTAGCAAAGATGAAGGTCGTTTATCCTTACTAGTTTGAGTCGGTGATGTCGCTTTGATACGTAACACTCGGGGGATGGATGCTTGTTGTTTATAGTTGAATATGTTTTACGTTGCTGAAATTTTAAGTTGAATTTATTAAGTATTATGCTGTTTTGAAGTTGTTTTAGTCGAACAAAAATGTTAAGTGAATCAAAGTTGAATATTTATATCTTGAAGTTGTTTTGTTTTGAAAAGGAGATATATATGAATTTTGTTGTTATCGTTTCATCCGATCAAAGTGTTATGTATCTGTTCATATGAAATTAATCAAAGTTGTTTTTAAGATGAAAGTGTAGTATCCTATTTGAATGTTGAAATTTTGTAACTCTGATTTTACTATTATCCGCCGGGTAGAAATTGGGTGTTACATTAGTGGTATCAGAGCAGGTCGGTCTGTCCGGCCAAGTTGTCTAATGTCATTTATCCCTTAGTACGCGACAAGTGTGTGGAACACTGTCGGTACTTGTTTGTTTTCCTAATCGATGGTATGCAGGAGTTGGTTTGAAACTAGTGGGGGAGAAGTTTACTTCTCAGAGATGTTTGTAGTATGTGAAGTTGAATCAAGGTGATATTGATTGCAAGAGTGCAAATGTCGTTAGAACTGTGTTGCGAATCGACGAAAGTATGGACTCATGATTTTATCTGTCGGTCCAGTTGAGACATTTGAAGGGGGACGAGGTCAGTATGATTGATGTTTGCTTCTCGGAGAAGAGAGGGCAATGTGACGAATAGTGATATGCAAGTGGAGTATATCTAGAGCGAAGTTGGATGATTTTTAGAGTTGGGTGAAAACCTAGGGTAGTTGGAAGAGTTTGGAAGCAAGAGAAAGAGGTAGAACTCATGTTCACCAATTTCGGATTTTATTTTCGTATTTATGGAACAACCTTCAGTATAAGAGGCATAACTTTCTACTTGTAACTCCGATGAAAGCGATTCTGGACTTTTCGGAAAGTTTACGAAATTCCCTACAGTTTACATATAAATTTTGTCTTCGGCATGTTCTTGAGGAGAGAGAAAGACGCGTTTGAATAGTTGGGTCTGATGCTGATTTTGTTTGGTGGAAGTTTGTATACGAGATTTCTTGACCAGTCCCATTGCAAGGACGATAACTTTTTACTCGTAATTCAGATTTGAGCGATTCTTGAAGTTCTGGAATCTACACGAAATTCCCTTCATTTTGGAATATAATTTTGTGTCTAGGAGGTCTATATTGAAGAAGATAATCGTGTTTAAAGTTGGACAATTCTTGCTGGAAATAGTAAGATGAAGTCAAGTATGAAATGTTTAGTAATAAGAAGAAGAATATCGGAGAAGCACATGGAAGTGCGGCGTATGATAGTTGAGAATGATTAAAGTATAGAAATATTTGAGGAATGTTAAATAGTAAAGTGAATTGGGTGTTGTTGGCGAGATGTGTCGACATGAGTCGGAAATTTTTGGAAGTTATATCACCAACCAGATGATGAGATGGTATTGTTGAGATTGTGATTGGAATGAGAATCAAGTGAGAAACTATACGGATCATCGAATTTGTGAGATTAAAAAGAAAGACGAAGGATTGGTTAGGGTTGTCAAAAGTTTTGGACTTGGATAAATGTTTCGATTGAAGTGGGCCAATTTGGATTGTACTTGATGTATCAAAAGGATATTCGATAATTAGGTTGTGCAATAAGTGTGTATAAGAATATATGTGTTGGATTTTGTGCGTTCTTGGAAATAAGGAAATTAAGAAAAACGTTTGTAAGCCTTAGAGAAATGGTAGAGCAGTATGCTTAGATAACTTTGAGCACGAGGAAGAAGACGCTATTTTAGTTGGATAATGATGATTTATGCCACCATTATGGTTGGCGGCTGTCTATTGACAAATTGAGGAACTGATCACGCTTAATCTCTTGTTGATAGTAGACGGAATCAAGTGGGTGGAGTAGATGTGTCTTGCCAACTAGAATAGTATGCACAGTGAATTGTTTGGGATTGAGCCAAGTGCTTATGAATTGTTTGAGTTGTCGATGCGGATTCCTATATAGGGAAATGAGGCGGACTTGAGGATGTTAGTATGAGGTTGCGGGTTGATCAGTGAGTAGTTTGGAAACTCACAGTTGTGTTCTGGATAACTGGCGTTTTGATTCGTGGTGGATCGAGAATTCGATTGACTTGAGACTTGAAGAATTATAGAGATAAACCAAGGAGGAAGTAAATGGTAATGTAAGACTATGATTTGACCAAGGATGTCGGATCGAGAAGGGTAGTGGCTGGTATGCCTTAACATGTATATCGGAAACACGAATTGTATTTTCCATACTTGTTCAGATAATGTTATACCTGGTGTTTGTTGTGGATGTTCTGATATGCTATGTAATCAGAAGGAAGGCGCGTAGGGTATTTGAGAGTTGAGTTAGCAAGGTGTGAATTATGATTTGTAAGATGAGGTTGCCTTGTTGTGTTAATTCAGATGAAGTTGTATGGAGAATTGTGCTAGTATTGAGTAGGACTTGATGAATTAGTCTGTTTGATTGGTTTGGTTAATATGCCATGTTAAGTGTAGGTTATTGAGGCTAAATCTATGGCTATTGGGTGTTAAGCTCTGTTTGGAAGATGATTTTTCTTGTTGAGATTAATTGGACACATGTATCCTTATGCTGTGGTAATGTTGTTATGCGTTGAGATGAACTTTGATGATGTGTTAATACGAGGTGGTGAAGTTGTAGCTTATGTTGACGATAATTGGGAATTCTTGAAAGTATTTATCCTATTCAAGATTTGGAATTGGCTGCAGTTGTAGTTGTGTTGGATATTCGGAGGTATTATTTACGGATCTAAGTTCGAAGTGGTTAGTAATCAAAGTGTAGAATACCTGTTGGTCGGAATTCCGGAGAATTAAGTCGGAAGTCTTTTCTTATGTCTGCTTTGATGGTCGGAAGTTGATGTGAACTTGGTAGATTTGATGGGTGCAATTAATCAGAGTGCGCAACGAAAGCGCGGTGTAGAGCAATTGGTTCTTATGTGAGTAATAACGATGTTGGTGGGTTGTTCGCGTTGATGTCATGTTTGAGCTTTTGTGTTTTTACCTTTGTTGTTGCCTCGTTACCTATGGTGATGGTCACGATCGTGTTGTGTTCAGGTTCATAAACCTGTGTGTTCTTAAGTTGGTTATTCCTTGCGTCGTGATGTTAGTCGTTGAGTGCATTGCTTGAGCAGTGTTTCGTGTTGTTGTTGTCATGGATGTTATGGATTGTTGTTTGGTGTTAGACGTGGGGTTGCCTTTTTAGGGCAGGGAAGTTGATTTGTTAGCTGAGATAACGTAATTGGAGTGTGGTGCATCGAGTAAATTTTCGAGGACGAAAATATTCTAAGTGGGGGAGAGTTGTAACGCCGTATTTAATTAAATAGTATTGAGTATTTTTTCGAATATTTGTTGAATATGTTGAATATGTTGGTTGACGCTAATAAGTATTAATCGGGTAATTAGTCGATTTAGTCGGGAGAAATTAATATTAGAAATAATATTTATTTATGTGGAATATTAATTAATTTAGTTTGGTTAAGTTGTGTGTGAGAAATAGCAAAGTGGGGGTATCATGTAGTAGGCCCATTAAGTTAATTAACAAACCCATTATTATATTAGGTTTTTAATTAAGAGAAAGAAAATAAAGGAGAAAAACAAGGGTTTTGAGAGAAGAACGTGGAGGTTACAAAATTGAACGAGGGATTTGGAAGCATAGGTAGGAGAATAGAAAATACGAGAGTTGTCGTCAAAGTTCCAGTTTCGACCGGAAACTCGAGCTGCCTTCAATCCAAGGTAAGGAT
The DNA here is from genome assembly GCA_022829125.1 of Lathyrus tuberosus. Taxonomy (NCBI): domain Eukaryota; kingdom Viridiplantae; phylum Streptophyta; class Magnoliopsida; order Fabales; family Fabaceae; genus Lathyrus; species Lathyrus tuberosus. The sequence goes on from JALAZF010000562.1 coordinate 70,258, forward strand.
GAGGTTCTAATTTTATAACCGGGTATATGATAATTGATACGTGGGATTGAGATTTATATAATTTCCTACTGAATGTGTTGAAGTGTATTGATGAATTGGTTTTGTTTTGTGGAATTTGATGTTTGCTAGATTGTTTGGTTGTCGTTCTATAGTGTTAAACTTAGGTTGGAATTTGGTTAAATCGATAGAAACTGATGTTTTCGCGGACGAAAGTCGGAATAGATTGGGTAGTTGTGTCGAGAAATGTTAGGCCGTGACCGAGTATGTTTGTTTTATCGAATTTGGTTGATTTTGTAAGTTTTTGCATTTTTGGAGATTTAGGGGTTTAAGATTCGGATTGAAATCGAAAGTCGTAGAATTCACGTTTGATGGTTCCAAATCACTACTATATGTTTGGTATGAATGAGTATGTGTTTGTTTCGAAGAAAATAATTGAATCGGTCGGATTTTCGGACGAAAATGCAAAATCCCGTAGGGCTGTTATGCAGAAAAATTCTAGTTTCAGAAAGTTTGAAAAATTCATATCTTTTGATCCGTAAATCGGTTTTGACCCCCGTTCGAAGAGTTGGAAAGCTAACGAGATGCTCTTTCTAGGAAAAATGGTTTTGAGGTCTGTATCTGGTTCAATTATAGCAGAAAATTGAAACCGTATCGTTGTGTTGAATTTTACCGTCGTGAATGTGTGCGATTGAGGTGTCATCGTGCAATATGCCTCAACAATGTTAACCGATTAATAATGCAGAGGAATAGCAATAATGTGGGGACTTAGAAATGACAGTAGCAGGTTTTGTATCAGAGTTGAATTTAATGGCAGTATAGTTTGGTAGCAAAAGTATGTTTGTATCCGTAAGTTTAAAAATTAATCGTATCAGTAAATTAACTAGTAGTAATTACAGTGTGCAAAACAGTACCGATCTAGCCGAATAAGTAGAATTAAGAGGAAAAATTAGTTGTCAGGTATTAGTTGAAAATTGTCGGACTAAGTCGTGTATACGGGTAGGTATTCTTGGTTGGATTATTTTGTTGAAATTATGTCGAATAAGTTGATTTGCAGGTGAAGTTGAATTGTGTTGAATTGTCCCGATTTATGGACATTATTAAGTTGCAGGTCTTATGACCAATGTTGTTAAGTTGTTTTGCAGTTGCAGGTCTTATGACCAACGTTGTTAAGTTGTCTTGCTGTTGCAGGTCTTGTGACTAATGTGGATTAAGTTGTTTGCGGTTGTTGCATTTTTGTCGTTGTTGTGTTGTGTTGAATAAGTTGATGTTATGGTTGTTGTCGCATGCATAGCATAGCATTATTAAGTTGGCCTGGATTGGCAAAATTATTAAGTTTGCCTGGATTGGCAAAAAGTTGAAGTTGAAGGCTTATGCCTTCATGCCTCGATAACCTGGCAATTTCTAAGTTGGGAGTTCTGCTCCAATGGTACCACATGCATACGCATAGTTGAGTCGCATTTTGTGTTGCATTACTTATGTTGACAAAGCTGTTGTTGTATTATGTTGATAAAGTTGTTGTTGTATTATGTTGATAAAGTTGTTGTTGTATTATGTTGATAAAGTTGTTGTAGTATTAGGCTGATAAAGTTGTTGTTGAGTTGTTGATGATTGTGTTTGTTGTTGTTGTAAAGTAGTGAAATTGTATGATTCTAGTCTAATGTATTGATTATCATACTCTTGTTTATATTATTCGATATCTCACCCCTTCTGTTTGAATGTTACCCCTATGTTGGTAACGTGCAGGTTAGCAAAGATGAAGGTCGTTTATCCTTACTAGTTTGAGTCAGTGATGTCGCTTTGATACGTAACACTCGGGGGATAGATACTTGTTGTTTATAGTTGAATATGTTTTACGTTGCTGAATTTTTAAGTTGAATTTATTAAGTATTATGCTGTTTTGAAGTTGTTTTAGTCGAACAAAAATGTTAAGTGAATCAAAGTTGAATATTTATATCTTGAAGTTGTTTTGTTTTGAAAAGGAGATATATATGAATTTTGTTGTTATCGTTTCATCCGATCAAAGTGTTATGTATCTGTTCATATGAAATTAATCAAAGTTGTTTTTAAGATGAAAGTGTAGCATCCTATTTGAATGTTGAAATTTTGTAACTCTGATTTTACTATTATCCGCCGGGTAGAAATGGGGTGTTACAGTAGCCCCCAGACATAGGTAGTTAGACCGAACTGGGTGAACAATTCATTGTGTCCTTTACTGCTTGTTATTGCATTGTCCATAGCAGATTGTGTTGTTGTGACATCACACTTAACATCACACATCTGATACCAGAATTTCATAAACTATAATAAAAGATATTGATGCATTGAAAGAATCAAACCATTGAACCGTATATGTGTTAAAGAACATAAAATGTGCAGAATCAGATGGATTCAATTCGAAAAAAATTGGTGTGTTTAAGTTAGTTTTCAAGAATAGTTTAATTTTCAGATTATATATTTCTTTGCCAATTTTAATGGTTGTATTTCTTTAAATAGGTGTATGGTAAACCAAACAATATACATTGGTATATAATAAACTATGGGTACTTTCCACGATGGTAGTCTACATTAACCGTAATCTAATGTAATTTATTTGTTGTTGTTGGGTTTCGAACCCAGTATCTTATGTATCACAACGGTTGTTAAGCATAACCGTTGTGATATACCGCGCGCTTTCCAGAATACAACAACAGTCTCAGGGCCGTGATTATAAGTATGGCATTTACCACAACACTCTACATAACAACGCTTTGATCTGCGTTATTATATGTATTTTTCAACTGTTGTTAAAGGGATTTTCCGTGGTAGTGTCAATTTTATTTTTCTTTTCAATTTTTTTAAAACAACTTTTTAATATTATAAAGCAATTTGTAAAAATCAATTTTATTTTTCCTTTCAATTTTTTTAACAACTTTTTAATATCATGAAACAAAAATCAAATTAATTTTTTTTAACTAATATCATAAATAACCATTTTTAACTAATATCATGAAACAAAAATCAAATTAACTTTTTTTAACTAATTTCATAAATAACCTTTTTTTTGACAAATATCATGAATTTTATTTTTAAAAAACTAATATCATAAATCTTTTTAACACTAATACAACTCCTTTTTCCTTTTATTCAATTTAGTTAGTGTTAACTAATTTTATGTCTTTTTATTATTCATTATAGTTAGATAGTTTAATTGATCAAATTAACTATTCCTAGGCTCTATTTAATTTAAAATAAGTAATGTAATTATAAAGGATTAATATAAATATTAAAATTATATCCTTATTCCATCAAAAATATAAAAGATTGAATTCATCTTATTGAACTAGTTACTAGGGGTTTCTCACTTATTAAATTAATTTAAATTAGTTAGTTTCGGTTATTAATATTAAAAATTACTAAAAAAATATCAAAATATCAAGGTTAGTTCTCATCAATTAAGTTATTTTTGTCAGATATTAATTTAGGTGGTCCTTCATTGATTAATACAAATGAAAAACTCATAAAATACTTTTAATTTGTTAATTGACTTAGTCAGGTTTTTGCTTAGATTAGCATATGTTAGTTAATTCTCGTATTTGATTAAAAAATAATTAAAAACTTATAAATGCAAAAACATGTTTAGGTTACTTAATTAATCCAAAACACCAAAAATTTGTCTTTAATTCTTTTAGATAATAACTCATTAACTTGTACATAAATCACTAGCATGAAGTCGATCAAAGATCAAAACCTTCTTTTCACAATCAAATTGATTTAATGTTTTTTTCCAATTTAAAAAACCTAAAAGCAATCCAAACACATCAAGCATCATTTTTTATGCCGGGGTGCATCAAGACTTTTTTTAAAATGAACTTTTCTCCTCCCTTGATGCGTTTGAGATTTTTTCATAACTAAAATCAATAAACACACGATATTTTTCTATACGAATTACCGTATTCTGATTCTTCATATTGCTTGAAGGTACATAGGCACAGAGTTGTAACACTCTGGCGAGTACAGTAATAAAAAACATTTTATAGGTCCTCCTTTCTTAATTAAACATTTTTTCACTTAATAACAAAATAATTCTTTATAAATAAGTAGATTAAGCAAGAATAGATAACATAAAAAAACATCTCATAGGTAACATAACTACCCTAGAATAAGAAAAGGTCCAAGTTGAGTACAACAGAGGTGAGGGATGTCTAACACCTTCCTCTCACTTAATCGACTCCCGAACCTTAGTGTCTCACCCTACCTGTAGGTTTTATCATTATTTCAACCGTGGATTCTGCTGAGCTTGCAAAACTTGAGCCAAAGCTGCCAATGCATTAGCGATAGCGCAATCATTTCTTTTAGCCATTTCTCTGTTACAACAGCAAACAACCATTAGAAGAAACATTGTATCGATAGCGTTAACACACTTGTTGTACACCAGGAAACAGATAAAATTAGAAAAACTTGGCCGGACGGATCGACCTGCTCTGATACCACTATGTAACACCCTAAACCCCGACTCACAATATAAAAGAGAAAATTGTATTATTTAGAAATGTTACTTCACACAAATCATGCATTTTTCATAAATATAGTTTCAAACTCGCAGTTGAAAATCAAATAATCCTCATAAGCACCAATAATATAATAAACCAATCGATAACAAAAATATAACTTCAACAAAACAACTCCAAAATAAATAATGCGTCCGTTCTCAATGTTACAGACTAGAGCAGACGACAACCAACTAAAAACAATAAAAGAAAAAAGGAAGAAAGCTCCAAGCAGTCTCCCGCGCACAAGTGACTACTCTTGCTGAGTATATGTACATTAATTTGCGCACATCCAACAAAACAAACAAGAAAGGGGTGAGAATACATCTTACAAATGTTAATGATGAAATTCAACAACATGATAGTAAGAACGAGTTCATAAGTACACATTCACAAGGCCATAGTCCCTCTCTGGACGTGAGATCGCCATAGTCCCTCTCTGAACAAGGCCATCATTAGACCAGAGTCCTACCCAATTGTGAAATAAATGCATGCATGGTCATGTACAATGTAAGCATGCAACATCATCAACATCATCAACAACATAACATCAAAAAATTATATAAGTCATAAGTATCATCGAAAGCATCATCAAAAGGCTCCACTCTTAAATCTATAGGTCGCCAATCACAAGTCGTCAGTGTAATCCCTTAGGATTACTAAATATCATACATCTCTAATTAAGGTCGTCACTGTAATCCCTTCGAATTACTATACTAAAAAATAAAAAACTAAGGTTGTCACTGTAATCTCTTAGGATTACTATACTCAAAATTATGGTTTAAAACAATTTTATTCATTTTTCATCAAAAAAGGCAAAGTTATGTTATTACACCAAACCCCAAACTCATCAAAAAATTTCAGAGAAACTCAAAATACCTCAAACCTCAAAATTCTCAAAAATAACTCTAGAGTACCCCAAAAGTACTCTAAAGTATCCAAAATAATTTAAGGGTAAGGGTTCACATGTGATAACTATACTAAGCATAAACTCAGATAGTTTTACTCAAATTGCTCAAAAATGACTCTAAGGTCACCTAAAGGGTTCTAACATCAAAAGTTGCTTAAAAAATCACCGAAAAACTTTCGAACTCGAAAAACTGACAAAAAATGTCTGAACTCGAAAAATGCTCGAACACCTGAAAGTAGCCGCCAAACTGCTGACCACCCGCCGCCGGCAGAGTGCGGCGCATCCTGCCGCCACGACACATGTCACAAAACTCGATCATAAAACTTCGCCCGACCCCTTTTCAACACATCCCGGTCGATGCCAATTGGCGCGGTCCGGCTGTCGCCGACCGACATGGCCCAAGCGACGCAGACTAGCATGGCCCGACCGTCGCCGACTAGCGCAACCCACCGCTCTATGGCTTGATCACCGCTTCTGCCTCGCGCCTCCGACCGCTTCTGACCTGCGCAGCTCGCCGCCTTGCAGATTAATCGAAAAACTTTGACAAACACCTTTTTGGTGCGGCGCGGCCGGATTGCCGTCGCTGCCGCGACTCCCTCTGTATTCCCCCTAATCGGTTTTCGATTTTTCTCGAAAGTTTTGATTTTTCAAAATGTTACGAATTTTAAGTTTCTACCAAAATCTTATTTTTCATGTAAAATGTCTCATTTTGAAGAAAAAAAAAGGTCGATTCATGGAAATTAGGGGAAACAGAACACGGTTCAACAAACATCACAAAATTGGGAAACCAAACGATCCAAACAGAGTCGTTAGAATTCCTGGGGCAAAATCTCAACTATAAAAAAATTGCAATCAAACAACATGTCAATGAATTTAGACTGATTGCTACAATCCACCAAAACAATACAAATCTACAAACAGTAGCATAATACAGACCCTAGGGGATTTATTCCAAATCCCCTTTTTGTGTCTCAGAACAATCATATGAACAAATATTTACATCGATTATACCCATAAGGTTTTGCCTAAACCCTATTTGGCAGAATCACACAGATCATATAAATTATGGAAAATTAGGGAAACACAACATTAACCTAAGGCGCTAATAGGAGGGTAAGAAACTCTTACTATCTTACTTGCCTAAATCACCCATAAGAAAACAATTTCCTCCCTTACCTTGATATTGCAGAGTTCTTGGTGAAGTTTTGCTTTTGTTTCCTAATGCTCTTCCATAGGGTTCCTCGTAGTCTCTCTTCAGATTTCTCACAATTTCACGTATAATGTTTCTAAATCTCAAGTTTTTATATTTATATAACCTAATGGATTGTCAAATTCTCAATCTTTACCCACAACACTTCATTATCACAACTTAGCCCCACAACTTCTCCAAAAACTCAACTTCTCCCTAATTTTCAATTGTTTTTATAAATTATTATTTAAATTAAATAAAAATTTAATTCAAATAATTATTTAATTCAAGATTTTCTATATTTTCTACTTTTTCAATATATTACAAAATAATTAGATATGTTTAATTATTTGCAACAATCCCAATAATAATATTTTATTTTATTTGCTCTAAAATCTTATAACCCCGGTAATTATTAAATTACCAAAATACCCACACACATCAAAAAAAACCTTGAAATTCAAGTATAATGAATAAAATACACCAATAATTAAATAAAATACTCTATTTAAAAGTTGAGGTGTTACAGCCTCCACGATAGCGTTGTTGTCGGATTGTAGTTCAATCTTCTTGTATCCCTTTTTCTGGGAAAATTTGAGATCCTCAATAATTCCCCATAACTCGGATATAAGGCTGCTACAAACTCCAATATTCTTGGAGAATCCTCCAAACCACCTTCCTTAGGAATCTCGAAGTAATCCACCGCAACCAACCTTGCCATTATACTTTGTAACTCCATCAGTACTAATCACTATCCAACGTTTTTGAGGAGATGTTTGTTACACTTGGATTTTTAGCTACTAGAAAGTCAACAAAGAATGTCAATGAAAAGAAGTTTACTATAAGAGCATTAACAAAGTATCTTTAAGAGAACATTAATGGTAAGGCATTGACAGACTAACGACGAGGGGTCGACCGAGCTGTCTACACATTGAGACATGGTTTGGAGGACTCTCAGGGATAAATCCCCAAGACCCAGATTGCTGGGAAATATGTCAAAAATCTCGAAAAGGCAAGTCGACAGAAGCATGTCCAGAATCTCGAGAAGGACAGTTGACAACAGCCCTTATTCCAAAAAGAACCGGTCGGCTGAACGACATGGTATAAAAGACTTAGTAAATTTACAAGTCTTTGGGCCTTTATAGGTAGCGTCGACATCACATTGGAGTAGTTATCGTGGAAGGTTCATAAAGAAGTGCAAGAAGTGGGAAACAGTTACCACTCAACGTGGCTTGTAAGCAGATAACGTCTTGGAAGACACGTAAGCACACTAGTGGAAACTTGAAAGATTGAAAGTGGAGCAAACGTAGTAGTTCCTCAATGGTCATAACTGTTGTCGACAGTTACTTTTTAATTAAAATAAATAGCAGACTCATACATGGGATATGGGGTCAAAAAATTTCATACATACTCTCCATACCATAAGAGTACCCGAGTCAAAGAGCAGAACAATTGAGCGAGAAACATGTATGCGTTTGCGTCCACCCATTTTTCTTAGTCTTTTTTGCTTCCTTAAACGGAACGTGTACTTTTTACTTTGCTTTGAGAATTCCTATTCAATCTTGATCTCAAGATAGTTAACAGTCGCACGCAATGGCAACGAAAAGAAAAATTGAGAAAGAAAGAAAGAAAGAGAAAAGAGAAATAGTAGCGTTGGAGAAGAAGATGAAAAACTGCAGAATTCTTTCTGCCCACAAATTGTGGAAACTTTCAATATTCACTTGCAACTGCAAACTGTGAATTATCAAACTTGATTATTACAATGATAAGATTTCCTCCCTATTTATAGATTTAGGTTAACTTGCATCTCAAGCTAAAGCCCAAACTATAAAAGCCCAAAAATATCTAATCTAATCTTTCTAAATCAAATCTAATCTTTATAAAACAATGAATTACATATTTAACACACCACCTAATTCATTGTGTCTAAACTATCTATATTCATCATGACTCTTAGTCTTCTGAAAACTTCGACCTGCACTCCCTTCGTCATGATATCTGCAATCTGATTCTCAGTTCCACAGTGTTCCAAGTTCGTCTTCCCTTTTGCTACCTGCTCTCGAAGATAATGGAACCTCATTTCGATGTGCTTACTTCGACCATGTGCTTTTGGATTCTTCGCCAAGTTGATAGCTGATATGCTGTCGATCTTTATGGTAATTGCTCCATGACTCTTCCCTGTGATCTCTTCGACCAGGTTCACCATCCAGGTTGTTTGACATGCACAAAGGGAAGGAGCTATGTACTCTGATTCGCATGACGATTGTTAGTTCTTGGATTGGCTGGAATTTTGGTAAAACAAAGTATATGCAATGTTGATGTCAAGGTATTGATGTTGCAACATTGAGTTTTAACACTGGGCTGTGTTAAGTTTGTAATTACTGAAGTTGGATGTCTGATGTCACATGGCGATGTTGTAACATCAGATCTGCAGAATTAACAACAGCAGGCTGTGATGTTGTTAGGGTTTGCGTGTTAGCTGGAATTATGGAGAGCAAGTTGTCTCATTGGATGCGAATATCTTGGGATAGATATTTGCTGCTGCATAGGAGATCTGGTGCAGATTTGTAGGAGATTTAAAAGGTTGAAGATTTAAAAAGATTTTAGGAGAAAATCTATTTTGAATATTCAGTTTTAAATAACAAATCTGGTCAGATATTGTAGCAAGTCCAAGACCAATTCAAGGAGCTATATAAAGCGCACAAGACCAAAGGAAAAAGGTACAGAAATACAGAGAGAAGATCAAGAGCAGAGGCTGAGTGTCTTGAGTATTTTGTACGAGTTATATAACCAGAATTCTAGGGTGAATTACTGTGTCGTATTCTGTCCTCTCTTAGAAGCTGTGAAGCAATAGAGAGTTGTAACTTGATCAAAGTTGTGAAGTAAGATCAAGGGTTCTCAAAGAGGGTGTTCTTTGAGTGTTTTAGGGATTGAGTAGTGTTCTCATATCTAAGTGGTTTCTTAGGTAGAAAGTCACTAGTAGGGATTAAGTTTAGGAGATTGTCAACTGGGTTGTTGAGTTTGTAAATTAATTCTACAAGTAGTGAATTTCATCCCTGGCTTGGTAGCCCCCAGGTGTAGGTAGTTAGACCGAACTAGGTGAACAATTCTTGGTGTTATTTTGCTGTTTATTCTGTCCATTGTGCAGAGTGTGTTGTTGTGACATCACACCTTAACATCACACGTCTGATACCAGAATTTCAATTGGTATCAGAGCAGGCATCCTGTCTGTCTCTGGGTGAGATCTAGGGAAGTTACTTTCTGGTGTAAAGATGGACAAAGAAGTTGGAGGATTCGTCAACAGACCCCCTATTTTGGATGGATCCAATTATGACTTTTGGAAACCAAGGATGACCACCTTCTTAAAATCCTTGGACAGCAGGGCTTGGAAGGTTGTTATTAAAGAGTGGAAAGCACATGTTGCGTGTGAAAAAGATGATGTTGGCAAAGATAAAGAAGGCACCTCAAAGCCAAAGCCTGAAGAAGAATGGACCAAGGAAGAAGATGAGCTTGCCCTTGGAAATTCCAAAGCTCTAAATGATATCTTTAATGGAGTGGATAAGAATATCTTCAGGTTAATCAATACCTGTGAAGTTGCTAAGGAAGCATGGGACATTTTGCAGGCTACACATGAAGGAACATCTAGAGTTAAGATGTCAAGACTTCAACTGTTAACATCAAAATTTGAAAGCCTGAAGATGAAGGAAGATGAGACTATTCATGACTTCCACATGAGTTTTCTTGAGCTGGCCAATGCATCTAGTGCTCTTGGAGAGAAAATGTCTGAAGAAAAGCTTGTAAGGAAGATTCTTAGGTCCCTTCCTAAGAGGTACAAGATGAAGGTGATTGTTATTGAAGAAGCTCAAGACATCAACAAGATAAGAGTAGATAAGCTCATTGGATCTCTTCAAACTTTTGAGCTTGGGGTGAATGAGGAAGAACTAGAAAAGAAGCCAAAGAGTATAACCCTGGTGTCAAATGATGAAGAAGAAAAAGGGAAGAGTTCTGAATCCCAGGAGGATCTATCTCAGGCCATAATTATGTTGGAAAGACAGTTCACCAAAGTGTTCAAGAGAATGAATAATAACTCCAGGCCTAATGTCAAGAACATATCTTCTGACACAAGCAAGTCAAAAGAGAAGGATGAAGAGAAAGCTGCCCAAGATAAAGGAGTTCAGTGCTTTGAGTGTGAAGGGTGTGGACATGTCAAGAAAGAGTGACCCACCTTCTTGAAAAAGCAGAAGAATGGCATGACAGTTTCCTGGTCTGACTCTGATAGTGAAAGTGAATGTGAGTCAGCAAAGCATGTTAGAGCTTTAACAGGAGCTGTTGGTTCTGATGATGATTCTAGTGATGGAGAAATAACTTATGAGGAGTTAGCATCTACTTATCAAGAGCTGTGTTTAAAAAGTGTTGAGATTTGTCAAGAAAACAAGTGCCACAAGCAACAGATTGCTCAGCTTGAGAATGAAAAGGCTGATTTGGAAAATGAAGTTGTACTTGTTAAAGCTCACCTTGATCATATGACCAAGTCAGTTAGGATGCTGAGCTGTGGTACAAACACACTTGATAAGATCCTTCAGACTGAAAAGGTTGCTGGTGATAAGTCAGGTATAGGATTTGTGGCTGAGAAAAAGGTTTCTGCTGAAGCAAGCACTTCAGGAGCAAAGGAGGAGGTTTCCCAACCAATGTCTCAACATCAGCCAAAGAAGCAGGATCCTACACCTAAGAAAGCTGATGTTTCACAACCTAAGAAGATTGAGAAGAAGACTGGTCCTAATCAGAAGAGAAAGCAGCCACAAGGAGCTAGTCAGTATATGCCCCCACAATACCACAAGAGCATGCAAGCTGCTCAGTTCAAACAGCACATGTCTCATCAGGTGTCTCAACATCAGGGGTATGGTTACACCAATGTTGTTCCTCATATCTATGGAAGAAGAAAGCCACACCATCATGGGAGACAATCCAGGAAACAATATTCTCAGCCTTCTTATGGAAGAAGATACCAACATAATAGAAGGCAGGCCAGTTATGGTAGGAGGAGACCACATTATGGATGGAAGCCTAAGCAATCTCATCATGGAAGAAGATTCAGAGATGAAAGGGTGATATGCTTTTATTGTGGAAGGTTTGGACATATGCAATACTCTTTCTACAAGCTGCATGGATACCCTCAGCCTCAAAATAGATGGAGAGAGTACAGGCCCAAAGTTGTTAAACAATGGGTACCTAAGGAGAAGGTGAAGTGCTTATTGGCTCACATGGCTGACAAAGAGTTTAAAGAAGGAACATGGTATTTTGACAGTGGGTGTTCCAAACACATATCTGGATGTAGATCCATGTTTGCTGAAGTCAGTCATTGTCCCACTCATGAGGTTATGTTTGGCAATGGAGAAAAAGGTGTTGTTGCAGGAGTTGGGAAAGTGAAAGGTGATGGTAGACCTGAACTCGACAATGTTCTGTTTGTCTGTGGTTTAAATGCAAATTTGATCAGCATAAGCCAGTTGTGTGATGAAGGTTACAAGGTAAAATACACTAAGGATGAGTGTGTGGTATCTGACGAGCATAAACAGGTTGTTATGAAGGGTGCCAGAACCACAGATAATTGCTATCATTGGATCTAGTGTGTTATTTGGAGACAAACCTAGAACTACCAACCCGCGTCCACAAACTGCTGAGGAAAGGGTAGATGTTTACAAGTGCATGGGGCAGATCGTTGACAAAATTCTTGAGAAAGGACTTCCTATTAAGGGTATATCTAGACCCCTGAGACAAATGGTTGCTGATCAGGGTACAAGAGAAAAGAGTGACATGCAATCTACTGATACAAATCTTCACAAATTAGTTGTCTCTGTGATCGAAGATGCTGAGAAGGAAGTTGAAGTTAATGCTGAAGCAGATGATACTCATGTTGAAGGGGATGTCAGAACATCGCCTAGTAGGGATGCTGAGACTAATCCTGGAGGAGAAAAGAGTATTGATGTGATTAATGTTGATGACTTATCTGATGATGAAGTCATTGGAAGAGCAGTGCCTGGTCTGGCTAAGAGACTAAGGACAAGGAAAGAAAAGCAGGGTGAATCGTCTCCAAAGAAGTCTTTTGATGATAAGAAGAAAAAGACTGTTGTTGGGCCAACAAAAGCTTGGAGCAAGGTCGATGTGACTCCAAGAAAGAGGAAGATTGTGGAACAATCTGAGTCTGAGCATGATGATGAGGATGATGTTCAGAACATCACTCATGTCAGAAAATCTATTGCAAAAAGGATTGCAGACAAAGTCCCAGATGTGCTTGTGGATAACATCTCCTTCCACCGTGCAAACAATGCCTATATGTGGAAGTTCATTTGCCAAAGGAGAATTGCTCTTGAGAGAGAGATTGGCAAAGAAGCCATGGAGATTAAAGAAGTGATGGAAGGAATTAAAGCTGCTGGGTTAATGAAAACTGTGTGTGGATTTTCAAGGTGCTATGATGGCCTGGTAAAGGAATTCATAGTAAATCTTCCTGTAAATATCTCTGACAAGAGCAGTCCAGATTATATGAAGGTCTTTGTCAGAGGAAAATGTGTTGAGTTCTCACCTAAGGTTGTCAACAACTACTTAGGAAGAGAGGATGCCGAGTATACAGAACTGGAGGATACAGATAATGAAGTGTGCAAGGAAATTACTGCTGGACAGGTTAGAGTATGGCCATTAAAAGAAAAGCTACCAACTAGCAAACTGAGTGTGAAGTATGCTATACTACACAGAATTGGAGCTGCAAACTGGGTGCCCACGAATCACAAAACCACCACAGCTGTGGGATTAGGAAGGCTTATCTATGCTGTTGGTACACAAAAAAAGTTTGACTATGGCACATACATATTTGATCAGACTGTAAAACATGCAACAACAAATTCTATTAAAATGCCAATGGCATTTCCTTCTCTCATTAGTGGAGTCGTTCTGAGTCAACAACCAGGAATATTGACTTGTGCAGATAAAGCATGCAAGAGGGAGTCTCCATTATCCTTGCATCAGAAATTGTTTATGGGAAGCCATGTAGCAGATATTGTGTCAACATCAAATGCAGGTATCAAGAAGAAAACTTCCAAGGCTGATTTGCTAGTAGAGCTGAAGGTAACCCGCAAAGACTTGGATGTTGTGATTAATACCAGTCTGGCTAGAAAAGAAAAGATTGAGAAAATGATCCAAATTTTGGAACAAGATGATCATGCTGACTCTGAAGATGAAGGACAAGATAGTGCAGATGATGTAAGTTCAGAAGAAGACTAACTTATTTGTTTTTGCTTCTAGTAGTTTTAGTTTTTTGGTTCTGCAATGTTGTTTGTGTCAGCACTTTGTGTGCTTTGTTATGTAATTTGAATATTGTGCTGTTATATGCACTGGTTATGGTTTTCTATGATTTGTTTTGCCTGGTTGCTAACTGTGAGGCTAACAATGAGAGCTAGGGTGTACTGACTGTAGTTAATAGGGCTTCTACTTGAAGCTTGTCTAATTGTGGCAAAAAAAGGGGGAGATGGTAGCCAAGAGAGTCTAGAGTATCAAAGTATGCCAAATGCTGCTAATGTGATGCAGATATTAAGGGGGAGATTGATATTAAGGGGAGTAATTGACAGCTGCTATGCTGGTTCATGATTGAGGGGGAGCAACATTATTGAATGTTGTTGCTGTTGAAGATGGTGTTGCAGCAGAGTTTTTGGGAAGCAAGTCCATAATGGAGTTTTTATGTTGCTGCTGCTGGATGCTAATGTCACAATGAAGAGATGCTGCTAATAATGAAATATGTGCAGCTGTAGTTGAAGATAATATGTGCAGCTGTTTGAAGATTGTAACTGTTTTGCAGCATAATGATATATGCTGAAGTTTTTATGTGAGCAGCAGAGTTTTGTGAATTGAAGGTGTTACTGATGCTGCTGCTTGGAGGTTCAAGATTATTTGAAGGTTTATTCCGCTGCTAAAGTCTCTGAAGGTGCAGAGTGCAGAGTTTGTTTGCAGAGTGCAGAGTTTGTTTTAGCCAAAATTAGCCAAAGAGGGAGATTGTTAGTTCTTGGATTGGCTGGAATTTTGGTAAAACAAAGTATATGCAATATTGATGTCAAGGTATTGATGTTGTAACATTGAGTTTTAACACTGGGCTGTGTTAAGTTTGTAATTACTGAAGTTGGATGTCTGATGTCACATGGCGATGTTGTAACATAAGATCTGCAGAATTAACAACAGCAGGCTGTGATGTTGTTAGGGTTTGCGTGTTAGCTGGAATTGTGGAGAGCAAGCTGTCTCATTGGATGCGAATATCTTGGGATAGATATTTGCTGCTGCATAGGAGATCTGGTGCAGATTTGTAGGAGATTTAAAAGGTTGAAGATTTAAAAAGATTTTAGGAGAAAATCTGTTTTGAATATTCAGTTTTAAATAACAAATCTGGTCAGATATTGTAGCAAGTCCAAGACCAATTCAAGGAGCTATATAAAGCGCACAAGACCAAAGGAAAAAGGTACAGAAATACAGAGAGAAGATCAAGAGCAGAGGCTGAGTGTCTTGAGTATTTTGTACGAGTTGTATAACCAGAATTCTAGGGTGAATTGTTGTGTTGTATTCTGTCCTCTCTTAGAAGCTGTGAAGCAATAGAGAGTTGTAACTTGATCAAAGCTGTGAAGTAAGATCAAGGGTTCTCAAAGAGGGTGTTCTTTGAGTGTTTTAGGGATTGAGTAGTGTTCTCATATCTAAGTGGTTTCTTAGGTAGAAAGTCACTAGTAGGGATTAAGTTTAGGAGATTGTCAACTGGGTTGTTGAGTCTGTAAATTAATTCTACAAGTAGTGAATTTCATCCCTGGCTTGGTAGCCCCCAGACGTAGGTAGTTAGACCGAACTGGGTGAACAATTCTTGGTGTTATTTTGCTGTTTATTCTGTCCATTATGCAGAGTGTGTTGTTGTGACATCACACCTTAACATCACACGTCTGATACCAGAATTTCAACGATAATGCCACTACTGGCTCCTTTCTCAAACTCCAAGCAAATGGTGCACCACCTAACATAAACATATAGCCGGCTGTGGATTTTCTATCCTCAGCATCACTACACCAACTAGAGTCGGTGTATCCCACTAACTTGCATTCTTTTCCTTCATCAGCTACAGGAAATAAAATGTCGTAGTCAAAAGTCCCTTTCAGATACCTCAGTATCCTCTTCATTACTGCTAGGTGTGATACCTTTGGCTTCTGCATGAATCTACTTACCATACCCACATTGTATGCTAAGTCAGGCCTTGTGTGACAAAGGTATCGAAGTGACCCAATAAGTCTTCTGTATTGGGTAGGGTTGACATCACCTTCATCTGAATCTTTCAACAGTTTTAATCTAGTCTCAGCTGGAGTCGAAGTTGGGTTGCAATCTTGCATCTCAAATATCTTAAGTATTTCTTCTGCATATCTTCTTTGGTACATCATCAAACCTCTACTAGTCTTGTAGAATTCGATGCCAAGGAAATATGAGAGATTTCCCAAGTCTGACATTTCAAACTCCTCACTTAGGTCTATTTGAAATCTTCAATATCCTTCTTGCAACTTCCTGTTATCAACAGGTCATCAACATAGAGGCATAGAATAAGTAATTCACTCTTGGTTCTCCTTACATACACTCCATGTTCAGTCGTACATTTCAAAACTTCCTTCTTCCTTAAGAAGTTGTCGATTTTCTTATTCCAAGCTCTTGGAGCTTGCTTGAGTCCATCTGGGCTTTATACATCCTGTACACCTTTCCTTCTTCGCCTCGTTTCACATACCTGGCTGGTTGTGCGACATAAACTTCTTCGTCTAAGGGGCCATTAAGAAATGCACACTTCACGTCCATCTGATATATGTGTCAATTGTTCATATTTTCTAGACCAACAATCAAACTGATTTTTTCGATCCTAGCAACAGGTGCAAACACTTTGTCGAAGTCGATTCCTTCCTTCAGAAGAAATCCTTTTGCCACAAGTCTCGCCTTGTGTCGAGTTACTTCTTGC
Organism: Lathyrus tuberosus; assembly: GCA_022829125.1. Classification (NCBI taxonomy): domain Eukaryota; kingdom Viridiplantae; phylum Streptophyta; class Magnoliopsida; order Fabales; family Fabaceae; genus Lathyrus; species Lathyrus tuberosus. Next base: position 86,892 of record JALAZF010000562.1, read on the forward strand.
CTTCTTGCCTTGAGGCAATTCGACAAGTGACCAGATGTTGTTAACTTCGATGGACTCTAACTCCTCATTCATTGCTTTCACCCACTTCGAATCTTTCAATGCCTCAGCTGCATTGACTGGTTCGACATCTGCATAGAAAGCATAGTGTACCATCTCACCCTCTTCATCAACCACATCATTTGATGTAATTACACATTCTTGCAACCTTGCATGCATGTGTCTTATTCATCGAGGTCTGCTTGGACCTGCTTCATCTATGACTTGTTCTTGTCGAACTTTTCTTTCGACTTCAGTGGCTGGTTCTTCATAAGAGATTCTTACTAAATCCTTCTTGACATTATCAGTCAAATCCCATTCTTTAAGTTCATCTATGATCACGTCCATGTTGATCACTACCTGCTTATCCACTAGGTCGATCAACTTGTAACCTCCAAGCGAATGATATCCTATCAAGATCATCTGATTCGACTTGTCATCAAGCTTTCTTCTCAACTGATCTGGCACATGTCTATGTGCTATAGATCCAAACAACTTCAAGTGACTGAGGCTCGGCTTGACACCAGACCAACATTCTTCTGGTGTGATTCTTTCAAGCTTCTTCGTCGAACATCTGTTTAATATGTATATTACTGTCGAAACCGCTTCTCCCCATAATTCTTTGGGTAGATACTTTCCATTCAACATACTTCTCACAATGTTCATGATGGTTCTGTTCTTCTTTTCTGCAATTCCATTTTGCTATGGAGTGTAGGGTGACACCACCTCATGCACAGTCCATTCTTTCTCACATAATGCATCAAACTCTTTCGACACAGACTCTCCACCACCATCAGTCCTCAGAATTTTTAGCTTTCAACCACTCTGTCTTTCGACCATAAATTTGAATCTGGCAAATACCTCGATCACATCACTTTTCTTCTTGATGAGGTAAGTCCACACCTTTCGACTGTAATCATCTATGAACGTGACAAAGTATCTGTTACCTCCAATCGAATCCACTTGGATAGGACCACATACATCAGAGTATATGACTTCTATAATTGCCTTCGACTTCCTTCTTGCATCCTTGCTAAAGCTATTCTTGTGTTGTTTTGACTGAACACACTCTTCACAGACTTCACTTGGAATGTCGATTTCAGGAAATCCTAAAGCCATATTTCTTCTCTTTAGCTCTTTGCTGGCTGCAATTGCTAGGAACTTGTGCTCAATCACATTGAGTTCAATCTTGAAGGTCCTATTATGAGACATTGGAGCCTTCAAGATCAACCTACCACCTGCGTCGAGAACTATCATCATCTTGTCTTCGATCGACACCTTGTAGTTTTTTTTACCAACTGCCCTATACTGAGTAAATTACTCTTCATGCCTGGTATGTACAACACATTGGAAATTGTTGACCTCTTGCCATCTTTCCTCATAATCAGAACATCACCAACACCTTCAACTGCTAGAGTGTTGTCATTTGCAAACTTCACATGTGTTCTTCGACGAGGGCTTCATATTGACAAACCAATCTTTCCTTCCAGCTATGTGTGATGAGCATCATGAGTCCAAGTACCACTGGTCCTGGAATCTCTCTTCGTCTCTTGTTGTGACCATCAACAACATCTCTTCTTCTTCATGTTTTGCCAGCTTTGCATCAGTTTCTTGATTCTTCTTCTTTTCTAGACAATCACTAAAATAGTGACCATACCTCTGACAATTGAAACATTGAATGTGACTTTTGTCAGGCTTTCGACACCGCCTCTTCCTCCACCTGCAACACCACCTCTTTGGTTGCCTTGGTTCCAGGGTTTTCTCTGATTCGACCAGTTTCCTTCATGCTAATTTTGACCAGTTGAATTGTTGTAGCCTCCTCTACCTTTGTTGTCATTCCAGCTTCCTTTGCCTTTCCTTTCCTTTTCTGATTGCGCCTGCAAAGCCATATCACTCTTCGACTTTCCTGCAGCTCTTTCAGCCATCCTTTGTTCATGAGACTCAAGCGTCCTTTGAAGCTCTTCCTTCGTTAATACTGACAAGTCTTTCGACTCTTCTATGGCTACTACCATGTGGTCGAACTTTGGAGCCAATGACCTCAAGATCTTTGCAACAACTGATCTTGATGTCAACACCTCTCCACATACCTTGATTTGATTCACCAGCTTTATAACTCTGGCGAAGAAATCAGTTATACTTTCATTGTCTTCCACCTGAAGCAACTCATAGGTTCTCTTGTGAGTTTGTAAACTCACCTCTTTCACCTTCTCTGCGCCTCCAAACGAATTTTCAAGAATCTCTCACTCTTCCTTTGCTGACTCTACATCACTAACTATTTCAAAGTTATCTGGATCTACACACTGATGGATTATAAACAGAGCTTTATATTCTTTCTTCTTCAACTCTTTGTGTACAACCTTTTCTTGATCTGTCGCGTTCTCTGTAAGCGGTGTTACTCCTTCCTTCACAAGATCCCAAAGATCTTGATAACAGAAAACCACCTTAATCTGCTTGCACCAATTCTCATAATTATCTTTCTTAAGAATCAGAAGGCTCGTCGGAAAGTGCCCGTTCGGATGATTCATCGCCATCACGATTTTCTTTCCTTGAATCGCAACCGGAGCTCTAGATACCAGATGTTGGAATTAACCCAAAACCTTTTGAGAATTCATATTCAATCTTGATCTCAAGATTGTTAACAGTCACATGCAATGGCAACGAAAAGAAAAATTGAGAAAGAAAGAAAGAGAAAAGAGAAATAGTTGCATTGGAGAAGAAGATGAAAAACGGCAGAATTCTTTCTGCCCACAAACTGTGGAAACTTTCAATATTCACTTGCAACTGCAAACTGTGAATTATCAAACTTGATTATTACAATGATAAGAGTTCCTCCCTATTTATAGATTTAGGTTAACTTGCATCTCAAGCTAAAACCCAAACTATAAAAGCGCAAAAATATCTAACTAATCTTTCTAAATCAAATATAATCTTTCTAAAACAATGAATTACATATTTAACCATCATTTATCACAACTTGACTTCATTTAAAGTCTTTTACTACACTGCACTCAATTCACACGCATGTGTGTTCACACAAATTATTTGCACAAATGACTTTAGAGATTTTTCAAATTAATTTCATAAACTTTCAAACTCGTGATTATTTATAAAAATCCAAGCATAATTATATGTAATTTTAACCCATTTTATTTAAATTGTATTTATAACTAAACAAGTTATATATGATCCGATCCATTTATATTATTATGTTTACCCTAAATGTCATTATTTTAATCAATAAGATTTCTTAAGGGTAAACAATTTGTTGCTGTTGTGTATTTGGCTGACTTTTTTTTTTTTCAAACAATCTAAAATGCCAAATAAGCAAACATCAATAGCAATTTAAAACAACAAGAAAAAAAACTCTATCAAACAATTAAGAAATAATCATACATTGAAGATATGCTCTTAAAAGTACATCTATCATATAAGAAAATTAGGTGTTTTTAAAAACCCCTAATTACTCTTCTTACTCCATAATCATCCACGTGGCATGGCTTAGCATTAAACAACCAATTTTATTATTTTAACATTCATAAAAAAATAAAAAAAATCAGCCAACATATATAACAAATGATTAATTAATTAAATTAATTAAATATGAAATAATAATAAAAAAGTAATAGTAACTTCCACATATGATTAACTGTTTTGTAACCCACTATTCCCATTACTAAATGAGATACAAACAAATAACAACTTGCATGCACCAACTTATTTTGATATATTTAATTATATATTTAATATTTAATTGTTTTAATTTTGAAAATTTATAATGTATTTTATTTATGATTAAATTTATCCAAACCTTTTTCTTAATAAAATTGAATGATAATGATTATAATGTCTGTATACTCTTAATTTTGATAAATTACATACTAAAATTAATCACAATTCTTATTCAATATTATCTTTTAAAAATTTAATTTTAATTAAAATCAAAATTAAAAAAAAAATCACCATATATATTTCTATGCGTATGTACATTGAAAAAATGATTACATAAAATAGACAATGGTTAAATAGACAATGGTTAAAATAAATAAAAAAAATCAGCCAACATATATAACAAATGATTAATTAATTAAATTTATTAAATAAGAAATAATAATAAAAAAGTAATAGTAACTTCCACATATGGTTAACTACTTTGTAACCCACTAATCCCATTACTAAATGAGATAGAAACAAATAACAACTTCCATGCCCCAACTTATTTTGATATATTGAATTATATATTTAGTATTTAATTGTTTTAATTTTGAAGATTTATAATGTATTTTATTTATGACTAAATTTATCCAAAACTTTTTCTTAATAAAATTGAATGATAATGATATAAAGTCTGTATACTCTTAATTTTGATAAATTACATACTAAAAATAATCACAATTCTTATTTCATATTATCTTTTAAAAATTTAAGTAATTAGTGATCATCGTCATCAATAATTTTTCTCATACAATTTAATGAATTGTACGGATAAGGGAATTATAGTTGTCTAAAAATTTTCATTGGATTTCTAAAACTATAGTTTTTAAAATATGATTAATGAATATTTTATTTTATTTTAAAAACATTTTTATAAATAAATTGTAAAATAGTTTTAAAATTTTGAAAAATCTCAGTCAAATCTAAACCGTCTATTGCTTTAAATCCAACGATAGAGGATAAGCAGTTTCTTCATTTCCCGCTCAAAATGATATATAAATACCCCAGTCTCATTCTACTTTTTCACATTCAAAATTCAAAAGAATAAACAGTTTCTCAAATTTTCTTGCAAAAATGGCAGACCGTGGAAAGGGTATCAAGGGGCTCGGAAAGGGAGGAGCAAAGAGACATATGATGGTTTTGCGCGACAACATTTGGGGAATTACAAAGCCAACGATTCGTAGATTGGCGAGGAGAGGAGGTGTTAAGAGGATAAGCGGTTTGATCTATGAAAAACTAGGCTTTTTCTCAAGGTTTTCTTGACAAAAATCATTCATTATGTTGTTTCATAAACTGATCATGCAAGGAGGAAGACTGTGACTGCCATGGATGTAGTGTATGCTCTTAAGAGACAAGGAAGAACTCTATATGGTTTCGGAGGTTGAAGAATATACTCTCTTTTATTTATTATTTTGTTGTCTTTTTATCGTCTAAGTTGTGTAATTTGTATTTATGTTTCTGCATTTTCAAGAAGGTTTATTTCCAAATAATAGTCGGTGATTATACAATGATCACCGTGTAAGTTGTGTAATTTGTATTTGTAATTTCAAGAATGTTTATTTTCAAGTATTTGTTGGTGATTATGCAATGATGATTTGCATTTCCCTTTATGTATATTTTCAAGAATGTTAATTTTAAGTATTAGATGGTGATTATACAATTATTTTTTTTATTGTGTGGTTTATGGACAAAACTACACTTATATATGCATTATATTAAATTTATGATGAATTTAGTTAAGTCAAATCTATAACATACATAATTATAGATAAACTGAATATGAGTCTTTCGTTTGGCCTTAACCATCATCAACTTCCATTAAAAGATATAACCATCATCAACTTCCATTATAAGATACACATGATCCACCGTTATGCTCTCATGTTCAGTTTTATGTCTATTGATTCTAACTTGCATTTTTAATTGATAACCGCCTTAATAACTTTTTTTTTAATTAAATTACAAATTAATAAGAGATTAACTACTATACACTATTAGTGTAAAAAAAAAATTACATTGTCACTTCATTACCGTCATCGTTGGTATTACTTTATTAGTGGTTAAAATAAAAGTCAAATTTCTTCTAACTTCCAATGGTTATTATTAACTGACAGTGTAAAATCCTTTTATACTGTCAGTGCATTTCAATTAAATTCAATTAATAATAATAATAAGATATAATTTCAAGAGTTTAATAAAAATGGACGGTTTACATTATCGTTTAATAAAAATATATTATTCTATCATATTATGTAAGTAATTTAAAATTTTCAATCTGAATTATTGAAATGCATAATCTTGATTGATCGATTGTAAAATTTATCTATACTTTATCATTTTTTCATAAATTTCAATTAGTTAATAAATGTCTTGCAAGTTGTTTTCTCGGTGCATGTTTAAATTCATTTATGTGAACTTACATAAATAGTTGTGAGATTAGAAAAGTTTGTATAAATAATTTGACATGTTTGTAAACTATTTTTTATTTTTTTCTATAAACGTTTTATGATTATTTACGAAAACAACTTATGAATTTCTATGTGTGTGTGTGGCTTATATGGTGGAGAGAGCCATACTTACTCCAAAAAATTGTAATGTGCATATATTGAAATTGTAAGTTGTTTCACAGTAGGTAGTAAGGAAAGAACATCAAATTATTGATGATTTTGATGAGCTGATGGAACAAATTAAGAAGACAGAGAAAAAAATAATGTTAAAGGTTTTCAAGACATCAAAGCATTTCTTCTCCTAATCGTCTGTGACTCCGAAGATATTAAATTCATGTAAGTTGATAATTTGGTTAGTTTGATTTTGTGACTTGCTAATGGTATAGAAACTGATCCATTAGCAAATATCATATTAAACCTCTTTTTCTACTGCTTTGCAGTCCTTCAAACGACGTGTTGCCTATGCAAATGTCCATTATGATTGTATCCTTTTGTGTTAGTTCAGTAGCATTAACCATTGGATATTCTATTATTATCACAATTAATTTCCACTTTATATAACCAATGGAAGATCACAGTTCACAGTAGCTCAGAATGTAAAGGGATTACTCTCTTATTCCAAGTATACTTTCCCCAGGACAGTAACGGCGAACCTCACTGGATCGAAATACAACATTTGGGATCAGAAACATCGTCCTAATCCAAAATCCAATAGGAATCAATCAAATTCAAAGCAGCCTCTTGCTGCTGTTGAATATGTAGCTACAATACCAACATGTATAAGAACTCATACAAGCATTAAAGCATATATACCTAATCATCAATCTATGTCTTTCAAGAACACTTCACAGGTGCAACATTCTTTAACCTTTTGAGAAAATTGATTAATATCATTCTTCAACTTTTCTATGAAAACTATGTTTTTATTGTACAGGTTGTTGGTTATATCCGAAGGTCAACCGCCAGAATTACTAACAAAGATGAATTCAGTCACGAGACACATCAATCTAACCTGCAAGTTACTTGCACCTTTACTAATTAGGAAGTTTAATAGAATCATTATATTAATCATAGAGATTTAATTAATGTGATTTCTAGAATATTCAAAAATGTTTTATAATATATTTTGTTTAATATTTTTACTAATGTGGGAGTTATGCAATCAAATCCAAGCAGGGCTTGAATTTTCTCAATAGTGAGACATTGTATAGAAGTTTCATATTGCCAGTCTTCATTACTGCTAGAATAGTGGGGTCTGATAATGTTCCATCAGGCATCAGCTAGATTTCGTGCAGAAAATTCTTCATTATAGAATGATCAGTACAAGTGATTAACTTTTTAATGAAAATTTTGAAATAAATTTCACTCCACTCATGATGTTTAGCGAAATATTGTTCGATCCGTGTAGAAAAATAGATATCAAAATTTAAAGTTGTTTCTAATTTAAGTTTATTTTTATCTGAGAGCAGTAGCCAAAATTTGAAGTTGTTTTTAATTTAAGTTTTTTTTACAATTGTTTTTTATTTAAGTTAAAATACCTTTTTAAAAGAATATAATAATTTGCAAAAATAAATAAATTTATCAATCATTTTAAAAAATAATTTAAAAATATAAAATTAAACATTAATTAATGATCATTATTATTAATTATGTATAACTTTAAAAGATAATTTAATTTAGAAATAAAAGCAAAATAAATAAATAATTTTTTAAATTCAAACAAAATCTTAAAAAATTCTATTTTTTCCAAACACACGGGTACTTATGTACGCACACATGATACTGATATTAAGCTATTGATTTAAATATTTAATAATAACGGGAATAAATTTACTATTGATTTGAATATTTTTATAAATAATTCCAAAACAAAATATTTATATATAGAAATAATTAAACTGTTTATTCAAATATTTTTATATACGGAAAAAATTATAGAAACCATCAAATCGATTTATTATCTCTTTTAAAAATAATAAACTATTTTGGTTAGGAACTATTAATAAAATTATTTTGATTTTTCTTTATTTCATCACAATGCTTTATTTCTTCAAAGTTGTAAATAACTGACATGAACTTAAGATACCACACCACTATCCGTGTGAACACACAGGTATTGATATGATACGCGCATATGTAAAAGAATTTGGATAAAACAATATTGTTTTTATTTCAAAAATATGTCTTTCTTTTAAACATAATAAATTATTTTCGTAAAACAATTTTATTTTTCTTATTATATTTTGAAAACAAACGCGTGCGTACCACACCAGTACCCGTGCGAATGCACGGGTATCACACTAGTTAGTTAGAAAGCAACAACATTTGATTTTATAACTTACAATTTATTAGTGAATTCATAAGATGTTAGACCTGTTTGTTTTGACATTGTTTAAAAAGAATATATTTTTACTACATAATTTTATGTAAAAAAAAACACTTTTCATAAAAGTTTCAATCGAAGAGTTCGGTTTGAATAGTTTTTAAAATATTATTTTATATATTTTATTATTTTATTAAATATTAAAATTTTAAAAAATAACTTAAATTTGAAATTATTTCAATTTTTTTTCATAAAAATCATTTTTTTAAATACAACTTTTTAAACAAACTGCAATTTCAATTATGTTTTGATTTTTAATAAATATATATTTATATTATAAGTTGTCAAAGTTAATATTTTAATTTATAAAAAATGAATATAAAAAATTTATAATATTTTGAATAACAATTTTATAAAATTTATTTTAAAAATACAAAAAAAAATCAATTTTTTTAAAGTTAAAACAAACATGTCCATTATATTTTTTTTTATTATGTCAAAACTATTCTATAAAATAAATTCTTATTTTTCGAATATAAAAATACAAAAATTTGATAAACTCCTATAAGATAGTAAAACGTTTAAAAGATATAAGAGAACGCATTTATAAAATTATTGTGAGTACTTGTCATGAGTCATGAACAAACAACCATGTAGGAAGATTAGATAACCTTTGTTGCGAATTGACTCAACTATGTTCACACATGATAAGTGATAACTACAAAGGGCAAAACCGTCCTTTCACAAAATTCCCGCGGAAACGTTAGTTAGCATACGCGTCCATTTCATGGACCCCACATCTACTCGGCTTACAAAACGCTGACAGCGTAATTTAATTGGAATTTTCCGTGCCTATCCATTCAATCCAAACCGTACTGGCCACGTTTATCATTTATGTTTAGTTTATTACTCCCTTAGTTTATAAAAAATGTCATATTTAAGTAATGCGCGGTTTTTAAAAAAATAATTAGATGTATTAGTTTTAATGAAAAAATAAATATTATTTACTAAAATATTTTTATTAAATATAATAAATAGAATTGTTAGATAAATTAAAAGTTAGTCAATAGGAATATAGTAATAAAATTTATAATAATTAGTAATATAAATGATCAATTATTTTGAAATAAAGAAAAAATATAAATAAGACACTTTTTATGAGACGGAGGGAGCACAATATTCATTATTAATTGTTATTTATTATTATTCATTCAAACTACGGATATGCCCTTACTCTTCGCTTTCCTTCTCTATATATTCTTCCCACCGAAACATTCTTTCACTCGCTCTCTCTTTTCATTTTCATCATCTTTTCAAAAATCAACCACCATGGCTTTCCGTAACAAACCTTCTTCTCCCTTCGACTGCATCATCTTCGGTAAGCATTTCACCTCTCTGTCTCTCTCTTACAAACCCATTCAAAATCACTTTCTCTAATTCATGTTCTCTCAATCAGATTTGGATGACACCTTGTACCCATCCACCACCGGAATCGGAGCTTCCGTTAAGAAAAACATCGATCTCTTCCTTACTGAAAAATGTGGTTTCTCACCATCCAAAGCCTCCACCCTCCGTGTCGAACTTTTTAAATCCCACGGTAGCACCCTCGCCGGTTTACGAGTCAGTATTCTAATACCTCTTCTCTTCCATTAACTAAAAACTTAATAATAACAACAATCTCAATCTAATTCTAATTAATTAATTAATTAATTACTTGAAGGCACTAGGCTATGATATCACCGCAGAAGAATACCACAGGTAAAAAAAATTCAAAAATTCAACCATATAAGTTAATTAACTAATATATTTAATAGTCTAATCATGATTAACTTTTCGTTCTTTTTACTATAAACAGTTTCGTGCACGGAAGACTACCTTACGAATTAATCAAACCTGACATTCAGTTACGAAACCTATTGCGTTCAATCCAGCAAAGGAAAATTGTGAGTATGCCAATTTTTTTTCAATAGAGATTATTCTTTTTAGTATAAATATTTCTAATTCTGGAATTATTTCTGTTTTCTGTTTAGATTTTTACGAATTCAGACAGGATCCATGCATTGAAAGCGTTGGATCGGCTTGGTATAAAGGACTGTTTCGAACAGATTATATGCTTTGAGACTTTAAACCCGAATTTACCTAACTCGACCCGACCCGATGAGTTTCCTGTCGTTTTGAAGCCTTCGCTGGAGGCCTTCAAAATCGCAATTCAAACTGCTAACGTCGATCCTCGTCGTACCGTAAGTCAACTGATCAAACTTGTTATTAGGTTTTTAAATTAATCAGAATGATAAATATGAAAAATTTTAAATTTGTAATATTTTGTTATGTATTGTATTGCAGTTGTTTTTGGATGACAGCGTAAGAAACATCGCTGCGGGTAAAGAAATGGGTCTCCACACTGTTTTGGTAATTATACAAACCAAACTCCTATGATGTTGATTTATTTTGTGTGATTATGATATTCATTAATGATTTTTGTTTAGGTTGGGGAGGGTGTGAAAAGCAAAGTCGGGGATTATGTAGTGGAATGTGTGAATAGAGTTGCACTTGCGGAAGTGATTCCTGGAATATGGGGAAACAGAGTGGAAGATGGTGATAGAAAGATTTCACGCACAAACAGCGAATTGGATGCTTTGTTAAGCGCATATACGGCTGTTGGAGCTTGAAAACTGACCTTGTTTGGGAGAGTGGTTAAGGCATGATGTTGTATACATCGGACAACTAGTCATTCACCCTAAACAGGGGACAAATATCATGTGAATAGTTTTAAACGTGTTTAGTGACAAATGAATAAATGATTGTATGGTAGATGTCAAATCTTGTGGGTGACCTTCTGTGTATTCGAATTGAATTTTAATCTTGTAGTATATTTCTAAATCAAAATCAGTGTTATTCATGCACTATTTCTGTGTAGTTTCAACTATAAATAAATAAAAATTATGCATGCAAATTAAAAATTAAAATACAAGTGATTAATTATTTTAATAATAATAATAATAATAATAATAATAATTTTTTACTATACATTTTTAGATTTGTTTTTATAATATTTTAAAGACTTAATATCCTTTTTATCTTGTATTTTAATTCCGATGTTTATTTTAGTTCCTAAATTTTTTAAAAAATTATATTAATCTCGTAACTCTTAACGGAGAAATTAAAAAATCAATTGCTAAAATTATTGTTAATTTGAATAAAATGACTAATATAATATGTTTTGAAGAATTAAGGGATTAATATGATTTTTTTTTAAGTTAAAAAATAAAAATGAATTTTAAAGGACTAAAAAGGATATTAATTTTTTAAAATAATTTAAATATCATAACCAAAAGTCCAAATTATTCATAAATAAGAATTTTCTCTACATTCTAGATAAAAGTACAATATACATGACAACTTCTGATAGATAAGGGTTATCATAGGTTTTAAAAATTATTGAGGATTAGAACTAGTCTAAATAATGAAGTGAGAAGTTCTGTAGAGGTGGTTTTTCTTTGTTAGAGATTGAATCCCTTCATGGTACTTATGTATTTATAGGCTCCCAAGGGTCTTGAAACAAGTGAGCCAAGTCTTCATAGAATATAGTACCCTCCACGGAAGTAGGTGGTTGATACATTGGACTCGAGAGAGGTTATTAGGCCCTATGACTTCCTAGGTACCGACTATTCACCCAATATATGCTCCACCCACGATCGCATGTTATGGACAGAGAAATGAGAAGTTTGGCAACTAATTTAGGCAATAGGCGATTGAACTAGACGAAGGGTGCTCGAACTAATACATGGGCGACTCGGGAAGGACAAAGTGTGCCCCTCTCTCCCTCTCCATACGGTCTTCCTTAAATATTCCACTACATTGTCTCTCAAGCATGAAGGCTCATAAAGGCTGAAGTGCTTTAACCCTTCACCTTTGAACCTTCCGAAAGAGTCTGGTCGAGGCACTTACCCCTACCTTTACGTGAGAACTAGTCACAACTCTTTCGACAAGGTTTAGTCAAGTCGTTCAAGAGAGACTTTGTTGAGTCCCTCTGACAAGACTTTGTTGAGTCCTTCTGGCAAGACTTTCTTGAGACCCAAATGAAACTTTTTTTAGTCTCTTTTATGTGACTTTGTTGAGTCCCTCCGACAAGACTTTGTTGAGTCCGTCTAACAAAACTTTATTGAGCCCCTCAGGGGAGACTGTTGAATCCCTCCGGTAAGACTTTGTTTAGTCCCCCTGATAAAACTTTGTTTAGTTCTGATAAGTCCAAGCTTTTGAGATTGACATTAATTTTGGTAAAACTAACTTGACGTCAAGATGTTGGAAAAGATGTCCTAACATGAAGAACAAACTGAAGAACAAGATGTTAGACAAGATGTCCTATCATGATGATTCGACATCTTTGTCTGTTACTTTGCAGTTTTGATACTGCTAATTTATTTCCAGATTTAAGAATATTATGGGAATATTTGTTTATCCTAGGTGGCGTTCAAGATTGAGGAATCACAGATTCTGTTTGAATTTGAAGATGTTGTTTTCTAAGTGTGGAGACATTTTTGGAAACTTTGGATTGAAGAAACTATTCTTGAGGAGAATAAGTTGCAAATTCCGTGTAACAAAATTGTTGCATTTTTTAAGCCCAAATCCAGTCTAGTTTATGGTTATAAATAGGATGGATTTAACCTAATCAAAGTGTGGAAAATACATTGTTGCTTAGTGAGTTTTAAGATTTATGTATTTGTGAGCCTCTCTTGTATCGTGTTGATATTAGAGCTGGACTGTTTGCATTGAGTTGTAATTTCTATCACTGTTGTGATTGAAAGGGAATTGAGAAGGGTCTCATACCTAGGAGAGTCTTAGGTAGAAATTAAGCACGGGTAGTGATTAAGTGATAAGTTGTAAACCGAAGGTTGTTTAGCTTAGAATTAATACTATCTAGTGGATTTCATTTCTGGCTTGGTAGCCCCCAGACGTAGGTGTTGTTGTACACCGAACTGGGTTAACAATTACTGTGTGTTTGTTTACTTTCTGCGATTTTTATTGTGCTTCTTCTTGTCATTGTGTTTAAAGCAGAGATCAAGTGTCTCAATATCTCTTAGAACATCTGAGATCTGCATACCAGAATTTTAATTGGTATTAGAGTAGACATCTTACTCTGTATATGGGTGAGATTCAGGGAAGTTACTTTCTGGTGCAATGGACAAGGAAGGAGAAATATTGAACAGACCATCCATCCTTGATGGATCCAATTATGAATATTGGAAAGTGCGCATGGTGGCCTTTATTAAGTCCATGGATGGTAAAGCTTGGAAATCTGTGGTCAAAGGATGGGATCCACCAAAGGCTAAAGATCAGGAACGTAAGATTACTGATATGATAAAACCTAAGGAAGACTGGGATGATGAAGATGACAACTAGCTCAGGGTAATTCCAAAGCATTGAATGCCTTATTCAATGGAGTGGACAAGAACATCTTCAGATTGATAAAGAATTGTATTGTTGCCAAAGATGCTTGGGAGATTTTGAAGATTGCTCATGAAGGAACCTCTAGAGTGAAATCATCAAGACTTCAACTTCCTACAACCAAGTTTGAGAACTTGAAGATGAAGGAGGATGAAAGTATTCAAGACTTTCACAAGAACATTGTTGATATAGCCAATACTTCAAGTGATCTAGGAGAAAAGATTCCAGAAGCTAAGTTGGTCCAAAAAATCCTAAGATCTCTTCCAAATAAATTTTACATGAAGGTGACTGCCATTAAAGAAGCCCAAGACATAAACACCATGAATGTGGATGAACTCGTGGGATCTCTTCAGACTTTTGAATTAGCAATCAGTGAGAAATCTGAAAAGAAGAAAAGCATATAGCCTTGGTGTCTAATCAAGGTGAATGTGAACCAAATTCCAAGGAAGAATTGTCTAAGATTGTTATGCTACTCGAAAAACAGTACAACCAATTTTTAAAGAGGATGGATGGGGAGTCAAGATCAAATGTCAAGACTCAGTCATCCGACATCAACAAAAGGAAGGATTTTGGAAGAAGGTCCAAAACTGAAGACAAAGCTAACAAAGGCAAATGAATCCAATGCTATGAATGCGAAGGATTTGGACACATCAAATCTGAGTGTCCTACCTTTCTCAAGAAGGAGAAGAAAGGCTTGTATATATCATGGTCTGAAGATGATTCTTCAAGTGAAGAAGAATCTGCTAAACAGGTTTCTGCTCTTACTGGAGTATTTAATTCTTATGAAGAATCATATGTTGGAGAACACACGTTTGATGAACTGGCTAGCTCATACAGGGGGCAGAAGTATGTCAGTTGGGAGAGGATCAACATAATGCTATCGTTCAACTTGAGGCTGAAATATTGAAGCACTTGGAACCATCTCTGACCTGAAGGAAGAAGTTGCATTGCTCAACTCTAAACTTGACAATATGACTAATACTGTAAGAATGCTCAATAGCAGTTCTGATGTGCTGGATGAGATTCTTCAATTTGGGAGAAATGCTGGAGATATCAAAGGGCTTGGTTATAATGATCAAGTTGTGATGAATAAAGGAAAAGAGCCAACATTGAATTCTGCTCATCCTAAAAGAAAGCGGAATTGAAAGATGTCAAGAAAGATGTCCCAACATCAACAAAGACATCAGAAGAATTCCTCATGGAGCAAGAAGCAAGATTGGAAATGTCATCATTGTGGTAAGTTTGGTCACATAAAACCTTACTGCTACAAGTTACATGGTTATCCCAAATCTGCTTCACACCCCAGAAAGATGCAGGTTGTTGGTAAAGCAGAAAAAAGGTGGATTCCCAAGAATGACACTGCTGCTCTTATAGCTCATACCTCTCTAAGAGCTTCTGCTAGAGAGGGGTTGTATTTTGATAATGGTTGTTCTAGACACATGACTGGTGTCAAGAAATTTTTGGTGGATATTGAATCGCATTTTACTAGCTATGTCACTTTTGGAGATGGATCCAAAGGTGAAATAAAGGGTGTTGGGAAGCTGGACTATATTGGGCAGCCTAGTCTTGATAATGTGTTACTTGTTAGAGGACTGACTGCAAAATTGATAAGTACCAGTCAACTATGTGACCAAGGTATCAAGGTTAACTTTACTAAATCTGAGTGTCTGGTAAAAAATGATAAAGATGAAGTTATCATGAAGGGAGCCAGATCTAAGAATAATTGCTATGTGTGGATTCCTCTAGAGACAGAGTGTTCATCCACATGCTTGATGTCAAAAGGAAATGAAGTGAAGCATCAGAAACTTGGTCATCTACAGAAGATGACGAAAGTCTTGTCAAATGAGCAGTCAAAGATACCCATAATCTAAAGATTGATGGAGGAAGACTCTGTGGTGAATGTTAGATTGGGAAGCAAACCAAGATGCCACACAAGAAGCTACAACATATGACTACTTCAAGGATTCTGGAACTACTTCATAGGGACTTGATGGGACCTATGCAGGTTGAAAATCTTGGAGGAAAGAGGTGTGCCTATGTTATTGTTGATGACTCATCCACAGAAGCTGATGTCACAGACAATGTTGGAACATCCTATGATGTTTCTAAAGAAATTGCAGACTCAAGTGGTAATCCTAAACTTGCAGAGACTGAGACAGTTGACAAGGGACATTCCATCAAAATTCAGAAAGACCATCATAAGGAGCTTATCATAGGAGATCTGAATAATGGAATAATGACCAAATCAAGAAAAGTTGTTGCTGGTACTTATTTTGTCTTAAAATTTGAACCCAAGAGTGTCAAGGAGGCATTGACTGATGAGTTCTGGATTAATGTTATGCAAGATGAACTAGGGAAGTTCAAGAGGCATGAGGTCTGGGACCTGGTACCAAGACCTGAAGGGTCAAATATAAATGGTACATGTGACTATGGTCTGTTGTACACTCATAATTCTAATTCCATGTTGATGAAATACTGCGATGATGACAATGCTGATGACAGGAAGAGCACCTCTGGAGGATGTTTCTTTTTGGAAAATAATTTGATCTCTTGGTTTAGCAAGAAACAAAATTATATGGCATCGTCTACTGTTGAAGCTGAATACATAGAAACAGGGAGTAGTTGCTCTCAAATCATATGGATGAAACAAATGCTGACTGAGTATAATGTCACACAAGATGTCGTGACATTATTCTGTGACAACTTGAGTGCCATCAATATTTCCAAAAATCAATTTAAGGTGTTAAGGGGAAAATTAGGGATTTGGTTGTCTGAGGATTTATAGTAGTTAATTTGTTGTGTAAGTATTATTCAAGTGTATGTGTGTTCCCAACAAATAAAGAGAGGGTTTCAAAGTCAATCATTTCAAATATACCTAAACCGCTCTCACGCACGCTTCCTCCATACCGTGTCATTCTTCACAAACTACTTCATCTTCCATCTCAAAGAAAGACTTAATCTTGCTTACCCTTCTCCAACTCTCAAGTGTTCAAAGGTGTCTCACGAAAAATCTTCAAAAGGTGTATCCAGGAAGGAGAATGTTTCGTCATCTACATCTAGGGCTAAGTCTGAGAAGGTGTCAGTTGAAGACGCGAATGATGTTGCTCCCTTGGCCATGGTTACTTGCAAGCCTGACAAACTTCCAGTGAGAAGATCCAAGAACCTTCCTGCAGGTAATGTCTTAAAGACCTCTGATTCTTTCTCTAACCCTAGGACTGAGAGAGAAAAATTTGACTCTGATAAGAGAATCAGAAAATTGGTAGATAGAACTTTAAATGAAGGGAGTCATCTTAATATTCCTGGGATTACTAGACCCCTTGCTCAAATTATCCATACTACCACTGTACCTGATACTGAACCAGAGGTAGAGACTGAGAAAAATGTTGATGTTGAGATTGAGGTTGAAAAAGATATGGTTGAGGTGTCTGATCATGAAGTGTCAGAAGAGAATCTGCACACTCTTGTTGATTCTGTAGTAGGAGATGTTGAAACAAATGGTGGAACATCGCCTGTGGTAAAAGAATCTCATTCAGAGGGTCAAGCCTATGAGGGTATTCCTGAAGATAGTGGGAAGAATGCTGATCAGGTTATTAATGTAGATGACTTGCACTCTGATAATGAGGTTATTGCCAAGAGTCTTCACCCTGGTGTTGCCAAGAGGCTGAAAAGCAGAAAAGGTAAGGTTGTGGCTGTGGAGAACACCCATACCAAGGGCACCAAGAAACCTGTTGCTGGTCCTCCTAAAGCTTGGAGCAAGGTTGTGATTGTGTCCAATAAGAGAAAGGTTGTGTATGACAATAAGTCAGATTATGATGTTGAAGAAGATGTCCAGGACATCATTCAAGACAAGAAATCTGCTTCTAATAAGAAGCCTGCTGCTATTCCTAAGGCTCCTCTGGACAATGTGTCTTTTCATGCTGCTAAAACTGTGGAAAGGTGGCAATACGTGTACTAAAGGAGGGTTGCTTTGGAAAAGGAGTTAGGGAAGAATGACCTACAATGCAAATATGTGATGAAGCTGATTGAAGCTGCTGGATTAATGAAGTCTATCACAAAATTTGGTTCTTGCTATGAGAAGCTAGTCAAGGAATTTGTGGTGAACATTCCTGAAGGTTGTGCTGATGTAAACAATGAAGACTACAAGAAGGTGTATGTTAGAGGAAATGTTGTGACATTTCTTCCACAGTGAAGAACAAGTTTCTGGGCAGATCAGAAGATCCTCAACCTGAGCTTGACGATACCGATGATCAGGTGTGTCAGGAGATCATCTGTAATACAGTGAAGCATTGGCCCAATAAAGGAAAGATTTCAGTTAGGAAGCTTAGTGTGAAGTATGCAATTCTTCATAGAATTGGTACTATCAAATGGGTTCCTACCAACCATACCTCAACCATCTCCGCTGGGCTTGGGAAGTTCATATATGTTGTTGGTAAAGAGAGGAAGTTTGATTTTGGTGCTTATATTTTTGACCAAATTCTGAAGCAAGCATCATTAACTACCATTAAGATGCCTATCTATTTTCCTTCTCACATTTGTGGTATAATCTTGGATCAGCATCCTGGTATCTTGGTGTTTGTTGATTATGCAATGAAAAGGGAATCTCCTTTGACTTTGCACCATAAGCTGTTTTTTGGGGATCATGTCCCAAATATTGTTTTGACATATGTTCAAACATCTACTCTTGCAACCTCAAATAATGATACTATTTCTTAACTGAAGGAGACTTGCAAGGATCTAGATGCCATTATCAAGTCCAGCACAGCTAGGAAGGAAAAGCTTGAACAGTTGATACAGGTCTTGACAGCTGAACAGGACAAGGGAACTGAAGCTACTGGTGGTACAGATAATGCTGAAAAGGATGCAGTAGAAGATGATGAGGCTGATGATGAAGATGTTGGGTTAGATGATGATGATCTTGTTGAAGAAGAAGAAGAAGGAGAAGAGGAAGAGGATGATGACGCTACTAAAGATGATATCTTATTGGAGTTCTATTCATTTTTTTTTGTGGTTATGTTTTTCTTGTAAGGGCTAAATTCCCAGGATATTTTTGGCACTTCATGTACTTGATATGTACTTTAAACTCTTGTTCTGCTTGTGTTAATGTTTGGTTGTTTAGTTAGTTAACTAGCTTTGTCATATTATGGCTAAAAGGGGGAGTAATACTAACTTAACTAACCACTGCTAACCATTGGTTGCTGCTGTTGAGGGGGAGAGTCATAACCACTTGCTGCTGAAGAAGGAACTGATTGAGGAGGAGGCTATATTATTTCCGCTGCTGTTCTGATTTTTTCCTCTGACTTTTTGTGTATTTGTATGCAAGGGTTATTTAGTTAGTTTTAGCCAAAATCTGCCAAAGGGGGAGATTGATAAGTCCAAGCTTTTGAGATTGGCATTAATTTTGGTAAAACTAACTTGACAGCAAGATGTCCTAACATGAAGAACAAACTGAAGAACAAGATGTCATATCATGATGCTTCGACATCTTTGTATGTTACTTTGCAATTTTGATACTGCTAATTTATTTCCAGATTTCAGAATATTGTGGGAATATTTGTTTATCCTAGGTGGCGTTCAAGATTGAGGAATCAGAGATTCTGTTTGAATTTGAAGATGCCGTTTTCTAAGTGTGGAGACATTTTAGGAAACTTTAGATTGAAGAAACTATTCTTGAGGAGAATAAGTTGCAGATTCTGTGTAACAGAATTGCTGCGTTTTTGAAGCCCAAATCCAGTCTAGTTTATGGTTATAAATAAGATGGATTTAACCTAATCAAAGTGTGGAAAATACATTGTTGCTTAGTGAGTTTTAGGGTTTGTTTATTTGTGAGCCTCTCTTGTATCGTGTTGATACTAGAGCTGGACTGTTTGCATTGAGTTGTAATTTCTGTCACTGTTGTGATTGAAAGGGAATTGAGAAGGGTCTCATACCTAGGAGAGTCTTAGGTAGAAATTAAGCACGAGTAGTGTTTAAGTGGTAAGTTGTAAACCAGAGGTTGTTTAGCTTAGAATTAATACTATCTAGTAGATTTCATTCATGGCTTGGTAGCCCCTAGGCGTTGGTGTTGTTGTACCCGAACTGGGTTAACAATTACTGTGTGTTCGTTTACTTTCTGCAATTTTTATGGTGCTCATTCTTGTCATTGTGTTTAAAGCAGAGATCAAGTGTCTCGACATCTTTTAGGACATATGAGATCTGCATACCAGAATTTCAAGTTCCTCAGGAGAGACTATGTTAAATCCACGCCCTACTAGTAAAACAACCAAGGTGTTGATACAAAATATAGAAGCTCGATTGACACATGGTGTAGATTTGCATGCCTCTGGCATTTATAATATCTTTTAACGAATGCCATGTTGTCTTTCATTAAAGAAGACCAATAATAACCTTCTTTTAACAGCTTATGGGCCAAGGCTCGCCTACCAATACGACTGCCACAAGCCCCTTGATGAACTTTGGCTCAAACCGGGGCATTCTTTTGTTCCCCCCAGCATCTTAGCATAGGAATGAACCTTCCCATTTTTTACAGCCTCCTAGACATAAGAACATACTTCGATGCACACTTGCGGGTTTTCTTTGCTTCTAACTCGTCTTATGGTAATTCTCCTAATTGTAGATAGTGGATTATGGTTCATATCCAGCCGCTAGTTAGGGTGACTTCGATAGAATTCACATCCTCTACTTCTATTAGAGCCGCCAAAATGGACTAGCCCATATAACCCGGCATGCCAAGCCAGAAAAATCATAGGGTTGGGCCTTAAAATTAGAGCTCATATTTTAGGGCTTTTTTTAGCCCGACCCTAAAAAGCCTGCTACGCACCCATTAAGGCTAGCCCGTATGGGTCGCGGGTAGCATGTTAAGCCTGCTTAACTATAAATTTATATATATATATATATATATATATATATATATATATATATATATATATATATTAATACTTATGTTGTCTCACATCAAAACAACTTATTGATTTCTCTCATATCACAAAATTTTATCTCAATCATATTTGTCGTACCTCAAAAAATACGATCCTTCGCGACGCGAAAAAAAGAGTTCGAACAGAGTCACCACCGAACTTTACTTATTCCAATGAAGGAATAGAAAAATATCAATAAAACCTTTTTAAAAAAAAGATGGACATCACAACCCTAGGTAGTCGATTATGCAAGGGGAAGGTATTAACACCCCTCACGTCCGTTGTACTCAACAGGAACCTCTTAGTCAAATTTGCGGTTGAATGTTAGCTCATGTTTTTTTTTTCTTTAAAGGATAAAAAGAGAAAAAAGAAAAAAAAGAAGGGAAAGCCGCAAAAAGTTTTATTAAAGGGGGGGGGGGGGGGCTGACAAGATTGCGGGTCTTGCTCTTACGTATCTCCAGGTGCAATAGAGAATTCAAGGCTATGTAGTTTTGGGTATGTTTTTTGGTTTGTGTTTTTTAATGGATGATAATTTAGATCGCATTCTAATGGTTGAACATTGACTTGTCTACTCTCGGGGGATGCTTAAGCACTAGTTTGTATATGCATTAGAATGGACTAAACAATGTCCTTATATAAAAGGGTTTAAAGTTCATCACGCGGCGGTGAGAAAAAAAGTGTTTGATGTGTTGAATATTTTTAGGTGATTGACGAATATTCTATGAGTGCTTTTGGATTTTGAGTGATGTCAAAACTAGGATAGTATAACATTATGTATATTGGATGGTATCCTCCCATTCTAGATGGGCATCTTAGTATTAGGAAGCAATCAAGTAAGTTGGAAAAGAAGTTTGCATCAAATTATCTCAATTTGATTTTGGATTGAGGGAAGACGTATCCATAGCGAGGCCGTTCGGGGAACTGCCTAAACAAAACTTTGTGTCTCTTTATCGCTTTATCTCTCTTTAATTGTTGTTCTTGCAAATTATCAATTTCGTTGTTGTTTCGATTAATTTGATTGGAAATTGTTTTCAACTATTTTTCAAAGTGTTGCTGTTAATATAATCATACTCACTTTGATTGTGATTGGATTTTAAAATCAACAAAACAATTGAATTTCCAAAGTGATCGATTGCACACAAAGTGTTCGATAAATTGTCTCTGAGTATTTTTATCGCTTTGTGTTCATTGGAAATAAGCTTTACGAATAGCTTTGCATTTGATTGATCCGTGAACTAATCTTTATTGAACAATTTGTGTTCATTATCATTCCATTGATTTTCACTACGAATATCCGAGCTTTTCGATAGTAAGTTCGGTTAGACGATTCGTTTCGGTTTGTTTCTGTTGTGCCATATATTTTTGAAAAAAAATGCCAAGAGTTTTTCGTTTTAAATTTGTGATATATTCAACCCCCTCTAGATCGAAACCTATCGTATAACATATTCAATCGGTAGGCTAAGTGCGGCAATCACATGAATATTCGGAAAAGGAGAAGAAACTCGCTTCCACCCCAATCTTTTTCAACCAATTAATTATGAAATTTGTGTGACGAATAAAGCCGTGTTTCTTTAACGGACGAAAAGTATTCGAACGGTAGGCTAAGTGTGGCCATCACACGAATACTCGGAAAATGAGAAGAAAATTACTTATCTATCTGAACTTGCTTAACCCATTATTGTTTCTTCCTTCAACTCACTTTCTTTTTAAAATTGAAGAGGTGTCTGATGTTTAACATGTGTCTCCATTAAACATTTACACAACACTGACACATACATATAGTTAAATTCAATTTTTAAAATTATTATTAATATAGTGTCGTGTGTCTGTATCTGTGTTAATGCTACGTAATTAACAACATTTTTATCCAAAATGATCATCATATCTCTCTAAATGAATGCATGTAAAAAGAAGAAAAAATACCTAAAAATCAACAAATCCATTCAATCTTATCCATGTAGTAGAAATTCTCAATTGGTTGGTTCCATATAGGGTTGAAATTTCTGAAATTCTAAAGTTACATAGAACGACCAATCTCATTTAAAAAACAACAACAATTTTAAACTTAAAATCAAATACAAAAAAACATATTCAACTATACCTTATCAAATAGTCCATGGAAGTAGTAGCAATAGTACTCTTTGTTTATCATCAATGTCACTATATGGTAGTAAATGTCTATGTTTAGAACTTTCACCAAACTCAATCAAAGCATCTTCTTAACCAGTTGAAAAATCAGAATCTTGAGTTAAAGATGAAGATGCACTTCCGTCCATAATTGCCACATTACATAATTCAACATTAACATTACTTACTCCAATTACAAAACCAAACTACTTACAAAACATTATAGAAAGAAAATATATAATACTTAAAGACATGTTGTTGTTTGAATTGAGAAGTCCAAGATTATGATAATCTAAATCTATGGAAGAACCATGGAGTAAGGTATTAGTATAAAAGATTTATTTCCACCAATCGAATCAACTTGCATTGGTCCATACACATATGAATACACCTCCTCAAGGTGATGCTTGGTTCTACAACCTGTATCCTTGCTGAATTTACCCTTATGTTGCTTTGCTTGCACATATTCTTCACAAATTTTATCCGACATGTTGATCAATGGAAGCCCCACTATCAGTCCATTATTTTGCAAGGCATTGAGATATCTAAAGCTGAGATGACCAAGCCTATAATGCCATATCCACTCTTATAGACTAGCCGATGTAGCAAGACACCTATGTTCCATAACCTTCAACTCAACCTTGAAAGTTCTATTGGCAGTCATATGAGCTTTTAGGCCTAAAACCCCGTTTGCATCCAAAACGCATAACCCCTTGTTTTCCATGTGAATCTTGTAACCTTTCTCAAGCAATTGGACAATACTTAGAAGGTTACACTTGATTCCTGGAATGTACAACACATCTTTGATTAAGGAATATCCACCGTCCCTTCTCATGATCAAAACATTGCTGATCCTATCGGCCACTAGAGTGGTATCATCCGCAAACTTGAATTTGTTCTTCATGGAATAATTGATTGTGAAAAACCAATCTTTCCTCTCCCTTCATATGAGTAGAATATTCGGAATCCAAATACCATTGATTAATGCTTTGAACTTCTTATTCCAAAATTATTACTACTGTTGTCCCCCAACCTGTTGTTCCTATATTCCCCTTTTGTGATCATGACCAAGAGTGTGTTCTCCTCATAAAACTCTTGTCTTAAAATCTTTTATTCACCCACTTGAGATTCCTTCTTGTTCATATTGCACTCTCTTTCAAAATGATTGAACTTTTGACAAATAAAGCATTGTGTCTTGCTCTTGTCTATACTTCTTCTTTCACTTTTAAAGTTTACTTGACCAATATTTTTGTTGCAGCTACTCTCACCCTTTTGACAAGTGGAATTCTTGGAATTTTGGGATTCTCTTCCACCAAAATCCTGAAAAATTCCCTCTACTCTTCATGGGTCATTTTGCTTTCGATCTCTTGTCCTTCTCGTTGAAACGAGCTTGCAAAGCGATCTTCGCGTTTTCCTTATCACAATTTCTCTCCTACATTATTTGCTCATATGCCTCAAGAGATCTTTGTAGCTCCTCTTTTCTCATTGTCTCAAGATCATTCAATTCCTTAATTGCTACAACCACATTGTTAATTCTTGGCATTAAAGAACGTAGGATTTTCGCGATAACATACTACTCTGTGACCGTTTCTTCACATTCTCTTACTTAGTTCACCAATTGAGTAATTATCATAGTGAAATCATTTATGGTCTCCTTCTCCTCTATTTAAATCAATTCAAGTTGACGTTTGTGAGTTTGTAACCTCACCACCTTTGCCTTATAACACTTGCTTCGATGATTTGCAATCACCAACTTTCTCAAAGTTGTCACCATCCACACATTGATGGATCAAAAACATCGCCTTAAAATATTTCTTCTTTTTTTACTTATATGTTACTCGTTGTGCATCTGTTGCACCTTTGACAAAAGGATTCACACCATTCTTTATCACTTCAAGAACATCATGGTAGCCAAATAACACCTTTATTTCTTTGCAGCATTTGTCGTAGTTCTTCGCATCAAATATGGGTATGTTTGCAAGGATTATTTCATTGGAGACAAAATACATGTTGCACACTAGGTGTTTGGTGGATCGAACCAGACTCTTGATGCCAAATGTTAGAACATGGAATCACCCGGTCGGTGAAAATAAAGCGTTTGAGTGTGGATAGGGAGAGACTGAGAGATTTAGAGATAGTATAATTAAGGGTGAGAATTTGCATTAACATTGATTGAGATACCTCTTGGGTATATATGCAAAATACAGTTGATTGGGATATAAGTAACAAATCCAAAAATAAAAACTAACTGTCTGTAATCGGTTATGCAACCGGTTACACCCTCGAGAAAATCACTTGTTTTAACTTCTTGTCACTTTTCAACATAGTTGTAACCGGTTACACCTCCATGGTAACCAGTTATAACACTTGAATTATTTGATTTTCACTTAACAATAAAGATGGAGTGAAGGAATACAATGTTTTTGTGGAGGCTGTTGACTAGGGTTTTGAGAGTTGAGATATTGAAAGGGTTGAAGTTGTGGCACAAGAAATAAATAACTCATGGGGTTGAAATTTTCAGAGAAGAAATTAATATCTATTTATGAGAGGAGAATAAAAGGAGGATGGTGATGGTGGAACTAGAAGCATTCGTTGTGCAAAAAATAAACCATTTAATTTGGGAAAAAACCATTCAATTTGGAAAAAAAAAATCATTCAAACTTATTCGTTTAAACTTGAAATGAATATTTGTGAAAGGAATATTCGTAAAGGTGAATTGATATTTTGAGTTTGAAAAATCAAAATTATTTTAGATTTAAAAACTTAAACTTTGGATATTTTATTTTATTTTATTATTTATGATGAAGATGCTCATTGATGATGATTTAATTTTTTCATAGATTTAATTTGAAGTTTTAAAGTTTTCTCTTAAATTAATTTTTTTTATGTTTTTCAATTCAATTGTGAGGCTTTGAATTTTTCAAAATTTTTAACTGTTAATTAAATATATTTTTAAATTACATGGATATGCTATAATACCATCTAGATTTTTCCATATCAACAATTGGTTTATCACATCATTAAAAATGACACTTAAATTAAATGAGGGAGTAAAATTCTGAAAAAACAAAATTGAGGGACAAAAAAAATTAAATTTGAAATGAGAGAATCAAAACTAAAAACAAATGAATAGAGAGGGACACAAATTGCAATTAATATTTAAAAAAATGTTAGTATAAAGTGCAAGGAGTATGCTGAATCTAATATACAAGAGCATGTTATGGATCTATGGAACAAAGTCATGTATTCAAATAGCGAGTCAAGGTTTGAGCAACACTTGTAACATTTTTAGGTATTATGTGATGATATCCCTTTATTTGTTGAATATAGGGATGACAATGGGCAGGGTTTGGGCAGGGTACTATATTACTTGTTCCCAAACCCGCAATTTAAAAAAATTCCCGTACCCGAACACATACTCGCGTGGGTATCAATATTTGTACCCGTACCCGTACCCTATGGGTACATGAGTACCCATGCCCATACCCGTTTACCCGCATCTCGAATAAAAAATGATCGATCAATTATAATTTATCATGTCATTTTAAATTTTTAATAAAATTTAAAAAAATGAGAATGTTACTGTTGAATTAAGAAATAAACAAAAATTTATATTAAAATGCGTAGAAATTTAATAGTGGTGTATCTAATAAAAAGTTTAGATTACCATATATACACAATGATGAAAATAAAAATATATAAATATATATATAGTGCGGGTATGGGGAGGGCTGGGTACTAAGATACCCATATCCGCATATTTTAGTGAATAATTTGTAACACCCTTTCTACCCAGCAAGCATTCACGATAATTACAAACAAATATATATCAGAGTACATCACCACAAGGGTGCCACATTTCGTCATAAAACGTCAAAATAACCAACTGCTTCGTAACACGGGTTACGTCATCATAATCTCAATTAATGCTACGCAACGGAAAAATCAAAACTCAACATTATTTATAATTCGAAATGTCTTAAAACAAGAAAAATCATAACATCATGATTGTCAACAAGAAAAAAAGAACACAATCGTTCGACTCAAACGTCACGACCCAATGTTACATATCAGAGCAAAACCCTCTAATCAACAGAAATAACCGAAATACTTCAAAGCTAAGTTTTCATGCACCAAGAGAGCTAATCCTGATCACCTGCATGTTACCTACGTGGAGGCAACATTCAAACAGGTAGGGTGAGTAATCACAAATCGTTATACAAGATATAAGGCAAAATATATAGTAGTCACACATATCATCATTAGTCCATTCACAACATCATCATATTATCAAGTCACAATCACCACAAAACATCAATCAATCACAACATCATCAACACGTCAATTACTCAATAATTATGCAATATCACAAAGTATGAAATGCTACAACATAGACTCATGCATGTGGTACCAACTCATTTAATGGATACTTGTCCATCACCCTCCAAAGATCCCCACCAAGGATTGATTCCCCCTTTGGAACCGGAGCTCATCACAAAACACTCAAATACACACAATGGGATTGAAGGCACCACTGGACTGGAGTTCTAAACATCGTCACAGGATTGAAGTCCTAGATATACCATGAATGCATGATGCAAAACGTCATAATAAACACCATCATAGAATCTTCAAAATTGCATCATCATTCATGAGTATTCATCAAACAATTATAATATATCATCAATCACGTTCTTCACAATTCATCACAATACTTCACAATTCGTCACAATATAATCATCCTAACACAAATCCCTTATTTTTAATCCTAACTAGTATTGTTACTAGTTTCCCCTATGTTATGTTACACCATCATACTCTTACAGTTTGAGAAAAACTGCGTTACACGCAAAATCGAGACAGAAATTGCAAAAACGGATAATTTTGGCTACAGTCCTGCCCATACGCGTATAGCCCTCTTCCCTCGCCCCTTGGCCTGCGTACCATACGCGTAGGGCCATCTGCCCAAGCCATCCATACGAGTATCGCCTTGAGCCTTATGCGTATGAGTAGAGAGGGTTCCCTTCTCAAAATTCCTCTAAAACTCCCCTTACGCGTAATGGCTAGCCCATACGCGTATTCCCCTTTTCACAAGCTTCCCATATGCGTACTGGCCATGCCATACGTGTATGGGCACTCCACCATATGCGTACCCTACGCGTACTAACAGGGAGTCGTACTGGCTCTAGGGACGGGTGTGTACCATACGCGTATCACCCAGGGAAGTCCCCTCATACACGTATGGCCTCCCCCCATACGCGTATGACCAGACGCACACCGAAACCCCAGATTTTGCATCAGTGCGAAATTTCCCCCATTGCAGCACCTTCAAACTTTTAAATTAGATAAAAAACTACCTTCGATTCATTACAAATTCAAGGTTCTGATTCTACTTTATTGTTTTCATCAATTTTCTACCATTAAAACCTAATTTCGTTAACCCCCAAACCCACAATTTCAGATCTGTTTTAATGTTGATCACAGCAACAACATACACTCATATAATTCCACAACAATAACAACATTCAACACGAAATTCATAGTAGACATCACATACACACAAAATTCACAATGATCATCATGCAAATTCGTCATATTTTCATCAATTGACACATAACACATAAAACCTACGTCTACCTTAAACCCCATATCAGATATAACAACCTGGATCACCCCCCATACCTCGAATTTCTCAGCAATTAATTCTTTCTCTGCGTTCTACGGATGATTCCTCAATTCTTTGTGCCCTAGCTCTCTTTCTTCAGTTCTCTCAACTTTCATGATCGTACTGAGTGAACTTCCCTAATCCCTCATTTCCTTTTGTCATTCTTACCCCTTGGACCCCTATTATGATTTTTCTACCTTACCCTCACTTATTCCACCTAACATTACCATCTTACCCTCAGTGTTCCTGTCCTTTTTATTTTAAATAATAATAATCTAAATAATATCATTCACAATATTCTATTATTATTACTGCTAAAATAATTCTAATTACTCACTTAATTTCTAAAATGCTCTCATTATTCCCTTAACTCAATAATATTCCCCAACACAATACAAATACACCATGCGTCATAACATTTCATCAGAACTCACCGAAAATCACGAATAATTATAATAAATCAATTAAATAAATATTATAATTATTTTGGGGTGTTACAACTCTCCCCCACTTAAAGAATTTTCGTCCTCGAAAATTATCTGAAGGAAACAGAGTCGGATATGACTCATTCATCTGATCTTCACGCTCCCAAGTCCAACTCTCACCAGCTGGTCTATCCCACAACACCTTCACCAAAGCTATGTCTTTACCCCCGCAGTTGTTTCATTTCTCGTCCATCAATCTGCACAGGTAATGCTTCAACAATCAGATTGTCTCTCACATGTACATCGTCTATTTGGATCACATGCGATGGATCTGGAATGTATTTTCTCAACTGAGATACATGAAACACATCTTGTAAATTCGCAAGCGATGACGGTAAAGCAATCTGATAAGCTACTTTCCATATCCTCTGCAAAATCTGATATGGCCCAACAAAAACGTGGAGTGAGCTTCCTAGACTTCAAAGCTAGACCCACACCAGTCACCGGCGTAACTCTCAAAAACACGTGATCTCCCTCTTAGAATCCAAGTGCTTTCCTTCTCTTATCGTGATAACTCTTTTGACGACTCTGCGAAGCTCTCATCCTTTCTTGGATCATCTTAATCTTCTCAGTCGTCCCCTGCATAATCTCAGGTTTGAGTACAACACTCTCGCCTGATTCATACCAACACAACGGAGTCCTACACCTCCTACCATACAACGCCTCATACGGTGCCATCCCAATACTAGCATGATAACTGTTGTTGTATATGAAATCAATCAACGACAAATGGCAATTGTTTATTGGGAAAAATAGTAAACAACCTTTGGTCTATCAATTTTATATAAAAAATGAGTAACTTGCAGGATCGACCAAACTAGATCCTAGGACATGTGCTAAAATTATTTAAAAAGATACGGGAATAATGTTGAACATTTTAACTGTGTTCATATTTGGAAACATAGGCATTTCGACAATACTTAAAAGGAAGGTAATACGAGGAAATAATTAAAAGTGCATTGGAAGGTAACTTAACAAAATAAAGAAAAGAAAGTAAACTTCTGAGTTAAAATTAATTAGATTCCATTGAATAAGAAAAATGGTGTTACATAACACGTACATTTCTTCAGCAACTCGTTTCTCGCTACACACAGATACTTTGAGTGATTTGAGAAATTTGTACAACTTTAACACACACAAATCCTAATACTAAGACTTGCTATTTATAATGGTGAAAAATAACTACCCACTAACGACCTACTAATCAGAGCGAAACACATGGCATTCTGCATGTCTTCATTCTTTAGATGTTCACCACGTGCCCTTTCTCTCAAATGGATAAGGACAAAGTTCCCTCCATTATTTAAATTTGAATCCTTGAATCAAACGACCCCCACCAACCTTTTGTTGAAGAACATCTCCAAAATGTTAGAAATATTTCTAAGTCCCTAAAACACTTTCCTCTTGCATGAAGACGTATTCGACCAAATCTTCTAGGAGTACTATTCCTGTCGAAGTCTCCTAAAACTTCTCAAATCCCATTTCTTAGAATATAACCCTTAATCCAATATCTGGCGTCGAAATTAGGAGCTAACAAATTGCCCCCCAAAAATGTCATTTTCGACATTATTGAAGAAAAAAACATTTTTTGAGAATGTCATTCGACGCCTCATTCAAACCTTGCATGGCTTCGACGCTTGCTCGTGCTCCAACTGTTCACTTTCCTTTTAGCAAACCTATAACGTCATACCCATTATTGCTACTTCTGACATGTCTTTTCAAATCTTGCAAAATCTCCATCATCATTACCTTTCCTTAGGGTCTAGGAGATCATGGGGGAGTAGGCACTTATTACCACCGCTTCATCAAGAAACGTGGGGAAAACACGTGTCCCACTATCAGTCTAAACATTTCACAAATTTTTAAACCGCTTCCACTTCCCAACTTATAAATACTTTTTCCAACAGTTGTTACCACCTTTGCGATCTCTTACTCTCAAATTTCCCAGCAACTTTTACATTCTTAAAACTCAATCTTCTTCATTTTTCAAAAATGGCTTCCTCCACACGCTCCACCAAAGATGCTGCCAAGGTCACCAAGGATGCTGGCAAACCTACGAGAGCTCCAAAAAAGATTTCTCAACTTGCTCTGTTTATGGTTTTCAGGATGACGCAAGAGTTTCGATTCAACCAGCTGCCGAATCAACCAACCCAACAATCCTCAATAGTGAAGGCGAACCAACATATCACCCTACTTTAGTAAAGGACTATAAGAAGAGCTCACTGAGCGAAATCAACCAAGTAGTCGAGAAACAACGTGAAACTTCTCCACCCAAGACTACCACTCAAGCTTCTCACACCAGTGAATCCGGTCACGAAGATGATCAAGACAAAGACACACAGGCTGAAACAACTAGGGTTGATATGGAGGTGGAAACCCCTGAGGTGCAAGTTGAATATGAAGCTGATGATAGGTCCCCAAGAGTCGAAACCTTAGATGTCGTCCAAGATGATGTTATGGAAGAGGGAGGTAAACATTTTATGTTCCCCAACCAATCAATGCCTATTGAGGAGTTTATGGACGATGGTGAAAAAGTCGGAGGGGGTAATGACCAAGAAGAAGAAGAAGAAGAAGACATTCATGAAGAAATAATTGCCGAAACAACTCCTAATCCTAACCTGTCAACTGCGAAGGATTCGAGCAAAGCCTCCATGATCCTTTCTGCAGAAGAACTAGAGACTCTGAAAAAGAACAACCCCCGTGTGTTCTTAAAAGTTTTACTTGGTTCTAGGGGAAGTTCATCTGACAAAAACCTCAGTTCGCCCTCTGTATCTGGCGTTCAATCCACTACTGATCCTTCCAGCCAGATATTGTCAAAGATCAAAGAAAAGTTTTTTAAAAGTGACTTGTTTCAACTCATCGAGTCTGACCCTACTTCTCCAATCGCTTTGAAGAATCTTCTCAAAGAGGTTAATATTCTAACTGCTTCTCCAAAAATTGCCAATATCATCTTGGAGCTGACCTTAATGATAAATCAAATTGCTGCTAATCTTGAAAAATCAAACAAGTCTCGAAAGACATTGAAAATCAAAATGGCTCAGTCGCGGCTGCATGGGATGCTGCTTTAGAATCCACCAATCAACTGGCTAACTTGGAGCAAACCCAAGAACAAAACAAGACTCAAATCGAAGCTAATAACCAAAGTATCAGCTCTGGGGAGGCACAGATTAAAGAGCTGTAAACAAAGATTTCGAACGCTAAGAAGTAGAACGCTGAGCTCGAAAAGTTTGACAACTCTCAGGTGACAAAAGAGCTTAACATAGGTCTCGATTTTGCTGATAAAGCTCAGAGACTAGAAGCAGAACTAGAGACCATGAGGTCGAACCAATCCCTCTGTGAGATGCGGCTAGAACTTTTGAAGGCAAAGTACTCCAATATGAAAGACAACCTGCCGTTCTAATTCCAAAGACTTCTTTATTTTTATGCTTCATCATTATTCCTTGGATTCTGTAATGCTTATTTTACTTTTTGATGTAACGAATTTAGCCATTTTGGCACTATGTTTTATTTTACCATATTAGCTTCGATTGTTTTGCATGCGTGATTATTCTCTAGCTATTTTTACTTCTTGAAGTGCAGGCTTGTACTTCTTTAAGTACTTCCTATTTACCCTCAAGATTCTCTTATCTTGATCTAATTCTTCGATCTCATAAGCACCATTCGAAAAAACTTGTATGATTTGAAAAGGACTTTCCCACTTAGGAGACCATTTTCCCAAAGATCTATCCTTTCGATCCATAGGCAAAATTACTTTCCAAACCAATTCTTCAGGCAAAAAAGTCTTAACTTTAACTTTCTTATTATAAGACTGTTCGGCTCTCTTCTTATGTCTTTTTAACAACTCTAAAGCATTAAGTCTTTCCTCATCTAAGTCCACTAATTCGTCTAACATCATGTTCCAATATGACTTAGATGGGATCTCATGATGCCTCTGGATTCTTACCGACTGAAGATAGATTTCAACTGGTAATACTGCATCATGGCCAAAGGTCAATCGAAAAGGTGTGGAATTAGTCGCCTCTTTGGGGGAGGTTCGACATGCCCAAAGAACTTGGTCCAAAGTTTTGTGCCAATTTCTAGGCTTCTTTCCCACATGCTTCTTAATTAAGCTAATCACCATTTTATTTGCTGCCTCGACCTGACCATTAGCCTGAGCGTAATAAGGTGTAGAGATTAAGAGTTTGAAACCCATTTCTTTAGCAAATTCTTACATTTTTTGACCAGTAAACACTGATCCTTGATCTGTCGTAATGGTTTCTGGGATTCCAAACTTATAAATAATGTGTTTTTTAATAAACTCGATCACGTCTTCTTGGTCAACATTTGGTAATGGCACAACTTCGATCCATTTCGTAAAATAGTCAATCTCTACCAAAATGTACCTTTAATTTTTAGATGACGCTAGTCGAATCTCACCAACCAAATCCAAATCCCAACCTCTAAAAGGCCATGGTTTGACTATGGAGTGTAGTTCGCTTGCAAAGACATGTTGTACACCTGCATGTACTTGGCACTCTTGGCATCCCTTAGCGAATTCGATGTAATCCTTTAACATAGGAGGCCAATACATCCCTTGTCGGAACAAAATCCATTTCATCTTGTGACCTACCTGATGAGCACCACATGCCCCACTATGAACATTCAAAAAAGCGAAGTATGCTTCTGACTCACTAAGGCACTTAAGCAAAACTCCCTCAGGAGTCTTTTTAAATAACTCATTACCCAAAATAACGTAACTTAAAGCTCGATACCTGATTTTTCGACCAGTGGATGCCATTGGGTTCTGCAGATATTCAACTATTAGTTTTCTCCAATCTTCGTCCGTCAGGCTATCCACCGCTAAGATTTCAAAATTTTCTTTATCAACGTATCCAAGCTTCGTTGTTTCCAAATCTGATGGGGACAATCTGGCTGATACAACTCTTCCTCTAACTTCAATTGCATCTTCTAATCTTTCCTTCAACACCTTATATCCAGAAGCAATCTGAGCCACGTCATTTGCCACTTGATTTTCCAATCGAGGTATGTGTCGAATATTCACTACTTCGAACTTTTTTAGTAGTCGATTGGCTATTACAAAGTACATAATGAGATTCTCTTTAACACATTTTTACTCCCTTGTAATTTATTTTATGACTAACTCTGAGTCTCCCATTATTTCGACTCGAGTGGCCCCCAATTCCAACAATATTTCAAGTCCGGCTATTAAGGTTTCATATTCAGCCTCATTATTCGAACAAATCCCTTCGACTTTATACTTGAATTTTGTTGGAAATCTATTAGGAGAAATGATCAGGACTCCTACACCTGTACCATCTTTATGACTAGAACTGTCGAAATACAATTTCCAAGGTTCAAGCTCAAGATAATTCGATACGTTTTCGTTTATGGAGTTGTCGACAATGAAGTCAGCTATCACTTGTCCCTTAACAGTCTTCAAAGGCAAATACGTTAGGGAATACTCAGTTAAAGCCAGTTCCCATTTACCAATTCGACTATGCGAAATTGGCTTAGATAACATGTGTTTAATAATGTCAAAATGAGACGAAACATACACGTCAACTGGTTTTATATAATGCTTTAACTTTGTACAAGAAAAATACAAGCATAAACATAATTTTTCAACTATTTTATACCTAGTCTCTACATCATTCAAAACCCTACTAAGGTAGTAAATGGCTCTTTCGATGCCATTTTCATCCTCTTGAGCCAACATGCTCCCTAATGTTTTGTCTGACGCAGATATGTATAGTCTCATGCTCTTATTTCTACAAGGTGGTGGTAGAATTGGAGGATGACTCAAATACTCTTTGATCTTGTCGAAAGCTTCCTATTGAGCTTGCCCCCATTCGAATCCCTCCTTGTTTAGTCGGAGTAGAGGTGAGAAAGCTTAAGTTCTCCCGTTGAGGTTCGAAATAAATCTCCTTAAGAAATTGATCTTTCCCAACAGTGACTTCAGTTCCCTCTTTGTTGATGGAGTTTTCGCCTCCATAATGACCTTGGTCTTATTCTGATTTATTTCGATTCCTTTCTTATGGACCACAAAGCCTAAGAAATCTCCCTCCTGCACACAAAAACCACATTTGAGAGGATTCATTTTGAGACCATGTCTTCGCATCCTTTCGAATGATTGTCGAAGGTGGTCAATATGATTCTTCCCTGAAACAGACTTTACAACAATATCGTCAATGTAAATTTGCGTAAAAGTCTCTATGTAATCATGAAAGATTGTTTTCATTGCTCTTTGATATGTTGCCCCAGCATTTTTTAGGCCAAACGGCATAACTACCCACTCATAAGTG
Organism: Lathyrus tuberosus; assembly: GCA_022829125.1. NCBI lineage: Eukaryota > Viridiplantae > Streptophyta > Magnoliopsida > Fabales > Fabaceae > Lathyrus > Lathyrus tuberosus. The sequence continues at coordinate 122,347 of JALAZF010000562.1, forward strand.
CCTAAGGTCCCAGGGCATCGAAACACCGTTTTAGGGACATCCTCTTCAGCAATGAATATTTGGTTATACCCAGAATATCCGTCGAGCATGTTGAGGTACTCGTGGCTAGCGTCAGAGTCGACTAGCATTTCTGCCACAGGCATTGAGTATTCGTCCTTTGGGGTCACAACATTTAGATCTCTAAAGTCTATGCAAACCCTCAAAGTACCATACTTTTTTATAACATGCACAATGTTTGTTAGCCATTCGACATACCTGGTCGTTCGAATAAATCTGCAACGAAGAAGCCTTTCGACTTCCTCCTTGATCTTCGAGAGAATTGCTAGTGCAAATCGCCTTGGGTTCTGCTTGATTGGCTTCTTTCCAGATTTAATTGGCAGCTTCAATTCGACCATCTCTCTGCTTAAACCAAGCATCTCGTCGTAATCCCATGATAAGTAGTCTTTGAACTCTTTTAACAACTGGATCACTTTGACCTTGAGTTGTGGGTTGATATTTGCACTGATATATGTTGGTCTTTTCGTTGCCCCCTCTTCCAAGTCGATGTCAACCAAAGGATCTTGCACTAGCATTTTAATGTTGGCTGCCAACAGATCCTTCTTGAAACCCAAAGGCTCGTCATCATAAATTGCATCGAGCCTTTGGCCTTGCATTTCACCCTGAACCTTATCAGGTGGTTCTGGATCGAAGTTCTTACCAGGACCTTCTTGATTTGCTTCTTTTTTAGCTTCATCAGCCATATGTTTAACTTCGGCCTCCAGGGCCGCTTGTAGTTTGTTCTCGGCTATGTAATCCGAAATCCTTTTGAGCGCCTCAAACTCAGGCATCATCGTCGAATTTTCTTCCCCAGCCTGTGGGGTTAACTCCAGATGTCCCTTCATAAGCGAAGTCATCTTCTCCTACAACTTCTCGATCCCGCTGGAACCTATTTGTTGGATGTAAGTACAATGAACAATACGCGTTTTCGTCTGGAGTGAATGCAAAATTGGTCGGGTTACATGGAGCGATGTTAGCCAAATTCCTGTCGAAGTTTTTACTATTGACAGGGTTAGCCGAAGCCAAGAAATAGCTCTGGTCGGCTTCAATGTTCTCGACAATACCATCTGTTTGCCAGATGGTGATTCTTTGGTGTATCGAAGATGGCATGACTCCTATTTCGTGGATCCATTCTCGTCCTAATAATAGGTTGTAGTTGGCCATTGTCTCTACAACTATAAACATGGTTGACCTTGTGACTGTCCCTACCGTCAGATTAACTTGGATTACCCCCAACGTTTTTCCAACCTTCCCTTCGTAATTGGATACCACCATGTTGTGGGGTTTGGTGTCAGTATCGAACTTTCATATCCTCTTCAACATGAAGTGCGTCATCAAGTTTACGGTAGCGCCGCAATCCACTAGAATTTTGTTAACTGGTACGTCTTTAATCTTCCCAGTGATGAAGAGAGGCTTCAGATGGATTTTCATAGCTTCACTGGGCCTTTCGAAGAATTCATGTTGCTCTTCGACACACCCGTTATTCATCACATAATAGCTAACTGGCCTATGTGTGACCATTTCTATATCAATGTTATTCGTCGTATCTTCGACCTCACATACCTGGTCGAACTCCCTCGGTAGAACAGGTACCACGTTGACCAAGATGTCTAGAGACTGCTCTGATCCTGAATCAAAATTATTAGTGACCAATTCATCCTTATCAACCTTTTGATCGTGCTCTTCCTTGCCTGCTTGTTCTGGCGTAACGGCATGTGCCTTTTCGACAGGCTTGGGCTTTTTCCCGTCGACTGGTACGTTGGTGCTGGATTCTGCTTCCGCCTCAGCTTCTCTTTGGTCTTTCCTTCGTCTTTATTCCCTCCTCCATTGGGACTTAGACATGGGGTTTTTCCCTTTGTAGTTCTCTGAGACGTAAGCTGGTTTCTTTGAGGCCGTCGAAGTGCCTCTTTCTACATCAAAACTCTGCCATTTTCGTTGGCTCTTTTCCTTATTCTCATTTGGTTTTACCCACTTGCCATTGGAAAGTTCTGCAAATGGTTTAAAAGTAGAGGGTCTTGCCCCTATAACTCTAGTCTTCGGCTGTTCTTGCTTTGAAGCAGCCTTCCTTGGGTCGAAACCCCGCTAGTCATGAAGGACTTTCTCCTAACGCCTTTGTTTGGCCTTTCGAACTCCTTCGAGATTTTGCGCTGCCTTCTTGTTAAATGCAGCGCTACATCTGGGACACAACATAACTTCTGACCTCTTCTTTTGACACCTGTGTATAAAGTCAATCGGATTTCTCCTCCTCTTTTGGGAAGGCCAACTTGTTGTATTCTTCTTGTCGACGTTCATCATCGACCTCCATGGGTGTCTCTTGGGAAATCTCCACCACGTTGATTTCCATTTTGACATCCTCAGTGATATCAAGCTTACACAATTCCATCTAAAGGCCCTCAGCAGCCTTGTCCATCTGAACGAAACCGTCAGCATTTTCTTTGGTTACCATTATCCACTGGGAATCCTCAGTGATTCCTTCGTCGGCGTCTCTAGTAACCCCTATGTCGACACCATCAGTAGTGTCTTTGGTGAAACTTTCAACATCCCCGCTAGCAAAACTCTTTATGAATTCTTGGTCGAGACCTTCAGTAATCCTGACCATGACTGCTCCTTTGTTGAAGTCATCAGCGACTTCAACCATGTTGATAGTGTTGTCGAAACCTTCAGCGACCTCGATCATGTTAACCTCCGTTGGCTCTGTGTAGTGAGCATCAGCCACCGGTAAGGGGTCTGAATCGATCTTCATCTGGCTTTTGGACTTCTCACCGAACTCGAGCCTTCCTTCTTGGATAGCATTCTGGACAAGATCCCTAAAAAAGAAAACATTTAGAAGTCTTATGGTCCAAGAAATTATGATACTTACAAAAACCTCTCCTTTTTCCTCTGTTCTAAAAGAGGCATTTTAGCACCAGGAGGCACTATCATCTGACCATCCTTAACTAACAAGTCGAAAATTTTGTCACATTTAGTAACGTCGAAAGTGTAAGTTTTCTTGGGGATTTATCATTCCTTTCTAGTTCGACAGGGTTTTTCCCATTCGAAGGGGCCAACAACTTACAAGAATAAGGCGGGCCTTGTTTCAATTCTGCAAGATCAATCTCGCCTTCGTTGAAACTTACTGGCTCATTATAATATTTTTCATCTTTGTCATTAACTTCGACGTAGGCCACCCTTTTATTCTTATTCGCCCTAGCCTTTTCTTCCTTTAGGCATTCTAGTTGTCAAACTCTATCGGCCAATTGAGACATATCTCTTAAATATTGGGTATCCAATTTCTTCCTAATGGAATAATCGAGGCCTCCAGCGGCCATTTCGACTAACTCATGTTTCGGCACTTGTGTAAAGCATCTAGCCTTGAGCAGTTGGAATTTGTTCAAGTAGTCATCTATTGGCTCAGTGAATTTTATTTTTATACCAACCAACTCCTTCAGACTGATCTTTGTTGTCCCATATAGAACCGCTCATGAAATATCCGTTCCAACTGGGTCCAATTGTGGATCAAATTTGGTGGCAAAGTTGTGAACCACGTGAAGGCATTCTTCGTCAGAGAACTTGGGAAGTATTTTATCCTAAGATTCTTATTATTCGCAATTTCTCTAGCCTCTATCACATATCTGGCCACGTGTTCGACAGTGGACTCAGTGGTGTCCCCAGAAAACTTAGTGAACTTAGGGACTTTCGTTCTAGGGGGTAACTCCGACTGGAGAATATATTCTGACAATGGAGATGTATAATTTGGCCTTCGAAGACCAAAGTTTACCCTATTTTGGACCATAATCCTTTCGACCATGGCTACTAAATTATTATCTGCTGCCACGTCATGACGTCGAACCTGTTGTATAACATTGTCAGCGTCCTGGTTTCTATTCACCAAAACCATCCTTGGTTGTTCTCCTATAGGAATTTGTGGTTGATTCCCTGGGGGTTCGACTACTCCCTGGTTTGCTAAATTCACCTGAGGTATGTTTCCTGGGTTTTGTTGGTTCTAGTTAGTAGTGGGGTCCTCCTCGAACAGTGACCCTTGGTTTCCTGCGATATACTCTCTCTGAGGGTGTCGAGGAGGGTTAGGTACACCAAAGAAATCTACAAGGCGCGTAATCTGCGCAACCATTTGCTGATTAGTCTGGGTGGTATTTTGGATTAGAGACTGAAAGATTTCTCCCATAGTTTGGGACATCATTTGGACCATTTGATGGTTATTTTCATCCATTTGTTGCCTTAAATATACTGCAGTAGTATTCGTCAAGCCTGGCACTTGGGTTGAATATCCTATTCTTAAGGATTGGTTGTTTCGACCCATGTTAACACCAGATCCTAACCCTTGTAAAGGTGAAGTTACTATGGGTTCTGTAAATACTGGAGGAGCATTCTGTAAGTTTGCCATCATCGAAGTTGGCATCCCATAAGGCGGGTCTCGACTAGGCAAAGGCATAGAAAATCTAGGGGGAAAAATGGTTGGAAGTTAGCATTTCCCACTGGTGGGGGAGTCCTTGGTGGACCCCTTGATCCAACATAACTCAGAATGGGCTGAGTATGAGCGATCAAATGTGTTGGGTTCGAACTTGCCATAGATGGTATGGCTTCAGATACAGGCGCAGAAACCGTGGGTCCTCCCGTCGAAGATCCTAGGATTGGTTCTACATTGATACTAGACGTGGTTTGAGGATTCGAACTATTTGGCTGATTAGTACTTGCCATTTTCCTCGTATATCTCCTCCTTGGTCTATCTTCGTTTGTGGTGGCTACTTTACCACTTCTTACTAGCATACAACGCAATTTTCGATAGAGAAGAGATAATCAAAAATGCAAAAATTTTAAATTTCTTTTTAAAAACATAAGAAATTCGTTTAGCACTTGTCCCACTGGGCGTGCCAATTTGTTTACTGGGAAAAACAGTAAACAACCTCTGGTCTATCAATTTTATATACAAAATTAGTAACTTGCAGGATCGACCAAACTAGATCCTAGGAGATGTGCTAAAACGATTTAAAAAGATACGGGAATAATGTTGAACATTTTGACTGTGTTCATATTTGGATACATAGGCATTTCGACAATACTTAAAAGAAAGGTGATCGAATGTGATCAGACTGGATCGTCGTGGCCTTCGCGTAGGATAAGTGATGATGCTTGTAGGAGAGAAAAAGGGGGGGTGGTACCTACAAGGTACTCCGATGCCAAAGTAAGTGTTTGGTCAAAAGAGAGAAAAGCAAATACAAGGGTTCAAGTATATGATATTGAATACCTGCCCCTCTCAAATGAGGGGGTATTTATGGGGAGATCCCATGCGATCAAAGCGCCTGGTCGACCAATGAGGGGTTGCCAAGTGGAGGGAAAAGCGTGTGGCCCTTTGACTAGGTCTAACTATCTTCGTGAGATTCGGGGAGACAGTTGGCCGCGTGAACTACTTAGCGAGTGAAGGGGACGTGCCCAACGGCTGGTTTCTGCCCAATGGCTAGTTTCTGCCTAATGGCTCATTTCTGGTTATTGGGCCTATCCAATGGCTGGATTGGATTGGGCCTTGCTCCTCTGGGGGCACAGCGACTGCCTAGTCCAGAACAGGAACCCCCCAAGTCCTTGCTTTGGTGGAAAGTGGGGACTTAAGATATCCTTGTGGACAGTTCTTTGAGTAACGTTTGGGGAGACTCTCTTCGCCTTCGCTAAGGTTGAGCTGGTCGGCGATGGTGATTTGATTTGTTCGACCAGCCGTTGTTGCTCGAAGAATATCTCGTACAAAGGTTGTTTTTCTGTCGAGCACGTTTTTTGCGAAGATGCCCGCCATAGTGGCGTTTTTATGTCGGGGACCTTTGGTGTGTGTCGGCGAAGGGGTGTGCTCGCGGAATAGCAAGAGGCCTGGTGCATGTAACGTTTATACTTGGGAATGCCAAACGAATATTTCTCTTAACACGTGTTGAACATGCAGCCTTTTGTCATACCTAGAGCTGCCTAGGCAATGATGGCCTTCGCGTTTCCCTTCGAGCAAATGCTTATAAAAAGGGGAGGAGGAATTCATTTGTACACTTCTCACAAATTTCTCCTCTCCCCTCTTTTGCTCTGCAATTCGTCCCCTCACTGGAGCCCACCTTCTCCGCCATAGATCTTCATCGCTTTCGTCCATACCTTCATCTCCAACTCTTCATATTCAAGTAAATTTGTTCATCTTTTCTGCGTTTCTCAATGAGTTCTTCATTTTCTGGGTTTCTTCATGAATTTTCCGGTGACATATGAGTTCTCCGGTTGAAGATTCATGTGTTCTTTGATGAACACATGAGTTTTGGAAAATTTATGAAGAACATGAAGAACACGAAGAACCTGGACTGCATGTTGGGTTTTTTTCTTGGGTAGATTCTCCTAGATTTTGACTATGGAATCAAAATATCACATTCATATTACTTCTCCCCCTTTTTGTCATTGATAAAAAAGATTAGGTGCAAGGGTGAAAAACAAAGATCTAAATTATTAAGGACAACAAAGACATAAGAATTAGGTGCTTCCAGAGGACATCTTGTCCCATATTTTCTGAAGCATGCCCTGGAGATTAGCATTGACAGTCTTTTGTTCCTCAAAGCTTTCTCTGAACTTCTGTTGTTCTTGTCTGATTTCTCCAATTGCGTTTTCCAAATGCTTTACAGCAGGATCAGATGTAGAAGCAACTGCAGCATCTTGCTTGGCCTTTTCCATGGCTTCAGCTTCTTGTGCTATTTTGGCTTCTTCAGCAGCCTTTTCTGCAAGAAGTCTTGCTTCCTCAGCAACCTTTTCTTCAACTTCTTTCTGCTTTACAGCCAAGAACTAAAGTATCCTGATTCGCTCTTCAGCTTCTGCTCTCTCCTTTGCCCGTTGAATTCCAACAGAGATGGTTGCGTCTGAGAAGCTTACAATTCTTGCAAGTTCACTATCCAACCATTTCTGGAAGTTTTGACAAGAGCTTTTAAGTTCCATAGGCTTGGTACTTGTGCTAAATTCTGCTCTTAAGTTAACAAGCTTGTTTAATGCCTTTTCACTGAATTGACCTATGGTTTCTTCAAAAGATTTCGGAGGTGGTACATTATAGATAACCAAAGCAAGGTCAGGCTTGGCAGAATTTGTTTCAGGTAGTGCTTGCTGAGATGAAACAATCTCAGTAGATGGGTGTTGATTGGTTGGTTGCTCAGTAGGAGGGGATACTTCTACAGTGTCTGAATCTATGAGTGATTCAGGGGTGACTATCTCTAGAGATTCAGAGGTTGTATCCTCAGAGATAGACTCAATATTGAGGACTTGAGATTCAGAGATTAGGTTCATGGAACTTTGTTCATTTGGCTGACTGATTGATTAGGTTATTGACGAGGTGTAGGTAGGTATGGTGTTAGACGAGATAGGGGTACTGATTGATGAGTTGGGTGAAGATTGGATAGTGGTAGTTGAAGGAGGAATTGAAAAAGATGGTGGTTTAAACTTCACTTGTGGATTGGAGGTAGGAATAAAGGTGGTTTGAGATGATGATGGTGCAGTAACGGTCTTAGTGGCATTCATGGACTCATAAGAATTGATAGCTGATTTATTAATTTTCTCAAGAAGAAGAGATTCCAGTCTAGAGGTTTTGGAGGTTTCAATTTCATCCTTTTTCTTCTTCTTAGGCTCAGCATCCTCTTCAGTTTGCTTTCTCTTACTCCTCGTGATGTATTTAGATTTGGGAGCAACCTCTTCAACTCTGGATTTTGGCATGTCATGCCCTTCTTCTCTCATTATTGCCACAAACGAAGTAATTGCTGTTGGATTATCTTCTTTGCGATAGTAGGGATAGCTCGTTAATGGACGTCTATTTTCGATCACAGTGTCTTGAGGGATGGATGTGGGTTTCACATCAACACTTGTAATCATTTTCATATGTTTAAGGTTCACAGTATTGAAAGCTTCTCCTATTTTTCCAGTCGGATAATCTGTGTACTTAGCTTCCTTGACTAGATACTCCACTAGGCCGCTTTCAACAAAGATGTCAGAGAGAAGTCTTCCAAACAGAATGTAGTTTACAATCTTCCTATCCGGTGAAGCTGTTGTTCTTGTCTTATGCACCATATCTCTCAGGTAGTAGAATAGAATGGATGGAAGACACATTTTCTCATTCTTGTGCAAGTAGTACAACATGTACTTTTGATTTGTGTTGAAGAAATCTGCAGCACTCTTTGGAGGTCTTGGATTGATACATCCAAGAATAATTTTATGCCAGATTCTCAGATTGTCACGGAGATTCTTGCTTTTGTACTCTGAAGTCCCAGGTTGACAATTTTTGAAAATTGCTTTGTTGATGACGGAGTCAGATATTTCAGTTTTTCCATAAACTCTTTTTCCTTCCAAGAGTTGCATCCCTAGTAGGTCAGAAATGGATTTTTCAGTGATAATGATCTTTTGATCCATAATAAAAAGATACAACATGAAGATAGTCTGTTTCAGCATGCCTCCAGAATTCCTTTACTAGGTCATCAAAGGTTGGACCTCTAAGTCTTTCAAAGTAACTTTTCCATCCTTGAGTATTAAGTTGATCAATTAGGTTAAACCCATTATCGCGAAGACTGTCAAAGTCGACAAATAGCTCTTTCAGAACAATTAGTTCATTTGCATGCACAACACAAGTAACAAAGGAATTTCTCTGTGTTACATGGGTTGCATCGATCGTGGGAAGACATAACGGAGTTGAAGTGATCGTCGCGATGGTTGTGGAGGTGGTAGAAGGTGTGACAGATGAAGATGGTAGCTCTTGAGAGGGATTCAGTGATGCTTCAAAATCTTTGGATAGGGAAGCGTTTTCTGGTTGACTGATGTTCATCTTTATGATAGTTAAGATCGGAGAGGATGATAACATGGATTGAGTTGGTTCGATAGAGAGATTTAGAGATTTAGGGTTTTAGAATTTCCTTTTGAGTGAGAGTGGGAAGAGGAATGGTTTTTGAAAATTTAAAGAAATAGACACCGTACAGGGGATAGGTGAATAAATGTAATAAAGTTATGAGTCAATCCCAAGAAAATTACCGTTCATTTGATTAGATATAATCTAATCACATGCAAAAATTATTTTTTAATGACACTTCAGAACTGCCAAAAATTTACCAGAACTGAGACACGTCTCACGAAAGTGATTCTGATGATTTAAAAATACTTTAACACATTGGGTTCTGAAATAATCTCATTATGAACAGTATTCCATTTTTCAGATGTTTTAAAATAGGCTAAAATACAGTTTTGGTCCCCCTGTTTAGCAAAATTCACGGTTTTGGTCCCCTTGTTTTTTTTTAACAGTTTTGGTCCCCCACTCCAATTTTGGCCAAGAAAAAATGATGAACAGTAACTTGTCCGTACATGTCCGTACATGAACAGTGTACGTCCGTACAGGAACAGTGAGGGGTGAGGGACCAAAACTGTTAAAAAAAAAACAGGGGGACCAAAACCGTGAATTTTGCTAAATAGGGGGACCAAAACTGTATTTTAGCCTTTAAAATAATTTGAAATCTATCTTCAGCTAAGGGTTTTGTAAAAATATCAGCCCATTGATGGTTTGTATCAATAAATTTTAAGAATAAGGTTCCCTTCTGAACATAGTCTCTGATAAAATGGTATTTTATTTCAATGTGTTTAGCCCTAGAATGTAGAATTTGATTTTTACTTAAACAAATAGCAGCAGTATTATCACATAAGATAGGAATGTTACTCTCATATATCTGATAATCTTCCAGCTGATTTTTCATCCAAAGCATTTTTGTATTGCATAGAGAGGCGGAGATGTATTTAGCTTCTGCTGTAGAGAGGGCAATTGTAGATTGCCTCTTACTTGACCATGAGATTGGATTGTTCCCTAGGAACTGACAGTTTCCAGATGTGCTCTTTCTTTCCAATAAGTCTCCAGCATAATCTGCATCGCAGTAACCAGAAAGAGTATACTCTGATGTTTTCTCATACATCAAGCCAAGGTTAGTTGTTCCTTTCAGATACCTTAGAATTCGTTTGACAGCAGTTAAGTGAGATTCTCTTGGATCTGATTGAAACCTAGCACATAAATGTACACTAAATAATATATCAGGTCTAGAAGCAGTTAGATATAAGAGAGAGCCTATCATACCATGATAGAGCTTCTGACAAACCTTTACTTCTGTTTATTCTTTTCTCATGACACATGTTGGATGCATTGGTGTTTTAGCTGTATTACAATCCATCATATTGAATTTCTTCAGAAGTTCTTTTGTGTACTTACTTTGATGAATGTAAGTGGCTTCTGGTTTCTGATCTATTTGAATTCCCAAGAAGAACTTTAACTCACCCATCAGACTCATTTTGAATTCTGCTTGCATTAACTTTGAAAATTCTTCACATAAAGAGGAGTTAGCAGAACCAAAAATGATATCATCAACATAGATTTGACATATAAGAATATCATTCTTATATGTCTTACAAAAGAGAGTTGTGTCAACCTTTCCTCTGGTGAAATTGTTTTCTAAAAGAAATTTGCTCAATCTATCATACCAAGCTCTGGGAGCTTGCTTTAAGCCATAGAGTGATTTTTTTGAGTTTAAAAACAAAATCTAATTTTTCTGAATTTTCAAAACCAGGAGGTTGTTTGACATAGACTTCTTCTGATATATAACCATTTAAGAATGCACTCTTAACATCCATCTGATATAGGGTGAGGTTATGGTTTACTGAGAATGAAATTAGTAATCGTATTGCTTCAAGTCTGGCGACTGGAGCAAAGGTTTCGTTGTAATCAATTCCTTCTTGTTGACTATATCCTTGAGCAACAAGTCGTGCCTTGTTTCTGATAACTTCTCCCTTCTCATTCAGCTTGTTCCTGAATACCCACTTAGTTCCAATAACATGAGTATTCTTAGGTTTTGGAACTAGATCCCAAACATCATTCTTTGAGAATTGATTCAGTTCTTCTTTCATAGCCAGAACCCAGTCCTTGTCCATAAGAGCTTCTTCAACTGTAGCTGGTTCAATCAACGACACCAGTCCCAAGAGTGTTTCTTCTGATGGTCTGAAAGCTGATCTGGTTCTGATTAGAGCATCCTTGCTACCCAGAATTAGTTCCTCAGAGTGAGATGTAGACAATCTTCTTTTCTTTTGTTGTGGAGTATTCGGAGTTACATAAGAGGTAGCTGGCGTAGGATCTTGCAGGTCTTTGACTTCATATGCCTTTTCTTTAGGTTCTGAGAAGCTAATTTCCAAACCTACAAGTTTTTCAGCTAGCTCTGACTTTTCAGGGCCAGGCTTGTCATCGAATCTAACATGAATTTATTCTTCCACAATCCGTGATTCTGTGTTGTAAACTCTGTAGCCTTTTGAGCGATCAGAGTATCCTAACAGCAGACACTTCTGTGCTTTGGAGTCAAACTTGCCAAGATTCTCTTTAGTGTTAAGCATAAAAAAAGTACATCCAAACGGATGAAAGTAAGAAACATTGGGAATCTTATTCTTCCATAATTCATAGGGAGTTTAATTCAAGATAGGTCTAATAGAGATTCTATTTTGAATATAACATGCTTGTTAAATGCTTCTGCCCAAAAGTGCTTAGCCATGTTAGTTTCTTGGATCATGATGCGAGCCATTTCTTGTAAAGTTCTGTTCTTTCTTTCTACAACTCCATTTTGTTGTGGAGTTCTAGGACAAGAAAAATCATGGGATATCCCATGTGATTCAAAAAAGTTTTCAAAGTCTTTGTTTTCAAATTCTCCACCATGATCACTTCTGACTTTGATGATTTTGCAATTTTACTCATTTTGAACTTGAGTGCAGAAGGAAGCAAACACATAATGTGACTCATCCTTGTGTTTTAAGAATTTCACCCATGTCCAACGACTGTAATCATCAACGATGACTAGTCCGTATTTCTTACCATTGATAGAAGCAGTTTTCACTGGTCCAAAAAGATCAATGTGAAGAAGTTCTAACGGTCTGGAGGTGGAAACAATATTCTTAGCTTTTAAAGAGGTTTTTGAAAACTTGCCTTTCTGACATGCTTCACAAAGAGCATTTGAAGAGTACTTCAGATTTGGTAAGCCTCTGACAAGTCCAAGCTTGTTCAGCTGAGAAATTCTTCTCAAGCTAACATGACCAAGACGTTTGTGCCAAACCCATTGCTCTTCATTTACAGAAAGAAGACATTTTACATTTTGATGTTTTAAATCTGATAATTTAATTTTGTACGTATTGTTCTTCCTCTTTCCGTTAAACAGGACAGATCCATCCTTTTGACTTACAGCTTTGCAGGATGTTTGATTAAAAATAACGTCATAACCATTGTCACTAAGTTGACTAATTGACAATAGATTATGTATTAGACCTTTAACTAACAGAACATTATTAATAGAAGGAAGCTTACCATTTCCAATAGTTCCGGAACCAATAATTCTTCCTTTCTGATTTCCTCCGAAACCGGCGACACCTCCGAGTTTAAGTTTCAGATCTTGAAACATATGCCTTTCTCCTGTCATGTGTCGCGAGCATCCACTGTCCAGGTACCATGACTGGAGTTTCAATGGTGCCATTGAGGATGTCTGCAACATAAATTATCTTATTCTTAGGTACCTATTTTGTGGGTCCTTTCACATTAGCCTTTCTAGAGGTTCTGACACCTTTGGACTTCCTTATATTGGAATAATAGTGTGGAATTTGTGCATAGTGTTTAAGTTTGGGAGTTTTCTTTAGTGTCTGTGGTTGTATAGTGATAGATTTTGAACCTTTTTGTTCAGAACATTTCAATATAGTGCCAGAGGGCACAAAATGTTTGAACAGAGGTATTATCTTGATACTCTTAGTCTCATCATATGGATGTGATGGTCCTGAATATCCTAGACCTCTGTTACCATTTATGCTGACTCCATAGATTATTGAAGCCATTTTGCTTTTGTCTATGCTCTTAGCGAGAAAGTGTTTAAAAGCTTTATCATACTTGGTTACTTCATTAGTGATAATGTGATATTACATAGCATATTTTGCCCCGAATTACATTGATTTATTTCGTTATTTTCGTTTGTTAACATTGTATTTGCGAGTATTAAGTTCATTTTCAGGTATTCTCTTTATGTCAACCAGCAAGAAGAAAGAAGAAGAAAACAAAAGAAAATAGAAGAAAAACCAGGTGTTTTGACAGCAGAATGAGGATTCTGCATTAAGTGCCATGACGACCGTCACACAAGCCATGGCGACCGTCACAAGCTTTAAGCTGTGACCCTCATCACAAGGACATGACGACCGACACAAGCCAATTTCTCAGAATTTAATTTTAAACGACGTGGTTTCTCAATGGTTGCGATCCAACACAAGCCACAATCAACCAACCTCAGAGACTTTCGGTCGTGTGCACCTGCCTGAGAATTTCTCTCCATGATTTACGCCAGCTCTCAAGCTCTATAAATAGAGCAGTTTACTTCACAAAAAGGGTCCAAAGATTTTTACAAGATTTTTCCTGAGTTCAGAGCTTTTTATTCTTTGCATTGCCTTTCCCATTTTTTCTTACCTTCCAAAGCAATAGTTTTCTACACCTGGGAACTATTGCACTTGAACTAGTTAGTTAGTTTAGCAGTTGTTCCATTTTAAGTTTAATCGTACGAGCAAAGCAAATCCTGCCGGCTTGTGGAGGATCGCGTACTTAAGATTCGTTGTTTCCGGGTTTTTACTCAATTAATATAATTGCCATTTACGTTTAAATATTATGTATGCATTAATGTTTTATTGTTTAAGTTTGTGTATGTCTGTTAAATGTCCGGCTAAATTATTTATATCGGTATGTAATTAAGTCGATCAGAAAGGGGTCCGATCGATCGTAGGGAAACTTGACACTTTAATTTTCTGGTTCTAATTTCTTAATTTAACTGACTTTTGTTACGAGATTAAGAAAGTAAGGAAGGTTACGATCAATAAAACGGGAGTTTGAGATTTTAACCGGATAGCTGAAACTGGACATTGGTTTTAAATACAGCGAGAGCGCTTTAAAACCAATTAGGACTTATTAATTTTCAAAAAGTATTTTTAAATTCAAATGGGCTAGCAAGAGCAGACATTCTGATTTAGGAGTATAGTCAGAGTCAATAACACGAGAGTGTGAGGTAAAGACTTTTAAATTGGTATTTTTCTACTGAAAACTATTTTGACTGATTGGCCGACGATCTATTGGATTCCCGATGATTGATGAATTACGTATCGATATTCCGTTATACTTTAATCAAATCTAAATTCTAGTTTAATTTTAGTTTCCTGTTTGCACCTTAACTTCTAGAAATCATCCGCCTTAGCTAAACATAGTAACAACCCGATAGCACTAGTTTGATTATCGGTCCCTGTGGGTTCGATATCTTTTAAAACTACGCGATAGACTGTGCGCTTGCAGTTAGTAATCCCGATAGACTTACAAAGTCGCGACCAAGTTTTTGGCGCCGTTGCCGGGGACTGATTTTGTCAATAGTGCGATTCATTTGTTGCGCCGTATAGACTTAGGCAACAAATTCCTTAATTTGTCGGTTGTATGCCAAGTACTCGTTCAAAAGGCGAAGACCTCACACAACTGACAGACGAACCTGAACGTCTTCTTAGCGTAAAAAGATGAATCCAAGAATACTGCTTAAACCACGATATACCTTTTCCTTTATCAGAACCTGAATCTCAATCCGAATCCGAATCTGAAACAAAACTTGACTCTGAGTCAGGATCAGAAAAAGACAAGGCTGATGGACCACAAAACCGTCCTCTTAAGTATTATGCTACCCCATCTCAGCAAGAACCACATAACAGCGTTGCTCCCCCTGCTATCAACCAAAATGATTTTGAGTTGAAACCCTAATTATTGTCAGCCGTACAACAACATCAATTTTCTGGAAATCCTACAGACGATCCTAATGAACATTTGACCAAGTTTGTGCAGTACGCAGACACAGTGAAGGCAAATGGTGTGACCGCATACGTGATAAGACTACGCCTTTTTCCTTTCTCATTAAGAGACAGAGCTTGGCTTGGTTGCAATCCTTGCCATCAAACTCCGTTACTACGTGGGATGAGTTAAAAAAGGTATTCTTATCACGATACTTTCCACCAAGCAAAACAGCTATGCTGAGAGCCCAAATTAATGGATTTCGACAAAAAGATACTGAGTCTCTCTACAACGCATGGGAAAGATACAAATATATGATGAGGATGTGTCCGCGTCATGGTCTTGAAGATTGGTTAGTCATCATACGTTTTACAATGGTCTCTTGTACAATACAAGAATGACAATAGATGTCGCCGCTGGTGGTACTCTTATGGACAAACCTTATGCCGAAGCTTATCAACTCATCGAAAGTATGGCTCAAAACTATTACCAATGGGGAGGTGAAAGAATGCTAGTGGAAAAATCCCAACCGAAAGGTGGAATGTACGAAGTTAGTAGCCTTGATCATGTCCATGCTAAGGTAGATGCCCTTGCTCAAAAGATAGACAACTTGACCATAACACCCGCAGCCACCGTGACTACTGTAGCTCCAAACTGCGAATTATGTGGAGTACCTGGACATGCTGCCCCTGAATGTCAAATTTTGGCAGGAGTCTCCACTGATCAAGTGAATTATGCTCAAGGAAACCCTTATGCAAATACCTACAATCCTGGCTGGAAAAACCATCCCAACTTCTCGTATAAGAATACTAACGCTCTGTATGCACCTGGCCAATCGCCTGCTGTGCCGCCAGGATATCAAAAACCCGCTGCTAACGTTCCTAGAAAGTCTAACCTTGAAACGATGATGGAGAACTTCATTGCTGCACAAGCTCAACAAAACAAGGAGTTCCTTAACCAGAATGTTCACACTAGTGAGCAAATCAAACAATTAGCCAACAAGGTTGACGCTCTAGCCACTCACAACAAAATGTTGGAAACACAAATCTCACAAGTGGCTAAACAACAAGCAGTTACCGCTGCCCCAACTGGTAATCTTCCAAGACAAACTCAACTTAATCCGAAGGGACATGCAAATGCTATAACACTTCGGAGTGGAATAGAACTAGAAGGACCCACTGACCCAAGGATCGAAAATCCAGCCATGTACCAAAAGCCTAGTAAGGAGTTTGAAAAGGAAGGTGAACCAAAGGAAAACGAAAAGGAAGATGATGGTAAAGAGGCCGAAGAGAAAGAAGAACCATATGTGCCTCCGCCACCTTATAAACCACCTATCCCGTATCCCCAAAGATTCGCTAAATCTAAAAACATAGGGCAATTTAAGAAATTCGTTGAACTTCTGAAACAATTGAATGTCACAATACCTTTCACAGAAGCGATCACACAAATGCCCTCATATGCTAAGTTCTTAAAAGAAATATTAACTATTAAGAAAAGGCTTGAGGATACTGAAACCGTTTTGCTTACTGCAGAGTGTAGCGCTATAATCCAAAACAACATGCCTCCTAAGCTAAAAGACCCTGGTAGTTTTTCTATACCATGTGTGATTGGAAAGTTTGTCATAGACAAAGCCCTGTGCGACTTAGGAGCCAACATTAGCTTAATGCCCTTATCTATTTGTAAAAGGCTCAACATAGGAGAACTGAGATCGACAAGAATGTCTGTACAACTAGCTGATCGATCAGTGAAATTTCCTCTAGGTATGCTAGAAAACATTCCAGTACGCATAGGACAATTCTATATTTCTACAGATTTCATAATTATGGACATTAAGGAAGACTCAAACATCCCTATCATTTTAGGAAGACCATTCCTAGCCACTGCCGGAGCCATCATAGATGTGAAAAAAGGAAAACTGACTTTCGAGGTTGGTGAAGAAAAAGTAGAATTTATCCTCTCACAATTCTTCAAAGCACCTGCTATAGGAGATTCGTGCTGTTTCCTAGATGTTATTGATGAATGCGTTAAAGAAATGGAGAAACACCAAAATACGTATTCTGAAGTGCTGAGAATTCCGATGCCACCAATTTTTGAAGATGATAATTGGCGTGGTGAATACCAAGATAATAATCTAAGTGAATGTCTCGCACTCACCCCTGACCCTATGCCTTGCCCAAAGAAACCAGCTGTAGAACTAAAGACGCTACCCAAAGATCTAAGGTATGAATTCCTAGATACAGAACTCGAACGACCAGTTATAGTTAACGCAGATTTAGGACAAATAGAAACCGAAAAATTATTACATGTCCTGAGAAAGTACCCAACTGCCATAGGCTATAACATCTCAGATTTGAAAGGAATAAGTCCCTCTATCTGTATGCATCGCATCATGCTTGAGGAAGACTGCAAAACCTCTAGAGAACATCAAAGGAGAATCAATCCCATTCCGAGTGATGTCGTTAAGAGAGAAGTGCAAAAGCTGTTATAAGCAGGAATCATATACCCAATATCCGATAGTGAATGGGTTAGCCCAGTTCACGTTGTACCAAAGGAAGGAGGTGTTACAGTCATCAATAATGAAAAAGGTGAATCTGTAGCACAACGTACTCAAACCGAATGGAGAATGTGTATTGACTATAGGAAACTAAACAAAGCCACTCGTAAAGATCATTTCCCTTTACCCTTCATAGATCAAATGCTTGAATGTCTGGATAAACACTCTCATTTTTGCTATTTAGATGGATATTCAGGATTTTTCCAAATTCCTATCCATCCTGATGACCAAGAAAATACTACTTTCACGTGTCCCTATGGTACTTTCGCCTATCGGCGAATGCCTTTCGAATTATGTAACGCACCTGCAACATTCCAGAGATACATGATGTCCATCTTCTCTGACTTCTTATATGGTATAATGGAAGTCTTTATGGACGATTTCTCAGTCTGTGGGGAATGTTTTGAAAGATGTCTGTCAAACCTTGAAATGGTGCTTGAACGATGTGTAAGTGTCAACCTAGTACTCAATTGGGAAAAATGCCATTTCATGGTCCGACAAGGAATTGTGTTGGGACATATAGTATCCGACAGAGGGATTGAAGTCGACAAGGAAAAAATCGAAGTTATAAAAAATCTCCAACCGCCGAATACCGTTAGAGAAATAAGAAGTTTTCTAGGACACGCCGGTTTTTATCGACGTTTCATTAAAGATTTCTCTAAGATAACCAAGCCTCTAACTGAGCTATTGATGAAAGACGCTGAATTCGTCTTTGATGACAAATGCTTGAACGCATTTCGAGCACTCAAGCAAGCATTAATATCAGCACCCATTATGCAACCCCCAGATTGGAATGAATCATTCAAAATCATGTGCGACGCGAGTGATTACGCTGTAGGTGCAGTCCTAGGACAAAGAAAGGATAAAAAGCTTCATGCAATCTACTACGCCAGTAGAACCTTGGATCATGCACAAATGAACTAGGCTACCACAGAAAAGGAACTCTTGGCCGTCGTGTTCACTTTGGATAAATTTCGTTCCTACCTAGTAGGAGCAAAAATAATCATCTATACCGATCACGCTGTAATCAGGTACCTACTAAGTAAAAAGGACGCCAAACCAAGGCTTCTGAGGTGGATTTTGCTCCTACAAGAATTTGACTTGGAAATCAAGGACAAGAAGGGCACTGAAAATGTAGTAGCTGACCACTTGTCGAGAATGGAAAATATCCAACCTGAACAAGTACCTATTAATGACGATTTCCCTTATGAAAGACTCTTAGCCCAATTAGAAAGTAATATAATTGAACTATCTCTGACTTATACGGATGCAGAAACCAATGAAGTGGTAGAATCTGTTTACACTAAAACCACGCTGCCATGGTATGCTGATTTTGTCAACTATCTAGCAGCTGGAGTACTGCCACCTGATCTAACCTATCAACAAAAGAAGAAATTCTTCCACGACCTTAAACACTATTATTGGGACGAACCACTTCTCTTTAAGAGGGGCGCCGATGGTATTTTCCGTCGTTGTGTACATGAAGATGAGGTAGAAGATATAATTTCTCATTGTCATTCCGCCCCCTATGGTGGGCACGCGAGCACTTCAAAGACTTGTGCTAAGATCTTACAAGTTGGCCTCTTTTGGCTTACTCTATGGAAGGACGTCCATATCGCAGTTATAAATTATGACCGGTGTCAACGCACTGGCAACGTCTCTAGACGCGATGAAATGCCTCAAAAGGGCATCCTAGAAGTAGAAGTCTTTGACGTGTGGGGAATAGATTTCATGGGACCATTTCCGTCCTCTTTTGGTAACAAGTACATACTCGTCGCTGTCGATTACGTCTCAAAATGGATCGAAGCTATAGCAGCTCCTACCAACGACGCACGAATAGTGAATAAGCTCTTTAAGAACATAATTTTTCCTAGGTTCGGTGTTCCGAGACTGGTAATCAGTGATGGAGGTTCCCACTTTATCTCGAAAATCTTTGAGAAACTTCTATCAAAATATGGAGTCAAACACCGTGTAGCAACACCTTACCACCCCCAAACGAGTGGGCAAGTAGAAGTATCAAACAGAGAAATTAAACAAATTCTAGAAAAGACCGTTGCCACCTCTAGGAAAGATTGGTCTTCTAAACTACACGAAGCTTTATGGGCTTATAGGACAACTTACAAAACCCCCATAGGAACCACGCCATTTAAACTAGTCTATAGCAAATCTTGTCACCTGCCGGTAGAAATAGAACATAAAGCCTATTGGGCTATCAAAACTATCAATCTAAATTATACCGCTGCGGGAGAAAAGAGAATTTTGGACTTACATGAACTAGACGAACTTAGATTAGATGCCTATGAGAATGCTAGGATATACAAAGAAAGAACAAAAAAATGGCATGACAGACACATAGCAAGGAAAGAATTTGAAATAGGAGATACTGTGCTTTTATTTAATTCTAGACTCAAATTCTTCCCAGGTAAGCTTCTTTCTAGGTGGTCTGGTCCCTTTGAGGTTACCAAAGTCTTGTTAAGTGGCGCAGCTGAAATAAAAGGTAGATCTAGTGAACCATTCATCGTAAACAGACAACGTTTAAAACACTGTCACTGCGTAGATAATAGGGATTATTCAACTGCTCTAAAACTGGCAGAAATGCCTACATTCCCCTTAGCTAATGATTCTTATAAACTGTCGAGCTCCCGACGTTAAATGAAGCGCTGAGTGGGAGGCAACCCACGAAATTTGTTTTTGTTTATTACTTTATCTTTATCTTTTATTTTGTTTTCACTTCGTTATTTTTCTTATTATTTTTGTCAAAATTTACTTCATTTCCAGATGCGGTTTTATTTTATCAATTATTTTAAAAAAACAGTACTGATTGTCTCAATTTATGCCTCCAGGATTCTCATCTTTTTCTACCTTCTTCCTTCTCCATTTGTTTTACTTTTCCTATTAACTGATAAGATGGATAATGAAGACACCATGGTTGTGCTATTCAAGGACGCTGTCCAATGGCACCGCTATGAGGCTCTCTCTCTTAGACCTATAGCCTTAACAAAATTCCCCGGTGGACCTACCTTGATTGCCTTAGGCATAGGAGATAGCATAGACTTTATGTTTAACCAAATAGGCTGGGAGGGTTTTGCTAGGAAAAAGCATCCGACTTACCACAGACTGACCCTAGAATTTTTAAGCTCACTGTCCTACGACCCTAACCATGGCATGGGATTTAATAGGGGTAAGATAACCTTTAGGCTATTTGGGTACACGTGCCGTTTCAACAACAGAGAGATCGCGAAACTGTTGGATTTCCCCAATGGACCCGACGTTTTCTCCATGGCACAGGAGGATTTATTAATGGAAGATGAACTGAACTTTTTCTGGAGTAGTATTTTAGGATGACCACATCATGACCCATACCCTATGGTGTCCACTGAAATTCACAACCCAGCCATAAGATACTTTCATATGATTTTAGCCTTCACCCTTTTTGGAAAAGCTGAGAATGACACCCTAGTATCTAGAGATGAGCTATTTATTATGTTTTGTGTGTTTCAGTCCCGACCTGTTAATGGGGCTACCTTTATGCTTGATAACCTCCGCAGGATTGCTTAAGTTGATCATGGTCCCATTTTGATAGGTGGCCTTGTAACAAAAATTGTTGAAGCCATGGGATTTAGGACACGTCTTTCCCGAGTGAACCCGTTAGGAGGGTATAGACCAATGAATATCACCTTCTATTTTAACCGAGGACTAATTAGAAATCTTGGACCACCCCCATTTCAACTCCTGATCAATAATGAAGTTATTTCACATTTTACACTGCCTGATCACGAGAGAACTAGTGTGCATAACCGCCATAACTGGCTTTATGATTTGGATGGGCCACAACCTGAAAAAGAATTTGATAGTCATGTGTCTGATATTGAGATTGACCATGAAACTCCTCCTCACTATCATGATTTTCCTGAGCATCCTATGAATGATACTAATATTGTCCCTCATGCAAGCATCCATACTACACTTGAAGCTTTCTGTACTGAACTTCATGCCATGAGAGACCAACTTCAACTTATCCGTCTTGACGTTATCGGTCTAATGGATACCACCGTTGAGCAACTGGACCACCTGAACCAAGCAGTGGAATCATTGAGACGCGGACACAACTGATTTTTACTGTTTTTGACTTATTTATTGCATTTCCATTTTCCCTTTAAGTATTAATTTTTCACTGTTGGATTTAAATTAAACTCACTGATACGTTTGCATCTGTTACTGTCACTTTTGGATACTGAACAATTTTGCTTCAGTTAATGCATTTTCATTTCATTGGTATTTAATTTTATACTCTGTTAATAGTTGTGTTTGCAGCTTTAAATAAATTCCCCTTGCAATTATTTTTATACTATTGTGGTTCAAATATATTATTATTACTGCGTGAAAATGTTATGTGTGGTTCAAATATATTTTACTGCGTGGAATGTTATGTGTTGTTTCCTAATATTTATGCAATACTGGAGGTATAGTTGAATTTCTTAAAATTTATTGAAAATGGGCCGTTACGACCGTGACAACCCTGTGACGTCCGTCACAGGCATCACAAGGGTGACGATCGTAATAACATCTGTGACGACCGTCACACAGTTAAACCCTGTTATATTCGTATCAGAACCCTCGTATCCTTTCTTCTTCCATTTTCCTGCAACCGTCCCACTCACCATTGATTGCCATTGCCACCATAACTCCACACCGTTTAATATCACCATTCATTCACCACTAATTCACCCACTCACCACATTTGTCTCTATTAAAACTCAGTCAATTCACCCCAAACTCACAATTCCACCTCTGTTCCGTGACCAACCCACATTCTAAAACCAAAAACTCTTGCATGCACAATGGCTCAACAACCAGACATTTCAGAGATAATTTTTCGTGATGGCCAAGCGAGTGAGTATCAAAGGGAGAAGTATCTCAAGTTCCACAAACGATCAAATCAACCCACGCGCTATCTTGACATTACCTGTCTAGAAGAGCTTGGCTTGTTGGAAGGAGTTCGTTGGATGCTTCATAATTCGGGGCTAACTCACATTTGCACACAAAACCTTCCGTCGTACGAAGCTATGACATTGGAATTCCTCAGTTCCCTTTCCTGCAACACCCCTTCAGACGATGCGCATTTTCTCATCGGGTCCGCCTCTTTTAGGATGTTCAACACCGTGTACTCTCTTTCTCAAGACGAGCTTGCCACAATGCTAAAATTTCCACAAGGCGACAATGTGCAGTACCGTGTGCCACGCGACCCAAACTGGCCGAACATGGAATTTGAAATTTGGAGAACTTTAAAAGGCGAAAGAATTAATAGTTGGGAGGGACTTAATGCTACATATATCCATAACCCAGCTATACGGTACTATCAGCGCATTTTGGGGCATACCATCTTCGGAAGAGTCAATAATCATAAGGTAAATTCAAAGGAGCTCTTCTTTATGCATTGTGTATTTACACCCGTACCGGTCAATGCCATTTCATTCCTGCTGTCACATATTAGCTCCAGTTGTGCGAGAGGTACCACTGCTTTCTGTTTTGGAGGAATAGTTACCTCTATCGCACTAGCTTTGAATTTGGAAAGCAAGCTCACTGATTTACCTTCTTTACCGGCGGTATATCTAGATTTGGAACATTGTCGCAGCTCACACCTAATCAGACTTAGACGTGACAACAAATACAACCCTGTGGTACGAAACAGGGTAGTGAAGAGTATTGTCTTGCCCTGTGCTGCTTGAATAGATCCTAAAAACATGTCGAACTGGTTATTTGATTTGGATGCACCTGAGCCTGATGCGGCTGCACCAGAAGGTCAGGCAAGAGATGATTATGATGAAATGGAGAATGACCTCCCTGAAAATGACCCCCAGCCACCTGAAACGCAACCAGCTAGCTCATCCTCCCGACGCCGTCGACAAAGCGACTGTGCCCCTGCCACTACTGATGACATCCTCGCGGCCATCATGTAGAGAAATGAGTTAGATGCCCAGCGAGACCAGAGCCGCCAGATTCAGCACGCTGAAATGATGGGTCTCAAGCGGAAAATTCAACAAGACCAACGCGAGCATGGAGAGAGGATGGATCGCAGGATGTCAAGCGTCATAGATGAGATGGGCGCTTTGACTATGAGGGTAGACAGCTTGTACGACTATGTCTATCATGTGGGTTGCCACATCCCCATGCATAGGGTGAACAGGGACGATCGTGGCAGATCACGAGGACCCCAGTAGTTTTTCTTTTCTTTTGCTGTTTTGATGTTCCTTTCTTTTTACACTATTTCAAAACATTGAGGACAATGTTAGACTCAGTGTGGGAGAGGAAACATTCGTTTTAGTTTATTTTCCAGTCAATGTTGTTATTTCCTTTGTTGTTATTTCCTTTCTATTGACTTTAATGTACTTCATGGTTAGTATATGAATATGTTTTTCATACTATTCAATTTCCCTACTTTATTTTGCCTTAACATACAATTTTTATTGATTCGATACATAACTCGACACACCTTTAGAGTATATAGGTTGTCTTACGAGTAGGTTATGTTGGAGACTTGAGAAAGCATGAAAAAAATTGATACCGTCTTGACACCTTAGACCTCTCATATTTGTGTCATCAGTTTGAGTACCTATTATACCGTTACCTTAAGCTGCAAATTCTAAATTAGCCCCTAGTAGTTTATATTAGCAGTCAGCACCGCCTAAACACAAGCTATGTGGAGAGCCGACGAAGATAAGTGATTGATACCTCAAGTTGCTAAAAATTGAAAAATTTCAAGCCTTTGACTATGGAAATAGAAATGCACCAAATCTAAAGAATGTAAGTAATACAAAAAGGCAATAGAAATCTGTTGTTAGTTGGTTTAGAGGTATCTGGTACTGAACTCGGTAGGGCGGACTACGATTCGATCCCGCACAACTTGCAGGCGGAATATGTACAAAAAGGGATACCGCACTTGTGTACCAGACCCCTCGTTTAAAGGATCAAAATCACTAACAGGCTACTCTACTATGTGCGTGCAAAGGCAAAGGGCTTAATGTGATTGCGTCAGAATGAAAACAGGCGAAATAGAAGCATTAGGTGAAGCTATGATAGAATAATTCGGACCGGTATGTAAAAGGGAGGTTTATGACCATGTTCTATGTTTTGTGTCATTAATGTATCTCTGGTGTTTGTTTGAGTATCTAACGTTTCAAACAAAAGGCCGCACAACTATGTACGATTCGTAGGAGTGTCAGGTATGTGCACTGGATCAATGCTTTTGAAATGATTATTTGCTTGAGGACAAGCAAAGGTTCAAGTGTAGGGGAGTTTGATAATGCGATATTACATAGCATATTTTGCCCCGAATTACATTGATTTATTTCGTTATTTTTGTTTGTTAACATTGTATTTGCGAGTATTAAGTTCATTTTCAGGTATTCTCTTTATGTCAACCGGCAAGAAGAAAGAAGAAGAAAATAGAAGGAAAACCATGTGTTTTGACAGCAGAATGAGGATTCTGCATTAAGGGCCATGACGACCGTCACACAAGCCATGGCGACAGTCACAAGCTTTAAGCTATGACCCTCGTCACAAGGACATGACAACCAGCACAAGCCAATTTCTCAGAATTTAATTTTAAACGACGTGGCTTCTCAACGGTTGCGATCCAACACAAGCCACAATCAACCAACCTCAGAGACTTTCGGTCGTATGCACCTGCCTGAGAATTTCTCTCCATGATTTACGCCAACTCTCAAGCTCTATAAATAGAGCAGTTTACTTCACAAAAAGGGTCCGAAGATTTTTACAAGATTTTTCCTGAGTTCAGAGCTTTTTATTCTTTGCATTGCCTTTCCCATTTTTTTCTTACCTTCCAAAGCAATAGTTTCCTACACCGGGGAACTATTGCACTTGAACTAGTTAGTTAGTTTAGTAGTTGTTCCATTTTAAGTTTAATCGTACGAGCAAAGCGAATCCTGCCGGCTTGTGGAGGATCGCGTACTTAAGATTCGTTGTTTCCAGGTTTTTACTTAATTAATATAATTGCCATTTACGTTTAAATATTATGTATGCATTAATGTTTTATTGTTTAAGTTTGTGTATGTCTGTTAAAATGTCCGGCTACATTATTTATATCGGTATGTAATTAAGTCGATCGGAAAGGGGTCCGATCGATCATAGGAAAACTTGACACTTTAATTTTCTGGTTCCAATTTCTTAATTTAACTGACTTTTTTTACGAGAGTAAGAAAGTAACGAAGGTTACGATCAATAAAACGGGAGTTTGAGATTTTAACCGGATAGCTAAAACTGGACATTGGTTTTAAATACAGCGAGAGCGCTTTAAAACCAATTAGGACTTATTAATTTTCAAAAAGCATTTTTAAACTCAAATGGGCTAGCGAGAGCAGACATTCTGATTTAGGAGTATAGTCAGAGTCAATAACACGAGAGTGTGAGGTAAAGACTTTTAAATTGGTATTTTTCTACTGAAAACTATTTTGACTGATTGGCCGACGATCTATTGGATTCCCGATGATTGATGAATTACGTACCGATATTCCATTATACTTTAATCAAATCTAAATTCTAGTTTAATTTTAGTTTCCTGTTTGCACCTTAACTTCTAGAAATCATCCGCCTTAGCTAAACATAGTAATAACCCGATAGCACTAGTTTGATTATCGGTCCCTGTGGGTTCGATATCTTTTAAAACTACGCGATAGACTGTGCGCTTGCAGTTAGTAATCCCGATAGACTCACAAAGTCGTGACCAATTAGTATTGGTTATGTTAGAGGTGATTTCTTCTTCTAACCTAGAGATTTTACTTTTTAATGCAGTATTTGAATTTTCTAGAGAAAGTAGTTTTTCATTTAATTCAAAAATGGTTTGTTTGCTTTCAGTAAGATCTTCTGAAGGAACCACAAGAGTCTTTTTCAGAGTTTTGTGTTTTCTTCGAAGAGTTTGATATCTTTCCATAAGTTCATATAATCCTATTTCAAGTTCAGAGCGAGACAGGGAAAAAAGTACCTCTCTTTCGTCATCAGAATCTGAAGGTTCTCCTTCTGATAGAGCATCAGTAGTTTTAGGCATGAATGCTATGTTAGCACGTTCTCCATCAGAATCATCTTCGGACTCTGAATCATCCCAAGTTGCCATAAGACCCTTTTTAGTTTTCTTGGGTCTTTCATCTTTCTTAACCTTTGGACAGTCATTTTTGATATGTCCAGGTTCCTTGCATTCAAAGCACGTAACGTCTCTTCCATAAGTTCTCCTTTGACCATATGTAGACTCGGATCTTCTTTTTGGTCCTCTGAATTTATTTCTCCTGTATTTCCATAGTTGACTGATTTTTCTTGATATGAGAGATATGTCATCTTCGCTGATTCTTCTTCAGATTCTTCCACTTCCTCCTCTTCTTGATACGCCTTTTTCTTTTCAGATTTAGCTTTTAGAGCAATGGATTTGCCTTTCATTTGGGGTTCATCTTCTTGGAGCTCTATTTCATGACTTCTTAAAGAACTGATTAGTTCCTCAACACTTATACTATTTAGATCCTTTGTTAGTTTCAAGGCAGTCACCATTGGTCTCCATTTGACAGGAAGACTTCTGATAATTTTCTTGACATGATCAGCAGTAGAATAGTCTTGTCCAGAACTCTGCGTCCTGCAACAAGCATCTGAAATCTTGAGAACATGGTTTCTGTAACGCCCTAGTTTTGTCGTTTTATTTATTTGAGTCGTTTTGAGTATTTTATTATTATATTATTTTATTTTTGAGTTTTATGTGAAAATATGTTATTTTTCATCGTGATTATATTTTATCGCGTTGTGGGAGCATTTGCGAGATATTTGAGTGTGGGGGTATTTTGGTCATTTCAATTTATTTTGATTAAGTTAGAATATAAGTAGAAAGAAAAAGAGAGAAAATAGTAAGGAAAGGAAGAAAAAGAGAAAAGAAGAAAAGAGAAGAGAAAGAAGAAAAGAGAGAAAAACTTGTGGCTCAAGAAATCTAATCAACCGACTTTCAAAAACACGATTAATCGGGTAAGGGTGCGAAACTCGATTATACTATGTTTGTGTATGAATATGTATCTGTGTGTTTGAATGATTCTCTTGCTTTCCATGTTTTTCACTTCTAGGTCGAAAATGATAAAATGATTAGGAATCGATGTTTTTGCGGTCGGAATTCGATATAATTTGCGTTGTATGATCACAATGTGTTTATGAGTCATCGCTGATAATTGTTTTGCTGTTGGAATTGATGTGGAATGAAAAATGAGATTTTTGGGGGGTTTTGGATCGTGTAACCCGTAACAGAATTTTTCTAGTTCTGGTGTGATTCGCCAGGCGAATTTGGGATTCGCCAGGCGAATTAAGTCTCGCCACTAGTTCGCCAGGCGAAGTTCTGGCGAAGGGGGATTCGCCAGGCGAAATCGTAAGTCGCCAGGCGAAATCGGAAAGACAGAAATGGGGTAGCTTCTGTAACTTTTGGGGTTTTATAATTTTGTGGTTCGGCACTAGTTCGCCAGGCGAAGTGCTGGCGAATGGGGATCCTCCAGGCGAATTCCTAAGTCGCCAGGCAAATCTGGTTGTTTCTCAATAAATTCTTTTCTTTGAAAAATTCATAACTTTTGATCATTGGTTCGGTTTGAGGCGTGGTTTAGTGCGTTAGAAAGCTTATAAAATGTTCTTGCTTATGATGATGGTTTGGAGATTGTTGGCCGATTAAATTGGGTCGGGAATTTGGAAAATGTGTTGTTTGGTCGACTTTTACAGTTGAATTGTGTGAACTTGATATGTATTATACAATGTGTTGTTGATGTGGATATTGTATGACTTGTGTGTTGTTGTGTGATGAAAATGCATAAAATACATGTTGTGATGATGATTTGTGGCCTTAGGGCAAGAAAATGCAATGTGTGGTAATTGATGATATATGCATGATTGTGGATGTGTATGTGTGTGCATTTTGAATGTCATGAGTCATTGTATGCCAAGTGTAACGACCCGAAAATCTAAATTAATTATTTAATTATTTATTTAATTGATTTAGAAGGAATTAAGAGGTTTTTGGATAATTTGGAGAATTATGGATTAAAAGATTATTTTTAATAATTTTAATATAATGAATAATCATTTATTTAGATTATTATTATTATTATTTAAAATAAAATGAGGAAGGGCAAGGTGGTCTTATTGGAGAATAAGTGAGGATAGGATGGGAAGTTCATAAACTGGGATATATGACTAAAAGAGAAAAGGGAACGATCATTCTAACTGATCGTGTTCTTGGTGAAGGAAACTGAAGCAGAGAAGAGGGAGAGGAAACCTAAAGGGCTGAGAAATTCTCGAAGAATCTTGAAGAAGGAAGTAAAAGCTTCGGATTATTCTAAGGTATGGGGAGAGTTCATAATTTCTTATAGTTTAATAGGAATCGGAGATGAATAGATTAGGGATTGTATGAGTTGTGTTGATTTAGATGATTTTTGATGTAGAATGAGTAATTTGATGAAGATATGATGAGTTTGAATGATGCATATTACTATATGTGTGTTTTGTGAGTGTTTTTGATCAATTTTTGTGTAGAACACTGATTTTTGGGGCAATCAAAGTTAAAAACGCAGAAAAACACTTTTCGGGAAAATTTGGGTTTTGTCGCATCCTGACACGGGCCGTGTCACACAACACGGGCACCCGTGTCAGCCTACTGGTTGAGAAAAATAAAATTGTGTGTTGCAGAGTTCCTGACACGGGCAGTGTCACAGGACACGGGCGGCCGTGTCAGCTTGCTGGTCGTGAATGAAAAATTGATTTTTTTTGGAAATTGGACCCAGGGCTTCTGACACGGGCCGTGTCACAGGACACGGGTGGCCGTGTCAGGCTGCTGACTTGCTACTTTTTTTGATGTTTTGGAATCGTGTCCCAGTTCTTCTGACACGGGCAGTGTCACAGGACACGGGCGGCCGTGTCAGACAGCTGGTTGTCTTATATTTTGCTGTTTTCTTGAAGTTTCTCAATGTTTTCTCGTGTTGTTTCCGTAGAGTCGAAATGTTGGTGATTTCTTGTGGATTCATTGTTGTATAGTTGTTGACAATATAAGAGAGATAAAAACATGATTATATAGTGAATTCTTGTTGAAATGATGTGATGATGAATATAATTACATGATGAATTATTGTTGGATATGATATGACTATAAACATGATTGTATGACGAATTCTTGTTGAAATATGATATGATGATAAACGTGATTGTGTGATGAATTATTGTTGAATATGATATGATGATAAACATGATTACATGATGAATTCTTGTTGGATAGGATATGGCGACAAATATGATTATATGGTGATTTCCTTGTTGATTATATGGTGATTTCCTTGTTGATTATATGGTGATTTTTGGTGAAATATGAAATGCATTATGCACATGTGGATTTTGATGATTTGAGGAGTTTGGCATCATTGAATTTCATGGCATATTTTTATGATGGGGCTTCGGCCTATTGGTAGCTTCAATCCCATAGTGCGGATTGGAGTGATATGTTGTTATGGTGTGCTCCCATTGTGGAGGGTTGATGGCCAGTGTCCATCACATGGAGAAAAGTCGGTACCACATTGCATACGTTGCATTTTCATTGAAGTTGACATTGCATTTCTTATGGAGCAATTATGATGAGTTGTATTATGGATTCTAAGTTTAGGATATTATGTTGTTGTTGTTGATGATACTATGTTGTTGTTGTTGATGGTACTATGTGGTTGTTGTTAATGATACTGTGTTGATGCTGTTGATTATACTATGGTGTTGATGATAGATATATCATGAAGTTATTGTTGATTATATCCTGAGGTCGTTGTTGATTGTGTTATGATGTTGTTGTTGATTATATCCTGATGTTGTTAATTGATTATGCTATGACGTGGTTGTTGGCTATGCCATGATGTTGTTGTTGCCTTACTGTTCATTTTCCATGTACTTATATTACTATATCGAATTATGTTTTCTCACCCTGCCTGCTTGGAAATGTTGCCTCTTATGTGGGTAACTTGCAGATAACCAAGAGTAGCTTCGAGGTGACGAAGGAGGTAGCTTGGAATGTCTCGTTTACGTCGTTTAAGTTTAGAGGTGTCCTGCTCTGTGTCATGTAACATCGGGTTGGGATGAATTGCGAACATTCGTGTTCTTTTGATTTATGTTGAAATTTTATATTGATGATGTTGTTCTAGATTGGACAAATTTCTTATGAAGTTTTTAATTGAATTTAAAATGACAAGTTGGTTCCGATGCGAGATTATGATTTCTTTTGATGATGTTTGAGTAACCCGTGTTACGGGACAGGACTATGAGAATTGTATAATGTTTTGATTATGTACACCCTTGGTTGTGAATTATACTCTGATAACATGATTTATTTCTCTAAAATTGTATGTGGGGTATTGGGTGTTACATTAGTGGTATCAGAGCAGGTCGGTCTGTCCGGCCAGTGTTGTCTATTGTTGTTCATTCCCCTGTACGCGACAAGTGTGTGAAACACTGTCGGTACTGGTTTGCTTTCTAGTTGATTGCTTGCAGGAGTTGGTTTGAAGCTAAGTGGGGGAGAAGCTGTGCTTCTCGGATATGCTTCAGTTGTATGATGTCTGTTCTGTATGCTACTGATGGCGACAGTGCAAGTGTTGTGGAAGCTTTGTTGTTTTCCGAATTCGAAGGTAACATGGATTTAAGATTTTGGTTGTTTAGCAAGTTGGAGTGTCTTAGACAAAGGATGATTGTTATAAGACGGAATTTAGAACGTTGCTATATCCCGCGTTGTTGGTGAACTGTGAAGTTGTTGTTTAAGTAGCCTTGCGTAAGATGTCGATTTTGGATCACTGATTAAGTGACGGGTGCTGTAGACCTTGCTGTGAAATTATTGGTAAGTGGTTGGAAAAGGTTGTAGAAGTCGTTGAAGTTGTTGGAATCTTTTGAACTGCGAGTCGTAGTTGGAAATGCGAAGAGTTTGGAGGTAAGAGAAAGAGGTAGATCTCATGTTCACCAATTTTGGTTTTTATTTTCGCCTTTATGGGACAGCCTTCAGTAAAAAGGGCATAACTTTCTACTCGTAACTCCGATGAAAGCGATTCTGGACTTTTCGAAAAGTTTACGAAATTCCCTATAGTTTGCATATAAATTTTGTCTTCGGCATGTTTTTGAACAGAGAGAAAGACGCATTTGAATAGTTGGGTCTGATGCTGATTTTGTTTGGTGGAAGTTTGTATACGAGATTTCTTGACCAGTCCCCTTGCAAAGACGATAACTTTTTACTCGTAATTCAGATTTGAGAGATTCTTGAAGTTCCGGAATCTACATGAAATTCCCTTCATTTTGGAATGTGATTTTGTGTCTGGGAGATCTGTATTGAAGAAGATAATCGTGTTCGAAGTTGGACAATTCTTGCTGGAAATAGTAAGATGAAGTCAAGTATGAGATGCTTAGTAATAAGAAGAAGAGTATCGGAGAAGCACATGAAAGTGCGGCGCATGATAGTTGAGAATGATTAAAGTATAGAAATCTTTGAAGGATGTTAAATAGTAAAGTGGATTGTATGTTGTTGGCGAGATGTGTCGGCATGAGTCGAAAAAAATTTTGGGAGCTACATCACCAACTAGATGAGGAGATGGTATTGTTGAGGATGTGAGTGGAATGATGATCAAGTGTGAAATTATACAGATCATCGAAGTTGTGAGATTAAAAAGGAAGATGAAGGATTGGTTAGGGTCGTCAAAAGTTTAAACTTAGATAAATGTTTCGACTGAAGTGAGTCGATTGGGATTGTACGTGATGTGGTAACGTTTCCGGTATCAGGAGAATATTCGATAATTGGGTTGTACAACAAGTGTGTATAAGAATGTATATGTTGGATTTTGTGCGTTCTTGGAGATAAGGAAATTAAGAAGAACGTTTGTAAGTCTTAGAGGAATGGTATAGCAGTATGCTTAGATAACTTTGAGCACGAGGAAGAGGACACTATTGTAGTTAGGTAATGATGATTTATGCCACCATTATGGTTGCCGGCTGTCTATTAACAAATTGAGGAACTGATCACCCTTAATCTCTTGTTGATATTCGACGGAATCATGCTGGATGGAGTAGACATGTCTTGCCAACTAGAATAGTATGCGCAGTGAATTGTTTGGAGTTGAGCCAGATGCTTATGAATTGTTTGAGTTGTCGATGTGGGTTCCTATATAGGGAAATGAGGCGGACTTGAGGATGTTAGTATGAGGTTGCGAGTTGATCAGTGAGTAGTTGGAAGCTCACAGTGTGTTCTGGATAACTTGGGTTTTGATTTGTGGTGGATCGAGAATTCGACTGACATGAAACTTGAAGAACTGTAGAGATAAACCAAGTAGGAAGTAAATGGTAATGTAAGACTATGATTTGACCAAGGATGTCGGATTGAGAAGGGTAGTGGCTGGTATGCCTTAAAGTGTATATATGGAGATATGAATGGTGTTTTCCAAACTTGTTTGGATAAGTTATAATTGTGTTCGTTGTGGATATTCTGAGGTTTATAAAATCAGAAGGAGAGTGCGTGGAGTATTTGGGAGCAGAGTGGCAAGTATTGAAAGAAGTGAAGCTATATGCTGAGTTAGCAAGGTGTGAATTATGATTTGTAAAGATGAAGTTGAGTGGCTATGTTAATTCGGATGAGGGATTGTGGAGGATTGTGCTAGTATGATTAGGACTTGAGGAATTAGTTTGTTTGATCGGTTTGGTTAATATGCCATGTTAAGTGTAGGTTATTGAGGCTAAGTCTATGGCTATTGGGTGTTAAGCTCTGTTTGGAAGATGAATTTTCTTGTTGAGAATAATTGGACACGTGTATCCTTATGTTGTGGTGAGATTGTCATGCGTTGAGATGAATTTTGATGATGTGTTAATACAAGGTGGTGAAGTTGTGGTTTATGTCGACGATAATTGAGAATTCTTGAAAGTGTCTATCCTATGCAAGATTTGGAATTTGGTTGCGGTTGTAGTTCTGTTGGATATTCGGAGGTATTGTGTATGGATCTAAGTTCGAAGTATTCAGTAATCACAAGACTATGGAATGCCTGTTTGGATGGAATTTCCGATGAGTTAAGTTGAAAGGTCTTTTCTTAGGTCTGCTTTGATGGTCGGAAGTTGATGTAAACTTGGTAGATTAGATAGTTGCGAGTACTCAGAGTGCGCAGCGAAAGCATGGATAGCGCAGTTGGTTCTTATTGGAGTAACAATGATGTTGGTGGTTTGATTTCGTTGATGTTGTGTTATGACTTTTGTGTTCTTACCTTTGTTTGAACCTCGTTACCTATGGTGATGGTTCGAGTGCGAGTAGCTAATTCCTATGATGGGGAGTTAGGGGAGGGTTGCCTATGGCGATGGTAACAATCGTGTTGTATTCTGGTTCATAGTGAACCTGTATGTTCCTACCCTGATTATTCTCGGTGTGTTGAGTTGGTCGTCGGGTACATCGCGTGAGCATTTCATCTTGTTGTCGTTGGCATTGATAAAATGTATTGTTGTATTGCGTTATTCGTCGGAGGTGATAACGTATCTGGAGTGGTATGCATCGAGTAAATTTTTGAGGACGAAAATTCTTGAAGTAGGGGAGAGTTGTAACGACCCGAAAATCTAAATTAATTATTTAATTATTTATTTAATTGATTTAGAAGGAATTAAGAGGTTTTTGGATAATTTGGAGAATTATGGATTAAAAGACTATTTTTAATAATTTTAATATAATGAATAATCATTTATTTAGATTATTATTATTATTATTTAAAATAAAATGAGGAAGGGCAAGGTGGTCTTATTGGAGAATAAGTGAGGATAGGATG
Source organism: Lathyrus tuberosus (assembly GCA_022829125.1). NCBI lineage: Eukaryota > Viridiplantae > Streptophyta > Magnoliopsida > Fabales > Fabaceae > Lathyrus > Lathyrus tuberosus. The sequence continues at coordinate 156,599 of JALAZF010000562.1, forward strand.
GGAAGTTCATAAACTGGAATATATGACTAAAAGAGAAAAGGGAACGATCATTCTAACTGATCGTGTTCTTGGTGAAGGAAACTGAAGCAGAGAAGAGGGAGAGGAAACCTAAAGGGCTGAGGAATTCTCGAAGAATCTTAAAGAAGGAAGGAAAAGCTTCGGATTATTCTAAGGTATGGGGAGAGTTCATAATTTCTTATAGTTTTATAGGAATCGAAGATGAATAGATTAGGGATTGTATGAGTTGTGTTGATTTAGATGATTTTTGATGTAGAATGAGTAATTTGATGAAGATATGATGAGTTTGAATGATGCATATTACTATATGTGTGTTTTGTGAGTGTTTTTGATCAATTTTCGTGTAGAACACTGATTTTTGGGGCAATCAAAGTTAAAAACGCAGAAAAACACTTTTTGGGAAAATTTGGGTTTTGTCGCATCCTGACACGGGCCGTGTCACACAACACGGGCACCCGTGTCAGCCTACTGGTTGAGAAAAATAAAATTGTGTGTTGCAGAGTTCCTGACACGGGCAGTGTCACAGGACACGGGCGGCCGTGTCAGCTTGCTGGTCGTGAATGAAAAATTGATTTTTTTTGGAAATTGGCCCCAGGGCTTCTGACACGGGCCGTGTCACAGGACACGGGTGGCCGTGTCAGGCTGCTGACTTGCTACTTTTTTTGATGTTTTGGAATCGTGTCCCAGTTCTTCTGACACGGGCAGTGTCACAGGACACGGGTGGCCGTGTCAGACAGCTGGTTGTCTTATATTTTGCTGTTTTCTTGAAGTTTCTCGATGCTTTCTCGTGTTGTTTCCGTAGAGTCGAAATGTTGGTGATTTCTTGTGGATTCATTGTTGTATAGTTGTTGACAATATAAGAGAGATAAAAACATGATTATATAGTGAATTCTTGTTGAAATGATGTGATGATGAATATAATTACATGATGAATTATTGTTGGATATGATATGACTATAAACATGATTGTATGACGAATTCTTGTTGAAATATGATATGATGATAAACGTGATTGTGTGATGAATTATTGTTGAATATGATATGATGATAAACATGATTACATGATGAATTCTTGTTGGATAGGATATGGCGACAAATATGATTATATGGTGATTTCCTTGTTGATTATATGGTGATTTCCTTGTTGATTATATGGTGATTTTTGGTGAAATATGAAATGCATGATGCACATGTGGATTTTGATGATTTGAGGAGTTTGGCATCATTGCATTTCATGGCATATTTTTATGATGGGGCTTCGGCCTATTGGTAGCTTCAATCCCTTAGTGCGGATTGGAGTGATATGTTGTTATGGTGTGCTCCCATTGTGGAGGGTTGATGGCCAGTGTCCATCACATGGAGAAAAGTCGGTACCGCATTGCATACGTTGCATTTTCATTGAAGTTGACATTGCATTTCTTATGGAGCAATTATGATGAGTTGTATTATGGATTCTAAGTTTAGGAGATTATGTTGTTGTTGTTGATGATACTATGTTGTTGTTGTTGATGGTACTATGTGGTTGTTGTTAATGATACTGTGTTGATGTTGTTGATTATACTATGGTGTTGATGATAGATATATCATGAAGTTATTGTTGATTATATCCTGAGGTCGTTGTTGATTGTGTTATGATGTTGTTGTTGATTATATCCTGATGTTGTTAATTGATTATGCTATGACGTGGTTGTTGGCTATGCCATGATGTTGTTGTTTCCTTACTGTTCATTTTCCATGTACTTATATTACTATATCGAATTATGTTTTCTCACCCTGCCTGCTTGGAAATGTTGCCTCTTAAGTGGGTAACTTGCAGATAACCAAGAGTAGCTTCGAGTTGACGAAGGAGGTAGCTTGGAATGTCTCGTTTATGTCGTTTAAGTTTAGAGGTGTCCTGCTCTGTGTCATGTAACATCGGGTTGGGATGAATTGCGAACATTCGTGTTCTTTTGATTTATGTTGAAATTTTATATTGATGATGTTGTTCTAGATTGGACAAATTTCTTATGAAGTTTTTAATTGAATTTAAAATGGCAAGTTAGTTCCGATGCGAGATTATGATTTCTTTTGATGATGTTTGAGTAACCCGTGTTACGGGACAGGACTATGAGAATTGTATAATGTTTTGATTATGTACACCCTTGGTTGTGAATTATACTCTGATAACATGATTTATTTCTCTAAAATTGTATGTGGGGTAGAAGGGTGTTACACCAAGCATCATGATATGCATTCTTGTAACGTCCTGAGTGACGGATTGATTCCAGAGGGAATCTGCTATAACATCGTGAGCCTTAAAAATAAGAGGTATGAATCGCCTTAAAAATAAGAGGACCGAAAGCGATGGTTATAGACGATCGTGTGCCCATGTGGGGTGTGAGCGATCGGGTCGTGTGCCCGTGTGGGGTGTGAGCGATCGGGTCGTGTGCCCGTGTGGGGTGTGAGCGATCCATAAACGTCGTGTACCCGTGTGGGGTGTGAGCGACGGGGAACATCGTATGCGACGGGGAGTTACAGTGATGTAACGAGCGATGATTCCAGCAGAGTTCCTGAGTGAACTAGTGATGAGAAACATTGGAAGTCGGTACCGCATGTGCATTGCATAGAGTCGTTGTGTCGGTCTCTGTGCATTTGCATAAATCATGGATTAATTGTGTATGGAATTCTGAATGTGATGAATGAGATGGAATATGTATAAATGTGTTGATGATGAGTGCATTGTGTATGATTGATATGCATTGGTGATGGATACCTGATAATTGTACTGTGTTGTGTTGTATTTGTTCGTGGTGTAGTTGTGGTGAGAATATTTTACTTGTGCATTTCTGTGTTAATATATAATTATATGCAACTGTATTATGATTGTGTTTCTCACCCTTCTGCTGTTTTATAATGCTCTATGAGGCATTGCAGATTAGAGTTGCTGGAGGTCTTTTTGTGAAGCTTAGGTCTTCATTCTTTTGTCGGTCGGCTCTGATATGTGACACCGGGTAGTCAGGGTGATCGAGTGTGATTATTTTGTATTATGTATATGTATCTTTTGGATTGTACATGTATGATGTTGTATGTGACAAACAAACTTTTATGATATATATATATATATATATATATATATATGAGATTCAGTTACGGATTTTCCGCTTTTATTCTGTAATTGGACTGTGGGTGTAATACTACCTGAATTGTTGCATATCTTTATGAGCATGTGTTGTATGTTTGTTTCAAATTGATGTGACCCCTCGGTCTATGCCGTGAATTTGTAAATATACTCTGATGAAATTTTGAATTTTATTTATCGCTTAATAGCTTGGGGGTATAGATCGGGGGTGTTACATTAAGTGGTATCAGAGCCAGTCCGTTTCAGTTCGTGTCTGTTTGTGTCAGTCCTTTGTCGGTGTGGCGTTTGGAGTGAGCTGTTTGTTTAACCATAGTTTCTGTTATTGGTAATGAACAGAATATGGCTGGTAGGAATGACGCTGCTTTAGCTACTGCTATGCAAGCTATGGCTCGGGCTGTGCAGGGTGCACCTAATGCTGCTGGTAATGATGAATTCAGGAAGAACAAACCGTCTGTCTTTAAAGGGAGACATGATCCTGATGGTGCACAAATTTGGTTGAAAGAGATTGAAAGGATTTTCTGAGTTATGGATTGTGCTGAGGATCAGAAGGTGAGACTGGGTACTCACATGCTACAGGAAGAAGCTGATGACTGGTGGGTTAGTACTCGTCAGGTGTTAGAAGCTGAGGATGAAGAAGTTACTTGGGAATTGGTTAAGCGGGAGTTTCTGAGGAAGTATTTTCCCGAAGATGTAAGAGGAAAGAAGGAAATTGAGTTCTTGGAACTGAAACAAGGTAATATGTCTATTGTTGATTATACTGCTAAGTTTGTGGAGCTTGTGCAGTTTTATCCTCATTACGCTGAAGCGACTGCAGAGCTTTCTAAGTGTGTGAAGTTTGAGAGCGGATTGCGTCCTGAGATTAAGCAGGCAATCGGTTATCAAAGGATAAGAAGGTTTTCTGATTTGGTGGAATGTTGTAGGATTTATGAAGAGGATATTAAGGCTCATTCTACTCACTCTAAGAGTGTGAGTGACAGAAAAGGGAAGCAACAGTTCTGTGGTGGTCCGTATGTGACACCAGCTGATAAGGGTAAACAAAGGGGTACTTTTGATCGAAGGTCAAGTGGTGGAGGTATGTCTGGTCCTCTGAGGTGTTATAAATGTGGTGAGTTGGGGCATCGTCAGTTTGAGTGCAGGAAAGATATGAGGAAGTGTACTAATTGTGGAGGTGTCGGACATGTCGTAGCTGATTGTAAAAGGAAGAATGTGGTGAAGTGTTTCAACTGTGGTGAACCTGGTCATATTAGCACAAAGTGTCCGAAACCGAAGCAGGCTCCATCTGGTGGGAAAGTGTTTGCATTGGCAGGGACTCAGACTACTAATGCAGATCGTCTGATCAGAGGTACTTGTTTTATTAATAGTATGCCTTTAGTTGCTATTATTGATACTGGAGCGGCTCATTCGTTTATTTCGTCTGAGTGCGCGAAGCGTTTGAATCTGGTGTTGTCTGTGATGGATGGTGAGATGGTTATTGATACTCCAGCAATGGGGTCAGTAACTACTTCTTTGGTTTGTTTAAGTTGTCCTTTGACCATTTATGGTAAAGACTTTGAGATGGATTTGGTGTGTTTGCCGTTGGAGGGATTAGATGTGGTTCTGGGAATGAGTTGGTTGCAGTTCAATCGGGTTCATATTGATTGTTATCATAAGCTAGTAAGGTTTCCTTCTCTTGAAGAAGATGAAGACTCGAGTTTCTTATCTACCAAAGAGTTGAAGAAACTTTTGGCGGATGAAGCTCAGTTGTTTGGGTTGTTTGCGTCGTTGACTGGGGATAGTCAAGTTTCACTTGATGTGTTTCCTGTTGTGTGTGATTTTCTGGAAGTGTTTCCAGAGGATATTTCGGACTTGCCGCCAGAGAGAGAGGTGGAGTTTTCTATAGATCTAGTTCCTGGTACTAGACCTGTATCGATGGTACTATATCATATGTCGGCATCTGAGTTGGTTGAGTTGAAGAAGCAGTTGAATGAATTGTTGGAAAAGAGGTTTGTGAGACCAAGTGTTTCTCCTTGGGGTGCTCCAGTTTTGTTGGTGAAAAAGAAATATGGAAGTATGCGGTTGTGTATTGATTATCGCCAGTTGAATAAGGTGACGATTAAGAATAAGTATCCTCTTCCGAGAATTGATGATCTGATGGATCAGTTGGTTGGTGCTTGTGTGTTCAGTAAGATTGACTTGAGGTCGGGGGTATCATCAGATTAGGGTGAAAGAGGAGGATATTCAGAAGACGGCTTTTAGGACACGTTTCGGTCATTATGAATATTCTGTGATGTCGTTCGGGGTTTCTAATGTGCCAGGTGTGTTTATGGAGTACATGAATCGTATTTTCCATGAGCCTTTGGATCGATTTGTTGTGGTGTTTATTGATGACATATTGATTTATTCTAAGTCTCGGGAGGAGCACGCGGAGCATTTGCGTATTATTTTGCAGGTTTTGAAGGAAAAGAAGCTTTTTGCCAAATTGCCCAAGTGTGAATTTTGGTTGTCGGAGGTGAGTTTTCTTGGTCACGTAATTTCAGGTAATGGTATTGCTGTGGATCCATCTAAAGTAGAAGCAGTTCTACAATGGGAGGCTCCGAGATCTGTTACTGAAATTCGAAGCTTTTTGGGTTTGGCCGGTTATTATCGAAGGTTCATTGAAGGTTTTTCTAAGCTAGCACTTCCTTTGGCCCAGTTGACTTGTAAATGGCAAGTGTTCATTTGGGATATTCGGTGTGAAGAAAGTTTTAATGAGTTGAAGAGAAGATTGACGACAGCTCCGATTTTGATTTTGCCGAATCCTACTGAACCGTTTGTGGTGTATTGTGATGCGTCTTTGATTGGTCTAGGTGAGGTGCTAATGCAAGGCAGTAAGGTCGTGGCATATGCTTCGAGGCAGTTGAGAATGCATGAGAAGAATTACCCTACGCATGACTTGGAGTTAGCGGCTGTGGTGTTTGTATTGAAAATTTGGAGGCATTATCTTTTTGGTGCGAGGTTTGAAGTCTTTAGTGATCACAAAAGTTTGAAATATCTGTTTGATCAGAAGGAACTGAATATGAGGCAACGAAGATGGTTGGAATTTTTGAAGGACTACGACTTTGGCTTGAATTACCATCCCGGTAAAGCTAATGTGGTAGCCGATGCGTTGAGTCGGAAATCATTGCATATGTCCGTTTTAATGGTTAAGGAGTGGGAACTTTTGGAATCGTTTAGAGATTTGAGTTTGGTATGTGAAGTGACGTCGGATAGTGTGAGACTGGGTATGTTGAAGGTTACTAATGATTTTCTGACGACGGTAAGTGAGAAACAGAGGTTGGATGTGAAGTTGGTGGATTTGATGTTGGACGGAGGAAAAGATGTGAGTGGTGATTTTCGAGTGGATGTTAATGGTGTGTTGAGGTTCCGTGGGCGAATTTGTATTCCGGACGATTCGGATTTGAAACAGATGATTTTGGAAGAAGGGCACCGGAGTAATTTGAGTATACATCCGGGAGCGAACAAGATGTACCAAGATTTAAAAAAGATTTTCTGGTGGTCTGGATTGAAAAGAGATGTGGCTCAGTTTGTGTATGCTTGTTTGACTTGTCAGAAATCAAAGGTAGAACATCAGAGGCCTAGTGGTTTGTTGCAACCGTTGGATATTCCGGAATGGAAATGGGATAGCATTTTTATGGACTTTGTAACGGGGTTGCCGAATACTCAACGAGGGAATAATGCTATTTGGGTGATTATTGATAGGTTGACTAAATCGGCTCATTTCATTCCGATTGACATCAGTTTTTCTTTGGAACGGTTAGCTGAGATTTACATCAGTGTGATTGTCAAGTTGCATGGGGTTCCGTTAAGTATTATTTCGGATCGAGACCCGAGGTTTACCTTGAGATTTTGGGAAAGTTTGCAGAAGGCGTTGGGTTCTAAATTGAGATTGAGTTCAGCTTATCATCCGCAGACGGATGGGCAGACGGAGAGAACGATTCAGTCTTTGGAGGATTTGTTGAGGGCTTGTGTTTTGGAACAAGGTGGTGCGTGGGATAGTTATCTTGCGTTGATTGAATTCACGTATAATAACAGTTTCCATTCTAGTATTGGAATGGCACTGTTTGAAGCATTGTATGGATGAAGATGTCGGACACCGTTGTGTTGGCATGAATCTGGTGAGAGGATGGTGGTTGGACCGGAGTTAGTGCAACAGACTACGGAAAAAAGTGAAGTTTATTCGTGAGAAAATGAAGGCTTCTCAGAGTAGACAAAAGAGTTATCATGATCGGAGAAGGAAAGATCTCGAGTTCCAAGAGGGCGATCATGTATTTTTGAGAGTTACACCGGTAACGGGTGTTGGTGGGGCATTGAAATCGAAGAAACTTACTTCTCGGTTTATTGGTCCTTACCAGATATCTGCGAGAGTGGGTGTTGTGGCTTATAAGGTGGCGTTGCCGCCGAGTCTGTCGAATTTGCATGATGTGTTCCATGTTTCACAGCTTCGAAAGTATGTTCCGGATCCGTCGCATGTGATTCCGATGGATGAGGTTGAGGTAAGAGAGAACCTTACGGTTAAGGCATTACCGGTGAGTATTTTGGATCGCGAGGTGAAGCGGTTAAGGGGCAAGGATATTGCACTTGTGAAGGTAGCGTAGGGAGGCGCTGCTGAGGGCAATTTGACTTGGGAGTTGGAGAGTCGGATGCGGGAGTCGTATCCAGAGTTGTTCGTCTCAGGTAATATTTTCGAGGACGAAAATTTTTAAGTGCGGGAGAGTTGTAACGCCCCAGTTTTGTCGTTTTATTTATTTGAGTCGTTTTGAGTATTTTATTATTATATTATTTTATTTCTGACTTTTATGTGAAAATATATTATTTTTCATCGTGATTATATTTTATCGCGTTGTGGGAGCGTTTGCGAGATATTTGAGTGTGGGGGTATTTTGGTCATTTCACTTTATTTTGATTAAGTTAGAATATAAGTCGAAAGAAAAAGAGAGAAAATAGTAAGGAAAGGAAGAAAAAGAGAAAAGAAGAAAAGAGAAGAGAAAGAAGAAAAGAGAGAAAAACTTGTGGCTCAAGAAATCTAATCAACCGACTTTCAAAAACACGATTAATCGGGTAAGGGTGCGAAACTCGATTATACTATGTTTGTGTATGAATATGTATCTGTGTGTTTGAATGATTCTCTTGCTTTCCATGTTTTTCACTTGTAGGTCAAAAATGATAAAATGATTAGGAATCAATGTTTTCGCGGTCGGAATTCGATATAATTTGCGTTGTATGATCACAATGTGTTTATGAGTCATCGCTGATAATTGTTTTGCTGTTGGAATTGATGTGGAATGAAAAATGAGATTTTTGGGGGGTTTTGGATCGTGTAACCTGTAACATAATTTTTCTGGTTCTGGTGTGATTCGCCAGGCAAATTTGGGATTCGCCAGGCGAATTAAGTCTCGCCACTAGTTCGCCAGGCGAAGTGCTGGCGAAGGGGGATTCGCCAGGCAAAATCAGAAAGACAGAAATGGGGTAGCTTCTGTAACTTTTGGGGTTTTATAATTTTGTGGTTCGCCACTAGTTCGCCAGGCGAATTCCTAAGTCGCCAGGCGAATCTGGCTGTTTCTCAATAAATTCTTTTCTTTGAAAAATTCATAACTTTTGATCTGTGGTTCGGTTTGAGGCGTGGTTTGGTGCGTTAGAAAGCTTATAAAATGTTCTTGCTTATGATGATGGTTTGGAGATTGTTGGCCGATTAAATTGGGTCGGGAATTTGGAAAATGTGTTGTTTGGTCAGCTTTTACGGTTGAATTGTGTGAACTTCATATGTATTATACAATGTGTTATTGATGTGGATATTGTATGACTTGTGTGTTGTTGTTTGATGAAAATGCATGAAATACATGTTGTGATGATGATTTGTGGCCTTAGGGCAAGAAAATGCAATGTGTGGTAATTGATGATATATGCATGATTGTGGATGTGTATGTGTGTGCATTTTGAATGTCATGAGTCATTGTATGCCAAGCATCATGATATGTATTCTTGTGACGTCCTGAGTGACGGATTGATTCCAGAGGGAATCTTCTATAACATCGTGAGCCTTAAAAATAAGAGGTATGAATCGCCTTAAAAATAAGAGGACCGAAAGCGATGGTTATAGACGATCGTGTGCCCATGTGGGGTGTGAGCGATCGGGTCGTGTGCCCGTGTGGGGTGTGAGCGATCCATAAACGTCGTGTGTCCGTGTGGGGTGTGAGCGACGGGGAAGATCGTATGCCCGACGGGGAGTTACAGTGATGTAACGAGCGATGATTCCAGCAGAGTTCCTGAGTGAACTAGTGATGAGAAACATTGGAAGTCGGTACCGCATGTGCATTGCATAGAGTCGTTGTGTCGGTCTCTGTGCATTTGCATAAATCATGGATTAATTGTGTATGGAATTGTGAATGTGATGAATGAGATGGAATATGTATAAATGTGTTGATGATGAGTGCATTGTGTATGATTGATATGCATTGGTGATGGATACCTGATAATTGTACTGTGTTGTGTTGTATTTGTTCGTGGTGTAGTTGTGGTGAGAATATTTTACTTGTGCATTTCTGTGTTAATATATAATTATATGCAACTGTATTATGATTGTGTTTCTCACCCTTCTGCTGTTTTATAATGCTCTATGAGGCATTGCAGATTAGAGTTGCTGGAGGTCTTTTTGTGAAGCTTCGGTCTTCATTCTTTTGTCGGTCGGCTCTGATATGTGACACCGGGTAGTCGGGGTGATCGAGTGTGATTATTTTGTATTATGTATATGTATTTTTTGGATTGTACATGTATGATGTTGTATGTGACAAACAAACTTTTATGATATATATATATATATATATATATATATATATATATATATATATATATATATATATATGAGATTCAGTTACGGATTTTCCGCTTTTATTCTGTAATTGGATTGTGGGTGTAATACTACCTGAATTGTTGCATATCTTTATGAGCAGGTGTTGTATGTTTGTTTCAAATTGATGTGACCCCTCGGTCTATGCCGTAAATTTGTAAATATACTCTGATGAAATTTTGAATTTTATTTATCGCTTAATAGCTTGGGGGTATAGATCGGGGGTGTTACAGTTTCCACAGATTCATCATCTTCCATTTTGAAGACCTCATATTTTTGAATTAATGCAAGAGCCTTCATCTCCTTGACTTGAGCATTGCCTTCGTGAGTCATACGAAGAGAGTCAAAGATGGACTTTGCAGTTTCTTTGTTTGTAATTTTCTCATATTCTGTATAAGAAATTGTGTTTAACAGAATCGTTCTTGCTCTGTGATGATTTTTGTAAGTTTTCTTCTGCGCATCTGTAAATGCACTTCTATCAATCTTTTTGCCTGCAGAATCTACAGGGTAATTATAGCCATCAACTACCAGATCCCATAGATCTAAGTCAAACGACAAAAAGTAACTTTCAATTCTATCTTTCCAATAGTTAAATTTCTCTCCATCAAAGATAGGAGGTTTTGCACTATAAGAATCTCTTTCATTTACAATAACACTTGTCTCAGTATTTGGTATAGACATATTTTTTCACACTTGGATCGGTACTGAACACTGTTAACTGCTTGATAAAAATTCAACCTTTTATCACCTCAGAACCGGAGCTCTGATGCCAATTGAAGGTGTGAAAAACACAAGAAAGGGGGGGAGTTTGAATTGGTTTTTCAAAATAAAATTGTTTCTTTTAGGAAAACTTGTTTTTATAAGACTCTTACGTTTATCAATAAAAACCTTTCTGAATCACAAAAAGATGACAAGTTATGTTTATACTAGTTCACTTGAGAAACACTCAAGTTAGTCTAGTCCACCCGCCAAGGTGATTTCGCCTCTCTCAACGAGGTCTTAATCCACTATTCAATCAAAATAGTACAATGCACTAGCAAAAACGCTGGTGACTAACACAACCTCTAAAACTCTCAAGTTTTGGACTTCTCAAGTAATACAACCTCACAGGTCTTACTCAAGGAGCAACCTCTAAGACTACACGTCCTAGACTTCTCAAGAAATACAACCACACAGTCTTTCTCAAGGAACACAAACCTAAGTTTGAATAGATTTGGTTTACAGATAAGTGCTTCTATACAAGCTGATAATGTAAACAAGTTATGACCAGAATAACTTAAGAAAGATTCCAGATGGAAAGAATATTGCAGTAGCGTTCGTGTATATCTTTCTTCAAGTCTTTTGCTTCCTTTTATAGCCGTGTAGAAAGAGCCGTTGAAATGTAATCATGATAGCTTAACTAGGCTGGCGGCTAGAAGCGTGAGGACAGATAAAAACTTTTGCGTGCTGCGCGTCCTATTTTTGTCAGAATATCTTTGATTGTACCGTTGCAGTGTTACCAAGATATTTTCGCTTTGTATTGAGGTACAGCTGTACTAAGTAGATTTGTCTTCTTGGCTTCTCAACTTCAGAGGCTTTTTATGAGCATGAGTAAGAAGGGAAAACATCGCTCAGTTTTTGAGATTTTCAAGTCTTCGAATCTTTAGAGCAGCGTCTTCAGAGTCTTCAGTACTTGGTCCTCAGAACCTTGATCAGAGATCTTAAGTCTTCAGCATCTGGACTTCGTTCGATCAGAACCTATGTCTTCAGATCTTCAGAACTCGTTCTCTTTTCCTTTTGTATCAGAGTCTTAAGAGCTTCTTAAAATGAGTTCTGCTTTTCAAGAGTATAGGCGAAGTATTTTCCTTTAAGCATTGTGTTCGCGCCAATTTACGGAAGCATAACCTGTTTGTTAAGTTTTCACAAATAACAAACATTAGTTGTACAAAATTGTTCATACACAAATACTCATTTGATATCATCAAAACTTAGAGATAAAATTGCATAACCAAATCTTGTTCTCACAAGCTCAAGTCCTTTTGTTAAGTCGCGGAAACCCGTCCCCGTAGTAGGGGGACAGTGTCATCGTATCAAGTCACGGTCAAAGTGGGCTCGAGGTTGTCCTCAACTTCTTCCTCTCCCTTTCACTTGACTAGTGGTGGAAGGGTGGATTTGAACTTATCCGTCAAATTCACTTTTCTTCCTCTGCTTTTCAGGTGAAAATGGATGATCCTCGTGAAGAAGTCACGCCCGACGCCCAAGCCGTGCAAGAGGAGGTGGAGCAGGCCGTCAAATATGCTAACGTCTAGGTTGCGAGGGGGGACCTACAATGGATAGCCCACGAGCCCCTATCGACCAAGTTGACATTTACTAAGGAGATGGTTCGGAAGTTCCCCTATCTGGAGGATCGGGCCGAGGATGCGCCCGTGCAATTGAGGGCTATCTGTCCGACCGAAAATTACAGGATCTGCTCGATTTACCCGGGGATGCGGTCCCCCATGTATAAGTTTGCCTTCGTGGAGGCTGGGTTTCGGCTGCCTTTCATCGACTTCCAGGAGGCCCTTTTTCGTTCCTTGGAGTTGTGCCCTACTCAGCTCCACCCGAATGCACTGGCGTTCATACGTGCTTTCGAGCTAGTGTGTCGCTACTTACATGTCGGGGCGACCGTGGATCTGTTCTTCTACATCTTCTAACTCTAGCGGAGCACTATGGGCTTGAAGCAAAGCTGGGTGTCCTTTAAGCAGCAGACCAGGCTCTTCTGGCCGTACTCAGAGTCTGTTCGACACTTCAAGGACAGGTTCCTGGTTATGAAGCCTATCTCCGAAGTGGCCAAAAGGTCTATATCTACGCTCGAGACAGTGACCATTGATGGTCGGCAAGTTGAAAATCCTGTATCTAAGTTCCCCTTGGAGTGGGTGTTCACCCACTTCAGATACAGGACCGACCAGTTCTTGGTAAAGCACGACCAACTATGCGAGGCAGACAAGAAGTCCTACCGTGTGCTCCACACCTATGTGGAGAGCTTCACCCTGGCCTTCGTGATGGACAGAGATGGTAAAGAGCTGCTCGGGGACGATGGGGTGCCCACAAGAGCAGGTCGTTATATTAACACTAAGGCCCTCCTCGAGTGTGAAAACGACGATGTGGCCTTCCAGCATCTTGGTATAACTTGCTCTCGTGCCCGTATTTGCTAAGTTTCTTCTATCTGCTAACTTTTGTCTTCTTGTGTTCGCAGAAAAATTGGCCGACATGAGGGAGCGTCTGATGAGGTCGCAGGCAGCCAAAGTTCAGAAGAAAGTGCCTTCGGTTCCCAAAGCCGGAGCGGCCAAGCAACAAGCGATGCTAGAGAAGTTTGTGTTCGGCACTGGCCCTACCCCGGGGATGACTTCCGTACCACCAACTCCTAACTCATCCCACAAGAGGTAGCGGGATGATATTGGGGCCTCTCCTGCGGGCTGCTCGGGTGGCTCTCCTGGAGGGAAGTTTGTACTGCCCGCATGCTAACAGCAGGGGCAAATGTTCGACGAAGGGAGTTCCGTTGTCATCCCGGATCTTGATGCCTCAACGATTCTGTCCGCTGATCCTCAGGCGCGGAGGAAGCTCCTCTGCCAGGATGTAGCAGGTATAATCAGGATATTGGAAGCGGCGTTGGCCCTGGGAGATGCAGACGCAGTTCATCGCTCCGACCTCAAGGAGGTAAAGTCCAGGATCAATGCCTTGGAGTGTGAGAACGTCGACATATATAACGAGCTGAAGAAGCTGCAAGGTCACTAGGAGGCCAAGATATTGCTTCAAAAAGAAGTGACCCAAATGAAGGACGAGGTGAAGAATGTCAATGATGAGAATGCTCGCTTGAAGGCGAGGATTGCGGAGCTGGTGGGGTCATCGGCAGCTGGTGAAGATGAGACTTAGGATGAGAGGGCCTTGAGGAAGAGGAGGGAGCTGATCGAAAGGATCCGTGTCCTCGAGGAGGACAATCTGGGGGCAACTGAGTTTGGTTTTAACACTGCTCTGGAGCAGGTGAAGGCCCTCAATTCTGACGTCCAGCTGCTAACCAAGGGAATGTATCTGCTTAATGTGGTCGTTAACGGCGAGGTGGTTCCCCCGGAAGGTGTTAGCGAGGTCGTTTAGTTTGACTAGGATATTTTTGAATGTACATGTATTTTATGGGCCTGCGTGCCCTTTTGATGTAATGTTTTGTTGGGCGTTGTCCTTTTGATGTAACCCTGACTTATTCCGGCCTTGTAGCCAATGTTATTAACATTATGTTTGGAAATTTCTTGTCGCATTTATTTATATATGCTTGTTTGAATGGACGTTTGCTCGACTTGTTTTTGTTGTGCTCGACAGGCTGGGAAACTCGTCGAGGAGGGCAAGGTGTTTTTTCCGGTGATGAGACTAGGACCTCCGTTGAGGTACTAAACTCATAGGCTTGGACTGTTCCCATCATGAGCTGGGTGTCCTGCCTGATTGGTGTGGCAACGGAGGAGCTCGATTGAGGTGTCCCCGTTGTGCGCAGGATCTGCTCGTCCCATGAACAGAAGCTGGACGGCATTGTAGAATGGATTGTGCTTCACCAGGGCACGATCATGTGGCTGCGCCGTCTCCCCGTTCGGGGTGATCTCGTCGGCAGTTAGTCCGACCTCGTGGTTGGGCTTAACTGTAGTATTGTTTGAGCTTTTCAGCATTCCATGGTCGAGCAAATGGTTCTCCGTCCATAGTTTCTAAGTAGTATGCTCCGGTGCCCGTTTTGGACTTGACACTGTGTTAGGTGCTAAAAAGTGTTAATATTTAGATTAGTTTTTAGTACCTTTTTGTGAGCTTTATTTGTAAACCTAAGCCTTTTCCCATTGTTTTCGTTTTATAACCGTTTTCGAGCTAATTTCGTTATTTGACTTATCTATTTAACTTTTGTGTTTTTATTGCAGATTTTTGCATGGAAGTGTGAAGAATGGAGCTATGAAGGCCCCACAAAAGCAGTTTTGGGAAATAATCATTTTTGGAGCATGCTTGAAGCCCGCTCAGCGCGCTCCAAGCGCGCTGGTGGAAGTAATTACAGAGAGTTGCGCGCTCAGCGGGGTCCCTAGCCCGCTCAGCGCGCTCTTAGGCAGTTTAGTTTGTAAGTTGAGCCCGCTCAGCGGGCGTCTGCGCGCTCTGCGATTCTCAGTCCCTTTTTAAGTTGTTTTGTTCAGAATTTTAGGGGATCCTTGGGTACTTTTTGAGATCAAAATACATTATACACTGTAGCACTTCATCTTTGGAAGAAAAAAAGCATTATTTTGTCGAGGAATCGTCATTGATGCTCGATTCTCTTCTCCCGATTCTTGTTGATCAAGCTACCATGAATATGTGTAGCTAAGTTCTCTTTTGTGTCAAGGTTAGATGTAGGTCAACCTTTCCTTTGTATGTATATGGATTGATTCTAGCTTGTGAACTCTTGGATGATGAATGTATGATGAAAAACTTTGTTTATATGGTTTATTCTTTGTGTTGGTTCATGATTGAGAAATGTGTTCCTACTCTTTACCTAGGTTTTTCATCCATCAATGTACATTGGCTAGAGATAGTAATGTGTGTTGATGTTCACCAAATATTGAACTTTAAATGTTGTCATTTTGATAGTTTGTGTGAGAAATCAACAAAGGATCAAAATGGCAAAACTCACAATATGTGTTAGAGATAAACATATTAGGAGGATATGTGATTGTATTTGTCATTTAACCGAGTTCATTAGCTTATCGATTATATATGTGCAAAGTGGTTTGTCGAACCCTAATCTTGACATGCTTTTATAAACCGTTAAAAACAATCTCTTTACCGCTTTTAATTACATTTGAATGCGAACGCTATGAAACCAACCTAAAACACCCTGTTACTTTAAAGTTTGAAACGTTACGATTGTAGAACGGCTGCGATATCACCGAACAATCCCTGTGGACCGATAACAAAACCCTAACTCTATTTGTATTCCAACAAATTGGCGCCGTTGCCGGGGATTGTTAATTGATATTGCAAGCATTGCAATAGTTGTGAAGTTTTAGACTTGTTACAATTTTTCTTGTGCTTGTTGATTTGTTTTGTTTAGTGTGCAGACTTTGTTTATGCGAGGACAACTACCGGCAGACCAACTTCTATTCGATCCTGAGATTGAAAGAACCACTCGTAGACTCAATAGCAGAACTAGATGGAGGAGGCAACTGGCTAGACAAAGGCAAGAACAAGGAGAAAGTTCGATTTCTACACCACCACCAATTCCACAGTTCACGCCAATCATGGATCCACCACCACCACCCGTTTCCACGCCATGTGTAAATAGCCTACGTCACACCGCTCAGTTTGCTAACAACAATAGAGGAAGGCAAGCTGAGATGAAAACTGGAACTTTGAACTTGTTGTATGGAAGTCCGTTCACGGGAATGGATCATAAAGACCCTTTCGTTTTTCTCACCAAAATTTATGAGATAGCGTTAGCGGCTGGAGTCGATCAAGCGCAAGAGTTACCTCTTTTCAAGAGATTGTTTCCTCATGCTTTGCTTGGTAAGGCTAAGGATTGGTATCTTGACCAAACTCCGGCTGTGATGACCGATTGGAATGTTTTGGAGGAAAAATTTATAGAACGGTTCTTTTCTCACAACCGTTTTATGGAGTCAAAAACCGCAATTTCTGTGTTCTCTCAGGGCACTAGTGAATCTCTGAATGAAGCATGGGAACGATTCAAATCCATACTTCGCAAATGCAAAGGCCACGGGTTTGACGAGTTAACACAAATTCACATCTTCAAGAATGGTCTCCAACCCAATTGTAAGACATTATTGGATGCCACTTCTGGAGGATCTTTGTTATCAAAGAGTACCGAAGATGCTACGAATATCATCAATAGAATGGCTCTCAATGATCTTCAAAGTCAAAGCCGTAACAACTCGCAAAAGAAGCCCGTGGTACTTGAATTGGGAACTAATGATGCAATCCTTGCACAAAACATGCTCATCTCTCAACAAGTGGAACTTTTGACTCAACAAATTAAAGCATTGAAGGAACCTAGCAAGAGTAAACAAGTTGCTTGTTGTGAACTTTGTAAAGGGGAGCATGACACCGGATTTTGTCCTCCTCCGGGTTTTGAAGAAGTGAACTATATGGCAAATCAAAGGGATTATCAAGGTAGACAACAACAACCTTACCAACAACAACAACACAATTCTCAACAAAATTATCAAGGAAATCAAGGATTTCAACCGAGGGCGAACTATCAAGGTTATGGTGGCGGTTCTTCAAACTGGCAAAATCAGTATCAACCTCCACCACCTCCCGTTGCTAGCTCTAAGTTGGAAGACACTTTGACTCAATTCCTGCAAATGTCTATGGCCAATCAAAAGAGTAGTGATGCAGCGATAAAGAATCTAGAAAATCAAGTGGGGCAGCTTGCCAAGCAACTTGCCGAGCAACAACCGGGTCCTTCATTCTCCACAAATACTCAAGTGAATCCTAAGGAGCATTGCAAGGCAATCGTTACACGAAGTGGAAAGGGGTTGGTGACTAAAAATGAGAAAAAGGTTGATGAAGAAAAAATTGATGGTATTGTGGAGGAGGATAGTGATGAGGAAGTAGTTGAAAATAATAGTGAAAATGAAGGTGTAGTTGAAAATAAAAGTGATGAAATAGTTGAAGTTGAAAATAATAGTGGTGAGGAGTTGAAGAAAAAGGAGAGACTTAGGAGAGTGAAGAAGGGAAAGGAAGTAGTGAGCACTATTCCGATCCAACATTTACCATACCCTCATGCTCATTCAAAGAAAGAAAATGAACGGCACTATGCGCGTTTCATGGATATTTTCAAGCAATTACAAGTTAACATTCTGTTTGCCGAAGCTTTGGAACAAATGCCGAAATATGCAAAGTTTATGAAAGACATTCTCACAAAGAAGCGGAGGTATTCGGAACCGAAAACTATTGTTCTTGATGTGAGTTATAGTGCCATCATCCAAATAACTCTTCCTAAAAAAGAAGTTGACCCGGGGCATGTGACTTTGCCGGTAACCATTGGTGACGTCTATGTTGGAAAGGGCTTAATTGATTTGGGCTCAAGCATTAATCTTATCCCATTGTCCATTGTAAAGAACCTTGGGAACATTAAGATGAAAGCCATTCGTATGACTTTACAATTAGCCGACAAGTCCACAACTCATCCTCATGGGTTAGCTCAAGATGTCTTGGTAAAAGTTGACAAATTTTTCTTCCCGGTTGATTTTGTTGTTATTGATATGAGGAAGATGAAGATGCACCTTTAATTCTTGGCCGACCTTTCATGAAAACCGCCCGAATGATGATTGATGTGGATGACTGTTTAATGAAGGTGAGGGTTCAAAATGAAGAGGTTTGCTTTGATCTTTTCGAAGCTATGAAGCATTCAAAAGATAAACATGATAGCTTTCGGATCGATGCAATTGAAGAAGCAACTTTGGAGGTTTCTAAGCATGTTCATATATTATCTCCTTTGGAAATGGCTCTTGATGAATCTTTTGAGGTGTTTTCCTATGAAGAAGAAAGAGCTCTTGAAGAATGTTTAAAAGAGCTTGAATCTATCAAAGAGTTGCAACCGTGGGAAGTAGAAATGGAAGAGTTAAAGAAGGATGTGAAAGATGAGAAATCACCACTTGAATTGGAGGTCTTTCCTTCGAATGTAAAATATGTGTTTCTTGATGACGGTGGTAACAAGCCGGTTATCATTAGCAACGTTTTGTCCAAAAACGAGGAAGACCGTTTAATCCATGTTTTGAAGAAATACCAAGATGCAATAGGTTGGGTTCTTTCCGATCTTAAGGGAATTAGTCCATCTTATTGTATGCACAAGATTCTTATGGAAGAAGATTTCAAGGCGGTTGCTCAACCACAACGCCGCATGAACCCAACTATGAAAGAGGTGGTGAGGAAAGAAGTTGTGAAGCTTTTGGATGCGGGAATGATCTACCCGATCTCTGATAATCCATTGGTAAGCCCCATACATGTTGTTCCTAAAAAAGGTGGCATTACCGTTATCCGAAACGATAAGAATGAGTTGATACCGACCAAGATTGTGACAGGGTGGAGAATGTGCATTGATTATAGAAGGTTGAATACCGCAACTAGAAAAGATCATTTTCCCCTTCCATTCATGGACCAAATTCTCGAGAGGTTGTCCGGGCAGCAATTCTATTATTTCTTGGACTGATATTCGGGGTATAATCAAATTGCGGTTGACCCGACGAATCATGAGAAGATGGCCTTTACTTGTCCCTTTGGCATTTTTGCGTATCGGAAGATGCCTTTTGGTTTATGTAATGCGCCGGTAACTTTCCAAAGGTGTGTCCAAGCTATCTTCTCCGACCTTATAGAAAAGACGATGGAAGTGTTCATGGATGACTTTTCGGTTTTTGGAGGCTCATTTGATTTATGCTTGACAAATTTGGAAACCGTTTTAGAGAGGTGTGTGAAGACAAATCTAGTGCTCAATTGGGAGAAGTGTAACTTTATGGTGACGGAGGGAATTGTGCTCGGCCACAAAGTTTCTTCCAAAGGCCTTGAGGTGGATCAAGTGAAAGTTGAAGTGATAGAGAAGTTGCCTCCTCCTACCAACGTCAAAGGGATTCGAAGTTTCCTTGGGCATGCCGGATTTTATAGGCGTTTTATCAAAGACTTTGCAAAGGTGGCTAAACCATTGAGCAACTTGCTAAACAAGGAACAGGTATTTCTTTTTAACGATGAATGTCTTCATGCTTTCAAAATTTTAAAAGAAAAGTTAGTTACTGCTCCAATAATCATCGCTCCTAATTGGACTTTAAATTTTGAACTTATGTGCGATGCGAGTGATTATGCTGTTGGAGCGGTACTTGGTCAGAGGAAGGAAAAAAGTTTCCATGCCATACACTATGCAAGTAAGGTTTTAAATGAGGCACAAGTTAATTATGCCACTACCGAAAAGGAATTACTTGCTATTGTGTATGCGCTTGAGAAATTTAGATCCTACCTCATCGGGTCAAAAGTTGTTGTTTACACCGACCATTCGGCGATCAAGTATTTGCTCACCAAACCGGATTTAAAGCAAAGGCTCATCCGATGGATCCTTTTATTACAAGAGTTTGATTTAGAAATAAAAGATAAAAAGGGTTCGGAAAATTTGGTGGCGGATCACTTGTCTCGCCTTGTCAATGTTGAGGTTACCGTAGCTGAAAAGGAAATCCGAGAAGAATTTCCTGATGAAAATCTTTTTAAAGTCCAAGTTAGGCCTTGGTTTGCAGATTTGGCTAACCATAAAGCTACCGGTTGGGTGCCCGAAGACCTAACTTGGAACCAAAAAAGGAAGTTTCTTTCGGATGCTAATTACTACGTGTGGGACGACCCGTATTTGTTTAAATTAGGAAGTGACAACCTTTTAAGAAGGTGTGTCACGAGCGATGAGGCTCAAAGCATTCTTTGGCATTGCCACAACTCGCCGTATGGAGGCCATTTTAATGGTGCGAGGACGGCCACTAAAGTCCTTCAATCGGGCTTTTATTGGCCTTCTCTTTTTAAAGACGCACATCTCCATGCGAAAAGTTGTGACATGTGCCAAAGAATGGGTGGAAATGGAAAACGTGATGAAATGCCCCTCCAAAATATACAAGAAGTTGAAATTTTTTATTGTTAGGGTATCGATTTTGTTGGTCCATTCCCACCATCTTTTGGGAACGAGTACATGTTGGTAGCGGTTGACTACGTATCGAAGTGGGTTGAGGCGATTGCTTCACCTAGGGCAGATGGCAAAACAGTGATCAAATTTTTGAAGAAACACATATTTTCCCGTTTTGGCACTCCTCGGGTGCTCATTAGTGATGGCGGGTCACACTTTTGTAATACATCTATTGAAAATGTTTTAAAACACTATGGTGTATCGCATAAGGTGGTGACCCCTTACCACCCACAGTCGAATGGTCAAGCTGAGGTATCAAACCGCGAGGTTAAAAGAATCTTAGAAAAAACTGTGTCAAGTTCTAGGAAGGATTGGTCGCAAAAATTGGACGAAGCTTTATGGGCATATCGCACCGCTTATAAAGCTCCAATCGGTCTAACTCTGTTTCAATTGGTTTATGGTAAAACTGGCCATCTACCGGTTAAAATGGAGCATAAGGCTTTGTGGGCTTTGAAAATGTTAAATTTCGACAAGAACTTGGCCGGTAACAATAGAAAAATGCAATTGCTTGAGTTGGAAGAAATGCGGAATGCCGCATACCATTCAAGTTGGTTGTACAAAGAGAAGGTGAAAGGATACCATGATAAGAAGATTAAGCATAAGGAATTTGTAGTTGGCCAGCTGGTTCTCTTGTTCAATTCCTGGTTAAAGCTTTTTCCAGGAAAATTAAAATCAAATTGGTCGGGACCATTCCGTGTCAAAGAAGTAAAGAGTTTTGGAGCAGTCGTGATTGAGGACTTGGAGAAGAAAGACTGTTGGACCGTAAACGGTCAACGTCTGAAAATTTACCTAGGAGGGAATTTCGATCGCGAGTGTCGCTCTGTTCTTCTTGATGTTCTTAAGTGAGCATCTTGAACCGTCGAGCTTATCCGACGTTAAACAATCGCTTGTTGGGAGGCACCCCAACACAGTAAGTATTTATCGCATTTATAGTCCATTTGCTGTTTAGATTGTGTTTTCTGTAAAGTTGATGTTGTATGCTGCTTAGAGTGTTGTTTTGGACTGTTGTTAGTTGAAATTTTCAAGCTGGGAGGATTCTGAGCATTTCAGTGCCCGCTCAGCGCGCTTTTGAAATTTTGGACCCCTTCCAGGCAGTAAGCAGCCCGCTGAGCGCGATCTGCAAAATTTTGAAAAAAAAAATATTTTGTTTTTCTGGGCCCACAAAGCTGTACCCGTCCCAGAATGATGTTTATGTTACTAGGGTTAAATATCCTTGCCTCATTTCCCTCATTTTCTCTCAAAACTCTCTTGTGCTCTCTCTCCTTCTTCAAGTTTTCAAAAACCTCTTTGGATTTTCAAGTTCCCTACAACATTTTTCTTCATTTTTCTGCTAAGCATCATCACTTTCAACACTGTAAGTCTTTATTTTTCAAATTTTCATTTTCATTTGGAAACCCATTTTTGGGTCATTGTGTTAATTGTTGAATGTTCTTGTTCTACTTCTTTCCTTTGCCTCTGTTATGACTAATTTCTATATAAATGTTATTTAGTATGATTGCATGTTTGTTAGAAGTTAGAATTTTAGAATTTAGGGTATGAAATTTTATAATTAGGTTTTGTGAAGAGTTTAATTTGTTTTTGATTTTTGTGAATTCATTTTGAGCATTTCTCTGTAAAAATGGATGTGTAGTGGAATTGAAAGTAGGTTTTGCCTTTTGGAACCATCTGTTGCAGAGGGGTTTTTTTTTCTGCATTTCGCAGAGCCCGCTCAGCGCGCTCTGAGATTTGCAGAAAATTTCCCCTTTTTCCTAATTCTGTTCTGCTGTGTTGTGATTGTTCTATATTTTTTTTTATAAATTAGAAATTTTAGCATGCTGTTATCGCTAACGTGTGGTACTATTTTGTGTATATGTTATTTTTTGTTTTTTTTTCAGATGTCGGGAAGAAAGAAACAACGAATCGTTGGTTCTACGTCAAATCCTAACAGACGAGCTCCTGCTGACCAATTCGATAGGACGCGTTTCGTTGGCCTCGAGCAACAACAACGATACGTGCAACTTGAAAAGAGATCGATTTGGCCGGACAGGATAATTATGATTGATCCAGATGGTTCCCATAGAGATATGGCCCATTTTGTCCAAGGTGGTGCGTGGGATAAGCTTGATTCTCCCTTTCCTGAGTACCACATTGAAATTGTGAGGGAGTTTTACGCTAATGCGTTACCCTCCGTTGGTGATGCGTTCACTTTCAAACTTGGGTCCGGGGGAAAGAAATCGATTTCTCAAGAGATTCCATCAATACCTACCTTGGAAACCCACTTCAGCTGGGAGAAGATGAGTTGTGTGACTTTGGAAGGACGTTGGCTCGGCGGAATTGGAATGCCGACCAACTTAGGGATGCTTTGTGCGTAGGCAGGGGTACTTACACTTTAAGCGCTAATGGAGCGCCTCTAAAGTTTGCAAGGAAAGTGTTGGATACTACCTCACAGCTTGTCATGTCTGTGGTTCTATACAACCTTCGACCAAGAAGCCAAACCTCCTCTATTACCATGGAGACCGTGGCTCTGATTTTTCATTTATGCACAGAGGGCCACACCGTGGATTTTGCACAGATTATTTCTAATGAGATTAAGAGAACTGCCACCAGTGGTACACCACTTAGAGATCGTGTAGATTGCGCCCTTATTTATCCAGGGTTAATTATGGCTTTATGCCATGAGGCGCAAGTTGCATTGCCTACCCATGGGAATGTGAAGCTCCAGGTTTTGGATGATAGTTATGTCACCCGTTATTGTATGGGGGTGATTAATTTAGAGGATGCTGCCCCTGTAGCTGTTGTTGCCCCTGCTCGCGGGCGCGGGCGCGGACGAGGGCACGCTTATGATCCAAGTGCTGAGGCTAATTGGGCCATGCACGAGGCTCATCAGCGGGCTTTATTATTTATGCATGATTCTATGATGCAGTTGCAGTTGCAGATCTGGGAACCACATGTGGATCATTAGTTAAGGTCTCGCGAAGACCTTATGGCATATGCTCGTTGGCCTGAGGGCAGGCCTGGTTTTCCGGAGGGGACATGCGATGACGATGACGTTGACGGTGATGATGGAGCGGGTCATGGAGCGGTTAGCTCTAGTTTTGACTAATGTTGGGTTTGATTAGTCCTTTATTATATTTTTGTTTTTTTATTTTGGTATAATTATTATGTTTGGATTTTGTATTTACTACCTTGTGTAGGAATTTTGTATTCTCCATTCGGGCGGAAGTGAGTTTGAATATTTGTTCAAATTTTTGTTGATTAATAGATTTAACATCCGGGGGGATGTTGTTCTATGTTTTTATGGTTTGTTTGTACAGAAAATTTTTGTTGTTTGCCCTTTATTTTTAAGGTGATTAGTGGATGAAGCAATTTTGCTTCTTTGAACAATAAGTGATGCACTTCACCATTCATTGATGGTGATGATAAAATTCTAAGTTGGTGCACACAAAGGTACTCTGTTTTGTGCTTTGCAGAATGTCAGTATGTTTATGAACTTTGTGCTTTACATAATTTTCAAGCTTTTCTTCATTTTGCATTTTTGTTCATTTTGGAATCAATTAGGACACAACCACAAATGTGAGTCCCTCCATTGTTCATAAATATTGAGAGATTTTGTAATTGTTGTTTAGCTCGTATGATTTATGTTTAATCTTGTATTCATTTGCAAACCTTGGAAACATTGAAATGATCTAGGCAATTTTTGATTATGAGAAAAACCACCAATCCAAATAAACTTCAATTTTACCTTATGAGAGGTGTGAGCACTTGCTAGCCATGTTGAGCCTTGAAATTAGAATGAATCTTGCATCAACCCATCGAATGATCAAAGGAATCCACTCAATAGTGGGTTGTTGATGCTAAAAAGAAATCAATGTGATTCATTCTAGTTTTTTTTTATACACTTAACCCTTTGTTTGAACATACTTTTGAAGAACATTGCACATTAAATATGGTATGGTTTAAAGTTGGGGAGAGTTTCTAGTTTGCGAAAAAGAAAAAAAAAACAAAGGTGAATTGGTGCCTCTTGTGAAAAGGAAAGAAACATGAAGCACTATTTTGTGTTATGCTTTGCACTCCAAAGGGAGTTGCTTGAAAAGAAAATGAAAAATGGCATTCTAAATAGAATGAAAGAGTGCACCATAAGAAAAAAATAGAAAAGAAAAGAAAGGATTGAATTGAATTGTTATGAGGTTTGTCTAAGTGGGTTATTGGCATGTTGTTCATCGTTGAAAATTTTTGTTAACCACTTTGTTTCATTGGCCTTTTACAAATATCCCTTTCTTGTTAAACCTTGCCAAGTTACAACCTTTAGAAGCCCTTAAGAGATCTTTGTTTCCTTGGTTTTCTTGTTGAATTGGTTTGATGAATGCATGAATTGTTCTGGAAGCTGACACTTTTGCTAATGAGTGTGTTTTGTCCCTTATATATATATATTGAGCTAGGCTCATGTGAATAAATTATTTGATTCCAATTTGAACATTTGTTTGCATATGATTTGTGCTTGTTATTTATGTTCAGAAGTTAGTTCATTTACATGTTTTCATTCTTTGTAAGGCCGAGCGGTACTTGCGTGCGTGTTAATTTGGTTTGAACCATTAATTTTTGTTGGAATTTGTTTCCGGTTTACCGCTTGCTTTTATTCTATTTTACCTTCGTTTGAGGACAAACAAAGAAACAAGTTGGGGAGAGTTGTTAGGTGCTAAAAAGTGTTAATATTTAGATTAGTTTTTAGCACCTTTTTGTGAGCTTTATTTGTAAACCTAAGCCTTTTCCCATTGTTTCCGTTTTATAACCGTTTTCGAGCTAATTTCGTTATTTGACTTATCTATTTAACTTTTGTGTTTTTATTGCAGATTTTTGCATGAAAGTGTGAAGAATGGAGCTATGAAGGCCCCACAAAAGCAGTTTTGGGAAATAATCATTATTGGAGCATGCTTGAAGCCCGCTCAGCGCGCTGGTGGAAGTAATTACAGAGAGTTGCGCGCTCAGTGGGGTCCCTAGCCCGCTCAGCGCGCTCTTAGGCGGTTTAGTTTGTAAGTTGAGCCCGCTCAGCGGGCGTCTGCGCGCTCAGCGCGCTCCCCGATTCTCAGCCCTTTTTTAAGTTGTTTTGTTCAGAATTTTAGGGGATCCTTGGTACTTTTTGAGATCAAAATAAATTATACACTGTAGCACTTCATCTTTGGAAGAAAAAAGCATTATTTTGTCGAGGAATTGTCATTGATGCTCGATTCTCTTCTCCCGATTCTTGTTGATCAAGCTACCATGAATATGTGTAGCTAAGTTCTCTTTTGTGTCAAGTTTAGATGTAGGTCAACCTTTCCTTTGTATGTATATGGATTGATTCTAGCTTGTGAACTCTTGGATGATGAATGTATGATGAAAAACTTTGTTTATATGGTTTATTCTTTGTGTTGGTTCATGATTGAGAAATGTGTTCCTACTCTTTACCTAGGCTTTTCATCCATCAATGTACATTGGCTAGAGATAGTAATGTGTGTTGATGTTCACCAAATATTGAACTTTAAATGTTGTCATTTTGATAGTTTGTGTGAGAAATCAACAAAGGATCAAAATGGCAAAACTCACAATATGTGTTAGAGATAAACATATTGGGAGGATATGTGATTGTATTTGTCATTTAACCGAGTTCATTAGCTTATCGATTATATATGTGCAAAGTGGTTTGTCGAACCCTAATCTTGACATGCTTTTATAAACCGTTAAAAACAATCTCTTTACCGCTTTTAATTACATTTGAATGCGAACGCTACGAAACCAACCTAAAACACCCTGTTACTTTAAAGTTTGAAACGTTACGATTGTAGAACGGATGCGATATCACCGAACAATCCCTGTGGACCGATAACAAAACCCTAACTCTATTTGTATTCCAACACACTGTAGGGTCCTTCCCAGTTTGTGGCCAGCTTCCCTTCGCGCGAATTTTTCTGGTTTCTGCATAGGACCAAGCTGCCAACGGGGAAGTCGCGCTTTATGACCTTAGCGTCGTGGCGTAAGGTTATTTGTTGTTTCAGCGAGGCCTCGCGGAGAGCTGCTCCTGATCATATTTTTTTGGCCAGATCGAGCTCTTTTCTTAAGGCTTTGTTGTTCATTTCCTCGTCGAGGGGAGCCTCCGTTCGTCTGGAAGGCTTTCTGATTTCTACTGGTATCACCGCCTCGGTTCCGTAGGATAGTCGGAAAGGGGTTTCCCCGGTGGTGGACTGCGGTGTTATCCTGTAGGCCCAGAGCACGCTATGTAGCTCCTCGACCCATCTCTTCTTGGATTCGCTCAGCCTTTGCTTTAGACCACGAAGGATCACCCTGTTCGCAGCCTCTACTTGCCCGTTGGTCTAGGGATTCTCGACGGAAGTAAAGTGTTGCTTCGTGCCTAATTTGGCGACGAAGTCTTGGAACTTTCTGTCCGTGAACTGAGTTCCGTTGTTGGTCACGAGGGCCTGGGGCACCCCAAACCGTGCGAGGACATTTCTTTTGTAGAAACGAAGTATGTTGAAGGTTGTGATCTTGGCGAGGGCTTCGACTTCGATCCACTTCGTAAAGTAGTCGACGACCACGATTAAAAATTTGTTTTGATAAGATCCCATTGTAAAGGGGCCGAGTATGTCCACCCCCCCACCAGGAGAAGGGCCATGGCGAGGACAGAGTCTTCAATTCATTGGGGGGTGCCAAGTGCATGTCCCCGTGATGCTGACACCGATCGCATTTTTGGACGTGCTCCTTGGTGTCGTGTTGCATGGTTGGCCAGTAATATCCTGCTCGCAAGGCTTTTCGTGCCAAGGATCTTCCCCCCAAGTGTTGCGCATTAATGCCCTCATGGATTTCTTGTAGAATTTCGGGGACCTTACTCTCCTCGACGCATATCAAGAGGGGAATGGAGAATCCTCTTCGGTAGAGTTTTTCTTCAACCAGTACATACGAACAAGCTCGTCGTTTAGTTAGTTGGCTTCTTTACTGTCCTCGGGCAACTCCCCTTTGGTGAGGTAGTTGTATACGGGAGTCATCCAGTAATGGGTGTCCCCGATGCTGTTGACATCGAGCAGCTAAGATGGTTTCTCGATGCTCGGTCGGACGAGTACCTCTTGTATGACGGACTTGTTTTTGCCTTTCTTTATGGTGCTAGCTAGTTTGGACAAGATGTCTGCTCGCGTGTTTCGTTCGCAGGGGATGTGCTGAACTTTCCATGCATCGAACTTTGTAACTCTTTCCTTTACCGGCGCTAGGTATTCGGCCAGCTAGTCGTTCTTTGCTTGAAATTCTCCCCGTACTTGCGATGCTACGTGTCAGGAATCAGTGTATATTTTTACCTCCTTGGCGCCCATGTCCTTGGCCAGCCGCAGTCCCGCGAGGAAGGCTTCATATTCGGCTTGGTTGTTAGACGTAAGGAAGGACAAGACCATCGATACTTCGATGAGTATTCCTTCCTCATTTTCGAGGATGATACCTGCTCTGCTACCTGAGGGGCTAGATGCCCCATCTACGTGAACGGTCCATTTATGCGCTCCACATGACGGGGACGGTAGCAGCGTCATTTCTGCCACGAAGTCGGCCAAAACTTGTGCCTTGAGGGTCTTTCTGCCCTCGTAATGAATGTCGAATTCTGATAACTCCAGGGACCATTTAAGCATCCTGCCCGCCATATCTGGTCGGCATAGAAACTGCCTGATGGGCTGGTCCGTATGGACAACAACGGTGTGGGCCAGGAAGTAGTGTCTAAGCCTCATCGCGGCGGTGATGAGAGCAAGGGCGACTTTCTCTATCTGCACGTACCTGACTTATGGCCCTTGTAAGGCATTGCTGGTGAAATAGATGGGCTTCTACCCGTCCGTTGTTTCGCGGATGAAAGTAGCACTAATGGCTTCGCTGGCGACAGAGAGGTATAAGTATAGAGTTTCCCCGCATTCTGGTCAAGAAAGTACAGGTGGCTCATACAGAGCCCGCTTAAGGTGGGCCAGGGCTTGCTCGCATTCATCTGTCCATTCGAAACTGTCCTCTTTCCTGAGGAGTTTAAAGAAGGACAGAGCGTGCTAAGCGAATTTGCCAACAAACGAGAAATGGAAGCGAGCATCCCGTTTAGGGATTGTATGGACTTCTTCGACCTGGGTGTGGGGAACTCTATGAATGCTCGACACTTATCTGGGTTTGCTTCTATTCCCCTTTCGGTGAGATAGAATCCGAGGAACTTCCCTGCCCGTACACCAAAGGTACATTTTTCTAGGTTAAAGCGCATTTTAAATTTTCTGGCCTGGTCGAAAACCTTTTGTGGGTGAGTCGTATGATCGGATTCCTTTTGGGACTTTACGATCATATCGTCCATGTAAACTTTGAGCATGTCCCCAATTTCTGATCTGAAGACTTTGTTCATTATGCGCTGGTACGTGGCCCCAGCATTTTTCAGACCGAAGGGCATTACGTTGTAGTAGTAGTTCCCCGAGGAGGTCATGAATGCGGTATACCTATTGTCCTCTTCGGCCATAGGGATTTAATTGTATCCCGAATAGGTGTCCATGAAGGACAAGAATTTGAAACCTGCAGAGCTACCTACGAGTCTATCTATGTTCGGTAAAGGATAAGCATCTTTTGGGCAAGCCCGGTTGAGATCAGTGTAGTCAATGCACATGCGCCATTTTCCACTATGTTTTTTCACAAGTACAATGTTGGACAGTCAGGTTTTATACCTGGCCTCCAAAATGAATTTTGCCTCTAAGAGGTCTTGTACAAGTTTTTCGGCAGCATGTGCCTTCTCGTCGGATTGCTTTCTTTTTTGTTGCGCAACGACGCGGGCAGCTGGATCAATGGTCAAGTGGTGGCACGCGGTTTCAGGGTCCAAGCCGGGCATATCTGCTGCGCTCCAAGCTAACAAGTCAGTGTTATCGTCCAGGCACTTCTTCAGATGTAGCCTGACCTCGTCGGGTAGTCCAACACCTATCTTTACTCCTCTGTTGGGGTTGTTGCTGAAGGTGATGACTTCGAACTCTCCGTCTGGAACTGGTCGCATGAGGGCTAATGTCGGGGAGTTGGTCGTCCCCATTGGCGCACCCTCACCATTATCTTCCTTGTTGTTTTCTGAAATTTGGCTATCAAGGTCGATAGTATGCACGGGGAGTGCAGACTTCTTGTCTGGTTGGCCATCTTCGGTTGGATGATCTTCATCCCTTGCCCGTTTGGCTGCTTTAGGTGATGCTCCAATCTGGTTCTATCCCCTGGTCACTGCCTCGAAGCATCTGCGGTCAGCTTCTATGTCCCCATGCAAAGTTGCGACGTGACCCTTCTCGGTATAATACTTCAACTTGAGGTGGACGGTTGAAGGAACAACAACCAATTCTGCGAGGGCTGGTCTCCCCAAAATGCATTGATATAGCGACGGGCAGTCGATCACCAAAAACTGGGCCCTGATTGACCTGGATGCCTCTTCTTCCTCGAATGTGACCGGCAGCTCCAAGTACCCCCCAGGGTCTGGCTGTGACTTCGTTGAACCCCTGCAAATCGGATCCCATATACGGTGAGAGGTTCTTCTGGTCTAGTTTAAGGGTGCGGAACAGGCCATTGTACATAATGTCCACCAAACTTCCCTGGTCCACCAGGATCCTTCTGAAATCGGTGTTTGCTAATTTGGCCCTGATGAGTAGAGGAATATGAGAATTTAGAGAGCCCCCGGGCAGCTCCTCGCGGTAGAACGTGATCGGTTGGGAGCGCCCCTTGATTCTCTCAAGCGTAGATAACCGGTCAGGACTGCAATCTATAAGCTATTCGAACTTCCTCTTGACAGATCCTACTGTCAGCTCATTGTACCCCCCGTATGAGATAACCATGGATGCAGGGAATACTTCCCAAGAGTTGTGGGCTGATATCCGGGAAGGCTCCTTTGGAATGACGAAGTCCTCTAGAATGACGAAGTCCTCTAGTCGCGTAATGGACATTGCGACCTGTGGGGGAGGACTAGATTGAGGCGATTCTGCCTTCTTCTTTGAATCTGAGGCCTCTCGTCGGGAGGACTCGCCTTTCTTTACGTATTGCTTTAAATGACCCTCTTTGATGAGGATCTCTATTGCGTCTTTAAGGTGCACGCAGTCCTCGGTTGTGTGGTCGTGGCTACGGTGGAAGCGACAATACTTGCTCTTGTCGACGTTGCCCTTGGACGTCGTTGGTTTGGGGAATCTGGCGCCCCCTGCTTGAATTCAGTATTGATGCATTCGGAGAGAATGTGTTCACGGGGAGCCGTAAGCAGGGTATATTCCGTGAACCGGTCAGCAGGCCCTTTACTTTCTCGGGGACGATCATCTCGCCGCCTTTCTTTTCCTTGCCAGGACGTCTCTGGCTCACCTTTTTTTTGTGCTCGGGCGCCTTCGCGATCTCTTGCGTCTCGGGCATGGTATGCAGCCTCCTTCTCCTCATACTGTATGTACGCTTCAACTTTCCAGAGGAGCTCTGTTAACGTGCGGGGGGTCTCGATGCCCACGGCTTTGCGAAACTCGCTCTTGGGTTTCAAGCCTTTCTTGAGAAGATATTTCTTCATATGGTCTGTTGTACAGACCTCTACGGCTTCTTTGTTGAACCGTTCGATATATGCCCGCAGGGATTCGTCCCTACCTTGTATAATAGCTTCCAAGGTGGCCTCCAACTTGGGATGTCGTCGGGAAGCCGTAAAGTTCCGGGCAAACCGGCTCTTCAAATCTCTCCATGATGTGATCGACCCTCAAGGAAGCCGCTTGAACCAAGCCATTGCCCCCTTTCTTAGTGTGATTGGGAATAATCTGCACTTTATGGCCCCGGTCATGTTGTGGTAATGGAGCATTGCTTCTATGTTCTCTATGTGTTCGCTGGGGTCAGTGGTCCCGTCATAGATTGCTAGAGCAGGGGGCTTCTCCAACCCACGAGGAATTCTGGTGTCCATGATCTCTTGTGAGAGTGGGCCATGTACGTCGTCGTCGCTGCTTGTGCTCGGAGAACGGGAAAGAGAATAGCTATGATCACAGCTTCTGCTCCGTCGTGGAGAGTGCCTACGCGACCGGTGATGCTCGGACTTTCCGGTGGGCCTGGACTTCTTTGACACCGGGGAACGCCTTGACTTCCTTGGGGAAGACCAGTGTCGTCTTCGTGTGAAATCGGACGCGGGCTCCACCGAACTTAATCGTCTTCCTTCCGGGGAGAGGTTTTTGGACCTGTTACGCCTCAGTTTCTGAGGATGTGGAGACAGGCTGCAAGGCTTCTCCGAGGGCATGCGTTCTTGGAGGATGTGTTAGAGAATGTTGATCTTTTCTCCTTGCTGGAAGATCAAGAGGTTTGACCTGTTGAGAGAGGCTATAAGAGAAGCCGTGCTGGGGTCAGCGTTTTGACGAATCGAAATAGGTTCGAAAACACGTTCAGCGGCTTGTGCTCGAGGTTTTACGTCATCGGGAGTAGGAGAGGCGATTTTCCCGTCACGATGATCTGTCTCCGGGGAAGCAGCTCCGGAGAGGACGTGGTCGGTGTTGTCAGTGATAACAGCGACGGTGGGCTCTTGACGGATAGCATCATTCTTGGTGGAGGCCATGATGATCGACAGAGGTATGAAGAAAGCTTTGGTCTTCGAGATGGAAAAAAGAGAGGATTTTGAATCAAAAGACGGGGAAGCTAGTTTTCCATAGATGGTGCCACTGATCGGATGTGATCAGACTGGATCGTCATGGCCTTCGCGTAGGACAAGTGATGATGCTTGTAGGAGAGAAAAAGGGGGGTGGTACCTGCAAGGTACTCCGATGCCAGAGTAAGTGTTTGGTCAAAAGAGAGAAAAACAAATACAAGGGCTCAAGTATATGATATTGAATACCTGCCCCTCTCAAATGAGGGGGTATTTATGGGGAGATCCCATGCGATAAAAGCGCCTGGTCGACCAATGAGGGGTTGCCAAGTGGAGGGCAAAGCGTGTGGCCCTTTGACCAGGTCTAACTGTCTCCGTGAGATTCGAGGAGACAGTTGGCCGCGTGAACTGCTTAGCGAGTGAAGGGGACGTGCCCAATGGCTGGATTGGATTGGGCCTTGCTCCTCTGGAGGCACAGCGCCTGCCCAGTCCAGAACAGAAGGTAATACGAGAAAATAATTAAAAGTGCATTGGAAGGTAACTTAACAAAATAAAGAAAAGAAAGTAAACTTTTGAGTGAAAATTAATTGGATTGCATTGAATAAGAAAAACGGTGTTACATAACACGTACATTTCTTCAGCAACTCGTTTCTCGCTACACACGGATACTTTGAGTGATTTGAGAAATTTGTACAACTTTAACACACACAAATCCTAATACTAAGACTTGTTATTTATAATGTTGAAAAATAACTACCCACTAACGACCTACTAATCAGAGCGAAACACATGGCATTCTACATGTCTTCATTCTTTAGATGTTCACCACGTGTCCTTTCTCTCAAATGGATAAGGACAAAGTTCCCTCCATTATTTAAATTTGAATCCTTGAATTGAACGACACCCACCAACCTTCTGTTGAAGAACATCTCCAAATTTTTAGAAATATTTCGAAGTCCCTAAAATACTTTCCTCTTGCAAGAAGACGTATTCGACCAAATCTTCTAAGAGTACTATTTCTGTCGAAGTCTCCTAAAACTTCTTAAATCCCATTTCTTAGAATAGAACCCTTAATCCAATATTAGGCGTCGAAATTAAGAGATAACAACTATCTCAAGATCCCCCTTGGTCCAACACACAAGCCCTCAGCAAATCTTCCAAGGACTGGATAGTCCTCTCTGTCTGACCATCCGTCTACGGATGATATGCAGGACTCATCCTCAACTTAGTACCCAAAGCATCTTGTAAACTGTTCCAGAACCTCGACGTAAATCTCGGGTCTCTATCTGATACAATACTCGAAGGTATCCCATGCAACTTCACGATTTCCTCAATGTACATCTCAGCTAGCTTCTGCATAAAATGATTAATCTTAATCGACAAGAAATGAGCTGATTTAGTTAATCTATCCACAATCACCCAAATCGAATCATTTCCCTTAGTAGTTTTTGGCAATCCCGACACAAAATCCATGGAAATAATATCCCATTTCCATTCTGGAATATTCAACGGTTGCATCATACCCAAAGGCTTCTGATGTTCAATCTTTGACTTCTGACAAGTCAAACACGCGTAAACAAACTCTGTAAATCCTTCTTCATACCTGGCCACCAAAACAATCTCTGTAAGTCCTGGTACATCTTTGTAGCACCGAGATGAATACTCAATCTACTTCGATGCCCTTCCTTAAGAATACTCTTCTTAATTGCTGGAACATTTGGAACACACACTCTTTCTTTGAACCTCATCACACCATTCTCATCAATCCAGAATTCGCCTCCGTTACCTTGGTTAATCAAGGTCGATTGATCAACCAGCCTTAAGTCATATTGCTGACCCACTCTGATTTCTTCCAGAATACCACTAGTAAGTTTCAACATACCCAACCTCACACTGTCAGGAGTCTCTTCACATACTAAGCTCAAGTCTCGGAACTACTCGATTAATTCCAATTCTCTCACCATAAGCATCGACATGTGCAATGACTTCCTGCTCAATGCATCAACCACCACATTTGCTTTACCAGGATGGTAGTTCAAATCAAAATCATAATCCTTCAACAATTCCAACCACCTCCTCTGCCTCATATTCAACTATTTATGATCAAATAAGTACTTCAAACTCTTATGATCGCTAAACACTTCAAATTTAGAGCCAAAAAGATAATGTCTCCAAATTTTTAACACGAACACCACAGCTGCCAAATCTAAGTTATGTGTAGGATAATTCATTTCATGAACCCTCAATTGCCTCGAAGCATAAGCAACAACTTGACCATTCTACATCAACACTCCACCAAGACCCATCTTCGACGCATCACAATATACCATAAAAGACTCACTTAGATTAGGTAAGATCAATACCGGAGCGCCCGTTAACCTCTTATTCAACTCCATAAAAATCTCTTCAGATGTAACATCCCATACATAAGCTTGACCCTTTCGAGTCAACTGAGTCAAAGGTAATGCCAATTTAGAAAAGCCTTCGATAAACTTGCGATAATAACCTACCAACCCAACAAAACTTCGTATTTCAGTAGCAGACTTCGGAGTCTCCCACTGTAACACAACGTCAATCTTAGAAGGATCAACAGCAATTCCACCACTTGAAATCACATGGCCAAGCAAACCCACTTCCTTCAACCAGAATTCGCACTTCGACAGTTTTGCATACAACTTCTTGTCTTTTAACACTTGGAACACAATTCTCAAATGTTCAACATGCTCTTCTTCAGATTTAGAGTATATCAGAATATCATCAATGAAAACTACAACAAACTTATCCAAATAATCATGAAAAATCCGATTCATATACTCCATGAACACACCTGGTGCATTGGATACACCAAACAACATCACAATGTATTCATAGTGACCATACCTCGTCCTGAAATCTGTCTTCGGAATATCATCGGGCTTAACACAAATCTGATGATAATCAGACCTCAAATCAATCTTGCTAAACACATAAGAGCCTACTAACTGATCCATCAAATTGTTGATTCTCGGAAGTGGATATTTATTCTTGATAGTCACTTTATTCAATTGCCTGTAATCAACACACAACCTCATACTACCATCTTTCTTCTTAACTAACAGCACAGGAGCACCCCACGGAGAAACACTCGGTCCAATAAACTTCTCAAGCAATTCATCCATTTGTTTTTTTAATTCACTTAACTCATAAGCGGACATCCGGTAAGGAGCCATTGACACTAGACTTGTACCAGGTATCAAGTCCATTACAAACTCTACTTCACGCTCTGGAGGCAAATCACTTATGTCATCCGGAAACACATATGGAAATTCACAGACAACAAGTATTTCGACACTCGCAGCTTCACAATCAACTTGCAATGATACAAACATTGCAAACACCAAGGCTTCGTCTTTTAGAAGTTCATCTACTTGCTTAGCAGACAAGAACATCAACTCCCCATTATTGCCAAACTCAGGAAATTCCACGGTCTTATTATAATAATTAATAAGAACATAGTTGAACTCCAACCAGTTCATTCTAAGGATTACATCGATTTGGTGCAAGGGTAAACACACCAAATCCATCACAAAACTCTTTCCAAATATCGTCAA
This sequence comes from Lathyrus tuberosus, assembly GCA_022829125.1. NCBI lineage: Eukaryota > Viridiplantae > Streptophyta > Magnoliopsida > Fabales > Fabaceae > Lathyrus > Lathyrus tuberosus. The sequence goes on from JALAZF010000562.1 coordinate 192,416, forward strand.
AGGACATCTCGAACACACAAAAGTAGTAGTAACATAACCATTAGCAGAAGTTTCTATTACCATACTACCATTCATATTAGAAAATTTTAAACCCAATCTAGTAGCACATTCAAACGAAATAAAAGAATGAGTAGCACCAATATCAATAATAGCGACCAACTCAACATTATTAATAAAACAAGTACCTCGAATCAAAGTATCTTTCTTGGGAACTTCTGAACCACTCAAAGCAAACACTCTGCCATTGGTCTGAGCAGCAGTAGCAGTCTTCTTTGGCTTTTGACACTAGGTACTGATGTGACCATTTTAAACACAGTTGAAACAAATTGGACCTTCATCTTTGTAATCGGTAGCTCTATGGCCTCTCTCACCACATTTGTAACACCTCAACATATTATTGTTGCAACTCTCAGACGGTGGCCTTGCTCGCTACACCTGTAACACTTAACAGAAGCGGGAGCTGCTCCCCTACTTGCTTCTTCCCATCTGAAGCCTTTTGTTTCCCTTTGTCAGCTGGAGTCACATAAGGTTTTCCTCTAAACTGTCCTTTCTGTTTCTTCTCACTAAGATGCTTGTAGTGAGCAGATCGAGCTCGGCTATCCTCATCATAGATTCTACTCTTATCCACCAGCTCAGCATACCTGCGAATCTGTTGATATCTGTTGTACCCCAAAATTTTCCCGCCCTATTTCTAACATTTAAATTATTTTTAACTTTGATTTTATAAGTTTTTTGGTTCAATTTCACTAATATTTTAATAGTAATTTTTATTCAAAAATAGGTAACAATTTACTTTAAATTGTTTAAATAACAAATAGTTGTTTGACCTTCATATGCTTTCAAGTGCATTTTTATTTCGAATAAACAAGATAACACAATTGGTAAAGAGCAAAAGCTTGCAAGCATAAGGTCGCGGGTTCGAATCCCATTATCTGACTTTTTTGTTATTTTTTTGTTACTAACTTTATTTCCATTTTAAAACACCAAAATTGTTTTTTTTTTTATTATTTATTTTTAATTTTCGTTTTTTATTTTAAGGCATTTTTAAAAATATTTATTTATTTGATTTTATGCACTTTTTACCAAAAAGGACAAAAAAATCATAATAAATACAAAAAATATTTCCTTTCTTGAGTACTTATTTCCTATTGGTCAATCTGTGTCAGTTTGTGTCATACTCAGCTTCTGATTGGTCAGCTTGCTAACTAAGGAAGATCTTTTGTCAATTTTATTCCCCTTTTTGCCCTTTAACCTGATTTTTCCATGCTATAAATAGCCCTCTATTTTCACAGTTTTGAGAGGAACCAAATCCACAGTCTCACAATTTTACTCACACATACAACAACACTTTTCTCTTTCAATTGTTCATCAAAACTCATATATCCTTCATCAATATTCATCACAACTCTCCAACAAAAAAGTAAAAAATCACAAAACCTCTCAAGATCAACTCTATCCTTCCGATCCGCCGCTCACCGGACTACCTCCGGTCGTCGCTCCTCCGCTGTCCTTACAGTCCGTACAACCGTACGAGATCCGCCGCTCCTTCGTCATCCGTACACAACCGTACGAGATCCGCCTCCTCCCTCCATTTTTTAACTAATAAGGGTTCGTATCAAGTTTTTTCTGACATTTTTTTTTTCACTTATTTATTTATTTGCTATTTAAATTCCTAGAAAAATTGTATAGGTCGCACAATTTTTTTTTGTAATAGCCGTAGTTTTATTTCCCACAAGGTTTGTTATACTTATGTATCTCTCCCAAAGCGTTGTAATAGCGTAGGAATTTTACTTTCCGCTATTTTATTTTACAACTGTGTAGTAATTAGGGTTTTTATGGCAAAACTAAAAAAACAATCTAGAAAACCCTAATTCAAGATAAATAATTGAAACTAATCCACTCAATCACACTTGCACCTCTAGGGTAGCCTCTCTCAGTTGTCTTACGAACATTGGTCATGTCCCTCGAAAGTAAGGGTACTTTAGCAAAAGACGCTTACGAATAATATCATCATAGTCCCTTCGATTAAAGATCATAGTCCCTAGATGACCCTTCGAGTTGCCTACGAAAAAAATGATCTTGTCCCTCGATGACCCTACGGAAAAATGATGGTAGTCCCTTCGAATTGCTAAGGTATCCTTACATGTTGCCTTCTATGACCGTTCGATGACCCTTCGCCGTCCCTTCACATCCAATAGATAGGACTACCTACCCACTAATGGTATGGATAGTACTATCTCTCAAGGAAAAGGATAAGTACAAGAAAGACCTTATAAATTAAGGGTAAGTAACTTTTAAATGCTTGCTCACAACAACAAAAAAACAAATACTTTTCACACCTCACACTTTCAAAAATATTTTCAAAAACAAACACTTTGTATACATTCTTACACGAATTATTACAAAGTAAACTTTTTCAAAATATTTTCTGAACACACACCACATTTCAAAAAAAAGCAAGTTAAAGTGAGCAAGCAATTAAGAGCCCGTAGATAACTACGGATGAAAAGGGGTGCTAACTCCTTCCCTTTTCATAACTTACCCCACGAACTCAAAATCTTTTCAAAAAGGTCTTTCCTGTTCTTTTCACCTTTCCTAAATAAATTGGATAAAAGAAAAGTCGGTGGCGACTCTTGCTAACCGCAACATGTTTTGCGAAAACAAAATTAAAAAGTCAGTTCTCCACCGTATCATAAACATGCCAATCTAACTCCTCAGGTTTAAGAAGATTGAACAATATCCAATACCCTGCTTGATTTCTGGCCTCAACCCATTCTCTAACTTGAGACATTTAGACATCTCAGCATCAACACGGTTGTAATGAGGGCAAAATTTCACCAGTGCCTCAAACTTTGCAGCACACTCTGCCACAGTCATGTTTCCTTGTTTCAACTCAAGGAATTCCACCTTCTTCTTTCCGCTAACATATTCCGGAAAATACTTCCTCAAAAATTCCCGCTTGAACACAACCCGAGTTATTTCAGTACCAACATCTTCTAGTCTCTGACGGGTGTTATCCCTCCAATCCTCAACTTCTTCTGACAGCATATGAGTACCAAAATGAATATATTGGGCGTTAGTACACACCATCACTCGGAAGATCTTCTCAATCACCTTGAGCCACTTCTACACACTCTCTGGATCATGAGTGCCCACAAAAGTTGGCAGATTATTCCTTTGGAACATCCCCAAAGAACGAAACTCGTCAGGAGCTCCACCCTTCTGATTGTTCTGGGCCATTGCTTGAGCAAGTGATTCCAATGCATCAGCGATAACACGATCGTTTCTTTCAGCCATCCTGTACACCATCAACAACATTAGAAGAAACAAATCATTGACAGTGTACACACACTCATCGACTGACAGGGGACTGACATTATACAAAAACCTGGCCGGACAGACCGACCTGCTCTGATACCACTAATGTAACACCCTTTCTACCTAGCAAGCATTCACGATAATTACAAACAAATATATATCAGAGTACATCACCACAAGGGTGCCACATTTTGTCATAAAACGTCAAAATAACCAACTGCTCCATAACACGGGTTACGTCATCATAATCTCAATTAATGCTACACAGCGAAAAAATCAAAACTCAACGTTATTTATAATTCGAAACGTCTTAAAACAAGAAAAATCATAACATCATGATTGTCAACAAGAAAAAAAAGAACACAATTGTTCGACTCAAACGTCCCGACCCAATGTTACATATCAGAGCAAGACCCTCAAATCAACGGAAATAACCGAAATACTTCAAAGCTAAGTCTTCATACACCAAGAGAGCTAATCCTGATCACTTGCACGTTACCCACGTGGAGGCAACATTCAAACAGGCAGGGTGAGTAATCACAAATCTTTATACAAGATATAATGCAAAAGATATAATAGTCACACATATCATCATTAATCCATTCACAACATCATCATATTATCAAGTCATAATCACTGCAAAACATCAATCAATTCACAACATCATTGTTGAGTCCTTGCCTTTGAGGTTGGCATTAATTTTGGTAAAACTAACTTAGCAGGAAAATTGTTGGACAAGATGTCCTAACATGATGAACTAAATGCAGGTTAAGATGTTAGACAAGATGTCCTATCAGGTGGATTCGACTTTGTCTGTTACAGTTTTGGGATAACTGCTTTTGGTAACAGGTGTGATTAGAATATGACTTGACTCCAGGTGGCATCTGAGATTGTGGAATCAGAGATTCTGATTCTAAATGGAATATACGGTTTCCTTGTAAGGAGACATTTTTGGAAACTTGGGATTGAAGAAAGGATTAGGTCGCAAATTCTAAGGAACATAATTGCTGCGCTTTTGAAGCCCAAGTCCAGCTGAGTTTTGCATTATAAATAGGTTGGATTTAACCTAGTTTATGTTGTTGAATATTACAACTGTTTTAGAAGTACTAGGGTTTGTACTTGTGAGCATCTCGTGTATTGCGTGAATACTTGAGAAGGACTATTTTATTGAGTTGTAATATTTTCAGTCATTGTTGTGATTGGAAGGGAATTGAGAAGGGTCTCATACATAGGAGAATCTTAGGTAGAAATCTAGGACGGGTAGTTTCTAGGTGCTAAGTTGTAAACGTTGGAGTTTAGCTTAGAACCAATTCTACTTAGTGATTTCATTCCTAGCTTGGTCACCCCCAGACGTAGGTGTTGTTGATCACCGAACTGGGTTAACAATTTATGTGTGTTGTTTACATTCTGCAGTTTACTTTGTTCTTCCTTAATCCTTGTGAGAAGTAGAGATAAAGTGTCACGACATCCTGTCTGACATCTTTTTGATCTGCTTAGCCAGAATTTCAATTGGTATCAGAGCAGGTATCCCGCTCTGTATCTGGGTGAGATTCAGGGACGATATTTTCTGTTTCGATGGATAAAGAAGGAGGAATTATAAATAGACCACCAATACTTGATGGTTCCAATTATGACTATTGGAAAGTTCGCATGGTGGCGTTTATCAAGTCTATGGATGGAAAGGCTTGGAAGTCTGTGGTTAAGGGGTGGGATCCACCAAAGATAAAAAAAAAAAGATGAGAAGCTCACTGAGGAGCTAAAACTTGAAGAAGATTGGGATGATAAAGATGATAAGCTTGCTCAAGGAAACTCCACAGCCTTGAATGCCTTGTTCAATGGGGTGGACAAGAACATCTTCAGACTCATAAAAAATTACACTATTGCAATGGATGCGTGGGAAATCCTGAAGACTGCTCATGAAGGTACCTCTCGTGTCAAATCCTCAAGATTTCAGCTGCTTACCACTAAGTTTGAAAACTTGAGAATGAGAGAAGATGAAAGTATACATGACTTTCACATGAATATTGTTGATATTTCCAACACATCTAGTAATCTTGGTGAGAAAATTTCTGAAGCCAAGTTGGTTCGTAAAATTCTAAGGTCTCTTCACAAGAGATTTGATATGAAAGTGACAACTATTGAAGAAGCTCAGGACATAAATACCATGAAGGTAGATGAGCTTATGGGATCACTCCAAACCTTTGAGATGACTATCAACGAAAAGGATGAAAAGAAGAAAAGTCTTGCCCTGGTGACCAACCAAGAAGAGGGTGACACCAAAGAGGATTTTTCCAATTCTGTAGGGTTCCTTGAAAACAGTTCCGTCAACTAGCAAAGCAATTGGATGAGAAGTCTAAGACAAATGTCAAGGCTCGGACTTCTGACATCTATAGACCAAGAAACTTTGGAAGAAGACCTAGCTATGATAAGAAACCCAACCAAGGGAAGGGGACAAAGTGTCTTGAGTGTGAAGGGTTTGGACACACCAAATGGGAGTGCCCTACTTTCCTCAAGAAAGAAAAGAAAGGTCTTTATACATCCTGGTTAGAAGATGATTCTACTAGTGATGAGGAATCACCAAAGCAAGTATCTGCACTCACAGGGGTGTTTGACACTCAAGTAGGATCAGACATTGGAGATCTATCTCATGATGCTTTGGTCAATTCTTACAGGGAGTTGTACACAAGAAGTGCAGAAATCTACCAATTTGGAGAAGATCAACATAAGATTATCATGCTTCTTGAGATTGAAAGACTGAAGCATCTTGGCATCATATCTAACCTTCAAGAGGAAATTGCTTTACTAGAATCCAAACTCGACAATGATGGAATGATCAACAACAGATCTGATAAGATACTACAGGCTGGAAGAAATACTGAAAACGTCAGAGAACTTGACTGCACCAATAAAGAACTGTCAAGCAAGAAAAGAAATTCAGAAAGAAAACAGAAGATGTGCAACCGAGTGTCTCAACATCATCACAGACATTAGAGGAGACAAGACTAGAAATGTCACTATTGTGGCAAATATGGCCACATCAAACGCTACTGCTACAAGCTACATGGATATCCCAAGGGTAGGTTTATAGAAAAGAAAAGGAGATCCGAGAATGAATCTGTGGCTCTAATAGCTCATTCCTCACAAAAGGAGTACACTAGAGAAAAATGGTACTTCGATAGTGGATGTTCAAGACATATGACTGGTGTCAAGAACTATCTGGTAGATATAAAGGCTCATTCTCCCAACTATGTCACCTTTGGAGATGGATCCAAAGGAAAGATAAAAGGGATTGGGAGAATGGTTCAGGCTGGAAATCCTAGACTTGATAATGTGTTGTATGTAAAAGGACTAACTGCGAATCTTATTAGTATCAGTCAACTCAGTGATCAAGGCCTGAAGGTTAACTTTACAAAATCAGAATGCTTGGTTGTAAATGCTAAAAATAAAGTTTTCATAAAGGGTGTCAGATCAACAGATAACTGCTATGTTTGGACTCCCTTACTGACAGAGCTCTCCCAAATGACAATCAGGAAGCATCTGCAAGGACTCTCAGAATTAAACCTTGATAAATGGGAAATTGGATGGTTAACCAAAGCGACACACCAAAAGACTATCTCAAGGATACAGAACCTTCTTTGTAAAGCCTCTATGAGAGATGATCTGGAGGAAATAAGATGTGCGTTTGTGGCCACCATTGACTCAGCAACAAGGGAAAATGTCACACAGGATGTTGTGACATTTTCTCATGATGACCTGAGTACCCTTGATATCCTTACAAATAAGCTTGGAAAACTAAAAGGCAAATTAGGGTTTTATCTACCATGTGGCCTAAACAGATTAACCTGTAAGGACACTGGTCATGAATGTGCAAGTTTTCAACGAATTAAAGGCGTGTCTCAAAAGAAATCAATTCAAATCAACCCAAACCGCGCTAAACTTACTCCCGTCTCTTTAATAACCACGATTTCCCAGTACGAAGAAAAATTCAATCTTGTCCTTCATATGATGTCACATCAACAAGGAGGAATTAAAGAAATTTCTACCTCTCCCGCTGCTAGGGCAAAATCAGGGAAGATGTCAACTGAAGATGCGATTGATGTTGTTCCCCTGTCTATGGTGCCATGCAAGCCTGAGAAACTTCCTGCACGAAAAGCTAAAACTTCCCTTGCAGGTAATACTTCTGAACCTATTAACTCTCCATTTGATCCTAGAAGTAAGAACGAAATTGTTGAGACCGATAAGAGAATAAGGAAACTTGTTGCTGAGGAACTAAATATTAGAAGCAGAGTGAATACTGATAGGAATGTGCCAGTCACATCGGCTCTTGGTAAGGAACAAGAGGGTGGTAAAAATACTAATGAAGGGGTTGAGTCTAGTAAGAAAAATGGTGGACTTGAAAATGGAACACCTTTATCCCTAGCAAAATCATTAAAACAGACACTGGAGAACATTACTGTAGGGAGAACCAATATAGAAATCAACCTGGATAACTCCCCATCTGATGATGAAGTCATTGCTAGTGTAGTCAAGAAGCTGAAAACAAGAAAAAGGAAAAATAGGGATACTGAAAAACAAGGTTGTCAAAAGAAGCACTAAAACTGTTGTTGAACTGCATAAATCTTGGAGCAAGGTTGCAGTTGTGTCTGAGAAAAGAAAGGCGATGTCTGACACTGAGTCGGACTATGATGTCATAGATGATAGCTAGGACATGACACCCACAAAGGATCCAAGTGCTAAGAAACAAACTGTCAGTATTCCCAAGGCTCCGTTAGACAATATCTCCTTTCATGCTCCTGAGTATGTTCACAGATGGCCATATGTGTACCAAAGAAGAGTGGCACTGGAAAGAGAACTTGAAAATAATGCATTAGAGTGCCATGAGGTGATGAAAGTGATCAATGATGCAGGGCTGAAACAGACAGTTACTAAGCTTGGAAATTGTTATGAAAAGATAGTGAAAGAATTCATTGTGAACATTCCTGACAATTATAGTGATGCAACAAACAGGATAGTACATGTCAGAGGAAATGCCGTGACATTTTCTCCCACAATGATAAATAATTTCCTAGAAAGATCTGAAGAATCTGAACCTGAATGTGAAGACACTGATGACTAAGTCTGCAAAGAGCTTACTTGCAACACTGGTAAGCAATGGCCTAGCAATGGAAAGCTTTCGGCTGGGAAATTGAGTGTGAAGTATGCAATACTGCATAGAATTGGCACAGTAAACTGGATACCTACCAATCATACCTCAACCATTTCTGCAAGTCTAGGCAGATTCATCTATATGATTGGCAAAGGAATACAGTTTAACTTTGGAACCCACATCTTCAATCAAATTGTTAAATAATCTACATCAACTGTTGTAAAACTTCCTATATGCTACCCTTCACTTATCTGTGGGATGATTATGAATCAGTACCCAAAAGTCCTAGACTCTGCAGATCAGGTAATGAAAAGAGCATCTCCCTTAACTCTGCACAATAAATTATTCACTGGAAAACATGTCACAGATATTGCTCCAATATGCGCTCCAACATCTGCCGTTCAACCCTCAGAGGAGGACATCATTGCTCAGCTGAAAGCAACCTGCAAAGAGCTTGATGATATCATCAAGACAAGCACTGCCAGAAAAGAGAAGCTTGAACAACTGATACAAGTCCTGTCTGCTAAGTAAATCAAGGACACTGAGGTCAATACTGGAAATGTTGAGAAGGGTGATGAGGAAAACTGTGATGCAGAAGAAGATGATGAGGAAACTGAAGATGACCTCTGAGAGTTGTCTTCTCTTTATTTTTTGCTTTATGTTTATTTTGTTGTGTAAGGGCTGAATGCCCAGGATATTCTTTTGTTTCTGTTGGGCTTTTTTATGAACTGTTTTATTGGTTTTTGAGTTAGTCATTCTACCTTTGTCATATTGTGGCTAAAAAGGGGGAGAATTACTAACATCACTAACCACTACTGATTGCCTACTTACCACTGAGGGGGAGTAGATCTGTATTGATTGAGGGGGAGACAAGTTTGTTTCCGCTGCTGCTCTGATGGTGGTCTCCCTGATATGTTTCTGCAGGCCAATAAAAGTTAGTTTTAGCCAAAATCTGCCAAAGGGGGAGAATGTTGAGTCCTTGCCTTTGAGGTTGGCATTAATTTTGGTAAAACTAACTTAGCAGAAAAATGTTGGACAAGATGTCCTAACATGATGAACTAACTACAAATTAAGATGTTAGACAAGATGTCCTATCAGGTGGATTCGACATCTTTGTCTGTTACAATTTTGGGATAACTGTTTTTGGTAACAGGTGTGATTGGAGTATGACTTGACTCCAGGTGGCATCTGAGATTGTGGAATCAGAGATTCTGATTCTAAATGGAATATTGTTGAAGCGGTAGAGCGGCAAGCAACAAACATTTTGGAAGTATTTTTCTGGGAATTTATCGTGTCCACAGAGATTGGAATTGAACTGTCATTCGACGGTTTAATTGTTAATGGGTTTGGATTTAGAAAGGTTTTAAAGTATACAAACAAAAAAGTAAATATTAACACAAGAAAATTCATTCATCAGAGAGAAAAGACTTATCAAGCATGTATATATTCCACTCATCACAAACTTAAACCTATCGACCAGTTACACTCGACTTACAATACTCTTCAATATCACCCGATATCGTTCACAGCACATGTCCATCTCTGGCACACTCAACCATGCTACCCTCATCGGTACTCTCGCACCCGACTCAAGACACAGAGGCATTAAGTTTCGACACCCATGCGGATTGTTAGCCCTAAATCTATCTCTAGAGTTCAGAAACTAACAGATAATTATCCTTAATCGAAGTTTGTGAAGTTTATCCCTAACACGACCCAAACCCCGCGCATTTAAGAAAAAATAAAAAATAATCACCAATAGAGATTTGTAAATCAAATTAAATATAACGTCATGGGAGACAAATGTACATATGATCAAAGTACAAACATATACAACCCCAACAAAGAAGAAAGACATGAAGAAAATCAGAAATGAACCAAACACTTCACGGATTGTCAGAGCCCATCGATGAGAAATCCACCCCGGCATCATCCGTGTGCAAGCTCCAATGTTGTTTTCTAAGCTAATCTACTGAAAAATGAAGTTGATGAAGTTGGGAGAGAAAAAATTACCCCCAAACAACATAACCTAACAAATGAACTAAAAATAAGTTATATACAAAAAGTTGTCACGACGCCACCGCACGGCGCTATAATGGCACCTCCCGGCGCTGGCTTTAATTACACTCACACCAGCTGTACAAAAGACCAGCCTGGCAACACATATCTAGTACCTCCCGATGCTGGAAGTACCGCCCGACGCTAGCCAAAATTCCTAGAAAGCTACTGGAATTCTTATTCAAATTCTCTTCCGCTGCCGCACCACCTGGCGCTCAAGACGCATCGCCCGGCGCTGCGTCGCCTGCTGAGGCGCAGCTGACAGTAGACAGTAAAAATCCAGCATTGTTTTATTCGTAACTTTTGAACCGTAACTCCGTTTTTTGCCCGGTTTGAAGTGCTGGAAAGATTATTCAATGCTCTATACAACAATGGCAAGATATCCTTGATTGAATACCTGCAAAAATAAATGGAAATCAATTAAACTCATTGATATTTACACGATACGCAATATATACACTAAAACGTAAAGTAAACGTATTTACAAACGAAGCGGGGTTTATTAGAACGATATCAACAAAAAGTATCGATAAGTGCAACAAAACTTATATATAAAAATAGCTACAATTTGCACTTATCAAACTCTCCCCAACTTACATAATTGTTTGTCCTCAAACAAAAATCAAACAACTTAAAGAAACAGAGTGACAACAAAAAAATCACGAATCAACATGTTTTGAAAAACGGAAACAAATGTATGGTTCAAATGAAAAATGGTACACACAAAGTAAATACTTACCACTAAACTACGATGACAACATAGTCACGAAACAAATGTAAAATACAAAAATTCATGCCAAACATCCTAAAACAACACAAGTTCAAATGTGAATCACACCTAGCAAAAATAATCATCGGTAGATGAAAAACACAAAATGAGGTACTTATCACTCACACAACAATCATGCAAACAATAGACTAAATTATGCAACCATCCAAAAATCATATTGAACATACAAAGGCAAGAATCACAAGGACTTTTCAAGGTTGTAGCGTGGTCGGGTAAACAAACAAGAGTCAATTTCTAAAGGTAATTGAAACAAAAACTTGCCTAAACCTAAGGGAGTGATCAACTCACAAAAGTTCAAACACCAAATTCCAATAAACTTCTTCTTTTATCCCAAGTGTTACACAAAACAAAATACTTATTTAGCACAATTATTTGAACTCTTTTTTGTTTCCTTTCTCAAGGATTTTCTGTTTCTTTCTTTTTCACATTTTTATTTTCTTTTCTATTTCATATTTTTCTCTTTTTTCTTTTCTTTTTCATCCTCATAGAAAACAACCAATGAGTAAACAATCATTCTCTCCCCAACTTGAATTCAACCACATCATCATGTGAATACTCCCTACTTTCTAAGGCAAGGTAAAAATTCATACAACAACACAAAAAGTTAAAGGTTCAAGAAAAAACAAAATCCATTAAAAAATAAGTGAACTAAACACTCATAGACAGGCATTAAGTTCAAATAAAACATGGATAAAAAAGCTCAAAAGGGGTTACAAATGATCACACACTCACAAGGTGAATGACTATTTGGCTTGGTAGTTGTGCTCAAAATGAAACAAAATGCCTTGATCCTTTTCATGCTTTCATATAATCAACACAAATAAAGGATTATGCATAATAAAATCCAGTTAAAACAAGAATGTTGGTACTCCGTGCATATATGAACAATAGAAGGCTTCCTCACAAAAAGGGTGGGAATTAAAGTGATTCACATACGAACAAGTATACGAAAGAATGAATGGCATAGAAGTTGTAAAAAGCATAAGTATCATGAATATGCTAAAGTCAAGAAAGCGATAAACACATACCTTGGACGTGTACAAAACTTAGCAATATCATTACCATACATCCGCAAGTTGAAACGATCAAACGTGAAACATCACCACATTTCCTCGAGCTACTCAAAACAAGCTCAGTGACAAACACAAAAACTATTAATATAAACAAACTGAAAAACCGGCAGAAAATTCATTAAACAAGTTGTAAAGTGAAGATTTGAGAATTTACGAAAAATTCGAGTACAACTTGTTTAATGAATGTTCACCACACTACCTAAGCTAAAATGAAAAAGTAATAACGAAACAAACAAACAACAAAAGAAAACATGCTTATTTTACGTCGTAAGCTCGATGCCTTTACGGTGCTTAAGCTAGAAACTTCCTCTCTTCATGCCATGGTGATGCCTCACCGCGCAACCAAAAGCAAGCGTCCTAACCAAACACTTGAACAAACATTAAAAATATACAAGTATAAATATAAACAAGTGAAAATATACAATATGTGCGATATCTACAAAACTCAAAAACAACGAAACTATCGCGATGCAAGAACAATAAACCAATCCCCGACAACTGCGCCATTTTGTTGAAGCGGTAGAGCGGCAAGCAAAAAACATTTTGGAAGTATTTTTCCGAGAATTTATCGTGTCCACAGAGATTGGAATTGAACTGCCATTCGACGGTTTAATTGTTAATGAGTTTGGGTTTAGAATGGTTTTAAAGTATACAAACAGAAAACTAAATATTAACACAAGAAAACTCATTCATCAGAGAGAAAAGACTTACCAAGCATGTATATATTCCACTCATCACAAACTTAAACCTATCGACCAGTTACACTCGACTTACAATACTCCTCAATATCACCTGGTATCGTTCACAACACATGTCCATCTCTGGCACACTCAACCATGCTACCCTCATCGGCACTCTCGCACCCGACTCGAGACACAGAGGCATTAAGTTTCGACACCCATGCAGATTGTTAGCCCTAAATCTATCTCTAGAGTTCATAAACTAACAGATAATTACCCTTAATCGAAGTTTGTGAAGTTTATCTCTAACACGACCCAAACCCCGGGCATTTAAGAAAAAATAAAAAACAATCACCAATAGAGATTTGTAAAGCAAATTAAATATAGCGCCATGGGCGAAAAATGTACATATGATCAAAGTACAAACATATACAAACCCAACAAAGAAGAAAGATATGAAGAAAATCAGAAATGAACCAAACACTTCACGAATTGTCAGAGCCGATCGATGAGAAATCCACCTCGACATCATCTGTGTGCAAGCTCCAATGTTGTTTTCTAAGCTAATCTACTGAAAAATGAAGTTGATGAAGTTGGGAGAGAAAAAATCACCCCCAAACAACATAACCTAACAAATGAACAAAAAATAAGTTATATACAAAAAGCTGTCACGACGCCACCGCCCGGCACTATAATGGCACCGCCCGACGCTGACTTTAATTACACTCACACCAGCTGTACAAAAGACCAGCCTGTGAACAAATATCTAGTACCGCCCGACGCTGAAAGTACCGCCTGACGCTAGTCAAAGTTCCTAGAAAGCTACTGGAATTCTTATTTTAATTATCTTCCGCCGCCGCACCTCCTGACGCTCAAAACGCACCGCCCGGCGCTGCGTCGCCCGGCCCTGCTGAGGCGCAGCTGACAGTAGACGGCAAAAATCCAGCACTGTTTTATTCGTAACTTTTGAACCGTAACTCCGTTTTGCGCCCGGTTTGAAGTGCTGGAAAGCTTATTCAATGCTCTATGCAACAATGGCAAGATATCCTTGATTGAATACCTGCAAAAATAAATGGAAATCAATTAAACTCATTGATATTTACACGATACGCAATAGATACACTAAAACGTAAAGTAAACGTATTTACAAACGAAGCGGAGTTTATTCGAACGATATCAACAAAAAGTATCGATAAGTGCAACAAAAATTATATACAAAAATAGCTACAATTTGCACTTATCAAATATACGGTTTCCTTGTAAGGAGACATTTTTGGAAACTTGGGATTGAAGAAAGGATTAGGTCACAAATTCTGAGGAGCAGAATTGTTGCCCTTTTGAAGCCCAAGTCCAGCTGAGTTTTGCATTATAAATAGGTTGGATTTAACCTAGTTTATGTTATTGAATATTGCAGCTGTTTTAGAAGTACTAGGGTTTGTACTTGTGAGCCTCTCGTGTATTGTGTGAATACTTGAGAAGGATTGTTTTATTGAGTTGTAATATTTTCAGTCACTGTTGTGATTGGAAGGGAATTGAGAAGAGTCTCATACCTAGGAGAGTCTTAGGTAGAAATCTAGGACGGGTAGTTTCTAGGTGCTAAGTTGTAAACGTTGGAGTTTAGCTTAGAACCAATTCTACTTAGTGATTTCATTCCTTGCTCTGTAGCCCCCAGACGTAGGTGTTGTTGATCACCGAACTGGGTTAACAATTTCTGTGTGTTGTTTACATTCTGCAGTTTACTTTGTTCTTCCTTAATCCTTGTGAGAAGCAGAGATCAAGTCTCATGACATCTTGTCTGACATCTTTGTGATCTGCTTAGCCAGAATTTCAATCATTAACACGTAATTACTCAATAATTATGTAATGTCACAAAGTATGAAATGCTACAACATAGACTCATGCATGTGGTACCAACTCATTTTATGGAAACTGGGCCATCACCCTCCAAATATCCCCACCATAGGATTGATTCCCCCTTTGGAACCAGAGCTCGTCACAAAACACTTCAATCCACACAATGGGATTGAAGCCACCACTGGACCGGAGTCCTAAACATCGTCACAGGACCGAAGTTCTAGATATGCCATGAATGCATGATGCAAAACGTCATAATAAACACCATCATAGAATCATCAAAATTGTATCATTATTCAAGAGTATCCATCAAACAATCATAATATATCATCAATCACATTCTTCACAATTCATCACAATACTTCACAATGCATCACATTATAATCATCCCAACACAAATCCCTTATTTTTAATCCTAATTAGTATTGTTACTAGTTTCCCCTATGTTCTGTTACACCATCATAGTCTTACGGTTTGAGAGAAACTACGTTACACGCAAAATTGGGACAAAAATCGCAAAAACGAATAATTTTGGCTACAGTTCTGCCCATACGTGTATGACCATGCCCCATACGCGTATGGCCCTCTTCCCTCGCCCATTGGCTTGCGTACCATACGCGTAGGCCCATCTTCCCAGGCCATCCATACGCGTATCGGCTTATGCCTTACGCGTATGAGCAGAGAGGGTTCCCTTCTCAAAATTCCTCCCAAACTCCCCTTACGTGTAATGGCTAGCCCATACATGTATGCTCCTTTTCACAAGCTTCCCATATGCGTATTGGCCCTGCCATACGCGTATGGCCACTCTACCATATGCGTACCCTATGCGTACTAGCAGAGGGTCGTGCTGGCTCTGGGGATGGGTGCGTACCATACGCATATCACCCTGTGAAGCCCCCCTCATACGCGTATGGCGAGCCCCCATACGCGTATGAGCAGACGCACACTAAAAACCCAGATTTCGTATCAATGCGAAATTTCCCCTATTGCAGCACCTTCAAACTTCTAAATTAGATCCAAAACTACCTTTGATTCATTACAAATTCAAGGTTCTAATTCTACTTCATTCTTTTCATCAATTTTCTACCATTAGAACCTAATTTCGTTAACCCCCAAACCCACAATTTCATATCTGTTTTAATGCTCATCACAACAACAACATACACTCATATAATTCCACAACAATAACAACATTCAACACGAAATTCATAGTAGACATCACATACGCACAAAATTCACAATGATCATCATGCAAATTCGTCATATTTTCATCAATTGACACATAACAATAAAACCTACGTCTACCTTAAACCCCATATCATATATAACAACCCGGATCATCCCCCATACCTCGAATTTCTTTGCAATTGATTCTTTCTCTGCGTTCTACGGATGATTCCTCGGTTCTCTGTGTCCTAGCTCTCTTTCTTCAGTTCTCTCAACTTTCACGATCATACTAAGTGAACTTCCCTAATCCCTCTTTTCCTCACTTATTCCACCTAACATTACCATCTTACCCTCAGTGTTCGTCTCCTTTTATTTTAAATAATAGCTGTCGTACCCCAAATTTTGACCACCTTTCTTTTTTTTTCACCTTTTTATTGCTTATACGGATAAAAAAAATGGTGATAATAAGTAGTTTGTTTTTTAACATTTCTTTTAAAAAATTAAATATTATTTCTAAGCATTTATTAAAAAAAAAAAAAAGAGAGAGAAATAAAAAAAATATATTGTATAGGAGTGCATATTAAAAATTAGATTTTAGTTAGCATGTTACTCTTTAGATTTAATTTCATTTTGAATAAACATGGTAGTTTGTTTGGTAGAGGAGTAGATCTAAAGATGGTAAGGTAGAGTGCATGAGTTCGAATCCTACCTCCTCTAGTTTTAGGTTTTTCTTTACTGCTAACTTTTTCTATTTTATCTTTAAAACAATAAAAAATCATAAAAATAGTATTTTTTATTATTTAAATATTAATTTTCGTATTTTATTTAATGTATATTTTAAAATATTAATTTTTTCATTAAAATCATGTTTTTATGAAAAAATCTCAAAAAATCATATAAGTCAAAACAAAATCAAATCTATTCCATTTTCATTATTAGACTATTTCCTTTATTTAAAAATATTTTTTATTTTATTTAAATTCACTAAGTCATGAATCCATCCAGATTCATTGGCTTGGGCATTAAGAAATAGGGAGAATCATGTTAAATTGAATCATTCCAAAATAAGACGATCCCGTTTAATTCTTTTAACCTAATTTTTACCTATAAATACCACCTGTCGTCCATACTTTTGGATCATCCAAAATTACAAAGTTACTACCCTAAAGTTGTTTCTCTTCACATCGAAGAACAACAACAACCAAACCCTAAACCGCCATCACTCTTTCAAGAAAAGCAGAAGATCAGATCGAAGGCAAAACAGAGTGATAGGAATCGACTGCATAAAAGGGAGATAGCTCAAAAGTTTAATATTTTTGTGTACCGGGATAGACCTCGATCCTGTAGGTCGGTTTCACTTAATGTCTTACTTCTATATGCATTTGACATGTTGTTTTTGTTTGATATACATATCTAGGATATTGATTTATTATTGAACGTGTTCTAGTTGAGTTTTATTTTTATGCTATTAAATCGACAACTATCATTTTGGAAAAATCAATTAAAAAAATTAGCAATTCCTTTTAGTCTTGCTGTCTAAAAAAATCAATATCATACTTTAAATCTAATTCTAAATAACTATGTTTAATTTTTAACATAAATCAAATTTGTAATATCATACATATGACTAAGGCAAAGTACATGAAAATACAAACAATTCCGATCGCACACCACTCTCTCCACCGTGAACTTTTTTCTTTTTTTTTTTTCTCTCAAAGCTGGGTTTGGTAATTGGGCCTTGCGCCCAGATTACTATCTACACCCCTGTTTTACGAGCCCAATTACTTTTACGTAGTAAAATACACCCCCGCTGGATTTATTCAATTAACTAAATTATTTACATAATTTAATTAATTAATTAGGATTTTAATATTTTAATTAAGATGTAAAAATAGGATTTTAGGTTATTTTATTAGGATAAATATAATTAGAGATTTTAGGGTTTTATTTTTGGTTTTTTATATAGGGTTTGGGGTTTTAAATTTTGGGTCTATATTTAAAGTAATTTCTATTTAAATTAATTTCTATTTAAATTGGGATTTTATGGAAAATTTTTGGATTGAAAATTATATGGTTAATTTGGTTTTTTTTTATATATATTAGGTTGGGATTAAATTTATATTGGTGGGTTTATTGTACTTTGGGTATGGGATTAATATAAAAAATAATTATAATTAGGATTAAAATGGCAAAAAAAAGACAAAAAATAATTAGGGATTAATTTGAGATTATTTATCTTCAAGTAGCATTTTGGGATAAAAACTTAAGTTTCTTTAGGATTTTTTTTATATATTTTTAATACATTTAAAAGGATTTTTTTTTACACAATGAAAATAGGGATAGAGTTTGTGGATTTTACCTTTTTTGAAAAAGGATTTTTTTTTACAAGTAAAGTGGGATGTTTTAGAAAAATCCAAAGGATAAAATATGGAGTTTTTATAAACTATTAGGCTTGGTTTATTTTCTAAATAAATCAAGGAGATTTTAAGTTTGTTTTTCTTTATAAATGTTATGTTATATTTAATTTATTTGGTTAAATAAATTTAAAAGGGATTTAAGGGATATCATTGAGGACTTAAGGGATATAATATGATTCTTTTAAGGATTTAAAATTTGGAATAAAACTCTTTGTCCGAGAGTCTAAATAAGGGATGGGATTTAGGGATAAAACTCTTAGGTTCCAAGAGTATAAATATAGGCCAAGGGATAAGGATTTTGGGATAAAACTCTTAGGTTCCAAGAGTATAAACATAGGTCATGGGATTAGGATTTTGGGGATAAAACTCTTGATATTCGAGAGTATATATAAATGGATTAGGGATAGTACTCTTCGTCCGAGAGTATAAATAATGGATAGGATTTGGGGATAAAACTCTTGATATCCGAGAGTATAAATAAATGGATTAGGGATAGAACTCTTCATCCAAGAGTATAAATAATGGACAAGGATTTTTGGGATAGAACTCTTCATCCGAGAGTATAAATAATGGGCAAGGACATGGGATAGAACTCTCCATCCGAGAGTATAAATAATGGACAAGGATTTTGGGATAAAACTCTTCCTCCGAGAGTATAAATAAACGGATCGGGATTTAAGGGATATAACTCCTTATCTAGGAGTATAAATAATAGATTAAGGGATAAAACTCCTTATCTAGGAGTATAAATAATTGATTAAGGGATAGAACTCCTTGTCTAGGAGTATAAATAATAGATTAAGGGATAGAACTCCTTATCTAGGAGTATAAATAATATATTTAAGGGATAGAACTCTTAATCCAAGAGTATAAATAGTGGATTCGGTTTTGGGATTAGGATTAGGGGGTAGGAATAGGGGAGGTGAACTACGGTTACTCTGATCCTTCAAATTGAAGGTACGTAGGCATAGGGTTGTAAACCCTAGCGAGTACAATAATAAAAAAACTTAAGATTCTTTTGTAAAATAAATAAAAAGTTAGACGACAAACAAACATACCCTAAAATCTAAGGAGGATCTCATTGAGTACAATGGAGGTTAGGGGTGCCTAACACCTTCCCCTCACTTAACCGACTCCCGAACCTTAGGAATCTCTACCCTTAGTGTTAGTTCTTTAATTTTAAGGGTTGACATTAATTTTGTAAAACAAATAATAACAGCAATATGTTAGATAGGATATTTTATCTTGTTAAAGAAGAACAGGTTAAGCAAGAAGTCCTAGAGTGCAATGGAACATGTTGAGTTAAAGTGGTTTCGACATCTGGATCAACATGTCGTATCAAGATGTCCCATGCAGGACCATTCGACATCGCGCCAGAACTGAAGTGAATCAAAGATTTTGTTATGTCTTAACAGATCCAGAAGATTCAGGGAGTAATATGCAAATTCTATGTGGCGCTGAATTAAAAGGTCTGAAGATTCAAATAAGTAATTAAGAAGATTATTGGAAAATATACACTTTCTAAATATGGAGATATTTTAGGAAGTTATGGATTGAAGTCCTATTATGTAGCAGAAGTCTCTGCTGATTTGTAGCAGCTCATTTACTGTGTTTTTGTAGGCCCAAATCCAGTTGGGAATAGGTTATATATAGATGCTTTGTAACCTAGTTTTGGACTGAACCAAAGATGTAAAAGTTCTAGTATTAGGGTTGGTTCCTGTACCACTTGACATGTGAGTTGGACAGTTTGTTAGTGTGATCCTCGAAGCTGTTAAGTAAGAGGAGTATTGTTCTTGGAGGAAGCTTTTAAGTAACTCTAAGTTGTGTCTTGGAAGGGTGTCTTCCTTGTTGAATTGTTGTTTAGGTAAAGAGTCGTTGACATAGTGGCGGATTGTTGACTGCTAGACATCATTGCGATGATTGGGAGTGAGAAGAGTTTCTCATAGCTAGAGAGGATCTAGGTAGAAGGGTCATTGGGTAGTGATTAAGTGATGAGCTGTAAACGGAGAGTTTAGCTTTGAATTGATACTACTGATAGTGGACTTCATCCTTGGCTTGGTAGCCCCCAGAGTAGGTGTGTTAAACCGAACTGGGTAAACAATTCTGTGTGTCTTGCTTTTATCTTTTCAGTACCGTGATTTTTGTTGTATACCTTGCCATTTGTGTTCATGTCAGACCAGATGTTGAATGGCATGTTATAGGACATCTGGATTCTGCACATGTACCAGAATTTCAATTGGTATCAGAGCAGGTCATTCTGTTCTGTATCTGGATGAGATCCAAGGGAAGATACTTTCTGGTTCATGGTCAAGGTAGAAGCTTTCTACTGAAAAGTTGTTTGAACTCGGAGAAGTTCATATAGGTGTGAGAATGGTCCTTAGAAGTGGAGGATGGACTGTTCGGGACAGGCAGTGGCATGTGCTTGGTAGTGTGGTTTGATTTATTTTCAAACCTGTGGTATTGGGGTGTCACCTGGATTTTGATGTTAGGGCTGATATGTGACACCTGAAGGGTTGATGAGTTTGTGTGTTGATCCGCTGCGTTGTAACTGAGAAGGTTGTTCTTCTCTGAATGTATATCCTATGGTGATGAGATGTGTGCAAGACTGCTTCAACTTACTGTGTCAACGATACTTGAAGACGTTTGTTCAAGTCCACTCATAAAGGCATAAATAAGTGAAGTTGTAAGGAAGAGATCTGAGGTAAGAGAGAAGTAATTCACTTTTGCTTCTAACAGGACTAATCTCCAGTCTTTAATCTCTTGGTGAGTTCCTTGGAATGTGTCCTATCGTGTGTTAGAACATCACGACAGAATTGTGAAGAATTCTGTGGTCTAAAGGAATGGCTTAGCAGATGCTCTGGGTGCTGAACTAATGTGAGTTGATCACATGAGTTTAGAACCTACTCCTGATCTGGAAGAGGAGGCATCTGGGTGGTTTGTCTAAGAAGTTTCTGGCTCTGGAACTTGTCTTAGATGTGTGAGTTGGTCAAGGTGTGATCAACATATTACTTACTCCTGAGGTCAGTTTATTTCTGGTCCTTGCTGCAGGAGTGAAGAACCTGAGATTCAAGAAGTATTATCGCTAGTAGATTTCTTGGACATGAAGGTCAAAGATCGAAGAGGCATGATTTTGGAAACATCATCTGAATGATCGTGTGAAGCTAGATTAGTAGTGACTATGTGTGATCCAATCACAGTCTGTGCTGCTGAGAATGATAGGGATTACCATTGAAGAGTTGGATGAGAGAATACTGCTCACATGCTCTTGTGATGTGATGGGGTATTCCGTGTTTGGAATGTGGTTTTTCATAGTGCAGCTGGACTCTATTCTTGATGTCAAGACTGATGTCTTAAACACCTATTGACAGAACATTCTGTTCAGAATGTTGTTGTTTTTTTAGATCACAAGCCTCTACCGGCTGTGAAGGCTAAGCTGTAGGTGAATGTGTTCAGCAGGTGCGTTGAACTGAGTGTACATTCTTGAAGACATGGTATTCTTTGTGCAAAGGAGTACTGGTGATCTTGGATAGAGAAAAGTTGATCAGATTGGAATCATGTGAGTATTGGTACAAGGGATGATTGTGTTCAACTTGTGAGTTGAACAAAGAGTGAGCTCTTGAAGACATAAAGATGTGTCTTATGTTTTCCTTTCTTCAAGGTACGAAGAAGCACGTGTTATTCTTGATAGGGGGAGTGTGTATCGTGGTTATTACATGTCTAAAGGGATGTTCTGGCTTCTATTTTCTACTGCTGCATTTTTTATGTGTTTTGTCCGGAAGCAATTTAGGTAGTTGCATTAAGTGTGCTGGGATGTGGTGTGTGCAGTTGTGATCCTTATTGCATTTGGTTATTATGGAACAAAATTAAAACAGAACTTTATTGCACTATTGAAAGCATACAAGATTAGTAAAAGCAACAAACAAAAGGTCTAAAGGTTATCCCAACCCCCCGAATCAAGGAAATTTTTCCAATCTTCATCCCATTCATCATCAGAAGCTTGAAGTTGCACTTGGCTTTTCTTGGTGGCTTTCATCCTTGTCTCTGATGCCTTTCTTGTTCTTGTTGCTCCTGAAGTTGCCCCAACTGTGGACAATGTTTGGTCCTTCAACCTCTGTGGATCTGGTTTCTTGACTTCCTGCATGTGACTCTTTTCTGCATCCTTGTTAGAATGACTCATGGCTCTATCTGTGATGGCTGTTAGAAGCAAGGAGGCTTGGTTTCTTATACTGCATAAAGAGTCCTTGTTTGTATCGCCTAACCAGTCAAAGTGGTCTTTGGCTTGGGAACTTGTTTTCTTGGGAAACTATTTGTTTTCGCATTGGATGCCAGCACTTCGTGTTTGGCGCCTTGGTAGGTTAAGAGGTTGCCCTATTGTAACTAAAAGGATGAGCCTAGGCCTTGTCTAGTTGTCTGATGTGATTCTTTTGAGTTTGCTTTCGGTAAAGCTGCAGGTGCTAGTTGTGATCAGGTGGTTGTGACTACCTAAATAAAATACAGAAGATGTGTTCTTTTGGCTTATGCTGATGTCCTACATATTGTTACAACATCATTTTTAGTTGTGTATCCTGGATGGAGGTCTAGGAACCGTGCGTGTGGAGTTGGAAGAAGCAGCATTATCATCTGAAGTGGTTGTTCTGACATAATGTGGAGATGCTGATCTTGATGTTAAGTAGTTTGGTCTGGCAGTACATGACTACTTTCATGATGAAGACTTCATTAGGTGCTTGTGATTGTAAGGACTGGAGGTTGTTGTCAGTGGTGTGATCTGATCAGAATGGTTGAAGAAAAGGAGGTTTCTTCTAATACAAGTAAAAGGTGGTGGCAGTCCTTATCTTGTGTTGCGAGTAATCTAAAGACATCTATTATGGAATTTGTGAGAAATTCCAAATCAAGTGGGCTCTTCTATTGGACTTGGCAGACCATGTATCTGAAATTAACATGGTGAGATCTTACTCAACAATTACAAGTAGTGGCAGTACTTAAGTGTTGAGAATGTGAAAAAACTGTTGTGTTATCTTTGGTTGCTCATGTCAGGGGGAGTTAAGGCTGATGTCTATGGCCTATTACTATAAGTGTGCAGATTTTTGTGTAGCTTGTGTACTGTTCAACTTTGTGCAGTGTGATGTCAAACATCATGATGGGACATACCCTAGCTGCGTGAAGCTAGTACTTATGCAGAAGAAGTCTGAAAAGCAGAATTGTTGTATCTGGGAGAACTTATTTTTCTCTGCTGTTTTGAAGGAATCTAGAAGGGATTGTGAGTTGTACTGATCGGTAGAAGTCGTCTCAGAATCCAACAGAAAAGAAGATGTGCTTGTGTCTTGGAATGTATAAGTTTCTGTGGAGTCTTGGGTTGATAATTTTATGAGCAAGCAGACAATTGTTTGGTAAGATGTCTGAACATGGTACAGGACATGTTTCTTTTAAGCCAAACAAGGAATTATTCTGGTCGGTAGTGCAAGGATAAGGTGAAACACGTGTCTCTGCCTATGCATGGAACGTTATTGGCTTAATTTATAGTAAGATTCAATTGAGAAACAATAAAGGCAGTCAAGACTGTTTTGGAAGGTAAACATTAATTTTGAATGGAGTTTTTGGTACCTAAAATAGCGTTTCTTTGACCAAGAACCTTGACATATTCAAAGCTCGTTAATTCCAAAGTAACTGGTCAGCTATTTATAGGGGTTGTTCTCTTCTCCTTCAGCCAAGTGAGTATTCTTGTTTCACAAGTCTTATGGCGTTTGTTCGTATTTGGGTAAGCATCACTTGGGTCTAGTTCTGTGAGGGCCTTCTTTGCCAATTTTTGGCTAAAAAGGGGGAGAAAGGGTATGCGAAATGGTTTGTGCAGATGCCGTGTTTGGAGTCTGCAGTTCCAATTGTGTGTAGAAAGGTCGAAGAGGGTGCTCTTTCCTTGAGTTGGTGTTGAGTCTCTGTGACTTGTGTCCTGAGTTATGAACACAGTTGTGACTTGTGTTCTGAGTTACCTGGGTTGATAGAGTGATACTTCTTAAGTTTCATCTTATGCCACAGGTCGACTAGGGGCGTCTGATCAATTAAGGTGTGCAGAAATCTCTTATGCCACCATTGGTCCTTTGTGTCAAGACAGACGTTTCTTTTCTGGAGGAGTCTTCTACAATTAATCCGGGTCTGTCCTGGAAGGAAAAATAAATGTGTTGTATTAAGGGGGAGTGTCAGATATCTTCTTCCTCATGTACACCAGATATCTTCTTCCTCATGTGCACCAAATGACTTCAGGACTTTCTCTTCTTATGTCCTAATGTGCTGCCTGAAGTTATTGTGTTGTGGTGCTCGAAGGTGATGTTATGGAGCTCATAGAATATGCTGAAAAGAGTTGTCAAACATGATGTCCTAACATCATTCAAGTATTTCCAAGAAGAAGATTCTCCATGATTCTCCATGATTGCTGTTCACAGTAGCTACTGATGGTTACTGTTAGGATCAGTAGTTGCTATTGACTACTGACAATAGTGTAGGATTGTGATTACTGCTGTAATCTGAGTTGTAATGTTTATATATTTGTTTTAGCAAAAATTTGCCAAAGGGGGAGAATGTTAGTTCTTTAATTGTAAGGGTTGGCATTAATTTTGTAAAACAAATAATAACAGCAATATGTTAGATAGGATATTTTATCTTGCTAAAGAATAACAGGTTAAGCAAGAAGTCCTAGAGTGCAATGGAACATGTTGAGTTGAAGTGGTTTCAACATCTGGATCAACATGTCGTATCAAGATGTCCCATGCAGGACCATTCGACATCGCGCCAGAATTGAAGTGAATCAAAGATTCTGTTATGTCTTAACAGATGCAGAAGATTCAGGGAGTAATATGCAAATTCTATGTGGCACTGAATTAAAAGGTCTGCAGATTCAAATCAATAATTAAGAAGATTATTGGAAAATATACACTTTCTAAATATGGAGATATTTTAGGAAGTTATGGATTGAAGTCCTATTATGTAGCAGAAGTCTCTGCTGATTTGTACCAGCTCATTTGCTGTGTTTTTGTAGGCCCAAATCCAGTTGGGAATAGGTTATATATAGATGCTTTGTAACCTAGTTTTGGACTGAACCAAAGATGTAAAAGTTCTAGTATTAGGGTTGGTTCCTGTACCACTCGACATGTGAGTTGGACAGTTTGTTAGTGTGATCCTCGAAGCTGTTAAGTAAGAGGAGTATTGTTCTTGGAGGAAGCTTTTAAGTAACTCTAAGTTGTGTCTTGGAAGGGTGTCTTCCTTGTTGAATTATTGTTTAGGTAAAGAGCCATTGACGCAGTGGCGGATTGCTGGCTGCTAGACATCATTGCGATGATTGGGAGTGATAAGAGTTTCTCATAGCTAGAGAGGATCTAGGTAGAAGGGTCATTGGGTAGTGATTAAGTGATGAGCTGTAAACAGAGAGTTTAGCTTTGAATTGATACTATTGATAGTGGACTTCATCCCTGGCTTGGTAGCCCCCAGAGTAGGTGTGTTAAACCGAACTGGGTAAACAATTATGTGTCTCTTGCTTTTATCTTTTCAGTACCATGATTTTTGTTATATACCTTGCCATTTGTGTTCATGTCAGACCAGATATTGAATGGCATGTTATAGGATATCTGGATTCTGCACATGTACCAGAATTTCACTTAGGATTAGGATTTAGGTTTATCATTTATTTTCCTTAAAAAAATATGATGGCGACTCGAATATTTTTGTCGGCCGCGACAGCTGGCGACTCTGCTGGGGATGCCTCCCTAAAGAGAGTCTATCCTAACCTTTGGTTTTAGGGCTTTTGTTTGTTTGTCTTGGTTGTTTATTGTTTTTTTATTTTATTTTGTTTATTATCTTATACGTTTTTTTAATTTGTTTTTTATTTTATTATATTTGTTCTTCACATTTACTATATTATAATCATTACATTGGATTGGGACATTGTGATATGTGAAGCTAAAACCCAAACTTGGAGTACAACCCTAGATTAGGACATAGAACAGAAATGTTTTGGGGGGATGTGACATCCCAACAATTCATTGATGCTACACTCAGAATAGATCCTTCAAAGGTGTCTTCATGGTAGGGCTAGCCCCTAACGTAGAGGATGATTTGGATGTGGTCCGAGACTCTGATAACTTTTAGCCTACCCTTATTAACCCATGGTGATCCTAAGTATTCAACCCTCAAGGGTCGTTACTAGGATCTTCCTTGATGTGACTTATCCCTAAGGTTTACCATAGGAAGGCTTGATCCTTCTCATGGTAAAACAAGGGTATAGTCCGTAAATTCTAGGGACGTCATGTTGTCCAAAACCATATATCCTACATGTCAGGGGATTGGGTAAATAAGACTTAGATCTAAACTTAGACTTAGATCTATACTTATTATAGGAAGCCTACCTAGTTAGCGTCATGCTTGCATTTCACCCTTACCTTAACCAAATAAAAAACTTAATAAAAAACAAAAATGTCCATGTCATCATGCATTTAAAAACATTTTTTGCATATATGCATTTCAGTGGGGAATTTCAAAATGTGTTGTAGGTACATTGGAAAAGATGGATTCAAACAAAAGGGCTACCCTACGTATCAGAGTGCTAAGTACTGATTTACAAAGTCTCAAAAACCTTTGAGACTTAATGCCAAATCTGCTCAAAGGATGTTTATACACATGTATAGAAGGATCCTCGATCTCTTAGGGATCCCTATGAAGGTAGAGACCGTAACTGCTTTTGCACAACTTTATGATCCTTCTCTATGTGACTTCCTATTCAAGGATTTTCAACCGGCTCCTACGCTGGAACAATTTGGACTATACTTGGATTTACAAGGAGAGGGAAAAACCTTACAAGGGTATGGGGGCAAAAAAAACAAAAGAAAAGAAAAAAAAAGAAAAAGGGTCAAGCCTAAAAGACTTAGTTGTACCTATTGAAGATCCATCATCTCACTACAAGGAGGATAAGGAAGTGCAAAGGCTCAAGAAAGGATACTTGGAGGAGTTTAAGGCTCATTTGAAGAAAGCATTGGGGGCATCTATTTGGTTTACGCTTTCTTAGGTTCAGGAGTTTTTATTTTGGATTATTGTTTTGGGTTATTCCCAAGGAATTATTTTTATTCTTCTAAGTTTGGAAGTCATTTTGGATTTGGAATTGGCTAATGGATTTGAATTTTATAAAGTATTTTTTGCTCTATGTGTATGGGTTTCATCCTTTGAATATATTCATCTCTAACTATAATGGATTTTGGAATTCCCTCCAAATAAATTTTTAAGATTATTTAGCATACATCATGCATATTCATACATCAATGCATCAACATGCATTCAAAAAATAAGGAAAAAGGAATAAAAAAATGATTTTCTTTTATAAACTTTGTCTCAGAGTCATTAAGCATAACAATCTGACTTACCGACCTCGCACTCGAGCGTACCCAAGGGAAGCTATGGATCAGTTGGAGAAGGATCTGGTCACTCTAAGAGGAGAAATGGATATTGTTAAGGAGAATATGGACGGTATGAAACGCTAGATTGATCAACTGACACTTGCCATCCAGAATTTGATAGCCAGAGGAACCGAGTCAAGTCGTCGAAGGAAGGTTCCTACTCCTACCCCCCCCCCCCCCCCATGTTAAGGACAATAACCCTCAACTAGGGTTTGTCCATGATCTGGAATGTGAGGAGGCCAGAACTTCTAAGCAAAAAATTGTTAACCAACCTCTCGAGGGAACCGTCTCTCCATCTATTTCCAATGGGGCACCCCGTGAGAATTATGCAGATTGGAACCTCTAATACGAGGGTGAGAATCCAAGACAAGTGGCCCTCGAAAATAAAAGAACCACTGTTAGGGAGAGGAGAGGGGCTGATGATAAGTACAAATCACTTGAGGAAAGGTTGAAGGTCGTGGAGGGATTCAACATTTTTGGAGTGGATACTTTGGAAATATGCTTAGTTCCTGATGTGGTCATACCTCCCAAATTCAAGGCTCCGGACTTCGAGAAGTACAAGGGTGTCATTTGTCCTAAAAATCACATCTGGATGTTCGCCCGAAAGATGGGTGCTAACGCTACCAATGAGAAGCTGATGATACATACTTTCCTAGACAGCCTTAGTGGGGCATCCTTGGATTGGTACATGCAATTGGAGAGGATTCACATTAAGACTTGGGAAGACCTTGCAAGCGCCTTTTTGAAGCAATACCGGTACAACATGGACATGGCTCCTAACCGCACACATTTGCAGAACATGTCTCAAAAAGGGAATGAGTCCTTCAAAGAATATGCCCAAGGATGGAGGGAACTAGCTTCTCGTGTGCAACCTCCATTATTGGAAAATGAACTTGTGGCTATGTTTATGGATACCCTACAAGGAACGTACTACAAGAGGATGATTGGGGCAGTCTCAACAGGATTTGTTGACTTGGTTATCATAGGAGAGAGGATTGAGAACGGTTTAAAGACATGAAAGATCGGGCAGTTATCCTCCGATCAACATAACAATAAAAGGTATTCCGGAAATCATGATGTCGGCGTTGTAGACCCTGAAGAACCAAATTTGGGAGATAATGCATTACTGGGGCACATTGGGGCAACAGTCAAAGCCATGGAAGGGATGGAAGATGAATTCCTTATTAAGAAGGGAGACCTAACAAACTGGGGCAAACAATGGGAGTCACCTGAGGGGAAGGATTTGTTTGGTCTAGGTTACAAACTGGCTAATGAGGGATTAGAAGACAATTTTCATAGTTTTGGGTTCCAGGATAAGAGTCAAGCGGCTGCAATGGAAGAGGAAAAGGGAATGTCTAATTACGACAATTGGGAAACCGTCGAGATTCCTGAGATGATTTCTGTTTCGAAGTAATTTACTTTTTTCTCAAAATAATAATAAGTCCCTTGCTATGCCCAAGGCAAGCGGACAAAGCTTTGTAGGGCCACCTTTTATTTCATTGGATTATTTCTATCAATAAAATTGCATTTTGTTTTCAATCAAGATCTTTTTCTTTCATTTTCCATTTGTTCAAAATGGCAATATACCTTCTTTCAATATTTTCATTCCCAAAAAAGGATATTAATAAAAAAAACTTCCTCGTGCAAATCTAAAAATGAACCTATTGAAAATGACACCGTTATAATCTCGAATGACTTCGAATTACTGATTAACCAAGCGGAAGAGGGTGATGAGGACGAGTGTGAGCTTCCCGAAGAGTTAGCCAGACTGTTGGGGCAAAGGGACAAGGAAATACAACCTCATCAGGAACCAGTGGATGTGATCAATTTGGGAACTGAGGAAGATAGGAACGAGGTTAAAGTCGGTGCATCTCCGAACAAGGATAAAGGAGAGGTTGATCGAGCTATTGCAAGGATACACAGACGTGTTTGCATGATCATACCAAGATATGTCGAGACTTGATACAAGCATCGTCGAGCACAAATTACCTCCAACTAGAATACACGCCAATCAAGCAAAAGCTAAGGAGGACTAGACCGGACATGATCAGGAAAAAAGTCAAGAAACAATTTGACTTTTTGTCACAAGGTAACGCCTGTTGGGTTAAAGGACGTAGGAGTAACTTATCATAGGGCTATGGTAATATGGTGCATAAGGATGATATGATTACCAAGTCATAAAAGAAGAAGATCACATAACTAACTTGCAAAAGTTGTTGGATCAGTTAAGGAAATTTAAGTTACGACTAAATCCTACAAGGTGTACTTACGGTACAATATTAGGGTCTATGGTCAGTCAAAGGGGTACAAAGGACAAAGTGAAAACCATTTAATGGATGCCAACTCCAAGGACAAAAAGGAAGTTCGTGGATTTTTGGGGAGATTAAAATTATATTACGAGGTTCATCTCACACCTTACAGCTACTTGTGAGCCAATCTTTGAATTACTTAGTAAAGGATCAAGTCATTGAATGGAATGAAGATTGTCAAAAGGATTTCGATTGGATCAAGGAATATTTGCAAAAGCCACCTATATTGGTGCCACCAGTCCCAGGAGACCACTCATAATGTACTTAACAATACCTGAGAATTTAATGGGTGGTAAAACTAAGGGAAACATGATGTAACAGGGAGAACAGCTGGGTGACAGGTGTTACTAACCGAATATTACATCCAAAACGTCACTCAAAAGGCTATTAATTGAAGTATACTAGCAAACCATCTTGCTCATCAGCCAGTTGACAACTATCAAAGACATTATGGTTATAAAGGATTATGAAACTTCGGACTCCTATGAAGGACCTGGACCTGGATCTCGATGGAAACTTATATTTGCATAAGGATATGGGCTCCAAAGAGGGGCTATCACTCGGAGTGAAAATTCATCACTTAGGGTCATAATGGAAACATAGCTTGAAGAAGCAGAATGGGTACAAACTAGACTCGATCAGCTAAACCTCATATAAGGGAAACGCGTGGCTGCGGACAATTATATCAACTGGGAATTAAGAGAGCGTTCGACAAGAAAATTCGTCATCGCCTACTCGAAGAGGGAGACTTGGTGTTAAGGAAAATATTACCCATCCATAAGGACCACCACGGCCAATGGACCCCACACTATGAAGGGCCATATGTCGTGAAGAGTGCCTCCTCTGGAGGAGCACTAATATTAACAACCATGGATAGAGCGGATTTACCCACGACCAGTGAACTCCGATTCGGTCAAAAATGCTATGCCTAGAAAAAGAGGATAAAAGCCTGCTAAGTCGAAAACCCTAAAGGGCGACTTAGGCAAAAATCTAGGGGCCGTCCCGGTGGATTAAAAACTCGAAAGAGCAACCCAGGCAAAAATTAGGGACTTGAATAAAAAATGATACCCGACAAGTCAAAAAACCCTAAAGGGCGGCTTAGTCGAAAAAATGGTATATCATCCCGGTGGACTAAGACTCTAAAAAGAGCGGTCCAGGCAAAAGTTAGGGGATATCCAAAAGGCATATGACTGAAAACATCTCAAGTCACCCCGTACCAGGAATTCAGAAGGGAGCGATCATTCCAGCCGTCATCATCAGAAGCAAAGTGTCGTGATCTTGGAGATTTAGGGATATTAGCTGGTGTTACATTTAATAGGGACATAAATAAATTTGTTTTCTTATTGCCATTTTACATCTTTTCTGGATTTACGGTAATATCTCCTTATGGGAATTACCTTCCTTACGTATTATTACCCATTTTCGGGCCAATTCTCAATAAAATTTGCTTTTCAAATATATTTCTTTGCCTCCTAAATTATTCCGCTTGATTACAAGGTGCCGATTAATTGTGAAATAATGCATTGAAATATCGGGTATAAATAAAAGCTTTGAAAAGGGAAATGGATATTACATCGGTTTTTGGAATCATCAAAGGGATCATATTCTTCCAAAGCAGGATATAGGGGCTATACACTGACAGGAATATACGTTACAATCTAACCAACATGGGAGATTCTTTAACGGCACATTAAATAGGAATTAAGGGTATCATGGCTTACTACAATTATCAAAGTCTCAAGGGTCAAGGAGTCAGGACGTTATGAAAAGTATTATTTCAGACAAATTTCATGCATTGCATATCATAAAATAGGCGTTAACCCAAATAATGCATCATACATAAGAGCACGCATACATGCACTCATATACGCAAACATGCATACATGCATAGGGTTCATAATCACCATTAAAGATTTAATTCACGACTATATTGCGAAAACAACACTCCAGTAAAGGATTTTTAGGATTATCATCTATCAGTGAGTAGGGTCTTCACCTTTCACTTAAGCAACTTATCTCACTCACGGAGGGTGTGCCATCAAACATATCAGGGTCATTATTAGGAGTTGTACTAAAGGATTGTCTCAAGAAGGTTTATAAAAACGGGAAGGGGTTATACCAGATTTTATCTAGCGTACAGGGGATTCACAAAAGGGGATTTAACAAATGGATTCTATTTAGGGGGTTTTCATCGGAGCATTATCTACTAAGGGTTCATCAAGGATTGTCAGGAAATTTTAAGGGAATCTCATCGAAAGGGATTTATCAAGGGGTTTCTACCAGTTTTTTCTAAGGGGTTTATCAAGGGGTTTTGATTAGGATTTTTTAAAAGGGGGTTCCATCCAGGGGTTTCATCAAGAGTGAATAGGATATCACTAAAGTTCTATTTGATTCCAATAATATGATCAGATGATCATAAGAATCATAGACAAGATCCACCCGAAAGGGTCGAAACGGATTGTCAGGGATTATCTAAGGGGTTCCACCGGGTTTTACAACCTCGTCAAGGTTTATTAGGGGTTCCGCGAGAAGCGTTACAGGGGTTCTATCAAATTCAGGAGTTCATCAGGGGTTCTATAAGGGTTTGTTACTACGGAAATTGGAAGATTGTCATAATCTTACTTAACTTCCGTACCTAGGGATATTACATAGGAATTTTGGGATATTAACAGAGCATCAGGGAATGGTCCACACGGACTCTAAACCTATCAACTTCGCGGTCAAAATTAGGGCTCCTCTTGTATTTAATCGTCTCCTCCTCAAAGAAGAGGAAGGCTCACCGACATCATCTTTTTGATTCGAAGCCGATTAAATAGGGGCAGCTGTCGTACCCCAAATTTTGACCACCTTTTTTTTTCACCTTTTTATTGCTTATACGGATAAAAAAAAATGGTGATAATAAGTAGTTTATTTTTTAACTTTTCTTTTAAAAAATTAAATATTATTTTCTATGCATTTATAAAAAAAAAAGGAGAGAGAATAAAAAAAATATATTGTATAGGAGTGCATATTAGAAATTAGATTTTAATTAGCATGTTACTCTTAGATTTAATTTCATTTCGAATAAACATAGTAGTTTGTTTGGTAGAGGAGTAGATCTAAAGATGGTAAGGTAGAGTGCATGAGTTTGAATCCTACCTCCTCTAGTTTTAGGTTTTTCTTTACTGCTAACTTTTTCTATTTTATCTTTAAAATTAATAAAAAAATCATAAAAATAGTATTTTTTTTATTATTTAAATATTAATTTTCGTATTTTATTTAATGTATATTTTAAATATTGATTTTTTTCATTAAAATCATGTTTTTATGAAAAAATCTCAAAAAATCATATAAGTCAAAACAAAATCAAATTTGTTTCCATTTTCATTATTAGACTATTTCCTTTATTTAAAATATTTTTTATTTATTTAAATTCACTAAGTCATGAATCCATCCAGATTCATTGGCTTGGGCATTAAGAAATAGGGAGAATCAGGTTAAATTGAATCATTCCTAAATAAGACGATCCCATTTTAATTCTTTTAACCTGATTTTTACCTATAAATACCACCTGTCTTCCATACTTTTGGATCATCCACAATTACAAAGTTACTACCCTAAAGTTGTTGCTCTTCACATCGAAGAACAACAACAACCAAACCCTAAACCGCCATCACTCTTTCAAGAAAAGCAGAAGATCAAATCGAAGGCAAAACAAAAAGACATGAGTGATTAGGAATCGACTGCATAAAAGAGAGATAGCTCAAAAGTTTAATATTTTTGCGTACCGGGATAGACCTCAATCCCGTAGGTCGGTTTCACTTAATGTCTTACTTCTATATGCATTTGACATGTCGCTTTTGTTTGATATACATATCTAGGATATTGATCTATTGTTGAATGTGTTCTTTGTGAGTTTATTTTTATGCTATTAAATCGACAACTATCGTTTTGAAAAAATCAATTAAAAAAATTAGCAATTCCTTTTAGTTCTGCTGTCTAAAAAAATCAATATCATACTTTAAATCTAATTCTAATTAACTATGTTTAATTTTTAACATAAATCAAATTTGTAATATCATACATATGACTAAGGCAAAGTATATGAAAATACAAACAATTCCGATCACACACCACTCTCTCCACCGTGAACTTTTTCCTTTTTTTTTCTCTCAAAGCTGGGTTTGGTAATTGGGCCTTGCGCCCAGATTACTATCTACACCCCTGTTTCACGAGCCCAATTACTTTTACGTAGTAAAATACACCCCCGCTGGATTTATTCAATTAACTAAATTATTTACATAATTTAATTAATTAATTAGGATTTGAATATTTTAATTAAGATGTAAAAATAGGATTTTAGGTTATTTTATTAGGATAAATATAATTAGAGATTTTAGGATTTTATTTTTGGTTTTTTATATAGGGTTTGGGGTTTTAAATTTTGGGTCTATATTTAAAGTAATTTCTATTTAAATTAATTTCTATTTAAATTGGGATTTTATGAAATTTTTTGGATTGAAAATTATATGGTTAATTTGTTTTTTAATATATATTAGGTTGGGATTAAATTTATATTGGTGGATTTATTGTACTTTGGGTATGGGATTAATATAAAAAATAATTATAATTAGGATTAATATGGGAAAAAAAAAGACAAAAAATAATTAGGGATTAATTTGAGATTATTTATCTTCAAGTAGCATTTTGGGATAAAAACTTAAGTTTCTTTAGGATTTTTTTTTTATATATTTTTAATACATTTAAAAAGATTTTTTTACACAATGCAAATAGGGATATAGTTTGTGGATTTTACCTTTTTTGAAAAAGGATTTTTTTTACAAGTAAAGTGGGATGTTTTAGAAAAATCCAAAGGATAAAATATGGAATTTTTATAAACTATTAGGCTTGGTTTATTTTCTAAATAAATCAAGGAGATTTTAAGTTTGTTTTTCTTTATAAATTTTATATTATATTTAATTTATTTGGTTAAATAAATTTAAAAGGAATTTAAGGGATATCATTAAGGACTTAAGGGATATAATAGGATTCTTTTAAGGATTTAAAATTTGGAATAAAACTCTTTGTCCGAGAGTCTAAATAAGGGATGGGATTTAGGGATAAAACTCTTAGGTTCCAAGAGTATAAATATAGGCCAAGGGATAAGGATTTTGGGATAAAACTCTTAGGTTCCAAGAGTATAAATATAGGCCATGGGATTAGGATTTTGGGGATAAAACTCTTGATATCCGAGAGTATAAATAAATGGATTAGGGATAGTACTCTTCGTCCGAGAGTATAAATAATGGATATGATTTGGGGATAAAACTCTTGATATCCGAGAGTATAAATAAATGGATTAGGGATAGAACTCTTCATCCGAGAGTATAAATAATGGACAAGGAGTTTTGGGATAGAACTCTTCATCCGAGAGTATAAATAATGGACAAGGACATGGGATAGAACTCTCCATCCGAGAGTATAAATAATGGACAAGGATTTTGGGATAAAACTCTTCCTCCGAGAGTATAAATAAATGGATCGGGATTTAAGGGATAGAACTCCTTATCTAGGAGTATAAATAATAGATTAAGGGAGAAAACTCCTTATCTAGGAGTATAAATAATTGATTAAGGGATAGAACTCCTTGTCTAGGAGTATAAATAATAGATTAAGGGATATAACTCCTTATCTAGGAGTATAAATAATATATTTAAGGGATAGAACTCTTTATTCAAGAGTATAAATAGTGGATTCGGTTTTGGGATTAGGATTAGGGGGTAGGAATAGGGGAGGTGAACTACGGTTACTCTGATCCTTCAAATTGAAGGTACGTAGGCATAGGGTTGTAAACCCTAGCGAGTACAATAATAAAAAACTTAAGATTCTTTTGTAAAATAAATAACAAGTTAGACGACAAACAAACATACCCTAAAATCTAAGGAGGATCTCATTGAGTACAATGGAGGTGAGGGGTGCCTAACACCTTCCCCTCACTTAACCGACTCCCGAACCTTAGGAATCTCTACCCTTAGGATTAGGATTTAGGTTTATCATTTATTTTCCTTAAAAAAATATGATGGCGACTCGAATATTTTTGTCGGCCGCGACAATAATAATAATTTAAATAACATCATTCACATTATTCTATTATTATTACTACTAAAATCATTCTAATTACTCACTTAATTTTTAAAATGCTCTCATTATTCCCTTAACTCAATAATATCCCCCAACACAATACAAATACACCATGCGTCACAACATTTCATCAGAACTCACCAAAAATCATGAATAATTATAATAAATCAATTTAATAAATATTATAATTATTTTGGGGTGTTACATAATTGCCCGTGTCCATGCCCGTGCCCATTTTGCAGGTTTTTACCATACCCGTTATGGGTAAATTTTGCGGGTACCCACTGGGGATGGGTACAATTGTCATCTATAGTTGAGTATGTGTATCAAGCATGGTTAGCACCCTATAATCGAGTCACGCCTTTAGGGAACACGACAACAAACATGTACATCCTTGTGAGTTTGATTTTTTTATATAAATATTTATCAATTTGTTTATTGCAACTTTCTCTATTATTGTTTTAGAGAGTTGAATCTGCTCATTGGAGACTCAAAAACATGTTGAGTACTAGTCTTGGAGATTTGTGCGGAAGTTGGGATGTTGCTAACACCATGTTGAAGTTGCAATTAGGTGCAATTAGAGTATCATTTAAAAAAAAGTGTTTCCAACATTAAGCATAGTTATAACACTATGTTTTACTCGATATTGCACGGTTTTGTATTAAGACAGTGTATACAACACATTGTAAAAAAGTTGGAAAAGGTAAAATCCATTGGCTCTACAAAGTTGCATGTGGTTGCTTTATTAGGACAACACATTGGTTACCTTGTGTGTGTGAATTTGCAAGTCTTTAAACACGAGGTTATCCATTAAAGAGAGTGAAGTCACTGAAGAAGAGGGTGAGACATAGATGGACTTAGAAGAAGAAAATGAAAAGTCGAAGAGGTATTTTAGTATCTTGGATATCGTTGGCCAAAGGGCAATGAAGAAGAAAGTTTGAGAACTAACATATTCATGCACAACATCCATGTGTCCACCACCAGTGAAGTACAAGCCAAAAAAGGGAGTTAAGAAGAGTAAAAGAGGCAAGAGAGTGATGTGTATCGTGATCTTTTGCATTAGAAGTATGTTGAGGCCTCGCAGGGAAGTTTGACGATGAAGAGATCATCTAGTAAAGCTTCATCAATTCAACTGTCTAACAAGTGTTGCAGACATTTTTACCGTCTCAGTTTCCTATTTTTTTACATAACTACATTAAAGATATTATAGATGTGGATCATAATGGAAAATATGGTTTATGTGTTATTGCAACTTTACTTGGATTGGGTGAAGAGTCATGGTCTTTGGTTCAGATCTAGTTAACTAGTGAAGTTTATCTAAAAAATTAGTTGTATTCTAGGTTGTTCCTCTAAAGTAAGGAATTTGTTGCGAGTATCTAGAAGTGTCAACAAAGCCCTATATCACAAAATACTAATAATTAGTCCCCCAACATGACCCCATTTTTCTAGTCCCCCTACTAATGAATATATTTTTGGCTCCTTATTTTTAAGACCCTTATTTTTTATTGGGGTAAGGGGCTTAAAATCTCAATTGTTTAAAACAAAATATTTAGTTTTTTAAATATGCATTTTTTAAAAAAATAAATATTTTTGAAAATTAATTTTGAAAAACAATTATTTTTTGAAAAATTTTAAAAATATTTAAAAAAATTTTACTAAATAATGAAGTTGATTTTGTTTTAAAAAATTAAAAATTTTGATTTTTTATAAAAAACTGTTTATTTTTTTTTCGAAAATTAAAACAAAATTTATTTTTTTTCAAAATAAAAAAATTGATTTTTTCTGAAAATAAAAAATGATTTTCTCTGAAAATAAAAATATTTGATTTTTTTCAAAATAAAAAAACAGTTGATTTTTTCAAAATAAAAAAATAGTTGATTTTTTCTAAAAATATAAAAAAATGGATTTTTTTAAAATAAAAAGACGATTATTTTGCAAAAAAAGACTAATTTTTTGAAAATAAAAAAGCTGATTTATTCCAAAAATAAAAAAGTCAATTTTTTTTTCAAAAATAAAAATGTCAATTTTTTCGGAAAATATAAAATAAGTCGATTTTTTCAAAAAAAAAAAACACGACTTTTTCCAAAAATACAAAAGTCAATTTTTCTGAAAAATAAAATAAGTTGATTTTTCAAAAAAAAAAATTAATTTTTTCGAAAATTTAAAAAAAATACAAATTAAAAAAAAAATTAATTTTTTCCAAAAACAAAAAAAAAACCGATTGTTTTTAAAATTAAACAATCAGGGTTTTTTTAGAAGTCAATTTATTTGAAAATAAAACAGAATTTAAAAAAAATATATAATTTTTCCAAAATTAAAAAAAGTCATTTTTTTCGAAAAAAATGTAATTTTTAGGCGCCTTATAGAAGTCTACATATTTTGAGCTCATTTAATTTTAAAATATTGGACCTTTCTAGATTCATGATATGAATTACCAAATTGTTTTTTGAAACAATGTGATATTGATTTCGTTGTGCAATAACTTTAACATCACTTTGTTCCAACTTGTGGTATTAGTTTTGTTAATAATAATCATTAAATTCCCGTTAAGTTAATTGTCCATTAACTCCCGCGACGGACCGTTAGAGACAAAATTATAATGAAGATTTAAAAACATAAAAAATTAACATATATCTTCCGTTTTATATTATAAGTAAAAGTTACTTTTTAAATACATTGCATAATTAGTAATTTTTGCTTATTGATATTATCAAATCCTAGCAATTAGATCTATATATTTTGTCGGGGTTAAATCATGTTATAAAACTTGGATTCATGATACAATTATGTTGATAAATTATGACACTTTTGTTACTTAATTATAAAAAAAATTTAATGCCTATTGAATTTTTTAAAATTAAAAAAATAATTCCCGAATACCAGATTTTAAATATAACTGGTATCCTATATTTTTTATCAGATTTTAAAAAAATATTCCATATATCTTTTAATTGAACTTTTTAAAAATTTAAAATAAATGATTCAAAATAATCGGTTTAAATCGGATTGTTTTCAAAAAATTCAATAAATATTCGTGAATTTTAAAAAAAAAATTGAAATAAATTATCCAAAATAATTAGGTTATGTCTTATTTTCCAAAAAATCCTATAAATATTCGTGACTTTCTCAAAAATCCGGTACATATAAAAAAAATCTCATATAATTACTAGAATACAAAGATTTCATCAAGAATCCGATATACCTATCCAAATATCTGGAAAAAGTGTCGGGACAACATCTCTTAGAAATGGTAATCACCTTGAATCATTGGATGGACTTGCCATCCAAGCGGGAACAATTAGTATTTTAATTGTATTTGTACTGGTTGGAAAGGTAAGAACGAAAAGATTTTCAAGAACAAGGATATTAGTGCAGAAAATCGGTTGAAATTCATTCAAACGTTGTTAAGGAATTGACTAAAATGTAAGGCGGTCGGATTTGTTTAATTATAATTCATAGTGTCGAAAACTAACATGTGTCGAATTGTTTAGTGTTGAATTGTCGAAAGTGTTTCGACAGATTCATTTAGATGGGATTCAGATTTTGCTTTTATTAGATTAGATTTAATTTGATATGATTTAGATTAGATTTGATATTTTGGGCTTTTATAGTTTGAGCTTTGTCTTGAGATGCAAGCAAACCTAATTCTATAAATAGGGAGTTTCCCTCATTATTTTGTATCAATTACAACACTTTGTAATTTCTTACAGAATTCTGCAGTTGCAGAGTGAGTAATAAGAAGAGAGAAAGTCCCACAGTTTGTGGGCAGCAAGAACACTATTCATCTTCTTCTTCCCTATTTTCTTTCTACTTTTCTGTATAATTGCTGCGTGATAGTAGGAATTCCCATAGTTTTTTTGGTTGATTCCAACATCTGGTATCTAGAGCTCCGGTTTAAGAGATTCAAGGGCAAGAAATCGCAAGAACGCGATGGCTACGAATCATCCAAACGACCATTTTCCAGCAAACCTTCCAATTCTCAAGAAAGATAATTATGAGAATTGGTGCAAGCAAATCAAGGTTGTTTTCTGTTATCAAGATTTGTGGGATCTTGTGAAGGAAGGAATAACAACTCTTGAAGAAGGTGCGACGGATCAAGAAAAGGCTGCATTCAAAGAATTGAAGAAGAAAGATTATAAAGCTCTCTTTATAATCCATCAATGTGTTGATGCAGATAACTTTGAGAAAGTTAGTGATGCAGAAACAGCGAAGGATGCATGGGAGATTCTGGAAAAATCGTTTGGAGGCGCAGAGAAGGTGAAAGAGGTGAGGTTACAAACTCACAAAAGGGCGTATGAATTGCTTCAGATGGAAGACAATGAGAGCATAACAGATTTCTTCACAAGAGTTACGAGACTTGTGAATCAAATCAAGGTGTGTGGAGAAGTGTTGGCGACGAAAGCAGTTGTCTCAAAGATTTTGAGATCGTTGGCTCCAAAGTTTGATCACGTGGTAGTAGCCATAGAAGAATCAAAAGATTTGTCGAAGGTGACGAAGGAAGAGCTTCAAGGGACACTTGAGTCTCATGAACAAAGAATGGCTGAAAAAGCTGCAGGCAAGTCGAAGAATGATGTGGCCTTGCAAGCTCAATCAGCGAAAGATAAGAAGGGTAAAGAAAAGATGGTCGACAAAGGTAGAGAAAGCTACAACAATTCGACAGGCAGAGGAAATCAGCAAGAGGCGAATTGGTCGAACCATAGAAGGACCCAGAACCAAGGCAACCAAAGAGGTGGTGCTGCAGGTAGAGGAAGAGGTGGTGGTTGAAAGCCTGACAAAAGCCACATTCAGTGTTATAATTGTCACCAGTATGGTCACTATTCGACAAAATGTCCTGAAAGAAAGAATCAAGAAGATGATGCAAAGCTGGCGAAGCATGAAGAAGAAGAAGGTATGATGCTGATGGTTACAACCAGAGATAATGAGAGTTTCAAGGACCAGTGGTACTTGGACTCAGGATGCTCATCACACATGACTGGGAGGAAAGATTGGTTTGTCAACATGAAGCCCTCGTCGAAGAACACGGTGAAGTTTGCAAATGACAACACTCTAGCAGCTGAAGGTGTTGGTGATGTTCTGATTATGAGGAAAGATGGCAAAAGGTCAACAATTTCCAATGTGTTGTACATTCCAGGCATGAAGAGTAATTTGCTCAGTATAGGGCAGCTTGTCGAAAAGAACTACAAGGTAGTTGTCGAAGACAAGATGATGAGAGTTCTCGACGCAGGTGGTAGGTTGATCTTGAAGGCTCCAATGTCTCAGAATAGGACCTTCAAGATTGAACTCAATGTGATGGAGCACAAGTGTCTAGCAACAGCATCCAGTAGAGATGAGTGGTTATGGCACTTTCGACTAGGCCATCTCAACTTCAATGACATCAGGGAGCTAAAGAGAAGAAATATGGTGTCAGGATTACCAGAAATCGACATTCCTAGTGAAGTTTGTGAAGAGTGTGTTCAGTCGAAACAACACAAGAATAGCTTCAGCAAGGATGCAGGAAGGAAGTCGAAGGCTATTCTTGAAGTCATATACTCTGATGTATGTGGTCCAATCCAGGTGGATTCGATTGGTGGCAACAGATACTTTGTCACGTTTATAGATGACTTCAATCGAAAATTATGGACTTATCTCATCAAGAAGAAAAGTGATGTGTTTGAGGTATTTGTCAGATTCAAATCCATGGTCGAAAGACAGAGTGGTCGAAGGTTGAAAACTCTGAGAACTGATGGTGGTGGAGAATATGTGTCGAAAGAGTTCGATGCATTATGTAGAAAAGAAGGGATTGTGCATGAGGTGGTGCCACCCTACACTCCACAGCAGAATGGGATTGCAGAACGCAAGAACAGAACCATCATGAACATGGTAAGAAGTATGTTGAATGGAAAGCATCTACCCAAAGAATTATGGGGAGAAGCAGTTTCGACAGCAACATATCTTTTGAACAGGTGTCCGACAAAGAAGCTTGAAGGAATCACGCCAGAAGAATGTTGGTCTGGTGACAAGCCTAGCCTTAGTCACTTAAAGGTGTTTGGATCTATAGCACATAGACATGTGCCAGATCAGTTGAGAAGGAAGCTTGATGACAAGTCGAATTAGATGATCTTGATAGGATATCATTCGACAAGTGGATACAAACTGTTCGACCCAGTGAACAAGCAGATTGTGATCAGCAGAGACGTGATCATTGATGAGCTTAAGGAGTGGGACTGGACAGAAAATGTCAACAAAGATTCAGTAAGAATCAGTTGTGAAGAACCAGCTAGAGAAGCTGAGAGAGAAGTTCGACAAGAAAGTGTCGAAGAGCAAGCAGGACCAAGTAGACCTCGTCGAACAAGACAAATGCCAGCAAGGTTGCAGGAATGTGTGATTACATCAGATGATGTTGTCGATGAAGAAGGTGAACTGGTACACTATGCTTTCTATGTAAATGTCGAACCTGTCAATGCAGCTGAGGCATTGAAAGATTCGAAGTGGGTGAAAGCAATGAATGAAGAAATAGAATCCATCGAAGTCAACAACACCTGGTCACTTGTCGAATTTTCTGAAGGCAAGAAGGCAATTGATGTGAAGTGGGTTTACAAAGTAAAGTTGAATCCAAAAGGTGAAGTAGTTCGACACAAAGCAAGACTCGTAGCGAAAGGATTTCTTCAGAAGGAAGGAATTGATTATGACGAAGTCTTTGCACCAGTTGCTAGGATCGAAACAATCAGGTTGGTTGTTGGTCTAGCAAATATGAATAATTGGCACACATGTCAGATGGACGTGAAGTGTGCATTCCTGAATGACCCCTTAGACGAAGAAGTTTATGTTGCACAACCAGTTGGGTTTGTGAAACAAGGCAAAGAGAGAAAGGTGTACAGGCTGCATAAAGCCCTGTATGGACTTAAGCAAGCTCCAAGAGCTTGGAATAAGAAAATCGACAGCTTCTTAAGGGAGAAGGAATTTGTGAAGTGCACAACTGAGCATGGAGTATATGTAAGAAGAAGCAATGGCGAATTGCTTATACTATGTCTCTATGTCGATGATCTGTTGATAACAGGAAGTTGCAAGAAGGAGATCGAAGATTTCAAACGTAACCTGAGTGAAGAGTTTGAAATGTCAGACTTGGGAAATCTCTCATATTTCCTTGGCATCGAATTCTACAAGAGTAGTAGAGGTTTGATGATGCATCAAAGAAGATATGCAGGCGAAATATTGAAGAGATTTGAGATGCAAGATTGCAACTCAACTTCGACTCCAGCTGAGCCCAGACAGCAACTGTCGAAAAATTCAGATGAAGATGATGTCGACCCAACCCAATACAGAAGACTTATTGGGTCACTTCGATACCTTTGTCACACAAGGCCTGACTTAGCATACAGTGTTGGTATGGTAAGTAGATTTATGCAGAAGCCAAAGGTATCACACCTAGCAGCGGTGAAGAGGATACTAAGGTATCTAAAAGGAACTCTCGACTATGGCATTTTGTTTCCAGCAGCTGATGAAGGGAAAGAATGCAAGTTAGTGGGATACACAGACTCTAGCTGGTGTAGTGATGCAGAGGATAGAAAATCCACAGCTGGATATGTGTTTATGTTAGGTGGTGCACCAGTTGCTTGGAGTTCGAGAAAGGAGCCAGTAGTGGCATTGTCATCATGCGAAGCAGAATACATTGCTGCTTCTCTTTGTGCATGTCAAGCAACATGGATGGTGAATCTGGTCGAAGAAATTACATCAATGAGTTATGGAGCAATTACCATGAAGATCGACAGCATGTCAGCTATCAATTTGGCGAAGAATCCAATAGCACACGATCGAAGTAAGCACATCGAAATGAGGTTCCATTATCTTCGAGAGCAGGTAGCAGAAGGGAAGATGAAGTTGGAACACTGCAGAACTGAGAATCAGATTGCAGATATCATGACGAAGGGAGTGCAGGTCGAAGCCTTCAGAAAGCTAAGGACTATGATGAATGTAGATAGTTTAGACACAATGAATTAGGTGGTGTGTTAAATTATAATTCATAGTGTCGAAAACTAGCATGTGTCGAATTGCTTAGTGTCGAATTGTCGAAAGTGTTTCGACAAATTCATTTAGATGGGATTCAGATTTTGCTTTTATTAGATTAGATTTGATTTGATATGATTTAGATTAGATTTGATATTTTGGGCTTTTATAGTTTGGGCTTTGTCTTGAGATGCAAGCAAACCTAATTCTATAAATAGGGAGTTTCCCTCATTATTTTGTATCAATTACAACACTTTGTAATTTCTCACAGAATTCTGCAATTGCAGAGTGAGTAATAAGAAGAGAGAAAGTCCCACAGTTTGTGGGCAGCAAGAACACTATTCATCTTCTTCTTCCCTATTTTCTTTCTACTTTTCTGTATAATTGTTGCGTGATAGTAGGAATTCCCATAGTTTTTTTGG
This sequence comes from Lathyrus tuberosus, assembly GCA_022829125.1. NCBI lineage: Eukaryota > Viridiplantae > Streptophyta > Magnoliopsida > Fabales > Fabaceae > Lathyrus > Lathyrus tuberosus. The sequence continues at coordinate 237,184 of JALAZF010000562.1, forward strand.
TTGATTCCAACAGGATTTAATTATGCTCTTAATCAATAGATTCTTAATCCATTCTGGTGTTTATAATGTTAATTAGCAATTCAGATCATAGTGGTACTGATATGCCGGGTGGATGCAGATCAAAGTATATACTAATTTGTTAGAATATGGGTGTTGTTTGGCAAGAATTATAATTTGGTTTTGTAGCATAGTTGTCTTGACAGGTTGGGCTGGTATTTTGTTTCCTTTTGTTGTTAAGGCTGTGTTTGGGGGTGGTTTGTAAAATGGTTTTGAGGCTTGTCTGGTGTTATTTTGGAGGCGCTTTTAGAGTGAGGCTGTGAAGATCTTCCAAGTTGTGCTTGGAGGTGTGTCTTTGCAGGTGTTTAGATGCATTTGAGTTTCTTTCTGGTTGCATCTGTCACTGTATTCTTGGCAGGGAATCCAATTAGGGAGGGGTGGATCTGGAAAGCTCTGTTATTGAGGCCTGACAGTATATGTTCTTTTTGCGTGCATTAGTAGGTCTATGATTTTTTCTTCTCAAGAGATTTAACACTGTTGTGTGTGCAGGACTGGATTCAAACACATGACCTCTAGTTAAACTGTCTTTTGTATTGCTGTCTTTTGTGTGTGCAGGACTGGATTCAAACACATGACCTCTAGTTAAACTGTCTTTTGTGTGTGCAGGACTGGATTCAAACACGTTAAACTGTCTTTTGTATTGCTGTAAATGCGTCCTAGGACTTGTTTGGCAATAAAACTTTGTTTTGGCTTTTCAAAAAAAAAAAAAAAATTATGAATTCAATAGCGCACAAGCACTCGCTGTACACATTCATCTATTCATTTAAAAGCAGTTTTGGACAACATTGTATGTATAGTCGCAGCTAGAGAATCAATTTGAATTTTATGTTTAGATCTTCAATTCAATCATCTCAAAGTACATATTCCTAAACACTCCTTTGAATTAGGCTTCATGAAGCTAAAGCAAATGAACATTTCAAATGCTTGTTAACACAACAATCATAAAACCAAGAACCAAAATCACCATAAAAACAAAGGTAAACACTACATAGTTTAACATATCCGACATAGATTAGATCATAACTAAGTACATCATATCACAAATCATAGGCTTGCTTGCCAGTGAACTTGACCTCAATAGGACTAGCATTCTTACCAATTGACCTAAAGTTCACACCAACCCCTTGGCGCCCAGCGTTCACTTTCTCAGGGTACACACCATCCTTGGGATGCAAATACTGAACTTCCCCATTAGGGAACACTCTATAGAACTGATATTTGATCTTGTACTTTGACCTTAACCTAGTTCCAAGAGCTAGACATTGTTCTTTCCTTGCAAGTTTGAGAAGATTGGGACCTTCTCTCATGATGGCTGCACCACCAGTAGGCATTTCAAAGATTTGTTCTTTTGGTGATTCCCATGTGATTACATAAAATTCTTCCACTTGGGCCTTTCGCAAAAGGCCTCCGGTGCTGCCACCGAAGATCGGGGAGGGAGTGTTGGGGTCTAACTCAGGTGGGGTGAAGCCAGCGGGTGCTTCTTCCTTAACTGGTGTTTCTAATGCTTTCTCAGTTGCGGATGTTCTGATGTTTCTTGAAATTGTGAGACTGAGAGGCTTGGGGTTGGTGAAAGATGAGGTGGGGGGTTGTTTCCATGGGACAGAGATACGGTCGTTGGGTTTGGGAGTAGAGAGAGGTGGAGTGACGAGGGAGGTTTGAGCTGCCATGGCCATGATGAATTGGACACAAAGGTTGTTTAGATTGTTGGGTTTGTGAAATATCAGAGGTTGTTTTGGATGAGTGTTTTGGATGTGGATAAGATTATATGATGACTTGGACCAATTAGAGTGTGTGATTTTGATTGCATGTCTCACAAAAGGCTCACAGCTTGATGGTCCATAATTGAGTTTTAAAGGATTTTCAAAATCTACTATTACCCAAAGTTTTTTAACTTATGTTTGATTTTTTAAGAATTCAATGACAATACATTTCACTCATACAGTCATACACTCTAGCCTAGTCTTGGCATAAAACGAACATAACAATGCTTGAATAATAATCATGGATAACCTAAGCCAATAATTTATTCTTTATAATACAGATACTAGACATGACATCGACACGGTTTATATCAGACACAACATTGGCATGTCCACACCAATGATAATTTGAGAAAATAAAATAATTAAATATAACACCACATGTGTCAAAGTCTTACCGAACACCAGACCTATCTTCAATCTGAAATATCAGTACTCCATAGTTTATTCGCCACCCAAAGCCTTAGGTTTGATACATAATAAACAGCAAGAATTCAATGAGGAGATACCACCAAGCTGAGCAGAGTTAGATGGATATACTATTAGGAATTCCCTTTCCAGTGAGTCCACCCTCTCTAGAATAATCAGAGGTATTGGGAAACAGAAGGGTATAAGGCAACTTCACTGGCCCATTTCTGTTCTTCAAACTTGGGTCCTTGTTTCTTTTCATGATATTGTTCTCAATCTCCAACAACTTCTGCGAAAATCGCTTGAAAGCCGCCAACGGTTCAGCATCTAAAGTCCAGTCAGGGTCTACTGTCTGTCCAAGGTAAACTTCCTCAGTCGAATGCCTCGACAGAACTTCTATCAATGACACACCAAGGAGAGTTTGAAACTGAGCTGTGATTGTTTTCAAGAATGCTAATTCCGGATCAAACTCAAGCTCTTCATACTCTGGCGTACCTGGCTCAGGCATGAACCTGCGACTAACAGTTGGACGATTAGGCAGGTAACCGGCGTAAGGATACTGTCCAAAGTTCACAGCTGCATGAAAAGCAGAAGCCACCCATATGATAATAGTACATGATTGAATGAGCTCAATTCTTGTCTTCATTTGTGGCCACCATGACTTATCTTTCAAGTCACCGTGACCCTCGTTGCGAACTTCTTTCCACCAGTGTTGAAGTTCATAGTCATTCTCAACCATTTCATCAGACGTGTAGTAGAATTTACAATACTCACTCACCCAAGTTTCAATTGCATCCCAAATTTCCAACCCATCAACAGCAAAAGGATAGTCCTCTATCAGAAGTTTGAGTCCACGAGGGCTATTTGAATCTCGAACCGCTATCCCTCTGAAAATTTCAGCCAGATATAATTACAATTTTATTTCGATAAATTGAACTATAATCCTATCCGAAGTACTATAATAGGTTTATGATTTTGAAGTTACCTCTTGAGTAGATTAGCAGGCAACGCCTGCTCGGTGAACACCCAATCTTTATATACTACAGCCGACATTTCCAGGGCGTATTTACCAGGAAAAACTGTGTTCTCTAGTACACCTCCAGCATTGATTAGTGTATGTCTAGCTAAGGCATTTATATGCATTGTATCCTTAAAGTGTGGCTTCAAGAGCTTGTGAACCGGATGAAGAAGACTCAGTTGCCTGTTTGTAGCTATTAAAAATGGTTCAATCACTGCGTGAGTATATAACCAATGGCTAACTAGTTGATGATATCCTGAGTCATTCACAGCAGCATATGCTTTAGCCAACTGCCAAACTGTGGCTGCTACTCCTTGTGATGGAGTAAAAACTCTGCTGACAGCTCCATGTTGTTCACCTTGTGGATGAGGTAAGCTTAATTCAATAGCCAGTGGCTTCAATGTTCCATCATGTTGTAGAAATAGAACTGTTCTGGTAGCATAAGTCTTTGTGTTGGTAGAGTTTATTCTACTTAGGTATGGCATTAGAGCATCATGATGGTCTAATATATATAGTTTATTCCTTTGAATAGCCTGCAACATAAAGATTAATTTCTGTTATAGATAATGATTATAGCATTCAACATGGATTTGGCTTCTTTTCGAGGGTCGTCTTTGAGGGAGTGTAAAGCGGACTACTGCACAGGGGGCTAAAATATGCACGGTTGAACTGTGTGCTAAAAAGGGTCTTAAAAATTTGTCACGATTAAACTGTAGAAAAATAGTCCCTATTTGTTATGCCACAGTTAAACCGTGATAAACCTACACAGGACCTCCGAAAACTTGAGATGACTCTACTTTATTTCGTATGACTATAGTTAATGAATAAGTGAATTTTGATCAATATGAGTACCTCATCTATTGTGAACCCATCTAAACTATTTGCTATGTGCTTTTCTTGGATTGAACTGTTTTGGTCTCCATAGACACTAGGATCAAGCTTGCTTGCTGGAGGAAATTCCTTCATGTAGCACACAAATATACATCAATTTTTGAAAAAAAATATATTTGTTTTCATTATCTAATTTTACTTCAAATTATAAAATCGTTACTTGGAGACGGCGGATGATAATAGGGTTAACACCAGCGAGCATTTCTCTTGCAAACTCCTCGTCGGTCCTCCATGCAGTCTTACTAGCTACAAAATATATCCAACATTAACGATGCGAAAACAATATCAATGGTTCCATCCTATTGAAAGTAGATTAAATCGGTCTACCTTTGATCACATCAGGCACTGGGAATTTGAGGAATTTCTCACCATCATTCCTAACAAGTTCCCTAAGAATCTCATAAGGAATAAGTTCTCTAATTTTACTCTGCAAAGCTCCACTTGGGAGCTTAAAACTTCCCTCATAAATATCAAACACATCTTCAAAAGTGTCAAACTCATTAATAGTTTTGTCACACAGAGACTTAAGCTCCGGAAGCAAAACCTGAGCAACGGATTTGAGTGCATAAGCTAGAAAGTCCGAGAACTTTACATGTCCAAACTGTTCATCTCTTGGTACATAAACATTTAGATTCAAGAGATGCAGTCTTGACTCAGTTTTAGGATCTGCAACAATGACAGAATGAATCAGATCAACAATGAGTGTTTGCTATCAATACTAGTCCAAATTCGAACCTGTTTTGGTAGGTGGACGACTAGTTCTTCCTCGACGCGGATAAGGAAACTCAAGTGATCCTCCGATAACGGGACGTGCGTAATCTGGACCATCATCTGGAGTTCCTAAGTCATTGTAAAATGCATAGTCATATACTCTATCCCACTCATTGAGTTTTCCAACTCCTTTACCACGGAGAGCTGCAAGTTCTTGTTCTCTCAGCTTGCGCAGTGGCTCTGGTGTTTCACATGGAAGATAAGCCTGAATCACACAACCAGTTTCTTTAAGATTATCAACTTGAGAATAAAAAGTATTGACTTGAGAATGATGCAAAATAATAAGAGGTACAATTAGAGGAAACAAATAATATTATACTTGAGTGAATAGACTAACTAATCTTTGAAGATGTAGTGTGATCAAAATAGTCCCTCAATTTTCTAAATTGGCAAATAGCTCCTAGAAACTAAGAATGCCATTCAAAATAGTTCTTTTATTAACTTTTGTTGTAAGATGTGATGATGTGGTAAGTTAACTTGACATATTTATCACATTGCACATGCCCATTGATCATTGATCTCACAATTGTGTTAGTAAGGAAAAAGATAAACTATAGGTGGCACACATATTTTTACAATTTATTTAATAAATGATATACTATTTTATCGGATTTTAACAAACTCGATATTAAAGAAGAGGATTAAAACTATAAATACTCCATCCGGATTCAAAAACAAGAGATAAAATAATCATTAAAAAGGATAAGTAACATTAACGCATTTGAGTCAGAAAGCATATATATTGATGTGTGAAAAGTTCTTAGCAGTAAAAGTATTGAGTGATTCACCACTCTTTAACGAAATTATGAGATCAAAGAAAATGGCGAATAAATTGAGAATAAAAACTTTAATTTCAATCTATAAGAATAGTGAAATATATAAAATTGTGCAAATTATAGGAGGATTATGGAAAAAAGTGATTGAAATGAGATAGACAAGAAACTCTAATTAGTGATAGTCAATTTGATTTTATGTTTATGAGGTAGATCATGGAAGCGATGCATCTCCTACACCGTATGATGGAACGGTATCAAATAAGCTAACAAGACTTGTACTTCATTTTCATTGACTTGGAGAAGTCGTATGATAGAATATCTAAAGAGATTTATGGAAATCCCTATAGAAGAAATGGGTTAGAGTTGTTATATCCAAGTTATCTATGATATGTATGAGAGGGAGTATCAACTAGTATGCAAACAGAAACTGAAGAGCCTTAAGTTCATTATAATGGAATTGTACCGAGGTTCAACTTCAAACTCTTATCTTTTTACTTTAATTTTGGATGTATTCACTAAACACTTTCAAGAGGTATCATTAAGATGTGTTTTTTTTTAAGATAATATAGTCCTACTTGGAAAATTGAAAGATAATTTAAATGAGGGGTTGAAAACGAGTCTTAGAAACATATGACTTCCTCCTAAGCAGGAGTAAGATGAAGTATATGAAATGTTAGTTTAGCAAAAGGAGAAAATGTCTTTAACTTAGAGGTAAAAGTTTGAGACTATACCATACCATAAGTTAGACATTTTAAATATTTTTTATTCGTAATACAAAACGATTGAGAATTAGAAAAGAATGTAACCCACCGAATTCAAGTGGGTGGTTGTAATGGATAAGGGTCTTGACAATTTTGTGTGACACAAAAATACCGTTTAAGTTGAAGGAGAAATTTTATCAAGCAGTAGTAAGAACTACAACGTTTTACGAGACAAGTATTGGACAATTAAGAATTAATACAAAAATAAATTAAGTGAAGTAAAGATAAGGATGTTGAGTTGAATCTTTGGTAAGACTAGTCATGATAAAATTTTATAAATGATAATATTAGAGAGGGAACACTATAGTAAAAAAAAAAATTGTCAAAAATATGGTTACATGATTTGAGCATGTAAATAGAAGATTCAAACATTATGTTGTAAGGAGAGTAGTTTAAATGGAGAGGAGTCAAACAATTAAAAATAGGAGAGTATATCAAATGGGGAGAGTCAAAATTAAAGGTAAATGAAAATCTAAAAAAAACTATAAAAAAAAATTATTCAAATATATCTTAAGATTAACCAGTTGGATATAAACATGGTTTTTTTTTACATGATATAAATATGGTATTTGATAGAACATTATAATATAATTTAATTAGAAGTGTTTATTGGTGTGGGTCGACTCCACACTCGTCCACTCAAATTAGGAACAACCCCACATGTTTTGATGCCTAAGATGAAATATAATATAAATTATTCTTAAAATAATACTTAATTAAAAATTAAATCAATTATTGTAAATAAATATATTTTAATACTTTATAATAATAATAATGATGTAAAAAAATTATCTATATAATTTTAGTAAATTATTTCAATTAGTAAAAACAATTTAATAGAATAAATATTATATCATATTTTTTATTTTTCATTTATTTGAAATTATCTAATATAACTTATATTTTAAAGAAAATTAATTATAATTTGAAAATGTTTAGACAGGTTTTGTGACTTTTGTCTAATATCCAGTTTCCTGTTTCCAAAAACATTTAACATTATCCATTAATACAAGGTTTTTCTTATCTAAAAAATATCTAAATTAAAAAGTAAAACCACATTTATTTTGAAGCAATATTTAATTAAAATAACAGTAATTGTAAAACAGACATTTATTTATATTTTATTATTTTTATAATAACTTTCTGTTATCACTTTATTTTGGCAAAGGTACACCCAAGTTTATCTGTCAATCTATTATCAAGAAATGAATTACCTTGTTTGCAAAGAAAACACGATCATGTGTGTAACGATGAGCAGGGTAAACCCAAGAGTTGCAAACAAAAGTTACAGGACCATGTCCTGGAATGTCTTCAATGGTAAATTTCTTTAGGTAAAATTGGCTATGGTGATTATTTCTGATTTTGAAGGCACCAGGAACTCCCATTTTCTCATGATCCCAATCAAATGTCACTGAAAATTCTGTGTCTGATGCTCTTGTCAATGATGTAATGCTTGAAATCCATCTCTCCAAGTACGCCACTTTTCCATGTTTTCCTTGCATTCCCTTTGCTAATAAGAGTTAGTACACCAAAAAATATTTATTATATTATATAATATTTCTTATGTTACTACTAGCTTATGGTGAAATAATGTTAGGAGAGTTAGAAAACCTGGATCAGGAGTAGTAGCACTAATAAGCTGAATAGAGACACCTTTGCCCAAAAACTCATGAACACGATCAAGAACATTGGCTTTGATATCATGAAAATCCAACAAGCTCTTCTTCAATAAAACCACTTTTCCTTTAACACTTTTTGTGTTATTCATCTCCATCATTTCTTCTTGCTACCCAAACACTACTTTCAATCTAAGTGTACAAACAGATATGTAGAGGTACAATAGAGACAAACCTTATTTATGATCTTGGACTTTGACATTTTTTATATAATTTTCCTTATAAAAAAAAAAATACCACTCAAATACCTTCCAATTTAATTAGGTACTGATACTCTGAATCAATTAAATATTATAATTCAATGTCACATTATTATTTTATTTTATTTTAAAATAAATTAAAATTTTATTCAAATTTGCATTAAAGATACCGGTACGCAACTTAAATTCATGAGTACCTAAGAATTAAAAAAAAATACTCCTTCCATTCCACAATGAGTGACCTATTTGGAATAAAATGGTGTCCCAAAATGTATGATCCATTTTAATTTCCAATACAACTTTTCTCATTTTACCCTTTAATTAATATTACTTTTATCATTCACAATATATTACAAGGGTATTTTAGTAAAAATTTCATTATCTCTCCTTTATTTATTCTCTTTTTTAATTTGTGTAAAAAATCAACTGGGTCACTTATTATGTAGCGGGGGAGTACCTTATTTCGTTGCTTTTGCTTATACTACATGCTAAGAAAGACATATGGCTTGTTTTGATTGGTAGTTAGGTTTGGAAAAATGAAAAAAGATGGAATGAGGAAAAATTAAAGACAGAGTTGAAAGGTGGGACCCACACGTCTTATCTCTTTAGCCATGCAGCACAATCAAAGAATGTGATTCGATAGCAAAGCAACAAAAAAAAATAAAGAATGTGATTCGATAGATTTTTTTTGACATAACTTGCCACATGTGAGAAAAATAAACCCCAAAATGCCAAACAAAATTTTCACATTGTCAAACTTTTACTTTTTTTTAATTAAAAAATAGATTCAATTAATAAAATGGCGAATGATGCAGCCTAAGAATGCTTTTTTTTATTTCTTTTATTTATTTTAATATTTTTAAATTATTATTCAAATATAATAATTAATAAAAATTAATTAAAAATTAAATAGAAAAGGAGAAATAATTTTTTAAACTTACTCAAAAAATAAAGTTTTACTATTTTTAATTAAATATTTAATAATTAGATATATTTTAATTTTATAAAAAGAAAAAGAATAAAAATGAGAAAATATGAAAAGAAAATTTTTTGTTCAGTAAGTTCTTGTCCACAAGGTTTGGTATAAGGTTCCGCCATTGAGATTATAGTATGACATGTTATAAGTAGACGAGTGTACGAAGAGATTATTATCATTTTATTCTTTTATTCATTTAACATATTTGTTATTCTGTTTGGTATGTTATGTTCTTTTATTAGCGGATGTGCATTTGTCTAGATCAGCATTAGATTTTTAGAACATTGATTGCGGCCATCAATACGAGTTTTTGATACTTAGGTGGTCGAATTGTAAAAATGTGAGAAAAATAAAATATCCTTGTCGAAACATAACCTTCATGGATGATAGTTCAAATGGTATCTACCTTTATACAAAGAATCACATACAAAATGATTTAGATGTATATTGTAAGTTTGAAACCCATAGAAGAGACGTTAACAAAGGAGTTGAAGACCCACTTATTTTATGTGTTGTTGTTGATTAGTTTATTAAAATGTATGTTAAAGTCTAGTTGATGTAACTTTAATTTAAGTTTCTGGGTTGTTGTAGTCGTTGTCGGATTGTAACTAGAAGATTTTAATTTTAAATATATTTTGTTTGTGTTGAAGCAAAGAAATTATATTTGACTAACTAATAATTTAAGTATAAGATAAACTAAAAAAACAAACACAATTATTTAAAGCTCCTGTCTTGTTCGGACAGTTTTTGCGCATACAACCGATTTTGCGAGAAATACCACATTTTCTTTTCACTTTTTTAATATTGTCCATTTCGGTTCTAATGGGGATAAGGTTAGGGTGACCTTTCTTTTTAGTTGCGTAGCCTCATTGTTGCAAAGAATGTCGTCTTTATATTGAAGCCAATAAGCTTCATTCGAAACACCGAGGAAGCTTTCTTTGTAGACCTTAAATACACTTACAACTTTTGAGGCTAAGACTTGATGTTAGTGGATTTTAATGGTTGAGTACGAAATTATGAGTTATTATGAGTGATTGATGGCTAGGTTAAGTATAAATAGTGTTATTGAGCATGAAAGTGACATCACTTGTTACTTTTATACACTTTGTAATTTTCAACTTTAGTTTTTTACTCTCATTTGTATTCTTCTGCAACATTGTTGTATTTTATCTAGTTTTATTTATTTAAATCAAGCTTTCTTTTAGTCAAGTTCTTTACTTGCAATTTTGCTTCACTTTATTTACTTTGCATGATATGTCTTTTACTTGTTTAATTATTGTTTACCTCACAATGAGTGATTAGTTTTATAAGGATAAGGGGTCGTGAGAGTTTATCTCATGACGATCTCCGGTTGATTTATTCGAGCATGAACTACGAGAATTATATGTATTTTGTTTTAGAGTCCCAGTTCTTAAAAATATTTGAGTCGGTTGCGAAAACAAAGACAACTCAAATACGATCGTAGTTCGAAAGGATATGAATCGATATCGGACCGCAGATTGCTAAACAATAGAGTAGCGAGGCACCCGTCAAGACAATGTGACTCGCTCTCGATTAAGAAAGTCGCTTAGCTGTGCTATAAAAGTCTAGATACGCATGCCACGAAAGTGGGTGTCGTACATATTTATCTATTTTTCTATAAATTACTTAGATATTCTTGTATTTGAATTTGGATAATCAATAGGGTAAGTCTTGATAGATGATCACAACTTTGTTTCCTATTTTATTTATCAGTTAACTCTCATTTCAATTTACACTAAACCAACCAAAATTCTGATAGAAGCGTGGAATGCCTCTATTATTCTTGGTTCTCCTTATTTATTTCCTTGTTCCTTGTTGAAAATCCACATTGAATCTTAAGATACTTATATAGTAGTTGTAGAAGAATAGTCGTTGGAAGAGATAACTTGTACAAGTGTCTTTGTTATCCATAGTACTAAGAGACGTTGAAGATAGATACATCAATATATCTTTATCCATTGTGTAACTTGTTTAACCATTGCATCTTCCTTGTGATCTTGTACTATATATCCGTTGAGATTAGATATCCGTAAAGCATGTCAACTCTTCTTGAGCCTTGTAAACACATACTCTAGCTGACAAACTGATTTGACATTGTAGCTTGCTTTCTCTAACACATATAACTTAGCTTTGTCACTGGTTTTGAATGATCACCAAAAGCTGATACATTCAATAAGTGTAAAGACAATATATTTCTCTTCTGATGCTGAGGCCTTCAGCTTCAGAGTCTATGCAAACCTATATTATTAGACTTCACTTAAATAACGTTCTTCAGATTCTGAACTACCATAAGTCAATAACTCAACTTCTGTCAAATGTGTCCTTATATCAGATTATGAGTATATTCTTTTCAAGCTTTAGAACATGCATACTTGGAACACACATTAGATAACATCATTGTTCTTTCAATACTTTGTTATCATAAAAACCCAAAAAATATATATCATGAACAAATCTTGTTCTAACATTTTGATGTAACTCTTTGAACAATTGATTCTTATCAAGCGTTTGTTGTCCATCATACAATTTTCATAATAACCTTGAATGAAAAAGGATAGTTGGAATCTAGCATCCCGGTGGAACCTCGAATGATTGATATCGAGGCTTATGTCTCGTTCTCATCAAACATTCATCATTCACCTATAAAATACGTCTAACCAATCAAACTCTTTTTTTCCCTCTCCACCGTGCGATCTTAAAAATCTTTTTATAAACGAAATACATTTTGTCTTAAGATGATATGAAACTATGTTTCATCCACAATCGTTGAGTTGAGATAAGTGACATTTTCCCGTGAATGTTGATTCGTAAATCCATTCAATGTGATACAAATGTCCGCTCCTCACCTATTTTTGGTAAAACAATGTTTTTCATCGATTAATACAAGATAGTTTTCGCTAAAATCAACCAACAAACAAACATTTTCTACCCAGAACTACATAAGACTTGAATTCTCTATTGCACCTAGAGATAGGTAGGAGCAGGATTGCGAAATCTTGTCAGCCCCCTAATAATAAAAATCTTTTTAGGTCCTTTCTTATCAGCACCCTAATAAAAAAAAATCTTTTTTAGTCCTTTCTCATTAATAAAAATTCAAAAACATTTCTCTTCTCTCTCTTTTTCTATCCCAAATAAGTATAATTTTGCAAACTAACATAACCTATCATTCTAATCGAAACTAACTAAATGGTTCACATTGAGTAACTGACTCCCGAACCGTGATATTGGTTGCGATGACCATATCTTATCCTTTGTTTTAGGGGTTTTATCGATATTTTCCCTTTCCTTCTTTGGGAATAAATAAAGTTCGGTGGCGACTCTGTTAAGTTCATCTCGCGAGCGTGCGATTGCGCTCTGCGAGGTCGTGTTCTCATTTTTTGAGGTACGACAACATGGTTAGCATACCAGCTAGTCCTTCCAAGGATGCCGACTTTGTAAAGGGGATCTTCCCTGTCACCTGAGCAGCGCTTTCTCCTTCACACTTCCTTTTATATCCTCTTGTTATAGATCAAGGTGAACTTGCTCAAATTTTGCACTCTCCCAATCCACTGAAACTTCTTTTGCAGTGAACTAAAAACTATATTTATAGGAAAAAATTTGAGCCTCACGTGGGGCGCATTGTTCTCTCTCTCAACACGCCTACCCTGCTCTCACACCCTAACTAGTCTGATATCTTCTTCAGCAAGCGATGCTTATATGTTTTCCATGTGTGTTTGGCGACCTTTTCTCACCTAGTGCACCACTCTGTCGACTAGCACGCTAACCTTTGTTGTACCATGAAGTACTTGCACCAGGTGCTACCACTTAGCCCTACATTGTACTCAGTGCGCCTGTAGATGGTGCCTAGTGAGCCTTGATTCTTTAGGATTTGCTTTTGCCTATTTTTTTTCATTCTGCTTTGTGTTTTACCCTTTCTTTTCACCTATTTTTGATAAATTAATACAAGAAATGTCCAAACAAGTGTTGTCGTACTTTTCATAGATAAATCGGCAGTTTTGTGACGTTTACGTATAATAAGCAGATAATTTCCTACATATTTAACATAAATCTAGCTCTTATTACTTGGTAAAACCTCTGTTTAATTTTTGAGATCATCATATATTTCATGTTGGTTGAAAGGTCTTTGTAGTTAAAACTTTGTGTTTGATTTAAAGGGTAGCCATTGTAAAACTCCAGTCGATTAATAAGAAGGTTCGTGAGAAAAACTTATGAAAAGCTCACGTCATAGTGGAACTCTCAAGAATGAATTATTGGGTACAATACATAGGATAAATTGTAGTGCTCTCCTCTATAAATCTCTAGTGCATCTTTCATTATCCTCATTTCTTAATATTTAAGTCACTTACTTACATCCGATGTATTTCTTTCTATAAATCTCTAGTTACCCTGTTTGTTTTAAAAACTTATTTTAAACTCTGATTTTATCAAAGATTTTTATTTAGAAACCAATTTTCAAACCCACACAATCAAAACATGTCCAAAAAAATCTCACATACTCTCTCAGTTGAGTAACATTCATACACAAAATGGAGTTTTTGTGTTTGACGAAGAAAATGATTTTTCTAGAAAGTCTGTCTTTTATGAAAATAATGAAGATAAAATGCTTTTACTTGTGTTAGATAAATGACACATAAACAGTGTATGATCATATGATTTGATTCAAAATATGAGATTGATTTGAATCAAGTGAGAAAATGAAAAGAATTTATTAAATACAAAAACAAAAATTTGTGTTATGATTCGAGTCATCACTTAAGTCATATGATTCGAATCACAAAACCATAATTCGAATCATTTTCTTAAATTGGAAAACTAGAGGAAATAACCTTCATGATTTGAATCAAAACAAAACCATGATTTAGATAACATTTCTTAAACCAAATCCATTTGGCAAGAACATGCTATTGTTTCGAATCACACATACACATGATTTAAATCATGTTTTTCGAAGCAGGAAAAGTTGAGAAGTAAACTTCATGATTCAAATCAAAGAATTTTGATGATTTGAATCATGTTTCCTGACGCCAAATTTTTAGAATACGATTTTCCAAAACTCAGGTCAAGACATTTAATGATCTAAATAATGCTAAAGAAAATTTCCTTGATTCAAATCATTAATTATTTTGATTCCAGTCACTTAAGTTGACTTTGGTCCATTGACTCTTTTATACATGCAATTTTTTTTTAAAAGAGGTGCATGTGCGAGTTTATTATAAGAGACCCAATTGTAATATACCAAGCATAACAAACAAGCAACAAAATATCACAGGATTACCCTAGAAGAAATTTTGATAAGTATTTTTTTTATTTAACGAAGGAAATGGGGAGAAATAAAGGATGAAAGAATGACCAGAGATTGAGAAGAAGAGCGTGAGCATCCTCAAAGTCATTTAGATTAATAAAAGGAGTAAGGTTTCTTTTTAACAAGAATGAAAGGTGGATATTGGATTATAGTAATTGGGAAAACACATTTGGACGCTGCTAGTTGAATATTATGAACTTCCATTCTCACCGACTGAATTTAACTTTGGAATTTCTGTTATTCTCTGAACAATAATTATTTTTCAAATCTTGTATTAATCTCTTAAAGGCTCGTTTGGTGCGTAGGATAAGATACAAGATATGATATCTATATCATATCTTATCTCAATCTAGTGTTTGATGACACAACAAAATATGATAAGTTAATCCTAAAACTTATCATATTCTACCTCATTAGTTCAAATTTTATCTTTAATATGAGTTGGATTAAAATCAGGATAGGATAAAACATAATTTATAAATTTACCCCTATAAAATATAATTTAAAATAAAAAATAAAATATGATAAAATATAAATAAAGATTAATTTGATATATAATTAAAAAATATCAATAAATAATTAAAAAAAAATATGTATAATTTTGTCATAAGAGTAATTTTGTAACTTTATATAAAATAAAAAATTAAAATTGAATAAATTGAAAGTATTAAAAATAAAATAGTTGGTATAATTTAAAAATATTAATACTAATTTTATTTTTTTATCAAATTAAATATATTTTTTTGTAAGGGTAGTTTTATGATTTACATATTATATATACACTTTTATTTTACTTATCTAACATATATAATAGAATTCATCATCTTTTAATGAAAGCGGAAATGAATATCCTAAAGAAAATTAGTGTATCTTGACTATATAATTAATGTATCTTAACTATATAATGGGCCATATATATTAATAATTTAGTGAATTAAAAAGTCAATTTTCTCTTATAATGGGCCATATACGTTTCCTTGTTGAATGGGTATTTTATATGTTTAGGTGTTTCCTAATAACCTTTAATAATGTTTAGATATCACATATATTGATAGCTTGTATGTGCCTATTACGTGACTCACAGTTGTGGTTTCAATAGAACTATTGACCTTTTGTGTAATTTACACGTGATTATTTATGTTTGAAACTGTGAAATAGAGTCCAAGAAAGAACTAAGAGTTAGGCTCAAAAATAAAGTTATTAATTTTTCAAAGAGAAGATATAATTCTGTGAGAAATACTGCATACATAGTAGTAATCTCCAATCCAACATTAAGTGCTATGACTCTAGTCTCTTTCTTTTGAGTTAGGGATTTCTGCCATAAGTAATGTTTTACTCTTCTATGTGAAAGTTGTTTTTTGGTTTTAACAAAATTCAGTTCTCAAAACTTTTAATGATGGTTGAGTTGGTGAAATCTTTACTTAGATTGTGTTGCTTCCAATACTTAATCATTTGGTTGGAGAAAAAATGATTCTAAATTTTTCCTACTTGAAATGAGAATGTTATTTTAATATTATTTTAAAACTTAATTACAATTAATAGTACTTTGGAAAAGTCTTTTAAATTACAAGTGGTTCCAACATCAAGATATTAATATTGTTTGTTATGTTCTAGCTAGTTCATTGTCTTACTGTATGTTCTAGCTATTTTTTCTGAATAGATGAATCCAATATTGAAATCCTATGTTGGCATTACCTTACCATATGTGTATTTTTTATTACCACAAAAATGTTTTTAAGCAAATAAGCCATCAATTATAGCACTGGATACAACCTGAAATGAAGTATAACTGTCAAAACCACAATCTGCAGACAATGACAGTTCATTAGCAATCAATATATACACCCACAACCAATGCAAGTCATTTAAGTAGTCACGACAGAGGTACAACTAACCATTTTCTCAAGAACCTTAAGCAACAATATATGATCAAGCTTTGGAATGATTATACAGTCAAGTACCAACTCTATCTCTACATTCAGTGACCAAGTCCATTATTTCCAAAGTCTCATATGCAAGACAATGCTTCACAAAGTATTAAAATTAACTTCAACCAAGTGAAATCAAGTCATCATGTAATTATTACAAGAGCAGATTTATTACCAAGACAAAAAAACTGTCAAACGGCAGAGGTCCTTTCCTGATGTGATTTGGTGGCATCCGTCCTTCCATCTTTTGCCTCAACCTTAAAAGAAAACCATAAATCACATCAAAGTAACTTGGGACCAAATTAAAGGATGAGATTCTAAGCATATACCTTACGCACCTACCTTATTTCTCCGCGACTTCGTGCCAATCTTGTTCACGTTTCACTGCACATTGTTAAGTTTGTCAGTTGGTTTGTAAAGGTTGGAACTTGGTTCAACGAATTCGACACAAAGAACAACATACAACCTTCAAGATATGACAACCCTGTGAGAAGTAAATTCAATTACTTTTCCTTCAATAAATAGCTATTCATTAGTCATATAAATGTTTTCAATATAGTCAATATTGTTTGAAATAGTTTGAGGAAGTGATTTTTAGAGAAAGATAGATGAAGAAATGGATTTGATTTGAGGACAAGAGGGAGAAAGGTGATGAGGATATTTATAAAGAGGAAAGGGAAAGGAAAATGAGAAATGAATATTGAATTCACCATTTGTTAAATTTTTTAATCAGAACATTATTTGGAAAAACAATGCTTTTTTGGAGAGAACAAAAGAAGTGCTTTACTCACTCGGTATCTTAAGATAGGTGGTTATCTAAATGATTCAGTCTAATTAGACTAAACATTATTTTAAAAATAAACAAATGATATTATTGATTTGTTTGATACGAGCACTTTTTTTTAACGTATGTTACAAAGTTATTTAATAGCTTAATTTACAAAAAAAGACTTATTTTACAACCATGTTTTTTAAAGTGACACAACATTCAAAGATAAACATAACCATATCTGTTGAATATATTTCTCATAATTGGTTAGAATCTAGGTTAACTCTTGGTTAATAATGTCTCTATCTAGTTAATGGAAAACACATGATATTGATCTAGCTATAACTTAGTTATGACTTAGGTGTGGAAAACACATGATTCCAATTCAATAATTTGCCATGCACACCTACCCCTTCTATTTCTTTTTGGCTTTTTAATCACTTTTTTTCGTACAATTATATGGTTCTATCTGAAATTTGGATAACGATGCCTATTCTGAATAATCTCCAGTTTGCAGTACAAAAACTATCCATCACAGTAGGTTAACATAAAACACAGCTTTCAACAAAGGTCTCAGAAGAAAAAGTGTGTATGACATACATATCATGTTCTGAGAATGAGATTACCTGCAATAAAGGAACTCCTTCTATTAGAAGTTCAGCTCCAAGGTCCCCACAAGCAACCATGGCCTGCAAAATAAAACAAACTCAAACAATGAGCTAGATGCTACACACAGATAAAAGAAAATATTATGACATGGAAAATGTATTGAGTATTTAAGAATAAAAGTGATTTTCCATTAGTTTACCTGCTTTGTACCTTGCTAAGTTTATTTACTGAATCAAAGTTCAGCTTTTGTTTAGAATCAAAGACAAATGTTCCTCAATATAATAATCAGCACCAACAATGACATTAAACTTGTGACAAGCTACTTTGATTGAAAATTTATTTCCGTCTCGCCACCACATGAAATTATCGACTGATACTGGAATCAGACTGATGTGCATAATGATATTATGTAGTTTCATCCATTAATAATGTGCATTATGCAAGCCAGTGCCTGAAATAAATCAAGCCATGACACTCACTTGTCTTCAACATCAAGACTTGAATATAATAAGTGATTTTTCCTTCACAGTGCTCTGTAGTTTCTTTGCCTCGAAGTCATGCTGAGCTTGATCTGTAATTACACACCTGTAAGAATATACCAACAAAATTTCAATAGAAATCAGCTTATAGACTAAAAGGCATTGAGACAGAATTTCATATAACATAGAAAATATGAAAATAATCTCACATGTACTCCAAAATTGCACTGAAGCAAAGATGAAAAACTTCCAATAATTACAGGATTTTATCAAATAAATAAATACTACTGAATGGCCACATAAAGAAGCATGACCAATCATCATTTTTGGCAAAGTAGATGAAAAAGAAGAAAGTAATACAAGCATACATATACGGATTATATTTCATACTTCTTTTCTCAACATTAACTTTCATATCAGTTAGAGGGCGTGAGTGCAAAATGGAATAAAACAAACCTGTTTCCAATATAGTATGAGCAACATGAAATGGACTTCCAACAAACAGATCAATTCCTGGAAACATTGTCCACGTCTGCTCAAAAGAGTCATGGTTACCATAGGTGGTACACACTTCTTGCTCAAAAGAGTCATGTTAGAATTTTTTTTATAATGTGCGTTATGGTGATGAAACAGACATATATGAATCATTAACAACATAAGTTCATGTGTACGGGAAGGTGATGAAACTGTACCAGCAAACTCGGTCCAGATTAAAAGATGCTTCTCCCGTAATATTGTAATTCGTCATACATTCAAGTTAAATAATAGAGTTTTACCATGCCTCATACCCTGAAAAACAAAACTTGGTTATAACTTACCAAATAGCAAATTAACTTATATAAAGAGCTTAAAAATTGCGGCTACTTATACCATGCCTCATACCCGAGAAGAACCGTAAACGGCTGCCACAAACCACATGAATTTTCAGCTCTATTCTGAACAACTCTAGTCTCAAAGGATTTATCAAACAAACTTGTAATTGGATGTATGGCATATGTTAGTGATTGCTAAATAAGTTTAATATGTTAGTGACTTTGAATATTTGACAGCCAACACACACTTCTAGACGTTTTCATACTATAAAATGAAGTGCTTAAAATCAAAGTCTCTTCTTAAAATCTAGTTCAAAGAAGTGTAGCATCAAACATTCATTTGTGAGCAAAATCAAAAAACGACTGGTAACACTTAAGGCTAGATACCTGCCATAGTTTGAAAATTCATGTAAGCATGGCGGACTTGCTTGTGATTAGTAGAGCTCACTTGAATTTTACTCAATAATAAAGTGTTGAAATATCATGTTAGAGAATATAATAATAGGATACTTACAAATGTTTATCCTTTTTTACGATATTCTCCACAATCAATTATCCAGATGCTCCATAAATATCATGCATCTGCACATTGAACCAATATACTGCATTATTAACTGACACCTCAGATCTTGCCGCACAATTTAGCCGATTCAAAAGAAAAATATAATATAATAATTTAGAGAAAAGAGAGTAAATGCCCTCATCCAAAAATTATCTAGAGAAACAACATTAAAATGAAAAACTTATTTTCCAGCCAAACAAGATATTGCACAACGGCCACACCATCACGAATATGCGCCTTTCTTAACCCATCTAAATCCACTGGGTTCTACAAGTAATAAAGTAATTAACAGTAAGCGAAATTGTATGTGATAAATACACATTAAAATTATAAAGGAGCATAAGCATACACATTAAAATTATAAAGGAGCATAAGCATAGAACCTTTAAAGCTTTTGGAAGAGCCAAAGGTGATTGTTGCAAGAGAACTGTATCAGGGATCAATTTTGAATACAGAGCATAACAACATGAAGCTGGATCAACCCATATGAGGTTGTTACTCTCTAACTTGTGAGATTGTAGATGCATGTGATTCTAAATATTAAACCATAATATAAAGATTAATACAATGAGAAAATACAAACACAGTAGATGGAATTGGAAAATTGATCACATTGATTATTCACCTTCATCCCAGTACCGCCACTTGCTACAAGACTTCCATCTGATGAAATATCGCAGGTCAAAAGTGTATCACCGCTTTCAAAACCTTATGTTACGAATTAAAATAAACATTATTACAATCAACTAAGTTATTAACTATGTTAGAGTAATTGTATAAATAGGAGAAAACAAAGGTTAGAGATTAACATTTCAAATATTCTAATAATCATCCTTTTCTCTTAAAATATGAAACAGAAAAAATGAAATATAATTGAATTTAATGATTGAAAAATAACATAATATAACAGAATAAAAAATGAAAAAAAATCGGCGGAGACCTTTCATCGAACACGTGGTGAGCAAAGCGCAGAGGTAACAATCCTTCACCAATTCACAAACCACAATCTAAGTGTAGCGACCGATTTTGGACGCGGTTCTTAAGCGCTGGTCGCTCTCCGCGATTGAGTTTACTACAGGTCGATTCATTTTTTATCCTATTAAAGCTGATGAAGGAAGGGAAATAGATGTCTCCAATTAACCCTGCTTTGCATATTGAGTTTAAACAGCGGTCTGTTTGGTTACAAATGCAATCAATGTGGGGGGGGGGGCTTTGTACTGGTTATTTGTATTTTCGCCAATCCGGTTTTCTTTTCTCTTTCTAGGACTTTATAGCGGGGAACAAGGATTAGGATGTTAGGACTGATGCTTTTTGATGAGAGTATGGGATTTTGGGTTTTTGTTTAGTGTGCTCGCTAAGATTTTTTTCTTTCAATCTTATGCCTACGTATTTCTGTTTACCGAAATAGGGAAATCAGAGCGATCGTAGTTCCTCCTATTCTATGGGAGGAAATGGTGTTTTGGTGTCTTGTTCAAAGCCCAAGACGTGAAGCGAAATGTGATTTGTATCTTGTTCAAAGCCCAAGATGTGAAGCTAAAAGTGTTGACTTTAGAGAGAATTTGTCACATCTAAAGAGGGGATTGTATGTCACCACTGTTTATAAAGGAGAATTACTTTAACCGGGATATGTGAATCCGGCAATGCCATAATTTCCTTTAAAGGGGTTTTAACCTGAAGGAGAAGACTTTAACTCAGTGTAGAGTAATGCCATCTTTCCTTAGGAATTTCTCATGCTAAAAGAGGGACAGTGGCATGGATGTAGATGATCCAGAGGCTTGCCGCTTACAGCGATTAGATGAAGGGGAAAGAGTTGTTGATGTTTGTCTACTATGAACGAGTCACAGTTTTGATGCTAAAAGGTTGATTGGGTCAACCAGTGGTTTTCTTATATAAAGCCTAAGAGGAGGCTAGTATGTGTCTCGTACAAAGCCCGAGAGAGAGGCTAAAAGGTTTTGACTCAACGAGGGAATCTTTTGGTATCTCGTATAAAGCCCGAGATGGAGGCTATTTGACTCAACAAGAGAGTTTTTTGTATCTCGTACGAAGCCCGAGGTGGAGGCTGTTGTTTATTTGGCTCAATAAGAACCTTTTTGTATCTCATATAAAGCCTGAGATGGAGGCGAAAGAGGTGATTGACTCAACGAGGGAGTCTCTTATGTGTCTCGTACAAAGCCCGAGAGAGAGGCTAAATGTTGTTTGACTCCGCTGGGGAGAATCATTTGTACAAAGCCCAAGAGGAGGCTGTGGTTACTGTTTCAGTTAAGTGACAGGTCCAGTATACTGATTTTAAAGAGAAAATCAGTTCTTATATGAGCAACACTGTACTCATGGATTTGATTCAAGGATCAGGGTTATTCCTGTTCTTTAAGGAAGCGGGAAATCCAAAGGGTATTGAGACTGTCCGAGTCTACGAGTTTCCTTCCTATTTTAACGAAGGGGTCACTTGAGAATGTCTCTGAGACTCAAGGAGATTAGACTGTCCGAGTCTAGAGTTTCATCTTTTGTACTATGCTTTGAGAAACAGTAGTAGACTCTAGAAAAGGACTGTTCTATGCAGATGACTAAGTTCTGTTCCTATACCTCTAGGAGGTCGTCGGTACAATTTGTACGAAGCCCAAGAGGAGGCTGGAAACTTTTAAGAAGCCGACGGGTCCTTGTACGAAGCCCAAGAGGAGGCTATCATTCCCGGAGGAAGAATCATTATACGAAGCCTAAGAGGAGGTTGTGAATACTTCTAAGAAGCCGTAGGGTCCTTGTACTAAGCCCAAGAGGAGGCGGGGTTGCTTTTAGGAAGCCTGTGGGTCCTTGTATAATGCCCAAGAGGAGGCCGATTACTTTTAAGAAGCCGATGGGTCCCCAAACCCCGAGAAATTCAAGGCAAGCTATCCACAAGGAATAGATCAAGTCAGGAAAGTTCGAGAATTTGGAAGAAACTCAAGAGATGCCATTCACGGAGAAAAGAACATCTCTAGGGAATATAGTTTCTTGACAAGTGCTTTTAAGAAGCCTGTGGGTCCCCAAACCCCGAGAAGTTCAAGACATGCCATTCACCGAGAATAGATCATGCCAGGAAAGTCCAAGAATTTGGAAGAAACTCAAGAGATGCCATTCACTGAGAAAAGATCATCTCTGGGGAATAGAGTTTCTTGACAACTTCTATGAGTGACAGTTTATGAAAGGGTTCACAGAGAATGCTGCCTTTCATGTCTCCATATTGTTTAAGCCCAAGAGGAGGGAAGACTGTGTCTGGTAATCCTATGGGGATCTAGTTTAGATTATTTCTAAGAGTGATCAACGGGCTTAATGCTAGACGTAGTTGCCGGGGAAACTCTAAATATCTATACTATTATTACACAGTTGATATGAGTTTATGAAAGAAGACTTACAGTGAAACAGCCCCACAATACAGTTATATGTATATGAAAGCGGTAAATGAAAGCAATAACCACTTACTCGGTTGTAGAGCTTCCATGCTGTTTGGTTAGTTGTTCAACAAAGAAATATTGAAAACAACAGTATATTCAAAATCAAAGGAGAAAATGCTTTGAAAAAGAAAGATTTGGGGCTTACAGCTCAAGGAGAGACCTAGGGTTTTATCAGGGATTGCACTGTGTAAATTTGTACAGAGGGACTTATACAAGTGACTGTGGCCCAAAAATTGTTTTCTGTACAAAGGGATGGGTCTTACACTCTCTCAAGAGGCCCAAAAAGTCTTAAAGAAAAAGAGTGGGGCTTATAACACGAGGGTAGGCCCAGTTGACTTTTCGTTAAAAATGGCGATCGCGTCGAGATTTTCTTTTAACGCGAAGGGGCTTATACAATATGTGAGGCCCAAAAATGGTTTTGGTTAAAAGGGGGTTGGGTCTTACATTCTATTAGAGGCCCAAAAAGTTTTAAATGAGTCTTATAGCTCAAGGAGAGGCCCAAATGTTTTGAATGGGTCTTATAGCTCGAGGAGAGGCCCAATTGTTATTTTTAAAATGCGACGTTCGCGCCGTTTGTTTTTGACGGTATCGGGACTTATACAATACACTGAGGCCCAAAAATGATTTGGTCAAAAAAAGGATTGGGTCTTACACTCTATTAGAGGCCCAAAGTGTTTTGAAAATGATTTATGAGGTTGGATTAATCCAAAAACCCTAATTTGTTTTCAAAAATATATTTAATTGAATAAAAATTCAATTAAAATGATCAAAATTGTTTAACATAGGAAAACCAAATTGTAATATTGGATTAATGCTTCAAAAATTAAGTATTGACCTACAAAATAATTAGAAAGCATTAAAAGTTGCAAAATCAAGGTGGAAAAAATATTTTAAATGTTAAAAACAATTAAAACATTAATTCTTTGCAAAAATATCAATTATACAAAATAAATAATATTTTTGGGATTTTTTTGGGAAAATAAAATATTTTAACATTTTTGTGAATTATTAAAAAAAGAATCAACTCAAAATCATTAAAACTCAGAGAGAAATTAATTTTTGAATCAATTAAACAAAAATCACAAAATTCAAATATTCAAATTTCTGAAAATGGCGCTAAGAACACATCAAGAACACGCGCGTGTTCTGAGTTTCCCAGATTTGCGTTTTCCATCCAATCTCACTAAATACTTAACCATATCATGCAATCCACATACCAATCAACTCGTTTCAACCTCACGATCATGTCTATAACACTTAATTTCATTTAAATTAAACATAATACATGAAATCACGAAGAAACCTCAAGAACCCTAATTTCTGCATGAAGGCTAGGATTTTTTATACACGATTCAAACAAAGCAATTAATTGAGGGAAAACATTCCATGCATGATTATGAACATATGGCCAAATTATTGTGCAGCAAAAATTGCATGGATCATAGAGTTAGAAGAGCTCATGCTTACCACTTGCAGCTGGTGATCGTGATTTGTGTTGGAGGTGTTACAGCTAGGTTCCAGTGATCAAGATAGCTTCCCTAGGTGCCATGGAGTGTGTATGAATGCTTGGAATGGATTGAAATGATCTGAAACTTGAGATGGTACCCCAACTGTAAATCTGTCAAGAACTTGAGCAATTGGCTGGTGATTTTGTGAAATCTGTGTTCCAGATGTTATGTGAGTGTTTGGATCACTTCTATATGATGTATGTGAGGTGTGTGAGTGATTGGTTTGAGTGGAATTGCCCTCTAGCTCAAAACCCGACAGTTACCTTGCTAAGAAAGGCATTTTTGCCAAGAGAAAGAGATTTTGAGAAAGGCAAGTGTTGTAGGCCTTTGGTGTACTTAAACTGAACACAATTGAGCTCTATTTATAGTAGAGCAAGTTTGTTTTGCAAGGAATAGTGAATGGCAACTGCTAAGTAGGTTTGGCCAATGTTGGCAAATGAAAATCCAAGTCTCCTCTTGCCATTGACTAGAGGTTAGGGCACAGAGCTTTGGTTCCCTTGGTCTTGGATAAGTCTTGACTGATTTCAGATGAGAATGGCTCAGTCCATGCCACCTTGATGCTTCCATTGAATGCTTCAATCCAAATTTGGAGTCTTGTCCCTATTTTGGCCATTCTAGGTTCAACATGCTATTTCTTGTTCCATGGACTTTGGAGGCTTGGCTCAGTGATTGTCCCCTTTAGATTCAATCCTCAGATGTGTCCAAGTGGATAAGAGCATTTGAATTTGGCTGATTTTGGCAAATCGAGCAAAATTGCAAATTCTGCCTTGCCTTTGACAGATTTCAGCAAGGCAACTTGCCAATGTCATATCTCATGGTGTAAGTTGAATTTGGTAATGTTCTTGACCATTTTGGAAAGCCCTTACATGATACAACAACTGTTTGAACATGTTTAGTTTTGATCTCTTTTGAATCCAAGTGAAAAATCCCCCTACATTTGGCAAAAAGTAAGGCAAAATCTGACTTAGTGAAGTTTTCACTAAGTGTTGGAACAAAGTGTTTTCTCTTGATTTTGATCACTCCATAACTCAAAATCCATGAGGAATTTGGTCATAGGTCAGTATGAAGCTTTTTTATAGGGCAATGATATCTACAAATCAAGCTTTGAATGGGGCACAATGGCCTCGTGGTTTAGGAGATATGGCCCTCCAAAGTTGATGCATTAGTGGTACTTTTTTATGACTTAGAAAAATTTCTAAGTTTTATGGTTACCCCTTTTACAAGTTATCCAACTTTTCTTGATTTTTCTTGATGAATGATGATTCAAATCATACATTAACATCATTTTAGGGTTAAAATCCATTTTGGTGAAAAATCTCAAAAAGTCAAAATTGACTTTTGTGTACAGTTGACTTTTTATCAGATGAATTCCAAACTGTGCAATTCTTCAGGAAATCATGTCCTTGACCTAAATCAAACTTGATGGACATGTTCCATGTGTGTCATAGGGTATATTGATGCATGTCATAGGGCTTGGGAGCATGTCCTGGTCAAAAGTCAAAGTTACAGTTGACTTTTCTCGCGAAACCCTAATTGTGGTGCAGATGAAATTGAGACTTGTTGCTCAAGCTTCTTGGATTAATCCATTGTTCCGAATGGATCAATATAATTCATTAGAGACCCTCAAACCCTCTCTTGAGGTTTTGGCTCATGGTTTGTCCCAAGAGTCAACTTAGGGGTGAATTAGGTCAAGAAACCCTAATTCTTGATTTTTTATGAATGCATCCCCTGAGACAAAATTGACTTGATGATTGGGTCCATGAGGTTCCATGGAGTATATTAGGTTAGGTTTTGGATCATTGGCTTGTGCCCAGATGAAAAATTTCCATCTGGAGGCCCTGGTCGACCAAAACCCTAATTTGGTGACACTGTCGATCTTGAGACTTGATCCACCTAGAAGGGAGCAGCCTCGTGCTTGATCCTTGAAGTGGGAGTCTTTTTGATCCATTGTGGATGTTTGAGAGGTTAGACAAGTTGAAGATCATGTCATTCTTTGATTGATCCTTTGTCTAAGTACTCTGAGAGGGCTTGAAACCCTAATTTTGATTGTAGTGGATGCTCACCCATCTTTGGGGAGACTGATGAAGTATGATGGTTCCTCCATATTGTGATGATGATTTCCACAATGATGGGAAATCTTAGTGGTCAAAATTTGGGGTATGACAGATGCCCCTATTTAATCTTCTTGGACACGAAGGTGTGAATGACGAAGGTATTCGGGCATTCGGGGTGCAAGAGGATTAAATATCGGAATACCCGAAATTTTGATCATGGTTATGAATGGTAGCTTACGCATTCATCTTCTTTTGCTAAGCAATGATGCTTAGAAAAGGTAAACTTCCCCTCGATCCTGGTCTTCAGCCAAGGAGCTGGTCTCAGTTTTCTTTTGAAATAAACCTCCCCTCGATCCTGGTTTCCTACCAAGGAACTGGTCTAAGTTTCTGATTTAAACTTCCCCTCGATCCTGGTTTCCTACCAAGGAACTGGTCTTAGTTTCTTTTGTCAATAAACTTAATTGATAAGGGACGCTATGCGTAGCGGTTTTCCTCAAACTTCTCGCCGAATTTTCCTGGGGAGATGCCATTTGACGGAAAAAGTTTCGATGTCAGACTTGCTGGGAAACCCAACCATCTGAGCTGTAGAGTTGCACAAACTTCTCTGTTGGAGACGCCATTTGTTTCTACTGGGGAAAACGAGTCTTCTTGGGAGACTGCTGTCGCTTGGGATCTTACATCATACTTTTCTCGGGATCTTCTCGGAGAAATGCCATATGATGGGGTCCAATTTTGAGGTGTCGATGACCTTTTCACCAGCGGTCTTTTCGGAGCGAAACCGACATGCTGTCGAATCTCTGATTACGAGGCTTTCTCTGCGGATTTTCCTTAATCCGGGAAAGCAAGGATATCATCTTCAATGGCGAAGAGTGATGTTAATTGAGGGCTTCTCTGGTTTTTCAGAGGTTCAAGTTATCAAAGTGGTCGAGGACCCAACTTCAATACAGAAATAAAGCTGGAGGAGAGAGAATGTTCAGACGCAGCGTTTCCTGACGAGGCAAGAACTGACAACTTGATTGAGAGAACTCCTATCACTAAGGGACAAGACCGACTGGAGCGATAGTGATGCAATATGAAATGTGAATGCAAATCAATAATGCATGATGTGTGTATGTTTATGCTGACAAAACTGACGCGACATACAAACTGACAGGTGAACACGACTGGATACTCGGCCATCGCGGGGCGAAGAAGTACCGTTGGTTCAGAATAGCAATTCCACCTTGCTTAGGAGAGATAGTCCCTGTTGGGAGCTATGTTGGTCGGGCTTAGGAGATAAGAACTCTGCCGTGGCGTGTCAGACGAAACAAGGTCTCTGACACAGTTGATCCTTCATTCAGGCGTACTGGGTTAGAAGGAGTACTTTGATTCTGTACTTTGAAGTTCACTTACTTCTGAAGAAGCGGTTGATGTTCCTTTGATGTTCAACAGTCAAAAGAAATTGCCGTCTTTATTTTAAAGCAGAAAAAGTTTTAACAAGTAAATTCATTTTTTGTTTTATTTCAAGAATCATTAATCATGTTAACAACGTCGTTCTGTAAAGCTAAAACAAATAAGAATTACAAATAAAAGCACAAAGGCTCAAATTTTATTGATGAGGTGGAGATCAGCCAAACACGTGATTCCAAAGAGTATATACAAAGTTTGAAAATGGTAATTTATAGGGAAAAGGGCTACGTTGAAACATAACGACCACTATCCTTTTACCAACTTTGAATTCGGGACATCCTGAGCTTCTGTCGAAGATGACCTTGACTGGAGTTTTTTCTGATGGATGGTGTAACTGCTACTGAGGGACCTGCCTCTGTTGAATATAGTTACTTGCCATTATCCCTAACTTTTGCCTGGATTGTACTATGAGATTTCCAATCCATCGGGATGATTTTTTTTTCATGTCTCTAACTTTTGCCTGGACCGCCCTTTCGGGTTTTCAATCCACCGAGACGTTTTTTTTAGTTTAGGCGAAGTATTTCTTGACTACATCAGCATTCGTGGGGTAGGAAAATTCCTCTCCGTCCATGGTTGCAAGTCTCAAGGCGCCGCCTGAGAAAGCTTTCGTGACCACATAGGGGCCATCATAATTCGGAGTCCATTTACCTCGCGAATCAGTGAGAAATGACTGAATTTTCTTGAACACGAGGTCTCCTTTTCTGAAAACACGAGGTCGGACCTTTTTGTCAAACGCCCTCTTCATTTTCTGTTGATACAACTAACCATGGCATAGTGCCGTGATTCACTTTTCTTCGATCAGATTCAATTCGTCGTGTCGGCTTTGACACCATTCAGCTTCGGTGAGCTTAGCTTCCATCAATACTCGGATTGACGGGATCTCTACTTCTATGGGGAGCACTGCTTCCATGCCATATACTAGAGAGAAAGGGGTAGCCCCTGTTGAAGTGCGGACAGATGTGCGATAACCGTGAAGAGCAAAGGGTAGCATCTCGTGCCAATCTTTGTAGGTTACAACCATCTTTTGAACGATCTTCTTGATGTTCTTGTTAGCCGCTTCTACCGCTCCGTTCATCTTGGGTCGGTAGGGAGATGAGTTATGATGTTCAATCTTGAACTCTGCGCACAACTCTTTCATCATCTTATTGTTCAAGTTAGATCCATTATCAGTAATGATCTCGCTTGGAACACCATAACGGCAGATGATATTGTTTTTGATAAATCGGACCACCACTTGTCGGGTTACATTGGCGAATGACGCTGCTTCGACCCACTTGGTGAAGTAATCAATGGCTACTAGGATGAACCGATGTCCGTTTGAAGCCTTAGGTTCGATCAAGCCAATCATGTCGATTCCCCATATGGAAAAATGCCACAGGGAAGAAAGAACTTTGAGATGTGATGGCGGTACATGAATTTTGTCGGAGTATATCTGACACTTGTGACACCTCCTCATGTGCTTGTAGTAGTCGGATTCCATTGTCAACCAATAGTACCCTGCTCTTAAAATTTTTCGCGCCATTGTATGTCCGTTGGCATGAGTGCCAAAGGATCCTTCATGAATTTCTTTCATAAGCATGTCTGCTTCTGGTCTGTCCACGCATCGGACCAAGACCATGTCAAAATTTCTCTTATAGAGAGTGTCCCCGCTCAGGAAGAAGTTTCCAGCCAATCTTCTGAGGGTTTTTCTGTCTTTTCTGAGTGCCCCAGGTGGGTACTCTTGTTTCTGAAGGAAGCATTTGATATCGTGATACCAAGGTTTATCGTCTATGACTGCTTCAATTGCGAAGACGTAAGCGGGCCGTTCAACGCGCATTATGTCGATCTTAGGTAAGTCGTTCCATTGACCTACACTAATCATGGAAGAGATAGTGGCTAATGCATCAGCCATGTAATTCTCCTCATGAGGGATGTGATGAAACTCAACTCTGCTAAAGAAAGGTAACAACCTTCTTGCATAGTCTTTGTAAGGAATCAGTCCTGATTGGTATGTGTTCCAATCTCCTTTTATCTGATTGATAACCAAGGCTGAGTCGCCGTATACGTCCAAGTTTTTGATCCTTAAATCAATTGCTTCCTCGAGACCCATGATACAAGCTTCGTATTCGGCCTCGTTGTTCGTACATTTGAACGTAAGTTTGGCGGTGAAAGGAATATGGGTACCCTGAGGGGTAACAATGATTGCCCCAATTCCATTTCCGTAATGATTAACTGCTCCGTCAAAGATAAGTCCCCATTGGGAACCTGGTTCTGGCCCTTCACTGGGTAACGGTTCATCGCAATCTTTCATTTTTAGATACATGACATCTTCGTCTGGGAAGTCAAACCCGATTGATTCTTGATCGTCAATCAGTTGGTGAGCCAAATAATCGGCTAAAATACTTCCTTTAACGGCTTTCTGAGCGTGGTACTCTATGTCATATTCTGATAATAACATTTGCCAGCAGGCAATTCTTCCCGTAAGAGCAGGTTTTTCGAAAACATATTTGATTGGATCCATTTCGGAGACCAACCAAGTAGTATGACGAATCATGTATTGGCGAAGACGTTTGGCTGCCCAAGCCAAAGCACAACAAGTTTTCTCAAGCATCGTGTACCGAGTTTCGCAGTTGATGAATTTCTTGCTTAGATAGTAGATGACAGACTCTTTCCTTTTGATTTCGTCTTGTTGGCCAAGTACACATCCCATTGAGTCCTCTAGGACTGTGAGGTAGATAATCAGTGGTCTTCCTTCCACTGGAGGCGATCAAATCGGAGGATTCAATAGATATTCCTTGATAGTGTCGAAGGCGGTTTGACAATCTTCTGTCCAAACGCAATCCTGGTTCTTTTTGAGTAATTTGAAAATCGGCGCACACGTCGCGGTCATAAGGAATATGAATCTGGAGATGTAGTTCAAACGTCCCAGGAATCCTCTGACTTGTTTTTCAGTTTTCGGAGAAGGCATTTCTTGAATGGCCTTGACCTTGTCAGGATCAACCTCAATTCCTTTCTGGCTGACGATGAACCCTAGTAGTTTCCCTGAACGGACACCGAAGGTGCACTTGTTGGGATTCAAGCGGAGCTTGAACTTTCTTAAACGTTCGAACAATTTTGACAGATGTTAAACGTGCTCACTCTCTGTTTTTGATTTTGCAATCATATCATCAACATATACCTCGATTTCTTTGTGTATCATGTCATGAAACAGAGTAGTCATGGCCCTTTGATAGGTAGCCCCGGCGTTCTTCAAACCGAACGGCATCACCTTGTAACAAAAGGTGCCCCATGGGGTGATGAACGAAGTTTTCTCCATGTCTTTCGGCGCCATTTTGATTTGGTTATAGCCCGAGAATCCATCCATGAAGGAGAAAACTTTGAACTTTGCTGTACTGTCAACCAGCATGTCAATGTGTGGTAAAGGAAAGTCATCCTTTGGACTAGCCTTGTTTAGATCCCTGTAATCGACACACATTCTGACCTTTCCGTCCTTTTTGGGAACAAGTACTATGTTGGCTAACCATTGAGGATATTCTGATGTGGCGAGGAAACCCGCGTCAATCTGTTTCTGTACCTCCTCTTTGATTTTGATGGCCATGTCCGGGTGAGTCCGTCTCAACCTTTGCTTTACTGGCGGACATTCCAATCTTAACGGTAAATGATGTTCCACGATGCTGGTATCCAACCCTGGCATATCCTGATAGGACCAAGCGAATACATCGGGAAATTCTCTGAGAAGCTTTATCAAACCCTCTCTGGCAGT
Organism: Lathyrus tuberosus; assembly: GCA_022829125.1. Taxonomy (NCBI): domain Eukaryota; kingdom Viridiplantae; phylum Streptophyta; class Magnoliopsida; order Fabales; family Fabaceae; genus Lathyrus; species Lathyrus tuberosus. Next base: position 269,138 of record JALAZF010000562.1, read on the forward strand.
TGGACTGAGCAGTGCCCCAATCCTGATTTCCTTTCTCTCTTTTTCCGAACCCACATTTACCGTTTCCAACGGCTCTTTGTGAGGTTCAATGGACCTTTCCTCTTGTCTGAGTAGTCGGGATATCTCTTTTGGAATTTTGTCGTCATTTTCTTCTTCAGCCTCGAATACCGGGAACTCAAAGTTGGGAGAAGGCATCAGATCGTATGTTTCAACTGGGTTTAAAACAAGCAATCTGCATGACGTGATGATTCGTGTTTAGAAGAGATAGAGAAAATGCAAGTGTGTGCAGTGTTTTATTTTACTGCTTGTTTTTATTTGAATTGTTTTTTAGGATTACCATTTTCTGTAAAAAAACAAAAAGAGAAAACAGCAATTAATGCGGAAATTACAGAACGACATTATTTTATTAATGAACAAGTCGATCCTTGAAACTACAGCCCTATAAAACAAAACTCTGTCGCTTTGGGCGAAGCGAAGAGGGATAATTTACAGAATGCGAGCCCTATCAAAACATCCGTTTCACCTGGGCAGGGTGAAAGGTTAAAGATGGCAATTACTTTGACTGATGAACGACCTTCGAAACCTCGACGGCAACCCATTGGCGGCGAACTCCTCGGTGAATCACAAAGTCTGGCACCTTCCTTGATTTGTCTTCAGAAATAACGCTGATTTCTGGTGGAGCAGGATCATTGGAATCTGTCTCCCAAGCAGAATTGTCGTAGAAGAATTCCTCAGTTGCATTTTGCATAGCATTCATGATCTCAGCTGTATCTCCCCATCCAGTAGGCTGGATATCTTCGAGCCTGATACGAGAGCTTTCGGGCGCAGTGTACTTGACCATATAGTCGTATTTTCCACTCAGTTGTCCCAAGGTGTCCCAAACTTCTCTGGAACTGGAGGAGTCATCTCTCTCGATGACGTTGACCTCGGGAAAAGCATAGTTGATGAATTCAAGTCCTGCAAACGTTGAAAATTCATCTTCATGTTGAGTAGTTTCTGAATGACCAGAGTGTTGATCCCATGACATGGTGGGGACACAGGTATTCTGTTCAATGATGCCCAGCTGAGTTTCATTACTCGGCTGACTTTCCGGCCCCAAGTTTCCTGGGTAAGGTTGCCACATTGGTAGACCATCCATTGGGCCATAGTAGTTGTGGTCAAAGTTGTCTTTCATCAGAGTGTCCTCCTCTAATGAATTTGGCGGAGCACGACATCCTTCCGGATCACAATCTCCATAGATCATTTCGACGTTTGACCTTGGTATAAATCTCGGACTCTGTGCGGGATAGCAAAATGGTATAGGCACCTCTTCCTGAGACATATAACCGTCCTTGTTCAGATAGGACTTTCATTCTTCATTTGTGTCGGAGGGATCTTCCTCATTGATAGCATGTACTGCCTGAGACATCGGGTGAAGAAAACCTCCACTGTGGAAGAAGTTTTGAAGGGGATGAAGACTTTCATCGTTGGCAACTGTCTGGGTACAGGTTGTAGAAAAACCAAGACCCTTCTTTGTTTCATTGTCAATAGGAATGACAAACTGTCCCCATCCGGTTGTGTCGGTACTCTCGACCGCTTTGATAGCATCTTTGTATGAGGAAATGGAAGTTCCTCCTTTGAACTGATTGTCCTTGCTCACCGATAGTGCTTGGAACTGAGTTCCAATAACCTCCTCGGGTTCTATACCAGCAGACGATGACAAGTTGCTTACAAGCAAGGCTTGTTCCCCACAAACTGTGACAAGTTGATCGTTCTTGACGAACTTTAGCTTTTGGTGGAGGGTTGAAGTGACCGCTCCAGCCTGATGTATCCAAGGTCTTCCTAATAAACAACTGTACGTTGCCCGGATGTCCATGACCTGGAAAGTGACTTGGAAAGTGTGAGGACCAATAGTTATGGGAAGATCAACTTCGTCGATAACTGTTTTTCTGGATCCGTCGAACGCTTTGACGACGACCTCGCCGATTCTCATCGGAGGGCCTTTGAATGATAATTGCATCAAAGTAGACCTCGGCATAACATTCAGGGTTGACCCTGTGTCTACCAGTACGCTGACTAAAGCATCGTCTTGGCAGTTAACTGTAATGTTGAGCGCCATGTTATGACGGCGACCCTCTTCGGGTAATTCCTCATCACTAAATCCCAAATTGTTGCAGGAAGTGATGTTAGAGACAATGCTATCGAACTGTCTGATTGTTACATCCTGTTCCACAAAGGCTTGCTCCAAGACTTTCTGTAGAGCCTCCCTGTGGGCTTCTGAACTGAGTAACAGTGATAAAACTGAGATCTTTGAAGGAGTCTGTAACAATTGATCAATAATGTTGTATTCACTCCTTTGGATGAGCTTCAGCATCTCATCATCATTTTTCGAAAGGTTGGGATTATTGGATTGACCGACTGGTGGATCAGGAGTTTCCGTCTGAAGTTCCTTTTCCTTGTTAAGTTCCTCAACCCCTCGGTTGAAGATTCTACCACTCCGTGTTACACGACTGATGTCTGCAATATTCACGACGGAGGGTAATGGAATTTCCTTTCCATTTTCAATTGTTGTTGCACCGTATTTGTAAGGGATAGCCTTAGTTGATTCATACGGTGTTGGTCCCGGCAGATAGATGACTATGGGAACCTTCTGATTTTTCCGACCATCATAATTAATCTCGATCCTTTCCCGGTTGGGAACTTTAGATTCGTCAAGTAGAGGGATAATGGAAAAAACATCCCTAGTCTGGTGATGACCAGCGATCGTGACAACATTCTCAACTTGATCGGCAAGGTAGTTCGACGTCCAGTTGATGGGTCCAGAACCCGGATATGGACGAATTTCTCCAAGATCCACCTGACCCTGAAGAGCTGCTCTCACAAGGTAACACCCTTGGTTACTTTTCGAACAAACGCCGCAACGTTCATAGTTGTGTGGTGGCACCTGGCCACGCCCACTTTGAATACAATGTAACCTCACTAGGTTAGCTTCCACTGATCGGACATCCTGACTCTGACGCCGAGTGGGGTTTCTGTTACTGATACTAATTTACTGAGTATCTTCATCCATATAGATTGGCATCCACCAGTGATTTAACAAGTGCTGAAGTGCCTCCTGGACAAGGGTACAACCTCGATCGTTTTCGCAACCTGCCTTACAGCTTTGGTAATCATGTGATATTAAGAATCCGAGTCGGACCTGCTCAGCATGTAACTCTACTAGGTTGGTATTCATCACACGAATATCGAAAATCTGAACCATGTTGATTTGATAGGAATTCCTATCATGGTAGTCTTGGATCCATCCAAGATCCATCTGACGCTGGAGGGCCTCCTGTATGAAAAAGCATCCCTATTTGTTTACCGAGCAAGTCAGACAGGAATTGTAATCGTGTCGCGGCAGATTATGATACTGGCTTTGCCTTTAGTGTATCGCCACCAAGTTGACATTCATTGCACGAATATCATGGTTCTGAATGACGTTGGAGTTCGTATAGACCATGTTAACTCCACGAACTCGGTGCTCTTGGATCCATCCGAGATCCATCTGTTCCTGCAGAGCTGCTTGCACCACAGAACATCCTTGATTGTCTTTAGAGCAGATATCACACTGGTGATAATTATGAGGTGGAACATGGCCATATCCACTCTGTCTACAATGCATCTTGACCAAATTGGTTTTCAACAAGAGTACATCGTGAATTTGATAGACATCGTTAGTCTCTCCTTCTATCAAATTGACTGCAGCCTTCTCGTGTTGAGGCAGCGGATTCGTGAGAACATTAGGATTCGTATCCTTGAAGGATAAGACCCCGCTCCTAATAAGTTTTTGCACGTCGGACTTGAAATTGAGACAAGTCTCTATGTTATGCCCTGGACCTCCTTGATGATAAGGGCAAGTTTGATCCACCTTAAACCAAAAAGGCGGATTTTCCGATACTGTAAGAGGAGATTTAGTCTGAATGTGCCCCTTAGCCAGTAGTAACGAAAACAACTCTGTGTACGTTACGGGTATAGGATCAAATCCTGGTGGCTGTGTTGTATGGTTATTGTTGTATGGAGGACGAGCCTGCTGAAGAGGCTGTTGTGTCCTTTGTTGATCAGGTTGGCTCTGCGCAACCTGAGGTTGATACGTAGGAATAGACGCAGGATTGATAGCAGGAGTTACAGCTGCTACCGGTTGATAACGTCGCCTTTGCTTTCCGAGAGAGATATTCCCAATATCTTGCTATTTTTTCTTAGGGAGAGCACTGCCGTATTTTTTAGTACCACTCGTCGATCCAATGTCTTTTACCAAACGCCTTTCTCGGACGACTTCCTCAAGACGTACGCCCATGCCCACCATCTCGGTGAAATCACTGGGTGCACTGGAAACCATTCGGTCATAGTAAAATGAGCTTAAGGTCTTTAAGAAGATCTTTGTCATCTCTTTTTCCTCAAGAGGTGGACAAATTTGAGCGGCAATTTCACGCCACCTTTGAGCATACTCCTTAAAGGTTTCCTTGTCCTTTTCCGACATTGATCTGAGTTGATCTCTATTGTTGGACGAAGGCAGTGCCAAGATCTCTGAAAGTGCTGATCGTGGCACGGTTTAAACCCATGTACCATTTTAACGCGGCACCGGTTAAACTATCCTGAAAGTAATGAATCAGTAGGTCCTGATTCTCCGTCTGAGCTGACATCCGCCGAACTTACATCACCAGATGGATTTGAAGGCAAGAGTTACCCTTGTATTTTTCAAAGTCGGGCACTTGGAACTTGTGCGGAACTTTCATATTAGGGACCAATCAGAGGTCTGTGGTGTCCTTTCCAAATAAATCCTGACCGCGAATGGCTTGCAGCTCCTTCTGCATTTCCAAGAACTGCTCCTGGATTTCCTCCATTCTGTCAAACATAGTTTCCTTCTTACCAGAAGGTATCTGTGGAATCTGTCCGTCCGGGACAGTGTCCACCACAGGGGGTGGTACCGTGACTACGGTAGTGAGTCTTGGCGTCTCCCGAAGTTTGTAACCTTCAGGAGTCTTCAGTATGCCTCTGGCATCTTCGCTTTCCCGAAGTTTGTAACCTTCAGGCCCAGCGGCTTCTGTTGTGATTCCCTGATCTTTAGTGATCGGCGGAACATATCCTTCCGGGATATAGTTAACAGGCATGCCCCAAGGACGATCTTTCGGTATTTGATACCTAGGATCATACTTTTCTACTATGGGTGTTGAGGTGATCTCTGAGATCACAGTTCGTTGTAGCTGAGCTTCTGCCATGGCTTGCATGTCGTTACAAAGCTTTCTCATATCCTCTCTCAGAGCGTCGATCTCTTCCTTCAACTCTCTGTTTTCTTCCTCAAGATCATCCATCCTTTTTTGATGATTGGCCCGAGTATTATACGAATGAGACAGTTTGACTCTAGAACCGAGACACAAACGTGAGATTTGTAGGTAAGAAGAATACGCGATGTGAGAATGATGAATGCAATGATTATATTAATTGTTTATTGGTTTAATCAAAATAAACTTCGACAATTAGATTGCAAATATCAAACAGTGGGGAAACCCTTTTTTATTGAAATTCAAAGGATTACAGAAATGGAAATACAGTAGATTACACAGTGCAGAAACAGAAACCTAAGCTAATGGGCCCAGAGTCCTCTCTGAGGAGAACTCGGGTGCTGATTCTGGTACTTTCCTTTTCTTTGACCGGGGCTCTTGAGCCGTTGTCGGGTTGTCATTCCTTTGCTAAGTGAAAGGAGCGATCAAATTCCTTTGGTCATCTTGATTCTCTACAGCATGTTGCTCCAAAATTTCGATCAGAGCATCCTTCTCTTTGAGTAATTGCTGTATTTTGATGCACTCTACGTCGAGGGTGTGGTACTTGTTCTTCCAAGACCTTCTCTCCTTTTGAACTTTGTTGAGAGTAACCTGAAGCTTTTCAGTTTCCGTCATGAAGTACATGACATATTCCTTTGGCGGAAGAATTCTGTAACGAGGATAAGGCGTTTTTAGCTTGAGAGCTCTAGTTTGTACCCAATGGAGATAAGGCTCCACTGAGACACAGTCTGGTTTTCCTAGAGACTCTCGTCCTTTCTTATGAACGTGCTTCCAAGCATGCACTATTTCCATCTTTAGTGCTCTGTCGTTTTCCCCTTCCTTGAAGAAAAGACCTTCCAGATGAACACCCCGTGGGACGTGTCTCATCGGGTATCCAAATTGACGATGAACGAGAACTGGATGATAGTTGATTCCTCCCTTAGTTCCTATAAGGGGTACGTTGGGGAAGTTTCCACAACGGTCAATGATCCTGATCCCATCATAGATCCTATTACACCAATCTATATCAGAGTTGGTAAAAGACATGATCTTCTGCGACCAACGTAAGGCACTCTTGCAATCCCAAAAAGCAGCAGACTTGGGCAAGTGAGAGATAAATCATTTGTAAAGTAGAGGTACACAACATGTGATCTCCCCTCCGCTGTATAAATTTCCCAAGTGTACAGAATGATACGCATCTGCGAGCAAAGTCGGCACAGGGTTTCCAATGAGAAAAACCTTAATGGAGTTAATGTCGACGAAGTTATTGATGTTGGGAAACAAAAATAACCCGTAGGTGAGCAAGACAAAGATGCTTTCAAAAGATGTTACGTTTCCTTTACTGGCAAAATACAGGGCTTTCTTTGTCAAGAATTGGGCTGGCAAACCTTGGATGCCACCCTTAGTGGTTATGTGAGTCCTGACCTCAGACTCGTCCAAATGAATTGTTCTTGCAATGGTCTGATTCTTTGGAATTTCTTCCAGTCCAAAAAACGGAGCTTGATCTGTAATGTGTAGATCAATCAGATGAGAATACTCCTCCAGCGTTGGTGCGAGCTGGTAATCCGGGAATGTGAAACAGTGATAAACCGGATCGTAGAATTGAATGAGCGCATCCATGATTCCCTCAATCACATGGACTCTTAACAGTGGTAGCAGACCTCCGTGCTTGGCTCTGAAAGCCTCAGGGTTAGTGATCATCCTTGCTAACCTTCTCAAATCCTCTAACTTTGGAACCTTGAAGGTATACGTATGAGTTCTCCTTCTACCGAAATCCATTAGTGCAATCATTTTCTCTGATATTTGCAATCACAGTCTTAGTTTAATTTAAAAAACAGAGAGACTAGAAGATAAATTTTTTGAATGTTTTAATGTTTTTTTTTTAATGAATGCATGAATGCAGCACACAAAAACATAGAAAAAACATGGGGTCAAAGGGTCGTTGTCATGAAGTCAAGGCTCTACCCATCCCCAAAGGTTTATACTAGGGTGATTTTTGTACCTGTACTCATTATCATTAGCTCATCCCAGGAAAGCAAAACAACAAGCGGATCGCCAGCGAGTTGTAGAGCAATCTTAGAGTAAGTGCCATTCACCGAGAATAGATCACCAGCCTCAAATGAGGGTAGTATCGCGTAACAACTATTCCCGATAGTTTCCGCACTACGAAAGGGTTTGGCTCCTCAGCTTCTTAGACTTAACAATCGGCCCATTGTCTAGGTGAGAGAATGGGTTGCATTGGTCAGCCTCCACCGAGGTTGATGGTCGACCTCGTCGCCATCACTTATCTTAAGTGTATACTCAATCTTTCCACATGCGGCATCACACGCATTCCCATTAGCAGAAAAATAAACACGTATAGCAATTAGGAAAAGCAGTATATATATTTGTCCTAAACATCCTAGACCTTTAAAGCTATGAATCCTAAGTTCCTGACAGAAGTTGGGTTCCCCGACGGAAGCCCCAAGCTGTGGTATTCACACAAGAGATGAAAAGGAAAAAGAAAGACAGAGTCGCCCCACGGTGGGCGTCATTTTCCTGTAGCGAGCGATTTTGGATGCCGTTCTTAAGCGCTGGTCGCTCTCTGCGGTTGAGTTTACTACAGGTCGATTCATTTTTTTATCCTATTAAAGCTGATGAAGGAAGGGAAATAGATGTCTCTAATTAACCCTGCTTTGCATACTGAGTTTAAACAGCGGTCTGTTAGGTTACGAATGCTATCAATGTGGGGGGGGCCTTTGTACTGGTTATTTGTATTTTCTCCAATACGATTTTCTTTTCTCTTTCTAGGACTTTATAGCGGGGAACAAGGATTAGGATGTTAGGACTGATGCTTTTTGATGAGAGTATGGGATTTTGGGTTTTTGTTTAGTGTGCTCGCTAAGATTTTTTTCTTTCAATCTTATGCCTACGTATTCCCGTTTACCGAAACAGGGAAATCAGAGCGATCGTAGTTCCTCCTATTCTATGGGAGGAAATGGTGTTTTGGTGTCTTGTTCAAAGCCCAAGACGTGAAGTGAAAGGTGATTTGTATCTTGTTCAAAGCCCAAGATGTGAAGCTAAAAGTGTTGACTTTAGAGAGAATTTGTCACATCTAAAAAGGGGGTTGTATGTCACCACTGTTTATAAAGGAGAATTACTTTAACCGGAATATGTGAATCCGACAATGCCATAATTTCCTTTAAAGGGGTTTTAACCTGAAGGAGAAGACTTTAACTTAGTGTAGAGTAATTCCATCTTTCCTTAGGAATTTCTCATGCTAAAAGAGGGACAGTGGCATGGATGTAGATGATCCAGAGGCTTGCCGCTTACAGCGATTAGATGAAGGGGAAAGAGTTGTTGATGTTTGTCTACTATGAACGAGTCACAGTTTTGATGCTAAAAGGTTGATTGGGTCAACCAGTGGTTTTCTTATATAAAGCCTAAGAGGAGGCTAGTATGTGTCTCGTACAAAGCCCGAGAGAGAGGCTAAAAGGTTTTGACTCAACGAGGGAATCTTTTGGTATCTCTTATAAAGCCCGAGATGGAGGCTATTTGACTCAACAAGAGAGTTTTTTGTATCTCGTACAAAGCCCGAGGTGGAGGCTGTTGTTTATTTGGCTCAATAAGAACCATTTTGTATCTCATATAAATCCCGAGATGGAGGCGAAAGAGGTGATTGACTCAATGAGGGAGTCTCTTATGTGTCTCGTACAAAGCCCGAGAGAGAGGCTAAACGTTGTTTGACTCCGCTGGGGAGAATCATTTGTACAAAGCCCAAGAGGAGGCTGTGGTTAGTGTTTCAGTTAAGTGACAGGTCCAGTATACTGATTTTAAAGAGAAAATCAGTTCTTATATGAGCAACACTGTACTCATGGATTTGATTCAAGGATCCGGGTTATTCCTGTTCTTTAAGGAAGCGGGAAATCCAAAGGGTATTGAGACTGTCCGAGTCTACGGGTTTCCTTCCTATTTTAACGAAGGGGTCACTTGTGAATGTCTCTGAGACTCAAGGAGATTAGACTGTCCGAGTCTAGAGTTTCATCTTTTGTACTATGCTTTGAGAAACAGTAGTAGACTCTATGAAAGGACTGTTCTATGCAGATGACTAAGTTCTGTTCCTATACCTCTAGGAGGTCGTCGGGACAATTTGTACGAAGCCCAAGAGGAGGTTGGAAACTTTTAAGAAGCCGACGGGTCCTTGTACGATGCCCAAGAGGAGGCTATCATTCCCGGAGGAAGAATCATTATATGAAGCCTAAGAGGAGGCTATGAATACTTCTAAGAAGTCGTAGGGTCCTTGTACTAAGCCCAAGAGGAGGCAGGGTTGCTTTTAGGAAGCCTGTGGGTCCTTGTATAATGCCCAAGAGGAGGCCGATTACTTTTAAGAAGCCGATGGGTCCCCAAACCCCGAGAAATTTAAGGCAAGCTATCCACAAGGAATAGATCAAGTCAGGAAAGTTCGAGAATTTGGAAGAAACTCAAGAGATGCCATTCACGGAGAAAAGATCATCTCTGGGGAATAGAGTTTCTTGACAAGTGCTTTTAAGAAGCCTGTGGGTCCCCAAACCCCGAGAAGTTCAAGACATGCCATTCACCGAGAATAGATCAAGCCAGGAAAGTCCGAGAATTTGGAAGAAACTCAAGAGATGCCATTCACGGAGAAAAGATCATCTCTGGGGAATAGAGTTTCTTGACAACTTCTATGAGTGACAGTCTATGAAAGGGTTCACAGAGAATGCTGCCTTTCATGTCTCCATATTGTTTAACCCCAAGAGGAGGGAAGACTGTGTCTGGTAATCCTATGGGGATCTAGTTTAGATTATTTCTAAGAGTGATCAACGGGCTTAATGCTAGACGTAGTTGCCGGGGAAACTCTAAATATCTATACTATTATTACACAGTTGATATGAGTTTATGAAAGAAGACTTACAGTGAAACAGCCCCACAATACAGTTATATGTATATGAAAGCGGTAAATGAAAGCAATAACCACTTACTCGGTTGTAGAGCTTCCATGCTGTTTGGTTAGTTGTTCAACAAAGAAAGATTGAAAACAACAGTATATTCAAAATCAAAGGAGAAAGTGCTTTGAAAAAGAAAGATTTGGGGCTTACAGCTCAAGGAGAGGCCCAGGGTTTTATCAATGATTGCACTGTGTTAATTTGTACAGAGGGACTTATACAAGTGACTGTGGCCCAAAAATTGTTTTCTGTATAAAGGGATGGGTCTTACACTCTCTCAAGAGGCCCAAAAAGTCTTAAAGAAAAAGAGTGGGGCTTATAACACGAGGGTAGGCCCAGTTGACTTTTCGTTAAAAATGGCGATCGCGCCGAGATTTTCTTTTAACGCGAAGGGGCTTATACAATATCTGAGGCCCAAAAATGGTTTTGGTTAAAAGGGGTTGGGTCTTACACTCTATTAGAGGCCCAAAAAGTTTTAAATGGGTCTTATAGCTCAAGGAGAGGCCCAAAAGTTTTGAATGGGTCTTATAGCTCGAGGAGAGGCCCAATTGTTATTTTTAAAAGGCGACGATCGCGCCGTTTGTTTTTGACGGTATCGGGACTTATACAATACACTGAGGCCCAAAAATGATTTGGTCAAAAAAAGGATTGGGTCTTACACTCTATTAGAGGCCCAAAGTGTTTTGAAAATGATTTATGAGGGTTGAATTAATCCAAAAACCCTAATTTGTTTTCAAAAATGTATTTAATTGAATAAAAATTCAATTAAAATGATCAAAATTGTTTAACATAGGAAAAACAAATTGTAATATTGGATTAATGCTTCAAAAATTAAGTATTGACCGACAAAATAATTAGAAAGCATTAAAAGTTGCAAAATCAAGGTGGAAAAAATATTTTAAATGTTAAAAACAATTAAAACATTAATTCTTTGCAAAAATATCAATTATACAAAATAAATAATATTTTTGGGATTTTTTGGGAAAATAAAATATTTTAACATTTTTGTGAATTATTAAAAAAAGAATCAACTCAAAATCATTAAAATTCAGAGAGAAATTAATTTTTGAATCAATTAAACAAAAATCACAAAATTCAAATATTCAAATTTCTGAAAATGGCGCCAAGAACACATCAAGAACACGCGCGTGTTCTGAGTTTCCCAGATTTGCGTTTTCCATCCAATCTCACTGAATACTTAACCATATCATGCAATCCACATACCAATCAACTCGTTTCAACCTCACGATCATGTCTATAACACTTAATTTCATTTAAATTAAACATAAGACATGAAATCACTAAGAAACCTCAAGAACCCTAATTTCTGCATGAAGGCTAGGATTTTTTATACACGATTCAAACAAAGCAATTAATTGAGGGAAAACATTCCATGCATGATTATGAACATATGACCAAATTATTGTGCAGCAAAAATTGCATGGATCATAGAGTTAGAAGAGCTCATGCTTACCACTTGCAGCTGGTGATCTTGATTTGTGTTGGAGGTGTTACAACTAGGTTCCAATGATCTGGATAGCTTCCTTAGGTGCCATGGAGTGTGTATGAATGCTTGGAATGGATTGAAATTATCTGGAACTTGAGATGGTACCCCAACTGCAAATCTGTCAAGAACTTGAGTAATTGGCTGGTGATTTTGTGAAATCTGTGTTCCAGATGTTATGTGAGTGTTTGGATCACTTCTATATGATGTATGTGAGGTGTGTGAGTGATTGGTTTGAGTGGAATTGCCCTCTAGCTCAAAACCCGATAGTTACCTTGCTAAGAAAGGCATTTTTGCCAAGAGAAAGAGATTTTGAGAAAGGCAAGTGCTGTAGGCCTTTGGTGTACTTAAACTGAATACAATTGAGCTCTATTTATAGTAGAGCAAGTTTGTTTTGCAAGGAATAGTGAATGGCAACTGCTAAGTAGGTTTGGCCAATGTTGGCAAATGAAAATCCAAGTCTCCTCTAGCCATTGACTAGAGGTTAGGGCACAGAGCTTTGGTTCCCTTGGTCTTGGATAAGTCTTGACTGATTTCAGATGAGAATGGCTCAGTCCATGCCACCTTGATGCTTCCATTGAATGCTTCAATCCAAATTTGGAGTCTTGTCCCTATTTTGGCCATTCTAGGTTCAACATGCTATTTCTTGTTCCATGGACTTTGGTGGCTTGGCTCAGTGATTGTCCCCTTTAGATTCAATCCTCAGATGTGTCCAAGTGGATAGGAGCATTTGAATTTGGCTGATTTTGGCAAATCGAGCAAAATTGCAAATTCTGCCTTGCCTTTGACAGATTTCAGCAAGGCAACTTGCCAATGTCATATCTCATGGTGTAAGTTGAATTTGGTAATGTTCTTGACCATTTTGGAAAGCCCTTACATGATACAACAACTGTTTGAACATGTTTGGTTTTGATCTCTTTTGAATCCAAGTGAAAAATCCCCCTACATTTGGCAAAAAGTAAGGCAAAATCTGACTTAGTGAAATTTTCACTAAGTGTTGGAACAAAGTGTTTTCTCTTGATTTTGATCACTCCATAACTCAAAATCCTTGAGGAATTTGGACATAGGTCAGTATGAAGCTTTTGTAGAGGGAAATGAGATCTACAAATCAAGCTTTGAATGGGGAACAATGGCCTTGTGGTTTAGGAGTTATGGTCCTCCAAAGTTGGTGCATTAGTGGTACTTTTTTATGACTTAGAAAAATTTCTAAGTTTTATGGTTACCCCTTTTACAAGTTATCCAACTTTTCTTGATTTTTCTTGATGAATGATGATTCAAATCATACATTAACATCATTTTAGGGTTAAAAATCCATTTTGGTGAAAAATCTCAAAAAGTCAAAGTTGACTTTTGTGTACAGTTGACTTTTTATCAGATGAATTCCAAACTGTGCAATTCTTCAGGAAATCATGCCCTTGACCTAAATCAAACTCGATGGACATGTTCCATGGGTGTCATAGGGTATATTGATGCATGTCATAGGGCTTGGGAGCATGTCCTGGTCAAAAGTCAAAGTTACAGTTGACTTTTCTCGCGAAACCCTAATTGTGGTGCAGATGAAATTGAGACTTGTTGCTCAAGCTTCTTGGATTAATCCATTGTTCCGAATGGATCAATATAATTCATTAGAGACCCTCAAACCCTCTCTTGAGGTCTTGGCTCATGGTTTGTCCCAAGAGTCAACTTAGGGGTGAATTAGGTCAAGAAACCCTAATTCCTGATTTTTGATGAATGCATCCCCCGAGACAAAATTGACTTGATGATTGGGTCCATGAGGTTCCATGGAGTATATTAGGTTAGGTTTTGGATCATTGGCTTGTGCCCAGATGAAAAATTTCCATCTGGAGGCCCTGGTCGACCAAAACCCTAATTTGGTGACACTGTCGATCTTGAGACTTGATCCACCTAGAAGGGAGCAGCCTTGTGCTTGATCCTTGAAGTGGGAGTCTTTTTGATCCATTGTGGATGTTTGAGAGGTTAGACAAGTTGAAGATCATGTCATTCCTTGATTGATCCTTTGTCTAAGCACTCAGAGAGGGCTTGAAACCCTAATTTTGATTGTAGTGGATGCTCACCCATCTTTTGGGAGACTGATGAAGTATGATGGTTCCTCCATATTGTGATGATGATTTGCACAATGATGGGAAATCTTAGTGGTCAAAATTTGGGGTATGACACTAAGCATCAGTCAACAACAACAAATCAGCACAACAACGAATCCGTAACAGAAATCATACGGAAAAAGAAGAAGAAGACTCACCGTAAAAGTTGAATTCGCGGAGAAAAGAAATTTCCCCTACCACCTCTGATCGCAATTTTCTTTCTTCCACCACCCTCACGTCATGAGTTTGAATGCGACCATCACTGCAGACCGCGACTCCCTTCGCTGGAATCGCACCTCCCACTGCCAGAATTACGCGCTGCTTATATAGTTTGATTTGCTTTTATGGTTTGAAAACCAGGTTTCTTTCACACCCTAAAAGTTTCAGACAAGAAAGGAGAGAGGAATTTTAGACGAGAGAGGAGAGAGGAATTTTTGGTTTGAAATGTGAGAGAGGGAAATGTAAGCTTTGGTGTGGAAAAGAAAAATTAAGTCACGTGGAAAGAAAGGGAGGTTTAATGGGTTGTAGAAATTTAGACTTAGCAAATTATCAAAAAGGGCAAGCAATGTTCATGGAATTAAAAGATGAATAGGGCAAAGATGGACATGCTTAAGTATGTTCCAATCTTTGGTAGTAAGTTGATACTCATTCGACATAAATTGAACTCTGTACCTTCAACTTCTAAAATTTGACCTATCGAATTCCAACTTGTTGTAAATGTTGATTGTTAGTAGTCATATCTTGTTAGTTAAATGTTTAATCTTGAACTGGCGTCAGTCAGCGATACATGTTGTTATCTTTATTCAGCAGTATTGAGTAAAGGTTTTGATACTTTTGCATTTGGAAGAAGACCTTGAGGTGGCTTGGTGTATAGTCTGATTTTCATAGAGGAAGTTGGGATAATTTCATGAGCTTTGGTCATATCATTGGTGGCGGCAGTGAGACTATAAAAAAGGCGGTAGCGGTAGAGAGGATTTTGGAATCTACCCAAAGGCTATCGAGGATATAGTTGAGAGTCTTTGTGTTTCGTTGATCCATGTGTCTTCGAGTTTTATCATTTTGGGTGTGTGTTCCAAGTGTCATCTCGCTGTTAGTTTAGGTTGTTGTTGGTACTGAGAGGTAGGGGTCTTGTGAGCTCTTTTATAGGCATTGGTCGTCGATTTAAGTTTGGTGAGAGTTTTTTTGATGTCGTCTATCTTGATCGTAGCCCTTCTGTTCTGGTGTTTAGGGTTGTTGCTTTTGTCTTCAGAATTGCTGCAGTGTCTTAGTTGAGCATTATCATTGTTTAGTTTGTGGATTGATCAAGGCCATTGTGCTTTGCCCCTAGCCTCTGGGTGTATGATGGTTTGAATATAGAATGACTAGCTATTTTAGTTCCATGTTGGAAGTTATTTTAGAAGGCAGGGTGCACCAGCCTCTATCAGTAGTATCGATTTAAGTTTTGGATCCTAGCAGATTAAGTCTCATCTCTGTGTGCTAATCATTGTGAGGTTGGTAGGATCTTATTAGGGAATGTGGTATTTAGCGCGTGATGCGACGTGTCATGTGCGTTGGTCTGGGTGGACTTTTGGTATGCAAGGGACGCTGTTGGTATTGATAAGAGCAGGTTTTTCATGATGCGTGATTACTCGTTAGTGCAAGATGCTTTCAAAACAATCTCTCTTTGGAAAGGTTTGGTAGGTGGTTGTAATACCTCTTATGAGTTCTGTTTTATGAAAGATTATCAACATGGCTAGGGAGGGGTGGATAGTTTGCATTTGGAACATTCGGTTAGTTTGGAATCATTGCTCTTGGAAGATCAAAATTGCCTCTATTGATCAGTGCTTTAATTTGTCCAAGTGCTGGTGAATTGGTTGCCTCTAAGGTGCTGAGCTGGTGTTATCTGATTATTGGATTCCGTAAATCGGTTTTGCAGGCGACTCAAGGGATTCGAGCATCAGTGGGGTGTGAGATTTGGAAAGTGGTTCGTTGGTTTTGCTTGTTCAATGGCAGCAGGAATTTCTGTCTCAGTTTTTTATTTTTCCCAATGATTTGGGTGTTGTGATTGGGGTAGTATCTTTGGGAGGTTTTAGTTTCTGTAAGATCCTCTCAAAGTTTTTCTGCTATTTTTTATGTATTGTGTTTCAATTGTATTGAGCCCGTTTGGCTTTTTGTCGGATCTGTAATTGTTTTGGTGGAGCTCTTTCCTGCATATCTTATGCAGGACATAGCTTATTGAATATAGCTTTTTGCCTTTTCCAAAAAAAAATGTTTAATCTTGAACAGTTGAACTATAACATGTTGCTGATAATGGTTAGTTTAATAACATTTGTGTATTAAGGTTAGATTAATAAAAGCGGCTTAATATTTTAAAAGATCATTGAGTAAAAGAAGGATAGTTGAAACTTTAAACATTTGTGTCACAACTATTCTTTAATGTAATCTTGAAAACAAATTTCAACAAACAACCGACCTTATCTCAATTGGTAGAGAGGAGGGTTGTAGTTGATATATCATACTGATATCCTTAGGCCTCTGGTTTGAATCTAGTATGTCAAAATTTTTAAACAATTTTGTTCATACGTTATTTTAAATTTATTAAACTAGTCTTTGATTATTTTTAAAAAAAATTTCAAAATATTGTGTAATTGCATGAATTCTATTAAGTGAGTCAACAAGTATTAAAAATTAATGAAGATGAGATATAGGCATTTTGAATATGAGATATAAGAAATTTGACTTTAATCTGTATTGATTTAAATGAGTGATTTCAATAAATCTATATTAAACTTAAACTTGTAAATATTTTATATTACAATTTTTATAGTATAATCAGCAAATAGATAACTTTGAGACTAATTTTAACCAAACCTAGATTTCAAAAACAAATCTCTACCAATAGAAATCAATAGTCTATATCTTGAAAATACAATTATAAAGTGATAAAACCAATGTTTGAAAAATCGAACCGGTAATCAAACTGGTGAAGGTATTGTGTCACTGGTTCATTGGTCGAACCACTGAGTCACTTATCGAACCGCATGACTAAATCGGATAACTCGGCTGAATAAACCAGTCTCTATAAAAAACTGTTATTTAATAAATCGGTCGAACCGGATGACTCGGTCTCTTAAAAATATCACGACACCTACAAAATTTCAAAATATCATAATTTCACAAGTTCATTTTTTAAATTCAAACTCTTGACGTAACCATCACGCACGATAAAATAGTATAAAATACAAATTCAAATAAATTTTGAACAATATATAATTACAAACGAAGAAAAATTGTTTCAAATAAGTTTTGAATAAAATCTACTTATATTTTAATTTTATATAAATAAAAAAATAAATTATCAAAACAACATCGTTATTATGAAAGAAAAAAAAAGACACGCATTTAAACTGCCGATTTTTCAAAACCGCCGGTTCACAGGTTTTTTGCGGTTTCGGCCGGTTCTGACCGGTTCCCACTTGTTCAATAGCATAACCGATTCAACAATCAGACCATACCGATAACCTTTCTGATTTCCGATTTAATCGGTCTGACCGACCGGTTCAATCCGATTTTTAAAACACTGGATAAAACCTGCAACATACAAGAATCTAGAGAGAGAAAGAGTTAGTTCAATGTATTTCGTTCTTATGTGGCACCTAATCCAATATCTAATGAATGTTGTTTATTCAATTATAGTGTTGTTTAGTACAATTAGATCTCACGCCAAAAATCTAAGTAAATTATTCATATTTCACAAAGCATTGATGTCAAGATCCACTCTTGATCTTAAACTCGAAATACTTTTACTTCATAAAGGTCTTCAAGTTCCCTTACAACAATAATCCTCCAAATTCTTCCCATAATCACTTAGACACAAAATCGTTGAATGAAGATGAACACAAGAGATTCTAAAGTCTTTGGAGAAGAACCTTCTGTTTCTTCTTTGTATATTCACTCATAAAATTCCAAAACATATTTCCATGCTATAAATAAACACTCAATAAAAAAATTAGCACTCTAATAAGTTCCTCACAACAAACTCACACTTTCTCTGAATTGAATAATATTCATACACAAGATGAAGTTTGGGTGTTTGATAAAGAAAATAATTTTTCAAGAAAATCTCTTTATTATGAAAACAATAAAGATAAATCCTTTTATATATGCCGGAGAAATGACACAAAATAGTGTAAAATGTCATTATGATTTGAGTTAAAACATAAATTTGATTTGAGTCAGGGCCGGCCCTACACATGTTGAGGCCTAAAACATATTTTTAAATAAGTTTTTTTTATATAAATAAATTGCTATTCTTTTTATTTTTTATTTTTATTTTTTTTATATGAAAAATAAATTATTATAATATAATCAATTTTATTTTTAAAAAATTAATTTATAATATGGTGAATTCATTTATCCTTTGAAAAATTTAAAGCCTCAACTATTTTCTTTTTTGTTATAATTTTAATTTTATCAATTCAAATTTTAGCATTGATATTACTTAAAACAAAATAATGAATATTTTTCTGTAGATAAAATTTAAAAATATAATAAAATTATATATATTAAAAGAAAGATGAGACAAATTTAACTATCCATATTAATTTGCATAATAGTTTCTTTTAAACATGTGCTCCACCAAAAAACATCATATAAAAAATAATATAATTTAAAATTTAACTACTTACTAAGAGCTAAAATAAATTGTATATATATTAAAATGCATATTATAACCATATGAGAAAAAATGAAATTGAATGTGCTAACTTTTTCTTCCCAAAATTAAAGATAAGATTGCAAGACAACTAAAGCAAGACAACGTGCATAGAATGATAGTTGCACACTGCAGAACAACATAACACTTGAAAAAATAGTAAGCTAAGAATATTATACACACTTTAAGTATTCTCAATAACCAATAGGAGGCCTTTAGAAATTAGAGGCCTAAGGCAAAGCCTTGGTTGCCTAGCCCTTAGGCCGGGTCTTATTTGAATCAAGTGAGAAAATAATTCCCATCTATTAAATACAAAAACAGAAATTTGTGTTATTATTTAATTTATGAGTCAAGTCATGTGATTTGAATTACACAAATCAATGATTCGAATCACCATAATAAATTTGAAAACCATAAGTAACCTTCCTGATTCAAATAAAACAAAACAATGATTCAAATCACGTTTCCCGAACCGAATCCATTTTCCAAAAACAAGTTCGTGATTCTAATCAACATGTACATGATTCAAATCATGTTTCTAGAAGAAAAAAAATTAGAAAGCAAAATTCATGATTCAAATCAAAGAATTTTTATGACTTAAATCATGTTTCTCAAAAAAAAGTTTTTAGAACACATTTTAGCCATGATTTGAATCGTGCTGGAAAAAATTCCTTGATTCAAATCATTCATTCTTTTGATTTGACTCAATTGTGTTGAATTTGGAGCGATGATTGTTTTATACATGCAATAATCATTTTAAAAGAGGTGCAAGTGAGAGCTTATTGTAATAGACTCAATTGCATTATATAAAAGACAAGTAACAAGACATTATAATTACACCGTGTTACCCTAGAAGTAATTTCAGAATGTAGTATTTTTATTTTATGGAGGAAAATTATGAGAAAGAAAGGTTGAAAGAATGAATAGAGATTGAGAGATAGAGCGTGAGTGTCCTCCTTGTATTGAGAAGAAAAGCGAAGTCATTTCAACAAGAGTAAGGTTTCTTTTTACCAAGAATAGGAAGGTGTATATTGTATCATTGTGATTAAGAAAACACCTTTTGAAGTTGCTTCTGCAGTAGTTGAAGATTATGGATTTCTGTTCTCGGTGATTGAACTTAATCATGACATTTCACCGTTATTCTCTAAACATTCATTATTTTTCAACTCATGCATCAATCTCTTAATCCTTTTTTAAATGTTGACCTTTTTAAATGACAAATGTTTAGCACTAGTATTATACATTAGACATAAATTGAACATTGGACCTCTAACTTCTAAAGTCTGATCTACCGAATTCTAACTTGTTTTAAATATTGACTGTGAGTAGACATATCTTGCTAGTTTAATGTTTAATGTTGAAATGCATCACATGGTGATATATGTTGCTAATAATGGTTAGATTTATAAAAGTTATTGATTATTATTTAAAAAAAAAAATCAAAATAGTGCATACTTGGATAAATTATACTAAATGACTCAATATGGGTTACAAACCAATGAAGATGAAATATAAGCATTTTAAAGATGAGAGGTAAGCAATTTGACTTATATATATATATATATATATATATATATATATATATATATATATATATATATATATATATATATATTCAAACTAAGTGATTTGAATAAATCTTGATTAAAGTCATAAACATTTTAGATTATAACTTTTATATTATAATTAGCAAATACATAAATTCTAACCAAATCTAGGCTTTATGTAACACCCCAATTCCCATCGCGAATAAATAATACATAATTAAATCAGAGTAAATAAAAATTTATTTTTCCGACAGAAACAAGGATGCCACATTTAAAGAAAGAAAACACAATTTCTGCTCATAAATTTGATACATAACACAAAGTGAAATAAACCTAAAAGGGAAACTTTTTCCAACAAAAAGAAAGTTCAATTATGGAATAAAGCGGAAAGATCCATAACTGACTTGTTTTACAAAATAAATTGTTTTATAACATCAGAATATTCATACAAAGGTAATACAAAATATATCCAACAAATGTATACATATATAACAAAAGCGTTCCCCGACTCCCGTGTTACGTATCAGAGCAGACAGACCGACAAAAGGATGGAGAACTAATCTTCACAAAAGCCTCCAAGACACTAATATGCAATTGCCTCATAGAGCAACAAACCACAACAGAAGGGTGAGAAATAACAACTAAATCAAGATTGCATAATAATATGCAAACACATATAAATTCACATGCATAATTATTCTCACCACAAGCATCACATATATTCATATATAGCACACCATAGAGAATTAATACAATCATCGTAATGTACAACATTCCCACAAAACATAGCATATGTCTATATATAAAACATATCATCCATAACCAATGCATTTATCACATATGCACATCAATTCACCAATCCAATCACAAACTCAACACATAATCAATCAATTCATGATTTTCCACACATAATCAATCCATTCATAATTTATGCAAATGCAAAGAGACCGACACAACGACTCTATGCAAATGCGGTACCATCCATCCATCATTCTCATCATCAGTTCACTCAGGAACTATTGGAATCATCGCTTGTTACTTAGTGTACCTCCCCGTCGGGCAAACAATGTTCCCCGTCGCTCACACCTCTTTGTATAAGGCACACGACGTTTATGGATCGCTCACACCTCTTTGTATAAGGCACACGACCCGATCGCTCACACCTCTTTGTATAAGGCACACGATCGTCTATAATCATCGCTCACACCTCTTTGTATAAGGCACACGATGTTATAGCGGATTCCCTCTGGAACCGTTTCGTCGCTCACACCCACTAGGGAACACGACATCACAAGAATGCATATCATGATGCTTGGCATACAATGACTCATGACATTCAAATGCACACATAGATGCAACCATAATCATACATATACAACCAAACACAACGCATTGCATTTACTTGCCCTTAGGCCACAAACCATCATCACAACAATTACAACAACTTATCACATGCTTCAACATCATATAAACCACATAAAAGCTCCACGTTATATAACAATAGCACAACACACGGTAAAACACCAACCGCACGCATTTAACGCGATAAAAACCCGACAACCCAACACTTTTACAAAACCACGACTTAAATAATTCATCTACTGTTCTCCAAACCATTTTTAATAGAAATAATATTTCATTAGCTTTCCAACGCTTCGAACGGGGGTCAAAACGGACTTACGGTTCAAAAGTTATGACGAAAATACGAAAACCATGTTTTTGCTGTCCCAGACAAATTCGCCTGGCGAATCCCTGGCGAAGCAGACTCGCCACTAACTCGCCTGGCGAATCTGGACGAACCAGAATTCCCCCAAAACGTGTTTGGGACCTAAAAATGATCAAAACCTTCAACCCACATGATATTATTGCACCCAATGACCCAAAACAACAAGTTATAACACATTTAGGCATGCATTTCATCAATTTCCACTCGATTTACCATTTCTCTCAAATGTTAAAACCTAACATTTTCAATCAAAATCAAACCAAACAAACACATACATATACATATACAAGCATGATATAATCGAAACTTCTCACCCTTACCCGATTAATCGCGATTGAAACGGAGTTTTCTCGATTTTCCTCTTTCTCCTCTTCTCTCTTTCTTTCTTCTCCTTTTCCTTATTTCTCTCTTTCTTTCTCTTCTTTTTCTTTTCTCTCTTTTTCTCTCCACTTTCTATTTATAAAATATCTACTTTTTCTAAAATATCTAACTAATCAATTGAGCATTTTACCCTTATGCTCAAATATCTCTCAAACGCTCTCAGAATGCAATAAAACATAAACATCGATGAAATATATTTTGGGAAATAAAAGTTGAAAAGAAATTATAATTTATTGCAAATATTTTACCTATCAGGGAAATTAACCAATTAACTCAATTAGCAGGTAAATACAATAAACTCACACATTTCACAAAATTCACATAAATGAAATAAATAAATACAATTAAACAAATCGGGGCGTTACAATTCTCCCCCACTTAGACATTTTCGTCCTCGAAAATATAACTGACACGAACAACTCCGGATACGACTAACAAACTATCATGCCAACAACAACTACAACAACGACACAACAACGACGACAACTACAACGACAAGGTGCAAAACCCATACAATGCACTTGACGACTAACTCACGACTCAAAGAATACCCAAGTTACGAACACACAGGTTCACTCTTGAACCGAAACACAACAAGAACATAAAGTTCTACGACACAACATCGTTCAACAACCTCTACATAATCACAATACCAACATCCTTGTCACACAACAATATTACAACAATGCTACGATTCACCAATCGAACATACAACCAAAACATCCATCTACATAGTAGCCCATGAATAATATTTAAACCTTTCGCCTAACACTTCCGTTCTGAAACGTACAATGGTCTCATCATTCCCACACGTTTCCAATGTCCAACCTATGAACTCTTACAAGTCACACACGCATATACGAAATGTGCCACATCACGCTTCTGCTGCGCACTCTGATTACTCGTAACCATCAAAACTACTAATCTCACGTCCAAAGTCTAACTCTTTCTCATATTCACCAAAAATCATTGTTCACTTTTAATATACCCAACCTCACACTCTACTGTGTTATCTCACACACCAGACACAAGTCTCTAAACTACTCAAATAATTCTAACTCCCTAACCAATAAAGCAGCCATATGCATAAAAACTTTCGACTTAACTCTTCAGGCACAACCTTAGCTTTTCCCGAAGGATAATCCAAGCCAAATTCATAACTCTTCAATTCCAACCCTCCTCGTTGTCTCATACTCTATTGCTTCAGACCAAACAAGTACTCTAAACTCTTGTGATTACTAAACACTTCGAACCTAGAACCATAAAAATAATACCTCCAAATTTTCCAACACAATACAACCGCAACCAATTCCAAATATTGAATAGTATAGATCCTCTTATGAATCCTCAATTGTCGTAAAGCATAAGCCACGACTTTACCATCTTGCATTAACACACTGACTAAGCTCATCAAGGACGCATCACAATACCTCACCAACAGTTTATTAAGATCACACAGAATCGAAACTGAAGCCGTAAACAAATTATACTTTAACCCTCTCAAACTTTCTTCACTATAAACATCCAAAGCAAACGACTTACCCTCTGCAAGTCAACTGAGATAATAGAAGTACTAACTTAGCAAAGTCTTCCATAACCTGCAGTAACAACCAACTAAGCCCAAAAGTTTCTAATCTCCTTAACCAACTTCGGAGCCTCTCAATGTAGAACTGCATTTATTTCCGATGGATCCATAATAATAGTATCATCGGAAATAACATATCCAAGAAAACTAACCTTTTCAACCAAAATTCTCACTTGAATAATTTAGCATAAAACTTCGTCTCTTTTCAACACTTGTAATTCAAATCTCAACACTCTACCTGTTCTTCCTCTAAGTTTATAACATATCTAAATATCCTCAATCAAAGCCATTACGAACTTATCCAAATGAATATAGAAGATATGATTCATCTACTCCACAAACATTCCAGACGCATTACTAACACCAAATAATATCACTGTACATTGTAATGCCTAACCAAACCAACCCTCATCCAAACTTGTCCAGACTCACATACAAGCTTAATCGAGTAAATAACAACCTATTCCGATGATAACAAACCTAACCAGTCACATGAAATCGATTAAAGTCTCAACTCACAAAATTCACCACTCTTATCGAACGTTCCAACCAAATTCCAAAAGATATAAATTCTTAAAGTTTTTGCAAAATTCTTCACTGGGTAATTCTAACACCAACATCCAATATTCCATCCGGAAACACATCTGGAAATCACGCACAACTGGCAGCCCTTCACTGTGGCTTTCCTGTCAATTCCAGAACACTATTATCATAAATATAACAAACACCTTGGTTTCATCGCCTAAGAGTTTTTCTACTCACTTAGCAGATCCAAACCTCAGATCTTCACCTTCGTCAAATTTGAGTTCACACTCTACTCTCTGAGAACAACCATTAACGATACCCAATCGTTCTCTCTCAATGACTTCCCAACTGGACCAACATACCAAAACCTCTAATCCGTCTCATAAGCAATAATTTCACCTTCCACGGCATAGAACACTTTCATAGCTTCATATCGATATAAAGAACGCTTAAATCGGACCCCCGAGTTAAAAGATATGAATTTTCAAAGAAAAGAATTTATTGAGAAACAGCCAGATTCGCCTGGTGACTTAGGATTTCGCCTGGAGAATACCTCTTCGCCAGCCCTTCGCCCGACGATCCAATGGCGAGACTCCATTCGCCTGGCGATTCCTGATTCGCCTAGCGAATCGCACCAGAAGCAGAATTTTCTGCTGCGGGTTACATGGTTCCACACCTCAAAATCCAAATTTTCCAAACCAACACATTTTCAAATTCCAAACAATTCATTACACACACTATCAAAGCCGAAAAGACACGTCTATCCCATCCAACATAATTCCGTCTACTATCAACAAGAGATTAAGGGTGATCAGTTCCTCAATTTGTCAATAGACAACCGACAATCATGATGGGGCATAAACCGTTTTTACCAAACTATAATAGCATTTCTTGCATCTTGTGCACAAAACTACCTAAGGCACAAATCCTTGGTTGACATAACCCTTACCTCCGCATTCCCTCTGTAACCGGGAACAACACTGTCCAAACAACACTTATAATCTGGCAAACTGTGACACACCAAGCCAACACTCCACAACTAAAGCAACTTGGAGAAGCACCAGCTTCTCCCCCACTTATCTCATTCTCAAACCTAAAGACAAGGATTAGAAAAACCAAAAAGTACTGACAGTGTTTCACACACATATCATATACTAAGGAACAAACAACATCGACAGTATTCAACTGTCACACCAACTGACTCAACAACTTGGCCGGACGGACGGACCTGCTCTGATACCACTATTGTAACACCCCAATTCCCATCGCGAATAAATAATACATAATTAAATCAGAGTAAATAAAAATTTATTTTTCTGACAGAAACAAGGATGCCACATTTAAAGAAAGAAAACACAATCCCTGCTCATAAATTTGATACATAACACAAAGTGGAATAAACCTAAAAGGGAAACTTTTTCTAACAAAAGGAAAGTTCAATTATGGAATAAAGCAGAAAGATCCATAACTGACTTGTTTTACAAAATAAATTATTTTATAACATCAGAATATTCATATAAAGGTAATATAAAATATATCCAACAAATGTATACATATATAACAAAAGCGCTCCTCGACTCCCGTGTTACGTGTAACACCCCATTTCTACCCGGCGGATAATAGTAAAACCAGAGTTATAAAATTTCAACAAACAATAGGATGCTACACTTTCATCTTAAAAACAACTTCGATTAATTTCATATGAACAAATACATAACACTTTGATCGGATGAACCGATAACAACAAAATTCATATATATCTTCTTTTCAATGCAAAACAACTTCAAGATACGAATATTCAACTTTGATTCACTTAACATTTTTGTTCGACTAAAACAACATCAAAACAACATAATACTTAATAAATTCAACTTAAAAATTCAGCAACATAAAACATATTCAACAATAAACAACAAACGTCCATCCCCCGAGTGTTTCGTATCAGAGCAAGATCCTTTTGACTTGCCATAGAGCAACAAAAGACTTCATAAAGTTACTTCGAACTTCCACTGCAAATCTTAAGTACCTGCCCATTTCCCATGTGTCGCTCCTAGGATTTTCATCCAGGTACAAACGCGAAAGTGGCGCAAAACACAGAGTCGCCAGCAATGTATATTTATCCCAAGAGAGGGAAAGGAAACACCACATAAACCTGAGGAAGAGGGAAAGGAATGGTCATCGCAACCATAACCTGGGTTCGGGAGTCGGTTACGCGAGGGGAAGGTATTAGCACCCCACGCGTCCATCGTACTCGATGGGATCCACGCTTGTTGTCTATTCTAAGGGTGAGTTATCCTAACATCTATGGCTGTACTAAAACGGGGGAGGGGTAAACAAAGACAGACTCGGTAGGACGTAGTCGTCCTAGGCCTACGTACCCCCTTTGTGCAATGGGGAATTCAGAGTCAACGTAGTTCGGACCAAGTTCTTTTTGTGTTTTTTATGAGCGACGTTAAGTTCGCGTCCGGCAGTTAGGGTCGATGCTTGTTTGCGACTCAGACGGAAAGTAACGTGCCCTTTTTGAAAATAGCCTTTAGTTTGACGATCCCGTAGGATAAAAAGGTTTGAAGTTTGTTTGTATTTTTTTAGGATAGAAGTGACTTGAGTTAGTTCATAACTCAACTTGAACCAAAGTCTATGACACGGGAACGAATGCGTCGCATGGTCGTCCCCAATGGGACGTATGCTCAACACTCTAGAAGAGAGAAGGGGGACCCCTCAATCTTCATTTCCTATGTTTAAGGCTTGTGTGCAAGGCAAGTTGACCTTATTAAGTATCTTAGAGATGTTATGAGATGAGAAGAGGGACTCAAAAGAAAAGAAAAAAAAGCTACGGGGAAGAATCTATCCTAATGTTATCATGCAAAGATGGCCCTAAGGGGAGGTTTGGAGGGAGACTATCCTATGGAATTTAGTCCTAATGTTATCATGCAAAGGTGGCCCTAAGGGGAGGTTTGACAACAACCTAAGCCTAAAGAAAAGAAAAGATGAGAGAAAGAAAGAGTGAGAGTGGACATGGATAACTATCTACACCCTCAAATAACTTACCTCAGCCCCTGCATAAAAGGTTAGTACAAAACAGACAAGTAACAATAAGACAAATAAAAACCCTAAAACAAGTCACAAACCAAAGAAAAATGGTTACAAACCAAATGAAACTCATCCAAGTCAGAATGTGGATGACCTAAACATGTACCTAAACATGCTATGCAAGTGTCACATGAGACATGCAAACAGATATCCAAGCATTAAACATCAATAGAAGAAGAAGGAAGCATATAAGTGAAACATGTTCAAGTGTGCAAGATGAAACATGAATGACATATGATATGAATGCAAAGCTCCAAAGTCAGAAACATACATCAAATGAAGTGCAAATTAATGATAAGGTATGACATACATAAACCAAACATAAGTCATGAGTAAGCATAGATGAGATGAGGTGAGAAGATAAGTCAAAGAAAAGGCATGTAAACCAAGCATTGAACACATGCACAAAGTATGCAACAACCTTACACCAATAACCTATAATGGTAATCAAGTGATCTATAACAATTCAAACATGGTTTATGAGGTCAAAGAAGCAATCCCAAATGATGGCACAAGTGTCTTCTCAAACAAGTAATCAGACATGATCAAAGATGTGCATACAAGAAGACCTCAAACAAAGAGCAATCAAACAATTAGCAAACCAACTTCAGAAATTACCAAATTAATTCTTAACACACCTCAACCAGTGGCAAACAACATGTCAAAAGGTCATGGCAAAATTCCCAAGATAGGTCACTCAAACAATTATGCAAATTCAAATGAGAATTATGAACTAACATGCAAAAGAAAGGGACTAAAGTGCAATATGAAATGATTTTAAAAATGAGAGAAAAAAGTTTTAATGAACTTCAATATGTTGGTGAAACAATTCAAAAAGAATGGACTCAAAAGGTTTCATAGACTATGAGAAATAAAATAAACAAGTTAGAGTATGCATATATGGAATAAATTCAAAAGAAAATAAACAAATAATTACTGCAGATGCTAAAAATAAAATAAAATAATAAAATAAAATTTGGTAAAATTTTATAAAACCCTAGAAATGCTTCATTATTTTTTTTATGATTTTTTAATGCACAAAGCTATTTTTAAAAATTAAAATGCAAAACCAACAATTAAATGAAAATAAAAGGAATTGAAATAAACATGGGGGTGTATTCAGCAACAAATGCACGTTGGAAATTGAAATGGAGCAAGCAAGGGGGGCGTGGATATCAAGCCCAATCCACAAAAGCCCATCAACGAAATAAAAAAAGAAACATAAGGACCCAGTCAACCAGTTGACTCCACACTCACCTTTGGATCAATCTGACGCTTGATAATAAGTCAACCAATACACAAGTAATTATGATAAAGGGCTCAGATCCAAGACGCACCATAATAATGATACGCGCACCCACACCAAATTACTCAGAATAAAATAAAAAACCACGTGACAAGCACATGATATCATTAATGCGTTGTCAATATAATAGTCAATGGATTCAATCAACGTCCCAGATTAATCAAAATTTAACATGATGGACAGTTTAGATTTAAGGAACATGGCAGTTAGCATGGAATCACGCACACACAAACCAAAAAATAAAAACAAAATTTAAATGATGTGGCACAACGTGGACCACACGATCAAGCAAATGGACGGTGGGATTTCATCCCCTACCTTTGAACCCTAATCTCGCCGGCGATCAAGCCAGACGCCGGAGCCCTAGCTCCGGTCGTCACTTCCGGCCACCTGCAACCAAAAACTTCCCAGAAAATGCAAAAGGGTACACTATCTTGACCAGAATTTAATGAGGATCAATAATATCATATTATTTTTCACAAACAACCATCATACAAAGAGATTCGAATGAAAAAAGTCATGGTTCCAAAACTTAAAACTCACGAAACAACCAATCTATACGTCCTAACTCAAAACAAAACACATCAGAGTCATCAGTGAATGTCAAATATTATTATACGCATCAAAAAGTTGAGTTTTGAGAGCATGCAAATTATCACTAACCTGAGATCACGCAACCTTTACCCTTGCTGTTAGCTTCAAACGATGGTTGCTTCGTGCTCTATGGATCCTTAGGAAGAAGGCTGTGAAAGAAGTTTTTGAAAAACCCTAGTGGATGATGAGATTCGATGAAGAGAATTTTTTAGGGTTCACACTTGAAATCTCATAAAAATAACGTGCCTCCTTTCTAATCAGTGCATGAGTAAGCTTAAATACATTAGGTTATTCCACTGATTAGCATTTGGGTCTTAATAATTCCTTGGTTAATGAGTTTTGGGTAATTTGGAAAATTTGCACTTTAAGTTAAACACCCTCCTCCATGCATGTACACCCAAGCCTTTTATGATGGATCATTCATTTATCAATTGCTAATCACACCTGAATTGGATTTGAGCCTTGAAACATCTTGATTCATGAGCTTTGATGCTTCTTGCAATTTTGCATAATGTGAAATAAGTGATGAATTTGCCATGGATCTGTCATACCCCAAATTTTGACCACTAAGATTTCCCATCATTATGAAAATCATCATCACAATATGGAGGAACCATCATACTTCATCAGTCTCCTCAAAGATGGGTGAGCATTTACTACAATCAAAATTAGGGTTTCAAGCCCTCTCTGAGTGCTTAGACAAAGGATCAATCAAGGAATGACATGATCTTCAACTTGTCTAACCTCTCAAACATCCACAATGGATCAAAAGGACTCCCACTTCAAGGATTAAGCACAAGGCTGCTCCCTTCTGGGTGGATCAAGTCTCAAGATCGACAGTGTCACCAAATTAGGGTTTTGGTCGACTAGGGCCTCCAGATGGAAAATTTTCATCTGGGCACAAGCCAATGATTCAAAACATATCCTAATATACTCCATGGAACCTCATGGACCCAATCATTAAGTCAATTTTGCCTCAGGGGATGCATTCATAAAAAATCAGGAATTAGGGGTTCTTGACCTAATTCACCCCTAAGTTGACTTTTGGGACAAATCATGAGCCAAAACCTCAAGAGAGGGTTTGAGGGTCTCTAATGAACTATATTGATCCATTTGGAACAATGGATTAATCCAAGAAGTGTGAGCAACAAGTCTCAATTTCATCTGCACCACAATTAGGGTTTCGCGGGAAAAGTCAACTGTAACTTTGACTTTTGACCAGGGCATGCTCCCAAACCCTAAGACATGATTCAATATACCCTATAACACCCATGGAACATGTCCATCAAGTTTTATTTAGGTCAAGGACATGATTTCCTGAAGAATTGCACAGTTTGGAATTCATCTGATAAAAAGTCAACTGTGCACAAAAGTCAACTTTGACTTTTTGAGATTTTTCACCAAAATGGATTTTTAACCCTAAAATTATGTTAATATATGATTTGAATCATCATTCATCAAGAAAAATCAAGAAAAGTTGGATAACTTGTAAAAGGGGTAACCATAAAACTTAGAAATTTTTCTAAGTCATGAAAAAGTGCCACTAATGCACCAACTTTGGAGAACCATAACTCCTAAACCACAAGGCCATTGTGCCCCATTCAAAGCTTGATTTGTAGATCACATTGCCCTCTACAAAAGCTTCATACTGACCTATGTCCAAATTCCTCATGGATTTTGAGTTATGGAGTGATCAAAATCAAGAGAAAACACTTTGTTCCAACACTTGGTGAAAATTTCACTAAGTCAGATTTTGCCTTACTTTTTGCCAAATGTAGGGGGATTTTTCACTTAGATTCAAAAGAGATCAAAACCAAACATGTTCAAACAGTTGTTGTATCATGTAAGGGCTTTCCAAAATGGTCAATAACATTACCAAATTCAACTTACACCATGAGATATGACATTGGCAAGTTGCCTTGCTGAAATCTGTCATAGGCAAGGCAGAATTTGCACTTTTGCTCGATTTTCAAAAATCAGCCAAATCCAAATGCTCCTATGCACTTGGACACATCTGAGGATTGAATCTAAAGGGGACAATCACTGAGCCAAGCCTCCAAAGTCCATGGAACAAGAAATAGCATGTTGAACCTAGAATGGCCAAAATAGGGACAAGACTCCAAATTTGGATTGAAGCATTCAATGGAAGCATCAAGGTGGCATGGACTGAGCCATTCTCATCTGAAATCAGTCAAGACTTATCCAAGACCAAGGGAACCAAAGCTCTGTGCCCTAACCTCTAGTCAATGGCTAGAGGAGACTTGGATTTCCATTGGCCAACATTGAACAAACACCTGCTGCAGTTGCCATTCACTGTGGATCCCAAAACAAACTTGCTCTACTATAAATAGAGCTCAATTGTGTTCAGTTTAAGTAAACCAAAGGCCTACAACACTTGCCTTTCTCAAAATCTCTTTCTCTTGGCAAAAATGCCTTTCTTAGCAAGGTAACTATCGGGTTTTGAGCTAGAGGGCAATTCCACTCAAACCAATCACTTACACACCTCACATACATCACATATGAGCTGATCAAACACTTAAACGACAACTGGAACATAGATTTCACAAAATCACCAGCCAATTGCTCAAGTTCTTAACAGTTTTGCAGTTGAGGTGCCATCTTCAACTCCAAACCATTTCAATCCATTCCAAGCACTCAGACACATCACTTGGCACCTAGGGAAGCTATCCACATCATCGGAACCAAGCTGTAACACCTCCAAAACAAATCACGATCACCAGTTGCAAGTGGTAAGCATGAGCTCTTCTAACTCTATGATCCATGCAATTTTTGCTGCACAATAATTTGGCCATATGTTCATAATCATGCATGGAATGTTTTCCCTTAATTAATTGCATTGTTTGAATCGTGTATCAAAAATCCTAGCCTTCATGCAGAAATTAGGGTTCTTGAGGGTTTTTCATGATTTCTTGTTATATGTTTAATTTAAATGAAATTAATTGACATAGACATGATCGTGAGGTTGAGACGAGCATAATGATATGTGGATTGCATGTTATAATCAAGTATTCAGTGAGATTGGAGAGAAAATGCAAATCTGGCCAAGCCCAGAACACGCGCGTGTTCTTGGTGTGTTCTTGGCGCCATTTCTTTCAAATTCAAATATTTGAATTTTGTGATTTTATTTAATTGATTCAAAAATTAATTTCTCTCTGAGTTTTAATGATTTTGAGTTGATTCTTTTTTTAATAATTCACAAAAATGTTAAAATATTTTATTTTATAAAAAAATCCCAAAAATATTATTTATTTCATATAATTGATATTTTTGCAAATAGTTAATATTTTAATTGTTTTTGACATTTTAAATATTTTTTCCACATTGATTTTGCAACTTGTAATGCTTTCTAATTATTTTGTAGGTCAATACTTAATTTTTGAAGCATTAATCCAAGATCACAATTTGTTTTTCATATGTTAAACAATTTTGATCATTTTAATTGAATTTTTATTCAATTAAATACATTTTTGAAAACAAATTAGGGTTTTGGATTAATTCAACCCTCATAAATCATTTTCAAAACACTTTGGGCCTCTAATAGAGTGTAAGACCCAATCCTTTTTTGACCAAACCATTTTGGGCCTCAGTGTATTGTATAAGTCCCGATACCGTAAAAAACAAACGGCGCGATCGTCGCCTTTTAAAAATAACCATGGGCCTCTCCTCGAGCTATAAGACCCATTCAAAATTTTTGGGCCTCTAATAGAGTGTAAGACCCAATACCCTTTTAACCAAAACATTTTGGGCCTCACTTATTGTATAAGTCCCTCTGCGTTAAAAGAAAACCTCGGCGCGATCGCCATTTTAAACGAAAAATCATCTGGGCCTACCCTCGTGTTATAAGCCCCACTCTTTTTCTTTAAACCTTTTTGGGCCTCTTGAGAGAGTGTAAGACCCATCCCTTTGTACAGAAAACCATTTTGGGTCTCAGTCACTTGTATAAGTCCCTCTGTACAAACAATGCGCTCACTGATAAAGCCTTGGGCATCTCCTTGAGCTGTAAGCCCCAAATATTTCTTTTTCAAAGCACTTTCTCCTTTGATTTTGAATATACTGTTGTTTTCAATCTTTCTTTGTTGAACAACTAACCAAACAGCATGGAAGCTCTACAACCGAGTAAGTGGTTATTGCTTTCATTTACCGCTTTCATATACATATAACTGTATTGTGGGGCTGTTTCACTGTAAGTTTTCTTTCATAAACTCATATCAACTGTGTAATAATAGTATAGATATTTAGAGTTTCCCCGGCAACTACGTCTAGAATTAAGCCCGTTGATCACTCTTAGAAATAGTCTAAACTAGATCCCCATAGGATTACCAGACACAGTCTTCCCTCCTCTTGGGGTTAAACAATATGGAGATATGAAAGGCAGCATTCTCTGTGAACCCTTTCATAGACTGTCACTCATAGAAGTTGTCAAAGAAACTCTATTCCCCAGAGGTGATCTTTTCTCTGTGAATGGCATCTCTTGAGTTTCTTCCAAATTCTCGGACTTTCCTGGCTTGATCTATTCTCGGTGAATGGCATGTCTTGAACTTCTCGGGGTTTGGGGACCCACAGGCTTCTTAAAAGCAATTGTCAAGAAGCTCTATTCCCCAGAGATGATCTTTTCTCCGTGAATGGCATCTCTTGAGTTTCTTCCAAATTCTCGAACTTTCCTGACTTGATCTATTCCTCGTGAATAGCTTGCCTTGAATTTCTCGGGGTTTGGGGACCCATCGGCTTCTTAAAAGCATCGACCTCCTCTTGGGCATCGTTCAAGGACCCACAGGCTTCCTAAAAGCAACCCGCCTCCTCTTGGGCTTAATACAAGGACCCTCCGGCTTCTTAGAAGTATTCACAGCCTCCTCTTAGGCTTCATATAATGATCTCTTCCTCCGGGAATGGTAGCCTCCTCCTGGGCTTCGTACAAGGACCGATCGGCTTCTTAAAAGTTTCCAGCCTCCTCTTGGGCTTCGTACAAATAGTCCCGACGACCTCCTAGAGGTATAGGAACATAAATTAGTCATCTGCATAGAACAGTCCTTTCATAGAGTCTACTACTGTTTCTCAAAGCATAGTACAAAAGATGAAACTCTAGACTTGGACAGTCTAATCTCCTTGAGTCTCAAAGACATTCTCAAGCACCCTTCAAAAATAGGAAGAAAACCCGTAGACTCGGACAGTCTCAATACCCTTCGGATTTCCCGCTTCCTTAAAGAACAGGAATAACCTGGATCCTTGAATTAAATCCATGAGTACAGTGTTGCTCATATAAGAACTGATTTTCTCTTTAAAATCAGTATACTGGACCTGTCACTTAACTGAAGCAAGATTTAGCCTCTCTCTCGGGCTTTGTACGAGACACATAAGAGACTCCCTCGTTGAGTCAATCACCTTTTCGCCTCCATCTCGGGCTTTATACGAGATACAAAAAGGTTCTTATTGAGCCAAACAAATTTTAGCCTCCATCTCGGGCTTTGTACGAGATACAAAAACACTCTCTTGTTGAGTATAAAAGATCCTCTTGTAGGATCAACCCCTTTTAGCCTCTCTCTTGGGCTTTGTACGAGACACATATTAGCCTCCTCTTAGGCTTTGTATAAGAAAACCACTGGTTGACCCAATTAACCTTTTAGCATCAAAGTTGTGCCTCGTTCACAGTACACAAACATCAACAACTCCTTTCCCCTTCGTCTAATCGCTGTAAGCGGCAAGCCTCTGGATCATCTACATCCATGCCACTGTCCCTCTTTTAGCATGAGAAATTCCTAAGGAAAGATAGCATTGCTCTACACTGAGTTAAAGTCTTCTCCTTCAGGTTGGAAACCCCCTATATAGGAAATTATGGCATTACTAGGATCCGCGTATCCCGGTTAAAGTAATCCTCCTATACAGTCAGTCACCCAACAGTTGTGACAAACAGACCCCCTTGAGAGATGACAAATTCTCTCTAAAGTCAAACCTTTTCAGCTTCATATCTTGGGCTTTAAACAAGATACAAACCACCTTTCGCTTCACGTCTTGGGCTTTGAACAAGACACCAAAAACACCCATTTCCTCCCATAGAATAGGAGGAACTACGAATGCTCTGATTTCCCTGTTTCGGTAAACGGGAATACGTAGGCATAAGATTGAAAGAAAAATCTTAGCGAGCACACTAAACAAAAACCCAAAATCCCATACTTTCATGTATCTATCAAAAGCATCAGTCCTAACATCCTAATCCTTGTTCCCCGCCAGAAAGTCCTAGAAAGAGAAAAAGAAAACTGTATTGGCGAAAATACAAATAACCAGTACAAAGGTCCCCCACATTGATAGCATTCGTAACCTAACAGACCGCTGTTTAAACTCAGCATGCAAAGCAGGGTTAATTGGAGACATCTATTTCCCTTCCTTCATCAGCTTTAATAGGATAAAAAAATGAATCGACCTGTAGTAAGCTCAAACCGCAGAGAGCGACCAGCGCTTAAGAACCGCGTCCCAAAATCGCTCGCTGCAGAAAAATGGCGCCCACCGTGGGGTCAGTCTCTGTCTTACTTCTTTCTTTTCATCTCTTGTGTGAAAACCACAGATTGGGGCTTCCGCCGGGGAACCCAATTTCTGTCAGGAACTTAGGATTCATAGCTTTAAAGGTCTAGGATGTTTAGGACAAATATATATACTGCTTTTCTTAATAGTTATACGTGTTTATTTTTCTGCTAATGGGAATGCGTGTGATGCCGCATGTGGAAAGATTGAGTATACACTTAAGATAAGTGATGGCGATGAGGTCGACCATCAACCTCAGTGGAGGCCGACCAATGCAACCCATTCTCTCACCTAGACAATGGGCCGATTGTTAAGTCTGAGAAGCTGAGGAGCCAAGCCCTTTTGTAGTGCAGAAACTATCGGGAATAGTTGTTACACGATACTACCCTCATTTGAGGCTGGTGATCTATTCTCGGTGAATGGCACTTACTCTAAGATTGCTCTACAACTCGCTGGCGATCCACTTGTTGTTTTGCTTTCCTGGGAGGAGCTGCTGATAATGAGTACAGGTACAAAAATCACCCTATTATAAACCTTTGGGGATGGGTAGAGCCTTGACTTCATGACAACGACCCTTTGACCCCATGTTTTTTCTATGTTTTTGTGTGCTGCATTCATGCATTCATTTAAAAAACATTAAAAACATTTAAAAAATTTCTCTTCTAGTCTCTCTGTTTTTCAAATTAAACTGAGACTGTGATTGCAAATATCAGAGAAAAGGATTGTGCTAATGGATTTCGGTAGAAGGAGAACTCATAGTTACACCTTCAAGGTTCCAAAGCAAGAGGATTTGAGAAGGTTAGCGAGGATGATCACTAACCCTGAGGCTTTCAGAGCCAAGCACGGAGGTTTGCTACCACTGTTAAGAGTCCATGTGATTGACAAGCTCGCACCAACGCTTATTCAGTTTTACGATCCGGTCTATCACTATTTCACATTCCCGGATTACCAGCTCGCACCAACGTTGGAGGAGTATTCTCATCTAATTGATTTACACATTACAGATCGAGCTCCATTTTCTGGACTGGAAGAAATTCCAAAGAATCAGACCATTGCAAGAGCAATTCATTTGGACGAGTCTGAGGTCAGGACTCACCTAATTACCAAGGGTGGCATCCAAGGTTTGCCAGCCCAGTTCTTGACAAAGAAAGCCCTGTATTTTGCCAGTATAGGAAACGTGACTGCTTTTGAAAGCATCTTTGTCTTGCTCACCTACGGGTTATTTTTGTTTCCCAACATCAATAACTTCGTTGATATCAACTCCATTAAGGTTTTTCTCATTGGAAACCCTGTGCCGACTTTGCTCGCAGATGCGTATCATTCTGTACACTTGGGAAATTTGTACAGCGGAGGGGAGATCACATGTTGTGCACCTTTGCTTTACAAATGGTTTATCTCTCACTTGCCCAAGTCTGCTGCTTTTTGGGATTGCAAGAGTGCCTTACGTTGGTCGCAGAAGATCATGTCTCTTACCAACTCTGATATAGATTGGTGTAATAGGATCTATGATGGAATCAGAATCATTGACCGTTGTGGAAACTTCCCCAACGTACCCCTTATAGGAACTAAGGGAGGAATCAACTACCATCCGGTATTGGTTCTTCGTTAATTTGGATACCCGATGAGACACGTCCCACGGGGTGTTCATCTGGAAGGTCTTTTCTTCAAAGAAGGAGAAAATGACAGAGCACTAAAGATGGAAATAGTGCACGCTTGGAAACAAGTTCATAAGAAAGGACAAGAGTCTCTAGGAAAACCAGACTGTGTCTCGGTGGAGCCTTATCTCCATTAGGTACAAACTAGAGCTCTCAAGCTAAAGATGCCTTACCCTCGTTACGGGATTCTTCCGCCGAGGGAATCTGTCATGTACTTCATGACTGAGACTGAAAAGCTTCAGGTTACTCTCAACAAAGTTCAAAAGGAGAGAAGGTCTTAGAAGAACAAGTACCGCACCCTCGATGTAGAGTGCATCAAAATACAACAATTACTGAATGAGAAAGACGCTCTGATTGAGATTTTGGAGCAACATACTGTAGAGAATTAAGATGACCAAAGGAATTTGCACGCTCCTTTCACCTGGCAAAGGAATGACAACCCGACAACGGCCCAAGAGCCCCGGTCAAAGAAAATAAAAATACCAGAATCAGCACCCGATTTCTTTTCAGAGAGGACTCGGGACCCATTAGTTTAGGTTTCTGTTTCTGCACCTTGTAATCTACTGTATTTCCATTTCTGTAATCCTTTGAATTCAATAAAAATGGGTTTCCCCACCGTTTGATATTTGCAATCTAATTGTCGAAGTTTATTTTGATTAAACCATAAACAATTAATATAATCATTGCATTCATCATTCTCACATCGCGTATTCTTCTTACCTACGAATCTCACGTTTGTGTCTCGGTTCTAGAGTCAAACTGTCTCATTCGTATAATACTCGGGCCAATCGTCAGAAAAAGATGGATGATCTTGAGGAAGAAAACAGAGAGTTGAAAGAAGAGATCGACGCTCTGAGAGAGGATATGAGAAAGCTTCGTAACGACATGCAAGCCATGGCAGAAGCTCAGCTACAACGAACTGTGATCTCAGAGATCACCTCAACGCCCATAGTGGAGAAGTATGATCCTAGGTATCATATGCCGAAAGATCGTCCTTGGGGCATGCCTGTTAACTATATCCCGGAAGGATATGTTCCGCCGATCACTGAAGATCAGGGAATCACAACAGAAGCCGCTGGGCCTGAAGGTTACAAACTTCGGGAAAGCGAAGATGCCAGGGGCATACTGAAGACTCCTGAAGGTTACAAACTTCGGGAGACGCCAAGACTCACTACCGTAGTCACGGTACCACCCCCTGTGGTGCACACTGTCCCGGAAGGACAGATTCCACAGACACTTTCTGGTAAGAAGGAAACTATGTTTGACAGAATGGAGGAATTCCAGGAGCAGTTCTTGGAAATGCAGAAGGAACTGCAAGCCATTTGTGGTTAGGATCTATTTGGAAAGGACGCCGCAGGTCTCTGCCTGGTCCCAAATGTGAAAGTCCCGCACAAATTTCAAGTGCCCGACTTTGAAAAGTACAAGGGTAACTCTTGCCCTCAAAGCCATCTGGTGATGTATGCTCGGCGGATGTCAGCTCAGACGGAGAATCTGGACCTACTGATTCACTACTTTCAGGATAGTTTAACCGGTGCCGCACTCAAATGGTACATGGGTTTAAACCGTACTACGATCAGTACATTCAGAGATCTTGGTACTGCCTTCATCCAACAACACAAATACAATTTGGACATGGCACCCGACAGAGATCAACTCAGATCGATGTCGCAAAAGGACAAGGAAACCTTTAAGGAGTATGCTCAAAGGTGGCATGAAATTGCCGCTCAAATTTGTCCACCTCTTGAGGAAAAAGAGATGACGAAGATCTTCTTAAAAACCTTAAGCTCATTTTACTATGACCGAATGGTTGCCAGTGCACCCAGTGATTTCACCGAAGTGGTGGGCATGGGCGTGCGTCTTGAGGAAGCCGTCCGAGAAGGGCGTTTGGTAAAAGACACTGGATCGACGAGCGGTACTAAAAAATACGGTAGTGCTCTCCCTAAGAAAAAAGAGCAGGATATTGGGAATATCTCTCTCGGAAAGCAAACGCGACGTTATCAACTAGTAGCAGCTGTGACTCCTGTTATCAACCCTGCGTCTGTTCCTACGTATCAACCTCAGGTTGCGCAGAGCCAACCTGACCAACAAAGGACACAACAGCCTCTTCAGCAGGCTCGTTCTCCATATAACAGCAATTGTACAACACGGTCACCAGGATTTGATCCTATACCCGTAACATACGCAGAGTTGTTTCCGTTACTACTGGCTAAGGGGGACATTCAGACTAAGTCTTCTCTTACAATACCGGAAAATCCGCCTTTTTGGTTTAAGGTGGATCAGACTTGCCCTTATCATCAAGGAGGATCAGGGCATAACATAGAGACTTGTCTCAATTTCAAGTCCAACGTGCAAAAACTTGTTAGGAGCGGGGTCTTATCCTTCAAGGATACGAATCCTAATGTTCTCACGAACCCGCTGCCTCAACATGAGAAGGCTGCAGTCAATTTGATAGAAGGAGAGACTAATGATGTCTATCAAATTCACAATGTACTCTTGTTGAAAACTAATTTGGTTAAGATGCATTGTAGACAGAGTAGATATGGCCATGTGCCACCTCATAACTATCACCAGTGTGATATCTGCTCTAAAGACAACCAAGGATGTTCTGTGGTACAAGCAGCCCTACAGGAACAAATGGATCTCGGATGGATCCAAGAGCACCGAGTTTGTGGAGTTAACATGGTCTACACGAATTCTAACGTCATTCAGAACCACGATATCCGTGCAATGAATGTCAATTTGGTGGCGATGCACTCAAGGCAAAGCCAGTATCATAATCTGCCGCGGCACAATTACAGTTCCTGTCTGATTTTCTCGGTAAACAAACAGGGATGCTCTTTTATACAGGAGGCCCTCCAGCGTCAGATGGATCTTGGATGGATCCAAGACTACCATGATAGGAACTCCTATCAAATCAACATGGTTCAGATCTTTGATATTCGCGTGATGAATACCAACCTGGTAGAGTTACATGCTGAGCAGGTCCGACTTGGATTCTTAAGATCACATGACTATCAAAGCTGTAAGGCAGGTTGCGAAAACGATCGAGGTTGTACCCTTGTCCAGGAGGCACTTCAGCACTTGTTAAATCACTGGTGGATGCCAATTTATATGGATGAAGATACTCAGCAGATTAGTATCAGTAATAGAAACCCCACTCGACGTCAGAGTCAGGATGTCCGATCTGTGGAAGCTAACCTAGTGAGGTTACATTGTATTCAAAGTGGGCGTGGCCAGGTGCCACCACACAATTATGACCGTTGCGGCGTCTGTTCGGAAAGTAACCAAGGGTGTTACTTTGTGAGAGCAGCTCTTCAGGGTCAGGTGGATCGTGGAGAGATTCGTCCATACCCGGGTTCTGGACCCATCAACTGGATGCCGAACTACCTTTCTGAGCAAGTTGAGGATGTTGTCACGATCTCTGGTCATCAAAGGACCAGGGATGTTTTTGCCAATATCCCTCTACTTGACGAATCTAAAGTTCCTAACCGGGAACAGATCGAGATTAATTATGATGGTCAGAAAAATCAGAAGGTTCACATAGTCATCTATCTGCCGGGACCGTTATCGTATGAATCAGCTAAGGCGATCCCTTACAAATACAGTGCAACAATAGTTGAAAATGGAAAGGAAATTCCATTACCCTCCGTCGTGAATATTGCAGACATCAGTTGTGTAACACGGAGCGGTCGAATCTTTAACCGAGGGGTTGGGGAACTTAACAAGGAAAAGGAACTTCAGACAGAAACTCCT
The DNA here is from genome assembly GCA_022829125.1 of Lathyrus tuberosus. Lineage (NCBI taxonomy): Eukaryota > Viridiplantae > Streptophyta > Magnoliopsida > Fabales > Fabaceae > Lathyrus > Lathyrus tuberosus. The sequence continues at coordinate 310,355 of JALAZF010000562.1, forward strand.
GATCCACCAGTCGGTCAATCCAGTAATCCCGACCTTTCGAAAAATAATGATGAGATGCTGAAGCTCATCCAAAGGAGTGAATATAACATTGTGGATCAGCTGTTATAGACTCCTTCAAAGATCTCGGTATTATCACTGTTACTCAGTTCAGAAGCGCACAGGGAGGCTCTACAGAAAGTCTTGGAACAAGCCTTTGTGGAACAGGATGTAACAATCAGACAGTTCGATAGCATTGTCTCTAACATCACTTCCTGCAACAATTTGGGATTTAGTGATGAGGAATTACCTGAAGAAGGTCGCCGTCATAACATGGCGCTCAATATTACAGTTAACTGCCAGGACGATGCTTTAGCTAGCGTACTGGTAGACACAGGGTCAGCCCTGAATGTTATGCCGAAGTCCACTTTGACGCAATTATCATTCAAAGGCCCTCCGATGAGAATCAGCGAGGTCGTCGTCAAAGCGTTTGACTGATCCAGAAAAACGGTTATCGGCGAAGTTGATCTTCCCATAACTATCAGTCCTCACACTTTCCAAGTCACTTTCCAGGTCATGGACATCCGGGCAACGTACAGTTGTTTATTTGGAAGACCTTGGATACACCAGGCTGGAGCGGTTACCTCGACCCTCCACCAAAAGCTAAAGTTCGTCAAGAACGATCAACTTGTCACAGTTTGTGGGGAACAAGCCTTGCTTGTGAGTAACTTGTCATCATCTACTGGTTTAGAACCCGAGGAGGTTATTGGAACGCAGTTCCAAGCACTGTCGATAAGCAAGAACAATCAGTTCAGAGGAGGAACCTCGATTTCCTCGTACAACGATGCTATCAAAGCGGTCGAGAGTACCGATACAACCGGATGAGGATAACTTGTCATTCCTATTGACAATAAAACAAAGAAGGGTCTTGGTTTTTCTGCAACCTGTACCCAGACAGCTGCCAATGATGAAAGTCTTCATCCCCTTCAAAACTTCTTCCACAGTGGAGGTTTTCTTCACCCAGTGTCTCAAGCAGTACATGCTATCAATGAGGAAGATCCCCCTGACACGGATGAAGAATGGAAGTCCTATCTTAATGAGGACGGTTATATGTCTCAGGAAGAGGTGCCTACGCCATTTTTCTTTCCCGCACAGAGTCCGAGATTTATACCAAGGTCAGACATCGAGATGATATACGGGGATTGTGATCCGGAAGGATGTCGTGCTCCGCCAAATTCATTAGAGGAAGACACTCCGATGAAGGACAATTTTGACTCTAACTACTATGGCCTAATGGATGGTCTGCCAATGTGGCAACCTTACCCAGGAAACTTGGGGCAGGAAAGTCAGCCGAGCAATGAAAATCAACTGACCGTCATTGAACAGAATACCTGTGTCCCCACCATGTCATGGGATCAACACTCAGGTCATTCAGAAACTACTCAACATGAAGATGAATTCGCAACGTTTGCAGGACTTGAATTCATCAACTATGCTTTTCCCGAGGTCAACGTCATCGAGAGAGATGACTCCTCCAGTTCGAAAGAAGTGTGGGATACCCTGGGACAACCGAGTGGAAAATACGACTTCATGGTCAAGTACACTGCGCCCGAAAGCTCTCGCATTAGGCCCGAAGACATCCAGTCTACTGGATGGGGAGATGTACATGAGAGCACAACTACTCTGCAAAATGCAACTGAGGAATTCCCTACGACAACTCTGCCTGGGAGACAGATTCCAATGATCCCGCTCCACCAGAAATCAGCGTTATTTCTGAAGACAAATCAAGGAAGGTGCCAGACTTTGTGATTCACCGAGGAGTTCGCTGCCAATGGGTTGTCGTCGAGGTTCCGAAGATCGTTCATCAGTCAAAGTAATTGCCGTCTTTTAACCTTTCACCCCGCCCAGGTGAAGTGGATGTTTTGATAGGGCTCACTTTCTGTAAATTTCCCTCTTCGCTTTGCCCAAAGCGACAGAGTTTTGTTTTATAGGGCTGTAGTTTCAAGAATCGACTTGTTCATTAATAAAATAACGTCGTTCTGTAATTTCCGCATTAATTGCTGTTTTTTCTTTTTGCTTTTTCAGAAAATGGTAATCCTAAAAAACAATTCAAATAAAAGCAAGTAGTAAAATAAAACACTGCACACACTTGCATTTTCTCTATCTCTTCTAAACACGAATCATCACGTCATGCAGATTGCTTGTTTTAAACCCAGTTGAAACATACGATCCGATGCCTTCTCCCAACTTTGAGTTCCCAGTATTCGAGGCTGAAAAAGAAAATGACGACAAAATTCCAGAAGAGATCTCTCGACTACTCAGACAAGAGGAAAGATCCATTGAACCTCACAAAGAGCCGTTGGAAACGGTAAACTTGGGTTCGGAAAAAGAGAGAAAAGAAATCAGGATTGGGGCACTGCTCAGTCCAACTGCCAGAGAGGGTTTGATAAAGCTTCTCAGAGAATTTCCCGATGTATTCGCTTGGTCCTATCAGGATATGCCAGGGTTGGATACCAGCATCGTGGAACATCACTTATCATTGAGATCGGAATGTCCGCCAGTAAAGCAAAGGTTGAGACGCACTCACCCGGACATGGCCATCAAAATCAAAGAGGAGGTGCAAAAACAGATTGACGCGGGTTTCCTCGCCACATCAGAATATCCTCAATGGTTAGCCAATATTGTACCCGTTCCTAAAAAGGACGGAAAAGTCAGAATGTGTGTCGATTACAGGGATCTGAATAAGGCTAGTCCAAAGGACGACTTTCCTTTACCACACATTGACATGCTGGTAGACAGTACAGCAAAGTTCAAAGTTTTCTCCTTCATGGATGGATTCTTGGGCTATAATCAGATCAAAATGGCGCCGAAAGACATGGAGAAAACTTCGTTCATTACCCCATGGGGTACCTTTTGTTACAAGGTAATGCCGTTCGGTTTGAAGAACGCTGGGGCAACCTATCAAAGGGCCATGACTACTCTTTTTCATGACATGATACATAAGGAAATCGAGGTATATGTCGATGATATGATTGAAAAATAAAAAACAGAGAGTGAGCACGTTGAACATCTGTCAAAATTGTTCGAACGTTTAAGAAAATTCAAGCTCCGCTTGAATCCCAACAAGTGCACCTTCGGTGTCCGTTCTGGGAAACTACTAGGGTTCATCGTCAGCCAGAAAGGAATTGAGGTTGATCCTGACAAGGTCAAGGCCATTCAAGAAATGCCTTCTCCGAAAACTGAAAAACAAGTCAGAGGATTCCTGGGACGTTTGAACTACATCTCCAGATTCATATTCCTCATGACCGCCACGTGTGCGCCGATTTTCAAATTACTCAAAAAAACCAGGATTGCGTTTGGTCAGAAGATTGCCAAACTGCCTTCGACAGTATTAAGGAATATCTGTTGAATCCTCCGATTCTATCACCTCCAGTGGAAGGAAGACCACTGATTATCTACCTCACAGTCCTAGAGGACTCAATGGGATGTGTACTTGGCCAACAAGACGAAACCAAACGGAAAGAGTCTGCCATTTACTATCTAAGCAAGAAATTCACCGACTGTGAAACTCGGTACACGATGCTTGAGAAAACTTGCTGTGCTTTGGCTTGGGCAGCCAAACGTCTTCGCCAATACATGATTCGTCATACTACTTGGTTGGTCTCCGAAATGGATCCAATCAAGTACGTTTTCGAAAAACCTGCTCTTACGGGAAGGATTGCCCGTTGGCAGATGCTGTTATCAGAATATGACATAGAGTACCACGCTCAGAAAGCCGTTAAGGGAAGTATTTTAGCCGATCATTTGGCTCATCAACCGATTGACGATCAAGAATCAATCAGGTTTGAGTTCCCAGACGAAGATTTCATGTATCTGAAAATGAAAGATTGCGATGAACCGTTACCCAGTGAAGGGCCAGAACCAGGTTCCCAATGGGGACTTATCTTTGACGGAGCAGTTAATCATTATGGAAACGGAATTGGGGCAATCATTGTTACCCCTCAGGGTACCCAGATTCCTTTCACTGCCAAACTTACATTCGAATGTACGAACAACGAGGCCGAATACGAAGCTTGTATCATGGGTCTCGAAGAAGCAATTGATTTAAGGATAAAAAACTTGGACGTATACGGCGACTCAACCTTGGTTATCAATCGGATAAAAGGAGATTGGAACACATACCAATCAGGATTGATCCCTTACAAAGACTACGCAAGAAGGTTGCTACCTTTCTTCAACAGAGTCGAGTTTCATCACATCCCTCGTGAGGAGAATCACATGGCTGATGCATTAGCCACTATCTCTTCCATGATTAATGTAGGTCAATGGAACGACTTACCTAAGATTGACATAATACGCCTTGAACGGCCCGCTTACATCTTCACGATTGAAGCAGTCATAAACGATAAACCTTGGTATCACGATATCAAATGCTTCCTTTAGAAACAAGAGTACCCACCTGGGGCACTAAGGAAGGACAGAAAAACCCTCAGAAGATTGGCTGGAAACTTCTTCCTGAGCGGGGACACTCTCTATAAGAGAAATTTTGACATGGTCTTGCTCCGATGCGTAGACAGACCAGAAGCCGACATGCTGATAAAATAAATTCACGAAGGATCCTTTGGAACTCATGCCAACTGACACACAATGGCGAGAAAAATTCTGAGAGCTAGGTACTACTGGTTGACCATGGAATCCGACTGCTATAAGTACATGAGGAGGTGTCACGAGTGTCAGATATACTCCGACAAAATTCATGTACCACCATCACATCTCAAAGCTCTTTCATCCTGGTAGCCATTGATTATTTCACCAAGTGGGTCGAAGCAGCGTCATTCGCCAATGTAACCCGACAAGTGGTGGTCCGATTGATAAAAAACAATATCATCTGCCGTTATGGTGTTCCAAGCGAGATCATTACTGATAATGGATCTAACTTGAACAACAAGATGATGAAGGAGTTGTGTGCAGAGTTCAAGATCGAACACCATAACTTATCTCCCTACCGACCAAAGATGAACGGAGCGGTAGAAGCGGCTAACAAGAACATCAAGAAGATCGTTCAAAAGATGGTTGTAACCTACAAAGATTGGCACGAGATGCTACCCTTTGCTCTTCACGGTTATCGCACATCTGTCCGCACTTCAACAGGGGTTACCCCATTCTCTCTAGTATATGGTATGGAAGCAGTGCTCCCCATAGAAGTAGAGATCCCGTCAATCTGAGTATTGATGGAAGCAAAGCTCACCGAAGCTGAATATTGTCAAAGTCGACACGATGAACTGAATCTGATCGAAGAAAAGAGAATAACGGCACTATGCCACGGTCAGTTGTATCAATAGAGAATGAAGAGGGCGTTTGACAAAAAGGTCCAACCTCGTGTTTTCAGAAAATGAGACCTTGTGCTAAAAAAGATACAATCATTTCTCACTGATTCGCGAGGTAAATGGGCTCCGAATTATGATGGCCCCTATGTGGTCATGAAAGCTTTCTCAGGCGGCGCCTTGAGACTTGCAACCATGGACGGAGAGGAATTTGCCTACCCCACAAATGTTGATGTAGTCAAGAAATACTTCGCCTAAACTAAAAAAAAAACGTCTCGGTGGATTGAAAACCCGAAAGGGCGGTCCAGGAAAAAGTTAGAGACATAAAAAGAAAAAAAAATCATCCCGATGGATTGGAAACATCATAGTACAATCCAGGAAAAAATTAGGGATAATGGCAAGTAACTATGTTCAATAGAGGAAAGTCCCTCAGCAGCAGCAGTTATACCATCCATTGGAGGAAAACTCCAGTCAAGGTCATCTTCGACAGAAGCTCAGGATGTCCCGAATTCAAAGTTGGTAGAAGAATAGTGGTCGTTATGTTTCAACGTAGCCCTTTTCCCTGTAAATTACCATTTTCAAACTTTGTATATACTCTTTGGAATCACGCGTTTGGCTGATCTCCATCTTATCAATAAAATTAGAGCCCTTGTGCTTTTGTTTGTAATTCTTATTTGTTTTAGCTTTACAGAACGACATTTTAACATGATCAACGATTCTTGAAATAAAACAAAAATGAATTTACTTGTTAAAACTTTTTCTGCTTTTAAATTAAAGACGACAATTTCTTTTGACTGTTGAACATCAGAAGAACATCGGTGGCTTCTCCAGAAGTAATCGAACCTCAAAATGCAGAATCAAAGTACTCCTTCTAACCCAGTACGCCTAAACGAAGGGATCAACTGTGTTAGAGACCTTGTTTCGTCTGACACGCCTCAGCCGAGTTCTTATCTCCTAAGCCCGATCAACGGTATTCCCCGCAGGGACTGTCTCTCCTAAGCAAGGTGGAATTGCTATTCTGAACCAACGGTACTTCTTCGCCCCGCAATGGCCGAGTATCCAGTCGTGTTCACCTGTCAGTTTGTATGTCGCGTCAGTTTTGTCAGCATAAACATACATGCATCATACATTATTGATTTACATTCACATTTCATATTGCATCACTATCACTCTAGTCGGTCTTGTCCCCTAGTGATAAAAGTCCTCTCAATTGAGTTGTCAGCCCTTTCCTCGTCAGGAAGTGTTACGTCTGAACATTCTCTCTCCTCCAGTTTTATTTCTGGATTGAAGTTGGGTCCTCGACCTCTTTGATAACTTGAACCTTTGAAAGACCATAGAGTCCTCAGTTAACATCACTCTTCGCCCTTGAAGATGATATCCTTGTTTTCCCGGATTAAAGAAAATCCCGAGAGAAAGCCTCCTAAATCGGAGATTCGGCAGTACGACAGTTTTTCTCCGAAAAACCCACTGATGAAAAGGTCATCGGCACCTCAAAATTGGATCACATCATATGGCATTTCTCCGAGAAGATCTCCAAGAAAAGTATGATGTAAAGACCCCAAGCGAATGCAGTCTCTCAAGGGACTCGCATTCCCCAAGTAGAGTCAACAAATGGCATCTCCAACAGAGAAGTTTGTACACCTCTACAGCTCAGACAAATGGGTATCCCTAGCAAGTCTGACATCAAAACTTTTTCACCTCAAATGGCTTCTCTCCAGGAAAATTCGGCGAGAAGTTTGAAGGAAAGCCGCTACGAATAGCGTCCCTTGTCAGTAAAGTTTATTAACGAAAGAAACTAAGACCAGTTCCTCAGTAGGAAACCAGGATCGAGGGGAAGTCTACATCAAAAACTAAGACCAGTTCCTTGGTAAGAAACCAGGATCGAGGGGAAGTTTACATCAGAAACTAAGACCAGTTCCTTGGTAGGAGACCAGGATCGAGGGGAAGTTTATTTTAGAAACTGAGACCAGTTCCTTGGCTGAAGACCAGGATCGAGGGGAAGTTTACCTTTTCTAAGCATCATTGCTTAGCTAAAGAAGATGAATGCGTAAGCTACCATTCATAGCCACCATCAAAATTTTGGGTATTCTGATATTTAATCCTCTTGCACCCCGAATGCCCGAATACCTTCGTCATTCACACCTTCGTGTCCAAGAAGATTAAATAGGGGCATATGTCATACCCCAAATTTTGACCACTAAGATTTCCCATCATTGTGAAAATCATCATCAAAATATGGAGGAACCATCATACTTCATCAGTCTCCCCAAAGATGGGTGAGCATTCACTACAATCAAAATTAGGGTTTCAAGCCCTCTCTGAGTGCTTAGACAAAGGATCAATCAAGGAATGACATGATCTTCAACTTGTCTAACCTCTCAAACATCCACAATGTATCAAAAGGACTCCCACTTCAAGGATTAAGCACAAGGCTGCTCCCTTCTGGGTGGATAAAGTCTCAAGATCGACAGTGTCACCAAATTAGGGTTTTGGTCGACCAGGGCCTCCAGATGGAAAATTTTCATCTGGGCACAAGCCAATGATTCAAAACATATCCTAATATACTCCATGGAACCTCATGGACCCAATCATTAAGTCAATTTTGCCTCAGGGGATGCATTCATAAAAAATCAGGAATTAGGGTTTCTTGACCTAATTCACCCCTAAGTTGACTTTTGGGACAAATCATGAGCCAAAACCTCAAGAGAGGGTTTGAGGGTCTCTAATGAACTATATTGACCCATTTGGAACAATGGATTAATCCAAGAAGTGTGAGCAACAAGTCTCAATTTCATCTGCACCACAATTAGGGTTTCGCGGGAAAAGTCAACTGTAACTTTGACTTTTGACCAGGGCATGCTCCCAAACCCTAAGACATGATTCAATATACCCTATAACACCCATGGAACATGTCCATCAAGTTTGATTTAGGTCAAGGACATGATTTCCTGAAGAATTGCACAGTTTGGAATTCATCTGATAAAAAGTCAACTGTGCACAAAAGTCAACTTTGACTTTTTGAGATTTTTCACCAAAATGGATTTTTAACCCTAAAATGATGTTAATATATGATTTGAATCATCATTCATAAAGAAAAATCAAGAAAAGTTGGATAACTTGTAAAAGGGGTAACCATAAAACTTAGAAATTTTTCTAAGTCATGAAAAAGTGCCACTAATGCACCAACTTTGGAGGACCATAACTCCTAAACCACAAGGCCATTGTGCCCCGTTCAAAGCTTGATTTGTAGATCACATTGCCCTCTACAAAATCTTCATACTGACCTATGTCCAAATTCCTCATGGATTTTGAGTTCTTGAGTGATCAAAATCAAGAGAAAACACTTTGTTCCAACACTTAGTGAAAATTTCACTAAGTCAGATTTTGCCTTACTTTTTGCCAAATATTAGGGGATTTTTCACTTAGATTCAAAAGAGATCAAAACCAAACATGTTCAAATAGTTGTTGTATCATGTAAGGGCTTTCCAAAATGGTCAAGAACATTACCAAATTCAACTTACACCATGAGATATGACATTGGCAAGTTGCCTTGCTGAAATCTGTCAAAGGCAAGGCAGAATTTGCACTTTTGCTCGATTTACCAAAATCAGCCAAATCCAAATGCTCCTATCCACTTGGACACATCTGAGGATTGAATCTAAAGGGGACAATCACTGAGCCAAGCCTCCAAAGTCTATGGAACAAGAAATAGCATGTTGAACCTAGAATGGCCAAAATAGGGGCAAGACTCCAAATTTGGATTGAAGAATTCAATGGAAGCATCAAGGTGGCATGGACTGAGCCATTCTCATATGAAATCATTCAAGACTTATCCAAGACCAAGGGAACCAAAGCTCTGTGCCCTAACCTCTAGTCAATGGCTAGAGGAGACTTGGATTTCCATTGGCCAACATTGAACAAACACCTGCTGCAGTTTCCATTCACTGTGGATCCCAAAACAAACTTGCTCTACTATAAATAGAGCTCAATTGTGTTCAGTTTAAGTACACCAAAGGCCTACAACACTTGCCTTTCTCAAAATCTCTTTCTCTTGGCAAAAATGCCTTTCTTAGCAAGGTAACTATCGGGTTTTGAGCTAGAGGGCAATTCCACTCAAACCAATCACTCACACACCTCACATACATCACATATGAGTTGATCAAACACTTAAACGACAACTGGAACACAGATTTCACAAAATCACCAGCCAATTGCTCAAGTTCTTGACAGTTTTGCAGTTGAGGTGCCATCTTCAACTCCAAACCATTTCAATCCATTCCAAGCACTCAGACACATCACTTGGCACCTAGGGAAGCTATCCACATCATTGGAACCAAGCTGTAACACCTCCAACACAAATCACGATCACCAGCTGCAAGTGGTAAGCATGAGCTCTTCTAACTCTATGATCCATGCAATTTTTGCTGCACAATAATTTGGCCATATGTTCATAATCATGCATGGAATGTTTTTCCTCAATTAATTGCATTGTTTGAACCGTGTATCAAAAATCCTAGCCTTCATGCAGAAATTAGGGTTCTTGAGGGTTTTTCATGATTTCTTGTTATATGTTTAATTTAAATGAAATTAATTGACATAGACATGATCGTGAGGTTGAGACGAGCATAATGATATGTGGATTGCATGTTATAATCAAGTATTCAGTGAGATTGGAGAGAAAATGCAAATCTGGCCAAGCCCAGAACACGCGCGTGTTCTTGGCGCCATTTCTTTCAAATTCAAATATTTGAATTTTGTGATTTTATTTAATTGATTCAAAAATTAATTTCTCTCTGAGTTTTAATGATTTTGAGTTGATTCTTTTTTTAATAATTCACAAAAATGTTAAAATATTTTATTTTCCCAAAAAATCCCAAAAATATTATTTATTTCATATAATTGATATTTTTGCAAAGAATTAATATTTTAATTGTTTTTACATTTTAAATATTTTTTTCTACATTGATTTTGCAATTTTTAATGCTTTCTAATTATTTTGTAGGTCAATACTTAATTTTTGAAGCATTAATCCAAGATCACAATTTGCTTTTCATATGTTAAACAATTTTGATCATTTTAATTGAATTTTTATTCAATTAAATACATTTTTGAAAACAAATTTGGGTTTTTGGATTAATTCAACCCTCATAAATCATTTTCAAAACTCATTGGGCCTCTAATAGAGTGTAAGACCCAATCCTTTTTTGACCAAACCATTTTTGGGCCTCAGTGTATTGTATAAGTCCCGATACCGTAAAAAATGAACGGCGCGATCGTCGCCTTTTGAAAAATAACCTTTTGGGCCTCTCCTCGAGCTATAAGACCCATTCAAAACTCTTTGGGCCTCTTATAGAGTGTAAGACCCAACCCCCTTTTAACCAAAATCACTTTGGGCCTCAGATATTGTATAAGCCCCTTTGCGTTAAAAGAAAACCTCGGCGCGATCGCCATTTCAAACAAAAAAATCATTTGGGCCTACCCTCGTGTTATAAGCCCCACTCTTTTTCTTTAAAACTTTTTGGGCCTCTTGAGAGAGTGTAAGACCAATCCCTTTGTACAGTAAACAATTTTCGGGACTCAGTCACTTGTATAAGTCCCTCTGTACTAATTCAAACAGTGCGCTCATTGATAAAACCCTGGGCCTCTCCTTGAGCTGTAAGCCCCAAATATTTTTATTTCAAAGCACTTTCTCCTTTGATTTTAAATATACTGTTGTTTTCAATCTTTCTTTGTTGAACAACTAACCAAACAGCATGGAAGCTCTACAACCGAGTAAGTGGTTATTGCTTTCATTTACCGCTTTAATATACATATAACTGTATTGTGGGGCTGTTTCACTGTAAGTTTTCTTTCATAAACTCATATCAACTGTGTAATAATAGTATAGATATTTAGAGTTTCCCCGGTAACTACGTCTAGTATTAAGCCCGTTGATCACTCTTAGAAATAGTCTAAACTAGATCCCCATAGGATTACCAGACACAGTCTTCCCTCCTTTTGGGGTTAAACAATATGGAGATATGAAAGGCAGCATTCTCTGTGAACCCTTTCATCGACTGTCACTCATAGAAGTTGTCAAAGAAACTCTATTCCCCAGAGGTGATATTTTCTCCGTGAATGGCATCTCTTGAGTTTCTTCCAAATTCTCGGATTTTCCTGGCTTGATCTATTCTCGGTGAATGGCATGTCTTGAACTTCTCGGGGTTTGGGGACCCACAGGCTTCTTAAAAGCAATTGTCAAGAAGCTCTACTCCCCAGAGATGATCTTTTCTCCGTGAATGGCATCTCTTGAGTTTCTTCTAAATTCTCGAACTTTCCTGACTTGATCTATTCCTCGTGAATAGCTTGCCTTGAATTTCTCAGGGTTTGGGGACCCATCGGATTCTTAAAAGCATCGACCTCCTCTTGGGCATCGTTCAAGGACCCACGGGCTTCCTAAAAGCAACCCCGCCTCCTCTTGGGCTTAATACAAGGACCCTACGGCTTCTTAGAAGTATTCACAGCCTCCTCTTAGGCTTCGTATAATGATCTCTTCCTCCGGGAATGGTAGCCTCCTCTTGGGCTTCGTACAAGGACCGATCGGCTTCTTAAAAGTTTCCAGCCTCCTCTTGGGCTTCGTACAAATAGTCCTGACGACCTCCTAGAGGTATAGGAACATAAATTAGTCATCTGCATAGAACAGTCCTTTCATAGAGTCTACTACTTTTTCTCAAAGCATAGTACAAAAGATGAAACTCTAGACTTGGACAGTCTAATCTCCTTGAGTCTCAAAGACATTCTCAAGCACCCTTCAAAAATAGGAAGAAAACCCGTAGACTCGGACAGTCTCAATACCCTTCAGATTTCCCGCTTCCTTAAAGAACAGGAATAACCCAGATCCTTGAATTAAATCCATGAGTACAGTGTTGCTCATATAAGAACTGCTTTTCTCTTTAAAATCAGTATACTGGACCTGTCACTTAACTGAAACAACATTTAGCCTCTCTCTCGGGCTTTGTACGAGACACATAAGAGACTCCCTCGTTGAGTCAATCACCTTTTCGCCTCCATCTCGGGCTTTATATGAGATACAAAAAGGTTCTTATTGAGCCAAACAAATTTTAGCCTCCATCTCGGGCTTTGTACGAGATACAAAAACACTCTCTTGTTAAGTATAAAAGATCCTCTTGTAGGATCAACCCCTTTTAGCCTCTCTCTCGGGCTTTGTATGAGACACATATTAGCCTCCTCTTAGGCTTTGTATAAGAAAACCACTGGTTGACCCAATTAACCTTTTAGCATCAAAGCTGTGCCTCGTTCACAGTACACAAACATCAACAACTCCTTTCCCCTTCGTCTAATCGCTGTAAGCGGCAAGCCTCTGGATCATCTACATCCAAGCCACTGTCCCTCTTTTAGCATGAGAAATTCCTAAGGAAAGATAGCATTGCTCTACACTGAGTTAAAGTCTTCTCCTTCGGGTTGGAAACCCCCTATATAGGAAATTATGGAATTACTAGGATCCGCGTATCCCGGTTAAAGTAATCCTCCTATACAGTCAGTCACCCAATAGTTGTGACAAACAGACCCCCTTTAGAGATGACAAATTCTCTCTAAAGTCAAACCTTTTCAGCTTCATATCTTGGGCTTTAAACAAGATACAAACCACCTTTCACTTCATGTCTTGGGCTTTGAACAAGACACCAAAAACATCCATTTGAACTACGAACGCTCTGATTTCCCTGTTTCGGTAAACGGGAATATGTAGGCATAAGATTGAAAGAAAAATCTTAGCGAGAACACTAAACAAAAACCCAAAATCCCATACTCTCATGTATCTATCAAAAGCATCAGTCCTAACATCCTAATCCTTGTTCCCCGCCAGAAAGTCCTAGAAAGAGAAAAAGAAAACCGTATTGGCGAAAATACAAATAACCAGTACAAAGGCCCCCCCCACATTGATAGCATTCGTAACCTAACAGACCGCTGTTTAAACTCAGTATGGAAAACAGGGTTAATTGGAGACATCTATTTCCCTTCCTTCATCAGGTTTACTAGGATAAAAAAATGAATCGACCTGTAGTAAGCTCAAACCGCAGAGAGCGACCAGCGCTTAAGAACCGCGTCCCAAAATCGCTCGTTACAGGATCCACTTGATTCAAAGGCCAAAAATGGTCCTTATGGAATGTACTTTGATGTTAGAATGTGCCTTGAAGCAATGGAACCAATTGTAGGTCCATATGTCCCAAAATGCAAAAGTTGTGAAAATGGAACCATAAGGAAACCCTAAAAACCACCTTGCCCTCTTTTGATCATAACTTGAGTTTCACAAATGATATGGAGACCATCTAGTACTTGTTGGAAAGGGGAGAAAAATATCTTCAACTTTCATGTTTGAGGAAAATTCATTTGAAGCTTCTTTGATAATGAAAAGTCAAGTTGATTATAGTGTAAAAACTTGCCCAAAATGGAAACTTTCAAATTATAGGTCATTTCCATATTTAGTAACTTTTGTACCAACCCTTGATTCTTGATAAATGGTATGAAACTTGACCCTTGAAGACCATATGAGGATGTGAGACCTTGAAAACCTTGAAGAGAACCTCAAAATCTCATAGTTGACTTCCCCTCTCACTGTTGACTTTTCTCCAATTCTCCTGATTTGCAATCCATTGGCCAATTGAATCTCTCATGAACCAAACTGATGGACAATCTTCCATTCCTAGATACTTAGGGACCCAAGGAATACTATGGAATCAAGTCTTTCCCAAAGAATCAGAAATAAACTGACTTTATAGCAAACCCTAATTTTGGTACTCTCAGTCTAGGAGGAAATAACACAGTCTTTAAATCCCAATTCCTCTAAATATGATGTGTATCCTCTCCAACAAAGATAAGATATGCCATTTGGTGATGATAAAAACCCAAGAAGCTTACCCATTGGAGCAATAAACCCAAGAATCTCAAAACCCTAATTTCTGCACTGGTTAGGAGAGAGTGAGCCACTTGAGATCTCTTGGACAATATAAGGACTCTTGCTTGACCCTTTGAAGAACATCTTCTCCTCTTGAACTTGCCTCAGGCACCTTGACCCCATGCTAAGAACCAGTGATATGCACACATGATAATGCAAAAATGAAATGAAACATAAGTCAGTTAGTACTAAAGGTAGGAGAGCAAATTTTGGGGTGCTACAGCTGCCCCTATTCAATCAACTTAGTCCTGAAGGTATGATAGCGATGGCTCTTAGACATTCCAGGATGCACGAGGATTGAATACCGAAAGAGCCCCGGAAATTTGCTAACGGTGAGAATAACGAAATGGAGCATGCTGAAAAATAAGGAGTATGACCTCAACCATACCCACAAAAATAAGACGAATACGACCTCAATCGTACCCGCAAAGGAATACTGACCTCAATCACTCTACCCACAAAGAAAAGTACGAATACGACCTCAATCGCACCCACATAGGAAGACTGACCTCAATCACTCTACCCACCAAGAAAATATGAATACGACCTCAATCGCACCCACAAAACGAATACAACCTCAATTGTACCCGCAAAGGAAGACTGACCTCAATCACTCTACCCACAAAGAAAAGGACGAATACGACCTCAATCGCACCCACAAAACGAATACAACCTCAATTATACCCGCAAAGGAAGACTGACCTCAATCACTCTACCCACAAAGAAAAGGACGAATACGACCTCGATCGTACCCACAAAGGAAGACTGACCTCAATCACTCTACCCACCAAGAAAATATGAATACGACCTCAATCGCACCCACAAAATGAATACAACCTCAATTGTACCCGTAAAGGAAGACTGACCTCAATCACTCTACCCACAAAGGAAAGGACGAATACGACCTCGATCTTACCCACAAAGGAAGACTGACCTCAATCACTCTACCCACCAGGAAAATATGAATACGACCTCAATCGCACCCACAAAACGAATACAACCTCAATTGTACCTGCAAAGGATAACTAACATAAAGTGGACTTCGTTGGGGATAACGTGAAACAAAACTTCTGGTTTATACCACCCCTACTGAGAAAGGGAAACTGACAAACAAAATATGTCAAGCGAGAACTGACTACCAGGCGAGAACAGGATTTCACAAAAGAGAAAGGCCAAACAAAGGCAAACTTTTAACGGACTCACGATTCACAGATAAGATGACTCTGCTGGGGAAAGGAGAAGTCTAAATAAAAGACTCTACCGGGGAGCACAAGTATGAGGAACGCATCCCTCCAAAATCTCCTGAGTTATGCCATCTCTGCTGAGAAAGAGAACTGGCAAGGAAAGTATCAAACCTGGCTTACGCTTCGAATACAAATGTTTGAATTTTGCCGTAATGCTCCACACGAAGTGGAAATGCTACGCGTTTGAGGATGCAATGCAAATGCTTAGGATATGCAAAAAGGGTTCCTCCAGCAAAATAAATGCTGGAGAGAAAAGACCAATTCAGCTGGGGATGACAAAAATAAATTATCCTCCGAATCCAAGAACTCTGCTGAGAAGGATCACACTGACCGACTCTTTGGATCAACAACTTCTGCTGGGGATGAAATCCCAAAAGAACATCCACACTACCGGGGATTACACATGTCCTTTACTGAAGGTCACATCCAAAACCTGAGATTTCTCCTCTGCTGGGGGAGTTGAGAATGAATGCCGATAATGGAATCGGCGATCTGTTACTGAAAATTGCTAATATCCAATTGGGCTCAGAACCTGCTGGGGGATGCCAGCCCATGATACCATCCTGCTTGGGGATACTGCCGAACTTAGCCTACTGATGGGGAGAATGGCTTTACTCTTACCTTGCTGGGGATTAGAATATGACATCGTCGGTGAAAGCACGCTTCCTGACTGGATGGGGAAAGTGAACACCCTGATTCTGTGGGGAAATAACGTCTTGATCCAGAGAAAATACTTCCCAAGTCTCCTGCTGGGGAAGGTCTGCTCTGCTGAGGAAAGGTACAATCTCAATGCCGGGGAGAGCAACCCTACTGGGGAAGTACAATGTTGTTGCCCTGCAAGTCAAATACCAACAAATAGAATATGCCACAACATGACTATCACCATTAATGCCTAAGTAATTTCTACTACTTTTCGTTATGCTCCTCAAAGCTCGAAATTTTATATGCAATGTTTATCAGAAATATCGGACGTTTTTGCAAACAAAACAATAAAAGTAAAACAAACAACGGAAAGCTCTCTGAGTGAAATGAAATTTTTATTGAGAAAAGTGGCCTATAAATAGGCATTTACAATTGGAAGCAATTCCTAAAAAGAGGTAACTGCGCAAAAGCAAAAGGAAAATACATATGTCGGCAATGCTGGAACAGATATCCACCATGATTCGACTCAGCTATGACCCATATGTCTTGCTTATCCACAAATATCTTGACCTTTGAAGAGACTAACTGTACTGATTCCTTTCTTTCAGAATTTCCAAGTATCGAGAGTGCTCACAGATCGAACGCAGACCATAGCCTTTCGCTTATAAATCCCTAACTTTTGCCTGGATCGCCCTTTTCGGGTTTTCAATCCATCAGGATACCCATTTTTGCCAAAGCTGCCTTTACCAGTTTTCAACTTTGCGGGTTTACACGTTTCTTTTTTACATTTTATCCCTAATTTTTTCCCGAACCTTTTCCTTTTATGGTTCGTCGGGATGCCCTTTTTTGCCTGGACTTTCTTTTTATGTCCAGTGGGTCTCTTTTATGCGAAGTATTTTTTAACTACGTCTGCGTTCACAGGGGATGTAAAATCTTCGCCATCCATAGTTGAAAGTAGTAAGGCTCCACCAGAGAAAACCTTTCTTACCACATATGGCCCCTCGTAGTTTGGAGTCCATTTGCCCCTGAGATCTGTCTAAGGAGGAAGGATCCTTTTCAACACCAATTCACCTGTCTGAAAACTCCGAGGACGCACTTTCTGGTCAAAGGCGTTCTTCATCCTGCTCTGATACAACCGACCATGTGCGATGGCTGCCAATCTCTTTTCTTCATTAAGGTTCAACTGATCTAATCTGGAACGCACCCATTCAGCTTCATCAAGCTTCACATCTGCCAGAATTCTCAAAGACGGAATCTCGACCTCTAAGGGTAAAACTGCTTCCATACCATATACCAATGAGAAAGGGGTTGCCCTAGTTGACGTACGTACCGAAGTACGGTAACCATGTAGGGCATAAGGTAGCATCTCATGCCAGTCTTTATATGTTACCACCATTTTCTGCACAATCTTCTTGATATTCTTATTCGCTGCCTCAACAGCACCATTCATCTTCGGACGATACGGAGAGGAATTATGATGTTCGATCTTGAAACTCCGACATAATTCCTTCATCATATTATTGTTCAAATTTGGGCCATTATCAGTAATGATTCTCTCTGGGACCCCATAACGACAGATGATATCCTTCTTTATAAACCAGGCTACCACTTGCTTGGTGACGTTGGCGTACGAGGCTGCTTCCACCCACTTTGTGAAATAGTCAATGGCAACCAAAATGAAACGATGCCCATTGGAAGCAGTGGGCTCAATCTTTCCAATCATATCTATGCCCCACATTGCAAAAGGCTAAGGAGATGATAAAATGTTTAGAGGCGTAGGCGGTACATGCATCTTATCTGCATGAATCTGGCATTTATGGCACTTTCGGGCGTACTTGAAACAATCAGACTCCATAGTCATCCAGTAATATCCTGCCCTCAACAACTTTCTAGCCATGGTGTGTCCACTGGAATGAGTACCGAAAGAACCCTCGTGAACTTCCTCCATCAATAAGCCTGCCTCGTGTTCATCAACACAACGTAGCAAGACCATATCGAAGTTCCTCTTATATAACACATCATCCTCGTTCAGAAAGAAGTTTCCTGCCAACCATCTCAGAGTCTTCTTGTCCTTGGTGGAGGCACCCTCTAGATACTCCTGTCTCTTCAGAAAAACCTTAATATCATGATACCACGGTTTGCCATCTGACACATCTTCAATTGCAAACACAAAAGCTGGTCTATCCAGACGCATGATTCTAATCGAAGGAGTTTCATTCCAACGATTCACCTTATACATGGATTCCAATGTTGCCAACGCATCAGCCATCTGATTCTCAGCTCGAGGTACATGATGAAAATCCACCCTGTCAAAGAAAGGTAACAACCTTCTGGCATAGTTGTTATAAGGTACCAAATTTTCCTGACGAGTCTCCCATTCTCCTATAATCTGATTAACTACCAACGCGGAATCACCATAGACATCGAGGTTCTTAATTCTTAAATCAATTGCTTCTTCTAACCCCGTGATGCATGCTTCATACTCCGCCTCGTTGTTGGTACACACAAATGCTAACCGGGCAGTGAAAGGTATATGAGAACCCTTTGGGGTTATAATGATTGCCCCAATTCCATTACCATATGAGTTGACAGCCCCATCAAAAATCATCTTCCATTGAGACCCAATCTCAGGTCCTTCATCAGGAAGAGGCTCTTCACAATCTTTCATTTTCAGAAACATAACATGCTCGTATGGAAACTCAAACTTCATTGGCTGATAATCCTCGACCGGCTGTTCAGCAAGATATTCTGACAGGACACTTCCCTTAATGGCCTTTTGGGAAACATACTGAATATCGTATTCTGTCAAAACCATCTGCCAACGGGCTATCTTTCCAGAAAGTGCTTGCTTCTCAAACACGTACTTAATCGAATCCATCTTCAAAATCGACAAGGTGGTGTGGTTTAACATATACTGTCTCAGACGCTTGGCTGCCCAAGCGAGTGCACAACATGTCTTTTCCAACATAGAGTATCTTGATTCACAATCAGTGAACTTCTTACTCAGGTAGTAAATGACGTGCTCTTTCCTACCTATCTCGTCGTGTTGACCGAGCACACAACCCATTGAGTTCTCAAGAACCGTAAGGTACATAATTAACGGTCTCCCAGACACCGGTGGCATGAGGACTGGAGGTTCCTGCAAATACTTCTTTATCCTTTCACACGCCTCTCGACAATTTTCATTCCACTTGACCTCTTGATCCTTTCTTAACAACTTGACAATTGGTTCACACGTGGCCGTAAGATGAGAGATGAACCTAGCAATATAATTCAACCTCCCCAAGAACCCAGGAACCTCTTTCTCCGTCCTTGGCTCAGGCATCTCCTGTATGGCTCTTATCTTGGCAGGATCAACCTCGATACCTCTTTCACTAACAATGAATCCCAGCAATTTACTAGACCTCACACCGAAAGTGCACTTATTCGGATTCAATCTCAGTCTGAACTTCCTCAGCCTTTCAAACAGCTTCGGAAGGTTCACCAGGTGTTCTTCCTCTGTCTGTGACTTCGCAATCATGTCATCAACATAGACTTCAATCTCCTTGTGAATCATATAATGAAAGAGAGTCACCATTGCCCGCTGATAGGTTGCCCAACATTCTTCAACCCGAAGGGCATTACCTTGTAGCAAAATGTTCCCCACAGTGTTATGAACGTAGTCTTCTCCATGTCCTCCGGGGCCATTTTGATTTGGTTATACCCAGAGAAGCCATCCATGAAGGAAAACACAGAATATTGAGCAGTATTGTCTACCAACACGTCAATGTGGGGGAGCGGGAAATCATCCTTCAGGCTCACCCTATTCAAATATCGGTAATCAACACACATCCTGACCTTCCCATCCTTATTAGGTACAGGTACGATATTAGAAACCCACGAAGGATAATTTGTCACAGCAAGAAATCCGACGTCCAGGTGTTTCTGAACCTCTTCCTTGATCTTGACAGCCATATCTGGTTTCGTCCTTCTCAGTTTCTGCTTGACTGGAGTACAACCCTCTTTAAGCGGCAATCAGTGTGAAACAATGTCAGTGTCAAGCCCGGGCATGTCTTGGTAAGACCAGGCGAAGATATCCACATACTCTCGGAGCAATTCAATCAATCTTCCCTTAACAGTGTCTTCCAGAGCAGTCCCAACCCTTACTTCTCGTTTAACATCCTCGGTTCCCAGATTAACAGTCTCAACTTCCTCCTGATAAGGTAGAATAACCCTTTCCTCTTCTTTCAGTAGCCTGGCTAATTCTTCTGGTAAGTCACAGTATTCGTCAGTCTCTTCTTCAGCCTGATAGATGGGATTGTCGAAGTCATATCGAGCCATAGCTAAGTCATGATGGGTGGAATCTGAACAAAGGAACCTGCATGATGGATGTTTTATGTTTATTATGAGTGCAACAAACAAGAAAACACATTGCCATTTGGATGTGGGTTAATGCAAAAAGTAAAAACAGAAAAACAGGGATCAAAATATTTGAATGAAAAAATGTCCTTTATTGATGATAAAAGTAGCAAATAAAACATCCAAGCCCTACAAATAAATATCACTACGTCTTGGGCAGAACGTAGGATTTAACATAACAGAAAACAAAAGTAAATTACTCCGGGCGCGTCACTTGGATGACTTTCTCGGAAGACCAGTTGCCTAAACTCTGACCAGGGGTGCAGGGATGGATCCATTCATCCATGTCGCAGTCACTATCCCCTTCATCCTCAATAGCATTAACCTGATTAAAGAAAACCCCAGCACTTGTGAACCGAATCGGACCAGCATACTTGGGAGGCTCTTGAGCTCGTCGGGGTGGCTTGTACCCTAGTCCATGGGTATCCTGCTTTCTTTGAACATCAATGACACTGCCCCACTTCTGAGAACCACCAGCTTCAACTATAGCGCGCGTCTCTTTGAAAGAGGACATCGGAACCTCTGGTTGTCTGACGACTTCAGGTTGGGTAACCACCTCAGGCTGACTGGCTACCTTTGGGGGTTCTTCGGGAATTTTCACAGCTTCAAAGGCTTAGTACAAAGTTTCCTGTACTTCACCATCTACCTCTACATACTTGAAGGTCGATAGGTGACTTACCATGATTTCTTCCTCACCACAAACTGTCACAACGTGTCCATCCGCCATATACTTCAACTTCTGATGCAGCGTAGATGTTACTGCCCCAGCACTATGGATCCAAGGGTGACCCAACAAACAACTATAGGCAGGCTGAATATCCATTATGTAAAAGGTGGTGTTGAAGATCTCAGGACCCACCTTGACCGGCAGAACTAACTCTCCAAAAACCGACCTCTTGGAACCATCAAAAGCACGTACCACCAAGTCACTCGGTGTACAAATCAACCCACGAGTATCTAACTTCATCAAAGCCTTCTTCGGCAGCACATTCAAAGATGACCCAGTATCAACTAACACATGCGACATTAAGGAACCACGACATTCCACTGAAATATGCAGAGCGTTGTTGTGATTCCTCCCAGCTGGAGTCAGATCTAAATCGGTGAAACCCAAGCCATTACCGGCATTCACATGAGCCACAACCCCTTCTAACTGATTGACAGATATTTCTTGCGGTACATAAGCCATGTTCAAAACCTTCAGTAATGCATTTCGGTGTGCCTCAGAGCACAACAGTAAAGATAGAATGGAAATCTTCGATGGAGTTTGGTGAAGTTGATGAACAATCTTGTAATCACTTTTCCTGATCAACCTCATAAACTCTTCTACGTCTTCTGAGAAAGTATCCTCAACCTGCTTTATCATAGAATTATTTGCTTCCTGCCTCTATACAGACTCATCCATCATCTGTTTACCTTTGTCTTGTTTCGAACTGCCACCTTGATCCTCAGACAGAATAAAGACTCTACCACTCCTAGTGATAGCCCCTGCTTCAACAAGATTTTCAACCCCTGTATTCACAGATGATGTCTTTACCAATTCTTGCTTCTTACCATCAACAAATACCTCAACCCCATAGTTCCACGGGATGGCCTTGGTACTCTCATACGGGACTGGCCCAGGAACAGTGATAATGACCGGCGCTGGTCTCGCCGGCGCTGATATAGTTATTGTCTTGAATGGAATCGTTATTGTGGCAACATCAATCCTTCTGTCAGTAACTTTACTCTCCTTACAACCCCTGTCAAACTGTAATATCCCTTCACTGATCATTCTCTGAATACATGCTTTCAATAAATCACAACCGTCTGGTTGCGCCACACACCCTGCACAGCCTTTATCATAACTAGGAAATACCCCTCCCTTCAACAGTCTCTCCTTCACCACACGCAAAGGAGTTTGAACCTCGTTCACATCTGAAATCAAATTCAAGTCTTCATAGTCTTTGATAATAGCATTAACCCTTGGCCCACCGTGATTCGGCATCGGGTTCTGATTCACATTTGGAGCATCATTGGAGAAATCGATGGCTTTTGAATCCTCAAAATCTTGAACCTGATGCTTAAAAGCTTTACAGTTTTCAATATAATGTCCGGGTGCCCCGGAATGAAACTCACAGTGGGCGTTGGCGTCGTAACCGGGAGGTGGATTGCTAGTGGGTGGAGCCAATATCCTCTTCTGAATTAATTGTAACTGCAACAAATGCTGAAATAACTGAGAGTAGGGAAGGGGTGGAGTGTCAAAATGCCTATCCCGCCTAGACAGAGGCTGCGATCTGCGAGGAGCCTGATTTTATTATTGAGACACTGCTGGCTGCTGAGGTGCTGCTGGGATGGTTACAAAAGCCACCTGCTGATTGAAGTTCTGACGAGGTCCTTCTCTACCACGATATGAAAACACAGAATTTGTATCTCCCTCTTTCTTCTTGTAACCACTAGCATACGGCTTCTTACCTCCTCCAGATGAGGACCCATCACCGCCTGATATTTTTCCCGCCTTAATTCCGCTTTCCACCATCTCTCATATTAAGATCAAATCAGCAAACTTTCCAGTCATACACGGTACCAGCTTTTAATAGTAATGACCTTGCAAGGTGGCCATAAACATACTTATCATTTCTCGTTCCAACATGGGAGGTTGAACCCTTGCTGCCAGTTCTCGCCACCTCTGAGCGTATTCCTTGAAACTCTCATTGTTCTTCTGCGATAATTTCTGCAGCTGTGTTCTATTAGGAGCCATGTCAGTGTTATATTGATAGTGTTTAATAAATGCCCCTGCCAGATCTCTCCAACTACGCACATCTTTCCTTTCTAGTTGCATATACCACTCCAGGGATGCCCCAGATAGGCTATCCTGGAAGCAATGCATCATCAATTTTTCATTCTTCGCATGCGCAGCCATTTTACTCGTGTATGCCCTCACGTGAGTCCTTGGGCAAGTCATACCATTGTACCTTTCAAAAGTAGGAGTCTGAAACTTGTGCAGGATAACAACACCTGGAACCAGCCCCAAATCCTCTAGGTCCATACCCACAAAATCTTGATTTACAACCCCCCTCAGTTGTTCCTCAATCAACCTGAATCTCTGATCATTGTCAATCTGGGGACCAGCATCCCCACCTGGCACAGAGAATGCATCTTCTTGATGATCATCATACTGACGACCATGAATTGCGCCGACACTGTTACCTCCCCCTACTAAAGTGGGAACCACAACATTTTCTCCTCCGCCCGGAGGCATCATAACACCAGTAACAGGAATACCTCCGCCCGGAGGGCCATTCTGAACATTATTACCAGTAACACCAGTATGAATTCCTCCATGAAGGACACCCTCTTCATCAATTCTCGCAATCAGTGGCTGAACGAGAGTCCTTAACTGCTCTTGGCCTTGAGCAACACCTTGCATTAAATCCATGAATTGGTTCATGCGAGTCTGCATCTCAGTCATCTCATTTTGTAGCTGATCCATGAGTCTCTTCTGATTTTGTCTGGTAGAATACCGGTGAATGTGCTGATCCGTAATCCTGCGCTGAGATGAGAACAAGATAAGAACGCCAGAGATAAACACCAGTTATGTAAAATGATTATGCCGAGTGATTATGAATATGCAAATGCAAATGAACATGTTTAAAAATTCGCAGGGCGATCCACCCCTTGATTCCAATTTAACAACAAGATAGAACGGAACTTCTGCTCA
Organism: Lathyrus tuberosus; assembly: GCA_022829125.1. Lineage (NCBI taxonomy): Eukaryota > Viridiplantae > Streptophyta > Magnoliopsida > Fabales > Fabaceae > Lathyrus > Lathyrus tuberosus. The sequence continues at coordinate 334,592 of JALAZF010000562.1, forward strand.
TGTATTAAGAAAACCAGAGGAACACCAAATGTCAACAATCACAATCCAAAATAATAAGTCTGAACACAATAATCGTAGATCCCAACCAACAAGCCTGGTGGTGATCCAAATACAATAAAAGGATAGAAAACTACGGCATGTCATCAAAGTCCACAAGTGCCAATCCCCCCCATCCATCATGCTCTTTGCTCCAGTCTTGAATTTCCTTGAACAACTTTTTGGTGTCGGGATGCTTCGGTCTCTGAATTAGCTCTTGAATGAGAACATCTCTCCTATGCATGATCCCTTTCAAGTATCGGCAATGCAACTCCTAAGCGTCTTCTTCAAAAACACCATCCATTCTAGGACCCTCATTTCTAGGTCTCTTCACTTCAGCTTGGATCTTTAGTTCCTCTATGGAGGCTATGGCTTCAGTGAGTCGACCCTTGACTGCTTGTCTCTAGAATACCCCCGATAGGATCTCAGCGTCTTTTTTCTTGAGCTTCAACTTCAATTGATCAATCTGAGCTAGATAATCGTCTTCCTTTCGCTTATTATCAGCCATTGCAGTGTCTCGGTGAGAATTGAACCTGTGAACTTTTAACAAAGCCTTGGCCAATTCTTCCTTCTTAGACTCGAGAACCTTACTGATACCCTCTAGGGCTTGCTTCATCCTTTGTCTGGCTGTGACCTTGTCAGCTAGCTCCTTTTCTGCCTTAGCGAGGAGCTCTGTCTTCAACTTGGCGATATGAACAGCTTCACCCCGCTCATGTTTCAACTGGTAAATCTCTCTTTGTAGCTCACTGTTTTCTTCTCGCAGCTTTTCCTTTTCAGCCCACAACTTGTTAAACTTCTCTATTTCAACTGTGGTAGGAGGCTCAATCAGCAAGGGGTAAGATGGTGGTTCTTTGGAGAATGGAAAAAGCTTCATCTCTACCCTTTTCTGAATCCAATCTTCATACGCAGGAAAGGTTCTGTTGTTGCTCTTCCCAAAAGAAGTCTTCCCCTTCTTATGACGATCTTCCCAAGTATTCGCAACTTCTTTTAACAGTTCTGGATTGGTTTCCCTACTCAGATATAGAGATTCTTGGACATCCTCGTCTTTTAGTGGCTCCTTCAAGGCATACCCGAATTGCCTAATAGCAAGAATATGGTTGTAGTTAATCCCCCCTTTCCTTCCTATTAGAGGCACATTTGGGAGTCCTCCACAACTGATCATGATATCTTGGATCAACAAGTCACGGTTAACCCAAATCAGATTATCTGCCCTCAAGCCCATCAATCTTTTGGACCATTCCAATGTTCCTTGAGTATCTACAAATTCCCCAGATTTGGGAAGACGATCAGAAAACCATTTGTAGAAGACTGGCGCACAAAAATAAAGGGGTCCTCCCCTCCTCTTCTCGTTCTTATAATGCACTGAATAATACAGATCTCCAAGCAAAGTAGGTACCGAATACTTTATGGTAAATATTCGAACAACATGCATGTCCACAAAATCCTTCATATTTGGAAACAACACCGTTCCATAGACACACATAGCCAAGATGGCGTTGAAAACTGACCAACATCTAGCCTTAGCATACACAGCAGCCTGTTCTACCAACAATTTCACATGAAAGCCTTTACACCCTCCCTTACTGGCAATGTTATTTTTCAACAAAGATGGATCCAAATGCAAAGGCTAGGAAACCTTTCCCAAATCAGGAAGTTCTTCAGAAGGATAGAAAGGAGCTTATTCTTTAATGGCAAAATCCAGAATGAGAGCAAATTCCTCCAATGTCGGAGCCAAAAGATAATCAGTGAATAGAAAACATCGCAGGTGAGGGTCATAGAATTGCACCAGAGTGTGCAAACCCTATACTCGTATTCAGTGATGTCGCGAGCAAAATTCAAAATTCTTCCATATTCTCCTCTAAAGTCTATCAATACTCCAGGTTCTGCCATAGACACAATCTTGTGAACAGTATCCAGAATAAGTGATGGGAACTTGTACACTATGATGTTCTTTCTCTTCTCAGTACTCATCCTTGATAGTCTTCAAAACCAGAATCAAAGTTAGGATGCAACCCTGCAAATGAATAAACATGTTAGGATGCAAAATGATGATGCAAATGCACACATGGGATCAAGGATGCCACACAGACTGGACAACTGCTGCACTGAACCACTGTATAATCTCAAAGGTCTGCCCAAATACCCAGAATACCAGAATAACCATAGTACCACACTAATAAATCTGCTGATCAGAAAATCGGGTATGTTGAAGGTCAAGGTTACCTGCAAACCTGTAAACACCCTGCCCTCTCACATGTGGGTACTAGAAAGCCGAGGATCCTCAATATCACGGGCTCTCAGGTCGAGAAATGATGATACGTTCACCATTTCTGGTTTGGCATCATCATCAATCGAGGAGGCCTCAACTGATTCCCCTCAAAAGAAAACATCCTATGGCAAGTCCTCAGTTTCAGCACTGAGGTCGAGAAGCAATAGTACATTCATCCCTCAGGGTACAGTACTATCGCCAATCGAGGAGCGCTTCCACCGATTCTTTTCCAAAAGGAAACCCTATAGCAAGTTCCCAGCATTGGGTCCTCGGATCGACATGTGTAATAGGTTTTCCATTTCTGGTCTGCCATTATCACGTCTCGGGAGGAGTGCCATTACTGAGTCCTCAGGAATGGCCGCCAGAGTCGACAGTTTTCCAAGTTACATTCAGTCATCTGCACCAATGCGCAGGATAGAACATTACCAAAGAAAACCTCGTCTGGATGTGGGGTTTTCATGTATACTACGTCTGGCCAAATGCCACACAAGTCACACTACTTTCCACGCTAATCCTACGTGTACGCTCAAGCCTGGGTATTGGGTTTATCTCTCGGAACTCCCAACCCACCAAACAGAAGAACAGTGCAGCAGATGATAATAATATGCAATGCAGAAAATGCGGTAAAAATAAAATACAACAAATAAAGCAAAACAAAAAACAAAAACACCCAAAGAGAACAAACACAAGTAAGCGCTAGGATTGACTCGCTTAGGGATGGACAAGCATAGGTCAACCAGTTCCCCAGCAGAGTCGCCAGATGTGCCTCTCAGGATATTCATCCAGGTACAAATACGAAAGTGGCGCGGAACACAGAGTCGCCAGCAATGTATATTTATCCCAAGAGAGGGAAAGGAAACACCGCATAAACCTGAGGAAGAGGGAAAGGAATGGTCATCGCAACCATAACCCGGGTTCGGGAGTCAGTTACGCGAGGGGAAGGTACTAGCACCCCACGCGTCCATCGTACTCGATGGGATCCACGCTTGTTGTCTATTCTAAGGGTGAGTTATCCTAACATCTATGGCTGTACTAAAACGGGGGAGGGGTAAACAAAGACAGACTCGGTAGGACGTCGTCGTCCTAGGCCTACGTACCCCCTTTGTGCAATGGGGAATTCAGAGTCAACGTAGTTTGGACCAAATTCTTTTTGTGTTTTTTATGAGCGACGTTAAGTTCGCGTCCGACAGTTAGGGTCGATGCCTGTTTGCGACTCAGACGAAAAGTAACGTGCCCTTTTTGAAAATAGCCTTTAGTTTGACGATCCCGCAGGATAAAAAGGTTTGAAGTTTGTTTGTATTTTTTTAGGACAGAAGTGACTTGAGTTCGTTCTTAACTCAACTTGAACCAAAGTCTATGACACGGGAACGACTGCGTCGCATGGTCGTCCCCAATGGGACGTATGCTCAACACTCTAGAAGAGAGAAGGGGGACCCCTCAATCTTAATTTCCTATGTTTAAGGCTTGTGTGCAAGGAAAGTTGACCTTATTAAGTATCTTAGAGATGTTATGAGATGAGAAGAGGGACTCAAAATAAAAAAAAATAAAAACTACGGGGAAGAATCTATCCTAATGTTATCATGCAAAGATGGCCCTAAGGGGAGGTTTGGAGGGAGATTATCCTATGGAATTTAGTCATAATGTTATCATGCAAAGGTGGCCCTAAGGGGAGGTTTGACAACAACCTAAGCCTAAAGAAAAGAAAAGATGAGAGAAAGGAAGAGTGAGAGTGGACATGGATAACTATCCACACCCTCAAATAACTTACCTCAGCCCCTGTATAAAAGGTTAGTACAAAACAGACAAGTAACAATAAGACAATTAAAAACCCCAAAACAAGTCACAAACCAAAGAAAAATGGTTACAAACCAAATGAAACTCATCCAAGTCAGAATGTGGATGACCTAAACATGTACCTAAACATGCTATGCAAGTGTCACATGAGACATGCAAACAGATATCCAAGCATCAAACATCAATAGAAGAAGAAGGAAGCATATAAGTGAAACATGTTCAAGTGTGCAAGATGAAACATGAATGACATATGATATGAATGCAAAGCTCCAAAGTCAGAAACATACATCAAATAAATTGCAAATGAATGATAAGGTATGACATACATAAACCAAACATAAGTCATGAGTAAGCATAGATGAGATGAGGTGAGAAGATAAGTCAAAGAAAAGGCATGTAAACCAAGCATTGAACACATGCACAAAGTATGCAACAACCTTACACCAATGACCTATAATGGCAATCAAGTGATTTATAACAATTCAAACATGGTTTATGAGGTCAAATAAGCAATCCCAAATGATGGCACAAGTGCCTTCTTAAACAAGTAATCAGACATGATCAAAGATGTGCATACAAGAAGACCTCAAACAAAGAGCAATAAAACAATTAGCAAACCAACTTCAAAAATTACCAAATTAATTCTTAACACACCTCAACCAGTGACAAACAACATGTCAAAAGGTCATACCAAAATTCCCAAGATAGGTCACTCAAACAGTTATGCAAATTCAAATGAGAATTATGAACTAACATGCAAAAGAAAGGGACTAAAGTGCAATATGAAATGATTTTAAAAATGAGAGAAAAAGGTTTTAATGAACTTCAATATGTTGGTGAAACAATACAAAAAGAATGGACTCAAAAGGTTTCATAGACTATGAGAAATAAAATAAACAAGTTAGAGTATGCATATATGGAATAAATTCAAAAGAAAATAAACAAATAATTACTGCAGATGCTAAAAGTAAAATAAAATAATAAAATAAAATTTGGTAAAATTTTATAAAACCCTATACATGCTTCATTATTTTTTTTATGATTTTTTAATGCACAAAGCTATTTTTAAAAATTAAAATGCAAAACCAACAATTAAATGAAAATAAAAGGAATTGAAATAAACATGGGGGTGTATTCAGCAACAAATGCACGTTGGAAATTGAAATGGAGCAAGCAAGGGGGGCGTGGATATCAAGCCCAATCCACAAAAGCCCATCAGCAAAATAAAAAAAGAAACATAAGGACCCAGTCAACCAGTTGACTCCACACTCACCTTTGGATCAATCTGACGCTTGATAATAAGTCAACCAATACACAAGTAATTATGATAAAGGGCTCTGATCCAAGACACACCATAATAATGATACGCGCACCCACACCAAATTACTCAGAATAAAATAAAAAACCACGTGACAAGCACATGATATCATTAATGCGTTGTCAATATAATAGCCAATGGATTCAATCAACGTCCCAGATTAATCAAAATTTAACATGATGGATGGTTTAGATTTAAGGAACATGGCAGTTAGCATGGAATGACGCACACACAAACCAAAAAATAAAAACAAAATTTAAATGATGTGGCACAACGTGGACCACACGATCAAGCAAATGGACAGTGGGATTTCATCCCCTACCTTTGAACCCTAATCTCGCCGGCGATCAAGCCAGACGCCGGAGCCCTAGCTCCGGTCGTCACTTCCGGCCACCTGCAACCAAAAACTTCCCAGAAAATGCAAAAGGGTACACTATCTTGACCAGAATTTAATGAGGATCAATAATATCATATTATTTTTCACAAACAACCATCATACAAAGAGATTCGAATGAAAAAAGTCATGGTTCCAAAACTTAAAACTCACGAAACAACCAATCTATACGTCCTAACTCAAAACAAAACACATCAGAGTCATCAGTGAATGTCAAATATTATTATACGCATCAAAAAGTTGAGTTTTGAGAGCATGCAAATTATCACTAACCTGAGATCACGCAACCTTTACCCTTGCTGTTAGCTTTAAGCGATGGTTGCTTCGTGCTCTATGGATCCTTAGGAAGAAGGCTGTGAAAGAAGTTTTTGAAAAACCCTAGTGGATGATGAGATTCGATGAAGAGAAGTTTTTAGGGTTCACACTTGAAATCTCACAAAAATAACGTGCCTCCTTTCTAATCAGTGCATGAGTAAGCTTAAATACATTAGGTTATTCCACTGATTAGCATTTGGGTCTTAATAATTCCTTGGTTAATGAGTTTTGGGTAATTTGGAAAATTTGCACTTTAAGTTATACACCCTCCTCAATGCATGTACACCCAAGCCTTTTATGATGGATCATTCATTTATCAATTGCTAATCACACCTGAATTGGATTTGGGCCTTGAAACATCTTGATTCATGAGCTTTGATGCTTCTTGCAATTTTGCATAATGTGAAATAAGTGATGAATTTGCCATGGATCCACTTGATTCAAAGGTCAAAAATGGTCCTTATGGAATGTACTTTGATGTTAGAATGTTCCTTGAAGCAATGGAACCAATTATAGGTCCATATGTCCCAAAATGCAAAAGTTGTGAAAATGGAACCATATGGAAACCCTAAAAACCACCTTGCCCTCTTTTGATCATAACTTGAGTTTCACAAATGATATGGAGACCATCTAGTACTTGATGGAAAGGGGAGAAAAAGATCTTCAACTTTCATGTTTGAGGAAAATTCAGTTGAAGCTTCTTTTAATAATGAAAAGTCAAGTTGATTGTAGTGTAAAAACTTGCCCAAAATGGAAACTTTCAAATTATAGGTCATTTCCATATTTAGTAACTTTTGTACCAACCCTTGATTCTTGATAAATGGTATGAAACTTGACCCTTGAAGACCATATGAGGATGTGAAACCTTGAAAACCTTGAAGAGAACCTCAAAATCTCATAGTTGACTTCCCCTCTCACTGTTGACTTTTCTCCAATTCTCCTGATTTGCAATCCATTGGCCAATTGAATCTCTCATGAACCAAACTGATGGACAATCTTCCATTCCTAGATACTTAGGGACCCAAGGAATACCATGGAATCAAGTCTTGCCCAAAGAATCAGAAATAAACTGACTTTATAGCAAACCCTAATTTTGGTACCCTCAGTCTAGGAGGAAATAACACAGTCTCCAAATCCCAATTCCTCTGAATATGATGTGTATCCTCTCCAACAAAGATAAGATATGCCATTTGGTGATGATAAAAACCCAAGAAGCTTGCCCATTGGAGCAATAAACCCAAGAATCCCTAATTTCTGCACTGGTTAGGAGAGAGTGAGCCACTTGAGATCTCTTGGACAATATAAGGACTCTTGCTTGACCCTTTGAAGAACATCTTCTCCTCTTGAACTTGCCTCAGGCACCTTGACCCCATGCTAAGAACCAGTGATATGCACACATGATAATGCAAAAATGAAATGAAACATAAGCCAGCTAGTACTAAAGGTAGAAGAGCAAATTTTGGGGTGCTACACCATGGTAGGGGAAATATCAGCAGAAGGGGTGAGATATCGAACAATATAATCAGGAGTATGATAATTAATACATTAGATTAAAATCATACAATTTCACTACTTTACAACAACAACAAAACAACAATCAACAAACAACTCAACAACAACTTTATCAGCATAATACTACAACAACTTTATCAGCATAATACAACATCAACTTTGTCAACATAAGAATGCAACACAAAATGCGACTCAACTGTGCAAATGCATGTGGTACCATTGGAGCAGAACTCCCAACTTAAAAATGGAGCAGAACTCCCAACTTAGAAATTGCCAAGTAATAGAGGCATCAACAAGGCATAAGCCTTCAACTTAAACTTTTTGCCAATCCAGGCCAGCGTAAAAATTTGCCAATCCAGGCCAACGTAAAAATTCGCCAATCCAAGCCAACAAGGGTGAGCATTCGCTCCAACTTAGAAAATGCAATGTATGCGACTAATATGAATGGCATACAACAACAACAACTCAACATTGGCCATCGGCCTACAACTTAACAACAACAACAACAACTCAACACTGGCCATAGGCCTACAACTTAACAACAACAACAACTGCAACATAAAATATACATCAACTGCAACAACTAAATCAACACTGGTCATTCGACCTACAGCTCAAATATGCCCCTAAATCGGAACAAATTGACTTATTCAGATGTACCTACAAATCCACTTATTCGTCATATTTTCAACAAACAAGCCAACCAAAATCACCTACTAGTTTATACGAACCTTCCCGACCAATTTCAACTAATTCCGGGCAACTAATTTTTCCGCTTAATTCTACTCATTCGACCAAATCGGTACTGTTATACATTATATGATCACTACTGCTTTATTTTTACTGATGCTAGTAATTTTCAACTTACTGATACAAGCACAGTTAAGATATCACTCATACTGTCATCAAAAGTCCAACTCTGATAAAAATACCAGCAAACTCCCATTTTCTGCTAAAAACCTGTTACTGCTATTCCTTTTTCATTTTCTGTCAGGAACCTGCTAACTCATTCTTTTCTGCTATTTCATACTTGCTGTTATTTTCCTACTGATATTCCTTTTACTGATTCTAATTCCCATCCCCTCAATTAGTAACCTGTTACTAATTCACCTATAATTATATATATATATATATATATATATATATATATATATATATATATATACCCAGAACACACTTTTTCTTAAGATTTAAGTTTTTATATAAAACAAAAGTAAACAAAAGTGTCACTTCCCTTTTAATATGGGTGGCTTGCGTCACCCTTGCCATAAACTTAAGTGGCTTGCGCCATTTCCTTGTTTCTTTTAGGTGGTTGGCGCCACATGGTTCAATGGTGGCTGGGCCCACCTTTTAGTGGCTTGCGCCACATGTTTATGGTGGCAGGTGCCACCTAAACATCAACACACATGTTTCGTCCCCAATTCCAACCTTTCCAAGAGTAGACCACTCACACGAAGAATCACAAAATCAATTACAAAAACATTGTCACAGAAACAATCATTTCACAGAATCAGAACAATTCGACAATACAGTTCAGGACATAAAACCAGAACAATTCATCATAAAATCAACACATTCACAGTAGAAAAATTATACACTCCCAATCCCACGTACCAATTATCATATACCCGGTTATAAGATTCGAACCCCACCCTTACCTTGGATTGAAAGTAGCGCGAATTTCCGGTCGAAACTGAGACTTTGACGGCAATTCTCGTATTCTCTATTCTCCAACCTATGCTTCCAAACCCTCGTTCAATTTTTTTTCTGTAACTACTTTCTTACTGCCACTTCTATTCTTTTATTTTATTTCTCTTAATTAAAAACCTAATATAATAACCTAATATAATAATGGGTCTACTAATTAACTTAATGGGCCTACTACACGATACCCCCAACTTTGCTATTTCTCACACACAACTTAACCCAACTAAATTAATTAATATTCTACGAAAATAAATATTATTTCTAATATTAATTTCTCCCGACTAAATCGACTAATTACCCGATTAATACTTATTAGCATCAAACAACATATTCAACATATTCAACAATTATTTGGAAAATACTCAATACTATTTAATTAAAATATTTAATTAAATACGGGTGTTACATTACGTATCAGAGCAGACAGACTGATAAAAGGATGGAGAACTAATCTTCACAAAAGCCTCCAAGACACTAATCTGCAATTGCTTCATAGAGCAACAAACCACAGCAGAAGGGTGAGAAATAACAACTAAATCAAGATTGCATAATAATATGCAAACACATATAAATTCACATGCATAATTATTCTCACCACAAGCATCACATATATTCATATATAGCACACCATAGAGAATTAATACAATCATCGTAATGTACAACATCCCCACAAAACATAGCATATGTCTATACATAAAACATATCATCCATAACCAATGCATTTATCACATATGCACATCAATTCACCAATCCAATCACAAACTCAACACATAATCAATCAATTCATGATTTTCCACACATAATCAATCCATTCATGATTTATGCAAATGCAAAGAGACCGACACAACGACTCTATGCAAATGCGGATTATTCTCATCATCAGTTCACTCAGGAACTATTGGAATCATCGCTTGTTACTTAGTGTAACTCCCCATCGGGTAAACGATGTTCCCCGTCGCTCACACCTCTTTGTATAAGACACACGATGTTTATGGATCGCTCACACCTCTTTGTATAAGGCACACGACCCGATCGCTCACACCTCGTTGTATAAGGCACACGATCGTCTATAATCATCGCTCACACCTCTTTGCATAAGGCACACGGTGTTATAGCGGATTCCCTCTGGAACCGTTTCGTCGCTCACACCCACTAGGGCACACGACATCACAAGAATACATATCATGATGCTTGGCATACAATGACTCATGACATTCAAATGAACACATATATGCAACCATAATCATTCATATACAACTAAACACAACACACTGCATTTACTTGCCCTTAGGCCACAAACCATCATCACAACAATTACAACAACTTATCACATGCTTCAACATCATATAAACAACATAAAAGCTCCACGTTATTTAACAATAGCACAACACACGGTAAAACACCAACCACACGCATTTAACACGATAAAAACCCGACAACCCAACACTTTTACAAAACCATGACTTAAATAATTCATCTACTGCCCTCCAAACCATTTTTAATAGAAAGAATATTTCATGAGCTTTCCAACGCTTCGAACGCGGGTCAAAACGGACTTACGGTTCAAACGTTATGACGAAAATACGAAAACCATGTTTTTGTTGTCCCAGACAAATTCGCCTGGCGAATCCCTGGCGAAGCAGACTCGCCACTAACTCGCCTGGCGAATCTGGACGAACCAGAATTCCCCCAAAACGTGTTTGGGACCTAAAAATGATCAAAACCTTCAACCCACATGATATTATTGCACCCAATGACCCAAAACAACATGTTATAAAACATTTAGGCATGCATTTCATCAATTTCCACTCGATTTACCATTTCTCTCAAATGTTAAAACCTAACATTTTCAATCAAAATCAAACCAAACAAACACATACATATACATATACAAGCATGATATAATCGAAACTTCTCACCCTTACCCGATTAGTCGCGATTGAAACGGAGTTTTCTCGATTTTCCCCTTTCTCCTCTTCTCTCTTTCTTTCTTCTCCTTTTCCTTATTTCTCTCTTTCTTTCTCTTCTTTTTCTTTTCTCTCTTTTTCTCTCCACTTTCTATTTATAAAATATCTACTTTTTCTAAAATATCTAACTAATCAATTGACCATTTTACCCTTACGCTTAAATATCTCTCAAACGCTCTCAGAATGCGATAAAACATAAACATCGATGAAATATATTTCGGGAAATAAAAGTTGAAAAGAAATTATAATTTATTGCAAATATTTTACCTATCAGGGAAATTAACCAATTAACTCAATTAGCAGGTAAATACAATAAACTCACACATTTCACAAAATTCACATAAATGAAATAAATAAATACAATTAAACAAATCGGGGCGTTACAATTTACAAAAAAAAATATTTGCCAACAAAAATCAATAGCTTAAATCATGCAGAGAGAGAGACAGAGAGAGACAGAGAGAGAGAGATTTATACTAGTTCAATGTCATTCGTCCTTGTGTGGAACCTAGTCCAGTCTTTGATGAATGTTCATCAGAATTTTGTTGGATTCCACTAAATTAATTTGGTTAAAGTGTTGTTTAGTTCAATTTGATATTAGAGAAATGCTAAATAATCCTAAAACCTAATATAGTTATTTTTATTTCTTGATCTACTTCAAACTAGTCCACAAATCATAAAGCTTTGATTTTAAGATTCACTTTTGTTTTTAAACTGAAAACACCATCACTTCTTCAAGATTTTCATGTTCCTTTACAATAACGATCCTTTAAATTATTCACAGAATCACTTGACAAATAAACGATTAATGAATATTGTTCTTTCTTAAAAATAAGTTACAGTAAGTTTGCCTCGTGATTGTAGGTCTCGTTGTGGGGTTTAAGTGTATTTTGACAATTTAGGGATAGGTCACGCATAGTGGTGATAAGCTATCTAAAATTGGGTATATCTTCTTCATTATGTGAATGGGGTATATAAAAGCTCTTTGGGCCTAAGATATATGTCATACCCCAAATTTTGACGACCAATATTTCCCATCATTGTGAGAATCATCACCACAATATGGATGTACCATCATGCCTCATCAATCTCCGCAAGGATTGCGGAGCATTCACTACAATCAAGAATTAGGGTTTCAAGCCCTCTTAGAGCATTTAGACAAAAGATCAATCAAGAAATGACATGATCTTTAACTTGTCTAACCTCTCAAACACCCATAAGGGATCAAGAGGACTCCCACATCAAGAATCATGCACAAAGTTGCTACATTCCAAGTGGATCGAGCCTCAAAATCGCCAGTGTCACCAAATTAGGGTTTTGGTCGACCAAGGCCTCCAGATGGAATTTTTCTTCTGGGCATGAGCAAATGATTCAAAGCATAACCCAAGATGCTCCAAGGGACCTAATGGACCCAATCATCGAGTCAATTTAGCCTCAGAGGATGCATTCACAAAAAATTAGGAATTAGGGTTTCTTAACCTAATTCACCCCTAAGTTGACTTTTGAGGCAATACATTAGCCAAAACCTCAAGAAATGTTTTGAGGGCCTCAAATACACTTCATTGATCCATTTACAACAATGGATTGATCCAAGAAACTTGATTCACAAGTTTCAATTTCATCTGGACCACAATTAGGGTTTTGAAGAAAAAGTCAACTGTATCTTTGACTTTTGACCAAGACATGCTCCAAAACCTTGGGACATGATTCAATACACCATATAACACCTATGGAACCCACCCATTAGGTTTGAATTAGGTCAAGGACTTGATTTCACAAAGGATCACACAATTTGGATTTCATCTGACAAAAAGTCAACTGTGCATAAAATCAAGTTTGGCTTTTTGGAAATTTTCACAAATATGGTTCCCCTAAGTCAAAAACAATGTTAATGTATGATATTGATCATCATCCATCAAGAAAAATCAAGAAAAATGAGGTTTCTTGCAAAAGGGGCAACCATGAGAAACCAAAAATTTTCTAAGTTATGGAACAAAAGTGGTTTTTACCCAACTTTGCAAGGTCATAACTCCTAAACCACAAGGCCTTTTTCTCCCATTCAAAGCTCAAATGAAATTCCATCTGACATACATTAAAAGTGTTAAATGCAAGAGACTCCAAATCCTCAGGGATTTTGAGTTATGGATTGATCAAAATCACAAAAACATGAAAATGACACTTTTCCAACACTTAGTGAAATTTTCAAAAAAGTCAGAATCTGCCTTACTTTTTCTAAAATGTAGGGACATTTTTCACCTTGATCCAACTTAAAACAGGTCCATTGGTGAACATAAAAGTTGAAGTATTCCATGAGGGCTTTCCAACAAGTACCAGATCATCTCCAAATTCAATTTGAGTAGGGGGATACAACCCTTAGAACATGGCATCATGGACTGATTTTTACAAAGCAGATTTTGTGCATTTTGCTCGAATTGACTAATTTGGACAACTCCAAGCCTTGTCATCCATTTGGACACATCAAAGGATGACATCCAAGATAAAAGATCTGATCCATAAGCCTCCCAAGTCCAAGGAACTACATGTAGCCATGAGTGCCCTAAAAAGGCTAAAAAGCTTCAAGACTCCAATTTTGTTTCCAAGCATTCAATGGATGCATTAAGGTGGCATGGACTGAGACATTCCTAACTGAATGAGTCAAGATTCAGCTCTGAATCAAAGGACCATAGGCCTGTGCCCTATGTAACACCCCCAATCTATACCCCCAATTAATAAAAAGCAGTAAAAGAAAATTCAAAATTTCGTCAGAGTATATTTAAATTATCATGGCATGGACCGGGAGGGTCACATCAAAATAGAACAATTCATACAACACCTGCTCATAAAGATATGCAACAGTGGGGTAGCAATCAACAGAGGAACTCAGTTCCTTACACCCACATTTCAGATTTTAGAATAAAAGCGGAAGATCTAAAACTGAATAACATACATATATATATATGTCACAAAAGGTTGTCATACATCAGGTTATACATGCACAAGCCAAAATATATACATATACATAATATACAATTATCACAAACGGCCTCCCTAACTACCCGGTGTCACATATCAGAGCCGACCGACAAAAGAATGAAGACGCAAAGCTTCACAAAAATACCTCCAGTAACTCTAATCTGCAATGCCTCATAGAGCATTATAAAACAGCAGAAGGGTGAGAAAAACAACCATAATATAATTGCATACAATTATATATATAACACAAAAATACACATGTATACGGTTCTCACCACAACTCACGCCATAAATCAAACACAAGGCATTACAAGACACAAAACATATTTCCATCGTCCACACATATCCATATATCCATTTATCCACAAATCCACACATAAATAACCATAAATGATTTATGCAAATGCAAGAGACCGACACAACGACTCTATGCATATGCACATGTGGTACCGACTTCCATTGTTTCTCATCTCTAGTTCACTCAGGAACTCTGCTGGAACCATCGCTCGTTACATCACTGTAACTCCCCGTCGGCCCTACGATGTTCCCCACCGCTCACACTCCACACGGGCACACGGTGTTTATGGATCGCTCACACCCCACACGGGCACACGACCCGATCGCTCACACCCCACATGGGCACACGATCGTCTATAATCATCGCTCACACCCCACATGGGCACACGAAGTTATAGCGAATTCCCTCTAGAATCCAAACCGTCACTCAGGACGTTCCACAATGCATATCATGATGTTTGGCATACAATGAGCCATGACACTTAATATGCACACATAAACACATTCCTTTCATCGACAAAATCACACTTTGCACTTATGCCCAAAACAATGCATTTAAATTCCATGCGGCCACAAATCGTCACAACATCATCTAAACACATACATTTGCATAAACAATAGCACTATGCATAATACACGTCAATTACGCACAATTATAACGACAAAAGTCGACAACCGACACTACTCCCGATTTTCTGACATAATTAAATCGGCTAACAATTTCGAAATCATCATAATAAGAAAGTACAGCTCAATAGCTACGCAACGATACCAAGAATGTAAAAATCGGACAAACGGATCAAAAGTTACGAACGAAAACGAAAAACGATATTTTGAAAAGTCACATTTTGCAAAAGTCTTGTCCATACGCGTATCACCATGAGCCATACGCGTATGAGCAGAGACTCATTTTTCCCAAAGTTCACGTTGAAATGACCGTACGCGTAATGCCCAAGCCCGTACGCGTATTGACCTAAAAAGCTATGCGTATCATACGCAAATGGGCAGATGGCCGAGAAAACAAGCAACCCATACGCGTATTGGCCCTATGGCTCGCCCACCATACGCGTATTGCCAAGGTTCATACGCGTATGAACATGCCCCATACGCGTATGACCTGGAAATCTCAGAAAAATTTCTGCAGAACGTGGTTCTGCGTTTTCCACTAAAAAATCCTCCAATTTTCACCTACACCCAGAAAAATTACCAATACAATGCATTGCAACAATTATCTACCATATACCAACAAGAATGAACACTTAACACATGGTTTTCAACACATTTACTCAATTTCTAATCAATTTTATCACAAATGGGTTTACAAAAATATTTCCATTTCAATCCACAAACATCACAAATATACATACATAATCATATACAAGTATACAATAATTGAATTTCGCACCCTTACCCGATTAAATCGATACTAGAAGTTGATTTTTCTTTGATTTTTCCAAGTTTTCCACTATTTCTCTTCTTCTTCTCTTTTCTCCTCTTTTTCTTTCTTTCCCCTTTCTTTCTTTCTATTTTTCTCTCTTTCTAATTCCCTTTCTATTCTAACTTAACAAAATATTATGAAATGCCCAAAATACCCCCACACTCAAATATCTCACCAACGTTCCCAAAACCCGATAAAATATCACAACATTGAAAAATAACATATTTTCAGATAAAAGTCGAAAATAAAATAAAATAATAATATAATAATCAAACGACTCGATTAAATAAAACGCACACGAAAACTGGGTCGTTACAACTCTCCCCCACTTAGAATTTTTCGTCCTCGAAAATATACCTGAGACGAACAAATCTGGATACAACTCCCGCATCCGACTCTCCAACTCCCAAGTCAAATTGCCCTCTGCAGCGCCGCCCCACGCCACTTTCACAAGTGCAATATCCTTGCCTCGCAACCTCTTCACCTCGCGATCCAAAACCCTAACTGGTAATGCCTCAACGGTAAGGTTCTCCCTTACTTCAACCTCATCCATCGGAATCACATGCGACGGATCCGGAACATACTTCCGAAGCTGTGAAACATGAAACACATCGTGCAAATTCGATAGATTCGGCGGTAACGCCACCCTATAAGCCACAACACCCACTCTCGCGGATATCTGGTAAGGACCAATAAACCGAGAAGTAAGTTTCTTCGATTTCAATGCATGACCCACACCTGTTACTGGCGTAACCCTCAGAAATACATGATCGCCCTTTTGGAACTCAAGATCCTTCTGTCTCCGATCATGATAACTCTTTTGTCTACTCTGAGAAGCTTTCATCTTCTCACGAATAAACTTCACTTTCTCTGTCGTCTGTTGCACCAACTCTGGTCCAACCACCGTTCTCTCACCAGATTCGTGCCAACACAAAGGTGTTCGACACCTTCGTCCATACAATGCTTCAAACGGTGCCATCCCAATACTAGAATGGAAACTGTTATTATACGTAAACTCAATCAAGGCAAGATAACTATCCCACGCACCACCTTGTTCCAAAACACACGCCCTCAACAAATCCTCCAAAGACTGAATCGTCCTCTCCGTCTGACCATCCGTCTGTGGATGATAAGCCGAACTCAATCTCAATCTAGAACCCAAAGCCTTCTGTAAACTTTCCCAAAATCTCGATGTAAATCTAGGATCTCGATCAGAAATAATATTCAATGGAACTCCATGTAACTTCACAATCACACTGATGTAAATCTCCGCTAACCGCTCCAAAGTAAAACTGATGTCAATCGGAATAAAATGAGCCGATTTAGTCAGTCTATCAACAATCACCCAAATAGAATTATGCCCTCGATGAGTATTCGGTAACCCTGTCACAAAATCCATGGAAATACTATCCCATTTCCATTCAGGAATATCCAACGGTTGCAACAAACCACTAGGCCTCAGATGTTCCACCTTCGATTTCTGACAAGTCAAACATGCATAAACAAACTGAGCCACATCTCTTTTCAATCCAGACCACCAGAAAATCTTCTTCAAATCTTGGTACATCTTATTCGCTCCCGAATGTATACTCAAATTACTCCGGTGTCCTTCCTCCAAAATCATCCTTTTCAACTCCGCATCATCTGGAATACAAATCCTACCTCGGAATCTCAAAACACCATTAATATCCACTTGAAAATCACTATTCGCATCTTTTCCTCCAACCAACATCAAATCCACAAATTTCACATCCAGCTTTTGTTTCTCACAAACAGTCGTCAGAAAATCATTAGTAATCGTTAGCATACCAAGCCTAACGCTATCCGACGTCACTTCACAAACCAAACTCAAGTCTCTAAACGATTCCAAAAGTTCCCACTCCTTAACCATTAAAGCGGACATATGTAACGATTTCCGGCTCAATGCATCGGCTACCACATTAGCTTTACCAGGATGGTAATTCAAGCCAAAGTCGTAGTCCTTCAAGAATTCTAACCATCTACGTTGCCTCATATTTAGCTCTTTCTGATCAAACAAATATTTCAAACTTTTATGATCACTAAAGACTTCAAACCTTGCACCGTAGAGATAATGCCTCCAAATCTTCAACACGAAAACCACAGCCGCTAACTCAAGATCATGAGTAGGATAATTCTTCTCATGAACTCTTAATTGCCTTGAAGCATAAGCCACCAACTTACCTCCCTGCATCAACACACCACCTAAACCAATCAAAGAAGCATCACAATAAACCACAAATGGTTCATTAGGATTCGGAAAAATCAAGATCGGAGTTGTCGTCAATCTTCTCTTCAGCTCAATAAAACTCTCTTCACACCGAATATCCCAAATGAACGCTTTCCCTTTACAAGTTAACTGGGTCAAAGGAAGTGCTAGCTTAGAAAAACCCTCAATAAACCTGCGATAATAACCAGCCAAACCCAAAAAGCTTTGAATTTCGGTAACAGATCTCGGAGCCTCCCATTGTAGAACTGCTTCTACTTTAGATGGATCCACAGCAATACCATTACCTGAAATTACGTGTCCAAGAAAACTCACTTCCGACAACCAGAATTCACACTTGGATAATTTAGCAAAAAGCTTCCTCTCCTTCAAAACCTGCAAAACAATACGCAAATGTTCTGCATGCTCCTCCCGAGACTTAGAATAAATTAAGATATCATCAATAAACACCACCACAAAACGATCCAGATGCTCGTGAAAAATACGATTCATGTATTCCATAAACACACCTGGCGCATTAGAAACCCCGAACGGCATCACAGAATATTCATAATGACCGTATCGTGTCCTAAAAGCCGTTTTCTGAATGTCTTCCTCCTTCACCCTTATCTGATGATACCCTGACCTCAAGTCAATCTTACTGAACACACACGCACCAACCAACTGATCCATCAGATCATCAATCCTTGGAAGCGGATACTTATTCTTAATCGTCACCTTATTCAACTGGAGATAATCAATACATAACCTCATACTTCCATCCTTCTTTTTCACCAACAAAACTGGAGCACCCCCAAGGAGAAACACTTGGCCTCACGAACCTCTTTTCCAACAACTCATTCAACTGTTTCTTCAACTCCACCAACTCCGATGCCGACATACGATAAGGTGCCATAGAAACAGGTCTAGTACCAGGAACTAGATCTATAGAAAACTCCACCTCTCTCTCCGGCGGCAAGTCTGAAATATCCTCAGGAAACACTTCCGGAAATTCACACACAACAGGAAACACCTCAAGCGAAACTTGACTATCCACAGTTAAAGATGCAAACAATCCAAACAACTAAGCTTCCTCTGCCAAAAGTTTCTTCAACTCTTTGGTAGATAAGAAACTCGAGTCTTCGTCTTCCTCAAGAGAAGGAAACCTTACCAGCTTATGATAACAATCAATATGAACCCTATTGAATTGCAACCAATTCATTCCCAAAACCACATCTAATCCCTCCAACGACAAACACACTAAATCCATCTCAAAGTCTTTACCATAAATGGTCAAAGGACATCTTAGACAAACCAAAGACGTAGTTACCGACCCCATTGCTGGAGTATCAATAACCATTCCACCACCCATCACAAATAATACAAGATTCAAACGCTTCGCGCACTCAGACGAAATAAACGAATGAGTCGCTCCAGTATCAATAATAGCAATTAAAGGCGTACTATTAATAAAACAAGTACCTCGAATAAGATGATCTGCACTCGAAGTCTGAGTCCCCGATAATGCAAACACTTTTCCACCAGCTGGAGCTTGTTTCGGTTTCGGACACTTGGTACTAATGTGATCAGGTTCCCCACAGTTGTAACATTTCACCACATTCTTCCTGGCACAATCCGCTGCAACATGTCCTACACCCCCACAGTTAGTACACTTCCTCAAATATTTCCTGCACTCAAGCTGACGATGCCCCAACTCACCACATATATAACACCTCATAGGACCAGACATTCCTCCTCCACCTGACCTTTTCTCAAAATTCCCTCTCTGTTTAACTTTATCAGCTGGTGTCACATACGGACCACCACAGAACTGTTGTTTCCCTTTCCTCTCGCTCACACTC
Organism: Lathyrus tuberosus; assembly: GCA_022829125.1. Classification (NCBI taxonomy): domain Eukaryota; kingdom Viridiplantae; phylum Streptophyta; class Magnoliopsida; order Fabales; family Fabaceae; genus Lathyrus; species Lathyrus tuberosus. Next base: position 354,698 of record JALAZF010000562.1, read on the forward strand.
TTGTAATGAGTAGAACGAGCCTTACTGTCTTCTTCATAAATCCTACAACAATCTACCAAATCAGAAAACCTCCGAATCCTCTGATATCCAATCGCCTGCTTTATCTCAGGACGCAAGCCATTCTCAAACTTAACACACTTAGAGAATTCAGCAGTAGCTTCCGCATAATGAGGATAAAACTGCACAAGTTCCACAAACTTAGCAGTATAATCAACTACAGACATATTACCTTGCTTTAGTTCCAAAAACTCTATCTCTTTCTTTCCTCGGACATCCTCGGGAAAATACCTCCTCAAGAACTCCCGGCTAAAAACTTCCCAAGTAATTTCTTCCTCTTCCTCTTCTGCAGCTTCCAACACACGTCGAGTACTAACCCACAAATCATCAGCTTCTTCCAATAACATGTGAGTACCTAGTCTCACCTTCTGATCTTCATCATAATCCATCACTCGGAAAATCCTTTCAATCTCTTTCAGCCAAATCTGTGCACCATCCGGATCATATCTTCCTTTGAAGACAGGCGGTTTGTTCTTCCTGAACTCATCATTACCCGCAGTATTAGGTGCACCCTGCACAACACGAGCTATAGCTTGCATAGCCACAGCCAAAGCAGCATCATTCCTACCAGCCATATTCTGTTCATTTCCAATAACAGAAACTATGGTTAAACAAACAGCTCAACCAACCACAACGACCAACAAGGACTGACACAACTGACACGGACTGACACAAACTGGCTCTGATACCACTTAATGTAACACCCCCAATCTATACCCCCAATTAATAAAAAGCAGTAAAAGAAAATTCGAAATTTCGTCAGAGTATATTTAAATTATCATGGCATGGACCGGGAGGGTCACATCAAAATAGAACAATTCATACAACACCTGCTCATAAAGATATGCAACAGTGGGGTAGCAATCAACAGAGGAACTCAGTTCCTTACACCCACATTTCAGATTTTAGAATAAAAGCGGAAGATCTAAAACTGAATAACATACATATATATATGTCACAAAAGGTTGTCATACATCAGGTTATACATGCACAAGCCAAAATATATTCATATACATAATATACAATTATCACAAACGGCCTCCCTAACTACCCGGTGTCACATATCAGAGCCGACCGACAAAAGAATGAAGACGCAAAGCTTCACAAAAATACCTCCAGCAACTCTAATCTGCAATGCCTCATAGAGCATTATAAAACAGCAGAAGGGTGAGAAAACAACCATAATATAATTGCATACAATTATATATATAACACAAAAATACACATGTATACGGTTCTCACCACAACTCACGCCATAAATCAAACACAAGGCATTACAAGACACAAAACATATTTCCATCGTCCACACATATCCATATATCCATTTATCCACAAATCCACACATAAATAACCATAAATGATTTATGCAAATGCAAGAGACCGACACAACGACTCTATGCATATGCACATGCGGTACCGACTTCCATTGTTTCTCATCTCTAGTTCACTCAGGAACTCTGCTGGAACCATCGCTCGTTACATCACTGTAACTCCCCGTCGGGCCTACGATGTTCCCCACCGCTCACACCCCACACGGGCACACGGTGTTTATGGATCGCTCACACCCCAGACGGGCACACGACCCGATCGCTCACACCCCACATGGGCACACGATCGTCTATAATCATCGTTCACACCCCACATAGGCACACGAAGTTATAGCGAATTCCCTCTAGAATCCAAACCGTCACTCAGGACGTTCCACAATGCATATCATGATGTTTGGCATACAATGAGCCATGACACTTAATATGCACACATAAACACATTCCTTTCATCGACAAAATCACACTTTGCACTTATGCCCAAAACAATGCATTTAAATTCCATGCGGCCACAAATCGTCACAACATCATCTAAACACATACATTTGCATAAACAATAGCACTATGCATAATACACGTCAATTACGCACAATTATAACGACAAAAGTCGACAACCGACACTACTCCCGATTTTTTGACATAATTAAATCAGCTAACAATTTCGAAATCATCATAATAAGAAAGTACAGCTCAATAGCTACGCAACGATACCAAGAATGTAAAAATCGGACAAACGGATCAAAAGTTACGAACGAAAACGAAAAACGATATTTTGAAAAGTCACATTTTGCAAAAGTCCTGTCCATACGCATATCACCATGAGCCATACACGTATGAGCAGAGACTCATTTTCCCAAAGTTCACGTTGAAATGACCGTACGCGTAATGCCCAAGCCCGTACGCGTATTGACCTAAAAAGCTACGCGTATCATACGCAAATGGGAAGATGGCCGAGAAAACAAGCAACCCATACGCGTATTGGCCCTATGGCTCGCCCACCATACGCGTATTGCCAAGGTTCATACGCGTATGAACATGCCCCATACGCGTATGACCTGGAAATCTCAGAAAAATTTCTGCAGAATGTGGTTCTGCGTTTTCCTCTAAAAAATCCTCCAATTTTCACCTACACCCAAAAAAATTACCAATACAATGCATTGCAACAAGTATCTACCATATACCAACAAGAATGAACACTTAACACATGGTTTTCAACACATTTACTCAATTTCTAATCAATTTTATCACAAATGGGTTTACAAAAATATTCCCATTTCAATCCACAAACATCACAAATATACATACATAATCATATACAAGTATACAATAATTGAATTTCGCACCCTTACCCGATTAAATCGATACTAGATGTTGATTTTTCTTTGATTTTTCCAAGTTTTCCACTATTTCTCTTCTTCTTCTCTTTTCTCCTCTTTTTCTTTCTTTCCCCTTTCTTTCTTTCTATTTTTCTCTCTTTCTAATTCCGTTTCTATTCTAACTTAACAAAATATTATGAAATGTCCAAAATACCCCCACACTCAAATATCTCACCAACGTTCTCAAAACCCGATAAAATATCACAACATTGAAAAATAACATATTTTCAGATAAAAGTCAAAAATAAAATAAAATAATAATATAATAATCAAACGACTCGATTAAATAAAACGCACACGAAAACTGGGTCGTTACACCCTAACCTCAAGTCAATGGCTAGAGGAGACTAAAGATTCCCTTGGATCAACATTGGCCAAAGGACTGTACCAGCTGCCATTCACTATTGCTTGCAAAAAAAACTTGTTACACTATAAATAGAGCTCATTTGTGATCAGTTTGAGTACACCAAAGCATTACAACTGATGTTTTCCTCAAAATCTCTCTCTTTAGGCCAAAATGCCTTCTTTTGCAAGTCATCTCTGAGTTTTTGAGTTAGAGAGCAATTCCACCACAGCTCATGATCCAAACACATCCAATATGTCATATCTAAGCTGTTCAAACACTCACCTTTGATCTGAAACACCAAAATCAGAAAGTCAACCTCCAAAACCTCAAAATTTGACTTTTCTGCATTTTTCAAGCCATGTCTTGATTCAGTCACTTCCAAAACCAAACCATGCCTCAAACACACTCTAAATACCATCCTCAAACTATCCCAATTGGTTTCCCTCATCTGGAACACCATTTGAGAGAGTTACTATCTTGGTCACTTTTGCCCCTTTTGCAAGAAAGAGCCAATTCTTGTTCCTGAGGATTCCAGCCAGTTTTGATCATCCTAAAAGCTTCTAAGGGATTAATCAAGAGTGTTCAAAGCATTGGATTACTTCTGGCACAAGGAACTTGACAGATAGCACAAGAAGCTTCAAGAGGTAAGTGCATCACAACTTGAACTCTCTAAATCATGTATTGCTTTGATGTCCATTGATCATGGACATCTCATACATGTCATATATGTTGTGTTTGAACCAATTTACCATGCTATTGTTGCCTGTATGATAAGATAGCATAAAACATGCAAATCTAGGCCTATTTTGAAATCACTATCAGATTTTAAAATAGAGACATTTTCTGAAAATTCCAAGGGCACCATTGGATTCCTCATGAAATTCTAGGCAGGATACACCTAAATTTTGTCTCAATCCATGGAGAAATGAGGAAGTTAAAGCCTTCACGCAAGAGGCCTAAAATCAGGCCTTGCCTTGGGTAAGGGCCAGGCCATGGCGCCTTGGCCAGACCTAAAACAAGGCATCCCATATATATTCATGGGGTGGTTTTGATACACGGATGTATCACCACCCCAGAGGTAGTGCGCGTGTGTGTTTGAATGGAAGGTCGCAGGTTCAACACCCACCCAAACGATTTTGCCATTTCTCATATTTTTTGCTATTTTTCATATTTTATGGTTTTTGTTAATAAATTCCAAAATTATTTTCTCTCTCAATTTTAATTATTTTTTATTGGTTCTTTTTTTGAAAATTCCCAAAAATGTTAAAATATTTTATTCTACAAAAATTTCACAAAATATTATTTATTTCATATATTTGGTATTTTTTGTAAAGAATTATGTTTTTATTTGTTTTTAAACATTTAAAAATATTTCTTTCTCTTGATTTTGCAAATTCAAATGATTTTCAAATCATTCTATGAATAAAACATGATTTTTCAAACATTAATCCAAGATCACAACTTGTTTTCCACACATGTTTGATAATTTTGATCATTTTAATTGAATTTTTATTCAATTAAAATACATTTAAAAATCAAATACACTTTGAGCCTCTAATAGAGTGTAAGACCAATTCCTTGTACATTACAATTATTTTGGGCCTCAGTCATTGTATAAGTCCCACTACGATTTCAAAAATCTCGGCGCGATCGTCGTTTTCAAAACATTTTCATCTAGGCTTCTCCTTGAGTTGTAAGCCTTATCATTTTTGTACAAAAATAAAATTTGGGCCTCTAATAGAGTGTAAGACCCAACCTCTTTGTAAATACAATAATTTGGGCCTCAATCATTGTATACGTCCCGATACAATTTTCAGATCAATGGTACAATTACTGTTTTTCATCTGGGCTTCTCCTTGAGTATAAGCCCCAATCTTCTTTTCAAAACAACTTTCCCTTTTGATTTAGGTTCAAATTCATAGTTGTTATCAAAACTTTCTTTAATTTCTTGAACAACTAACCATACAGCTGTTATAATGGAAGCTTGCTCACCTGTAAGTTTTATCAGCTTTCTTTTACATATTTGCACACACACACACACACACACACACACACACATATATATATATATATATTTGTTGGTGTTGGAAGCTTGCTCACCTGTAAGTCCTCTTACCCTCTTTTACATATAACATATATTTCATCTGTATACATATTCCTGTATATTATCTGCTTAGAGTTTTCCCCGGAAATTAGGTCTAGGATTAGATAAAGCCAATGGTCACTCTTTCAACAGTCAAAACTAGTTCCCCATAGGAATTCCAGATACAGTCTTGCCTCCTCTTGGGCTTATACAATATGGAACAAAGAGAAAGGCATTATTCCCGGTGAAACTTTTCTCAGACTGTCACTATTAGAAAATTGTCAAAGAAATTCACTTCCCCAGAGAGGATTAATTCCCGGTGAAACCTCTCTTGAATTTCTTCAAACCCTAGAACCGTTCACTAAAGAAAGGATTATTCCCGGTGATACCTTTCTTGAACTTTTCTTAAGTTTGGACCCACATGCTTCCTAAAAGCATCCCCAGCCTCCTCTTGGGCTTTGTACAAGGACCCTCTGGCTTCTTAGAAGTTCTCATGCTTTCTCTTGGGCTTAATACAAGGACCCTGAAGACCTCTTATAGGTATATGACAAAACTTAGTCATCCTTTGTTAGAGCAGTCTTTCCGAAGAGTCAAAATCTCAGACCAATTTAAGGGTTGATCCTCATCCCTTAAAGCACCAGCCTCCTCTTGGACATCATACAAAGATAAACTCTTCCATACCAGTAGACTTGGACAATCTAATCTCCTCTTGGATCTCAAAGACATTCTCAAGTTCCCTACAAACATAGGAAAAAACCTTGGTCATTTAATCAATATCCAGTAGAGTTAAAACCATCATGGGTTCTAAGACTCAATCTTTCATCCTGAGTTCCCCCAGCTAGGGTCAGCCTATAATCAGTATAACACTATCCCAAATCAGAACCTCAAGGCATCTGATACCTCAATTCTTCTGTAAATCCTCAGCAAGAGTTAATTCCCCATTTTGGACCTGCCTTTGGATCTCAATAATCCTCAGCAGAAGCCAGCCTCTTCTTAGGATTTGTATAATGATTTTCCTCAACAGAATCACCTTTTCAACACTCTCTTGTTGAGTCAATCACCTTTTCAGCACTCTCTTGTTGAGTCAATCACCTTTTCAACACTCTCTTGTTGAGTCAATCACCTTTTTAGCACTCTCTTGTTGAGTAATCACCTTTTTCAACACTCTCTTGTTGAGTTAATCTTCCAAAAGCACTCTCCTATTGAGTCAATCCCCTAAAAATACTCTCTTGTTGAGTCAGTTCTTTCAGCCTCAATCTTGGGCTTTGTACAAGACACCCGAAATATCCTCAGCTGAGTCAATCATCTCTTTTTTAGCCTCAATCTTAGGATTTGTACAAGACATATATAAACTTTCTTCAGCAAAGTCAAAATCTTCATAACTTTCTCTTAAACTCTGGATAAATAACTTCCCAGCGGAGTCAATTCCTCCCAGCCTTCTTTTAGGCTTTGGGAATTAATCTCCCTAAACAGAGTCAAATTCCTTTTTAACCTCAATCTTGGGATTTGTACAAGACAAATCATACTCACCCACAGAGTCAAATTCTTTTTTTAGCCACAATCTTGGGCTTTGTACAAGACAGATAAAACCTCTCACCAATAGAGTCAAAACCCCTTTTTAGCCTCAATCTTGGGCTTTGTACAAGACAGACAAAATATTTTCCCAAAAAAGTTAACTTTTAGCCTCCTCTTAGGCTTTGTATAATGACATCCTCCAAAAGAGTCAGTTTCTCTGTTAGCCACAATCTTGGGCTTTGTACAAGACATATAAACACTCTCTTGTTGAGTCAGTCTTTTCCAGCCTCCTCATAGGCTTTGTATAAGGACTTCCCCAGTGGAGTCAATCAACCTCTTAGCTTCAACCTTGGGATTTGATCAAGGCACACAAAAATCAACATCCCCTCGGAGGAAATCAAAATCTCTCTGTAAGAAAACATTTCTCTGTATATCATACATCAAAACAGACATTCAAAACAAACCCTAATCCCAGATAACTGCTGTAACTGGCACACTTGTTGATTCAAAAATTCAAGTTGTAGTTCATGTTTTATCCTGGTAAATCCCCTCTTTCATCTAATTGTTGTAAGTGGCAAGCCTCTGGATTATTTACATCCACGCCACTGTCCCTCTCTTAGCATGAAAGATTCCTAAGGAAAAATGGCATTGCTCAACACTGAGTTAAAGTTTCCTCCTTCAGGACAAATCCCTTATAAAGGAAATTATGGCGTTGCTGGATTCACATATCCTAGTTAAAGTAATCCTCCTTAATAATCAGTCATCCAACAGTTGTGATAAACAGACGAGATGTCTCCCTTTATAGATGATAAATTCTCTCTCAGTCAAACCTTTTAGTTTCAGTCTTGGACTTTGAACAAGACACAAATACTCATCTAGCTTCAATCTTGGGCTTTGAACAAGACACCAAAACATTTTTTCCTCCCATAGAATAGGAGGAACTACGATTGCTCTGATTTCCCTGTTTACCTTTAACGGGAATACGTAGGCATAAGATTGTGAAATCTTAGTGAGCACACCAATCAAAAACTTCAAGTCCAGTACCTTCACACATAACAAAAACCTTAGGTCCAGTACCTTACCAAAAACATCGGAAAAACCCGAAACCAACAAAAACGCTCCTTCTCTCTCAACACTCCCAAAGAAGAAACTTTCTCAATCAATAGATAAACACCAATAAGTAGAAAGCAATAAAGAAATTTGCTAAAAACCTGTGGATAACTGTAGCGAGCGATTTTGGACGCGGTTCTTAAGCGCTGGTTGCTCTCTGCGGTTGAGCTTAAAACTACAGGTCGATTCATTTTTTATCCTATTGTGAGCTGAATAAGGAAGGGAAATAGATGTCTCCAATTAACCCTGCTTGCATACTGAGTTTAAACAGCGGTCTGTTAGGTTATGGATGTTATCAATGTGGGGGGGCCTTGTACTGGTTATTTGTATTTTCGCCAATACTGTTTTCTTTCTTTTTTTACCTGGGCAGAAGGTTTTTGGCGGGGAACAAGGATTAGGATGTTAGGACTGATGCTTTTGAATTACTGCTTTTGATTGATGGAGATATGGGATTTGGGATTTTTGTTGATTGCGCTCGCTAAGATCTTTTCTTTCGATCTTATGCCTACGTATTCCCGTTTACCGAAATAGGGAAATCAGAGCGTTCGTAGTTCCTCCTATTCTATGGGAGGAAATGGGTGTTTTGGTGTCTTGTTCAAAGCCCAAGACGTGAAGCGAAAGGTAGTTTGTATCTTGTTCAAAGCCCAAGATGTGAAGCTGAAAGGTCTATTTGTGTCTTGTTCAAAGCCCAAGACGTGAAGCTGAAGGACCTCGACTTTTAAAGAGAATTTGTCATCTCTAAAGAGGGGGAAGGAGAATTACTTTAACTGGGATACGCGGATCCGAGCAATGCCATAATTTCCGAAGAAAGGGTTTTAACCTGAAGGAGAAGACTTTAACTCAGTGTAGAGCAATGCCATCTTTCCTTAGGAATTTCTCATGCTAAAAGAGGGACAGTGGCATGGATATAGATGATCCAGAGGCTTGCCGCTTACAGCGATTAGATGAACGGAAAGGAGTTGTTGATGTTTGTGTACTGTGAACGAGGCACAACTTTGATGCTAAAAGGTTAATTGGATCAACCAGTGGTTTTCTTATACAAAGCCTAAGAGGAGGCTAATTTCCGCTAGGAAAATCATTATACAAAGCCTAAGAGGAGGCTATCTTGTCTATGTTACAAAGCCCGAGAGAGAGGCTAAAAGATTTTGACCTGACGATAGAGTCTTTGTGTCTCGTACGAAGCCCGAGATAGAGGCTATTGTTTGTTTGACTCTACGAGGGAGTCTTTGATACTCAACAAGAGAGTGTTTTTGTATCTCGTACGAAGCCTGAGATGGAGGCTAAAGGTTTGTTTCAGTTGAGTGACAGATCCAATATACTGATTTTAAAAGAGAAAATCAGTTCTTATATGAGCAACACTGTACTCAGGGATTTGATTTGAGGATCAGGGATATTTCCTTCTCTTTGAGGAAATGGGAAATCCAAAGGGTATTGAGACTGCCCGAGTCTGCGGGTTTCCTTCCTATTTAACGAAGGGGGTCACTTGAGAATGTCTTTGAGACTCAAGGAAGTTAGACTGTCCAAGTCTAGAGTTTTTTTCTTTTGTACTATGCTTTGAGAAACAGTAGTAGACTCTATGAAAGGACTGTTCTATGAGGATGACTAGGTTCTGTTCCTATACCTCTAGGAGGTCGTCGAGACAATTTGTACGAAACCCAAGAGGAGGCTGGAAACTTTTAAGAAGCCGACGGGTCCTTGTACGAAGCCCAAGAGGAGGCTATCATTCCCGAAGGAAGAGATCATTATACGAAGCCTAAGAGGAGGCTGTGAATACTTCTAAGAAGCCGTAGTGTCCTTGAATAATGCCCAAGAGGAGGCCGATGCCTTTAAGAAGCCCGTGGGTCTATCATCTCCTTTCTATTAGGAGAGATAACTCTTTTAAAGATAAAAAACCACTGGTAAACGTGCGAGGTTTACTATCCAGCGACTTTTAGCTTTTAAAGAGGGTTCCTTAGTTAAGGTCCAAGATTATGACCGTAGTGGGTACCCAAACCCCGAGACATTCAAGGCAAGCTATCCACAAGGAATAGATCAAGTCAGGAAAGTTCGAGAATTTGGAAGAAACTCAAAGATGCCATTCACGGAGAATACATTCATCTTGGGGAGTAGAGCTTCTTGACGATTCCTAAGGAGGACAGCCGAAGAGAAGACTGTATCTGGTGCTCCTATTGGGGATCTAGGCGTCTATTTCTACGAATAAATGAAACGGCGTCACCTAGTTCTAGACGTAGTTGCCGGGGAAACTCGAAATATCTATACTATTATTACACAGTAGATATGAGTTTATGAAAGGAGACTTACAGTGAAACAGCCCCACAATACAGTTATATAATATGAAAGCAGTAAATGAAAGCGATAACCACTTACTCGGTTGTAGTGCTTCCATGCTTTTTGGTTAGTTGTTCAACAAAGAAAGATTGAAAACAACAGTATATTCAAAATCAAAGGAGAAAGTGCTTTGAAAAAGAAAGATTTGGGGCTTACAGCTCAAGGAGAGGCCCAGGGTTTTATCAGTGAGCACACTGTTTGACTTTGTACAGCGGGACTTATACAAGTGACTGGGGCCCAAAAAGGTTTTCTGTACAAAGGGATGGGTCTTACACACTCTCAAGAGGCCCAAAAAAGGTTTAAAGAAAAAAGAGTGGGGCTTATAACACGAGGGTAGGCCCAAATGATTTTTCGTTTAAAAATGGCGATCGCGCCGAGGTTTTCTTTTAACGCAGAGGGACTTATACAATAAGTGAGGCCCAAAATGTTTTGGTTAAAAGGGGGATTGGGTCTTACACTCTAATAGAGGCCCAAAGTGTTTTGAATGGGTCTTATAGCTCAAGGAGAGGCCCAGATGATTTTTATTTTTAAACGGGCGACGATCGCGCCGTTTACTTGTACAGAGGGACTTATACAATGAGTGAGGCCCAAAAAAGTTTTTGTACAAGGGGGGATGGGTCTTACACTCTCTCAAGAGGCCCAAAAAGTTTTTAAAGAAAAGAAATGGGTCTTACTACTCGAGGGTAGGCCCAGATGATTTTTGAAAAGGCGACGATCGCGCCGTTTGTTTTTTGACGGTATCGGGACTTATACAATAAGTGAGGCCCAAAAATGATTTGGTCAAAAAAAGGATTGGGTCTTACACTCTAATAGAGGCCCAAAGTGTTTTGAAAGTGATTTATGAGGGTTGAATTAATCCAAAACCCTAATTTGTTTTCAAAATGTATTTAATTGAATAAAAATTCAATTAAAATGATCAAAAATTGTTTAACACATGGAAAACAAATTGTGATCTTGTATTAATGCTTCAAAAATTAAGTATTGACCTACAAAATAATTAGAAAGCATTAAAAGTTGCAAAATCAATGTAGAAAAAATATTTAAAATGCCAAAAATAATCAAAATATTAATTCTTTACAAAAATATCAATTATATGAAATAAATAATATTTTTGGGATTTTTTGTGAAAATAAAATATTTTAACATTTTTGTGAATTATTAAAAAAAGAATCAACTCAAAATCATTAAAACTCAGAGAGAAATTAATTTTTGAATCAATTAAACAAAATCACAAAATTCAAATATTTGAATTTCTAAAAATGGCGCCAAGAACAAGCTGAAGAACACGCGCGTGTTCTTGGTTTCTCAGATTTGCATTTTCTATCCAATCTCCGTGAATACGTAATCATATCATGCAATCCACATATCATTATGCTCGCCTCAACCTCACGATCATGTCTATGTACTTTAATTTCATTTAAATTAAACATACAACAAGAAATCACGAAGAGACCTCAAGAACCCTAATTTTTGCATGAAGGCTAGGATTTTTGATACACGATTCAAACAATGCAATTAATTGAGGGAAAACATTCCATGCATGATTATGAACATATGGCCAAATTATTGTGCGAGGAAATATGCATAGATTGAGAGATGACCAAGTATGTGCTTACCTCCAAGTCGTGACAGCAAGTTCAAAGTGATTTTTGATTTGGAGGTGTTACAGATGAGTGGTGATGATCTGAACAGCTTCCCTACACCCTATGGATTGTGTTTGGATGGTTGGACTTGATTGAAATTGGCTGGATCATTTTATGGTACCTCAGCTACACTTTGGTTAAAACCTTGAGCAACCAGCTGGTGATTTCATGAAATTGATGTTTCAGAAGTAATCTAAGTGTTAGATCAGCTCATATGTGATGTATGTGAGGTGTGTGAGTGATTGGTTTGATTGGAATTGCTCTCAAACTCAAAACCCGATAGTGACTTGCCTTAGAAGGCAAAATTGGAGTGAAAGAAGAGATTTTAAGGAAATCATCGGTTAGATGGCTTTGGTGTACTCAAACTGACCACAATTGAGCTATATTTATAGTAGAGCAAGTTTGTTTTGCAAGGAATAGTGCATGGCAGCTGGTAAGTAGGTTTGGCCAATGTTGGCAAATGAAAATCCAAGTCTCCTCTAGCCATTGACTAGAGGTTAGGGCACAGAGCTTTGGTTCCCTTGGTCTTGGATAAGTCTTGACTGATTTCAGATGAGAATGGCTCAGTCCATGCCACCTTGATGGTTTCATTGAATGCCTCATTCCAAATTTGAAGTCTTGTCCCTATTTTGGCCATTCTAGGTTCAACATGCTATTTCTTGTTCCATGGACTTTGGAGGCTTGGCTCAGTGATTGTCCCCTTTAGATTCAATCCTCTGAGGTGTCCAAGTGGATAGGAGCAATTGAATTTGGCTGATTTTGGCAAATCGACCAAAGTTGCAAATTCTGCCTTGCCTTGACAGATTTCAGCAAGGCAACTTGGCAATGTTGTATCTCATGGTGTAGGTTGAATTTGGCAATGTTCTTGGCCATTTTGGAAAGCTCTTACATGATACAAAAACTGTTTGAACAAGTTTGGTTTTGATCTCTTTTGATTCCAAGTGAAAAATCCCCCTACATTTGGCAAAAAGTGAGGCAGAATCTGACTTAGTGAAAATTTCACTAAGTGTTGGAAAAAGTGACATTTTCACTTTTCAGCCACTTTGATCACTCTATAACTCAAAATCCTTAATGAATTGGAATGACTTGTAGTTGAAGTTTTTGTAGGTGATAATGAGGGCTACAAATCCATCTTTGGATGAGAAAAAATGGCCTTGTGGTTTAGGAGTTATGGTCCTCCAAAGTTGGTACCTTTGCCACTTTATTTTTAACTTAGAAAAATTTCTAAGTTTTATGGTTACCCGTTTTACAAGTTATCTCACTTTTCTTGATTTTTCTTGATGAATGATGATTCAAATCATACATTAACATCATTTTAGGGTTAAAAATCCATTTTGGTGAAAAATCTCAAAAAGTCAAAGTTGACTTTTGTGCACAGTTGACTTTTTATCAGATGAATTCCAAACTGTGCAATTCTTCAGGAAATCATGTCTTTGACCTAAATCAAACTTGATGGACATGTTCCATGGGTGTCATAGGGTATATTCAATCATGTATTAGGGTTTGGGAGCATGTCTTGGTCAAAAGTCAAAGTTACAGTTGACTTTTCTCTTAAAACCCTAATTGTGGTGCAGATGAAATTGAGACTTGTTGCTCAAGCTTCTTGGATCAATCCATTGTTCCAAATGGATCAATATGGTATATTAGAGACCCTCAAATCATGTCTTGACGTCTTGGCTCATGGTTTGTCCCAAAAGTCAACTTAGGGGTGAATTAGGTCAAGAAACCCTAATTCCTGATTTTTGATGAATGCATCCCCTGAGGCAAAATTGACTTGATGCATGGGTTCCTGAGGTTCCATGAAGTATATTAGGTTATGTTTTGGATCATTGCCTTGTGCCCAGATGAAAATTTCCATCTGGAGGCCCTGGTCGATCAAAACCCTAATTTGGTGACACTGGCGATCTTGAGACTTGATCCACCTAGAAGGGAGCAGCCTTGTGCTTAATCCTTGAAGTGGGAGTCCTTTTTGATCCATTGTGGATGTTTGAGATATTAGATAAGTTGAAGATCATGTCATTTCTTGATTGATCCTTTGTCTAAAGCTCAGAGAGGGCTTGAAACCCTAATTTTGATTGTATTGGATGCTCACCCATCTTTGGGGAGACTGATGAAGCATGATGGTTCATCCACATTGTGATGATGATTTTCACAATGAAGGGAAATCTAAGTGGTCAAAATTTGGGGTATTACAGATGCCCCTATTTAATCTTCTTGGACCCGAAGGTGTGAATGACGAAGGGATTTGGGCATTCGGGGTGCATGAGGATTAAATATCGGAATACCCGAAATTTTGATGGCGGTTATGAATGGTAGCTTATGCATTCTTCTTCTTTAGCTAAGCACTGATGCTTAAAAAAGGTAAACTTCCCCTCGATCCTGGTCTCCTACCAAGGAACTGGTCTTAGTTTCTGATTTAAACTTCCTCTCGTTCTTGGTTTCCTACCAAGGAACTGGTCTTAGTTTCTGATTTAAACTTCCCCTCGATCCTGGTTTCCTACCAAGGAACTGGTCTAAGTTGAAATAAACCTCCCCTCGATCCTGGTTTCCTACCAAGGAACTGGTCTTAGTTTCTGATTTAAACTTCCCCTCGTTCTTGGTTTCCTACCAAGGAACTGGTCTTAGTTTCTTTTGTCAATAAACTTTACTGACAAGGGACGTTATTCGTAGCGGCTTTCCTTCAAACTTCTCGCCGAATTTTCCTGGGGAGATGCCATTTGAGTGGAAAAAGTTTCGATGTCAGACTTGCTGGGGAACCCATTCGTCTGAGTTGTAGAGGTACACAAACTTCTCTGTTTTGGAGACGCCATTTGTCGATTCTACTGGGGAAAGCGAGTCTCTTGAGAGACTGTTTTCGTTTGGGGTTACATCATACTTTTCTCGGGATCTTCCCATAGAAATTCCATATGATAGGATCCAATTTTGAGGTGCCAATGACCTTCTCATCAGTGGTTTTTCGGAGCAAAACTGGCGTGCTGCCGAATCTCTGATCACGAGGCTTTCTCTGTGGATTTTCCTTAATCCGGGAAAGCAAGGATATCATCTTCAATGGCGAAGAGTGATGCTTATTGAAAGTTTTCTCTGGCTTTTCAGAGGTTCAAGTTATCAAAGTGGTCAAGGACCAACTTCTTTCCAGAATTAAACTAGAAGCGAGGTTGTTCAGACACCGTATTTCCTGACGAGGCAAGAACTGACAACTCGATTGAGAGGACTTCTACCACTAGGGGACAGGACCGACTAGAGTGATAGTGATGCAATATGAAATGTAAATGCAAATAAAAAATGCATGATGTATGTATGTATATGCTGACAAAACAGACGCGACATACAGACTAAGAGATGAACACAATTGGATACTCGGCCATCGCGGGGCGAAGAAGTACCGTTGATTCAAAATAGCAATTCCACCTTGCTTAGGAGAGATTGTCCCATTGGGAGCTATGTTGATCGGGCTTAGGAGATGAGAACTCGGCCGAGGATGTCAGCCGAAACAAGGTCTCTGACACAGTTGATCCCTTCATTCAGGCGAACTGGTTTAGAAGGGGTACTTTGGTTCTGCACTTTGAAGTTCGCTTACTTCGGGAGAAGCGATCGATGTTCTTCTGATGTTCAACAGTAAAAATAAATGCCATCTTTAATTTAAAAGCAGAAAAAGTTTAACAAGTAAATTTATTTTTGTTTTATTTCAAGAATCGCTGATTAAGTTTAAACAACGTCGTTATGTAAAGCTAAAACAAGTAAAGGATTACAAACAAAAGCACAAGGGCTCAAATTTTATTGATAAGATGGAGATCAGCCAAACGTGTGATTCCAAAGAGTATATACAAAGTTAGAAAATGTTAATTTACAGGGAAAAGGGCTACGTTGAAACATAACGACCACTATCCTTCTACCAACTTTGAGTTCGGGAAATCCTGAGCTTCCGTCGAAGATGACCTTTGACTGGAGTTTTCTGACAGATGATGCTGTAACTGCTGCTGAGGGACTTGCCTCTGTTGAACATAGTTACTTGCCATTATCCCTAATTTTTGCCTGGATTGTACTATGAGATTTCCAATCCATCAGGATGATTTTTTTTCATGTCTCTAACTTTTGCCTGGACCGCCCTTTCGGGTTTTCAATCCACCGAGACGTTTTTTTTTTAGTTTTAGGCGAAGTATTTCTTGACTACATCAACATTCGTGGGGTAGGAAAATTCCTCTCCGTCCATGGTTGCAAGTCTCAAGGCACCGCCTGAGAAAGCTTTCGTGACCACATAGGGGCCATCATAATTTGGGGTCCATTTGCCCCGGGAATCAGTGAGAAATGATTGTATCTTCTTGAGCACAAGGTCTCCTTTCCTGAAGACACGAGGTCGGACCTTTTTGTCGAACGCCCTCTTCATTCTCTGTTGATACAACTGACCGTGGCATAGTGCCGTGATTCGCTTCTCTTCGATCAGGTTCAGTTCGTCATGTCGACTTTGACACCATTCAGCTTCGGTGAGCTTAGCTTCCATCAATACCCAGATTGATGGGATCTCTATTTCTATGGGGAGCACTGCTTCCATGCCATATACTAGAGAGAAAGGGGTTGCCCCTGTTGAAGCGCGGACAGATGTTCGGTAACCGTGAAGAGCAAAGGGTAGCATTTCGTGCCAATCTTTATAGGTTACAACCATCTTTTGAACAATCTTCTTGATGTTCTTGTTAGCCGCTTCTACCGCTCCGTTCATCTTGGGTCGGTAGGGAGATGAGTTATGGTGTTCGATCTTGAACTCTGTACACAACTCTTTCATCATCTTATTGTTCAAGTTAGATCCATTATCAGTAATGATCTTGCTTGGAACACCATAACGATAGATGATATTGTTTTTGATAAATCGGACCACCACTTGTCGGGTTACATTGGCGAATGACGCTGCTTCGACCCACTTGGTGAAATAATCAATGGCTACCAGGATGAACCGATGTCCGTTTGAAGCCTTGGGCTCAATCATACCAATCATGTCGATTCCCCATATGGAAAAAGGCCACGGGGAAGAAAGAACTTTGAGATGTGATGGCGGTACATGAATTTTGTCGGAATATATCTGACACTTGTGACACCTCCTCATGTACTTGTAGCAGTCGGATTCCATTGTCAACCAATAATACCCTGCTCTGAGAATTTTTCTCGCCATTGTGTGTCCGTTGGCATGAGTGCCAAAGGATCCTTCATGAATTTCTTTCATGAGCATGTCTGCTTCTGGTCTGTCGACACATCGGAGCAAGACCATGTCAAAATTTCTCTTATAAAGAGTGTCACCGCTCAGGAAGAAGTTTCCAGCCAATCTTCTGAGGGTTTTCCTGTCTTTTGTGAGTGCCCCAGATGGGTACTCTTGTTTCTGAAGGAAGCATTTGATATCGTGATACCAAGGTCTGTCGTCTATGACTGCTTCAATCGCGAAGATGTAAGCGGGCCGTTCAAGGCGCATGATGTCGATCTTAGGTATGTCATTCC
Organism: Lathyrus tuberosus; assembly: GCA_022829125.1. Taxonomy (NCBI): domain Eukaryota; kingdom Viridiplantae; phylum Streptophyta; class Magnoliopsida; order Fabales; family Fabaceae; genus Lathyrus; species Lathyrus tuberosus. Next base: position 371,962 of record JALAZF010000562.1, read on the forward strand.
ATCGACCTACACTAATCATGGAAGAGAGAGTGGCTAATGCATCAGCCATGTGATTCTCATCACGAGGGATGTGATGAAAGTCGACTCTGTTGAAGAAGGGTAACAACCTCCTTGCATAGTCTTTGTAAGGAATTAATCCTGATTGGTATGTGTTCCAATCTCCTTTTATCTGGTTAATAACCAAGGCTGAATCGCCGTATACGTCCAAGTTTTTGATCCTTAAATCAATCGCTTCTTCGAGACCCATGATACATGCTTCGTATTCGGCCTCGTTGTTCGTACATTTGAACGTAAGTCTAGCAGTGAAAGGAATGTGGGAACCCTGAGGGGTAACAATGATTGTCCCAATTCCGGTTCCATAATGATTGACTGCTCCGTCAAAGATAAGTCCCCACTGGGAACCTGGTTCTGGCCCTTCACTGGGTAGCGGTTCATCGCAATCTTTCATCTTTAGATACATGACATCTTCGTCTGGGAAGTCAAACCCGATTGATTCTTGATCGTCAATCGGTTGATGAGCCAAATGATCGGCTAAAATACTTCCTTTAACGGCTTTCTGAGCATGGTACTCTATGTCATATTCTGATAGTAACATCTGCCAACGGGCAATCCTTCCCGTGAGAGCAGGTTTTTCAAAAACGTACTTGATTGGATCCATTTCGGAGACCAACCAAGTAGTATGACGAATCATGTACTGGCGAAGACGTTTGGCTGCCCAAGCCAAAGCGCAACAAGTTTTCTCAAGCATTGTGTACCGAGTCTCGCAGTCGGTGAATTTCTTGCTTAGATAGTAAATAGCAGACTCTTTCCTTTTGGTTTCGTCTTGTTGGCCAAGTACACACCCCATTGAGTCCTCTAGAACTGTGAGGTAAATGATCAGTGGTCTTCCTTCCACTGGAGGTGATAGAATCGGAGGATTCAACAGATATTCCTTGATACTGTCGAAGGCGGTTTGGCAATCTTCTGACCAAACGCAATCCTGGTTCTTTTTGAGTAATTTGAAAATTGGCGCACATGTCGCGGTCATAAGGAATATGAATCTGGAGATGTAGTTCAAACGTCCCAGGAATCCTCTGACTTGTTTTTCAGTTTTCGGAGAAGGCATTTCTTGAATGGCCTTGACCTTGTCAGGATCAACTTCAATTCCTTTCTGGCTGAGGATGAACCCTAGTAGTTTCCCTGAACGGACACCGAAGGTGCACTTGTTAGGATTCAAGCGGAGCTTGAATTTTCTTAGACGTTCGAACAATTTTGACAGATGTTCAACGTGCTCATCCTCTGTTCTTGATTTTGCAATCAAATCATCGACATATACCTCGATTTCTTTGTGTATCATGTCATGAAACAGAGTAGTCATGGCCCTTTGATAGGTTTCCTCGACATTCTTCAAACCTAACGGCATTACCTTGTAACAAAAGGTACCCCATGGGGTAATGAACGAAGTTTTCTCCATGTCTTTCGGCGCCATCTTGATTTGATTATAGCCCGAGAATCCATCCATGAAGGAGAATACTTTGAACTTTGCTGTGCTGTTAACCAGCATGTCAATGTGTGGTAAAGGAAAGTCGTCCTTTGGACTTGCCTTGTTTAGATCTCTGTAATCAACACACATTCTGACCTTTCCATCCTTTTTGGGAACGGGTACGATGTTGGCTAACCATTGAGGATATTCAGACGTAGCGAGGAAACCCGCGTCGATCTGTTTCTGTACCTCCTCTTTGATTTTGATGGCCATGTCCGGGTGAGTCCGTCTCAACCTTTGCTTTACTGGCGGATATTCCGATCTTAGCAGTAAGTGATGTTCCACGATGCTGGTATCCAACCCTGGCATATCCTGATAGGACCAAGCGAATACATCGGGGAATTCTTTGAGAAGCTTTATCAAACTTTCTTTGACAGTTGGACTGAGCAGTGCTCCGATCCTGATTTCTTTTCTCTCTTTTTCTGAACCCAAGTTCACCGTTTCCAACGGCTCTTTGTGAGGTTCAATGGACCTTTCCTCTTGTCTGAGTAGTCGGGAGATCTCTTCTGGAATTTCGTTGTCAACTTCTTCTTCAGCCTCGAATACCGGAAACTCAAAGTTGGGAGAAGGCATCGGATCGTATGTTTCAACGGGGTTTAAAACAAGCAATCTGCATGACGTGATGATTCGTGTTTAGAAGAGATAGAGAGAAATGCAAGTGTGTGCAGTGTATTTATTTTACTGCTTGTTTTTATTTTTGAATTGTTTTTTAGGATTACCATTTTCTGAAAAATCAAAAAGAGAAAACAACAATTAATGCGGAAATTACAGAACGACGTTATTTTATTAATGAACAAGTCGAATCTTGAAACTACAACCCTATAAAACAAAACTCACTCGCTCTGGGCAAAGCGAAGAGGGAAATTTACAGAAAACGAGCCCTATCAAAATATCCGTTTCACCTGGGCAGGGTGAAAGGTTAAAGATGGCAATTACTTTGACTGATGAACGACCTTCGGAACCTCGACAACAACCCACTGGCGGCGAACTCCTCGGTGAATCACAAAGACTGGCACCTTCCTTGATTTGTCTTCAGAAATGACGCTGATTTCTGGTGGAGTAGGATCGTTGGAATCTGTCTCCCAAGCAGAATTGTCGTAGGAGGATTCCTCTGTTGCATTTTGCATAGCATTGGAGCTCTCAACTGTATCTCCCCATCCAGTTGACTGGATATCTTCGAGCCTGATACGAGAGCTTTCGGGAGCAGTGTACTTGACCATAAATTCATATTTTCCACTTGGTTGTCCCAGAGTGTCCCAAACTTCTTTGGAACTGGAGGAGTCATCTCTCTCGATGACGTTGACCTCGGGAAAAGCATAGTTGATGAATTCTAATCCTGCAAACGTTGCGAATTCATCTTCATGTTGAGTAGTTTCTGAATGACCTGAGTGTTGATCCCATGACATGGCGGGGACACAGGTATTCTGTTCAATGACGGTCAGCTGATTTTCATTGTTCGGCTGACTCTCTTGCCCCAAATCTCCTGGATAAGGTTGCCACATTGGCAGACCATCCATTGGGCCATAGTAATTATGATCAAAGTTTTCTTTCATCAGAGTGTCTTCCTCTAATGAATTTGGTGGAGCACGGCATCCTTCCGGATCCCAATCTCTGTAGATCATTTCAACATCTGATCTCGGTATAAATCTCGGACTTTCTGTAGGAAAGCAAAAAGGCATAGGCACCTCTTCCTGAGACATATAGCCGTCCTTATTAAGATAGGACTTCCATTCTTCATCTGCGTCAGAGGGATCTTCCTCATTGATAGCATGAACTGTCTGAGACACTGGGTGAAGAAAACCTCCACTGTGGAAGAAGTTTTGAAGGGGATGAAGACTTTCATCGTTGGCGGCTGTCTGAGTACAGGTCGCAGAAAAACCAAGACCCTTCTTTGTTTTATTGTCAATAGGAATGACAAGCCGTCCCCATCCTTTTGTATCGGTACTCTCGACCGCTTTGATAACATCTTTGTATGAAGAAATCGAAGTTCCTTCTTTGAACTGATCGTTCTTGCTCACCGATAGTGCTTGGAACTGAGTTCCAATAACCTCCTCGGGTTCTACACAAGTAGATGATGATAGGTTACTCACAAGCAAGGCTTGTTCCCCACAAACCGTGACAAGTTGATCGTTCTGAACGAACTTTAGCTTTTGGTGGAGGGTTGAAGTAACCGCTCCAGCCTGATGTATCCAAGGTCTTCCTAATAAACAACTGTATGTTGCCCGGATGTCCATGCCCGGATGTCCAGGCCCCGTTACAACCCTCAAAAGTCCTAATTGAAACAAGGTTATTTCAAAGGCATACTACCAAGAGATAGCGTTCCTGACTCCTATCAGTTGTGCTAAAAGATCTTTGTTGGTGTTGCATGTGCATTGCATTATTTCTTTCAAAAATTAATGTCGTATCCTAACCCGTGATTCGCTCACAAAAGGGTTTGCTACATCTTTTTAGTAAAACTTCGAGATTAACATGTTGTGTTGCATTAGAATTTTCATTCTCAGAATAAAACATTTTCTGCTTGCATACATTTGTTTGACATCAAAAGAAGTTTACATATGGAAATTCAGTCCAGAAGCTTAATCTTGTCGAGTTGAGGATCCTGAAACTCCCGAAGGGCAGCCATATCCAATGGTACTTCCTCAGGAAACTTTGTTGGGCAGGGGCTTTCCCAACAAGTTGTGCTAAGACGTAGTCGATCTGGGGCAATCACGTCGAACCATCTCTTTAAGGTGTAGCTCATCTGAGCCAATCACGTCGAGAAATCTCTTCAAAGTTCAACCAAACTGGGGCAATTATTGCGAGATTCAAATCCCTACAAATGCAAGCATTTTTGGTTTTCCTTCGAAGATCAGTAGTCAGGGGCAAAACCACTTCAAGGTTCATACTGGGGCAAGCTATACCAAGAGCACGAGAAATTAGTCCATCCAAACGACTAATCAGCCTATCCAGAGTTCAGAATACTGGGACAGAATATCCCACGGTGGTATGAGATTGTTCATGAATCTTTTCAAGGCGAATTCCTCTGTAGTCCATACGGTCTGGGGAAGTTACGTCGAGATCCAACGAATCTCTACAAGAGTTTGAAGACACTGAAGCATTGAGCTTGCCAAGTCTTCTGTAAAATCCTCATGCGATGACTTCTTCTAAGTAATCCATGCGGTCTGGGGCAGTTACGGCGAGATCCAACGAATCTCTACGAGACTTTGAAGACATTGAAGCGTTTTGGATGTCAAGTCTTCTGTAAAATCCTCTTGGGACAATTTCTTCCGGTGGACCATGTTGGTTTGGGACAAGTGAAGAAAAATAGTTGGTCACGCATATGCAGTCAATTAGCCAAAAGGATTGAAACCAAGGGGCATTCCAACCCAAGGCAGTTGTGGTCCCCGTCTTCAGCAGGCTTCATTAATAATGTTCTCCAGCAAGAGATTGCATGCAAACCTTTCTCCCCAACAAGTGGTGGTTCAGAGTTAGATTTTCTCAGTTGCAGAAGTCATATCTCGCACGGGGTATACGTGCATATCCTTTGCTTGCAGGTAGCAGACTCATACTAGGCTCAAAGGCAAAATTGAAGCCTTTGCGAGATCATGGGATCATGTCTTCTAGACGAGTAATCACTTACTTCCATGCAGAAGACTGGGGAAATCATGTTCGAGAAAGGTGGTCACCCTTTTGTCACAATGTTCACTGATTAAGTCCATCATTCGGTCGACGGTCGGTCACGACGATTCGATATCAACGAATTGAGCTCAACTGGGTATCGTGGTATTTTATTAAGTCGATTCTCTTATTCAGTCCTTCCAACAGCTACAAGCTTTTCTGTGTCGATAACGGTCGCAAATTCCCCAGAAGAGTGGTCTCGCCGATACTGAAACTGATGGTCATTATCCCCATCGAAGTCGCAGGAGTTTGAAGAGGCTAAATCTTCTGTAAAATCCTCTTATGACATCCTCTTCGGGGACGAATTGTTGGTTTGTCCAAGCATGGGGCATGTTTGTTTCCCCAGCATGAAGTGTTGATCATCCCCAGTAGAGTTTGAGGACAGTTGGTCTTCTGTAAAATCCTCTCAAAAGGCATTCCCCAGCACGAGACGTTTTAAAGCAGTTTCCTCTAGCAGAGTTTGTTATAAACTCGTCATCCCTAACGGAATTGTCTAAAGGGAAGCTCGCCTAACATGGGGCATTGTGGTACTTATCCTAAGCTCGACAGTCATATTCTTCAGCAGACTACTGTGGATTTGCTTTGGGTTTCCCCAACAGATCTCTAAGAACTCTTTCCTAGCAAGTTGCACTGGAATGTTCTAACCAGGATTTGCGTATCCCTGGCAGAGTAGCCCTGATCCCCGGCAAGATTGTGTCTCTGGTAATGATCCCCCACAGAGGTCAGCATCAAATCTTGTCAGCAATACTCCCCAGCTGAGTTGTTGTTCTCCCCGCAGAGGTTTATAAGATCGGCAGAATCTATTCCTCAACAAGGATGGCACAGTCTTTCCCCAGCCGGGTCAAAAGGTGGATAACCCCTACAAAGGGTCTTGGATTGGATAGATCCCCAAGCAGAGTTTTTTTTTTTATGACTTTTCTTCCTTAGCAAGACGCCATGCAAAGAAATTCTCATCCCCAGCGGAGTCGCTGTGACCAGAATTCATTCCCCCAGCAGATGAAGTGATTACTGGCAGATCTATTATTCTTCAAGTCCAATTTATTTTTGGCAAACTTGACAATTCGGAGCAGACGGATTGTTCATTCATTATCCAGCAGAGATGCTATCCTCTCAGGAACCTCTAAAGTCAAGTCATTGATCATTGTTCCTCAGCAAAGTCGGCAGAGATGTCTGACACGGATGCAGAGTGTAATCCAGTATTGGAATTTTGCGAAAGTCCACCCGTAGTGTGGCAAGCCAGTAGTCGTCTGGCATTGTTAAAAGACGTTAGCAAAGTCCAACAGTGGATTGGCAAAAGTCCGTCTTCGGGTGGCAAAAGTCCAACAGTGGATTGGCAAAAGTCCGTCTTCGGGTGGCAAAAGTCCAACAGTGGATTGGCAAAAGTCCGTCTTCGGGTGGCAAAAGTCCAACAGTGGATTGGCGAAAGGTCCATCTAAGGGTGGCATATTCTAAAAGTCCAACAGTGGATTGGCAAAAGTCCATCTTCGGGTGGCAAAGCAGCTAAAAGACCAACAGTGGATTGGCAAAAGTCCGTCTTCGGGTGGCAAAAGTCCAACAGTGGATTGGCAAAAGTCCGTCTTCGGGTGGCAAAAGTCCAACAGTGGATTGGCAAAAGTCCGTCTTCGGGTGGCAAAAGTCCAACAGTGGATTGGCGAAAGGTCCATCTAAGGGTGGCATATTCTAAAAGTCCAACAGTGGATTGGCAAAAGTCCATCTTCGGGTGGCAAAGCAGCTAAAAGTCCAACAGTGGATTGGCAAAAGTCCGTCTTCGGGTGGCAAAAGTCCAACAGTGGATTGGCAAAAGTCCGTCTTCGGGTGGCAAAAGTCCAACAGTGGATTGGCGAAAGGTCCATCTAAGGGTGGCATATTCTAAAAGTCCAACAGTGGATTGGCAAAAGTCCGTCTTCGGGTGGCAAAAGTCCAACAGTGGATTGGCAAAAGTCCATCTTCGGGTGGCACGAAGCTGCAAAGTCCACCAGTAGTGTGGCAGGCCAGTAGTCGTCTGGAGTTGCATAAAAGACATTATTAAAGTCCACCAGTAGTGTGGCAGGCCAGTAGTCGTCTGGAGTTGCATAAAAGACATTATTAAAGTCCACCAGTAGTGTGGCAAGCCAGTAGTCGTCTGGCGTCGTTCAAAAAGACATTTCTGAAGTCCACCAGTAGCGTGGCAGGCCAGTAGTCGTCTGGAGTTGCATAAAAGACATTATTGAAGTCCACCAGTAGTGTGGCAAGCCAGTAGTCGTCTGGCGTCGTTCAAAAGACGTTATCAAAGTCCACCAGTAGCGTGGCAGGCCAGTAGTCGTCTGGAATTGCATAAAAGACATTGTTAAAGTTTACCAGTAATGCGGCGAGCCAGTAGACGTCTGGTGTCGTTCAAAAGACAGATTTCTCCGACAATGTTTCATTGAAGATTCAATCCAGCAATGTCGGGGGAGTTTCTTCCTCATCATCCAGAGCAAATTTTTGGTTATATTTGGTATTCAATCACTATATACCTTGAAAGTCCGAAAGCAATTGCTTTCAGGCATTCAGGTCTACAGCGCTTGAATAGGGGCAGCTGTAATACCCCAAAATTTGCTCTCCCCTTTTGTCATCATAGCATGGCATTATCATTTATCATATCATATCCACCTCATTAACATTACATTGCATTTAACATAGAAAAATGAAGCATGGCATCCTTCTTACCATCAGGGCATGTGATCAGGTGGAAGGTGGATAATCAAGGAATCATTCAAAGCACAAAAAGGTCAATCAAGTTTCCTCAAGGCAAGCCAAGAGGCCTTTCATGTCTCATACTATCTCAATGGAACATCTACAACCTCAAGAATGAGAGATTCAATGGGAGATTGAAGCACTATATCTTTCACTATGCAAGAGGTTCAAAAACTGAAGGAAAACCCGCAAAAGAGATAGCTCATTGATCCAAAATCATCCTCAAATGGTATATCTCATCATCCTTTAAGAGGATACACAACATACTCTGAGGAATTTGAAATTGAAGACTGCACATTTTGCTCCTAGGAGGTGGGCACCCAAAACTAGGGTTTCCCATTAAATCAGGGAATCTTTGATTTTTTGGACAAAACTTGATGTCATGGTATTCTACATGTTCTTAAGTGTATGTGTATGGAGAATTGCCCCTCAATTGGTTTTGGAAGTGGTTCAATTGGAAGAAAGATAAAAAAATCAGGAAATTTGGGGCCAAGTCAAATAATCAGAGGAAAAAGTCAACTCTTGACTTTTTGAGGCCAAATTCATGAAATTCATGTTATATGTGTCCAATGTGCAAAATTTGATCAAGAAACTCCAAAGGAATCATGAAAAAATCAAGATGTAAAAAGTTGCCATTTTTGGGTGAAGAAGGGTTACTAAATATAGCAAGTTTTGGCCATTTTGCATCAGAGTTTGAGCCAAGGCCATTTAAAATTGGGGCATCAAATGAAAATTCCACTCGGCCATAACAAAAGATCTTGTTTTAAGCTTCACATCCATATGTGGAACATCTCCATTGGATAAAAATTGAGTGAGATATGATGGATCAAAGTTGGGGCAAAGTAGGTTCAAAACTAGGTCATGACCAAGGATTCTCAGGTCACGCGCATGTCTTTTTTACAAATAGTTGGTGGGCCAAATATACCCCTATTTTTCTCATGGTTAAAGGTTTCATTGGCAAAACTTGTCAACATCAAAAATATTCCTTGTAGTGCCCTCTTCAATGTTCATGTTGGGAAAAATTTCATCTGATCAAGGTATGATGGAGAAATAGTGGCCTCAAGTTAGGGTGGTTATGCTGAAATTTTGTGCCATGCCAGCCTTGCCAACCGACCACCTGGTGCGCCCATCAGCCAGTCTTGCGTGCTTAAGTTTATAGTCATTTTGGAGCATGTTTGAGGCATCATTTCAATTCCTTTTTCACATCAACATTGTTCTCCAATGTGCCATCTTTCCAATGACTCCAAAAACACACTAAACCACCCATGGAGTAGAGAGAATTTCATCATCAAATCACCCTATTTCCATTGTTATCAACTGCCATAAAAAAACCAGAAAATGAGAAATGAAAGTTGTTGATTGTCACAACCCGTGCATTGTTCACCCTCCCAACATTATTTCATTTGGCCCAACATATTTCTCATTTACCATACCACGTGCTGTACATGATCATAAAAAGGGAAAGGAGTGGAAACTTGTATAACAAGTTTTGCTTGCTGCAGCTTTACATTTCATTCCACCATAGCATGTCATGAGCCCTCTTCACCATAGCACTGCTCTCTCTAACTAACTTGACTCAGTTAGTTAGGGATGACTCAGTTTAACCACCTTGACTCACTTTAACTCACTCACCAAACCATGGTTAGCTTACACTATAAATAGAAATCTCACCTCACAATTTCATTTTCAGCTTCATTTTCTCATTTTCACTTCAAAGTTCTCTCTACTCTATCTCTGATCCTCTCACTCTGTCATCAACTCTCTCAAAAATCCTTCTCCAAGCACACGATACTTCACCCTCATCATCATCAATGGCACTTGATTGAAGGCGGTTTGAGCATAGTTCTGAAGGTTGTTTCAAGCATTGTTCAACAGTGAATCTCTGCTCTCAAGACAGCCAGATATATAGCATTTATTTTGCTTAGTTTGTGAAGCTCCCAAGTTGAAGAACAAGTACTTCCTCTGGTTTTCTCAAATTATACAAGAACTGCAAGATCAGGTTCCAAAGCTCACAAACTTTTTCCTCATGATTACTGGATTATTTTGTTGTTTTTATGATGATTTGAGCTTAATAGAAGCATTTGAACTCCGGCTAGTTGATAGAGCTTCTTAGAAGCTTAGATCCAAAAGTTAGGGCATATCTTTGTCTCCTCTGTTTTCTACGTGTGCGCATGGTATGTGAAAGATAACTGTGGATTCGTATTGTGCTTAGCATGAGCTTCATTTTGATGTGTGCATTGCGTATTTTTGTGAAGATGTGGATTCGCAGGTGGCGGTTCTCGCCGGAGAAGGTGACCGGAGGTCCCTCTCCGGCCGGTAGCTTTAACTCCTAGGGTTTTCTCAGTTTGAATGTTGGTCGTTGGATTTGTAAATCGCGCGGATAAGATTGTGCCAACACATAAAAAATGTCACATGCGCGGCACATGTTTTATTTTAATCAGAGTGAACATTATGTGGTGTGGTACACTGTATGTTGTGTGATCCTTCGTGCGCGTGTATTGATTTTGGCTACTTTGACTATAGTTTGACTATGACTCAATCCGATGGTTGTTATTGTGTTGACTTGGTTTGACTGAAGTGCATGGTTATTAATGTGTACTGCGCGCTTAGTGGACCTAGTCAGATTGATATCCACACCCTCATGCCTTAAGCCCAAACCATTTTTGAACTCATTTTTTACTAGGCATGCACCCCCATTCATTTTTGCATTACATTTTATTTTCTATTTTTGCTACACGTTTTCTTTTTAATTTTTAAAAATACTAAATAGCATCATAAAATTCCACAAAAATTCATGAGCCTTCTTAAAGCATTTAGAAAATTTTTCATGATTTTGTTTCTTGATTTTATGACCTTTTTGCCCCTGTTCTATATTTTTCTTTGAATTTCTTTGATGTGCATTCTTAATATGGTACATGATCTTGTTTAATTTTGTTCTTGATCATTAAAAATTGTTTTGATGCTCTTCTTTTTGAATTGAGTCATTATCATCTTGAGGTATGTTAAGTGTTTTTATTTGATTTTTTAGGTTAGTTTATGGCATGTTTGGTGTTCATTTTTGTGCTACTTTGTATGATATGTCTATTTGACCTAAGTGCATTGTTTGACATCATTTTGCCTTGGTTTCTTGCATGCTACTTTGGTATGTGATTCATCTCTGATTTGTGAACTTCAATACCATGTTTTCATAATTTTCATGAGGCCATCTAATTTTTGTTTAATGCATTACCTTTGAAGCATAATAGCATGTCATATCATCTCAATATTGGTGCATGTTTACATGACTTCTTTTGTACATAATGGCATGATCATTTGCATATTTGGTGAACCATTCACTTGACATTATAGGTCATTGGTACATATTATATGTCATCCTTGCATGTTGACTTTCATTTAAACCTTGTGCACCTTTAACATGTGGTGTTTGTACTTGTGTTTTCTTTTGAACTTCCATTTCAATTCTACTTCTTCTATCACTTCTTAAATGTCTTGATGTGCTTCATGAATACTTGTGAGAGGTTTGTGAATCATTTTTCATTTCATTTCAATTCTGATCCATGGATTACATGTTCCATTTATGCATATTTCTTTTTTTTCCCTTCATCTTTCATTCTCCCTTTTCTTATGGTGGCATGTTCTAATGCCATGGATGATGTTTGTTGCCTATCCACTTGGACTTGCATGATAATAACCATTTGTTTTCCATATGATGTACATTCTGGTTGTGGTTCTAGCAGTTGATTTCTCATTTAATTCTTTTGAGTTTTATGATGCATTACATGTTCTTTTACTTCTTATACTTCTTATACATGTTTACTAACCATGTAGGGGCTTTGGTAAGTTTCAATTGAGTGTGGATAAGGAATCCACATTCAACTTCTATCCTTTCTCTTTTACAATTCCATTTTATGTTTTGTTAAGCACTTATGTGCTTTCTTTTAATAACTCATCACTTCCCTTTGGGAATTACAATTCATCTTCTTCTTTAGAAGTGAATTGTTTAATTCCTTCTTTCTTTAGACTTTAGGTTGAAACCTCACAGACCATTAGAATCACTCCCTTTAATCTTCAATTAGGATTGAGTCTTAGTCCACATAGATTTTACCTTTCTTCTCTCTTGAGTCTCTCTTCTCATCTCTCAAAGAAAATTCAAAACATATAATAAAGGTAGACATTTATTGCATTTAGGCCTTTCATATAAAGAAAAGATTATAAGGGGTCTTCTCTTGTAATCTTAGAATGTGGAGCATATAGCCCATCTTGGGTCAATGTGTTAAACATTTGATCTTGTATGAGGGACTTAAATGCAATGCTTGTTGAAGGTACAAATAATAAAAAACACTTCTTCATTTCTTAATCAACAAAAACACTTAATAAACACAAGTATGCTAGTGTGTTTGAACCTTGACAATTGGAACTAAGTGTGGGGGTCTTCTTCGCTCTTAGTGTGTCTTCTTGCTCATTCCATCTTGGAATGTGAGAATGTACACATTCCAATAACTAAGATTCAGATACACTATCATATACAAACAAATGGAAAAAAACTCTTAAAAGACAAAAACAAACAATAACGTCTTTTCCTTCGGGAATTATTTTCTCATCTCATTCATTCTCAACGTACGAACGTGCTCCTACTCGTTCTCTTGCAAGATGGTAACGCACTCGGACCAGCGAGCCTGCAACACCTGAGCTAGAACGTAAGCCGTTCTCTAAAAAACACAAACAACTTTCCCTTAGGTGAGGGGAACTACGTCGCTCTGATTCTCATGATCCCGATGAGATACGTAGGTAGTGGGGTAGGGCCCATGCGAGCACTTCTTTTATTTTCCCTACATTTGTTTCTCGTTCCTTTTCCATTCTTTCTCCTTTCTTTCCTCCAGTTCCTTTTCCAGTATTCTTTTCTATCACCCTTTGTTCGAGCAAGCAAGCGTGGATCCCATCGGGTACGATGGACGTGTGGGGGTGCTAATACCTTCCATGCGCGTAACCGACTCCCGAACCCAGTTCTTTTGGTCGCGAGACCATGCTTTTCCCTTCCTTCAGGTTTATGCGGTGTTTCCTTTCCCTCTCATGGGATAAATACACATTGCTGGCGACTCTGTTCGGTGCCACTTTCGCGTTTGTACTAGGATGAAAATCCCGGGAGCGACAGCTGGCGACTCTGCTGGGGATCGAACCCAGAATCTCTGGTTTCCTTAGCGAGTCAATCCTAGCGCTTGTTTGCTTTTCTTTCATTGGGTGTATTTTGTTTGCGGTATCTAATGTTGTACTGTATTGCTATTTATTGTATTGCTGCTTTACTGTATTTATCGCATTTACTGCATTACATATCATTATTGTGCTGGACTGTGCTGTTGTTTTCTGTTTGGCGGGCGGGGTGTTCTGAGAGATAAGCCCACTACCAAGGCTTGAGTACACACATAGGTATTAGAGTGGATAGTCGTGACGCTTGCGTGGTGGTGACCACGTATTGTTGTTCAGGAGACCCACAACCAGACGAGGTTCTATCAGGAGCTTTCTGCTACTGCATGTTATGCAGGCCAGTAGTTATTCTCTTGAGGAACTGTCGACTCTGGTGACCATTCCCGAGGACTCAGTTGCGGCACTCCTCCCGAGTGGTGACAGTGGCAGACCACATTCTGTGGCAAACCCACTGCACATTCTCGATCCGAGGACCCAATGCTGGGAACTTGCTATAGGACATCCCTTTTTGAAAGAGAATCAGTGGAGGCACTCCTCGATTGGCGATAGTACTGTACCCCGAGGGATGAATGTACTATTGCTTCTCGACCTCAGTGCCAGAAGCTGAGGACCTTTCGTTTTAGAGAATCAGTTGAGGCCTCCTCGATTGATGATGATGCCAAACCAGAAATGGTGAACGTATCATCATTTCTTGACCTGAGAGCCCGGGATACTGAACATCCTAGTACCCACATGTGAGAAGGGCGGGTTGTTTACAGGTTTGCAGGAAACCATAACCTCCCACATACCCGGTTTTCTATCATCGTCGCTCACAAGGAAGTTTCATCCTATTGTATTCAAATGGTCTTTATCTATGGTTCTATATTGTTCTCAGAGCTACACTGGCACCATTCACAGTTCAGCACAGACACCTGATTACCTGATCACATTGCCCTTTGCATTGCATTATCATATCCTAACATACATGTTTATTCATTTCCAGGTGCATATATTACCCTTGATTCCAGTCATCAGGTCCCTGCAAAGATGAACACTAAAGAGAGGAAGAATATCATCAGCTATAAGTTCCTTACGCCTACTTTAGGCCATATTGTTATGCTGAAGGGAATGGCGAGCCCTGCAGTACGAGAAGCTTTTGAAGAGAAATATGGGTGGATTTTATCTATGGTCCGTAATGTCAGTGATTATGAAGCCAGAGGTCTCCATACGTTGATGCAGTTCTATGATCCGCCTCTGAGGTGTTTTGTATTTCCAGACTATGTGTTGGTTCCTACCCTGGAGGAGTATTCCAACATGTTGGGGATTGCTATCAAGGAGGAGCCCCCTTTCTTTGGATCGGTGGGGGATCTTGACTTTGGGAAGGTGGCTGGTGCTCTTTATTTGAGCAAATCAGAGTTAGACGCCAATGTCTCCAACAAAGGAAAGATTCGTGGTTACAAGCTGGAATATCTGATTAAGAAGGCCCAGGAGGCAGCTAAAGGCGAGAATTGGCTTGTTTTTAATGCTTTGCTAGCCCTTTGTATATACGGCATAGTGTTGTTTCCCAACGAGCCGGATTTCATTGATACGGACGCCATACGAATATTCATGATGAAGAACCCGGTGCCAACGCTACTGGGAGATCTTCACTACTCGTTGTACAACCGAAACGAAAAGAAAAGAGGAGGGATAATTCGTTGCTGTGCACCTTTGTTCTATAAGTGGTTTGCAGGCCGTTTACCACAATCAGGGGCTTTTGTGGATTCCAAAGATTCTCTAGAGTGGAAACAACGTTTAATGGGATTGGTGGCCAAGGACATCGTATGGGTAGATCATGGGCTGATTGGCAAGAATATTATCCACAGCTGTGGTAAGTTCCCTAACGTTCCACTGATAGGAAGAATGGGTGGGATTAACTACAATCCTTCTTTGGCCATTCGACAATTTGGGTATGCCCTGACAGGTCCGCCTATTAAGAGAGATGTGGAGGAGTCCCTCTATTTTCATACATCAGATGGTTGGGAAGCAGCACAGAAAGCTTCTGAAAGCTGGGGTAGCATACTGAAAAAGGGGAAATTTACTCTAGGCAAGCCTAACAACCGGGTTTATCCAGCATATGAAGAGTGGGTGAAGAAAAGAGTTGAAGATTTTCTCTTGCCTTTTGGTAAGGCACCCCTTTTGTATCCGGAGAATGAGAAAGCAAGAAGCACTGTTACTGTGGAAGAAGTTGACAAGTTGCAAGCCTTGGTGAAAAAGCTCCAAGGAGAGAATTCCGAGTTGAGTAGCCGTCTTCAGAATGCTCTACATGCCAACAAAGAGCTGGAGCGGAAAGCCCAAGATGCTGAACAAATCCTAACTGCAAAAGAAAAAGACTTTGCTGGAAGAGCCCAACATTTCCGGAAGATTAGTAAAGGTGCTGATGATGCTACTCAAGCCCACAAGCAAACCAAACAGGCGCTAGCATAGACCAAAGAAAAGTTAACTAAGTTTCAGCATGCTTGGGACGAAGTTAGGATAGAGAATGCTGAATTACAGGAACAGTTGTAGATTAAGGACGAAGAGCTTGAAAAGGCGCATGAGCAGAGGAGAAAGTATCGGGAAAGCCTCGGTAAGAGTCAAGAACAGCTAGAAGAAGCTAGAGGTGAGCTGAGGAATACCAAGAAAGAGCGTGAAGAAGTCATGATAGAAAGGGAGATACTCAAGACGCAAGCTGGCACAAAGAGACACAAAGGAGTGTGTGACGATGAGGCTCTGATGCTGCATATGGGTTCTTTAAATGAAGCTCTTGAGAAAAGGGATGTCTTGATCAAAGAAATGATTGAAAAGCCGAATCACCAGCGTACCCGTATACTTTTTGAGGAGATCAAATACTCAAGTGATAAGCTGAAGGATGTGGAATTTTCAGACTGATGTTCTTTTCCTTATATTTTGTTATTAATGGTTACCATCAGGCTTGTTGATGGATCCATTTTTCCTTGTATTGCATTTGCGGTTGAACCTTTCTTAAATGTACTTGATTACTTCGTTGAATGAGTATGAGCAGTTTTATTCAGAATTATTCCTTATCAGATAGCTGCACACAAGCACATGACCACGATACGTCTCTTTATATCACGATTTCTGGTCTTCAGATTTCTGTGGTTTGGATTGGAATCAGGGTATAAAGCACCTCGGAAATGACAAACATAGCATTGCATGGCATTGCATATCATTTTGAATTTTTGTTACTTGCTTTTCAGGTACTCGTTGCGGGGTCTCTAACCTTTATTTGGTTTCAGGCAGTATAGCTGAGAATCATATTCACCGATATTCGACGCGAAGAAATCAAGTAAGAATCATGGATCAAATGCAGAAGGACTTGGCTGGGGTGAGGGCCCAATTGGGGCATTTTATGGGGGACATTCAGGCGCTGTCCCGAGGTCAGGAACTACTGAGGGAGGAAGTCAACCAGATGAAGATTCAAATGGGCCTGGTCATGGAAATCTTGAATAAGGTGTTAAAAAAGGAAAATGATCATGTGCCCGCTTCCACAACAGAGGTCTCTACTCCTCCCATCTCTTTGGGATATGCTTTAGATCATGGATTGCTTCGTGAATCTCCTCTGAAAGCTAAAGGTTTAGAGCTCTCTCATCAGCAGTCACTTCCTGATTTTCAAGAGGATCCTAAGTCAGAGGGGCCTAAGAGGAAGTTCGATCCCATTCCGATTCCGTACGCGCAAGTGCTTTCTTACTTGCTCGAGCTCAAGCTGGTTGAGCGTGTTAGTTTGGGACCGTTGCCCACGAAGATTCCTCTGGGACCTAATGCTAAGGCTAGATGTGAGTTCCATTCTGGGGCACCTGGTCACAATGTTGAGAATTGTAACAGGTTCAAGCATAAAGTCCAGGAGCTAATTGATTCAGGGACAATCAAGTTTGCATCAGTTGGTGCTGGTAAACCAAGTGATGTCGCTCCCATTGTTGCAAGGGAACTGAGGACTCTCTCCTTTTCCAATGGGTCCACCTCGCGTCAGGGATCTCTTCCACAACCCTGTGTTGCAGAAGACCTATGTCAGCAACCCTTGTTTGTGCCTCAGCCGAATGCAGAAAGGAAAGTGCAGGGCCAGGCTGGGCGCCCGAACCAGCAGCAGCAAGATTATCAGCAGCGGAGGCTACTCAGACCAAGGAAGCCCAAGAGGACATTTGATCCTATTCCTATTCCGTACAGTCAGTTGTTGGCTCGTTTGCTCAAAAGTTCGCAAATCCAGCTGAGAAGGGCCATGCCCGTGCCATACCCCATTCCTCCGGAATATGACATGAGTGTTAGCTGTGAGTTCCATTCAGGAACGTTTGGGCACACACTTGATAACTGTAATGTGTTCCAGCACAAGGTGCAGGATTTGATTGACTCAAAGGTTATCACCCCAGACGGTACCCCACAAGGTGAAGCTTCTGTACCATGGTGAGTGCTCAAAGTTACAAGAACATCACCAGAAGTGGTCAATCTAGACGGAGCCAAGCCTCCTCAACAACGATAATCTTTATTTTCCTTGCTGCATTTTCATATGTAGTCTTTATTTGTTCGTTCAGACATTGTTCGCATGTTAAAATTTGTTTGTATTTGGTATGAGGATTTTAATGCAATGAATATGTTTTCTTGAAGAATTTCATTTGTGTTTACTCATTTAATGCTAATGTGTACTGCAATACCATTTTTCTTGCTCAAACTCTATGAGGGAGAATGATGATCTGAAAACGCAAAAATCTCTAATTGTGTGCTTTTGAATAGAACCCTGTTGAGGATGTACAGGCATTGTTTCAACTCCCCAAACACTGAAGATATAAGGGAGATAGACCCTCGTTAACCCCTTTGAGCCTTGAAGTAGGAGTTTCTTTCGTACGGAAAAAACCCTCACATTTAACCCAGGGGCAGGGTAGGCGTCAGTTAATTTGACCGAGCGTTCAAACCTCAAAAGGAGTGTGCATCTGAGGATCCATTACCTTCTATTCCGCCATCAAGAGGTCAAGAGATGTGAAACCACAATGGTTATCCATCAACAATCAAAGAGTGAGGTAGTCACAACCCTTTCAACAAAGTCAAGACAGGCTAGTGTCACACGACGTGTTCAAAAAAAGAAGAAAGAGAAAAAAAAGAAATGAAAAAGCCCGCTAAGTTGAAACTTGAAAACAAGCAACTTAAGCAAAAGTTAGGGCATCCCGCTGGACGTCAAAATCTAAAGATTCAAAAGAATCAGTCCAGGCAAAAGTTAGGGATAAGCAAAAGAATTTGAAAGCGAAATGCGAAAAGAATTACAAAAGAAAATCCTCGAGCAAGAACAGGGTCGTGTGACTACGAACAAAAGACAAAAGGGGTGACTGTTACTCCAAAGCCTCATTAGGTGTCAAACCATCAGATGCATGGGTTCCTTAAAGATCATAACATCTTTTTGAGAGATGAGCGCTCGTGCCAAATTAACTGAACGTAGGACTGGAGAACATCACGAAGAGTGGGTGAGCACCAATAAACTTTGAGCCATAAATCCTTTTTTCTCAAAACCGTGAACCAGGCCCCGTTACAACCCTCAAAAGTCCTAATTGAAACAAGGTTATTTCAAAGGCATACTACCAAGAGATAGCGTTCCTGACTCCTATCAGTTGTGCTAAAAGATCTTTGTTGGTGTTGCATGTGCATTGCATTATTTCTTTCAAAAATTAATGTCGTATCCTAACCCGTGATTCGCTCACAAAAGGGTTTGCTACATCTTTTTAGTAAAACTTCGAGATTAACATGTTGTGTTGCATTAGAATTTTCATTCTCAGAATAAAACATTTTCTGCTTGCATACATTTGTTTGACATCAAAAGAAGTTTACATATGGAAATTCAGTCCAGAAGCTTAATCTTGTCGAGTTGAGGATCCTGAAACTCCCGAAGGGCAGCCATATCCAATGGTACTTCCTCAGGAAACTTTGTTGGGCAGGGGCTTTCCCAACAAGTTATGCTAAGACGTAGTCGATCTGGGGCAATCACGTCGAACCATCTCTTTAAGGTGTAGCTCATCTGAGCCAATCACGTCGAGAAATCTCTTCAAAGTTCAACCAAACTGGGGCAATTATTGCGAGATTCAAATCCCTACAAATGCAAGCATTTTTGGTTTTCCTTCGAAGATCAGTAGTCAGGGGCAAAACCACTTCAAGGTTCATACTGGGGCAAGCTATACCAAGAGCACGAGAAATTAGTCCATCCAAACGACTAATCAGCCTATCCAGAGTTCAGAATACTGGGACAGAATATCCCACGGTGGTATGAGATTGTTCATGAATCTTTTCAAGGCGAATTCCTCTGTAGTCCATACGGTCTGGGGAAGTTACGTCGAGATCCAACGAATCTCTACAAGAGTTTGAAGACACTGAAGCATTGAGCTTGCCAAGTCTTCTGTAAAATCCTCATGCGATGACTTCTTCTAAGTAATCCATGCGGTCTGGGGCAGTTACGGCGAGATCCAACGAATCTCTACGAGACTTTGAAGACATTGAAGCGTTTTGGATGTCAAGTCTTCTGTAAAATCCTCTTGGGACAATTTCTTCCGGTGGACCATGTTGGTTTGGGACAAGTGAAGAAAAATAGTTGGTCACGCATATGCAGTCAATTAGCCAAAAGGATTGAAACCAAGGGGCATTCCAACCCAAGGCAGTTGTGGTCCCCGTCTTCAGCAGGCTTCATTAATAATGTTCTCCAGCAAGAGATTACATGCAAACCTTTCTCCCCAACAAGTGGTGGTTCAGAGTTAGATTTTCTCAGTTGCAGAAGTCATATCTCGCACGGGGTATACGTGCATATCCTTTGCTTGCAGGTAGCAGACTCATACTAGGCTCAAAGGCAAAATTGAAGCCTTTGCGAGATCATGGGATCATGTCTTCTAGACGAGTAATCACTTACTTCCATGCAGAAGACTGGGGCAATCATGTTCGAGAAAGGTGGTCACCCTTTTGTCACAATGTTCACTGATTAAGTCCATCATTCGGTCGACGGTCGGTCACGACGATTCGATATCAACGAATTGAGCTCAACTGGGTATCGTGGTATTTTATTAAGTCGATTCTCTTATTCATTCCTTCCAACAGCTACAAGCTTTTCTGTGTCGATAACGGTCGCAAATTCCCCAGAAGAGTGGTCTCGCCGATACTGAAACTGATGGTCATTATCCCCATCGAAGTCGCAGGAGTTTGAAGAGGCTAAATCTTCTGTAAAATCCTCTTATGACATCCTCTTCGGGGACGAATTGTTGGTTTGTCCAAGCATGGGGCATGTTTGTTTCCCCAGCATGAAGTGTTGATCATCCCCAGTAGAGTTTGAGGACAGTTGGTCTTCTGTAAAATCCTCTCAAAAGGCATTCCCCAGCACGAGACGTTTTAAAGCAGTTTCCTCTAGCAGAGTTTGTTATAAACTCGTCATCCCTAACGGAATTGTCTAAAGGGAAGCTCGCCTAACATGGGGCATTGTGGTACTTATCCTAAGCTCGACAGTCATATTCTTCAGCAGACTACTGTGGATTTGCTTTGGGTTTCCCCAACAGATCTCTAAGAACTCTTTCCTAGCAAGTTGCACTGGAATGTTCTAACCAGGATTTGCGTATCCCTGGCAGAGTAGCCCTGATCCCCGGCAAGATTGTGTCTCTGGTAATGATCCCCCACAAAGGTCAGCATCAAATCTTGTCAGCAATACTCCCCAGCTGAGTTGTTGTTCTCCCCGCAGAGGTTTATAAGATCGGCAGAATCTATTCCTCAACAAGGATGGAACAGTCTTTCCCCAGCCGGGTCAAAAGGTGGATAACCCCTACAAAGGGTCTTGGATTGGATAGATCCCCAAGCAGATTTTTTTTTTTTTTATGACTTTTCTTCCTTAGCAAGACGCCATGCAAAGAAATTCTCATCCCCAGCGGAGTCGCTGTGACCAGAATTCATTCCCCCAGCAGATGAAGTGATTACTGGCAGATCTATTATTCTTCAAGTCCAATTTATTTTTGGCAAACTTGACAATTCGGAGCAGACGGATTGTTCATTCATTATCCAGCAGAGATGCTATCCTCTCAGGAACCTCTAAAGTCAAGTCATTGATCATTGTTCCTCAGCAAAGTCGGCAGAGATGTCTGACACGGATGCAGAGTGTAATCCAGTATTGGAATTTTGCGAAAGTCCACCCGTAGTGTGGCAAGCCAGTAGTCGTCTGGCATTGTTAAAAGACGTTAGCAAAGTCCAACAGTGGATTGGCAAAAGTCCATCTTCGGGTGGCAAAAGTCCAACAGTGGATTGGCAAAAGTCCGTCTTCGGGTGGCAAAAGTCCAACAGTGGATTGGCAAAAGTCCGTCTTCGGGTGGCAAAAGTCCAACAGTGGATTGGCGAAAGGTCCATCTAAGGGTGGCATATTCTAAAAGTCCAACAGTGGATTGGCAAAAGTCCATCTTCGGGTGGCAAAGCAGCTAAAAGACCAACAGTGGATTGGCAAAAGTCCGTCTTCGGGTGGCAAAAGTCCAACAGTGGATTGGCAAAAGTCCGTCTTCGGGTGGCAAAAGTCCAACAGTGGATTGGCAAAAGGTTCATCTAAGGGTGGCATATTCTAAAAGTCCAACAGTGGATTGGCAAAAGTCCATCTTCGGGTGGCAAAGCAGCTAAAAGTCCAACAGTGGATTGGCAAAAGTCCGTCTTCGGGTGGCAAAAGTCCAACAGTGGATTGGCAAAAGTCCGTCTTCGGGTGGCAAAAGTCCAACAGTGGATTGGCGAAAGGTCCATCTAAGGGTGGCATATTCTAAAAGTCCAACAGTGGATTGGCAAAAGTCCGTCTTCGGGTGGCAAAAGTCCAACAGTGGATTGGCAAAAGTCCATCTTCGGGTGGCACGAAGCTGCAAAGTCCACCAGTAGTGTGGCAGGCCAGTAGTCGTCTGGAGTTGCATAAAAGACATTATTAAAGTCCACCAGTAGTGTGGCAGGCCAGTAGTCGTCTGGAGTTGCATAAAAGACATTATTAAAGTCCACCAGTAGTGTGGCAAGCCAGTAGTCGTCTGGCGTCGTTCAAAAAGACATTTCTGAAGTCCACCAGTAGCGTGGCAGGCCAGTAGTCGTCTGGAGTTGCATAAAAGACATTATTGAAGTCCACCAGTAGTGTGGCAAGCCAGTAGTCGTCTGGCGTCGTTCAAAAGACGTTATCAAAGTCCACCAGTAGCGTGGCAGGCCAGTAGTCGTCTGGAATTGCATAAAAGACATTGTTAAAGTTTACCAGTAATGCGGCGAGCCAGTAGACGTCTGGTGTCGTTCAAAAGACAGATTTCTCCGACAATGTTTCATTGAAGATTCAATCCAGCAATGTCGGGGGAGTTTCTTCCTCATCATCCAGAGCAAATTTTTGGTTATATTTGGTATTCAATCACTATATACCTTGAAAGTCCGAAAGCAATTGCTTTCAGGCATTCAGGTCTACAGCGCTTGAATAGGGGCAGCTGTAATACCCCAAAATTTGCTCTCCCCTTTTGTCATCATAGCATGGCATTATCATTTATCATATCATATCCACCTCATTAACATTACATTGCATTTAACATAGAAAAATGAAGCATGGCATCCTTCTTACCATCAGGGCATGTGATCAGGTGGAAGGTGGATAATCAAGGAATCATTCAAAGCACAAAAAGGTCAATCAAGTTTCCTCAAGGCAAGCCAAGAGGCCTTTCATGTCTCATACTATCTCAATGGAACATCCACAACCTCAAGAATGAGAGATTCAATGGGAGATTGAAGCACTATATCTTTCACTATGCAAGAGGTTCAAAAACTGAAGGAAAACCCGCAAAAGAGATAGCTCATTGATCCAAAATCATCCTCAAATGGTATATCTCATCATCCTTTAAGAGGATACACAACATACTCTGAGGAATTTGAAATTGAAGACTGCACATTTTGCTCCTAGGAGGTGGGCACCCAAAACTAGGGTTTCCCATTAAATCAGGGAATCTTTGATTTTTTGGACAAAACTTGATGTCATGGTATTCTACATGTTCTTAAGTGTATGTGTATGGAGAATTGCCCCTCAATTGGTTTTGGAAGTGGTTCAATTGGAAGAAAGATAAAAAATCAGGAAATTTGGGGCCAAGTCAAATAATCAGAGGAAAAAGTCAACTCTTGACTTTTTGAGGCCAAATTCATGAAATTCATGTTATATGTGTCCAATGTGCAAAATTTGATCAAGAAACTCCAAAGGAATCATGAAAAAATCAAGATGTAAAAAGTTGCCATTTTTGGGTGAAGAAGGGTTACTAAATATAGCAAGTTTTGGCCATTTTGCATCAGAGTTTGAGCCAAGGCCATTTAAAATTGGGGCATCAAATGAAAATTCCACTCGGCCATAACAAAAGATCTTGTTTTAAGCTTCACATCCATATGTGGAACATCTCCATTGGATAAAAATTGAGTGAGATATGATGGATCAAAGTTGGGGCAAAGTAGGTTCAAAACTAGGTCATGACCAAGGATTCTCAGGTCACGCGCATGTCTTTTTTACAAATAGTTGGTGGGCCAAATATACCCCTATTTTTCTCATGGTTAAAGGTTTCATTGGCAAAACTTGTCAACATCAAAAATATTCCTTGTAGTGCCCTCTTCAATGTTCATGTTGGGAAAAATTTCATCTGATCAAGGTATGATGGAGAAATAGTGGCCTCAAGTTAGGGTGGTTATGCTGAAATTTTGTGCCATGCCAGCCTTGCCAACCGACCACCTGGTGCGCCCATCAGCCAGTCTTGCGTGCTTAAGTTTATAGTCATTTTGGAGCATGTTTGAGGCATCATTTCAATTCCTTTTTCACATCAACATTGTTCTCCAATGTGCCATCTTTCCAATGACTCCAAAAACACACTAAACCACCCATGGAGTAGAGAGAATTTCATCATCAAATCACCCTATTTCCATTGTTATCAACTGCCATAAAAAAACCAGAAAATGAGAAATGAAAGTTGTTGATTGTCACAGCCCGTGCATTGTTCACCCTCCCAACATTATTTCATTTGGCCCAACATATTTCTCATTTACCATACCACGTGCTGTACATGATCATAAAAAGGGAAAGGAGTGGAAACTTGTATAACAAGTTTTGCTTGCTGCAGCTTTACATTTCATTCCACCATAGCATGTCATGAGCCCTCTTCACCATAGCACTGCTCTCCCTAACTAACTTGACTCAGTTAGTTAGGGATGACTCAGTTTAACCACCTTGACTCACTTTAACTCACTCACCAAACCATGGTTAGCTTACACTATAAATAGAAATCTCACCTCACAATTTCATTTTCAGCTTCATTTTCTCATTTTCACTTCAAAGTTCTCTCTACTCTATCTCTGATCCTCTCACTCTGTCATCAACTCTCTCAAAAATCCTTCTCCAAGCACACGATACTTCACCCTCATCATCATCAATGGCACTTGATTGAAGGCGGTTTGAGCATAGTTCTGAAGGTTGTTTCAAGCATTGTTCAACAGTGAATCTCTGCTCTCAAGACAGCCAGATATATAGCATTTATTTTGCTTAGTTTGTGAAGCTCCCAAGTTGAAGAACAAGTACTTCCTCTGGTTTTCTCAAATTATACAAGAACTGCAAGATCAGGTTCCAAAGCTCACAAACTTTTTCCTCATGATTACTGGATTATTTTGTTGTTTTTATGATGATTTGAGCTTAATAGAAGCATTTGAACTCCGGCTAGTTGATAGAGCTTCTTAGAAGCTTAGATCCAAAAGTTAGGGCATATCTTTGTCTCCTCTGTTTTCTACGTGTGCGCATGGTATGTGAAAGATAACTGTGGATTCGTATTGTGCTTAGCATGAGCTTCATTTTGATGTGTGCATTGCGTATTTTTGTGAAGATGTGGATTCGCAGGTGGCGGTTCTCGCCGGAGAAGGTGACCGGAGGTCCCTCTCCGGCCGGTAGCTTTAACTCCTAGGGTTTTCTCAGTTTGAATGTTGGCCGTTGGATTTGTAAATCGCGCGGATAAGATTGTGCCAACACATAAAAAATGTCACATGCGCGGCACATGTTTTATTTTAATCAGAGTGAACATTATGTGGTGTGGTACACTGTATGTTGTGTGATCCTTCGTGCGCGTGTATTGATTTTGGCTACTTTGACTATAGTTTGACTATGACTCAATCCGATGGTTGTTATTGTGTTGACTTGGTTTGACTGAAGTGCATGGTTATTAATGTGTACTGCGCACTTAGTGGACCTAGTCAGATTGATATTCACACCCTCATGCCTTAAGCCCAAACCATTTTTGAACTCATTTTTTACTAGGCATGCACCCCTATTCATTTTTGCATTACATTTTATTTTCTATTTTTGCTACACGTTTTCTTTTTAATTTTTAAAAATACTAAATAGCATCATAAAATTCCACAAAAATTCATGAGCCTTCTTAAAGCATTTAGAAAATTTTTCATGATTTTGTTTCTTGATTTTATGACCTTTTTGCCCCTGTTCTATATTTTTCTTTGAATTTCTTTGATGTGCATTCTTAATATGGTACATGATCTTGTTTAATTTTGTTCTTGATCATTAAAAATTGTTTTGATGTTCTTCTTTTTGCATTGAGTCATTATCATCTTGAGGTATGTTAAGTGTTTTTATTTGATTTTTTAGGTTAGTTTATGGCATGTTTGGTGTTCATTTTTGTGCTACTTTGTATGATATGTCTATTTGACCTAAGTGCATTGTTTGACATCATTTTGCCTTGGTTTCTTGCATGCTACTTTGGTATGTGATTCATATCTGATTTGTGAACTTCAATACCATGTTTTCATAATTTTCATGAGGCCATCTAATTTTTGTTTAATGCATTACCTTTGAAGCATAATAGCATGTCATATCATCTCAATATTGGTGCATGTTTACATGACTTCTTTTGTACATAATGGCATGATCATTTGCATATTTGGTGAACCATTCACTTGACATTATAGGTCATTGGTACATATTATATGTCATCCTTGCATGTTGACTTTCATTTAAACCTTGTGCACCTTTAACATGTGGTGTTTGTACTTGTATTTTCTTTTGAACTTCCATTTCAATTCTACTTCTTCTATCACTTCTTAAATGTCTTGATGTGCTTCATGAATACTTGTGAGAGGTTTGTGAATCATTTTTAATTTCATTTCAATTCTGATCCATGGATTACATGTTCCATTTATGCATATTTCTTTTTTTTCCCTTCATCTTTCATTCTCCCTTTTCTTATGGTGGCATGTTCTAATGCCATGGATGATGTTTGTTGCCTATCCACTTGGACTTGCATGATAATAACCATTTGTTTTCCATATGATGTACATTCTGGTTGTGGTTCTAGGAGTTGATTTCTCATTTAATTCTTTTGAGTTTTATGATGCATTACATGTTCTTTTACTTCTTATACTTCTTATACATGTTTACTAACCATGTAGGGGCTTTGGTAAGTTTCAATTGAGTGTGGATAAGGAATCCACATTCAACTTCTATCCTTTCTCTTTTACAATTCCATTTTATGTTTTGTTAAGCACTTATGTGCTTTCTTTTAATAACTCATCACTTCCCTTTGGGAATTACAATTCATCTTCTTCTTTAGAAGTGAATTGTTTAATTCCTTCTTTCTTTAGACTTTAGGTTGAAACCTCACAGACCATTAGAATCACTCCCTTTAATCTTCAATTAGGATTGAGTCTTAGTCCACATAGATTTTACCTTTCTTCTCTCTTGAGTCTCTCTTCTCATCTCTCAAAGAAAATTCAAAACATATAATAAAGGTAGGCATTTATTGCATTTAGGCCTTTCATATAAAGAAAAGATTATAAGGGGTCTTCTCTTGTAATCTTAGAATGTGGAGCATATAGCCCATCTTGGGTCAATGTGTTAAACATTTGATCTTGTATGAGGGACTTAAATGCAATGCTTGTTGAAGGTACAAATAATAAAAAACACTTCTTCATTTCATAATCAACAAAAACACTTAATAAACACAAGTATGCTAGTGTGTTTGAACCTTGACAATTGGAACTAAGTGTGGGGGTCTTCTTCGCTCTTAGTGTGTCTTCTTGCTCATTCCATCTTGGAATGTGAGAATGTACACATTCCAATAACTAAGATTCAGATACACTATCATATACAAACAAATGGAAAAAAACTCTTAAAAGACAAAAACAAACAATAACGTCTTTTCCTTCGGGAATTCTTTTCTCATCTCATTCATTCTCAACGTACGAACGTGCTCCTACTCGTTCTCTTGCAAGATGGTAACGCACTCGTACCAGCGAGCCTGCAACACCTGAGCTAGAACGTAAGCCGTTCTCTAAAAAACACAAACAACTTTCCCTTAGGTGAGGGGAACTACGTCGCTCTGATTCTCATGATCCCGATGAGATACGTAGGTAGTGGGGTAGGGCCCATGCGAGCACTTCTTTTATTTTCCCTACATTTGTTTCTCGTTCCTTTTCCATTCTTTCTCCTTTCTTTCCTCCAGTTCCTTTTCCAGTATTCTTTTCTATCACCCTTTGTTCGAGCAAGCAAGCGTGGATCCCATCGGGTACGATGGACGTGTGGGGGTGCTAATACCTTCCCTGCGCGTAACCGACTCCCGAACCCAGTTCTTTTGGTCGCGAGACCATGCTTTTACCTTCCTTCAGGTTTATGCGGTGTTTCCTTTCCCTCTCATGGGATAAATACACATTGCTGGCGACTCTGTTCGGTGCCACTTTCGCGTTTGTACTAGGATGAAAATCCCGGGAGCGACACATATCCTCCGGGATATAGTTAACAGGCATGCCCCAAGGACGATCTTTCGGCATCTGATACCTAGGATCATACTTTTCTATGATGGGCGTTGAGGTAATCTCTGAGATCACAGTTCTTTGTAGCTGAGCTTCTGCCATGGGTTGCATGTCGTTACGAAGCTTTCTCATATCCTCTCTCAGAGCGTCGATCTCTTCTTTCAACTCTCTGTTTTCTTCCTCAAGATCATCCATCTTTTTCTGACGATTGGCCCGAGTATTATACGAATGAGACAGTTTGACTCTAGAATCGAGACACAAACGTGAGATTCGTAGGGAAGAAGAATACGCGATGTGAGAATGATGAATGCAATGATTATATTAATTGTTGTTTTTTTGGTTTAATCAAAATAAACTTCGACAATTAGATTGCAAATATCAAACACTGGGGAAACCCCTTTTTATTGAATTCCAAAGGATTACAGAAATGGAAATACAGTAGATTACAAAGTGCAGAAACAGAAACCTAAACTAATGGGTCCCGAGTCCTCTTCTTTGACCGGGGCTCTTGGGCCGTTGTCGGGTTGTCATTCCTTTTCCAAGTGAAAGGAGTGAGCAAATTCCTTTGGTCATCTTGATTCTCTACAGCATGCTGCTCCAAAATTTCAATCAGAGCATCTTTCTCTTTTAGTAGTTGCTGTATTTGGATACACTCTACGTCGAGGGTGCGGTACTTGTTCTTCCAAGATCTTCTTTCCTTTTGAACTTTGTTGAGAGTAACCTGAAGCTTTTCAGTTTCCGTCATGAAGTACATGACAGTTTCCCTCGGTGGAAGAATTCCGTAACGAGGATAAGGCATTTTTAGCTTGAGAGCTCTGGATTGTACCCAATGGAGATAAGGCTCCACCGAGACACAGTCCGGTTTTCCCAGAGACTCTCGTCCTTTCTTATGAAACTGTTTCCAAGCTTGCACTATTTCCATCTTTAGTGCTCTGTCATTTTCTCCTTCTTTGAAGAAAAGACCTTCCAGATGAACACCCAGTGGGATGTGTCTCATCGGGTATCCAAATTGACGAAGAACCAATATTGGATGATAGTTGATTCCTCCTTTAGTTCCTATGAGGGGTACGCTGGGGAAGTTTCCACAACGGTCAATGATTCTGATTCCCTCATAAATCCTATTACACCAATCTATATCAGAATTGGTGAGAGACATGATCTTCTGCGACCAACGTAAGACACTCTTGCAATCCCAAAAAGCTGCAGACTTGGGCAAGTGAGAGATAAACCATTTGTAAAGCAAAGGTACACATCATGTGATCTCCCCTCCGCTGTACAAATTTCCCGAGTGTACAGAATGATACGCATCTGCAAGCAAAGTCGGCACAGGGTTTCCAATGAGAAAAACCTTAATAGCGTTGATATCGACGAAGTTATTGATGTTGGGAAACAAAAATAACCCGTAGGTGAGAAAGACAAAGATGCTTTCAAAAGCAGTCCCGTTCCCTATACTAGCGAAGTATAGAGCCTTTTTTGTCAAGAACTGGGCTGGCAAACCTTGGATGCCACCCTTAGTGGTCATGTGAGTCCTGACCTCAGACTCGTCCAAATGAATTGCTATTGCAATAGTCTAGTTCTTTGGAATTTCTTCCAGTCTAGAAAATGGAGCTCGATCTGTAATGTGTAGATCAATCAGATGAGAATACTCCTCCAGCGTTGGTGATAGCTGGTAATCCAGGAATGTGAAACAGTGATAAACCGGATCGTAGAACTGAATGAGCGCGTCCATGATCCCCTTAATCACATGGACTCTTAACAGTGGTAGCAAACCACCGTGCTTGGCTCTAAAAGCCTCTGGGTTAACGATCATGCTTGCTAACCTTCTCAAATCCCCTAGTTTTGGAACCTTAAAGGTATACTGACGAGTTCTCCTTCTACCGAAATCCATTAGCGTAATCTTTTTCTCTGATATTTGCAATCACAGTCTTAGTTTAATTTGAAAAACAGAGAGACTAGAAGAGAAGTTTTTTGAATGTTTTAATGTTTTATTAAATGGATGCATGAATGCAGCACACAAAAACATAGAAAAAACATGGGGTCAGAGGGTCGTTGTCATGAAGTCAAGGCTCTACCCATCCCCAAAGGTTTATACTAGGGTGATTTTTGTACCTGTACTCATTATCATCAGCTCCTCCCAGGAAGGCAGACAACAAGCGGATCGCCAGCGAGTTGTGTGCAATCTTAGAGTAAGTGCTATTCACCGAGAATAGATCACCAGCCTCAAATGAGGGTAGTATCGCGTAACAGCTATTTCCGATAGCTTCCGCACTACGAAAGGGTTTGCCTTTTCTAGGTGTATACTCATTCTCACCACATGCGGCATCACACGCATTCCCATTAGCAGAAAAATAAACACGTATAGCAATTAGGAAAAGCAGTATATATATTTGTCCTAAACATCCTAGACTTATAAAGCTATGAATCTTAAGTTCCTGACAGAAAATGGGTTCCCCGGCGGAAGCCCCAATTTGTGGTTTTCACATAAGTGAAGAGAAGGAAATCAGAAAAACAGAGACAGGCCCCACGGTGGGCGCCACTTTTCTGTAGCGAGCGATTTTGGACGCGGTTCTTAACGCTGGTTGCTCTCTGCGGTTGAGCTTAAAACTACTGGTCGATTCATTTTTTATCCTATTGTGAGCTGAATAAGGAAGGGAAATAGATGTCTCCAATTAACCCTGCTTGCATACTGAGTTTAAACAGCGGTCTGTTAGGTTACGAATGCTATCAATATGGGGGGCCTTGTACTGGTTATTTGTATTTTCGCCAATACTGTTTTCTTTCTTTTTTTACCTGGGCAGAAGGTTTCTGGCGGGGAATAAGGATTAGGATGTTAGGACTGATGCTTTTGAATTACTGCTTTTGATTGATGGAGATATGGGATTTGGGTTTTTTGTTGATTGCGCTCGCTAAGATCTTTTCTTTCGATCTTATGCCTACGTATTCCCGTTTACCGAAACAGGGAAATCAGAGCGTTCGTAGTTCCTCCTATTCTATGGGAGGAAATGGGTGTTTTGGTGTCTTGTTCAAAGCCCAAGACGTGAAGCGAAAGGTAGTTTGTATCTTGTTCAAAGCCCAAGATGTGAAGCTGAAAGGTCTATTTGTGTCTTGTTCAAAGCCCAAGACGTGAAGCTGAAGTACCTCGACTTTTAGAGAGAATTTGTCATCTCTAAAGAGGGGGAAGGATAATTACTTTAACTGGGATACGCGGATCCGAGCAATGCCATAATTTCCGAAGAAAGGGTTTTAACCTGAAGGAGAAGACTTTAACTCAGTGTAGAGCAATGCCATCTTTCCTTAGGAATTTCTCATGCTAAAAGAGGGACAGTGGCATGGATATAGATGATCCAGAGGCTTGCCGCTTACAGCAATTAGATGAACGGAAAGGAGTTGTTGATGTTTGTGTACTGTGAACGAGGCACAGCTTTGATGCCAAAAGGTTAATTGGATCAACCAGTGGTTTTCTTATACAAAGCCTAAGAGGAGGCTAATTTCCGCTAGGAAAATCATTATACAAAGCCTAAGAGGAGGCTATCTTGTGTCTCGTACAAAGCCCGAGAGAGAGGCTAAAAGATTTTGACCCGACGATAGAGTCTTTGTGTCTCGTACGAAGCCCGAGATAGAGGCTATTGTTTGTTTGACTCTACGAGGGAGTCTTTGATACTCAACAAGAGAGTGTTTTTGTATCTCGTACGAAGCCCGGGATGGAGGCTAAAGGTTTGTTTCAGTTGAGTGACAGATCCAATATACTGATTTTAAAAGAGAAAATCAGTTCTTATATGAGCAACACTGTACTTAGGGATTTGATTTGAGGATCAGGGATATTTCCTTCTCTTTGAGGAAACGGGAAATCCAAAGGGTATTGAGACTGTCCGAGTCTGCGGGTTTCCTTCCTATTTAACGAAGGGGGTCACTTGAGAATGTCTTTGAGACTCAAGGAAGTTAGACTGTCCAAGTCTAGAGTTTTTTTCTTTTGTACTATGCTTTGAGAAACAGTAGTAGACTCTATGAAAGGACTGTTCTATGAGGATGACTAGGTTCTGTTCCTATACCTCTAGGAGGTCGTCGGGACAATTTGTATGAAGCCCAAGAGGAGGCTGGAAACTTTTAAGAAGCCGACAGGTCCTTGTACGAAGCCCAAGAGGAGGCTATCATTCCCGAAGGAAGAGATCATTATACGAAGCCTAAGAGGAGGCTGTGAATACTTCTAAGAAGCCGTAGTGTCCTTGAATAATGCCCAAGAGGAGGCCGATGCCTTTAAGAAGCCCGTGGGTCTATCATCTCCTTTCCATTAGGAGAGATAACTCTTTTAAAGATAAAAAACCACTGGTAAACGTGCGAGGTTTACTATCCAGCGACTTTTAGCTTTTAAAGAGGGTTCCTTAGTTAAGGTCCAAGATTATGACCGTAGTGGGTACCCAAACCCCGAGACATTCAAGGCAAGCTATCCACAAGGAATAGATCAAGTCAGGAAAGTTCGAGAATTTGGAAGAAACTCAAAGATGCCATTCACGGAGAATACATTCATCTTGGGGAGTAGAGCTTCTTGACGATTCCTAAGGAGGACAGCCGAAGAGAAGACTGTATCTGGTGCTCCTATTGGGGATCTAGGCGTCTATTTCTACGAATAAATGAAACGGCGTCACCTAGTTCTAGACGTAGTTGCCGGGGAAACTCGAAATATCTATACTATTATTACACAGTAGATATGAGTTTATGAAAGGAGACTTACAGTGAAACAACCCCACAATACAGTTATATAATATGAAAGCAGTAAATGAAAGCGATAACCACTTACTCGGTTGTAGTGCTTCCATGCTTTTTGGTTAGTTGTTCAACAAAGAAAGATTGAAAACAACAGTATATTCAAAATCAAAGGAGAAAGTGCTTTGAAAAAGAAAGATTTGGGGCTTACAACTCAAGGAGAGGCCCAGGGTTTTATCAGTGAGCACACTGTTTGACTTTGTACAGCGGGACTTATACAAGTGACTGGGGCCCAAAAAGGTTTTCTGTACAAAGGGATGGGTCTTACACACTCTCAAGAGGCCCAAAAAAGGTTTAAATAAAAAATAGTGGGGCTTATAACACGAGGGTAGGCCCAAATGATTTTTCGTTTAAAAATGGCGATCGCGCCGAGGTTTTCTTTTAACGCAGAGGGACTTATACAATAAGTGAGGCCCAAAATGTTTTGGTTAAAAGGGGGATTGGGTCTTACACTCTAATAGAGGCCCAAAGTGTTTTGAATGGGTCTTATAGCTCAAGGAGAGGCCCAGATGATTTTTATTTTTAAACGGCCGACGATCGCGCCGTTTACTTGTACAGAGGGACTTATACAATGAGTGAGGCCCAAAAAAGTTTTTGTACAAGGGGGGATGGGTCTTACACTCTCTCAAAAGGCCCAAAAAGTTTTTAAAGAAAAGAAATGGGTCTTACTACTCGAGGGTAGGCCCAGATGATTTTTGAAAAGGCGACGATCGCGTCGTTTGTTTTTTGACGGTATCGGGACTTATACAATAAGTGAGGCCCAAAAATGATTTGGTCAAAAAAAGGATTGGGTCTTACACTCTAATAGAGGCCCAAAGTGTTTTGAAAGTGATTTATGAGGGTTGAATTAATCCAAAACCCTAATTTGTTTTCAAAATGTATTTAATTGAATAAAAATTCAATTAAAATGATCAAAAATTGTTTAACACATGGAAAACAAATTGTGATCTTGGATTAATGCTTCAAAAATTAAGTATTGACCTACAAAATAATTAGAAAGCATTAAAAGTTGCAAAATCAATGTAGAAAAAATATTTAAAATGCCAAAAACAATCAAAATATTAATTCTTTACAAAAATATCAATTATATGAAATAAATAATATTTTTGGGATTTTTTGTGAAAATAAAATATTTTAACATTTTTGTGAATTATTAAAAAAAGAATCAACTCAAAATCATTAAAACTCAGAGAGAAATTAATTTTTGAATCAATTAAACAAAATCACAAAATTCAAATATTTGAATTTCTAAAAATGGCGCCAAGAACAAGCTGAAGAACACGCGCGTGTTCTTGGTTTCTCAGATTTGCATTTTCTATCCAATCTCCATGAATACGTAATCATATCATGCAATCCACATATCATTATGCTCGCCTCAACCTCACGATCATGTCTATGTACTTTAATTTCATTTAAATTAAACATACAACAAGAAATCACGAAGAGACCTCAAGAACCCTAATTTTTGCATGAAGGCTAGGATTTTTGATACACGATTCAAACAATGCAATTAATTAAGGGAAAACATTCCATGCATGATTATGAACATATGGCCAAATTATTGTGCGAGGAAATATGCATAGATTGAGAGATGACCAAGTATGTGCTTACCTCCAAGTCGTGACAGCAAGTTCAAAGTGATTTTTGATTTGGAGGTGTTACAGATGAGTGGTGATGATCTGAACAGCTTCCCTACACCCTATGGATTGTGTTTGGATGGTTGGACTTGATTGAAATTGGCTGGATCATTTTATGGTACCTCAGCTGCACTTTGGTTAAAACCTTGAGCAACCAGCTGGTGATTTCATGAAATTGATGTTTCAGAAGTTATCTAAGTGTTTGATCAGCTCATATATGATGTATGTGAGGTGTGTGAGTGATTGGTTTGATTGGAATTGCTCTCAAACTCAAAACCCGATAGTGACTTGCCTTAGAAGGCAAAATTGGAGTGAAAGAAGAGATTTTAAGGAAAGCATCTGTTAGATGGCTTTGGTGTACTCAAACTGACCACAATTGAGCTCTATTTATAGTAGAGCAAGTTTGTTTTGCAAGGAATAGTGCATGGCAGCTGGTAAGTAGGTTTGGCCAATGTTGGCAAATGAAAATCCAAGTCTCCTCTAGCGATTGACTAGAGGTTAGGGCACAGAGCTTTGGTTCCCTTGGTCTTGGATAAGTCTTGACTGATTTCAGATGAGAATGGCTCAGTCCATGCCACCTTGATGGTTTCATTGAATGCCTCATTCCAAATTTGAAGTCTTGTCCCTATTTTGGCCATTCTAGGTTCAACATGCTATTTCTTGTTCCATGGACTTTGGAGGCTTGGCTCAGTGATTGTCCCCTTTAGATTCAATCCTCTGAGGTGTCCAAGTGGATAGGAGCAATTGAATTTGGATGATTTTGGCAAATCGACCAAAGTTGCAAATTCTGCCTTGCCTTGACAGATTTCAGCAAGGCAACTTGGCAATGTTGTATCTCATGGTGTAGGTTGAATTTGGCAATGTTCTTGGCCATTTTGGAAAGCTCTTACATGATACAACAACTGTTTGAACAAGTTTGGTTTTGATCTCTTTTGATTCCAAGTGAAAAATCCCCCTACATTTGGCAAAAAGTGAGGCAGAATCTGACTTAGTGAAAATTTCACTAAGTGTTGGAAAAAGTGACATTCTCACTTTTCAGCCACTTTGATCACTCCATAACTCAAAATCCTTAATGAATTGGAATGACTTGTAGTTGAAGTTTTTGTAGGTGATAATGAGGGCTACAAATCCATCTTTGGATGAGAAAAAATGGCCTTGTGGTTTAGGAGTTATGGTCCTCCAAAGTTGGTACCTTTGCCACTTTATTTTTAACTTAGAAAAATTTCTAAGTTTTATGGTTACCCCTTTTACAAGTTATCTCACTTTTCTTGATTTTTCTTGATGAATGATGATTTAAATCATACATTAACATCATTTTAGGGTTAAAAATCCATTTTGGTGAAAAATCTCAAAAAGTCAAAGTTGACTTTTGTGCACAGTTGACTTTTTATCAGATGAATTCCAAACTGTGCAATTCTTCAGGAAATCATGTCCTTGACCTAAATCAAACTTGATGGACATGTTCCATGGGTGTCATAGGGTATATTCAATCATGTATTAGGGTTTGGGAGCATGTCTTGGTCAAAAGTCAAAGTTACAGTTGACTTTTCTCTTAAAACCCTAATTGTGGTGCAGATGAAATTGAGACTTGTTGCTCAAGCTTCTTGGATCAATCCATTGTTCCAAATGGATCAATATGGTATATTAGAGACCCTCAAATCATGTCTTGAGGTCTTGGCTCATGGTTTGTCCCAAAAGTCAACTTAGGGGTGAATTAGGTCAAGAAACCCTAATTCCTGATTTTTGATGAATGCATCCCCTGAGGTAAAATTGACTTGATGCATGGGTTCATGAGGTTCCATGAAGTATATTAGGTTATGTTTTGGATCATTGCCTTGTGCCCAGATGAAAATTTCCATCTGGAGGCCCTGGTCGATCAAAACCCTAATTTGGTGACACTGGCGATCTTGAGACTTGATCCACCTAGAAGGGAGCAGCCTTGTGCTTAATCCTTGAAGTGGGAGTCCTTTTTGATCCATTGTGGATGTTTGAGAGATTAGACAAGTTGAAGATCATGTCATTTCTTGATTGATCCTTTGTCTAAAGCTCAGAGAGGGCTTGAAACCCTAATTTTGATTGTATTGGATGCTCACCCATCTTTGGGGAGACTGATGAAGCATGATGGTTCATCCACATTGTGATGATGATTTTCACAATGATGGGAAATCTAAGTGGTCAAAATTTGGGGTATTACAGATGCCCCTATTTAATCTTCTTGGACCCGAATGTGTGAATGACGAAGGGATTCGGGCATTCGGGGTGCAAGAGGATTAAATATCGGAACACCCAAAATTTTGATGACGGTTATGAATGGTAGCTTACACATTCATCTTCTTTAGCTAAGCAATGATGCTTAGAAAAGGTAAACTTCCCCTCGATCCTGGTCTCCTACCAAGGAACTGGTCTTAGTTTCTGATTTAAACTTCCCCTCGTTCTTGGTTTCCTACCAAGGAACTGGTCTTAGTTTCTGATTTAAACTTCCCCTTGATCCTAGTTTCCTACCAAGGAACTGGTCTAAGTTGAAATAAACCTCCCCTCGATCCTAGTTTCCTACCAAGGAACTGGTCTTAGTTTCTGATTTAAACTTCCCCTCGTTCTTGGTTTCCTACCAAGGAACTGGTCTTAGTTTCTTTTGTCAATAAACTTTACTGACAAGGGACGCTATTCGTAGCGGCTTTCCTTCAAACTTCTAGCCGAATTTTCCTGGGGAGATGCCATTTGAGTGGAAAAAGTTTCGATGTCAGACTTGCTGGGGAACCCATTCGTCTGAGTTGTAGAGGTACACAAACTTCTCTGTTTTGGAGACGCCATTTGTCGATTCTACTGGGGAAAGCGAGTCTCTTGAGAGACTGTTTTCGTTTGGGGTTACATCATACTTTTCTTGGGATCTTCCCATAGAAATGCCATATGATGGGATCCAATTTTGAGGTGCCAATGACCTTCTCATCAGTGGTTTTTCGGAGCAAAACTGGCGTGCTGCCGAATCTCTGATCACGAGGCTTTCTCTGTGGATTTTCCTTAATCCGGGAAAGCAAGGATATCATCTTCCATGGCGAAGAGTGATGCTTATTGAAAGTTTTCTCTGGCTTTTCAGAGGTTCAAGTTATCAAAGTGGTCAAGGACCAACTTCTTTCCAGAATTAAACTGGAAGCGAGGTTGTTCAGACACCGTATTTCCTGACGAGGCAAGAACTGACAACTCGATTGAGAGGACTTCTACCACTAGGGGACAGGACCGACTAGAGTGATAGTGATGCAATATGAAATGTAAATGTAAATAAAAAATGCATGATGTATGTATGTATATGCTGATAAAACAGACGCGACATACAGACTAAGAGATGAACACAATTGGATACTCGGCCATCGCGGGGCGAAGAAGTACCGTTGATTCAAAATAGAAATTCCACCTTGCTTAGGAGAGATAGTCCCGTTGGGAGCTATGTTGATCGGGCTTAGGAGATGAGAAATCGGCCGAGGATGTCAGCCGAAACAAGGTCTCTGACACAGTTGATCCCTTCATTCAGGCGAACTGGTTTAGAAGGGGTACTTTGGTTCTGCACTTTGAAGTTCGCTTACTTCGGGAGAAGCGATCGATGTTCTTCTGATGTTCAACAGTCAAAAGAAATGCCATCTTTAATTTAAAAGCAGAAAAAGTTTAACAAGTAAATTTATTTTTGTTTTATTTCAAGAATCGCTGATTAAGTTTAAACAACGTCGTTCTGTAAAGCTAAAACAAGTAAAGGATTACAAACAAAAGCACAAGGGCTCAAATTTTATTGATAAGATGGAGATCAGCCAAACGCGTGATTCCAAAGAGTATATACAAAGTTAGAAAATGGTAATTTACAGGGAAAAGGGCTATGTTGAAACATAACGACCACTATCCTTCTACCAACTTTGAGTTCGGGACATCCTGAGCTTCCGTCGAAGATGACCTTTGACTGGAGTTTTCTGACAGATGATGCTGTAACTGCTGCTGAGGGACTTGCCTCTGTTGAACATAGTTACTTGCCATTATCCCTAATTTTTGCCTGGATTGTACTATGAGATTTCCAATCCATCGGGATGATTTTTTTTCATGTCTCTAACTTTTTCCTGGACCGCCCTTTCGGGTTTTCAATCCACCGAGACGTTTTTTTTTTTAGTTTTAGGCGAAGTATTTCTTGACTACATCAACATTCGTGGGGTAGGAAAATTCCTCTCCGTCCATGGTTGCAAGTCTCAAGGCGCCGCCTGAGAAAGCTTTCGTGACCACATAGGGGCCATCATAATTTAGGGTCCATTTGCCCCGGGAATCAGTGAGAAATGATTGTATCTTCTTGAGCACAAGGTCTCCTTTCCTGAAGACACGAGGTCAGACCTTTTTGTCGAACGCCCTCTTCATTCTCTGTTGATACAACTGACCGTGGCATAGTGCCGTGATTCGCTTCTCTTCGATCAGGTTCAGTTCGTCGTGTCGACTTTGACACCATTCAGCTTCGGTGAGCTTAGCTTCCATCAATACTCGGATTGATGGGATCTCTATTTCTATGGGGAGCACTGCTTCCATGCCATATACTAGAGAGAAAGGGGTTGCCCCTGTTGAAGTGCGGACAGATGTTCGGTAACCGTGAAGAGCAAAGGGTAGCATTTCGTGCCAATCTTTATAGGTTACAACCATCTTTTGAACAATCTTCTTTATGTTCTTGTTAGCCGCTTCTACCGCTCCGTTCATCTTGGGTCGGTAGGGAGATGAGTTATGGTGTTCGATCTTGAACTCTGCACACAACTCTTTCATCATCTTATTGTTCAAGTTAGATCCATTATCAGTAATGATCTCGCTTGGAACACCATAACGGCAGATGATATTGTTTTTGATAAATCGGACCACCACTTGTCGGGTTACATTGGCGAATGACGCTGCTTCGACCCACTTGGTGAAATAATCAATGGCTACCAGGATGAACCGATGTCCGTTTGAAGCCTTGGGCTCAATCATACCAATCATGTCGATTCCCCATATGGAAAAAGGCCACAGGGAAGAAAGAACTTTGAGATGTGATGGTGGTACATGAATTTTGTCGGAATATATCTGACACTTGTGACACCTCCTCATGTACTTGTAGCAGTCGGATTCCATTGTCAACCAATAATACCCTGCTCTGAGAATTTTTCTCGCCATTGTGTGTCCGTTGGCATGAGTGCCAAAGGATCCTTCATGAATTTCTTTCATGAGCATGTCTGCTTCTGGTCTGTCGACACATCGGAGCAAGACCATGTCAAAATTTCTCTTATAAAGAGTGTCACCGCTCAGGAAGAAGTTTCCAGCCAATCTTCTGAGGGTTTTCCTGTCTTTTGTGAGTGCCCCAGATGGGTACTCTTGTTTCTGAAGGAAGCATTTGATATCGTGATACCAAGGTCTGTCGTCTATAACTGCTTCAATCGCGAAGATGTAAGCGGGCCGTTCAAGGCGCATGATGTCGATCTTAGGTATGTCATTCCATCGACCTACACTAATCATGGAAGAGAGAGTGGCTAATGCATCAGCCATGTGATTCTCATCACGAGGGATGTGATGAAAGTCGACTCTGTTGAAGAAGGGTAACAACCTCCTTGCATAGTCTTTATAAGGAATTAATCCTGATTGGTATGTGTTCCAATCTCCTTTTATCGGGTTAATAACCAAGGCTGAATCGCCGTATACGTCCAAGTTTTTGATCCTTAAATCAATTGCTTCTTCGAGACCCATGATACATGCTTCGTATTCGGCCTCGTTGTTCGTACATTTGAACGTAAGTCTAGCAGTGAAAGGAATGTGGGAACCCTGAGGGGTAACAATGATTGTCCCAATTCCGTTTCCATAATGATTGACTGCTCCGTCAAAGATAAGTCCCCACTGGGAACTTGGTTCTGGCCCTTCACTGGGTAGCGGTTCATCGCAATCTTTCATCTTTAGATACATGACATCTTCGTCTGGGAAGTCAAACCCGATTGATTCTTGATCGTCAATTGGTTGATGAGCCAAATGATCGGCTAAAATACTTCCTTTAACGGCTTTCTAAGCATGGTACTCTATGTCATATTCTGATAGTAACATCTGCCAACGGGAAATCCTTCCCGTGAGAGCAGGTTTTTCAAAAACGTACTTGATTGGATCCATTTCGGAGACCAACCAAGTAGTATGACGAATCATGTACTGGCGAAGACGTTTGGCTGCCCAAGCCAAAGCGCAACAAGTTTTCTCAAGCATTGTGTACTGAGTCTCGCAGTCGGTGAATTTCTTGCTTAGATAGTAAATGGCAGACTCTTTCCTTTTGGTTTCGTCTTGTTGGCCAAGTACACACCCCATTGAGTCCTCTAGAACTGTGAGGTAAATGATCAGTGGTCTTCCTTCCACTGGAGGTGATAGAATCAGAGGATTCAACAGATATTCCTTGATACTGTCGAAGGCGGTTTGGCAATCTTCTGACCAAACGCAATCCTGGTTCTTTTTGAGTAATTTGAAAATCGGCGCACATGTCGCGGTCATAAGGAATATGAATCTGGAGATGTAGTTCAAACGTCCCAGGAATCCTCTGACTTGTTTTTCAGTTTTCGGAGAAGGCATTTCTTGAATGGCCTTGACTTTGTCAGGATCAACTTCAATTCCTTTCTGGCTGAGGATGAACCCTAGTAGTTTCCCTGAACGGACACCGAAGGTGCACTTGTTAGGATTCAAGCGGAGCTTGAATTCTCTTAGATGTTCGGACAATTTTGACAGATGTTCAACGTGCTCATCCTCTGTTCTTGATTATGCAATCAAATCATCGACATATACCTCGATTTCTTTGTGTATCATGTCATGAAACAGAGTAGTCATGGCCCTTTGATAGGTTGCCCCGGCATTCTTCAAACCGAACGGCATTACCTTGTAACAAAAGGTACCCCATGGGGTAATGAACGAAGTTTTCTCCATGTCTTTCGGTGCCATCTTGATCTGATTATAGCCCGAGAATCCATCCATGAAGGAGAATACTTTGAACTTTGCTGTGCTGTCAACCAGCATGTCAATGTGTGGTAAAGGAAAGTCGTCCTTTGGACTTGCCTTGTTTAGATCTCTGTAATCAACACACATTCTGACCTTTCCATCCTTTTTGGGAACGGGTACGATGTTGGCTAACCATTGAGGATATTCAGACGTAGCGAGGAAACCCGCGTCGATCTATTTTTGTACCTCCTCTTTGATTTTGATGGCCATGTCCGGGTGAGTCCGTCTCAACCTTTGCTTTACTGGCGGATATTCCGATCTTAGCGGTAAGTGATGTTCCACGATGCTGGTATCCTACCATGGCATATCCTGATAGGACCAAGCGAATACATCGGGGAATTCTTTGAGAAGCTTTATCAAACTTTCTTTGACAGTTGGACTGAGCAGTGCTCCGATCCTGATTTCTTTTCTCTCTTTTTCTGAACCCAAGTTCACCGTTTCCAACGGCTCTTTGTGAGGTTCAATGGACCTTTCCTCTTGTCTGAGTAGTCGGGAGATCTCTTCTGGAATTTCGTTGTCAACTTCTTCTTCAGCCTCGAATACCGAAAACTCAAAGTTGGGAGAAGGCATCGGATCGTATGTTTCAACGGGGTTTAAAACAAGCAATCTGCATGACGCGATTATTCGTGTTTAGAAGAGATAGAGAGAAATGCAAGTGTGTGCAGTGTATTTATTTTACTGCTTGTTTTTATTTTTGAATTGTTTTTTAGGATTACCATTTTCTGAAAAAGCAAAAAGAGAAAACAGCAATTAATGCGGAAATTACAGAACGACGTTATTTTATTAATGAACAAGTCGAATCTTGAAACTACAGCCCAATAAAACAAAACTCACTCGCTCTGGGCAAAGCGAAGAGGGAAATTTACAGAAAACGAGCCCTATCAAAATATCCGTTTCACCTGGGCAGGGTGAAAGGTTAAAGATGGCTGTTACTTTGACTGATGAACGACCTTCGGAACCTCGACATCAACCCACTGGCGGCGAACTCCTCGGTGAATCACAAAGTCTGGCACCTTCCTTGATTTGTCTTCAGAAATGACGCTGATTTCTGGTGGAGTAGGATCGTTGGAATCTGTCTCCCAAACAGAATTGTCGTAGGAGGATTCCTCTGTTGCATTTTGCATAGTATTGGAGCTCTCAGCTGTATCTCCCCATCCAGTTGACTGGATATCTTCGAGCCTGATACGAGAGCTTTCGGGAGCAGTGTACTTGACCATAAAGTCATATTTTCCACTTGGTTGTCCCAGAGTGTCCCAAACTTCTTTGGAACTGGAGGAGTCATCTCTCTCGATGACGTTGACCTCGGGAAAAGCATAGTTGATGAATTCTAATCCTGCAAACGTTGCGAATTCATCTTCATGTTGAGTAGTTTCCGAATGACCTGAGTGTTGATCCCATGACATGGCGGGGACACAGGTATTCTGTTCAATGATGGTCAGCTGATTTTCATTGTTCGGCTGACTCTCTTGCCCCAAATCTCCTGGATAAGGTTGCCACATTAGCAGACCATCCATTGGGCCATAGTAATTGTGATCAAAGTTTTCTTTCATCAGAGTGTCTTCCTCTAATGAATTTGGTGGAGCACGGCATCCTTCCGGATCCCAATCTCCGTAGATCATTTCAACATCTAATCTTGGTATAAATCTCGGACTTTCTGTAGGAAAGCTAAAAGGCATAGGCACCTCTTCCTGAGACATATAGCCGTCCTTATTAAGATAGGACTTCCATTCTTCATCTGCGTCAGAGGGATCTTCCTCATTGATAGCATGAACTGTCTGAGACACTGGGTGAAGAAAACGTCCACTGTGGAAGAAGTTTTGAAGGGGATGAAGACTTTCATCGTTGGCGGCTGTCTGAGTACATGTCGCAGAAAAACCAAGACCCTTCTTTGTTTTATTATCAATAGGAATGACAAGCCGTCCCCATCCTTTTGTATCGGTACTCTCGACCGCTTTGATAGCATCTTTGTATGAAGAAATTGAAGTTCCTTCTTTGAACTAATCGTTCTTGCTCACCGATAGTGCTTGGAACTGAGTTCCAATAACCTCCTCGGGTTCTACACAAGTAGATGATGATAGGTTACTCACAAGCAAGGCTTGTTCCCCACAAACCATGACAAGTTGATCGTTCTGAACGAACTTTAGCTTTTGGTGGAGGGTTGAAGTAACCGCTCCAGCCTGATGTATCCAAGGTCTTCCTAATAAACAACTGTATGTTGCCCGGATGTCCATGACCTGGAAAGTGATTTGGAAAGTGTGAGGACCAATAGTTATGGGAAGATCAACTTCGCCGATAACTATTTTTCTGGATCCGTCGAATGCTTTGACGATGACCTCGCTGA
This sequence comes from Lathyrus tuberosus, assembly GCA_022829125.1. Taxonomy (NCBI): domain Eukaryota; kingdom Viridiplantae; phylum Streptophyta; class Magnoliopsida; order Fabales; family Fabaceae; genus Lathyrus; species Lathyrus tuberosus. The sequence continues at coordinate 415,595 of JALAZF010000562.1, forward strand.
CTCTCATCGGAGGGCCCTTAAATGATAATTGCGTCAAAGTGGACTTCGGCATAACATTCAGGGTTGACCCTGTGTCTACCAGTACGCTGGCTAAAGCATCGCCCTGATAGTTAATTGTAATGTTGAGCGCCATGTTATGACGGCGACCCTCTTCAGGTAATTCCTCATCACTAAATCCCAAATTGTTGCAAGAAGTGATGTTAGAGACAATGCTATCGAATTGTCTGATTGTTACATCCTGTTCCACAAAGGCTTGCTCCAAGACTTTCTGTAGAGCCTCTCTGTGTGCTTCTGAACTGAGTAACAGTGATAATACTGAGATCTTTGAAGGAGTCTGTAACAGTTGATCAACAATGTTATATTCACTCCTTTGGATGAGCTTTAGCATCTCATCCTTGTCTTTTGAAAAGTCGGGATTACCAGATTGACTGACTGGTGGATCAGGAATTTCCGCCTGAAGTTCCTTTTCTTTGTTGGATTCTCCAACCCCTCGGTTGAAGATTTAACCGCTCCATGTTACACGACTGATGTCTGCAATATTCACGACGGAGGGTAATGGAATTCCCTTTCCATTCTCGATTATTGTTGAACCGTATTTGTAAGGGATTGCCTTAGCTGATTCATACGGTAGTGGCCCCGGTAGATAGATGACTATGGGAACCTTCTGATTTTTCTGACCATCATAAGTAACCTTGATCCGTTCCCGGTTGGGAACTTTAGATTCGTCAAGTAGAGGGATGATGGCAAAAACATCCCTGGTCCTGTGATGACCAGAGACCGTGACAACATCCTCAGCTTGCTCGGCAAGGTAGTTCGGCGACCAAATGATGGGTCCTGAACCTAGATATGGACAAATTTCTCCATGATCGACCTGACCCTGAAGAGCTGCTCTCACAAGGTAACACCCTTGGTTACTTTCCGAACAGACGCTACAACTGTCATAGTTGTGTGGTGGCACCTGGCCACGCCCACTTTGAATACAATGTGACCTCACTAGGTTACCTTCCATTGATCGGACATCCTGACTTTGACGACGAGTAGGATTCCTGTTATTGATACTAATCTGCTGAGTATCTTCGTCCATATAGATTGGCATCCACCAGTGATTTAACAAGTGCTGAAGTGCCTCCTGGACAAGGGTACAACCTCGATCGTTTTCGCAACCCGCTTTACAATTTTGATAGTCATGTGATATTAAGAATCCAAGTCGGACCTGCTCAGCATGTAACTCTACCAGGTTGGTATCCATTACGCGGATGTCGAAGATCTAAACCATGTTGATTTGATAGGAGTTCCTATCATGGTAGTCTTGGATCCATCCAAGATCCATATGACGCTGGAGGGCCTCTTGTATGAAAGAGCATCCCTGTTTGTTTACCGAGCAAATCAGACAGGAACTATAATCGTGCCGCGGCAGATTATGATACTGGCTTTGCCTTGAGTGCATCGCCACCAAGTTGACATTCATCGCACGGATGTCGTGGTTTTGAATGACGTTGGAATTCGTGTAAACCATGTTAACTCCACGAACTCGGTGCTCTTGGATCCATCCAAGATCCATTTGTTCCTGTAGAGCTGCTTGCACTACAGAACATCCTTGATTGTTTTTAGAGCAGACATCACACTGGTGATAGTTATGAGGTGGCACATGGCCATATCCACTCTGTCTACAATGCATCTTGACCAGATTGGTCCCCAATAAGAGTACATCGTGAATTTGATAGACATTGTTAGTCTCTTTCTCAATCAGATTGACTGCATCTTTCTCGCGTTGAGGCAGCGGGTTCGTAAGAACATTAGGATTCGTATCTTTGAAAGATAAGAGCCCGCTCCTAACAAGCTTTTGCACGTCAGATTGGAAATTGAGACAAGTCTCAATGTTATGCCCTGAACCTCCTTGATGATAAGGGCAAGTTTGATCCGCTTTAAACCAAAAAGGCGGATTTTCCAGAACTGTAAGAGGAGACTTAGTCTGGATGTGCCCCTTAGCCAGTAGTAACGGAAATAGTTCTGCGTACAACATGGGTATAGGATCAAACCCTGATGGTCGTGTTGTACGGTTGTTGTTATATGGAGGACGAGCCTGCTGAAGAGGCTGTTGTGTCCTTTGTTGGTCAGGTTGGCTCTGCACAACTTGAGGTTGATACATAGGAACAGGCGCGGGGCCGATAGCAGGAGTAACAGCTGCTACTGGCTGATAACGTCGCCTTTGCTTTCCGAGAGAGATATTCCCAATATCTTGCTCTTTTTTCTTAGGGAGAGCACTACCGTATTTTTTAGTACCGCTCGTGGATCCAGTTTCTTTTACTAAACGTCCTTCTCGGACGGCTTCCTCAAGACGTACGCCCATGCCGACCATTTCGGTGAAATCACTAGGCACACTGGCAACCATTCGGTCATAGTAAAATGAGCTTAAGGTCTTTAAGAAGATTTTTGTCATCTCTTTTTCCTCAAGAGGTGGACAAATTTGAGCGGCAATTTCACGCCACCTTTGAGCATACTCCTTAAAGGTTTGCTTTTCCTTTTGCGACATTTATCTGAGTTGATCTCTGTCGGGTGCCATGTCCAAATTGTATTTGTATTGTTGGACGAAGGCAGTACCAAGATCTCTGAATGTACTGATCGTAGTACAGTTTAAACCCATGTACCATTTGAGTGCGGCACCGGTTAAACTATCCTGAAAGTAGTGAATCAGTAGGTCCTGATTCTCCGTCTGAGCTGACATCCGCCGAGCGTACATCACCAGATGGCTCTGAGGGCAAGAGTTACCCTTATATTTTTCAAAGTCGGGCACTTGGAACTTGTGCGGGACTTTCACATTGGGGACCAAGCAGAGGTCTGCGACGTCCTTTCCAAATAGATCCTGACCGCGAATGGCTTGTAGCTCTTTCTGCATTTCCAAGAACTGTTCCTGGAATTCATCCATTCTGTCAAACATAGTTTCCTTCTTACCAGAAGGTGTCTGTGGAATCTTTCCTTCCGGGACAGTGTGCACCACAGGGGGTGGTACCGTGACTACGGCAGTAAGTCTTGGTGCCTCCCGAAGTTTGTAACCTTCAGGAGTCTTCAGTATGCCCCTAGCATCTTCGCTTTCCCGAAGTTTGTAACCTTCAGGCCCAGCAGCTTCTGTTGCTATTCCCTGATCTTCAGTGATCGGCGGAACATATCCTTCCGGGATATAGTTAACAGGCATGCCCCAAGGACGATCTTTCGGCATCTGATACCTAGGATCATACTTTTCTATGATGGGCATTGAGGTGATCTCTGAGATCACAGTTCTTTGTAGCTGAGCTTCTGCCATGGCTTGCATGTCGTTACAAAGCTTTCTCATATCCTCTCTCAGAGCGTCGATCTCTTCTTTCAACTCTCTATTTTCTTCCTCAAGATCATCCATCTTTTTCTGACGATTGGCCCGAGTATTATACGAATGAGACAGTTTGACTCTAGAATCGAGACACAAACGTGAGATTCGTAGGGAAGAAGAATACGCGATGTGAGAATGATGAATGCAATGATTATATTAATTGTTGTTTTTTTGGTTTAATCAAAATAAACTTCAACAATTAGATTGCAAATATCAAACACTGGGGAAACCCCTTTTTATTGAATTCCAAAGGATTACAGAAATGGAAATACAGTAGATTACAAAGTGCAGAAACAGAAACCTAAACTAATGGGTCCCGAGTCCTCTTCTTTGACCGGGGCTCTTGGGCCGTTGTCGGGTTGTCATTCCTTTGCCAAGTGAAAGGAGTGAGCAAATTCCTTTGGTCATCTTGATTCTCTACAGCATGCTGCTCCAAAATTTCAATCAGAGCATCTTTCTCTTTTAGTAGTTGCTGTATTTGGATACACTCTACGTCGAGGGTGCGGTACTTGTTCTTCCAAGATCTTCTTTCCTTTTGAACTTTGTTGAGAGTAACCTGAAGCTTTTCAGTTTCCGTCATGAAGTACATGACAGTTTCCCTCGGTGGAAGAATTCCGTAACGAGGATAAGGCATTTTTAGCTTGAGAGCTCTGGTTTGTACCCAATGGAGATAAGGCTCCACCGAGACACAGTCCGGTTTTCCCAGAGACTCTCGTCCTTTCTTATGAACCTGTTTCCAAGCTTGCACTATTTCCATCTTTAGTGCTCTGTCATTTTCTCCTTCTTTGAAGAAAAGACCTTCCAGATGAACACCCAGTGGGATGTGTCTCATCAGGTATCCAAATTGACGAAGAACCAATATCGGATGATAGTTGATTCCTCCTTTAGTTCCTATGAGGGGTACGCTGGGGAAGTTTCCACAACGGTCAATGATTCTGATTCCCTCATAAATCCTATTACACCAATCTATATCGGAATTGGTGAGAGACATGATCTTCTGCGACCAACGTAAGACACTCTTGCAATCCCAAAATGCAGCAGACTTGGGCAAGTGAGAGATAAACCATTTGTAAAGCAAAGGTACACAGCATGTGATCTCCCCTCCGCTGTACAAATTTCCCAAGTGTACAGAATGATACGCATCTGCAAGCAAAGTCGGCACAGGGTTTCCAATGAGAAAAACCTTAATAGCGTTGATATCGATGAAGTTATTGATGTTGGGAAACAAAAATAACCCGTAGGTGAGCAAGACAAAGATGCTTTCAAAAGCAGTCCTGTTCCCTATACTAGCGAAGTATAAAGCCTTTTTTGTCAAGAACTGGTTGGCAAACCTTGGATGCCACCCTTAGTGGTCATGTGAGTCCTGACCTCAGACTCGTCCAAATGAATTGCTATTGGAATAGTCTGATTCTTTGGAATTTCTTCTAGTCTAGAAAATGGAGCTCGATCTGTAATGTGTATATCAATCAGATGAGAATACTCCTCCAGCGTTGGTGATAGCTGGTAATCCGGGAATGTGAAACAGTGATAAACCGGATCGTAGAACTGAATGAGTGCGTCCATGATCCCCTTAATCACATGGACTCTTAACAGTGGTAGCAAACCACCGTGCTTGGCTCTAAAAGCCTCTGGGTTAACGATCATCCTTGCTAACCTTCTCAAATCCCCTAGTTTTGGAACCTTGAAGGTATACTGGCGAGTTCTCCTTCTACCAAAATCCATTAGCGTAATCTTTTTCTCTGATATTTGCAATCACAGTCTTAGTTTAATTTGAAAAATAGAGAGACTAGAAGAGAAGTTTTTTGAATGTTTTAATGTTTTATTAAATGGATGCATGAATGCAGCACACAAAAACATAGAAAAAACATGGGGTCAGAGGGTCGTTGTCATGAAGTCAAGGCTCTACCCATCCCCAAAGGTTTATACTAGGGTGATTTTTGTACCTGTACTCATTATCATCAGCTCCTCCCAGGAAGGCAGACAACAAGCGGATCGCCAGCGAGTTGTGTGCAATCTTAGAGTAAGTGCTATTCACCGAGAATAGATCACCAGCCTCAAATGAGGGTAGTATCGCGTAACAGCTATTTCCGATAGCTTCCGCACTACGAAATGGTTTGGCTTTTCTAGGTGTATACTTATTCTCACCACATGCGGAATCACACGCATTCCCATTAGCAGAAAAATAAACACGTATAGCAATTAGGAAAAACAGTATATATATTTGTCCTAAACATCCTAGACTTATAAAGCTATGAATCTTAAGTTCCTGACAGAAAATGGGTTCCCCGGCGGAAGCCCCAATCTGTGGTTTTCACATAAGTGAAGAGAACGAAATTAGAAAAACAGAGACCGGCCCCACGGTGGGCGCCACTTTTCTGTAGCGGACGATTTTGGACGCGGTTCTTAAGCGCTGGTCGCTCTCTGCGGTTGAGCTTAAAACTACAGGTCGATTCATTTTTTATCCTATTGTGAGCTGAATAAGGAAGGGAAATAGATGTCGCCAATTAACCCTGCTTGCATACTGAGTTTAAACAGCGGTCTGTTAGGTTACGGATGCTATCAATGTGGGGGGCCTTGTACTGGTTATTTGTATTTTCGCCAATACTGTTTTCTTTCTTTTTTTTACCTGGACAGAAGTTTTCTGGCGGGGAACAAGGATTAGGATGTTAGGACTGATGCTTTTGAATTACTGCTTTTGATTGATGGAGATATGGGATTTGGGTTTTTTGTTGATTGTGCTCGCTAAGATCTTTTCTTTCGATCTTATGCCTACGTATTCCCGTTTACCAAAACAGGGAAATCAGAGCGTTCGTAGTTCCTCCTATTCTATGGGAGGAAATGGGTGTTTTGGTGTCTTGTTCAAAGCCCAAGACGTGAAGCGAAAGGTAGTTTGTATCTTGTTCAAAGCCCAAGATGTGAGGCTGAAAGGTCTATTTGTGTCTTGTTCAAAGCCCAAGACGTGAAGCTGAAGGACCTCGACTTTTAGAGAGAATTTGTCATCTCTAAAGAGGGGGAAGGAGAATTACTTTAACTGGGATACGCGGATCCGAGCAATGCCATAATTTCCGAAAGGGTTTTAACCTGAAGGAGAAGACTTTAACTCAGTGTAGAGCAATGCCATCTTTCCTTGGGAATTTCTCATGCTAAAAGAGGGACAGTGGCATGGATATAGATGATCCAGAGGCTTACCGCTTACAACGATTAGATGAACGGAAAGGAGTTGTTGATGTTTGTGTACTGTGAACGAGGCACAACTTTGATGCTAAAAGGTTAATTGGATCAACCAGTGGTTTTCTTATACAAAGCCTAAGAGGAGGCTAATTTCCGCTAGGAAAATCATTATACAAAGCCTAAGAGGAGGCTATCTTGTGTCTCGTACAAAGCCCGAGAGAGAGGCTAAAAGATTTTGACCCGACGATAGAGTCTTTGTGTCTCGTACGAAGCCCGAGATAGAGGCTATTGTTTGTTTGACTCTACGAGGGAGTCTTTGATACTCAACAAGAGAGTGTTTTTGTATCTCGTACGAAGCCCGAGATGGAGGCTAAAGGTTTGTTTCAGTTGAGTGACAGATCCAATATACTGATTTTAAAAGAGAAAATCAGTTCTTATATGAGCAACACTGTACTCAGGGATTTGATTTGAGGATCAGGGATATTTCCTTCTCTTTGAGGAAACGGGAAATCCAAAGGGTATTGAGACTGTCCGAGTCTGCGGGTTTCCTTCCTATTTAACGAAGGGGGTCACTTGAGAATGTCTTTGAGACTCAAGGAAGTTAGACTGTCCAAGTCTAGAGTTTTTTTCTTTTGTACTATGCTTTGAGAAACAGTAGTAGACTCTATGAAAGGATTGTTCTATGAGGATGACTAGGTTCTGTTCCTATACCTCTAGGAGGTCGTCGGGACAATTTGTACGAAGCCCAAAAGGAGGCTGGAAACTTTTAAGAAGCCGACGGGTCCTTGTACGAAGCCCAAGAGGAGGCTATCATTCCCGAAGGAAGAGATCATTATACGAAGCCTAAGAGGAGGCTGTGAATACTTCTAAGAAGCCGTAGTGTCCTTGAATAATGCCCAAGAGGAGGCCGATGCCTTTAAGAAGCCCGTGGGTCTATCATCTCCTTTCCATTAGGAGAGATAACTCTTTTAAAGATAAAAAAACCACTGGTAAACGTGCGAGGTTTACTATCCAGCGACTTTTAGCTTTTAAAGAGGGTTCCTTAGTTAAGGTCCAAGATTATGATCGTAGTGGGTACCCAAACCCTGAGACATTCAAGGCAAGCTATCCACAAGGAATAGATCAAGTTAGGAAAGTTCCAGAATTTGGAAGAAACTCAAAGATGCCATTCACGGAGAATACATTCATCTTGGGGAGTAGAGCTTCTTGACGATTCCTAAGGAGGACAGCCGAAGAGAAGACTGTATCTGGTGCTCCTATTGGGGATCTAGGCGTCTATTTCTACGAATAAATGAAACGGCGTCACCTAGTTCTAGACGTAGTTGCCGGGGAAACTCGAAATATCTATACTATTATTACACAGTAGATATGAGTTTATGAAAGGAGACTTACAGTGAAACAGCCCCACAATACAGTTATATAATATGAAAGCAGTAAATGAAAGCGATAACCACTTACTCGGTTGTAGTGCTTCCATGCTGTTTGGTTAGTTGTTCAACAAAGAAAGATTGAAAACAACAGTATATTCAAAATCAAAGGAGAAAGTGCTTTGAAAAAGAAAGATTTGGGGCTTACAGCTCAAGGAGAGGCCCAGGGTTTTATCAGTGAGCACACTGTTTGACTTTTTACAGCGGGACTTATACAAGTGACTGGGGCCCAAAAAGGTTTTCTGTACAAAGGGATGGGTCTTACACACTCTCAAGAGGCCCAAAAAAGGTTTAAAGAAAAAAAAGTGGGGCTTATAACACGAGGGTAGACCCAAATGATTTTTCATTTAAAAATGGCGATCGCGCCGAGGTTTTCTTTTAACGCAGAGGGACTTATACAATAAGTGAGGCCCAAAATGTTTTGGTTAAAAGGGGGATTGGGTCTTACACTCTAATAGAGGCCCAAAGTGTTTTGAATGGGTCTTATAGCTAAAGGAGAGGCGCAGATGATTTTTATTTTTAAACGGGCGACGATCGCGCCGTTTACTTGTACAGAGGGACTTATACAATGAGTGAGGCCCAAAAAAGTTTTTGTACAAGGGGGGATGGGTCTTACACTCTCTCAAGAGGCCCAAAAAGTTTTTAAAGAAAAGAAATGGGTCTTACTACTCGAGGGTAGGCCCAGATGATTTTTGAAAAGGCGACGATCGCGCCGTTTGTTTTTTGACGGTATCGGGACTTATACAATAAGTGAGGCCCAAAAATGATTTGGTCAAAAAAAGGATTGGGTCTTACACTCTAATAGAGGCCCAAAGTGTTTTGAAAGTGATTTATGAGGGTTGAATTAATCCAAAACCCTAATTTGTTTTCAAAATGTATTTAATTGAATAAAAATTCAATTAAAATGATCAAAAATTGTTTAACACATGGAAAACAAATTGTGATCTTGGATTAATGCTTCAAAAATTAAGTATTGACCTACAAAATAATTAGAAAGCATTAAAAGTTGCAAAATCAATGTAGAAAAAATATTTAAAATGCCAAAAACAATCAAAATATTAATTCTTTACAAAAATATCAATTATATGAAATAAATAATATTTTTGGGATTTTTTGTGAAAATAAAATATTTTAACATTTTTGTGAATTATTAAAAAAAGAATCAACTCAAAATCATTAAAACTCAGAGAGAAATTAATTTTTGAATCAATTAAACAAAATCACAAAATTCAAATATTTGAATTTCTAAAAATGGCGCCAAGAACAAGCTGAAGAACACGCGCGTGTTCTTGGTTTCTCAGATTTGCATTTTCTATCCAATCTCCATGAATACGTAATCATATCATGCAATCCACATATCATTATGCTCGCCTCAACCTCACGATCATGTCTATGTACTTTAATTTCATTTAAATTAAACATACAACAAGAAATCACGAAGAGACCTCAAGAACCCTAATTTTTGCATGAAGGCTAGGATTTTTGATACACGATTCAAACAATGCAATTAATTGAGGGAAAACATTACATGCATGATTATGAACATATGGCCAAATTATTGTGCGAGGAAATATGCATAGATTGAGAGATGACCAAGTATGTGCTTACCTCCAAGTCGTGACAGCAAGTTCAAAGTGATTTTTGATTTGGAGGTGTTACAGATGAGTGGTGATGATCTGAACAGCTTCCCTACACCCTATGGATTGTGTTTGGATGGTTGGACTTGATTGAAATTGGCTGGATCATTTTATGGTACCTCAGCTGCACTTTGGTTAAAACCTTGAGCAACCAGCTGGTGATTTCATGAAATTGATGTTTCAGAAGTAATCTAAGTGTTTGATCAGCTCATATGTGATGTATGTGAGGTGTGTGAGTGATTGGTTTGATTGGAATTGCTCTCAAACTCAAAACCCGATAGTGACTTGCCTTAGAAGGCAAAATTGGAGTGAAAGAAGAGATTTTGAGGAAAGCATCTGTTAGATGGCTTTGGTGTACTCAAACTGACCACAATTGAGCTCTATTTATAGTAGAGCAAGTTTGTTTTGCAAGGAATAGTGCATGGCAGCTGGTAAGTAGGTTTGGCCAATGTTGGCAAATGAAAATCCAAGTCTCCTCTAGCGATTGACTAGAGGTTAGGGCACAGAGCTTTGGTTCCCTTGGTCTTGGATAAGTCTTGACTGATTTCAGATGAGAATGGCTCAGTCCATGCCACCTTGATGGTTTCATTGAATGCCTCATTCCAAATTTGAAGTCTTGTCCCTATTTTGGCCATTCTAGGTTCAACATGCTATTTCTTGTTCCATGGACTTTGGAGGCTTGGCTCAGTGATTGTCCCCTTTAGATTCAATCCTCTGAGGTGTCCAAGTGGATAGGAGCAATTGAATTTGGATGATTTTGGCAAATCGACCAAAGTTGCAAATTCTGCCTTGCCTTGACAGATTTCAGCAAGGCAACTTGGCAATGTTGTATCTCATGGTGTAGGTTGAATTTGGCAATGTTCTTGGCCATTTTGGAAAGCTCTTACATGATACAACAACTGTTTGAACAAGTTTGGTTTTGATCTCTTTTGATTCCAAGTGAAAAATCCCCCTACATTTGGCAAAAAGTGAGGCAGAATCTGACTTAGTGAAAATTTCACTAAGTGTTGGAAAAAGTGACATTTTCACTTTTCAGCCACTTTGATCACTCCATAACTCAAAATCCTTAATGAATTGGAATGACTTGTAGTTGAAGTTTTTGTAGGTGATAATGAGGGCTACAAAACCATCTTTGGATGAGAAAAAATGGCCTTGTGGTTTAGGAGTTATGGTCCTCCAAAGTTGGTACCTTTGCCACTTTATTTTTAACTTAGAAAAATTTCTAAGTTTTATGGTTACCCCTTTTACAAGTTATCTCACTTTTCTTGATTTTTCTTGATGAATGATGATTCAAATCATACATTAACATCATTTTAGGGTTAAAAATCCATTTTGGTGAAAAATCTCAAAAAGTCAAAGTTGACTTTTGTGCACAGTTGACTTTTTATCAGATGAATTCCAAACTGTGCAATTCTTCAGGAAATCATGTCCTTGACCTAAATCAAACTTGATGGACATGTTCCATGGGTGTCATAGGGTATATTCAATCATGTATTAGGGTTTGGGAGCATGTCTTGGTCAAAAGTCAAAGTTACAGTTGACTTTTCTCTTAAAACCCTAATTGTGGTGCAGATGAAATTGAGACTTGTTGCTCAAGCTTCTTGGATCAATCCATTGTTCCAAATGGATCAATATGGTATATTAGAGACCCTTAAATCATGCCTTGAGGTCTTGGCTCATGGTTTGTCCCAAAAGTCAACTTAGGGGTGAATTAGGTCAAGAAACCCTAATTCCTGATTTTTGATAAATGCATCCCCTGAGGCAAAATTGACTTGATGCATGGGTTCATAAGGTTCCATGAAGTATATTAGGTTATGTTTTGGATCATTGCCTTGTGCCCAGATGAAAATTTCCATCTGGAGGCCCTGGTCGATCAAAACCCTAATTTGGTGACACTGGCGATCTTGAGACTTGATCCACCTAGAAGGGAGCAGCCTTGTGCTTAATCCTTGAAGTGGGAGTCCTTTTTGATCCATTGTGGATGTTTGAGAGATTAGACAAGTTGAAGATCATGTCATTTCTTGATTGATCCTTTGTCTAAAGCTCAGAGAGGGCTTGAAACCCTAATTTTGATTGTATTGGATGCTCACCCATCTTTGGGGAGACTGATGAAGCATGATGGTTCATCCACATTGTGATGATGATTTTCACAATGATGGGAAATCTAAGTGGTCAAAATTTGGGGTATTACAATAACCACATATAGAATGGGTAATTGACAACTCCCCATTGTATAACCTGACCCCGGACTCCCCAATCTCTTTAAGCATTTGTTCAGTTAAACATTTGCGTGCAAGGTTAGTTTTAGATAGCTTCCCTTTCTTTCCAACTTCACATGATAAATAAGAAATCAAAAAGTAGCACCCCACCCCTACCATTGCGGTGAGGAGAAACCCATGGCGATAAGGTGGTCACGTCACCGACAAAAATCGCACGCTACAGTAAAATGGCGACTCTGCTGGGGAGTCATTTTATCTTTCTGTCTAGGACTACGATTAGAATTCCTAAGAGGTCTAGGTTGTTAGAAATTTTCTACATACTATATTATATATATTGCTTTTCCTACTTGATATCCGTGTTTATTTTTCTGTCAATGGGAATGCGATTGATACGCATGTGGAAAGTTTGAGAGAACCCTAAGATAAGTGATGGCATAGATGGGTGGACTTACAGGGAGTGATTCCCGAATTAGCGATCCTGGTAGACCATCAAATCAGGTGAGGGCCTGTGTGGCTACTATGTTGAACGACTAACGTCGTGAAAATAGACGCTATCCTAGTGCGGAACCCGTGACCCTGAGGATTTAGTAGACATTAACCATGTGACCATTTGGTAGTGCGGTAACTATCGGAAATAGTTGATACGCGATACTACACCCAAAATTAGATTACCCTAGGATGCTACAGCTCGCTCGGGTGAACCAGCTTGCTGTTGTCATCCCTAGGGGGGTTAATGATTTTGGGAACCTTTAACCCGTTCTACAGGTACACAAATTGACCAGAATATAACCTTTGGGGATGGGTAGAGCCATGACTCCATGCTCGTGACGTTGAACCCTTGAACCCATGTTTTTTCAATGTTTTTGTGTGCTGTATTCATGCATTCATTTAAAAAACTCTTAAACAAAGAAAAAAATCTTCTCTTTTCTCCTCTCTTTCTTTTTCAAAATAAACTAAAACAATAATTGCAAATATCAGAGAGATTGCGTTATGGATTTCGGTAGAAGAAAAACGCACAAGTACACCTTCAATGCTCCGAAACTAGAGGATTTAAGAAGGCTGAAAAGGATGATTACCAACCCTGATGCTTTCGGAGCTAAGCATGGAAGGCTGTTGTCTCTGTTAAGGGTCCACGTTATTGAAGGAATCCTGTCTACGTTAATTCAGTTTTACGATCCGATTTATCACTGTTTCACATTCCCGGATTATCAACTAGCACCAACGCTGAAAGAGTACTCTCATCTGACTGATTTACCCCTCACTGAACAAGCTCCCTTTATTGGGCTGGAAGAAATTCCAAAGGATCAAACCATTGCAAGAGCAATCTATTTGGACGAGTCAGAAGTCAAGACTCACATGACCACTAAGGAAGGAATCCAGGGTTTACCATCTAAATTCTTGATGGAGAAAGCGCTATACTTCGCAAGTATAGGAAACATAACTGCTTTCGAAGATATCTTTGTTCTGCTCACATATGGGTTATTCCTCTTTCCCAACATCGATAACTTCGTCGATACCAATGCCATTAAGATATTCCAGATTGGAAACCCCGTACCAACCTTGCTTGCAGATGCTTATCACTCTATACACTTGAGGAATTTGTACAGCGGAGGAATGATCACATGATGTGTACCCCTGCTTTACAAATGGTTCACTTCACATTTACCTAAGTCTGCTGCTTTTTGGGACCGTAAGAGTACTCTACGTTAGTCACAGAGAATCATGTCTCTTACCAACTCTGACATAGATTGGTACAATAGGATTTATGAGGGGATAAAGATCATCGACCGAGGCAGAAATTTCCCCAATGTACCCTTCATAGGAACTAAAGGAGGAATCAACTATCATCCAATTTTAGTTCGCCGTCAACTTGGATACCCGATGAAGAATATCCCGCATAATGTTCATCTGGAAGGTATTTTCTTCAAGGATGGAGAAAGTGACAGGGCGCTTAAGAAGGAAATAGTGCATGCCTGGTGTAATAGCCTAATTTTTACCCCTAAGATCCCACATGTCATTTGCATATCATACCATAAACAAGATCACCAGTATCCGTGTGTTTTTATTACTTGCTTTATGTTTTTTTATATTTACTAACCTCTGGCTAAAATACCAAAAAATATGTTACAGTTTGCCTGTTCTTCTCTCTGTGCTTCTAGGGTTTTGCTGGTTTGTCAAAGACAATGAAGTGATTTCAGGTCAAATGTGGTTGTTCGTTCATGATGCAGTTCAGATGGATGTTCGACCTAATCTTGATCAAACTATCAAGCATTTGTTCCAAGTACAAGATATATGTTTCAGTGGACTATTTCTCAAGCAGGGACTGTTCAAAGTCAAAGATGTCTTGTGTTGAGATTTTTCAGTTTATCAAGCGGTGGTTTATGCGAAGTTTGGATTCAGAAAATCAGATTCGTCATCAGAGTTCATCAGTCTAAGTTCAACTGTGTTCAAAACTGTGGATTTATTTTCCCAAATGATTGATTTAGACAAATTTTGAAATGATTCAAAACTGATTATCACAAATTCAGAGGATGTTTGATTCCGGTGTTTTGTTTCAGTGGCAAGATTGTTCAGTGGTAGCTGTGTGCACTTTATCAGAGGCTTGTGAGAAAAATCAAGATTGGTTTTGGGCTAAAAATAAAGATTTGCTATCCATGATCCATTTTCATATCCATCATTTTAAACCATTTACCTTTTTTTAACAAAATCCAATTATCCATTTTCCTAAACCAAATTCTCTAAACCAAGTTCATATCCAAATTTCATTTCCAATATCCATTTTTAATAACCATTTTTAATCCATATCCAATTCCATTTTTATATCCATATTCCATTTTTTTAACATCAAAAACCATTTTTTATAGTTATCCAATTCATAAACCATTTTCAATTTTTCAAATCCATTTCTATTATACAATATTCATTCTTTATCCATTTTCAACCCAATTTCATTACCCATTATCCAATCCATTTGACAATCATTCACACTTCTTTATCCAATCTAATTCATTTCCGTTTTTTTTATTAACCCATTTTCATCTTTAAAACAATATCCATTCTTAATCATTGTCCATTATTCCTTATCCATTCACAAATCAAATTTCCAAAAATCCACATTTTGTTACAATTAAGGCCCATTACTACACAAAATACAAAAAAAAAAGAGTCAAGGCCCACTCTCACAAATTCATGCTACTTGAGCTACTAGTTTCATCAACCACATAGCCAGCACTATTTGACCACATCCATTTCCAAGCCGTGAAAACAAGTTGCAGCCAAGCTATTCACAAACTCAATTCCAAGCCAAGCTTCTTGTACCAAGCTAAGCCCTCATGAAATGCTACTCGGCCCACTTTCAAGCATAAGCTACCCACATGAAACTTTCAAGTCCAAGCCTCACAAGCCATTTCCTGCCACTGATTTCAATAAGCTTACGCGAGCAACACAAGTAAAACAAGCTGTAACGAAAATTCCAAAACGACATCAGTTGCAAGAGTAAAACGTACAAGCTTCATGCCAAACGACTTGCAAGTAATTCAAACGCAACCAAGAATCAAAAAGCAGTGCAAGGCAGAGCAAAACGGCAATAAAACTGCAAAAATAAAATTCTAAAACGACTTGTATTTGAAACACGGGGAAAGCACAACGCGTACACTCACAGGTCATTTTCCAAACGACTTGATTCGCACCAAAAACGGCAGCAACTCATTTCCAATTGCAATTCAAATCCTCACCTCAATCTCTTTATAAAAAGAGGCTTCATCCTTCAATTCTCTCAAGCTTGGAGAGCCAAAATCTTGCTGCAAAAATCTCCCTAAACTCTCTCAACAAGCTTCAACCACATTCCTCAATTCACCACCGAACGCACTTCTGTTTCCAGTTTTTCACCATCTTATTTCATCTTCAACCATCAATAATCTTCAAATCAAAACCTGTAAAAAGAATTTCACAGCAAAACCATTCCTCTTCTATTTCCAATTAACCTACAAGCCTTTTCAATCTTCGTCTTCATTACCACACCTTCAACACAATGATTCATCACACAACATCAACGATCTCGCAACAATTCTTCAACATCTCAGAATGCGTGGTGAGTTAAAGAGAAAGAGAAGGAGAGATTCAGTAAATTAGAACCTGAGTTGGAGCGAGGTCAACCTTGCGATTTCAATTCGCGGGATCTAAGCACAGCGACATGGAATCAAAGTGTGGTTTCAATCAATTCTACTTCAAATTCCAAGCCGTGTTGCTTCGCCATGATTGAATCGCAGTTTACCCTCACCGTTGCTACAGTTCCCGCGGCGCTATGAGATCCACAGTGAAGAAGATGATGATGTTTACAGCGAGTTCTAGGCGCGAATGAGAGAATTCCGGCAACGAAACTTGAACTGTGACGAAACGAGAGTTTGAGACGGAGCTATTTGACGGAGCATCTGGAGAGTAGAAGGAAAAGGTGAACAGTACACCGTGTTTCATTTGGAGAAGAAGAAGAAGATAATTCGTTCCTTTTACATTCTGATCCTTGTTTTTTTAATCTTCATTTGTTGTCCGGGCCTTGTTTGTTTGGGCCATGTATGTTTATTGATGTCACCACCACTTGTTTTCTTATCAAACCTCCTCTACTTGTTTTTTATTTTTTTCTTCTATTTATTTATTTTTTTGTTTCAAATTAATTTCCACTAATATGTTTTTAGATCTTAGTCTTCTTTTTCTTTTTATGATTTTTGTTTGTTTTGAATTTCGTTTTAAAATCTTTTGAAAAATCATTTGAAAAAATATTTTAATTCTTTCTTCTTTTCATTTGATTTCTTTTTCCATTTTGATTAGTTTTTGGTTGTTTTGGATCTTAAATCTTGATAAGATCTCATCAATATCAATGGACTTTAGGTGTCGATTTTATCCACCAAGAGAAGTGATTGATATTGGTGATGATTTAATCGATTTAAGATTCAAATTGTTGATGTTTCTTTTCATCTTGACTTCTTTCTTCTTCTTTTTATTTTATTTTTGATCGATGAAAGTCCTATGGATCTTAGAATTTCTTTGTTGAATTCTTGATCAAGACTAGATCGTTACCTATTTTCTTTTCATGCGGTATTGCTTTCGGATGACGATCTACATATCGTTCATCTAGCATGCATTAGCACAAAGATCTATTGTCCGGCCTCACTGTAGGGTAATTACTCCGTAAGTTACTCGGCGATTGCTTAACATAGCGCAACATTTGTCCCTCTTTATCTAATTCGGAATTTGAACTTTCGTGGTCCAGACCTTGATTGGTCGCGTCAACCCAATGTTGATTAATTTTTTGCATTAGGTCCATAACCTTTGAAACATGGCATTGTAGAGCCTTTGGTTCTACCAATCTTCTGTCAAGTTCATGAATCTTGGCCAAAGTGCATTGTTTAATCACTATAGTTCAAAACGCGAAACAGAATACTCGGTGAAGGCTTATGGCACTAGAGCCTTGTGCTATTAATCACTAACTTCTAACTTCTTTACAATTCTTTCTCGCTCCCTATCTCTCTTTATTTTTATATGCTTTATGTCATTATATCATATCATGTTTATGTTTATGTCATTTTTCTTTTGTCCACTTGGACCATATTATCTTGTGCTTTTGTTTTTCTTTTGTCCATTTGGACTCAAAAAACATTAATAAAGGATTAAACCACTAAAAGACTTGTGCTCTTAATTGTTGGACTATGGCCACTATCCTTTGCATTGGAGGACCTATACTCTTGATTATGGACTTATGGACTTAGAATTAGGATTCTCTCCCTTATGCTTTGGACCGTTATGGAGTTTGATATTCTAGCCTTTATTTTGCTTGCTTCTTGGCTCAAGAGGATGTAATTCTATTCTTATTATACTTTGAAGAGTGCCTCCATGTGGTTAGATCCTTCTCACCTTAGCTTTTATTTTATGCTCTAGGATAGTCTCTTCTTCTCCATCCCTTCTTCAATTTTCAAAATCTCCTCTTTTTTTTCAAAACCTTCTTGTTTTCAAACTCGAAACCGCTTTCATAATGAAACCTTGACTTTGGTCAAGTGATTGTTTCAAACTTTGTTTTCTTTAATAAATATCAATCAATTTTAATCATATTTTGACCCTTTCATGAAAACATAAAAAATACAAAACTCATTCAAACTTTTTGTGCTTTGTGCACCCTTTTCTTTTAAACTTTTCAAAAGGAATTAGACATGAGTCATTTTATTTGTTGAGATGTAAAGCTCATAACCATGGTATTTTGTGTAAAGTATGGCCATTTTCCACTTAGATGTTGAAGCGATAGTCTTGTTGATGTTAATCCAAGCAAATCCTCCATCTTATTGTGATGCAAATGCCTCTTTCCCATACCTTTGGGTAATTAGTTGAGTATTCTCTCTTGAGAATGCCGGGTTGTCTTTTTCAAGATAAAATGAATCATAACCAATAATTTTTGCTATTTGTACCACGAACTACGAGGTTTTGATCCTACATTGCACTTCGTGGGTACGTAGGCATGAGGCGATAAGTCTCTCCAAACACAAAAAATATTAAAAAATAATTCTCCTCTCATCTCCCCAATCTCTTTTCAAGCAAACCATTTTCAAACCAAAAAGTGGTAGATATTTCAAAGGGCTCCTATAGAGTACTATAGATGTATTGGGTGCGTAAAACATTCCCTTTACATAACCAACCCCCTTAGCCATTTCTCTTTGTCTTTTTTAGCTTTTGCTTTTTTAGACTTCTTAGGATTTATTCTCCCTTTTTTCCTTTTCCTTTTGTGAAATAAATAAAAGTGCGGTGGCGACTCTTGCTTTATGAGTTAAGTTAATCAGTAGCTTACACTCACAATTTTCACTAACACTTTGCTACATCAATCTTGTGCACGATTTTTCACATGTTTGTGGGATCAATCTCAACTTGTCACCAACATGAAAAGTGCTCTACTACATGCCCTCTTTCAAAAGATTCAAGAAGTATGTCATCTGCTCCATTGGTTGAGAAACCATCGTGTGGTTAAGAGAGGTCTTTGGTTTAGTTTCATTACACAAACCTTGTTTTATTTTGAACCTACAATCTGAACCAAATCCTTTCCCACGTTTTGCAGCATCCAAGGCATTTGAAATGATCCAAAATTGTCAGCCTTGTGGGTCTCAAGGATTACCCAAAATGTGCATTATATTTTGAAAATCAAAAAGAAGTTATAGCTCATTCATGAAAAAGTGAAATAATCCACTTTATGCAGCATGCTTGACCAAGCTTCTCACATGCATTCAGACTGCATCAATGAGCACAAACAAACAAATCTAAAGACCGATCGACAATTCTTTCTCCCCACAGGGACCGCCACTCCTAAGCAAGGCAGGATTGCTATTTTGAACCAGTGGTATTTTTTTATCCCCCGTCGTGACCGAGTATCTAGTCGTGTTTATCTATTAGTCTATATGTCGCGTCAGTTTTGTCAGCATAAATATACATACATAATGCATTATAGATTCATATTCATATTCATATTGCATTACTATCACTTTGGTCATACTTATTTCACCCAAGTGATAAAGTCCTCTTATCAATCGAGTTGTCAGTTCTTTCCTCGTCAGGAAATGTTTTGTCTGAGCAATCTCTCCCTAGTTTATTTCTGGATTGGAGATGGTCCTTGACCACTTTGATAATTTGAACCTCTGAAAGACAAGAAGACATTCAACAAACACCTTCAGAACATCACTCTTCACCATTGAAGATGATATTTTCGCTTTCTCGGATTAAGGAAAATCCCCAGAGAAAACCTCTCAACCGAAGACTCTCAGGAACACCTTGGTTTTTCTCCCAAGAAAGTCAATGTTAATGAAGTCATCAACACCTCAAAATTGGATTGCATCACATGGCATTTCTCCGAGAAGATCTCGAAGAAAATTATGATGTAATATCCCTAAGCAGAAAGCAATCTTTCAAGAGACTCGTTTTCCCCAGTAGAGTAAACAAATGGCATCTCCAACAAAGACAAATGGGTACCCCCCACATAGTCTGACCTCAAATCTTTTCCGTCAAATGGCATCTCTCCAATAAAACTCGGCGAGAAGTTTGATGAAAACCGCTACACATAGCGTCCCTTGTCAAGGAAGGAACTCGACAAGAAGAAACTAAGACCAGTTCCATGGCTGAAGACCAGGATCGATGAGAGGTTTATTACAAAAGAAACTTAGACCAGTTCCGTGGTTGAAGACTAGGATCGAGGGGAAGTTTATCAAGAAACTTAGGCCAGTTCCGTGGCTGAAGACCAGGATTGAGGGGAAGTCTTACCCTTTTCTAAGTATCATAGCTTAGCGAAAGAAGATGGATGAGTGAATTGCCATTCATAACCACAGTCAAAATTTCGGGATTCCAATATTTAATCCTCTTGCACCCTGAATGTCCGAATATCTTTGCCATTCACACCTTCGGGTCCAAGAAGATTAAATAGGGGCATCTGTCATACCCCAAATTTTGACCACCAAGATTTCCCATCATTGTGAGAATCATCACCACAATATGGATGTACCATCATGCCTTATCAATCTCCTCAAGGATTGTGGAGCATTCACTACAATCAAGAAGTAGGGTTTCAAGCCCTCTCAGAGCATTTAGACAAAAGATCAATCAAGAAATGATATAATATTCAACTTATCTAACCTCTCAAACACCCATAAGGGATCAAGAGGACTCCCACGTCAAGAATCATGCATAAAGTTGCTACATTCTAAGTGGATCGAGCCTCAAGATCGCCAATGTCACCAAATTAAGGTTTTGGTCGACCAAGGCCTCCAGATGGAATTTTTCTTCTGGGCATGAGAAAATGCTTCAAAGCATAATCCAAGATGCTCCAAGGGACCTAATGGACCCAGTCGTCAAGTCAATTTAGCCTCAGGGGATGCATTCACAAAAAATCTGGAATTGGGGTTTCTTGACCTAATTCACCCCTAAGTAGAATTTTGAGGCAATACATGAGCCAAGACCTCAAGACATGCTTTGAGGGACTCAAATACACTACATTGATCCATTTACAACAATGGATTAATCCAAGAAACTTGATTCACAAGTTTTAATTTCATCTGGACCACAATTAGGGTTTTGAAGAAAAAGTCAACTGTATCTTTGACTTTTGACCAAGACATGCTCCCAAACCTTGGGACATGATTCAATACACCCTATAACACCTATGGAACCCATCCATTAGGTTTGAATTAGGTCAAGGACTTGATTGCACAAAGGATCGCACAATTTGGATTTCATTTGACAAAAAGTCAACTGTGCACAAAATCAAGTTTGACTTTTTGGAATTTTTCACAAATATGGTTCCCCTAAGTCAAAAACAATGTTAATGTATGATATTGATCATCATCCATCAAGAAAAATCAAGAAAAGTGAGGTTTCTTGCAAAAGGGGCAACCATGAGAAACCAAAATTTTTCTAAGTTATGGAACAAAAGTGATTTTTACCCAACTTTGCAAGGTCATAACTCCTAAACCACAAGGCCTTTTTCTCGCATTCAAAACTCAAATGAAAGTCCATCTGACATACTTTAAAAGTGTCAATTGCAAGAGATTCCAAATCCTCATGGATTTTGAGTTATGGATTGATCAAAATCACAAAAACATGAAAATGACATTTTTTCCAACACAGTGAAATTTTCAAAAAAGTCAGAATCTGCCTTACTTTTTCCAAAATATAGGGACATTTTTCACCTTGATCCAAGTTAAACCAGGTCCATTGGTGAACATCAAAGTTGAAGTATGCCACGAGGCCTTTCCAACAAGTACCATATCATCTCCAAATTCAATTTGAGTGGGGAGATACAACCCTTAGAACATGGCATCATGGACTGATTTTTACAAGACAAATTTTGTGTATTTTGCTCGAATTGGCTAATTTGGACAACTTCAAGCCTTGTCACCCATTTGGACACATCATATGATAATATCCAAGAGAAAAGATTTGATCCACAAGCCTCCCAAGTCCAAGGAACTACATGTAGCCATGAGTGCCCTAAAAAGGCTAAAAAGCTTCAAGAATTCAATTTTGTTTCCAAGCATTTAATGGATGCATCAAGGTGGCATGGACTGAGACATTCCTAACTGAATGAGTCAAGATTCAGCTCTGAATCAAAGGACCATAGGCATGTGCCCTAACCTCAAGTCAATGGCTAGAGGAGACTAAAGATTCCCTTGGATCAACATTGGCCAAAGGCCTGTACCAGCTGCCATTCACCATTGCTTGCAAAACAAACTTGTTGCACTATAAATTGAACTTATTTGTGATCAGTTTGAGTACACCAAAGCACTACAACTGATGCTTTCCTCAAAATCTTTCTCTTTAGGCCAAAATGCCTTCTTTTGCAAGTAATCTCTGAGTTTTTGAGTTAGAGAGAAATTCCACCACAACTCATGATCCAAACACATCCAATATATCATATCTAAGCTGTTCAAACACTCACCTTTGATCTGAAACACCAAAATCAGAAAGCAACCTCCAAAACCTCAAAATTTGACTTTTCTGCATTTTTCAAGCCATGTCTTGATCCAGTCACTTCCAAAACCAAACCAGGCCTCAAACAGACACTACAAAAAAAAAGGTTATCTGCCACGGATAGAAAACCGCGGTTATATGAAAAATAACCGTGGTTGAAAGCTTTGTCCACGGTTTGGCCACGAATAAGTGACTGTGGGATATGCAGCCGTGGCCTAAATTATAAGCCACGGTTTTTGTGTTTGGGCCACGTTTTATATACATCCGTGGCTTGAAAAGGCCAGGGTTTAGGTATCTAGGTTAAGGCCGCAGTTTATCATGCGCCGCGGTTCTTAACAGTGGCCGAATCTAGCCACGGTTCTTATTTAATGTATAGGGTTTCAATTTATGGCCACTAATTAAAACCGCGACTACATTTCGCTCATGGTTTTACACCATTTAAGTAGGCCATGATTTCTTTTTGTGCCGCATAGTTGTAACCATGTTGTTCTTCATGACATGACATAAAGAACTATTTTAGATCAATATAATGTCTTCCAACAAGAATACTCATTTTTGTAGATATTGATTAAAAAAATTAAAATCTAATTATACAAGAAAATATTAAGCCATAACGTCAAAATATTCATTAAGAAATAAGTGAGTCTACATCAAGTGACGCTACCGACTAATAAGTCGCAAAAATATAGATAAGTTTTGATATTATCATTCTCAAACGAAACCAAGTTTCTCTCTCGAGAGTCATCCCAAATTCGAAACAAAAGTTCTAAGAGATAGATAATATAAAACACAACTACTATTAATTAAACTCATGCATCATAATATTCTTCTAGATCATCTCCTCCTTCTTCTTCTTCTTCCATATCTTGATGACACGCTTCTTCGTCTCCATTCTGCAAGGAACATGTACATAAATTAATATAAGCAATTTTAGAAATTTAATGTGTTTTAGGAGATTTTAATGCATTTTGAAATCATATATCATTTGTAGGAATGTGGTTCATTTGTAGGCAAAAAGAGACAAACAGAGAACAAGCAGTAGTTTAGAGTATACCTCTTCACAATGAGGAATATGAGTTGATGCAGACTCATGTGGCGCAGCAGGAGCAGCATTAGTACTATTGGAACTGCCCAAAGCAGTTGCCATCATATTAGAGATCTCCTCGTCACTCATATGTGGGTTTTGTTGCTTCATCATGGTCTTAAAAAGTTCCTTTATACCACCCATCTCCCTCTTCATGCCAGCCACTTCATCACTATGCTGCTTTTTAATAACCAAAATTTCTTCATTTCTTTTAAGCATGGTTGGTGTCGTTGTTCTTCCATAGCAACGAACTCGACTAGATATTTCTTTCACAAACAATGACTTAAATGTCTCAGATTCAGTTGAGTTTTGAACTAAATCTTGAAGCTTATCCGAATTAAAAAATATTCACAACTTAGAACCACAAGATTGGAACCGACAATTCACAGTTTCATTCGAATGTCTTACATCAAACAAAGAAATAAGTCCCAAATAAAAGGATAACAAATATAAGGATAACAATGGTGTGACACAGGTTTTCATAGGATAACAAATATAAGGATAACAACTCAACAATACTGTAAGAAACACAAACTTCAATAGGCCTTGCTTAGAACAGAAAACTTCCCATGAAGAAAAGAGACATGAACTCACAGGTCGTGCATTAGAACATAAATTGTTCTATTAACTATTTGTCATGCCAATATGTTTCCAACAAGCCTTGCTTTAATCCAAGACTGAACTGATATAGGCAGTGCTTTAATCATATAGACTCACACCGATGTTTTACCAATTCCACATCACACAAGATTAAAACCAAACAAAGATTACAAAGTGATATAGAGTTTAAAACCAAACAGACTTTAACAAAATAAAGTCCTACTCTGAATTTCCCTGCTCCAAATTAAAACCAAACATAGGTTACAAAGTGATATAGAGTTTAATGCATATCCTAAGACCTTCAGACTTTAACAAAATAAAACATACTTTCCCTGCTCCAAATTTCCAAACTGGTAGTGTCCAGGTTACACAAATTCAACATTTTCCCTGGCATGGTTTGAAAATCAGTCCTCAACCATTCATAGCAAAGCAAAAAGATGGGGTAGTTGCTAAAAACAGTCATTGATGAGGTGAAAATACTCAAGGCATAAATATACACATGGGTGGGATCAGCATTCATGTCTCTTTTCTTAGCAACTAAATCCATCAATAAAATAGAAAACTTACAATTGCAGTTTGTGTTTCCTCATCCACTTGTTTTCCTTTTCGACTTTGTCGAGTCTCAATGAACATCTCTGCTTGGCTAACTTCCTTTCCGTCATCTTTCTTTGCACGCTACATTGGTTGATATTAAACACAGACAATTATGAATCACTCAACCAATAAAGAATTATAAATTGAAGAATAAATAAACACCCTACCAATTTTGCACGAATCCTTGCAAAGTTTGTTGGTCCCATACGATGCATGTACTTTTGCTTAGATCTGTTCGCAGCATTTACTTTGCTAATTGCCTACATTGTGGAACAACAAATTAATGTTAGACAATAAAATATCGAAGTTGTGAATAAGTCATAAAATTATCTTACTTGGATTTTACTATTTTTCCAATAGGCTACCAATTGCTTGAAATGAGCTACAGGTACGGTCTGGGGATGATGTTTCAGTCTTTCACTCATAATAGTGTACTTTAAAAAGCAAATCTTTTTTATATCTTTCTTGTAACGCCTCCAAGCATCATTTATGCAAGAGAAAACTGCTTTAGTTCCCTTTTTAGAGATAATGAATTTATCCTACAACAAAGAAGGAAATTAGATACAAGTAACAAATTAAGGGACACTAGTAACAAAATGAGAAAAAACTCCTGTTGATCTTACAATAACAAATTCCCATAAACGGTCTTGGTTAGAATTCTTCAAAGCTTTGAAGTTAGTGAAAACTAAGGGACACGGGTCTGAATTCCTCACGACAATGCCAAGGAAACAACTCAAATCTAACACGGTTCGATCATTGGGTCCAATAGGCTCTCCATCTTCATCTAAGACCACCTCTTCACGATCCTCACTCTTTCTAGCATGGATTTTCAAACATTGTGTTGGTCCATGTGTCTTTTTCTTACTTGTCCCTGTGTTAGATAAACTATTAAAATGGGATATAAATTTGAATGAAACAATAATTAAGAATAATGCATGACACAAACAAATTTTACTACCATCAGTTTTTTCACTTTCAATTTGCTCAGTGTTTTCTTCTTCACCCATTATATTTTCTTCTTCCTCAAAGTTTTCACCTTCATCTTCGTCTTCACCATTTTCCCCATTTTCTTTGAGGAATTTTTCAACTGAAGTCGATTTACACATTGGGATTCTTTTTGTCTTCTACAAGGCACTTTCTTGCTCTGTCCTTGAATTTCCATCATCTTCCATCACTGCCCTTTTCATAGGATTCTTCTTTGACCTTGAATCAACAGTGTCAACCACCTGTTTCTCCTTAAGTTGATGGTTTACACTTGAAGGTTGATGCTTTGCACTTGAAGGTTGCTGCTTTGCACTTGATGGTTGTTGGTTTGCACTTGAAGGTTGTTGCTTTGCACTTGAAGGTTGTTGGTTTGCACTTGAAGGCTGTTTTGACCTTGAATCAACAACTTCATCCCCTGTTTTTCTGGAAGTTTGCTGCCTGGTCCTTGAATCAGCAACTTCAGCCCCTATTTTTCTGGAAGCTTGCTGCCTGGTCCTTGAATCAGCAACTTCAGCCCCTGTTTTTCTTGGTGTCGTTGTCCTCTTTTTGGTTGGATACAACACATTGTTCGAACTATCAATTGCTTGACCAGTAGTTTCAAAGTTAGATAGCTTGATTAGTTCCCTAGATGCAGGCTCAAATGGAGACCGGATGCCTACTTTTCTCGTGAGTTGGTTGTTACTATTTACCATCTCACATTTTATGTCATACTTCTGAGCCAATTCAACACTAGATCTAAATAGAGGCAACCGGAAATTGGTTGTAACTTGTTCACCCTTTTGTGTTGCATTCGTCTTCTTTTGTAAGTTTGATACCTTCTTCATTTTCCGTTAACATTGAAAAAAACATAACATTAGGAATAATTTAATCAAAATAAAAAAGTAGCATTTTAACCGATAGTATGCAGCAAATACGAAAGTAACACTATACATCAGTCCATGAAATCAAATAGAGTATCATCATAATCAGAATCCTCTCTATCACTTTCAGCTTCTTTTCCTTTCGTGAGAAGGTGTTTCAATTACTATTGCTGGTATGTCTTCCCTAACCCAATTTAGTTGACCATCACCATCACTATTTTCTCCATGAGAAGGTGTTTCAGCTTGTAAGTTTGAAGGGTCACCAATTTTAAAGAAATCTCGTGGAACTGTTTGCAGAGCATAATGCCTATTTGGATTAAAAGGGTCTTGGACTTAGTAACATTGATGAACTTGAGAAGGTAGCACAAACGAATCATTCTGATAAATTTTCTTATTGAAACGCACACAAGTAAGTCCGTATTTGTCTTTTTCAACCTCAAACCAATCGTATTTAAACAACACAAAGTTGAAGTTGCCATAGTAGTATAACTCAAATATATCAACAATTGCTCCATAATAAGTGATGGGTTCTGTCCTAGGATTTCCATCCTTTGAGCTAGCAAAACTTGAAGTTAGTGAAACTAAAGTTACACCAGAATTTTGAGTTTTGCGATTTGTATCTCGTTTCGTAGTATGGAACCTATATCCATTAATGATGTAACCTGGATACCTCTTTGCAACAAAATTTGGACCTCTAGAAAGTTTTTCAAGTTGTAATGGCACATCATCTTTCTGGGCACGAGTTTAAAACCATTCACCAAAATCTTTACTTTGACTTTTGGCCTTGGTCCACTTCCGTTTGTTAGTGTTTGAATTAACACTTTGATCATGCTCACTACAAAAGTCAACAATTTATATGTTAACATAACCTAAAATTAGGATTAGTAGATAAATACACAGAAGGACAAATAGTTATTGTAGTACCTGATGTAAATTTGAACTTCATTGCAATTGAATAAGATATATCGATGGGCATCTTCCTTTGATTTCACATCAAGATGAAAGGGTTCACCTGCCCCCCCTAAAGGACGACCCGCCGTTGTAAAGTAATCATCGGAATCTACTTCAAGTGAATCACTATCATCAGAATTCTGACTCTTCCTATTCAACCTTGTATCTACATTGCTATGAAAATAGCTTAAGCAAAATGTTATAGCTTCTTCAGCCAAATACCCCTCGACAATAGAACCTTCAGGGTAAGCTTTATTGCGGACAGAGTTCATAAGTTTACATAAGTATCTTTCGGTGGGATACATCCATCAAAATTGAACAGGACCATCCAATCTAACTTCATTTACCAGGTGAATAGGAAAGTGAACCATTATGTCAAAGAAACTTGGAGGAAATATCATCTCCAACTGACAAAGTATCTCTGCAATCTCCTCTTCTAAGTAATCTAAATCTTCCACTTGTATAACTTTCTGACATAGAGAGCGGAAAAAAGAGTCAAGACAAATTAGCGGGGTCGCCACCTCCTTGGGCATTGTGCTTCTTACTGCAATTTGCAACAAATAGTGTAACATGAAATGTGCATCATGACTCTTGTAACCAGATATTTTTTTTGTCAGCAACTTGTACGCATTTTGAAATATTTGATGCAATCCCATCTGGTAACTTGGCAGCCTTTATAACTCCACAAAAAATTGACTTCTCGTGCGGAGTCATTGAGAACATGCTTTTGCAAACTCTGAACATCCTCCACCAATCTCCCTTGGATAAAGTCTTTCTCTAATTCCCAAATCTTGCAAATCATAGCGAGCTTTAATATGATCTTTTGTCTTCCCCAGGATGTCCAAAAGAGTTCCTATAATACTATCAAATATGTTTTTTTCAATGTGCATTACATCTAGATTATGGTGCAATGTATTTTGAGCCTAGTAAGGCAACTCAAAAAATATTGACCTCTTCTACCATGGGCCATCAACTTTCTTCTTTTTCGTCTTCCCGAATTCATTATTGAAATCTTTTAAGATTTCAAGGATTTCTGCCCCTTTTAACATGGATGGTGCAGTCCTATGTTCTTCTTCTCCATTAAATGATTTGACATCATCTCTCCAAGAATGAGTTCTTGGTAAAAAGATACGGTGGTCCATATAACACATCTTATGACTGTGTTTGAGGTAGAACAAATTGGTGTTAGATTTACAACATGCACACGCCAATTATCCTTTAGTGCTCCAACCCGACAACATAGCATAAGCAGGGTAGTCACTAATTGTCCACAAAAGAGCTGCACACATTCGAAATGTTTAGTTTATTGAAGAATCATATGTCTCTATACCGGATTCCCATAATTCCTTTAGCTCCTCTATCAGTGGCTGGAGGTAAACATCAATATTGTTTCCTGGAGATTTTGGTCCAGGAATCAACAATGATAACATTGTATATTCAGGTTTCATGGACAGCTAAGGTGGTGTGTTGTATACCATCATCAAGACAGGCCATGTACTATGAGCAAAATCTAGATGGAGCTCATCAAAGTCCTTCCACGCTTTACCATCAGCAGGATGCCTCAATTTCTCATCCTTTGAGCGCTCTTCTTCATGCCATCTCATTGACTCAGTTGTCTTTGAACACATGAACAACCTTTGTAGTCTAGGAATCAACGGAAAGTGCCTCAAATTTTTTGCATGAACTCTATAATCATTTTTTGATTGTTCAGACTCACATCCTTCAGTTGGAGCATTTTCTTTCCACCGTGAAGCTTCACAAATCGTGCAAGAATTTTCCTTTTCATGGTCTTTCCAAAATAGCATGCAATCGTTTGGGCATGCATGGATCTTTTTATAATCAAGGCCTAAACCACTTATCATGGCTTTTGTCTTGTAAAATGATACAGGAATGTTTAAATCAGGCATTGCTTTTTTCAACAATTCTAATAGGGCAGTGAATGAGGTATTTCTCCAGCCGTGAAGACATTTCAACAAGTAGAGTCGAATCACGAATGATAGAGTAGAGAAGTCTTTGCATCCAGGGTACAGTTCTTGTTCCGCCTCTTTAATCAAATTGTAAAACTTTCTAGCATCGTCATTGGGACCTTCATGAACTCCTTGTGCTTTTGCCCTATCAAAATACATGTCATGCAATAAGCCAGGAATGTCGTCATGTGATTCCTCTTGATCTTCCATCTCATCACCAATTTCCATAGACCTTTGTAGTTGCTCCCCATGGTGCAACCATACGACATAACCTTTTAGAAACCTTTGGCTATTAAGTGATCCTTAATATTATCTCTTGTTTTCCAATACAAATTTTTACACTTGGCACAAGGGCATAAAAGCTCATCTCCTTGAGGTCTTTCATTAGTGTACGCAAAGTCTAAAAATTGAGTAACACCGTTGATGTACTCTTGACTAAACCTTGAAAATTTAGTCCACTCTTTGTCCATCACTTTATAATCTAAATATTTGAAACACACAACACAGAACAAATTCAAAACTGTATGCATACATAACACATACATGAACATATACAAAACAAATATCTTTGGAGTTGTACTAACAGGACCAATGCGATTACTTATTATTTACAGTACAATTATTAATGTGTATCACCTAGGACAAGGACTATAGATGGCTCAGTTGAATATTTTTCCTAGAACTAGAATAAAGATAGTCATGATAGTATCTCTATCTGAAACACTAACACATCCCAAAATTTGATCATGAATGGCTAAAAATACATTTGAACATTAACATAAACTAGAGCTACCTCTAAAGCTTTGGTCAATTGTGGAACAACTATTTCCTTCAATGTTCCCTCTGCCTTTAAACACATGAAAATAAACAATTAGTTTAGTTTCAACAAGAGTAATTACATTGTAAAGTCTAGGTGAAGAACTAGTTGCACAACCATTTAAAAATAAACAAATCACAAATCCATAGTCATTGATTCGAAGCACATTTACTAACCCTATGTGTTGGTCTGACTGGAGGAACCTTAGATCCACTTATAAACATATTTTCAAATCACATTCAATCCAACGAGAGATTCTCACAAGGAAAAACACTTTTAGGAAGGAAACGAGTGGGAACACACTATCTACCACCCCAAAAATGTCTATTATGTTTAGAATTACACTGATTAGTGAGACATTAAGGTTAATTTATTGAGAGAACTCTCAATTATCTGTCTAAAATATATGACGCATGTCATTTACTCATGTATCATGTTAATACCAGAAAGATAAGAATTACACATACAGGTCCTTAAATATGCAATTCATCACTCAAATTAGTCCTCATACATAATTCACTCTAAGCATATTAGAACAATGTAATACATATTTAAGGGACTTATGGGGTAGTTTTCATCTTTCTAAAACTAATATGACTCTTGATAGCACCAAATTACACTGTATATTTGACTCTGATTTCACATGTTTTTAGTTGTTTATTTGTTATTTTCCTTTGCTATTATGGTATTTTGTTTTACTTTCAGATATATTGCCTGATTCGAGCCTACAGTAAGAAAACGAAGCAAAACAGAGCTAAAATGAAGATTTCTTGTGTAAACTGTATACTAGCCATTTCACTCAGCGGACGCCAAGGAGAACGTCGTTTGCATAATAACTTCACTCATACGCCAACGGTCACAAAAGGCGTTTCACCTTCCAAAGTACACTCGGCGGACGCGGAGCAGGGGTCGGCGGGCGCCGACAGTTATAAAGAGGAAAAGGTCTGAAACGTTCAAGGCAGTTACACCTGAAGAAATTAGTTTCTAAAACGTTTGTCATAATGATTAGGGGCAGTTGCAATTTCGAATTTCCTATAAATAGGCTTTGCATTTTCACTTTTGAGATATCCAATCTTAGTTTTCAACATAGGCATAGAGTTCACTTTGTAAAGCAATAATCCGTCATATCGAGGGGTTGTTGCACTATAGTTGTTAGTTGGATTGGAGCAATCATAATTAGGAGCTATTTACTTTCCTGCAATTTATTTTCTAGCATCTGTACCAGATTCAGTCTCCGCTTTGGAGCAGGTTTCTTTTATAAATTACAATTTATTTTATCCACATTGCTTTTATATTATTTATTTTCCTGCACTGCTTTATATTCGTTTATTTTCCGTCTCTGCCATTACCTTATTATTTTATTTATCTGTGTGATCTGTGTCTCTTGGAACTGAACTTAAGCGTGACACTTGTGTTCACTCTCTCAAAATACACTCTCACACTTCGCACGTTTTTATCTCAAATATGCCTTACTTTGCAAATCAATTTATCTTTATGTTCTCAATTACTATGTCTAGCTAAATCCCTTGTGCTGGGATGTGAGGATCGTCGTTCTGACGGTGCTCCACATGACATCTCTTTAGAAATACTTTAGGGGCTGTTTTTGATTTTAATTAAACTCTTTTGAACTTCAATTGATCAGTCATTATGTAAATGAGACCGTGTTTTTGTTTGCGTAATGACTGTGACTAGATCGGGTAAGATCAAAAGCCGTCTGACATTTTAGAAAAGAGTTTGTTAGTTGTTAATTAATAAATACAGCGGAAGCACTTTATTGATTAACTAGGAAAGTTTTATATTATTAGAAAGAGGTTTTAAAACTATTTTCGGACGCGCTTATAGATTTAGGATCCGGTTGGCCGAGCATATGCCAGAAACCCTTTGGTATAAAATATTTTCAATCGAAAGCACTTTTTTACTAAGTTTTAGAGGTAATTACATAAAAAAGGACTTTATCACTTTAACGCAAGGAGCGATAGGTGCAGCGTGAGCGGCTGGTATAGATTAAAGGTTAGGTTTGTTTCCGATCACGCTAACGCGACAGATCCTTTTTAATTAACTCTTTTTCAAAGAAGAAAACATTGCCCCGTAAGTGTTACTATTTAGATGATAGGAGTATTGTTTGATTGATGTGAATTACATTCCAGTATAGTATTTATTTGATTTATTTCTATTTTCGTTCTATAGAAAACCTTTACCCTGATATCAATTAGCCTTAGATAAACAACGTAACAATAGTAATCGATAGATTGACATTGGTATCTGTGGGATCGATAAATCTTTTATATTCCTCTGACGCAATCCGTATACTTGCGGATAACACGCATCAAGTTTTTGGCGTCGTTGCCGGTGTAATACCCCAAATTTTGACCACTTAGATTTCCCATCATTGTGAAAATCATCATCACAATATGGATGAACCATCATGCTTCATCAGTCTCCCCAAAGATGGGTGAGCATCCAATACAATCAAAATTAGGGTTTCAAGCCCTCTCTGAGTGCTTAGTCAAAGGATCAATCAAGAAATGACATGATCTTCAACTTGTCTAATCTCTCAAACATCCTCAAAGGATCAAAAGGACTCCTACTTCAAGGATTAAGCACAAGGCTGCTCCCTTCTAGGTGGATCAAGTCTCAAGATCGACAGTGTCACCAAATTAGGGTTTTGGTCGACCAGGGCCTCCAGATGGAAATTTTCATCTGGGCACAAGGCAATGATCCAAAACATAACCTAATATACTTCATGGAACCTCATGAACCCATGCATCAAGTCAATTTTGCCTCAGGGGATGCATTCATCAAAAATCAGGAATTAGGGTTTCTTGACCTAATTCACCCCTAAGTTGACTTTTGGGACAAACCATGAGCCAAGACCTCGAGACATGATTTGAGGGTCTCTAATATACCATATTGATCCATTTGGAACAATGGATTGATCCAAGAAGCTTAAGCAACAAGTCTCAATTTCATCTGCACCACAATTAGGGTTTTAAGAGAAAAGTCAACTGTAACTTTGACTTTTGACCAGGACATGCTCCCAAACCCTAATACATGATTGTATATACCCTATGACACCCATGGAACATGTCCATCAAGTTTGATTTAGGTCAAGGACATGATTTCCTGAAGAATTGCACAGTTTGGAATTCATCTGATAAAAAGTCAACTGTGCACAAAAGTCAACTTTGACTTTTTGAGATTTTTCACCAAAATGGATTTTTAACCCTAAAATGATGTTAATGTATGATTTGAATCATCATTCATCAAGAAAAATCAAGAAAAGTGAGATAACTTGTAAAAGGGGTAACCATAAAACTTAGAAATTTTTCTAAATTTAAAATAAAGTGGCAAAGGTACCAACTTTGGAGGACCATAACTCCTAAACCACAAGGCCATTTTTTCTCATCCAAAAATGGATTTGTAGCCCTCATTATCACCTACAAAAACTTCAACTACAAGTCATTCCAATTCATTAAGGATTTTGAGTTATGGAGTGATCAAAGTGGCTGAAAAGTGAAAATGTCACTTTTTCCAACACTTAGTGAAATTTTCACTAAGTCAGATTCTGCCTCACTTTTTGCCAAATGTAGGGGGATTTTTCACTTGGAATCAAAAGGGATCAAAACCAAACTTGTTCAAACAGTTGTTGTATCATGTAAGAGCTTTCCAAAATGGCCAAGAACATTGCCAAATTCAACCTACACCATGAGATACAACATTGCCAAGTTGCCTTGCTGAAATCTGTCAAGGCAAGGCAGAATTTGCAACTTTGGTCGATTTGCCAAAATCAACCAAATTCAATTGCTCCTATCCACTTGGACACCTCAGAGGATTGAATCTAAAGGGGACAATCACTGAGCCAAGCCTCCAAAGTCCATGGAACAAGAAATAGCATGTTGAACCTAGAATGGCCAAAATAGGGACAAGACTTCAAATTTCGAATGAGGCATTCAATGGAACCATCAAGGTGGCATGGACTGAGCCATTCTCATCTGAAATCAGTCAAGACTTATCCAAGACCAAGGGAACCAAAGCTCTGTGGCCTAACCTCTAGTCAATGGCTAGAGGAGACTTGGATTTTCATTTGCCAACATTGGCCAAACCTACTTACCAGCTGCCATGCACTATTCCTTGCAAAACAAACTTGCTCTACTATAAATAGAGCTCAATTGTGGTCAGTTTGAGTACACCAAAGCCATCTAACAGATGCTTTCCTCAAAATCTCTTTCTCTTGGCAAAAATGCCTTTCTTAGCAAGGTAGCTATCGGGTTTTGAGTTTGAGAGCAATTCCAATCAAACCAATCACTCACACACCTCACATACATCACATATGAGCTGATCAAACACTTAGATCACTTCTGAAACACCAATTTCACAAAATCACCAGCTGGTTGCTCAAATTTTCAAACAAGTTGCAGCTGAGGTACCACAAAGTGATCCAGCCAATTTCAATCAAGTCCAACCATCCAAACACAATCCATAGGGTGTAGGGAAGCTGTTCAGATCATCACCACTCATCTGTAACACCTCCAAATCAAAAATCACTTTGAACTTGCTGTCACGACTTGGAGGTAAGCACATACTTGGTCATCTCTCAATCTATGCATATTTCCTCGCACAATAATTTGGCCATATGTTCATAATCATGCATGGAATGTTTTCCCTCAATTAATTGCATTGTTTGAATCGTGTATCAAAAATCCTAGCCTTCATGCAGAAATTAGGGTTCTTGAGGTCTCTTCGTGATTTCTTGTTGTATGTTTAATTTAAATGAAATTAAAATACATAGACATGATCGTGAGGTTGAGGCGAGCATAATGATATGTGGATTGCATAATATGATTACGTATTCATGGAGATTGGATAGAAAATGCAAATATGAGAAACCAAGAACACGCGCGTGTTCTTCAGCTTGTTCTTGGCGCCATTTTTAGATATTCAAATATTTGAATTTTGTGATTTTGTTTAATTGATTCAAAAATTAATTTCTCTCTGAGTTTTAATGATTTTGAGTTGATTCTTTTTTTAATAATTCACAAAAATGTTAAAATATTTTATTTTCACAAAAAAATCCCAAAAAAATTGTTTATTTCACATAATTGATATTTTTGTAAATAATTAATATTTTGATTGTTTTTGGCATTTTAAATATTTTTTCTACATTGATTTTGCAACTTTTAATGCTTTCTAATTATTTTGTAGGTCAATACTTAATTTTTGAAGCATTAATCCAAGATCACAATTTGTTTTCCATGTGTTAAACAATTTTTGATCATTTTAATTGAATTTTTATTCAATTAAATACATTTTGAAAACAAATTAGGGTTTTGGATTAATTCAACCCTCATAAATCATTTTCAAAACTCTTTGGGCCTCTTGAGAGAGTGTAAGACCCATCCCCCCCTTGTACATAAACTTTTTGGGCCTCACTCATTGTATAAGTCCCTCTGTACAAGTAAACGGCGCGATCATCGCCCGTTTAAATTTAAAACTCTTTGGGCCTCTCCTTGAGCTATAAGACCCATTCAAAACACTTTGGGCCTCTATTAGAGTGTAAGACCCAATCCCCCTTTTAACCAAAACATTTTGGGCCTCACTTATTGTATAAGTCCCTCTGCGTTAAAAGAAAACCTCGGCACGATCGCCATTTTTAAATGAAAAATCATTTGGGCCTACCCTCGTGTTATAAGCCCCACTCTTTTTTCTTCAAACCTTTTTGGGCCTCTTGAGAGAGTGTAAGACCCATCCCTTTGTACAGAAAACCTTTTTGGGCCTCAGTCACTTGTATAAGTCCCTCTGTACAAATTCAAACAGTGCGCTCACTGATAAAACCCTGGGCCTCTCCTTGAGCTGTAAGCCCCAAATCTTTCTTTTTCAAAGCACTTTCCCCTTTGATTTTGAATATACTGTTGTTTTCAATCTTTCTTTGTTGAACAACTAACCAAACAGCATGGAAGCACTCCAACCGAGTAAGTGGTTATCGCTTTCGTTTACTGCTTTCATATTATAAACTGTATTGTGGGGCTGCTCACTGTAAGTCTCCTTTCACAAACTCATATATATATAACTGTATTGTGGGGCTATTTCACTGTAAGTCTCCTTTCATAAACTCATATCTACTGTGTAATAATAGTATAGATATTTCAAGTTTCCCCGGCTACTACGTCTAGAACTAGGTGACACCGTTTCATTTATTCGTAGAAATAGACGCCTAGATCCCCAATAGGAGCACCAGATACAGTCTTCTCTTCGGCTGTCCTCCTTAGGAATCGTCAAGAAGCTGTACTCCCCAAGATGAATGTATTCTCCGTGAATGGCATCTTTGAGTTTCTTCCAAATTCTCGAACTTTCCTGACTTGATCTATTCCTTGTGGATAACTTGCCTTGAATGTCTCGGGGTTTGGGTACCCACTACGGTCATAATCTTGGACCTTAACTAAGGAACCCTCTTTAAAAGCTAAAAGTCGCTGGATAGTAAACCTCGCACGTTTACCAGTGGTTTTTATCTTTAAAAGAGTTATCTCTCCTAATGGAAAGGAGATGATAGACCCACGGGCTTCTTAAAAGCATCGGCCTCCTCTTGGGCATTATTCAAGGACACTACGGCTTCTTAGAAGTATTCACAGCCTCCTCTTAGGCTTCGTATAATGATCTCTTCCTCCGGGAATGATAGCCTCCTCTTGGGCTTCGTACAAGGACCCGTCGGCTTCTTAAAAGTTTCCAACCTCCTCTTGGGCTTCGTACAAATTGTCCCGACGACCTCCTAGAGGTATAGGAACAGAACCTAGTCATCCTCATAGAACAGTCCTTTCATAGAGTCTACTACTGTTTCTCAAAGCATAGTACGAAAGATAAAACTCTAGACACGGACAGTCTAACTTCCTTGAGTCTCAAAAGACATTCTCAAGTGACCCCTTCGTTAAATAGGAAGGAAACTCGCAGACTCGGACAGTCTCAATACCCTTTGGATTTCCAGTTTCCCCAAAGAAAAGGAAATAACCCCGATCCTCAGATCTAACCCATGAGTACAGTGATGCTCATATAAGACCTGATTTTCTCTTTCAAAATCAGTATACTGGACCTGTCACTTAACTGACACAATAACCTTAGCCTCCTCTTGGGCTTTGTACAATGATTCTCCCCAGCGGAGTCAAACAACGTTTAACCTCTCTCTCGGGCTTTGTACGAGACACATAAGAGACTCCCTCGTTGAGTCAATCCCCCTTTCGCCTCCATCTCGGGCTTTGTACGAGATACAAAAAGGTTCTTATTGAGCCAAACAAACAATCGTCTCCATCTCGGGCTTCATACGAGATACAAAAAACTCCCTTGTTGAGTCAAATAGCCTCCATCTCGGGCTTTATACGAGATACCAAAAGACTCCATCGTCGGGTCAAAATCTTTTAGCCTCTCTCTCGAGCTTTGTACGGGACACAAAATTGCCTCCTCTTAGGCTTTGTATAATGATTTTCCTAGCGGAAATTAGCCTCCTCTTAGGCTTTGTATAAGAAAACCATTGGTTGATCCAATTAACCTTTTAGCATCAAAGTTGTGCCTCGTTCACAGTATACAAACATCAATAACTCCTTCCCCTTCATCTAATCGCTGTAAGCGGCAAGCCTCTGGATCATCTATATCCACGCCACTGTCCCTCTTTTAGCATGAGAAATTCCTAAGGAAAGATGGCATTGCTCTACACTGAGTTAAAGTCTTCTCCTTCAGGTTAAAACCCTTTCTTCGGAAATTATGGCATTGCTCGGATTCGCGTATCCCAGTTAAAGTAATTCTCCTTCTCCCCTCTTTAGAGATGACAAATTCTCTCTAAAGTCGAGGTCTTTCAGCTTCACATCTTGGGCTTTGAACAAGATACAAACCACCTTTCGCTTCACGTCTTGGGCTTTGAACAAGACACCAAAAACCAATTTCCTCCCATAGAATAGGAGGAACTACGAACGCTCTGATTTCCCTGTTTCGGTAAACGGGAATACGTAGGCATAAGATCAAAAGAAAAGATCTTAGCGAGCGCAATCAACAAAAAACCCAAATCCCGTATCTCCATCAATCAAAAGCAGTATTTCAAAAGCATCAGTCCTAACATCCTAATCCTTGTTCCCGGCCAGAAACCTTCTGCCCAGGTATAAAAGAAAGAAAACAGTATTGGCGAAAATACAAATAACTAGTACAAAGGCCCCCCACATTGATAGCATCCGTAACTTAACAGACCACTGTTTAAACTCAGTATGCAAGCAGGGTTAATTGGAGACATCTATTTCCCTTCCTTATTCAGCTCACAATAGGATAAAAAATGAATCGACCTGTAGTCAAAGCTCAAACCGCAGAGAGCGACCAGCGCTTAAGAACCGCGTCCAAAATCGCTCGCTACAGAAAAGTGGCGCCCACCGTGGGGCCAAATCTTCTTTTTTAAAACGTTTAAGGTGGAAACCTTGGACAAACCTTTTTTCTCTTCACTTGTGTGAATACCACAGATTGGGACTTCCGCCGGGGAACCCATTTCTGTCAGGAACTTAGGAATCATAGCTTTTTAAGTCTAGGATGATTAGGACAAATATATATATACTGCTTTTCCTAATTGCTATACGTGTTTATTTTTCTGCTACTGGGAATGCGTGTGATGCCGCATGTGGTGAGAATGAGTATACACTTAAGATAAGTGATGGCGACGGGGTCGACCATCAACCTCAGTGGAGGCTGACCAACGCAACCCATTCACTCTTCTAGCCAATGGGCCGGTTGTTAAGTCTGAGAAGTTGAGGAGCCAAACCCTTTCGTAGTGCGGAAACTATCGGAAATAGTTGTTACGCGATACTACCCTCATTTGAGGCTGGTGATCTATTCTCGGTGAATGGCACTTACTCTAAGATTGCTCTACAACTCGCTGGCGATCCGCTTGTTGTTTTGCTTTCCTGGGAGGAGTTGATGATAATGAGTACAGGTACAAAAATCACCTTAGTATAAACCTTTAGGGATGGGTAGAGCCTTGACTTCATGACAACGACCCTTTGACCCAATGTTTTTTCTATGTTTTTGTGTGCTGCATTCATGCATTCATTTAATAAAACATTAAAACACTCAAAAAACTTTCTCTTCTAGTCTCTCTATTTTTCAAATTAAACTAAGACTGTGATTGCAAATATCAAAGAAGAGGATTATGCTAATGGATTTCGGTAGAAGGAGAACTCACCAGTATACCTTCAAGGTTCCAAAACTAGGGGATTTGAGAAGGTTAGCAAGGATGATCGTTAACCCAGAGGCTTTCAGAGCCAAGCACGGTGGTTTGCTACCACTGTTAAGAGTCCATGTGATTAAGGGGATCATGGACGCGCTCATTCAGTTCTACGATCCAGTTTATCACTGTTTCATGTTCCCGGATTACCAGCTATCACCAACGCTGGAGGAGTATTCTCATCTGACTGATTTACATATCACTGATCGAGCTCCATTTTTTGGACTGGAAGAAATTCCAAAGAATCAGACTATTGCAATAGCAATTCATTTGGAAGAGTCTGAGGTCAGGACTCACATGACCACTAAGGGTGGCATCCAAGGTTTGCCAGCCCAGTTCTTGACAAAAAAGGCTCTATACTTCGCTAGTATAGGGAACGGGACTGCTTTTGAAAGCATCTCTGTCTTGCTCACCTACGGGTTATTTTTGTTTCCCAACATCAATAACTTCGTCGATATCAACGCTATTAAGGTTTTTATCATTAGAAACCCTGTGCCGACTTTGCTTGCAGATGCGTATCATTCTGTACACTTAGGAAATTTGTACAGTGGAGGGGAGATCACATGCTGTGTACCTTTGCTTTACAAATGGTTTATCTCTCACTTGCCCAAGTCTGTTGCTTTTTGGGATTGCAAGAGTGTCTTACGGTGGTCGCAGAAGA
Source organism: Lathyrus tuberosus (assembly GCA_022829125.1). Classification (NCBI taxonomy): domain Eukaryota; kingdom Viridiplantae; phylum Streptophyta; class Magnoliopsida; order Fabales; family Fabaceae; genus Lathyrus; species Lathyrus tuberosus. The sequence continues at coordinate 455,663 of JALAZF010000562.1, forward strand.
TCATGTCTCTTACCAACTCTGATATAGATTGGTGTAATAGGATTTATGAGGGAATTAGAATCATTGACCGTTGTGGAAACTTCCCCAGCGTACCCCTCATAGGAACTAAAGGAGGAATCAACTATCATCCGATATTAGTTCTTCGTCAATTTGGATACCCGATGAGACACATCCCACTGGGTGTTCATCTGGAAGGTCTTTTCTTCAAAGAAGGAGAAAGTGACAGAGCACTAAAGATGGAAATAGTGCAAGCTTGGAAACATGTTCATAAGAAAGGACGAGAGTCTCTGGGAAAACCGGATTGTGTCTCGGTGGAGCCTTATCTCCATTGGGTACAAACTAGAGCTCTCAAGCTAAAGATGCCTTATCCTCGTTATGGAATTCTTCCACTGAGGGAAACTGTCATGTACCTCATGACGGAAACTGAAAAGCTTCAAGTTACTCTCAACAAAGTTCAAAAGGAAAGAAGACCTTGGAAGAACAAGTACCGCACCCTCGACATAGAGTGCATCCAAATACAGCAACTACTAAAAGAGAAAGATGCTCTGATTGAAATTTTGGAGCAGCATGCTGTAGAGAATCAAGATGACCAAAGGAATTTGCTCGCTCCTTTCACCTGGAAAAGGAATGACAACCCAACAACGGCCCAAGCGCCCCGGTCAAAGAAGAGGACTCGGGACCCATTAGTTTAGGTTTATGTTTCTGCACTTTGTAATCTATTGTATTTCCATTTCTGTAATCCTTTGGAATTCAATAAAAAGGGGTTTCCCCACTGTTTGATATTTGCAATCTAATTGTCGAAGTTTATTTTGATTAAACAAAAAAAAATAACAATTAATATAACCATTGCATTCATCATCCTCACATCGCGTATTCTCCTTACCTACGAATCTCACGTTTGTGTCTCGATTTTAGAGTCAAACTGTCTCATTCGTATAATACTCGGGCCAATCGTCAGAAAAAGATGGATGATCTTGAGGAAGAAAACAGAGAGTTGAAAGAAGAGATCGACGCTCTGAGAGAGGATATGAGAAAGCTTCGTAACGACATGCAAGCCATGGCAGAAGCTCAGCTACAAAGAACTGTGATCTCAGAGATCACCTCAATGCCCATCATAGAAAACTATGATCCTAGGTATTAGATGCCGAAAGATCGTCCTTGGGGCATGCCTGTTAACTATATCCCGGAAGGATATGTTCCGCCGATCACTGAAGATCAGGGAATCACAATAGAAGCCGCTGGGCCTGAAGGTCACAAACTTCGGGAAAGCGAATATGCCAGGGGCATACTGAAGACTCCTGAAGGTTACAAACTTCGGGAGGCGCCAAGACTTACTGCCATAGTCACGGTACCACCCCCTGTGGTGCACACTGTCCCGGAAGGACAGATTCCACCAACACCTTCTGGTAAGAAGGAAACTATGTTTGACAGAATGGATGAATTCCAGGAGCAGTTCTTGGAAATGCAGAAAGAGCTGTAAGCCATTTGCGGCCAGGATCTATTTGGAAAGGACGCCGCAGACCTCTGCTTGGTCCCAAATGTGAAAGTCCTGCACAAGTTCCAAGTGCCCGACTTTGAAAAATACAAGGGTAACTCTTGCCCTCAGAGCCATCTGGTGATGTACGCTCGGCGGATGTCAGCTCAGATAGAGAATCAGGACCTGCTGATTCACTACTTTCAGGATAGTTTAACCGGTGCCGCACTCAAATGGTACATGGGTTTAAACCGTACTACGATCAGCACTTTCAGAGATCTTGGTACTGCCTTCGTCCAACAATACAAATACAATTTGGACATGACACCCGACAGAGATCAACTCAGATCAATGTCACAAAAGGACAAGGAAACCTTTAAGGAGTATGCTCAAAGGTGGCGTGAAATTGCCGCTCAAATTTGTCCACCTCTTGAGGAAAAAGAGATGACAAAGATCTTCTTAAAGACCTTGAGCTCATTTTACTACAACCGAATGGTTGCCAGTGCGCCCAGTGATTTCACCGAAATGGTCGGTATGGGTGTACGTCTTAAGGAAGCCGTCCGAGAAGGACGTTTGGTAAAAGACACTGGATCAACGAGCGGTACTAAAAAATACGGTAGTGCTCTCCCTAAGAAAAAAGAGCAAGATATTGGGAATATCTCTCTCGGAAAGCAAAGGCGACGTTATCAGCCAGTAGCAGCTGTTACTCCTGCTATCGGCCCCGCGCCTGTTCCTATGTATCAACCTCAGGTTGCGCAGAGCCAACCTGACCAACAAAGGACACAACAGCCTCTTCAGCAGGCTCGTCCTCCATATAACAACAACCGTACAACACGGCCACCAGGATTTGATCCTATACCCGTAACGTACGCAGAGCTGTTTCCGTTACTGCTGGCTAAGGGGCACATTCAGACTAAGTCTCCCCTTTCAGTTCCAGAAAATCTGCCTTTTTGGTTTAAAGCGGATCAAACATGCCCTTATCATCAAGGAGGTTCAGGGCATAACATTGAGACTTGTCTCAATTTCAAATCCGACGTGCAAAAGCTTGTTAGGAGCGGGCTCTTATCTTTCAAAGATATGAATCCTAATGTTCTTACGAACCCGCTGCCTTAACATGAGAAAGCTCCAGTCAATCTGATTGAGAAAGAGACTAACAATGTCTATCAAATTCATGATGTACTCTTGTTGAAAACCAATCTGGTCAAGATGCATTGTAGACAGAGTGGATATGGCCATGTGCCACCTCATAATTATCACCAGTGTGATATTTGCTCTAAAGACAACCAGGGATGTTCTGTGGTGCAAGCAGCTCTACAGGAGCAAATGGATCTTGGATGGATCCAAGAGCACCGAGTTCGTGGAGTTAACATGGTTTACACGAATTCCAACGTCATTCAAAACCACGACATCCGTGCGATGAATGTCAACTTGGTGGCGATGCACTCAAGGCAAAGCCAGTATCATAATCTGCCGCGGCACGATTACAGTTCCTGTCTGATTTGCTCGGTAAACAAACAGGGATGCCCTTTCATACAAGAGGCCCTCCAGCGTCAGATGGATCTTGGATGGATCCAAGACTACCATGATAGGAACTCCTATCAAATCAACATGGTTCAGATCTTTGACATTCGCGTGATGAATACCAACCTGGTAGAGTTACATGCCGAGCAGGTCCGACTCGGATTCTTAATATCACATGATTATCAAAACTGTAAAGCAGGTTGCAAAAATGATCGAGGTTGTACCCTTGTCCAGGAGGCACTTTAGCACTTGTTAAATCACTGGTGGATGCCAATCTATATGGACGAAGATACTCAGCAGATTAGTATCAATCACAGGAATCCTACTCGTCGTCAAAGTCAGGATGTCCGATCAATGGAAGATAACCTAGTGAGGTTACATTGTATTCAAAGTGGGCGTGGCCAGGTGCCACCACACAACTATGACAGTTGTAGCGTCTGTTCGGAAAGTAACCAAGGGTGTTACCTTGTGAGAGCAGCTCTTCAGGGTCGGGTCGATCATGGAGAAATTTGTCCATATCCAGGTTCAGGACCCATCATTTGGTCGCCGAACTACCTTGCCGAGCAAGTTGAGGATGTTGTCACGATCTCTGGTCATCACAGGACCAGGGATGTTTTTGCCATTATCCCTCTACTTGACGAATCTAGAGTTCCCAACCGGGAACGGATCAAGGTTACTTATGATGGTCAGAAAAATCAGAAGGTTCCCATAGTCATCTATCTACCGGGGCCACTACCGTATGAATCAGCTAAGGCAATCCCTTACAAATACGGTGCAACAATAATCGATAATGGAAAGGAAATTCCATTACCCTCCGTCGTGAATATTGCAGACATCAGTCGTGTAACACGGAGCGGTCGAATCTTCAACCGAGGGGTTGGAGAATCCAACAAAGAAAAGGAACTTCAGGCAGAAATTCCTGATCCACCAGTCGGTCAATCTAGTAATCCTGACTTTTCAAAAGACAAAGATGAGATGCTAAAGCTCATCCAAAGGAGTGAATATAACATTGTTGATCAACTGTTACAGACTCCTTCAAAGATCTCGGTATTATCACTGTTACTCAGTTCAAAAGCACACAGGGAGGCTCTACAGAAAGTCTTAGAGCAAGCCTTTGTGGAATAGGATGTAACAATCAGACAATTCGATAGCATTGTCTCTAACATCACTTCCTGCAATAATTTGGGATTTAGTGATGAGGAATTACCTGAAGAGGGTCGCCGTCATAACATGGCGCTCAATATCACAGTTAACTGCCAGGGCGATGCTTTAGCCAACGTACTGGTAGACACAGGGTCAGCCCTGAATGTTATGCCGAAGTCCACTTTGATGCAATTATCATTTAAGGGCCCTCCGATGAGAGTCAGCGAGGTCGTCGTTAAAGCATTCGACGGATCCAGAAAAACAGTTATCGGCGAAGTTGATCTTCCCATAACTATTGGTCCTCACACTTTCCAAATCACTTTCCAGGTCATGGACATCCGGGCAACATACAGTTGTTTATTAGGAAGACCTTGGATACATCAGGCTGGAGCGGTTACTTCAACCCTCCACCAAAAGCTAAAGTTCGTCAAGAACGATCAACTTGTCACGGTTTGTGGGGAACAAGCCTTGCTTGTGAGTAACCTATCATCATCTACTTGTGTGGAACCCGAGGAGGTTATTGGAACTCAGTTCCAAGCACTATCGGTGAGCAAGGATAATCAGTTCAAAGAAGGAACTTCAATTTCTTCATACAAAGATGCTATCAAAGAGGTCGAGAGTATCGATACGACAGGATGGGGACGGCTTGTCATTCCTATTGACAATAAAACAAAGAAGGGTCTTGGTTTTTCTGCGACCTGTGCCCAGACAGCCGCCAATGATGAAAGTCTTCATCCCCTTCAAAACTTCTTCCACAGTGGAGGTTTCCTTCACCCAGTGTCTCAGACAGTTCATGCTATCAATGAGGAAGATCCCTCTGACACAGATGAAGAATGGAAGTCCTACCTTAACAAGGACGGCTATATGTCTCAGGAAGAGGTGCCTATGCCTTTTTGCTTTCCTACAGAAAGTCCGAGATTTATACCAAGATCAGATGTCGAAATGATCTACGGAGATTGTGATCCGGAAGGATGCCGTGCTCCACCAAATTCATTAGAGGGAGACACTCTAATGAAAGACAACTTTGACCACAATTACTATGGCCCAATGGATGGCCTGCCAATGTGGCAGCCTTACCCAGGAAACTTGGGGCAAGAAAGTCAGTCGAACAATGAAACTCAGCTGAGCGTCATTGAACAGAATACATATGTCCCCACCATGTCATGGGATCAACACTCAGGTCATTCAGAAACTACTCAACATGAAGATGAATTCGCAACGTTTGCAGGACTAGAATTCATCAACTATACTTTTTCTGAGGTCAACGTCATCGAGAGGGATGACTTCTCCAGTTCCAAAGAAGTTTGGGACACTCTAGGACAACCAAGTGGAAAATACGACTTTATGGTCAAGTACACTGCTCCCGAAAGCTCTCGTATCAGGCTCGAAGATATCCAGTCAACTGGATGGGGAGATACAGCTGAGAGCACAAATGCTATGCAAAATACAACAGAGGAATCCTCCTACGACAATTCTGCTTGGGAGACAGATTCCAATGATCCTGCTCCACCAGAAATCAGCGTCATTTCTGAAGACAAATCAAGGAAGGTGCCAGACTTTGTGATTCACCGAGGAGTTCGCCACCAATGGGTTACCGTCGAGGTTCCGAAGGTCGTTCGTCAGTCAAAGTAATTGCCATCTTTAACCTTTCACCCTGCCCAGGTGAAACGGATATTTTGATAGGGCTCATTTTCTGTAAATTTCCCTCTTCGCTTTGCCCAAAGCGACAGAGTTTTGTTTTATAGGGCTGTAGTTTCAAGATTCGACTTGTTCATTAATAAAATAACGTCGTTCTGTAATTTCCGCATTAATCGATGTTTTCTCTTTTTGCTTTTTTAGAAAATGGTAATCCTAAAAAACATTCAATAATAAAAACAAGTAGTAAAATCAAAACACTGCACACACTTACATTTTCTCTATCTCTTCTAAACACGAATCATCACGTCATGCAGATTGCTTGTTTTATACCCCGTTGAAACATACGATCCGATGCCTTCTCCCAACTTTGAGTTCCCAGTATTCGAGGCTGAAGAAGAAAATGACAACGAAATTCCAGAAGAGATCTCCCGACTACTCAGACAAGAGGAAAGGTCCATTGAACCTCACAAAGAGCCATTGGAAACGGTAAACTTGGGTTCAGAAAAAGAGAGAAAAGAAATCAGGATCGGAGCACTGCTCAGTCCAACTGCCAGAGGGGGTTTGATAAAGCTTCTCAAAGAATTTCCCGATGTATTCGCTTGGTCATATCAGGATATGCCAGGGTTGGATACCAGCATTGTGGAACATCACTTACCGTTGAGATCAGAATGTCCGCCAGTAAAGCAAAGGTTGAGACGTACTCACCCGGACATGGCCATCGAAATCAAGGAGGAGGTACAGAAACAGATTGACGCGGGTTTCCTCGCTACATTTGAATATCCTCAATGGTTAGCCAACATCGTACCCGTTCCCAAAAAGGATGGAAAGGTCAGAATGTGTGTTGATTACAGAGATCTAAACAAGGCAAGTCCAAAGGATGACTTTCCTTTACCACACATTGACATGCTGGTTGACAGCACAACAAAGTTCAAAGTATTCTCCTTCATGGATGGATTCTCGGGCTATAACCAGATCAAAATGGCGCCGAAAGACATGGAGAAAACTTCGTTCATTACCCCATGGGGTACCTTTTATTACAAGGTAATGTCGTTCGGTTTGAAGAATGCCGGGGCAACCTATCAAAGGGCCATGACTACTCTGTTTCATGACATGATACATAAGGAAATCGAGGTATATGTCGATGATATGATTGCAAAATCAAAAACAGAGGATGAGCACGTTGAACATCTATCAAAATTGTTCAAACGTCTAAGAAAATTCAAGCTCCACTTGAATCCCAACAAGTGCACCTTCGGTGTCCGTTCGGGGAAATTACTAGGGTTCATCGTCAGCCAGAAAGGAATTGAAGTTGATCCTGACAAGGTCAAGGCCATTCAAGAAATGCCTTCTCCGAAAACTGAAAAACAAGTTAGAGGATTCCTGGGACGTTTGAACTACATCTCCAGATTCATATTCCTTATGACCGCGACGTGTGCGTCGATTTTCAAATTACTCAAAAAGAACCAGGATTGCGTTTGGTCAGAAGATTGCCAAACCGCCTTCGATAGTATTAAGGAATATCTGTTGAATCCTCCGATTCTATCACCTCCAGTGGAAGGAAGACCACTAATCATTTACCTCACAGTCCTAGAGGACTCAATGGGATGTGTACTTGGCCAACAAGACGAAACTAAAAGGAAAGAGTCTTCCATTTACTATCTAAGCAAGAAATTCACCGACTGCGAGACTCGGTACACAATGCTTAAGAAAACTTGTTGCGCTTTGGCTTGGGCAGCCAAACATCTTCGCCAGTACATGATTCGTCATACTACTTGGTTGGTCTCTAAAATGGATCCAATCAAGTACGTTTTCGAAAAACCTGCTCTCACGGGAAGGATAGCCCGTTGGCAGATGTTACTATCAGAATATGACATAGAGTACCATGCTCAGAAAGCCGTTAAAGGAAGTATTTTAGCCGATCATTTGGCTCATCAACCGATTGACGATCAAGAATTAATCGGGTTTGACTTCCCAGACGAAGATGTCATGTATCTAAAGATGAAAGATTGCGATGAACCGCTACCCAGTGAAGGGCCAGAACCAGGTTCCCAGTGGGGACTTATCTTTGACGGAGCAGTCAATCATTATGGAAACGGAATTGGGGCAATCATTGTTACCCCTCAGGGTTCCCACATTCCTTTCACTGCCAGACTTACGTTCAAATGTACGAACAACGAGGCCGAATACGAATCATGTATCATGGGTCTCGAAGAAGCGATTGATTTAAGGATAAAAAACTTGGACGTATACGGTGATTCAGCCTTGGTTATTAACCAGATAACAGGAGATTGGAACACATACTAATCAGGATTGATTCCTTACAAAGACTATGCAAGAAGGTTGTTACCTTTCTTCGACAGAGTTGAGTTTCATCATATCCCTCGTGAGGAGAATCACATGGCTGATGCATTAGCCACTATCTCTTCCATGATTAGTGTAGGTCAATGGAACGACTTACCTAAGCTCGACATAATGCACCTTGAACGGCCCGCTTACATCTTCGCGATTGAAGCAGTCATAGACGACAGACCTTGGTATCACGATATCAAATGCTTCCTTCAAAAACGAGAGTACCCATCTGGGGCACTCAGAAAAGACAGGAAAACCCTCAGGAGATTGGCTGGAAACTTCTTCCTGAGCGGTGACACTCTTTATAAGAGAAATTTTGACATGGTCTTGCTCCGATGCGTCGACAGACCAGAAGCAGACATGCTCATGAAAGAAATTCATGAAGGATCCTTTGGCACTCATGCCAACGGACACACAATGGCGAGAAAAATTCTCAGGGCCGGGTATTATTGGTTGACCATGGAATCCGACTGCTACAAGTACATGAGGAGGTGTCACAAGTGTCAGATATACTCCGACAAAATTCATGTACCGCCATCACATCTCAAAGTTCTTTCTTCCCCGTGGCCATTTTCCATATGGGGAATCGATATAATTGGTATGATTGAGCCCAAGGCTTCAAACGGACATCGGTTCATCCTGGTAGCCATTGACTATTTCACCAAGTGGGTCGAAGCAGTGTCATTCACCAATGTAACCCGACAAGTGGTGGTCCGATTTATCAAAAACAATATCATCTGCCGTTATGGTGTTCCAAGCGAGATCATTACTGATAATGGATCTAACTTGAACAATAAGATGATGAAAGAGTTGTGTGCAGAGTTCAGGATCGAACACCATAACTCATCTCCCTACCGACCCAAGATGAACGGGGCGGTAGAAGCGGCTAACAAGAACATCAAGAAGATCGTTCAAAAGATGGTTGTAACCTATAAAGATTGGCACGAAATGCTACCCTTTGCTCTTCACGGTTATCGAACATCTGTCCGCACTTCAATAGGGGCAACCCCTTTCTCTCTAGTATATGGCATGGAGGCAGTTCTCCCCATAGAAGTAGAGATCCCATCAATCCGGGTATTGATGGAAGCTAAGCTCACCGAAGCTGAATGGTGTCAAAGTCGACACGACGAATTGAATCTGATCGAGGAAAAACGAGTCACGGTACTATGCCACGGTCAGTTGTATCAGCAAAGAATGAAAAGGGCGTTTGACAAAAAGGTCCGACCTCGTGTCTTCAGGAAAGGAGACCTTGTGCTCAAGAAGATACAATCATTTCTCACTGATTCTCGGGGTAAATGGACCCCAAATTATGATGGCCCCTATGTGGTCACGAAAGCTTTCTCAGGCGGCGCCTTGAGACTTGCAACCATGGACGGAGAGGAATTTGCCTACCCCACGAATGTTGATGTAGTCAAGAAATACTTCGCCTAAAACTAAAAAAAAACGTCTCGGTGGATTGAAAACCCGAAAGGGCGGTCCAGGCAAAAGTTAGAGACATGAAAAGAATCGTCCCGATGGATTGGAAATCTCATAGTACAATCCAGGCAAAAGTTAGGGATAATGGTAAGTAACTATGTTCAACAGAGGCAAGTCCCTCAGCAGCAGTTGCATCATCATCCGTCAGGAAAACTCCAGTCAAGGTCATCTTCGACAGAAGCTCAGGATGCCCCGAATTCAAAGTTGGTAGAAGGATAGTGGTCGTTATGTTTCAACGTAGCCCTTTTCCCTGTAAATTACCATTTTCTAACTTTGTATATACTCTTTGGAATCACGCGTTTGGCTGATCTCCATCTTATCAATAAAATTTGGGCCCTTGTGCTCTTGTTTGTAATTCTTTACTTGTTTTAGCTTTACAGAACGACGTTGTTTAAACTTAATCAGCGATTCTTGAAATAAAACAAAAATAAATTTACTTGTTAAACTTTTTCTGCTTTTAAATTAAAGATGGCATTTATTTTGACTGTTGAACATCAGAAGAACATCGATCGCTTCTCCCGAAGTAAGTAAACTTTGAAGTGCAGAATCAAAGTACTCCTTCTAAGCCAGTGCGCCTGAATGAAGGATCAACTGTATCAGATGCGGTTTTCCCGTCTGATACCCTCAGTCGAGGTCTCATCTCCTAAACCCGATCAACATAGCTCCCCGCGTGGACTTTTTCTCCTAAGCAAGGTGGAATTGCTATTTTGAACCAACGGTACTTCTTCGCCCCGCGATGGTCGAGTATCCAATTGTGTTCATCCATTAGTCTGTATGTCGCGTCAGTTTTGTCAGCATATACATACGTACTTCATGCATTTTTTATTTGCATTTACATTTCATATTGCATCGTTATCACTCTAGCCGGTCTTGTCCCCTAGTGATAAACAGTTTTCTCAATCGAGTTTGTTAGTTCTTTCCTCGTCAGGAAGTGTTGCGTCTGCACAATCTCGCCACCAGTGTATCTTTAGATCAGAGTCGGCACTTGGCCACTTTGATAACTTGAACCTCTGAAAGATCAGAGAACCTTCAACAGATGTCACTCTTCGCCATTGAAGATGATATCCTCGCTTTCCCGGATTAAGAAAAATCCCCAGAGAAAGCCTCTTAAAAAGAGATTCGGCAGCACGCCAGTTTTGCTCCGAAAAACCACTGATGAGAAGGTCATTGGCACCTCAAAATTGGATCCCATCATATGGCATTTCTCCGGGAAGATCCCGAGAAAAGTATGATGTAACCCCAAATGAAAACAGTCTCTCAAGAGACTCGCTTTCCCAGTAGAATCGACAAATGGCGTCTCCAACGGAGAAGTTCGTACAACTCTACAATTCAGACGAATGGGTTCCCCAGCAAGTCTGACATCAAATCTTTTCCCACTCAAATGGCGTCTACCCAGGAAAATTCGGCGAGAAGTTTGAGGGAAAACCGCTACTAATAGCGTCCCTTGTCAATAAAGTTTATTGACAAAAGAAACCAAGACCAGTTCCTTGGTAGGAAACCAGGATCGAGGGGAAGTTTATTTCAAAAGAAACTAAGACCAGTTCCTTGGTAGAAAACCAGGATCGAGGGGAAGTTTATTTCTAAAACTCAGACCAGTTCCTTGGTAGGAAACCAGGATCGAGGGGAAGTTTATTTCAAAAGAAACTAAGACCAGTTCCTTGGTAGAAAACCAGGATCGAGGGGAAGTTTATTTCTGAAACTCAGACCAGTTCCTGGGTAGGAAACCAGGATCGAGGGGAAGTTTATTTCAGAGACTGAGACCAGTTCTTGGTAGGAAACCAGGATCGAGGGGAAGTTTATTTCAAAAGAAAACTGAGATCAGTTCCATGGATGAAGACCAGGATCGAGGGGAAGTTTACCTTTTCTAAGCATCATTGCTTAGCTAAAGAAGATGAATGCGTAAGCTACCATTCATAACCACCATCAAAATTTCGGGTATTCCGATATTTAATCCTCTTGCACCCCGAATGCCCGAATCCCTTCGTCATTCACACCTTCGGGTCCAAGAAGATTAAATAGGGGCATCTGTAATACCCCAAATTTTGACCACTTAGATTTCCCATCATTGTGAAAATCATCATCACAATATGGATGAACCATCATGCTTCATCAGTCTCCCCAAAGATGGGTGAGCATCCAATACAATCAAAATTAGGGTTTCAAGCCCTCTCTGAGTGCTTACACAAAGGATCAATCAAGAAATGACATGATATTCAACTTGTCTAATCTCTCAAACATCCACAAAGGATCAAAAGGACTCCTACTTCAAGGATTAAGCACAAGGCTGCTCCCTTCTAGGTGGATCAAGTCTCAAGATCGACAGTGTCACCAAATTAGGGTTTTGGTCGACCAGGGCCTCCAGATGGAAATTTTCATCTGGGCACAAGGCAATGATCCAAAACATAACCTAATATACTTCATGGAACCTCATGAACCCATGCATCAAGTCAATTTTGCCTCAGGGGATGCATTCATCAAAAATCAGGAATTAGGGTTTCTTGACCTAATTCACCCCTAAGTTGACTTTTGGGACAAACCATGAGCCAAGACCTCGAGACATGATTTGAGGGTCTCTAATATACCATATTGATCCATTTGGAACAATGCATTGATCCAAGAAGCTTAAGCAACAAGTCTCAATTTCATCTGCACCACAATTAGGGTTTTAAGAGAAAAGTCAACTGTAACTTTGACTTTTGACCAGGACATGCTCCCAAACCCTAATACATGATTGTATATACCCTATGACACCCATGGAACATGTCCATCAAGTTTGATTTAGGTCAAGGACATGATTTCCTGAAGAATTGCACTGTTTGGAATTCATCTGATAAAAAGTCAACTGTGCACAAAAGTCAACTTTGACTTTTTGAGATTTTTCACCAAAATGGATTTTTAACCATAAAATGATGTTAATGTATGATTTGAATCATCATTCATCAATAAAAATCAAGAAAAGTGAGATAACTTGTAAAAGGGGTAACCATAAAACTTAGAAATTTTTATAAGTTAAAAATAAAGTGGCAAAGGTACCAACTTTGGAGGACCATAACTCCTAAACCACAAGGCCATTTTTTCTCATCCAAAGATGGATTTGTAGCCCTCATTATCACCTACAAAAACTTCAACTACAAGTCATTCCAATTCATTAAGTATTTTGAGTTATGGAGTCATCAAAGTGGCTGAAAAGTGAAAATGTCACTTTTTCCAACACTTAGTGAAATTTTCACTAAGTCAGATTCTGCCTCATTTATTGCCAAATGTAGGGGGATTTTTCACTTGGAATCAAAAGGGATCAAAACCAAACTTGTTCAAACAGTTGTTGTATCATGTAAGAGCTTTCCAAAATGGCCAAGAACATTGCCAAATTCAACCTACACCATGAGATACAACATTGCCAAGTTGCCTTGCTGAAATCTGTCAAGGCAAGGCAGAATTTGCAACTTTGGTCGATTTGCCAAAATCAGCTAAATTCAATTGCTCCTATCCACTTGGACACCTCAGAGGATTGAATCTAAAGGGGACAATCACTGAGCCAAGCCTCCAAAGTCCATGGAACAAGAAATAGCATGTTGAACCTAGAATGGCCAAAATAGGGACAAGACTTCAAATTTACAATGAGGCATTCAATGGAACCATCAAGGTGGCATGGACTGAGCCATTCTCATCTGAAATCAGTCAAGACTTATCCAAGACCAAGGGAACCAAAGCTCTGCTCCCTAACCTCTAGTCAATGGCTAGAGGAGACTTGGATTTTCATTTGCCAACATTTGCCAAACCTACTTACTAGCTGCCATGCACTATTCCTTGCAAAACAAACTTGCTCTACTATAAATAGAGCTCAATTGTGGTCAGTTTGAGTACACCAAAGCCATCTAACAGATGCTTTCCTCAAAATCTCTTTCTCTTGGCAAAAATGCCTTTCTTAGCAAGGTAGCTATCGGGTTTTGAGTTTGAGAGCAATTCCAATCAAACCAATCACTCACACACCTCACATACATCACATATGAGCTGATCAAACACTTAGATCACTTCTAAAACACCAATTTCACAAAATCACCAGCTGGTTGCTCAAATTTTCAAACAAGTTGCAGCTGAGGTACCACAAAGTGATCCAGCCAATTTCAATCAAGTCCAACCATCCAAACACAATCCACAGGGTGTAGGGAAGCTGTTCAGATCATCACCACTCATCTGTAACACCTCCAAATCAAAAATCACTTTGAACTTGCTGTCACGACTTGGAGGTAAGCACATACTTGGTCATCTCTCAATCTATGCATATTTCCTCGCACAATAATTTGGCCATATGCTCATAATCATGCATGGAATGTTTTCCCTCAATTAATTGCATTGTTTGAATCGTGTATCAAAAATCCTAGCCTTCATGCAGAAATTAGGGTTCTTGAGGTCTCTTCGTGATTTCTTGTTGTATGTTTAATTTAAATGAAATTAAAGTACATAGACATGATCGTGAGGTTGAGGCGAGCATAATGATATGTGGATTGCATGATATGATTACGTATTCATGGAGATTGGATAGAAAATGCAAATCTGAGAAACCAAGAACACGCGCGTGTTCTTCAGCTTGTTCTTGGCGCCATTTTTAGATATTCAAATATTTGAATTTTGTGATTTTGTTTAATTGATTCAAAAATTAATTTCTCTCTGAGTTTTAATGATTTTGAGTTGATTCTTTTTTTTAATAATTCACAAAAATGTTAAAATATTTTATTTTCACAAAAAATCCCAAAAATATTGTTTATTTCATATAATTGATATTTTTGTAAAGAATTAATATTTTGATTGTTTTTGGCATTTTAAATATTTTTTCTACATTGATTTTGCAACTTTTAATGCTTTCTAATTATTTTGTAGGTCAATACTTAATTTTTGAAGCATTAATCCAAGATCACAATTTGTTTTCCATGTGTTAAACAATTTTTGATCATTTTAATTGAATTTTTATTCAATTAAATACATTTTGAAAACAAATTAGGGTTTTGGATTAATTCAACCCTCATAAATCATTTTCAAAACTCTTTGGGCCTCTTGAGAGAGTGCAAGACCCATCCCCCCTTGTACAAAAAATTTTTGGGCCTCACTCATTGTATAAGTCCCTCTGTACAAGTAAACGGCGCAATCATCGCCCGTTTAAATTTAAAACTCTTTGGGCCTCTCCTTGAGCTATAAGACCCATTCAAAACACTTTGGGCCTCTATTAGAGTGTAAGACCCAATCCCCCTTTTAACCAAAACATTTTGGGCCTCACTTATTGTATAAGTCCGTCTGCGTTAAAAGAAAACCTCGGCACGATCGCCATTTTTAAATGAAAAATCATTTGGGCCTACCCTCGTGTTATAAGCCCCACTCTTTTTTCTTCAAACCTTTTTGGGCCTCTTGAGAGAGTGTAAGACCCATCCCTTTGTACAGAAAACCTTTTTGGGCCTCAGTCACTTGTATAAGTCCCTCTGTACAAATTCAAACAGTGCGCTCACTGATAAAACCCTGGGCCTCTCCTTGAGCTGTAAGCCCCAAATCTTTCTTTTTCAAAGCACTTTCCCCTTTGATTTTGAATATACTGTTGTTTTCAATCTTTCTTTGTTGAACAACTAACCAAACAGCATGGAAGCACTCCAACCGAGTAAGTGGTTATCGCTTTCGTTTACTGCTTTCATATTATAAACAGTATTGTGGGGCTGCTCACTGTAAGTCTCCTTTCACAAACTCATATATATATATAACTGTATTGTGGGGCTGTTTCACTGTAAGTCTCCTTTAATAAACTCATATCTACTGTATAATAATAGTATAGATATTTCGAGTTTCCCCGGCTACTACGTCTAGAACTAGGTGACGCCGTTTCATTTATTCGTAGAAATAGACGCCTAGATCCCCAATAGGAGCACCAAATACAGTCTTCTCTTCGGCTGTCCTCCTTAGGAATCGTCAAGAAGCTCTACTCCCCAAGATGAATGTATTCTCTGTGAATGGCATCTTTGAGTTTCTTCCAAATTCTCGAACTTTCCTGACTTGATCTATTCCTTGTGGATAACTTGCCTTGAATGTCTCGGGGTTTGGGTACCCACTACGGTCATAATCTTGGACCTTAACTAAGGAACCCTCTTTAAAAGCTAAAAGTCGCTGGATAGTAAACCTCGCACGTTTACCAGTGGTTTTTATCTTTAAAAGAGTTATCTCCCCTAATGGAAAGGAGATGATAGACCACGGGCTTCTTAAAAGCATCGACCTCCTCTTGGGCATTATTCAAGGACACTACGGCATCTTAGAAGTATTCACAGCCTCCTCTTAGGCTTCGTATAATGATCTCTTCCTCCGGGAATGATAGCCTCCTCTTGGGCTTCGTACAAGGACCCGTCGGCTTCTTAAAAGTTTCCAGCCTCCTCTTGGGCTTCGTACAAATTGTCCCGACGACCTCCTAGAGGTATAGGAACAGAACCTAGTCATCCTCATAGAACACTCCTTTCATAGAGTCTACTACTATTTCTCAAAGCATAGTACGAAAGATAAAACTCTAGACACGGACAGTCTAACTTCCTTGAGTCTCAAAAGACATTCTCAAGTGACCCCTTCGTTAAATAGGAAGGAAACCCGCAGACTCGGACAGTCTCAATACCCTTTGGATTTCCAGTTTCCCCAAAGAAAAGGAAACAACCCCGATCCTCAGATCTAACCCATGAGTACAGTGATGCTCATATAAGAACTGATTTTCTCTTTCAAAATCAGTATACTGGACCTGTCACTTAACTGACACAATAACCTTAGCCTTCTCTTGGGCTTTGTACAATGATTCTCCCCAGCGGAGTCAAACAACGTTTAGCCTCTCTCTCGGGCTTTGTACGAGACACATAAGAGACTCCCTCGTTGAGTCAATCCCCCTTTCGCCTCCATCTCAGGCTTTGTACGAGATACAAAAAGGTTCTTATTGAGCCAAACAAACAATCGCCTCCATCTCGGGCTTCATACGAGATACAAAAAACTCCCTTGTTGAGTCAAATAGCCTCCATCTCGGGCTTTATACGAGATACCAAAAGACTCCATCGTCTGGTCAAAATCTTTTAGCCTCTCTCTCGGGCTTTGTACGGGACACAAAATTTCCTCCTCTTAGGCTTTGTATAATGATTTTCCTAGCGGAAATTAGCCTCCTCTTAGGCTTTGTATAAGAAAACCACTGGTTGATCCAATTAACCTTTTAGCATCAAAGCTGTGCCTCGTTCACAGTATACAAACATCAACAACTCCTTCCCCTTCATCTAATCGCTGTAAGCGGCAAGCCTCTGGATCATCTATATCCACGCCACTGTCCCTCTTTTAGCATGAGAAATTCCTAAGGAAAGATGGCATTGCTCTACACTGAGTTAAAGTCTTCTCCTTCAGGTTAAAACCCTTTCTTCGGAAATTATGGCATTGCTCGGATCCGCGTATCCCAGTTAAAGTAATTCTCCTTCTCCCCTCTTTAGAGATGACAAATTCTCTCTAAAGCCGAGGTCTTTCAGCTTCACATCTTGGGCTTTGAACAAGATACAAACCACATTTCGCTTCACGTCTTGGGCTTTGAACAAGACACCAAAAACCAATTTCCTCCCATAGAATAGGAGGAACTACGAACGTTCTAATTTCCCTGTTTCGGTAAACGGGAATACGTAGGCATAAGATCGAAAGAAAAGATCTTAGCGAGCGCAATCAACAAAAAACCCAAATCTCGTATCTCCATCAATCAAAAGCAGTATTTCAAAAGCATCAGTCCTAACATCCTAATCCTTGTTCCCTGCCAGAAACCTTCTGCCCAGGTAAAAAAGAAAGAAAACAGTATTGGCGAAAATACAAATAACCAGTACAAAGGCCCCCCCACATTGATAGTATCCGTAACTTAACAGACCACTGTTTAAACTCAGTATGCAAGCAGGGTTAATTGGAGACATCTATTTCCCTTCCTTATTCAGCTCACAATAGGATAAAAAATGAATCGACCTATAGTCAAAGCTCAAACCGCAGAGAGCGACCAACGCTTAAGAACCGCGTCCAAAATCGCTCGCTACAGCCGGGGACCAATTACGTCAAAATTTCGTACCCTATTGTTACACCGTCTAGACTAAGGCGTCCCTTAGCCGGTAAATGCGAAGAACTCGCAGTACCGGAAACTTAGTTGATCCTTTAGAAGAGCCTGAACATTACGCCCGAGCTCGTCTTTTACTTCGAAAACTTAAAAGAGCAATGGCAGAAGAAGAAAACGCTAAACCTCTTAAGGATTCCGCCTTACCCTCTAACGAAGAACCTCATTCTAGTATAGTTAATCCAGCTATACCAGCCAATAACTTCGAATTAAAACCATCTCTGTTACAATTAGTTCAACAGAACCAGTTCGCAGGTCTTTCTACGGAAAACCCGAACCAACATCTTAAAGTCTTTATTCAACTAGCCGATACCTTAAAAGCGAACGGAGCTCCTCCTGAGGCAATACGTCTAAGACTATTTCCATTTTCTCTCAGAGATAGAGTCCGATCATGGTTAGATTCCCTTCCAGCCAACTCTACAACCACTTGGAATGACCTAAAGAAAGTATTCCTTGCTAGATACTTTCCACCAAGTAAAACTGCTGTCTTACGAAACCAAATAACCCGATTTACCCAAAACGAGGGAGAATCACTTTTCGACGCTTGGGAAAGATATAAGGAGCTATTAAGAGCATGTCCACATCATGGCTTAGAACAATGGCTCATAATCCATACCTTTTATAATGGACTCATGTACAACACCAAGATGACCATAGACGCTGCCGCTGGTGGCGCTCTAATGAACAAACCCTACGCCGAAGCTAGCACTCTCATTGAGGATATGGCACAAAACCATTACCAATGGGGGACCGAACGAGCACAAGTAGAGAAGAAAGAGACCAAAGGAGGTGTGTATGAAGTAAGTTGTTTTGACCATATGAACGCAAAGATGGACGCTATAGCTCAAAAAGTAGAAAACCTAACTATCAACCCCACAACAACTGTAGCAGCAATACAACCCGAATGTGAAATCTGTGGAACCCTAGGACATACCATGGCTGAATGCAACTTGCTAGCCGAAAGTCCCACAGATTAGGTAAATTACGCCCAAGGAAACCCTTATTCAAACACATATAACCCTGGATGGAGGAATCACCCAAATCTTTCCTATAAGAATAATAACCCCACTCAAAATTCAATACCTCAAAGACCTCCCAGTTTCCAAACTCAAAGACCCAACCAATCTGCAACATATGCCCCTCAGAAATCAAATTTTGAGAAAAAGATGGACGAATTCATCTCAGCTCAATTACAACAGAACAAGGAGTTCATGAACCAAAACGTTCACATAAATGGACTAATTACTCAGTTGGGTACTAAAGTCGATTATGTAATTACCCATAACAAAATGCTTGAAACCCAAATCTCTCAAGTACCACAACAACAATCTACTCATGCTACACCAGGAGGACAATTTCCTGGACAACCTCAACCTAACCCTAAAGGGCATGCTAATGCTATAGCCCTAAGGAGCGGGACCACTTACGATGGGCCTATAAACCCTAGGTTGAATAATCCAGAACCTCCTAGAAAAAAGGTTGTTACCACACCTGAGAAAAAAGTTGAGAAATCAGTGGAACCTGAGAAGTCTAAAGATACGGAAGTTAAAGAGAAGGAAAGAGAAGAGAATGAAAAAGTTTATGTACCACCTCCTCCTTACAAACCTCTGATTCCATACCCACAAAGACTTAAACAAACCAAATTGGATAACCAATATAAGAAATTCATAAAAGTGATTGAGAAACTCCATGTAGAGATTCCATTCACCGAAGCTATTACCCAAATACCATCTTATTCCAAATTCCTTAAAGACATTCTAACCAATAAACGAAGATTAGAAGATCCTAAACCTATAGAATGTAATTCAATCGCTGAGAATAAGCTTGCTAAGAAAGAGAAAGACCCAGGAAGTTTTTCTATACCTTGTGTTTTGGGAAACCAAGTTATAGATAAAGCACTTATGGACTTAGGAGCAAGTGTAAGCTTAATGCCTTTAGCCGTTTGTAAAAGGTTAAACCTAGGAGAAATACAACCAACTAGGATGTCTCTCCAATTAGCCGACAGATCAGTTAAATATCCAATTGGCATTTTGGAAGACGTCCCAGTTAGACTTGGTCAACTTTATATTCCAACAAATTTCGTAGTAATGGACATTAAAGAAGACGATGAGATCCCAATCCTTTTAGGTAGACCCTTCTTATCAACAGCTGGAGCTATAATTGATGTCAAAAAAGGAAAAATGACATTCGAGGTAGGTAATGAGAAAGTAGAATTTATACTATCCCAATTCTTAAATGCGTCAGCCATAGATGACTCATGTTATGTCATTGATATAATTGATGAATGCATAAGAGAATTAGATAAAGAAGATCCAGTAGAAACCATCAGACTACCTTCTATCCCCATAATGGACGACGACGGATTCGAACGCTTACCTAAACCTTATATAGATAACAGTCTTTATGAATTCTTGGCACTTACCCAAGATAATATGCCATGTCCGAAAAAACCATCAATAGAGCTTAAGGAGCTACCTAAGAATTTAAGATATGAGTTCTTAGATGAAGAATTAAATCGCCCAGTCATAGTCAGTGCCACGTTAGATGGTCCTGAAACCAATCAACTCTTAGATGTTTTAAGAAGATATCCCTCAGCTCTGGGTTATAAAATTTCCGATCTCAAAGGAATAAGTCCTTCTATGTGTATGCACCGAATTATGCTGGAGGAAGACACTAAACCCTCCAGAGAACATCAACGAAGGATAAATCCTATAATGAGCGACGTAGTAAAAAAGGAAGTGTTAAAGTTGTTAGAGGCTGGAATAATATACCAAATATCTGATAGTAAATGGGTAAGCCCCGTACATGTGGTACCTAAGAAAGCAGGTGTCACCGTTGTACAAAATGAAAAAGGAGAACAAATAGCCAAACGTGTAGAAAATGGTTGGCGGATGTGTATCGATTACAGAAAGCTCAATAAGGTAACTAGGAAAGATCACTTCCCACTTCCATTCATTGATCAAATACTCGAACGTTTAGCTAGGCATTCTTACTTTTGTTATTTAGACGAATACTCAGGATTTTTCCAAATACCCATTCACCCTGATGATCAGGAGAAAACAACCTTTACATGTCCCTATGGAACATTTGCTTACAGACGAATGCCATTTGGACTATGCAATGCCCCAGCTACCTTCCAACACTGTATGATGTCAATCTTCGCAGATTTCCTTGATGAGATCATGGAAGTATTTATGGACGATTTCTCGATATGTGGATCCAGTTTTAAAAACTGTTTAACAAACCTCGAGAAAATCCTGGAAAGATGCGTAGAAGTCAACCTTGTTCTAAACTGGGAAAAATGCCATTTTATGGTGACTGAAGGCATAGTACTAGGACACATAGTGTCCGAAAGAGGCATTGATGTTGATAAAGCTAAAATAGAAGTAATAGAAAACCTTTAACCACCCAAAACCATTAGAGAAATCCGAAGTTTTCTTGGACACGCCGGTTTCTACCGACGCTTCATTAAAGACTTTTCCAAAATAACTAAACCATTAACCAACTTACTTATGAAAGATGCCGAATTCAAATTCGATGATAAATTTCTTGAAGCCTTTAAATACCTAAAACAAGCACTGATTTCCGCACCTATAATTCAACCACCTGATTGGAATCAACCTTTTGAAATTATGTGTGATGCTAGCGATTACGCTATAGGCGCTGTTTTAGGACAAAAGAAGGATAAGAAACTCCATGTAATTTACTACGCCAATAGAACTTTGGATGTGGCTCAGCTGAATTATACCACAACCGAGAAGGAACTCCTGGCAGTAGTCTTTGCAATCGACAAATTCCGATCCTATTTAGTAGGAGCAAAAATCATAGTCTACACTGATCATGCTGCGATAAGATATCTATTAAGCAAAAAGGACGCTAAGCCTAGATTACTACGCTGGATCCTTTTACTTCAAGAATTCGATTTGGAAATCCGAGATAAGAAAGGCACTGAAAATGTGGTCGCTGACCACCTCTCAAGGCTTGAATATCTAAAACCAAATCTTGTTCCTATCAATGATGATTTCACATACGATAGATTAGTAGGAGCAGTTAGAAGCATCCACGATGATGATCCTGACCCTTATTTAGAAGTAGACATTGAAAAAACATTCGCAGTGACAACCGTACCTTGGTATGCAGATTTTGTTAATTATCTAGCAGCTGATATCATACCCCCTGATCTAAATTACCAACAGAAGAAGAAGTTCTTTCATGACGTAAAACACTTCTATTGGGACGAACCCCTTCTATTCAAGAGAGGCATAGATGGCATTTTCCGTCGCTGTGTCCCTGAAGAAGAAGTAGAAACTATAATTAAACATTGTCACTCTTAACCATATGGTGGACATCTAGGCTCGTCCAAAACATGCGCTAAAATACTTCAAGCAGGTCTTTTGTGGCCAACGTTATGGCGCGATGTTCATGCCTACATTGTAAGATGTGACAGATGCCAACGCACTGGGAACGTCTCAAGAAGAGATGAAATGCCTTTGAAAAATATTCAGGAGGTAGAACTCTTCGATGTTTGGGGTATAGATTTTATGGGACCTTTTCCATCTTCGATGGGAAACAAGTATATCTTAGTAGCCGTTGATTATGTATCCAAATGGATTGAGGCCATAGCTGCACCCACCAACGATACTCGTGTAGTCATTAAACTATTTAAAAACTATATTTTCCCTAGGTTTGGAGTACCTCGATTGGTTATAAGCGATGGAGGATCGCATTTCATATCTAGGATATTTGAGAACCTATTAAAGAAATACGGAGTGAAACACCGAGTAGCCACACCTTACCATCCACAGACTAGTGGACAAGTGGAAGTCTCTAATAGGGAAATAAAACAAATCTTAGAGAAAACCGTATCAATCTCTAGAAAAGATTGGTCCTTAAAACTACAAGAAGCCTTGTGGGCTTATAGGACCGCTTTCAAAACCCCTATAGGAACAACCCCATATCAATTAGTCTACGGAAAATCTTGCCATTTACCCTTTGAGCTTGAACATAAGGCCTACTGGGCCATAAAAGCCCTTAATATGGATTACTTAACAGCCGGAGATAAACGAATTCTAGATATTCATAAATTAGAAGAGTTACGCCGAAATGCTTATGAAAATGCCGTAATATATAAAGAGAGAACCAATGCATGGCATGACAAAAGGATTATCAAAAAAGAGTTCAACGTAGGCGATCCTGTTCTTCTTTTCAATTCTAGGTTACGATTATTTCCAGGTAAGTTACGCTCAAGATGGACTGGACCCTATGAGGTCACCAAAGTCCTGAAATCTGGAGCATTTGAAATTGCAAATCATTCATGTAGTCCCTTTGTAGTGAATGGACAAAGATTGAAACCCTACTATGGAGGTGACATACCTACTTACTACTCTGGTCACACTCTGATAGATCCACCAATAGCAACATCCATAACGTAAGTTTTTTTTTTCAGTCGTCCAGCTAACGACGTTAAACAAGCGCTGCATGGGAGGCAACCCACGATTTTCTTTTCGTTATCTTTCTTATTTATGCATAGAATTTATTTCAGAAAAAGAAAAAGATTTATTATTTATATTATTTTTTTTCTAACGTGACTGACTTATGCAATGTCTATGTTTACAGGTTACATATCACATCATCTCAGATATTCCACACTAACTTTCTTTTCAGGATGCAGAGCTATGATGACATGCACATCGTGTTCAGAGATGACGAACAGAGGAAGAAATACGTAGTCCTTTCTGAGAGACCAATCCTACCCAATAGGTACCCTGACCCAAACTGTCTGACAGCCTTAGGTATTGAGGCCAGTGTGAGGTACCTTTGTCACCAACTCCAGTGGGATGAGTATTCTGAAGCAATGAATGTAACCTATAAGCACCTAACCTTAGAGTTCCTCAGGTCACTCATTTATGACCCTTATAGTGGAAGAGGTTACAACAGTGGAAGCATAAGATTCAGACTATTTGGAAATTAGTATGCCCTTAACCACAGAGATTTTGCTAGAATACTTGGTTTTCAATGTGGCTTGGATGCAATCCATTTTATGCATGAAACCAATGTTATGCAAGATGAGCTTGACCTATTCTGGAGCAAAATCACCGGTGGAGGAGGACCTGATCCTTCCACCTAATTAGCAAACAAAATCCACAACCCAGCTTTCCGTTATTTCCAAATGATCCTAGCTGAGACTTTCTTTGGTAGAAGTGAAACCGAGAACCAAGTTACTGCAGAAGAGATTCTGATGCTCTTTTGTACTACTGAGTCACGCCCTTTAGCCTGTGGTAATTTTTTGATGTATAACCTATACTTGAATGCTGAATCTTCCAAAGGACCATTTCATATAGGTGGCACTGTTACACACATAGCCTATGCCCTAGGTCTAGCAACCAAGCTAGCTCATCTTACCTCCCATTGCGGCTACACCTTAATTGACATTAATCATTGCCTTGACCATGGCCTTACCCGGAGAGCATTTTTCAGTGCCGATAACTATAAACTCTTGATAGACAACGAAGTCGTTCACTACTTCGGGTTGCCAAACTGCACCCGGACAAGTATCCATGACAAAGCTAACTGGTCATATGCTTTGGAAGGCCAAGACGAGACAAACATCCGACCTAGGACCCCATTTGTGCCTGAATACCATCCTACACCCTATCCTGAAAGGTCTATTATTTATTCCTCTAACGTCAATCTGCAACGCAGGGACATATATTCAGAGTTTGACGCTATGCGCAAGGAGGTCATTTCTCTTCGCGAAGAATGCGCCGACCTCGCCTTACAGATACAGATCTCAGACAAAATAAATACTTCATCCTATGATCTTTTGCACCAGGAGATTCGCGATCTTAGATGCCAGCTTGCAGAAGCACGGACACCTTACCCCCACAAGAGCCAAGGTGTCCGTCGACAGTCTTTCTAGAAGATTTTCAGGAGCTCTGGGTCATAGCTCGCACTTTGTGTTGAGGAGACTTACCACATGCTTGTTATGATCGTTTATTTTTACCTTTACCGCATTTCTATCTTTATTGTTATTATCTTTATTATCAGACTATTAGTAGATTTTATTTTCCATTGTTATTGTTACTAGAATCATGGCAACCATATGCTTCATGCGAGTGTTATTTTTCAAGTTATAATAAATATCTACATCATTACAATCTATTGGTTATATTTAATTTTTTCATTTTTATTATTGTTTATATTTAATTTTTTTCATTTTTTATTATTAATAAAAAAAAATATTAAAAAAATAGATGAACAAAATATTCTCTATGTTTCTTACATGTACCAATATGCTATAGGCACCCCAAGGAGAAATTCATCAGCCAATCAAAGCCCAAACCCGTGCCAGCCCAGTTTTCACAGTCCGCGGATGCGGACCCCCTCTCGGCGGACGCTGAAGCGTCCTGGGTTTTAAACGGACCAGAATAAGAAAACCACCATTTTTGCCACTCTCTTTATCTTCTACCTCCAAAAATTCCGACTTTAATCACCATAAAACCCCATTAAACCATTAAAATCCCTTATTTCATAACTTCCCCCTTACCATTACACCTTCCATCACACATTATCCCTATAAAAACCATAGATTTCACCCAAATCTACAAAAACCCAACTTACCCATTTTTCCACCAACCAAACCTTCATTTCACTTCAACAATGGCAGCGGAGAACCAAGAAAACATCATTTTTCGAGATGGAGATGACGGAGTCAAGCAATGGGAAAAATGGGAGAGACTTCGGACACGCAACATTCTTGCGACGAGGTACATTAATGATATTTGTCTGTATAACCTTGGTATAAGATTTAGCGTATTTTATCTGTTAAAAAATTTGAAATTAGAGAATATTTTTATTCGCAAGGAGCCTACCTGCGAAAGGCTAACCCACGAATTTTTGAGTTCTTTGGAGTACACTGTCAGAGAAAACACTGCCAGCACCGTAGGCACAGTGAGATTTAGGATGTTCAATGTTGAATACATTTATACCACTGATGCACTTGCTGAGTTATTAGGATTCCATTTTGGGAATGGTGCAGCCTGTATAGACACAAATTGGTCAATTGAGGCCTTTTAACTGTGGAGAAACATCTCAGGCCAAACCACTTGCTCCTTTGATGGAAATTTAGCTTCTGACATTCATAACCCGACCATACGGGTATTCCGCCTTTTATTAGCTGATACTATTTTTGCTCGTGAAAACTTTAACAAGATGAATTCCAAAGAATTTATATTTTTATAGGCTGCTTTACTTAGAAGAAGATTAAATCTTGTACCATTTATGATATCACATATGAGGGCAATTGAGAAAAAGGGCAACATCATGTCATTTAGAGGGTTGATTACCTTCATTGCACGAGCCCTCCACCTGGACGCTGAGTTGGCCACATTGGAACCACTTCCTCCTCGTACCATTGATTTAAAATTTCTGCGAGATATTCGTCTATGCAAAACGAGGCCGGAAGAAGGCTATATCCTCATGGTTCGCAATGCTGCCATCCCGAGTGTCACCTTACCTTGTTCAACACGCACTGATGTGCGCAAAAGAGAAAATTGGCTCTATGATTTGAAACCTGCTCGTATTTTAGGCCCATTACTTCCAAACGTCCCCGAGGACGAAGGAAATGAGACAGATGATGAATATGACCATATGGAGCAGTCCCCCATTTGTGTATCACCTGCACACACCCCACCTATTACTGATCATCCTGCAGGTACTTCTTCCAGTTTTTGTATCACTCAAGAAATGTGGCAAGCACAGCAAGTTAGAGAAGAAGAGTGTGATGGCATATTCTATGCCATATACCAACAGCAGCAAGAGATGATGGATTTTATGCGGGTGTCACAGCAATCCACTCTTGAGAGTTTCCAAGCACTTAGAAGTCAAAATGCCTCTCTAATAGAGAGGATTGAGCAGATGGAGCTGTCACATACCGCCCGACACCGCAGTAGGAGCCGTCTTCCCAGACGTTCAGAGCAGGATGGAGAGGGCCCCAGTGGCCGGCATGATTGATTGCCAGGTTTTACCTATCCCCTTCTTACTTTTATCGAAACATTGAGGACAATGTTCGGTTTAAGTGTGGGAGGAGATATTTACTATTTTTAGTTGTCTTTATTTTTATACTTTCTAGTATAGTTTAGTTTGTTTTAAAATGTGCTTAACGAGTCATTTTGTGTAGTTTATCTATTCTTCCAATTCTTGAGCCTTAACAAAATTTTTTTAACAAAGAAAACAACATTTATTTTGAAAATTTGGGCTATTAGAACAAGTAAGATCAATTGCAAGGGCTTGGGAAAACCTTTTTGAAAAATCGATATCGTTTTTTACATCGTAAGTTTCTCAAATATAGGAGCCTATATCCAGTTTTTTTTTATACTATGGCCTTAAAATCTCACCCTTCATCACTTACCCTTAAATAGTTTATCCTAGCAGTCAGCACGATCTTAGCTACCGCTAAGTGACAAACCGATGCAAATAGGTAAGATCCTGCAAAAAGAAAAAAAAATAAAAAAAAGAAAAATCCAAGAAGATACTAAAGTATCTTTAGAAAATATTTTTGCAAGAAAAATTATATATCCAAAAAGAAAAAATATATATCAAGTCATTGATATAAAAGGATCGGGATTACCACAGGTTATGTTCACCATGCGAGTGAAAGATAACGGGCTTAATGTGATTGCACTCGAATGAAAAGGGGTAAGAAAGGAATGAGTAAGATAGGCCTAAGTATAACATCATGGTTTGGATTGGTTTGTATAGGAGAGAAACTTATGACCCGCAAAATCGCGGAAAGTGTGACTACGATACCCTTGGTTCATGAGTTAGTACCTACCAATGTATCATTGATTAAACTTAAGTTCTTAGCCCGGATTAGATACTCGTATGTTTGCTGTTTTTCCTCTTTCAGTTTATGAAAGTTTACTTGAGGACAAGAAAAGGTTTAAGTGTGGGACAATTTGATAGCACCAAATTACACTGTATATTTGACTCTGATTTCACATGTTTTTAGTTGTTTATTTGTTATTTTCCTTTGCTATTATGGTATTTTGTTTTACTTTCAGATATATTGCCTGATTCGAGCCTACAGTAAGAAAACGAAGCAAAACAGAGCTAAAATGAAGATTTCTTGTGTAAACTGTATACTAGCCATTTCACTCAGCGGACGCCAAGGAGGACGCCGTTTGCATAATAACTTCACTCACACGCCAACGGTCACAAAAGGCGTTTCACCTTCCAAAGTACACTAGGCGGACGCGGAGCAGGGGTCGGCGGGCGCCGACAGTTATAAAGAGGAAACAGTCTGAAACGTTCAAGGCAGTTACACCTGAAGAAATTAGTTTCTAAAACGTTTTGCATAATGATTAGGGGCAGTTGCAATTTCAAATTTCCTATAAATAGTCCTTGCATTTTCACTTTTGAGATATCCAATCTTAGTTTTCAACATAGGCATAGAGTTCACTTTGTAAAACAATAATCCGTCATATCGAGGGGTTGTTCCACTATAGTTGTTAGTTGGATTGGAGCAATCATAGTTAGGAGCTATTTACTTTCCCGTAATTTATTTTCCAGCATCTGTACCAGATTCAGTCTCCGCTTTGGAGCAGGTTTCTTTTATAAATTACAATTTATTTTATCCACATCGCTTTTATATTATTTATTTTCCTGCACTGCTTTATATTCGTTGATTTTTCGTCTCTACCATTACCTTATTATTTTATTTATCTGTGTGATTTGTGTCTCTTGGAACTGAACTTAAGCGTGACACTTGTGTTCACTCTCTCAAAATACACTCTCACACTTCGCACGTTTTTATCTTAAATATGCCTTACTTTGCAAATCAATTTATCTTTATGTTCTCAATTACTATGTCTAGCTAAATCCCTTGTGCTGGGATGTGAGGATCGTCGTTCTGACGGTGCTCCACATGACATCTCTTTAGAAATACTTTAGGGGTTGTTTTTGATTTTAATTAAACTCTTCTGAACTTCAATTGATCGGTCATTACGTAAATGAGACCGTGTTTTTGTTTACGTAATGACTATGACTAGATTGGGTAAGATCGAAAGTCGTCCGGCATTTTAGAAAAGAGTTTGTTAGTTGTTAATTGATAAATACAGCGGAAGCACTTTATTGATTAACTAGGAAAGTTTTATATTATTAGAAAGAGGTTTTAAAACTATTTTCGGACGCGTTTATAGATTTAGGATCCGGTTGGCCGAGTATATGCCGGAAACCCTTTTGTATAAAATATTTTCAATCGAAAGCACTTTTTTACTAAGTTTTAGAGGTAATTACATAAAAAAGGACTTTATCACTTTAACGCAAGGAGCAACCGGTGCAGCGTGAGCGGCTGGTATAGATTAAAGGTTAGGTCTGTTTCCGATCACGCCAACGCGGCGGATCCTTTTTAATTAACTCTTTTTCAAAGAAGAAAACATTGCCCCGTAAGTGTTACTATTTAGATGATATGAGTATTGTTTGATTGATGTGAATTATATTCCAGTATAGTATTTATTTGATTTATTTCTATTTTCATTCTATAGAAAACCTTTACCCTGATATCAATTAGCCTTAGATAAACAATGTAACAATAGTAATCGATAGATTGACATTGGTCTCTGTGGGATCGATAAATCTTTTATATTACTCTGACGCAATCTGTAACACCCCATTTTCTACCCAACGTTTATTAAAAATCAGAGTGCAAAATTTTCAACATAAAACAAATGAGATGTCACATTTTCAACTTGAACAACAAAACCAATAACATAAACTTGTATTTCTTTTTAAAATAGATACATAGCATTCGGCCTTCACAACTTATAAATCATATTCACTTTATTCAACTAGATCAAACTTCCATTTATAATTATTCAAGAATTATTGTAATAACAACAATTAGGAACAACAACATAAACAAAACATTTCCCCCCGAGTGCTACGTATCAGAGCATGACACCAACTTGAACTAACAGCGACTAAGACTTCAAACCTTCACAACTATTCTTGAGTACCTGCTCAGTTACCCATAATAGGTAACATCATTACAGAAGGGGTGAGATATCAACCAACATAAACAAGTATATGATAAACAATATATTAGATTAGAATCATACAAATTTCACCACTTCAACGACAATTATACAACAATCAACAAACAACTCAAATCAATACAATTAGTAACAACAACAACTTAAATCAACCAACACATCATCATAACAACTTATAATATACAACTTCAATTCATCACGACTTAACAACAACAACCACAACTTTAACAATAATCCACAATCTCTCAACATACTTTATCGACTTATTACACATATCAACATTTACGACATAATCACTACAATCAACCTAATCAACATCAACCACTTTATCAACTTAAGCAACATGAACAACTTTATCAACTTAAGCAACATGAACAACTCTATCAACTTGGGCAACATAAACAACTTACTCAACTTCAACAACCACAATTAACACAACGACATAAATAATGCGACACGAGATGCGACTCGACTATGCATATGCATGTGGTACCATCGGAGCAAAACTCCCAACTTAAAATATACCAGGTTATCGAGGTATCTGCAAGGCATAAGCCTTCAAGTTAATAATTTTGCCAATCCAGGCCAACGTAGTGAGCATCAGCTCCAACTTAAAAATTGCCAATCCAGGCCAACGTGGTGTGAGCAACGGCCCCGACAAAAATGCAAATGCCATGATGCAATGACTCAACATAAAACGACAACCAACTCCGAACAACATATAACAACCACATAACAACTTTAATTCAAAACGATTTAACTTTGGCCATAGGCCTACAACTTATATACATCAACGTTGGTCATACGACCTACAACTTTAACATCAACATTGGTCCTTCGACCTACGACTTGAAAATGCCCACAAACCGGAACAAAACCACATAAGCAACTGTACAAGAAATCCACACATACAACACAAATTCAACAAAACAACCCGACTAAAATCACCTACTAATTATTACTAACTACCTCGACAATTTTCATTAGATTCCGAACAACTAATTTTACCGTGTAATTTCACCCGGTCGACTAAATCGGTACTGTTTTTACTACTATTACTGCTACCAATAATTTAATAATTATGTTAATTTTCAACTTACTGCTACCACACATTTTGTTCTCAATCATACTGTCATTTGCCATTATTTTCAGGCTAAAATCACTAGTTCTGTTTTTCTGTTATTCAACACATTATTTCTGCTAACATAATACTTTTCTGCTACACATAATAATTCTCTGCTTCATATATTATTAGTGAACATATTATTTTTCAACTATATACTATTCTTAACAAATTGATTTACTAATGTATGGTTAAATAATATATAGTCTTAATTAATTAACCCACTGTCACTAGAAACAAAACAATTATTAAAGACATAGTGGCTTCACAACATGATAATTTAGTGGCTCTCAACATGATACTTTGGGTGGCTCTCAACATGTAAATTAGGTGGCTCTCAACATGATATTTTAGGTGGCTCTTAACATGTAAATTAGGTGTTACTTTATTTTAAAACAACAAAAGTGGTTACAGTAGCCTAAATTAACTTGGAAACATATTAATAAAGGTGTGAAATTTAACGTGGGCCCCCCTCCCACATGGGTGGCTTGCGCCACCCTTTCTTCATGGTTGGTGGTGGCTTGCGTCATGCACCCCTTTGTGGCTCCCGCCACATGTTATTTCCCTTGTTTTGGGTGGCCTGCGCCACCCCTGTCTGTGTAGTGATGGGTGGCCTGCGCCACCCGTGCACATGTAATCAGTGATATTCCGTCCCCATTCAAATTTCCAGACACTCAACACTTCACTGCAACTTTCATAGAATCACCAGCAACAAATTTCACAAAAAGAATTGATCAATTAATACTTTTACAGAATCACTCAATTTCACGGAGATGCTTACAAGGTCCATCCAACGACAATTTCAATAATTTCAACACCGAAACAACCTCCCAACCGCAGGATCACCATTTTAACAACATAGTTCAAGCACATAAACCAGAACAGATTATCATAAAATCAACACAGCCTCAGTAGAAAAATCATACAAACCCCAATCCCACATACGGTCTACCACATACCCGGTTATAGAGATTGAACCCCACCCTTACCTTAGATTGATGGCCGCTCGAATCTCCGATCGGCTTTCCGACGGCAACTTCTCGTAACCGTTTTCTCCAATTTCCTCGTTCTCCCATTCTCCCATTCTCCCACGTTCTGTTCCTCTTTCTCCTCCTGACTAATACTTCTCCCCTTGACTAATTCTTCTTCTCTTTTTCTTATTATTAAAATAATAATAATAATAATAATAATAATAATAATAATAATAATAATAATAATAATCCAATATAACAACTAATGGGCCTAAGTCATACACTCCTTAATTGCTAATCCCGACGAAATCCAAGCCCATTACCCAACATGCTCCAATAATCCATAATATCACTTATAATATTATTTCTTCGACTTTCCGACTAATATTCCGACTTAACGACTTAATTCTTCGAAACACAAAATTAACCGAACTAATAATTCGCGACCAACTACTTACTCCCGACTTAATAGATTAATTTCGATTATCAACCAAATGGTCCAACAATTCAACTTAGTTAATTAAATAAGATAGTCCAATAAATAAATAATATTATTCTTAATATTATTCCTCCGATTTAACCGACTAAAATCCGACTTTAACTTAATAATCCCAATACGCCTCTTAAAATAATACCGACAAATCCAACTACTCCGATTAATTCTCAACTTCGTCTAAATCCAATAATTAAATCCTTCAATAATTTAATTAACTAATTAATTAAATTCAGGCGTTACAACTCTCCCCCACTTAGAATATTTCCGTCCTCAAAAATTTATCTGACACGACTATTCCAACAACTTAATTCTTCCGAGTAATCAAATCTCGTCCTCGCAAGGCAACTCCACATATAACACAAACAACGGTTCTTAACCTCAACGGCGACAACAACGCGAATACTACCCAAGTGATGCAATTGACAACTAACATCGCAACACAAGAAGTAACCAACTTAAGAATTTACCGGTTTAAGAACCAGAACACAACAACATAAGAATACCAACTTAAACACAACATCAACGTAACCAAATATCAACATCGGTACAATTCACTTCTGAATAACCGCAATACACTACGCGTTCGCTGCGCACTCTGATTACTTTCAAGGTACTAACTCTACTCAGTTGACCTCCAACTTCTAATCATCAAAATCGACATAATACCAAGGCTTTCGACTTAACTCTTCGGGATCTCCCCGTTAACACCATACATAAACTACAACTTTACTATCTTTTATCAACATAGTTCCCAAAATCACCTTAGGCGCATAACAACATTACAACAACATTTGACACCTGAGTCCACTTAAATTCAACAAGATAAATCATCTTTACCAACCAAAACTCCACTTTTACAAATCAACTTATAATTTAACTTCTTGTTCTACCTGTAACTCAACTCTCACATTATCCAGTCTCAACTGAAATTTTCCATACTACTCATCAATCAAACACAGCTTCGTGCTGTCATCCTTAAATTCAACTAATATTCTAACATATGAACTTGTATCAGCAAAAACAAACAACCTTCAAGCACTTGGCTTGACTTCGACCAATTCAACATACATACTATACTAGTTGGCACGACACATCTATCCATCAATTATGACTCCGTCTACTATCACCAATGGATTAAGGGTGATCAGTTCCTCAATTTGTCAATAGACAGCCGGCAACCATAACGGTGAAATAAATCATCAGTACCCAACACAATAGCGTACTTCAACTTGTGCCCAAAGTCCGTAAGCATAATGCTCCGCCAACTTTCTAAGGCTTACCAATGCCACTCTTAGTTTCTTTAGTTTCAACTTCGTCAACGATACAAATACGTTCAAAATCCATTACGCATCCTCTTATGCACGTTCATAGTACAACACGACTTTAAATATTTTTCCAACACCGAAATCGCTACAACATTGAGAACGATCCAATTCAGTCTGCTCCAATTACAACTTTCAACCAAGGTGAAAATTCTTAGCAACACAAATCAACATTCACATTTCTCTCAACATTGCCTTTACTTAGCATCATCGTCTTAATCATCCTCATTCAACAGAAATTGCATCTCCAAGCATTCTCTGATACAGTCACATCTTACAAATACCAACATTTTATTCTTAATAATATTTCACACTTGTTTTCATCCTTCCAAATTTTTCAGCAAATGTCGCTCAACTTCAACCATATATATCTCCTTCAATACAGATCTCTCAATCACAAAATCATATTCCAAAATGAAGAGAGTTTTGTGTAGGTTTCAGAACTTCAAGAATCGCGTAAATCCGACTTACGAGTAAAAAGTTATCAGCCACACAACGGGACTGGTTCAGAATTTCCGTATGCAGAATTTTCCAAAAATCAGCATCAGACCCAAACAATAAAATGCACTTTTCTCCCTCTTCACAAACCTCCTAAAGACAAATCTTATATGCAAACTGTAGGGAATTTCGTAAGCTTTCCAAAAAGTCCAGAACCGCTTCAATCGGAATCACGAGTAAAAAGTTATGCTTCTTCTACCGACAGCTGCTCCAAAATTGCAAAAATCAGAATTTGAGATTGATGAACATAAGTTCCATCTCTCTCCCGCTTGCTCCAAAATCTACCAACGATCCTTTCTTTTCATCCAACTCTAAAATTACTCGACTTTAATCCGACTATACTCAAGGCATATTAATCTACCGACTTGATCCATCAACTTATCAATTCCATTGGAATACTTCCTTATTCTCAATCAATTCCTCATCCATATTCCACACACTTCTCAAATTCGACCGATACGAATTCATGAGTCTAAACTCTCGTCGGTCCGCAAAAACATCGCTTCAACAACATTTGCACCCTCGCTATCAACATCACCTTGAACCAACTTCTACATCTCAACAACACGTCCGGGAGACAAGCTTCTCCCCCACTTAATCCAAACCAACACCTGCAGACAACGACCAGGAACTAACAAACAAGCACCGACAGTGTTTCCCACACATGTCGAGTACTAAGGAATAAACGACATTAGACAACATTGGCCGGACAGACCGACCTGCTCTGATACCACTAATGTAACACCCCATTTTCTACCCAACGTTTATTAAAAATCAGAGTGCAAAATTTTCAACATAAAACAAATGAGATGTCACATTTTCAACTTGAACAACAAAACCAATAACATAAACCTGTATTTCTTTTTAAAATAGATACATAGCATTCGGCCTTCACAACTTATAAATCATATTCACTTTATTCAACTAGATCAAACTTCCATTTATAATTATTCAAGAATTATTGTAATAACAACAATTAGGAACAACAACATAAACAAAACATTTCCCCCCGAGTGCTACGTATCAGAGCATGACACCAACTTGAACTAACAGCGACTAAGACTTCAAACCTTCACAGCTATTCTTGAGTACCTGCTCAGTTACCCATAATAGGTAACATCATTACAGAAGGGGTGAGATATCAACCAACATAAACAAGTATATGATAAACAATATATTAGATTAGAATCATACAAATTTCACCACTTCAACGACAATTATACAACAATCAACAAACAACTCAAATCAATACAATTAGTAACAACAACAACTTAAATCAACCAACACATCATCATAACAACTTATAATATACAACTTCAATTCATCACGACTTAACAACAACAACCACAACTTTAACAATAATCCACAATCTCTCAACATACTTTATCGACTTATTACACATATCAACATTTACGACATAATCACTACAATCAACCTAATCAACATGAACCACTTTATCAACTTAAGCAACATGAACAACTTTATCAACTTAAGAAACATGAACAACTCTATCAACTTGGGCAACATAAACAACTTACTCAACTTCAACAACCACAATTAACACAACGACATAAATAATGCGACACGAGATGCGACTCGACTATGCATATGCATGTGGTACCATCGGAGCAAAACTCCCAACTTAAAATATACCAGGTTATCGAGGTATCTGCAAGGCATAAGCCTTCAAGTTAATAATTTTGCCAATCCAGGCCAACGTGGTGAGCATCAGCTCCAA
The DNA here is from genome assembly GCA_022829125.1 of Lathyrus tuberosus. Taxonomy (NCBI): domain Eukaryota; kingdom Viridiplantae; phylum Streptophyta; class Magnoliopsida; order Fabales; family Fabaceae; genus Lathyrus; species Lathyrus tuberosus. The sequence goes on from JALAZF010000562.1 coordinate 491,596, forward strand.
CTTAAAAATTGCCAATCCAGGCCAACGTGGTGTGAGCAACGGCTCCGACAAAAATGCAAATGCCATGATGCAACGACTCAACATAAAACGACAACCAACTCCGAACAACATATAACAACCACATAACAACTTTAATTCAAAACGATTTAACTTTGGCCATAGGCCTACAACTTATATACATCAACGTTGGTCATACGACCTACAACTTTAACATCAACATTGGTCCTTCGACCTACGACTTGAAAATGCCCACAAACCGGAACAACACCACATAAGCAACTGTACAAGAAATCCACACATACAACACAAATTCAACAAAACAACCCGACTAAAATCACCTACTAATTATTACTAACTACCTCGACAATTTTCATTAGATTCCGAACAACTAATTTTACCGTGTAATTTCACTCGGTCGACTAAATCGGTACTGTTTTTACTACTATTACTGCTACCAATAATTTAATAATTATGTTAATTTTCAACTTACTGCTACCACACATTTTGTTCTCAATCATACTGTCATTTGCCATTATTTTCATGCTAAAATCACTAGTTCTGTTTTTCTGTTATTCAACACATTATTTCTGCTAACATAATACTTTTCTGCTACACATAATAATTCTCTGCTTCATATATTATTAGTGAACATATTATTTTTCTACTATATACTATTCTTAACAAATTGATTTACTAATGTATGGTTAAATAATATATAGTCTTAATTAATTAACCCACTGTCACTAGAAACAAAACAATTATTAAAGACATAGTGGCTTCACAACATGATAATTTAGTGGCTCTCAACATGATACTTTGGGTGGCTCTCAACATGTAAATTAGGTGGCTCTCAACATGATATTTTAGGTGGCTCTCAACATGTAAATTAGGTGTTACTTTATTTTAAAACAACAAAAGTGGTTACAGTAGCCTAAATTAACTTGGAAACATATTAATAAAGGTGTGAAATTTAACGTGGGCCCCCCTCCCACATGGGTGGCTTGCGCCACCCTTTCTTCATGGTTGGTGGTGGCTTGCGCCATGCACCCCTTTGTGGCTCCCGCCACATGTTATTTCCCTTGTTTTGGGTGGCCTGCGCCACCCCTGTCTGTGTAGTGATGGGTGGCCTGCGCCACCCGTGCACATGTAATCAATAATATTCCGTCCCCATTCAAATTTCCAGACACTCAACACTTCACTGCAACTTTCATAGAATCACCAGCAACAAATTTCACAAAAAGAATTGATCAATTAATACTTTTACAGAATCACTCAATTTCACGGAGATGCTTACAAGGTCCATCCAACGACAATTTCAATAATTTCAACACCGAAACAACCTCCCAACCGCAGGATCACCATTTTAACAAGATAGTTCAAGCACATAAACCAGAACAGATTATCATAAAATCAACACAGCCTCAGTAGAAAAATCATACAAACCCCAATCCCACATACGGTCTACCACATACCCGGTTATAGAGATTGAACCCCACCCTTACCTTAGATTGATGGCCGCTCGAATCTCCGATCGGCTTTCCGACGGCAACTTCTCGTAACCATTTTCTCCAATTTCCTCGTTCTCCCATTCTCCCATTCTCCCACGTTCTGTTCCTCTTTCTCCTCCTGACTAATACTTCTCCCCTTGACTAATTCTTCTTCTCTTTTTCTTATTATTAAAATAATAATAATAATAATAATAATAATAATAATAATAATAATAATAATAATAATCCAATATAACAACTAATGGGCCTAAGTCATACACTCCTTAATTGCTAATCCCGACGAAATCCAAGCCCATTACCCAACATGCTCCAATAATCCATAATATCACTTATAATATTATTTCTTCGACTTTCCGACTAATATTCCGACTTAACGACTTAATTCTTCGAAACACAAAATTAACCGAACTAATAATTCGCGACCAACTACTTACTCCCGACTTAATAGATTAATTCCGATTATCAACCAAATGGTCCAACAATTCAACTTAGTTAATTAAATAAGATAGTCCAATAAATAAATAATATTATTCTTAATATTATTCCTCCGATTTAACCGACTAAAATCCGACTTTAACTTAATAATCCCAATACGCCTCTTAAAATAATACCGACAAATCCAACTACTCCGATTAATTCTCAACTTCGTCTAAATCCAATAATTAAATCCTTCAATAATTTAATTAACTAATTAATTAAATTCAGGCGTTACAACTCTCCCCTACTTAGAATATTTCCGTCCTCGAAAATTTATCTGACACGACTATTCCAACAACTTAATTCTTCCGAGTAATCAAATCTCGTCCTCGCAAGACAACTCCACATATAACACAAACAACGGTTCTTAACCTCAACGGCGACAACAACGCGAATACTACCCAAGTGATGCAATTGACAACTAACATCGCAACACAAGAAGTAACCAACTTAAGAATTTACCGGTTTAAGAACCAGAACACAACAACATAAGAATACCAACTTAAACACAACATCAACGTAACCAAATATCAACATCGGTACAATTCACTTATGAATAACCGCAATACACTACGCGTTCGCTGCGCACTCTGATTACTTTCAAGGTACTAACTCTACTCAGTTGACCTCCAACTTCTAATCATCAAAATCGACATAATACCAAGGCTTTCGACTTAACTCTTCGGGATCTCCCCGTTAACACCACACATAAACTACAACTTTACTATCTTTTATCAACATAGTTCCCAAAATCACCTTAGGCGCATAACAACACTACAACAACATTTGACACCTGAGTCCACTTAAATTCAACAAGATAAATCATCTTTACCAACCAAAACTCCACTTTTACAAATCAACTTATAATTTAATTTCTTGTTCTACCTGTAACTCAACTCTCACATTATCCAGTCTCAACTGAAATTTTCCATACTACTCATCAATCAAACACAGCTTCGTGCTGTCATCCTTAAATTCAACTAATATTCTAACATATGAACTTGTATCAGCAAAAACAAACAACCTTCAAGCAATTGGCTTGACTTCGACCAATTCAACATACATACTATACTAGTTGGCACGACACATCTATCCATCAATTATGACTCCGTCTACTATCAACAATGGATTAAGGGTGATCAGTTCCTCAATTTGTCAATAGACAGCCGACAACCATAACGGTGAAATAAATCATCAGTACCCAACACAATAGCGTACTTCAACTTGTGCCCAAAGTCCGTAAGCATAATGCTCCGCCAACTTTCTAAGGCTTACCAATGCCACTCTTAGTTTCTTTAGTTTCAACTTCGTCAACGATACAAATACGTTCAAAATCCATTATGCATCCTCTTATGCACGTTCATAGTACAACACGCCTTTAAATATTTTTCCAACACCGAAATCGCTACAACATTGAGAACGATCCAATTCAGTCTGCTCCAATTACAACTTTCAACCAAGGTGAAAATTCTTAGCAACACAAATCAACATTCACATTTCTCTCAACATTTCCTTTACTTAGCATCATCGTCTTAATCATCCTCATTCAACAGAAATTGCATCTCCAAGCATTCTCTGATACAGTCACATCTTACAAATACCAACATTTTATTATTAATAATATTTCACACTTGTTTTCATCCTTCCAAATTTTTCAGCAAATGTCGCTCAACTTCAACCATATATATCTCCTTCAATACAGATCTCTCAATCACAAAATCATATTCCAAAATGAAGAGAGTTTTGTGTAGGTTTTAGAACTTCAAGAATCGCGTAAATCCGACTTCCGAGTAAAAAGTTATCAGCCACACAACGGGACTGGTTCAGAATTTCCGTATGCAGAATTTTCCAAAAATCAGCATCAGACCCAAACAATAAAATGCACTTTTCTCCCTCTTCACAAACCTCCTGAAGACAAATCTTATATGCAAACTATAGGGAATTTCGTAAGCTTTCCAAAAAGTCCAGAACCGCTTCAATCGGAATCACGAGTAAAAAGTTATGCCTCTTCTACCGACAGCTGCTCCAAAATTGCAAAAATCAGAATTTGAGATTGATGAACATAAGTTCCATCTCTCTCTCGCTTGCTCCAAAATCTACCAACGATCCTTTCTTTTCATCCAACTCTAAAATTACTCGACTTTAATCCGACTATACTCAAGGCATATTAATCTACCGACTTGATCCATCAACTTATCATTTCCATTGGAATACTTCCTTATTCTCAATCAATTCCTCATCCATATTCCACACACTTCTCAAATTCAACCGATACGAATTCATGAGTCTAAACTCTCGTCGGTCCGCAAAAACATCGCTTCAACAACATTTGCACCCTCGCTATCAACATCACCTTGAACCAACTTCTACATCTCAACAACACGTCCGGGAGACAAGCTTCTCCCCCACTTAATCCAAACCAACACCTGCAGACAACGACCAGGAACTAACAAACAAGCACCGACAGTGTTTCCCACACATGTCGAGTACTAAGGAATAAACGACATTAGACAACATTGGCCGGACAGACCGACCTGCTCTGATACCACTAATGTAACACCCCATTTTCTACCCAACGTTTATTAAAATCAGAGTGCAAAATTTTCAACATAAAACAAATGAGATGTCACATTTTCAACTTGAACAACAAAACCAATAACATAAACCTGTATTTCTTTTTAAAATAGATACATAGCATTCGGCCTTCACAACTTATAAATCATATTCACTTTATTCAACTAGATCAAACTTCCATTTATAATTATTCAAGAATTATTGTAATAACAACAATTAGGAACAACAACATAAACAAAACATTTCCCCCCGAGTGCTACGTATCAGAGCATGACACCAACTTGAACTAACAGCGACTAAGACTTCAAACCTTCACAGCTATTCTTGAGTACCTGCTCAGTTACCCATAATAGGTAACATCATTACAGAAGGGGTGAGATATTAACCAACATAAACAAGTATATGATAAACAATATATTAGATTAGAATCATACAAATTTCACCACTTCAACGACAATTATACAACAATCAACAAACAACTCAAATCAATACAATTAGTAACAACAACAACTTAAATCAACCAACACATCATCATAACAACTTATAATATACAACTTCAATTCATCACGATTTAACAACAAAAACCACAACTTTAACAATAATCCACAATCTCTCAACATACTTTATCGACTTATTACACATATTATCATTTACGACATAATCACTACAATCAACCTAATCAACATGAACCACTTTATCAACTTAAGCAACATGAACAACTTTATCAACTTAAGCAACATGAACAACTCTATCAACTTGGGCAACATAAACAACTTACTCAACTTCAACAACCACAATTAACACAACGACATAAATAATGCGACACGGGATGCGACTCGACTATGCATATGCATGTGGTACCATCGGAGGAAAACTCCCAACTTAAAATATACCAGGTTATCGAGGTATCTGCAAGGCATAAGCCTTCAACTTAATAATTTTGCCATTCCAGGCCAACGTGGTGAGCATCAGCTCCAACTTAAAAATTGCCAATCCAGGCCAACGTGGTGTGAGCAACGGCTCCGACAAAAATGCAAATGCCATGATGCAACGACTCAACATAAAATGACAACCAACTCCGAACAACATGTAACAACCACATAACAACTTTAATTCAACACGATTAACTTTGGCCATAGGCCTACAACTTATATACATCAACGTTGGTCATACGACCTACAACTTTAACATCAACATTGGTCCTTCGACCTACGACTTGAAAATGCCCACAAACCGGAACAAAACCACATAAGCAACTGTACAAGAAATCCACACATACAACACGAATTCAACAAAAAAACCCGACTAAAATCACCTACTAATTATTACTAACTACCTCGACCATTTTCGTTAGATTCCAAACAACTAATTTTACCGTGTAATTTCACCCGGTCGACTAAATCGGTATTGTTTTTACTACTATTACTGCTACCAATAATTTAATAATTATGTTAATTTTCAACTTACTGCTACCACACATTTTGTTCTCAATCATACTGTCATTTGCCATTATTTTCATGCTAAAATCACTAGTTCTGTTTTTCTGTTATTCAACACATTATTTCTGCTAACATAATACTTTTTTGCTACACATAATAATTCTCTGCTTCATATATTATTAGTGAACATATTATTTTTCTACTATATACTATTCTTAACAAATTGATTTACTAATGTATGGTTAAATAATATATAGTCTTAATTAATTAACCCACTGTCACTAGAAACAAAACAATTATTAAAGACATAGTGGCTTCACAACATGATAATTTAGTGGCTCTCAACATGATACTTTGGGTGGCTCTCAACATGTAAATTAGGTGGCTCTCAACATGATATTTTAGGTGGCTCTCAACATGTAAATTAGGTGTTACTTTATTTTAAAACAACGAAAGTGGTTACAGTAGCCTAAATTAACTTGGAAACATATTAATAAAGGTGTGAAATTTAACGTGGGCCCCCCTCCCACATGGGTGGCTTGCGCCACCCTTTCTTCATGGTTGGTGGTGGCTTGCGCCATGCACCCCTTTGTGGCTCCCGCCACATGTTATTTCCCTTGTTTTGGGTGGCCTGCGCCACCCCTGTCTGTGTAGTGATGGGTGGCCTGCGCCACCCGTGCACATGTAATCAGTGATATTCCGTCCCCATTCAAATTTCCAGACACTTAACACTTCACTGCAACTTTCATAGAATCACCAGCAACAAATTTCACAAAAAGAATTGATCAATTAATACTTTTACAGAATCACTCAATTTCACGGAGATGCTTACAAATTCCATCCAACGACAATTTCAACAATTTCAACACCGAAACAACCTCCCAACCGCAGGATCACCATTTTAACAACATAGTTCAAGCACATAAACCAGAACAGATTATCATAAAATCAACACAGCCTCAGTAGAAAAATCATACAAACCCCAATCCCACATATGGTCTACCATATACCCGGTTATAGAGATTGAACCCCACCCTTACCTTAGATTGATGGCCGCTCGAATCTCCGATCGGCTTTCCGACGGCAACTTCTCGTAACCGTTTTCTCCAATTTCCTCGTTCTCCCATTCTCCCATTCTCCCACGTTCTGTTCCTCTTTCTCCTCCTGACTAATACTTCTCCCCTTGACTAATTCTTCTTCTCTTTTTCTTATTATTAAAATAATAATAATAATAATAATAATAATAATAATAATAATAATAATAATAATCCAATATAACAACTAATGGGCCTAAGTCATACACTCCTTAATTGCTAATCCCGACGAAATCCAAGCCCATTACCCAACATGCTCCAATAATCCATAATATCACTTATAATATTATTTCTTCGACTTTCTGACTAATATTCCGACTTAACGACTTAATTCTTCGAAACACAAAATTAACCGAACTAATAATTCGCGACCAACTACTTACTCCCGACTTAATAGATTAATTCCGATTATCAACCAAATGGTCCAACAATTCAACTTAGTTAATTAAATAAGATAGTCCAATAAATAAATAATATTATTCTTAATATTATTCCTCCGATTTAACCGACTAAAATGCGACTTTAACTTAATAATCCCAATACGCCTCTTAAAATAATACCGACAAATCCAACTACTCCGATTAATTCTCAACTTCGTCTAAATCCAATATTTAAATCCTTCAATAATTTAATTAACTAATTAATTAAATTCAGGCGTTACAACTCTCCCCCACTTAGAATATTTTCGTCCTCGAAAATTTATCCGACACGACTATTCCAACAACTTAATTCTTCCGAGTAATCAAGTCTCGTCCTCGCAAGGCAACTCCACATATAACACAAACAACGGTTCTTAACCTCAACGGCGACAACAACGCGAATACTACCCAAGTGATGCAATTGACAACTAACATCGCAACACAAGAAGTAACCAACTTAAGAATTTACCGGTTTAAGAACCAGAACACAACAACATAAGAATACCAACTTAAACACAACATCAACGTAACCAAATATCAACATCGGTACAATTCACTTATGAATAACCGCAATACACTACGCGTTCGCTGCGCACTCTGATTACTTTCAAGGTATTAACTCTACTCAGTTGACCTCCAACTTCTAATCATCAAAATCGACATAATACCAAGGCTTTCGACTTAACTCTTCGGGGTCTCCCCGTTAACACCACACATAAACTACAACTTTACTATCTTTTATCAACATAGTTCCCAAAATTACCTTAGGCGCATAACAACATTACAACAACATTTGACACCTGAGTCCACTTAAATTCAACAAGATAAATCATCTTTACCAACCAAAACTCCACTTTTACAAATCAACTTATAATTTAACTTCTTGTTCTACCTGTAACTCAACTCTCACATTATCCAGTCTCAACTGAAATTTTCCATACTACTCATCAATCAAACACAACTTCGTGCTGTCATCCTTAAATTTAACTAATATTCTAACATATGAACTTGTATCAGCAAAAACAAACAACCTTCAAGCACTTGGCTTGACTTCGACCAATTCAACATACATACTATACTAGTTGGCACGACACATCTATCCTTCAATTATGACTCCGTCTACTATCAACAATGGATTAAGGGTGATCAGTTCCTCAATTTGTCAATAGACAGCCGACAACCATAACGGTGAAATAAATCATCAGTACCCAACACAATAGCGTACTTCAACTTGTGCCCAAAGTCCGTAAGCATAATGTTCCGCCAACTTTCTAAGGCTTACCAATGCCACTCTTAGTTTCTTTAGTTTCAACTTCGTCAACGATACAAAAACGTTCAAAATCCATTACGCATCCTCTTATGCACGTTCATAGTACAACACGACTTTAAATATTTTTCCAACACCGAAATCACTACAACATTGAGAACGATCCAATTCAGTCTGCTCCAATTACAACTTTCAACCAAGGTGAAAATTCTTAGCAACACAAATCAACATTCACATTTCTCTCAACATTGCCTTTACTTAGCATCATCGTCTTAATCATCCTCATTCAACATAAATTGCATCTCCAAGCATTCTCTGATACAGTCACATCTTACAAATACCAACATTTTATTCTTAATAATATTTCACACTTGTTTTCATCCTTCCAAATTTTTCAGCAAATGTCGCTCAACTTCAACCATATATATCTCCTTCAATACAGATCTCTCAATCACAAAATCATATTCCAAAATTAAGAGAATTTTGTGTAGGTTTCAGAACTTCAAGAATCGCGTAAATCCTACTTACGAGTAAAAAGTTATCAGCCACACAACGGGACTGGTTCAGAATTTCCGTATGCAGAATTTTCCAAAAATCAGCATCAGACCCAAACAATAAAATGCACTTTTCTCCCTCTTCACAAACCTCCTGAAGACAAATCTTATATGAAAACTGTAGGGAATTTCGTAAGCTTTCCAAAAAGTCCAGAACCGCTTCAATCGGAATCACGAGTAAAAAGTTATGCCTCTTCTACCGACAGCTGCTCCAAAATTACAAAAATCAGAATTTGAGATTGATGAACATAAGTTCCATCTCTCTCCCGCTTGATCCAAAATCTACCAACGATCCTTTCTTTTCATCCAACTCTAAAATTACTCGACTTTAATCCGACTATACTCAAGGCATATTAATCTACCGACTTGATCCATCAACTTATCATTTCCATTGGAATACTTCCTTATTCTCAATCAATTCCTCATCCATATTCCACACACTTCTCAAATTCGACCGATACGAATTCATGAGTCTAAACTCTCGTCGGTCCGCAAAAACATCGCTTCAACAACATTTGTAACCTCGCTATCAACATCACCTTGAACCAACTTCTACATCTCAACAACACGTCCGGGAGACAAGCTTCTCCCCCACTTAATCCAAACCAACACCTGCAGACAACGACCAGGAACTAACAAACAAGCACCGACAGTGTTTCCCACACATGTCGAGTACTAAGGAATAAACGACATTAGACAACATTGGCCGGACAGACCGACCTGCTCTGATACCACTAATGTAACACCCCATTTTCTACCCAACGTTTATTAAAAATCAGAGTGCAAAATTTTCAACATAAAACAAATGAGATGTCACATTTTCAACTTGAACAACAAAACCAATAACATAAACCTGTATTTCTTTTTAAAATAGATACATAGCATTCGGCCTTCACAACTTATAAATCATATTCACTTTATTTAACTAGATCAAACTTCCATTTATAATTATTCAAGAATTATTGTAATAACAACAATTAGGAACAACAACATAAACAAAACATTTCCCCCCGATTGCTATATATCAGAGCATGACACCAACTTGAACTAACAGCGACTAAGACTTCAAACCTTCACAGCTATTCTTGAGTACCTGCTCAGTTACCCATAATAGGTAACATCATTACAGAAGGGGTGAGATATCAACCAACATAAACAAGTATATGATAAACAATATATTAGATTAGAATCATACAAATTTCACCACTTCAACGACAATTATACAACAATCAACAAACAACTCAAATCAATACAATTAGTAACAACAACAACTTAAATCAACCAACACATTATCATAACAACTTATAATATACAACTTCAATTCATCACGACTTAACAACAACAACCACAACTTTAACAATAATCCACAATCTCTCAACATACTTTATCGATTTATTACACATATCAACATTTACGACATAATCACTACAATCAACCTAATCAACATGAACCACTTTATCAACTTAAGCAACATGAACAACTTTATCAACTTAAGCAACATGAACAACTCTATCAACTTGGGCAACATAAACAACTTACTCAACTTCAACAACCACAATTAACACAACGACATAAATAATGCGACACGGGATGCGACTCGACTATGCATATGCATGTGGTACCATCGGAGCAAAACTCCCAACTTAAAATATACCAGGTTATCGAGGTATCTGCAAGGCATAAGCCTTCAAGTTAATAATTTTGCCAATCCAGGCCAACGTGGTGAGCATCAGCTCCAACTTAAAAATTTCCAATCCAGGCCAACGTGGTGTGAGCAACGGCTCCGACAAAAATGCAAATTCCATGATGCAACGACTCAACATAAAACGACAACCAACTCCGAACAACATATAACAACCACATAACAACTTTAATTCAAGACGATTCAACTTTGGCCATAGGCCTACAACTTATATACATCAACGTTGGTCATACGACCTACAACTTTAACATCAACATTGGTCCTTCGACCTACGACTTGAAAATGCCCACAAACTGGAACAAAACCACATAAGCAACTGTACAAGAAATCCACACATACAACACGAATTCAACAAAACAACCCAACTAAAATCACCTACTAATTATTACCAACTACCTCGACCATTTTCGTTAGATTCCGAACAACTAATTTTACAGTGTAATTTCACCCGGTCGACTAAATCGGTACTGTTTTTACTACTATTACTGCTACCAATAATTTAATAATTATGTTAATTTTCAACTTACTGCTACCACACATTTTTTTCTCAATCATACTGTCATTTGCCATTATTTTCATGCTAAAATCACTAGTTCTGTTTTTCTGTTATTCAACACATTATTTCTGCTAACATAATACTTTTCTGCTACACATAATAATTCTCTGCTTCATATATTATTAGTGAACATATTATTTTTCTACTATATACTATTCTTAACAAATTGATTTACTAATGTATGGTTAAATAATATATAGTCTTAATTAATTAACCCACTGTCACTAGAAACAAAACAATTATTAAAGACATAGTGGCTTCACAACATGATAATTTAGTGGCTCTCAACCTGATACTTTGGGTGGCTCTCAACATGTAAATTAGGTGGCTCTCAACATGATATTTTAGGTGGCTCTCAACATGTAAATTAGGTGTTACTTTATTTTAAAACAACGAAAGTGGTTACAGTAGCCTAAATTAACTTGGAAACATATTAATAAAGGTGTGAAATTTAACGTGGGCCCCCCTCCCACATGGGTGGCTTGCGCCACCCTTTCTTCATGGTTGGTGGTGGCTTGCGCCATGCACCCCTTTGTGGCTCCCGCCACATGTTATTTCCCTTGTTTTGGGTGGCATGCGCCACCCCTGTCTGTGTAGTGATGGGTGGCCTGCGCCACCCGTGCACATGTAATCAGTGATATTCCGTCCCCATTCAAATTTCCAGACACTCAACACTTCACTGCAACTTTCATAGAATCACCAGCAACAAATTTCACAAAAAGAATTGATCAATTAATACTTTTACAGAATCACTCAATTTCACGGAGATGCTTACAAAGTCCATCCAACGACAATTTCAACACCGAAACAACCTCCCAACCGCAGGATCACCATTTTAACAACATAGTTCAAGCACATAAACTAGAACAGATTATCATAAAATCAACACAGCCTCAGTAGAAAAATCATACAAACCCCAATCCCACATACGGTCTACCATATACCCGGTTATAGAGATTGAACCCCACCCTTACCTTAGATTGATGGCCGCTCGAATCTCCGATCGGCTTTCCGACGGCAACTTCTCGTAACCGTTTTCTCCAATTTCCTCGTTCTCCCATTCTCCCATTCTCCCACGTTCTGTTCCTCTTTCTCCTCCTGGCTAATACTTATCCCCTTGACTAATTCTTCTTCTCTTTTTCTTATTATTAAAATAATAATAATAATAATAATAATAATAATAATAATAATCCAATATAACAACTAATGGGCCTAAGTCATACACTCCTTAATTGCTAATCCCGACGAAATCCAAGCCCATTACCCAACATGCTCCAATAATCCATAATATCACTTATAATATTATTTCTTCGACTTTCCGACTAATATTCCGACTTAACGACTTAATTCTTCGAAACACAAAATTAACCGAACTAATAATTCGCGACCAACTACTTACTCCTGGCTTAATAGATTAATTCCGATTATCAACCAAATGGTCTAACAATTCAACTTAGTTAATTAAATAAGATAGTCCAATAAATAAATAATATTATTCTTAATATTATTCCTCCGATTTAACCGACTAAAATTCGACTTTAACTTAATAATCCCAATACGCCTCTTAAAATAATACCGACAAATCCAACTACTCCGATTAATTCTCAACTTCGTCTAAATCCAATAATTAAATCCTTCAATAATTTAATTAACTAATTAATTAAATTCAGGCGTTACACAATTCGTATACTTGCGGATAACACGCATCAACTCTCATAGTGAGATTCACTCACATTCACAACCCCTACTACTCCACAACCTGCACCACAAAGAGTAGTAGTAATCAAAATTGTGAATTGTAAAGAAAGCCATAGCCTTCATCAATCTTACAAGTCATTACATCAACACAAAAACCCCACAATAACCACCCTCATGTCTTCAACAAGTAAAACCCATTTCATCACTATCCCAATTTCATGTAATGACCCATATAACTCACGAACCCCAATTGCAAGAAAAGATTTGAACTTTAGCCAAAATGTCAAACAAATAACACAAATTATCATTTAGGCATTCAAAAAATCAATTGGGATAGCTTTAGAGGTGGCTAAAAATATAATTTAACATTAACATAAAAATACAATTTGATCATGAATGGCTAAAAATACATTGAAGGAAACAGAAAAACAATTTAATAGTAACAATACTAACAGTCAATTAACAAGACTAACAATCTAACAATTTAACGGAAATTACTGACATAGTTTAACAGAAAAATTAACAAGAATAGTTAAACTAACTAATAGTTACTAACATACTTTCTCAACCTCAAATCTATATCAGTTTAAACCCTAGTTACTCACCCTAAAAAAACTCAGTGCCACTCTCATTGTCAAGACCTTAAACCCTAGTTACTCACCTCAATCCACTGAGTTTCAAATCACCATAACAAAATCTAACCTTAGTAAACACAACAGTTATAACAAAACGGGTAAAAATGAAACCATAACAAAATTAAAAATGAAACCCTACCTTCGGTATTAACACAGGAAACTCCAACGGTGATCGACAAGGGGACGCATCTGTATCAGAACTACAAAACAAAAATATAGATTAGGTCAACTGCAAAACAAAAACTACATGCATCCTTGTATCAGAAAATCACGAAATAAACGGCAGAAGAGATGAGGAACAGGAGAAGAGGAGAAGAGGAGACGAGGATCGTACAGGAGAATGAGGAACAGGGGACGAGAAACGGAGGAGACACGAGGAGAATTTTGTTTTGAAGAAAAACGGAGAAACAGGGGAGAGGAGAAACAGAGTATTTACTTTTTCAATTTTTTTTCTTTTTTTAATCTAAAATAAATTAGAAAAGAAAATAATTAACGAGATGGAAACTAAACAACGAGAGGTAATTTCTGGTGGGGTATGTTTTTTAGGGCTTGGGCCACAATTTGAAGTGAAAATTATAATTCCGCGGTTTTTCTTTGTGGCTTAAAATATTTACAGTTTGCTGACCGTGGCTTAAATATAAGTGTGATTTTGTAACCGTGGCAATTGAAGAAAAGGCCACAGTTTCACACTCCGGATTCAATATTTCTAAACATATGTCTACGATTTGAAAACCCTGGCCAAAGCTTGTATGTGGCCACAATTTTTTAGTTGTGGAAAAATTTAGCGTGGCCGTAGGCCAAAATGTTGTAGTGACACTCAAAATATCATCCTCAAACTGTCCCAATTGGTTTCTCTCATCTAGAACACCATTTGAGAGAGTTACTATCTTGGTCACTTTTGCCCCTTTTGCAAGAAAGAGCCAATTCTTGTTCCTGAGGATTCCAGCTGGTTTTGATCATCCTAAAAGCTTCTAAGGGATCAATCAAGAGTGTTCAAAGCATTGAATTACTTCTGGCACAAGGAATTTGACAGATAGCACAAGAAGCTTCAAGAGGTAAGTGCATTACAACTTGAACTCTCTAAATCATTCATTGCTTTGATGTCCATTGATCATGGACATCTCATACATGTCATATATGTTGTGTTTGAACTAATTTACCATGATATTGTTGCCTGTATGATTAGATAACATAGAACATGCAAATCTAGGCCTATTTTGAAATCACTATCGGATTTTAAAATGGAGACATTTTTTTAAAATTCCAAGGGTACCATTGGATTCCTCATGAAATTCTAGGCAGGATACACCTAAATTTTGTCCCAATCCATGGAGAAATGAGGAGGTTAGAGCCTTCACGCAAGAGGCCTAAAATCAGGCCTTGCCTTGGGCAAGGGCCAGGCCATGGCGCCTTGGCCAGGCCTAAAACAAGGCATCCCATATATATTCATAGGGTGGTTTTGATACACGGATGTATCACCACCCCAGTGGTAGCGCATATGTGTGTTTGAATGGAAGGTCGTGGGTTCAACACCCACCCAAACCATTTTGCCATTTCTCATATTTTTTGCTATTTTTCATATTTTATGGTTTTTTGTTAATTAATTCCAAAATTAATTTCTCTCTCAATTTTAATTATTTTTTATTCGTTATTTTTTTGAAAATTCCCAAAAATGTTAAAATATTTTATTCTACAAAAATTTCACAAAAATATTATTTATTTCATATATTTGGTATTTTTGTAAAGAATTATGTTTTTATTTGTTTTTAAACATTTAAAAATATTTCTTTCTCTTGATTTTGTAAATTCAAATGATTTTCAAATCATTCTATGAATAAAACATGATTTTTCAAACATTAATCCAAGATCACAACTAGTTTTCCACACATGTTTGATAATTTTGATCATTTTAATTGAATTTTTATTCAATTAAAATACATTTAAAAATCAAATTAGGGTTTTGATTATTTTCACCCTCACAAATCTTTTTCAAATACATTTTGGGCTTCTAATAGAGTGTAATACCCATTCCTTGTACATAAAAACCATTTTGAGCCTCAGTCATTGTATAAGTCCCACTATGATTTCAAAAATCTTGGCGCGGTCGTCGTTTTCAAGACTTTTTCATCTGGGCCTCTCCTTGAGTTATAAGCCCCATCATTTTTGTACAAAAATAAACTTTGGGCCTCTAATAGAGTGTAAGACCCAACCTATTTGTAAATACAATAATTTGGGCCTCAGTCATTGTATACGTCCCGATACAATTTTCAGATCAACGGTACGATTACTGTTTTTCATCTGGGCCTCTCCTTGAGTATAAGCCCCAATCTTCTATTCAAAACAACTTTCTCTTTTGATTTAGGTTCAAATTCATAGTTGTTATCAAAACTTTCTTTAATTTCTTGAACAACTAACCATACAGCTGTTATAATGGAAGATTGCTCACTTGTAAGTTTTATCAGCTTTCTTTTATATATTTGCACATATATATTTGTTTGTGCTGGAAGCTTGCTCACCTGTAAGTCCTCCTACCCTCTTTTACATACATCATATATTTCATCTGTATATATATTTCTGTATATTATCTGCTTAGAGTTTTCCCCGGCAATTAGGTCTAGGATTAGATAAAGCCAGTGGTCACTCTTTCAACAGTCAAAACTATTTCCCCATAGGAATTCTAGATTCAGTCTTGCCTCCTCTTGGGCTTATACAATATGGAACAAAAGAAAGACATTATTCCTTGTGAAACTTTTCTCAGACTGTCACTATTAGAAAATTGTCAAAGAAATTCACTTCCCTAGAGAGGACTAATTCCCGGTGAAACCTCTCTTGAATTTCTTCAAACCCTAGAACCGTTCACTAAAGAAAGGATTATTCCCGGTGAAACCTTTCATGATCTCTTCTTAAGTTTGGACCCACAAGCTTTGATCGGAGCTGATCAGACTGGTTCGTCGTGGCCTTCGCGTAGGGCAGATGATGATGCTTGTAGGAGAGGAGGGGGTGTACCTGCAAGGCACTCCGACGCTCAAGTAAGAAAGGGTCAGAGAAAAAGGGGCAAGTACAAAGTATGTTCTTAGGATAAATATTAGATACTTGACCCTCTCAAGTGAGAGGGTTTATATAATGCACCCAGCGCTTGACCAACAATCCCTATTTTTGGGGAGAACTAACCGTTTCCCAAAGAATAGGTAACTGCCCAAAACTAGCCATTATGTCGGGCATGGTGTAGTTCCGGGCACCTGCCCATAGCTGTCCTAGGATTAATGCAGCCGTGCTTGACGGGCAACAGTACCGGGGGGAGCGATGTAATCCTTGCCCGGTTGGAGGGCAACAAAGTGTACTATGCCCTTCGCAGATTGGGCTTTAGGTAATTGGGCCGTTCTGGGAGCAGAAGTGGATTGGGACATGCCTAGCCATTGGTCCAGTCCAGAACAGGAGCCCCCAAGTCGTTACTCCCGAGCATGGGAGTGATGACTTAAGGATAGCCCGTTGTTCCGGGGAACTGTAGCGGAGTCATTGTTTGGTGACGGAGGGAGTTGTCTCGTAGTGCCCGTGGGTCCTGGTGTTCGTAAGGCTCGTGACCGCGTCTGGTTTCCCCGTCGTACGGGGAGACCAACGGTTAGGAGGAACTGAAACGTTGGGGCACCACGTGTGCCTCGAGCCCTGTGCTGCAGTAACTAGGCAATGATGGCTAGTCTAAAGCCATTATGACCTAGTTAGGCGTGCCTCTGCACGTTCTCCTCAGCAGTATAAAAGGAGAGAGAGTCTGGCCATTTCACTTTTTTTTCTCTCTCTTCTTCTTCGTATTCTTCAGAGAACTTAGCTCGCCGCCGTCGTCGTCCGCCGCCGTAGCTACCTTACAAGCTTCGAGCACTTTCCTTTAACTTCTCTGACCACGTAAGTCGTCCAACTCCTTGTCTTCTTCCAACTTTTTCATTTTCTTTTTAGAATGCATGCGGTTAGGTTAGATTTAGGAGACATAGTGGTGTTTTTCTGGCAGTTGTTGGTGGCGGACGGTGGTTGGGTCATCCTCCGCTACTTACATGGCCGCCGGATCCCTTTAGAGAACTGGGAGTAGGGAGGTCTATGGCGTCGTTTTGATGATGATGCCTAAGTAACCGTCGGGGATACCCAGTTTCCGGTGTTCTGATGAAGTTTCTGGTGAACGTTTGAAGTTTTAGGTGAACCTTTAAACGAAAACTGGGAAGTGACTCGAGGAAGCCCCTCGTTGTGTGAGGGATTTGCCCCGAGCGCCTCCTCGTGGGAGACTCTTGTATTTTTGTTTAATTTAGGGCTTAGGTCGGGGATGACGTCCTCGACCATTTGCGCACCCTTTCACTTGACCAACGGTGGAAGGGTGGATTTGATTTTGCGTCGAATTCACTTTTGTCCTCTGCTTTTTAGGTGATGGCGACAGGGCCCGACTGGGAAATTTTAATAGATTCGTCCGAGGTGAGCTCATTGGAGAGCAGTAGCACATAAGCTTCAATTGTCCCCAGCGAAGTCGGGGAGGAGCTCGAGGAGAATCCTGCTGAGGAGTGGTTGGTGGCTGAGCCTGCCGAGCACGAATCTATCTTTGCGACTTTCACCGGGGACGTTTTCATGGATGTTGGACTTGAGGGGGAGTGGAAGGTGCATTTCCCCTCCTAAGTCGATCAGATCTGTTCGGATTTTGGGGAGAGATTTTCCATTTATGAGTATGCCTTCAAGGAGCTAGGGTTGAGGCTGCCCTTCACTGATTTCCAGCAATCTATCTTCGTACACCTGGACCTAGCCCTGTCGCAGTTGCATCCCAATTCATTGGCGTTCATCTGCGCATTCGAGTTGACCTGTGAGTTCCTGAAGATAGGAGCCACGCTGCCTTTGTTCTTCACCATATTCTATCTTCAGCGGCAAGTCACGTGGAAGAGATATGGTTGGGTGTTGTTGAAGCAACCCTGAAAGCAATTCAAACCCTTCTCGGAGTCAATCCAGACATTTAAGGAGAGGTTCTACATTATAGAGCCTGTGTCGGAGAGGGCCCAGGACAGCACGTATGTCTGGGCGGTGTCGATTGACGAGAATGGTAATGACATGCGCGACGAGAAAGGGAAGCTGATCGAGGATAGCGAGTTTAAATTTCCCTTTTAGTGGAGTGGGAATCATTTCTCTAAGGAGCCCAATGGTTACATTACTCAGCCAAACATGCTGGACGGGCAGGATCTAGCCGGCTATGATAAGCTGGTGAACTATGTGAATTCTTTTAGACTTGCTGAATATTGGACGAAGAAGGGGAGTCCTATTTTTGAGGAGGACAGTAGACAGCGGGTGGAGTACCGATACATTAATACAAAGGCACTCTTGGAGTGCAAGACTCCCGCGGACGCTTATAAGCTGCTCGGTAGTTTTAGTTATTTTAACTTGCCCGAACTATATTTTCTTCGTCGTCTAATATATTTGTTGTGTTTTCGCAGGTTAGATGCCCTCCGCCCACGAACAAATGGTGAAAAATGTTGTCGAGAGGAACAAGCCTGGAGCGGCTGCTCCAAAGACTCGATTTGCCCAGCGTGCTCCTCCTCATCCTCATCCAGTTACGGGGAGCTCCTCGCCTACTCCTGCCCAAGGATCCCCCTTGCCTATGGCCTCAAGGTTTAAGAGGTCCAGGGCCAATGAAACAGTGGACCTCAGCCGGGCATCAGAGAAAGGCAAGTTCGAGCTTCATCCTTGTATTCTTGATAGAAAATTCTTTGAGGGGACGTCCCTGGTAGTGTCGCGGGTAGAGTTTCTCCAATTGGAGGGCATGGATCATCCGAGCAAGAGGGCGCTGGTGGCGCAGGACACCTCCGCACTGGTCAGAGTTCTGGAAAGGGTGACGATCTATGCTGAGGGGGATTCTTCAACTGAGTCCGAGCTCAGAGCTGCCCGGGCTACCATAGCCTCTCAGGAAGAGACGGCGAGGAAGGCCAAGGAAGAAGCCAAGGAAGCTGGTGACGCCAGGAAGAAGGCAGACGAGGAGGCTACCAGGTTAAAGGGGGAGAATGCCACGCTGGCGGCAGAGAAGAAGGCAGTCGAGGAGCTAATCGAACAGCTGAGGATGGCAAGCACTCCAACCAAGGATGAGCCTGAAGACGTGAAGGCATTGAAGACCAGGGCGGAGATAGTTGTTCATATGCTTCGGGCGGAAGAGGACGTGTTTTCCATTGGGGAGGAATCGTTCGAGAATGCTGTTGCCCAGCTCAGGCTGGCGAACCCCAACGTCCAAATCTCCATCGAGGGTACCAACTTTCTTGGCCATGTGGAGAACGGAAAGATAGCTCTCCCTGAGTTTCTCAACCTTGGTGGTTAGCACGCCCGTCCCGAGGAGACCCAGTCACCGCAGCCTATCCCCGAGTAGTCAGAGTTTGTCCAGCTTTCCTTCGCGTGAATTCTTCTGGTTTCTGCGCAGGACTAGGCTTCCAACGGGGAAGTCGCGCTTTATGACTCTAGCATCGTGGCACAAGGTTATTTTCTGTTTTAGCGAAGCTTCGTAGAGAGCTGCCCCCAACCGTATCTCTTTGACCAGATCAATCTCTTCTCTCAAGGTTTCGTCGTTCATCTCCTCGTCGAGGGGGGCCTCCGTTCGTCTAGAAGGTTCCCTAATCTCCACCGGTATCACCGTCTCAGTTCCGTAAGCTAGTCGGAAAGGGGTTTCCCCAGTGGTGTGTCATACCCCAAATTTTGACCACCAAGATTCCTTATCATTGTGTAAATCATTACCACAATATGGAAGAACCATCATGCCTCATCAGTCTCCCAAAGATGGGTGAGCATTCACCAGAAACAGGAATTAGGGTTTTAAGCCCTCTCTGAGCCTTAGACAAAGGATCAATCAAGGAATGACATGATCTTCAACTTGTCTAACCTCTCAAACACCCATAAAGGATCAAGAGGACTCCCACATCAAGGATTAAGCACAAGGTTGCAACATTCCAAGTGGATTAAGCCTTAAGATCGCCAGTGTCACCAAATTAAGGTTTTGGTCGACTAAGGCCTCCAGGTGGAAATTTTCCTCTGGGCATGAGCCAATGCTTCAAAGTATAACCCTAGATACTCCATGGGACCTCATGAACCTAATCATCAAGTAAATTTAGCCTCAAGGGGTGCATTTACCAAAAATCAGGAATTAGGGTTTCTTGACCTAATTCACCCCTAAGTTGACTTTTGGGACAAAACATGAGCCAAGACCTCAAGACATTATTTGATGGTCTCTAATAAACCACATTGATCCATTTACAATAATGGATTAATCCAATAAGCTTGATCCACAAGTTTCAATTTCCTCAGAACCACCATTAGGGTTTTGAAGAAAAAGTCAACGGTGCCTTTGACTTTTGACCAATGCGTGCTCCCAAACCTTGGGACATGATTCAATACACCATATATAACCAATGGAATCCATCTATTAAGTTTGATTTTGGTCAAGGACTTGATTTCATAGAGGATCGCACAGTTTGGAATTCATCTGATAAAAAGTCAACTATGCACAAAAGTCAAAGTTTTACTTTTTGAGATTTTTCACAATTATAGTTCCTTAACCCTAAAATGATGTTAATGTGTGATTGGAATCATCATTCATCAAGAAAAATCAAAGAAAGTGGGATAACTTGTAAAAGGGGTAACCATAAAAACTAAGAATTTTTCTAAGTTATGGAACAAAGTGGCTAGAGTACCAACTTCCAAGGATCATAACTTGAGATCCAAGAAACCATTTTGGCTGGTTCAAAGCTGGATTTGTAGCTCTCATGGCATACTACAAAAGCTTCAACTACACCTCATTCTAATTCTTCATGGATTCTGAGTAATGGTTGGACCAAAATCACTAAAATCATGAAAATGCATCTTTTTCAACACTTAGACAAAACTCTGTCCAAGACAGATTTTGTTGAAAACACCAAAACTTGGGCCATTTTTTTCACATAATTTTAGGCTGAATCAATTCAAGATGTAAACATCAAAGTTGTTATCCATATTGCCTACAATCCAAGGAACTCATTGGCATGAAACAACTCAGCTTGAGCAAAGAGTTATGGCTGCTGCAACACACCATGGCAAGGCTGTCATGAAAAACCAGTTTTTAAGTTTTCTTGTTTCACACGATTTCTGAGTCAAGGCTTATGATATTTATGCCACATTTATTCAATCTGCTCACAATGCATCTGATCCAACCTGCTAAGTTAGGCCAAGAATGTTTCAAAGCTCATCCCTTGGCATGATGAATAGTGGAACAAATCCTTGGAATTCAAAGGCAATTTAATGCAAATAGTGCACTTTTAAGATTCTGATCACTTGTAGTTAAGATGCCCTAATAAACAACAATTAAAGTGACTGAGGAATGTGGAATCAGTTAAGGTATAGATGATCTATTTGGGGCAGCTGTTACACCTAGTGCAAGAGCCATTTATGCCAAGCCAAATCCATTTGAATGTGATCTGATCCAGCAGCCATTCACTATTCCTCCAAGACAAGAATTGATCCACTATTAATAGAGGTCCTCACTGATCATTCAAACCACACCAAAGCAGCTTACAACATTGATTTTTCTCATTTCCTTCTTGAACTCCAAATTTCCTTATTCTTGAGAAAGCACTATCGGGTTTTGAGTTGGGAGCCAATGCAACTCAAACTAATGATTCACACACTTCATAAACATCATATGTGAGCTAATCAAACACTAAACACATAACTGTAACACTGATTTCTCAGAATCACCAGCCAGTTGCCCAAATTTTCAACCAAGTTGTAGTTGAGGTGCCATAATCTCTTCCAGCCCATTTCAAATCACTCCAAGCATTCAAACACATTCCATATGGTGTAGGGAAGTTGTTCAGATCATCACAACTCATCTGTAACACCTCCAACACAAAAATCAAATTGCTCTTGCTGCCACGACCTTCAAGTAAGCCTAAACTTTGTCATCTCTTAATCTATGCATATTTCCTCGCACAATACTATTGCCAAATGTTCATAATCATGCATAGAATGTTTCCCCTCAATTAATTGCTTTGAATGAATCGTGTATAGAATTTCTCAGCCTTCATACAGAATTTAGGGTTCTTGAGGTTTTGTCTTGATTTCTTATTCCATGCTTAAAATAAATGAAATTAAAGACCAAAGACATGATCGTGAGGTGAAAACGAGTAGATTGGTATGTGGATTGTGTGATTTCATCAAGTATTAAGTGAGATTGGTGAGAAAATGCAAATCTGGGCAAAACTCAGAACACGCGCGTGTTCTTGGGTGTATTGGCACCCTTTTTCAAATATTTGAATATTTGAATTTTTGTGAATTTATTTAATTGATTCAAAAATTAATTTCTCTCTGAATTTTAATGATTTTGAGTTGATTCTTTTCTTAATAATTCACAAAAATGTTAAAATATTTTATTCTACAATAATTTCCCAAAAATATTATTTATTTCACATATTTAATATTTTTGTAAAGAATTAATTTTTATTTGTTTTTAACATTTAAAATATTTTTTCTTTCTTGATTTTCCAAACTTAATTGACTTTCAATCATTTTGTGGATAAAAACATGATTTTTGAAGCATTGATCCAAGATCACCACTCATTTTTCACATGTTTTCAATAATTTTTATTAATTTTTAAACAAAATTAATTACATATTAAACAAAATTAGGGTTTCTTTGATTATCACCCTAAATAAATATTTTTCACACTCATGGGCCTCTAATAGAGTGTAAGACCTAACCTCCTTTTGAAAACCAAAATAATTTGGGCCTCGGTCATCGTATAAGGCCCACTGTGTTTTCAAACCTCGGTGCGATCGCCATTTTTCAAACAAATAATCATCTGGGCCTCTCCTTGAGCTATAAGTCCCATTCCTTTTCTTAAATATTTTGGGCCTCTAATAGAGTGTAAGACCCAACCCTTTTTTTGTAAATAAACAATTTTGGGCCTCACATATTGTATAAGTCCCTCTGTATATTTTCAAAACAACGGCGCGATCGTTGCCTTTTCAAAATCATATGGGCCTCCCCTTGAGTTGTAAGCCCCCATCACTTGTACAAAAACACTTTTAGGCCTCTAATAGAGTGTAAGACCCAACCCCTTTGTAAATAATACCTTTTGGGCCTCACACATTGTATAAGTCCCTCTGTATATTTTCAAACGTTCGGCGAGATCGTCGCCTTTTTAAAAAATCAATTGGGCTTCTCCTTGAGCTATAAGACCCATCTTTATTCATTTTCAAACTCTTTGGGCCTCTAATAGGGTGTAAGACCCAATCCCCTTTTGATCAAAACTTTTTGGGCCTCAGTTGTTGTATAAGTCCCGATACAAAGCAACAGTGCCATCACTGTTAAAATTTGGGCCTCTCCCTGAACTGTAAGCCCCGATATCTGTTCAAAATACTCTCTCCTTTGATTTTGAATCCAAATGTATAGTTGCTATCAAAACTTTATTTAATTTCTTTGTTGAACAACTAACAAAACATCATGGAAGCTCTACAACGGGTGAGTGTTTATCCGCTTTCTTTTATATGCTTTCATATAATAATTATATTGTGGGAAGCGGCGCATGGTTAGTCTTTTTTCATTCTTTTAAATACGTGTCCAATATACATAATTGTATTGTGGGAAGCTGGGCATGGTTAGTCTTCTTTCATACTCTTTTAAATACTCGTCATATATCAATTGTATATATACTAGTATAGTTATTTAGAGTTTTCCCCAGCAACTACGTCTAGAACTAGGTAAAGCCCTGTTGGTCACTCTTTAAATACAAACAAAACTAGATCCCCCATAGGATTTCCAAATACAGTATTCCCTTCTCTTGGGGTTAATCAATATGGAACAAAGAGAAAGGCAATATTCTACGTGAACCTTTTCTCAAACTGTCACCCCTAGAAATTGTCAAAGAAATTATACTCCCCAGAGGTGATATATTCTCCGTGAATAGCATCTCTTGAGTTTCTTCCAAATACTCTAACTTTCCTGGAATGATCTCTTCTCTGTGAATTGCATTTCTTGAACTTCTCTTGGTTTGGGGACCCACAGGCTTCCTAAAAGTATCCCCGCCTCCACTTGGGCTTTGTACAAGGACCCTTCGGCTTCTTAGGAGTTCTTATGCCTTCTCCTGGGCTTAATACAAGGACCCTAATGACCTCTTAAAGGTATAAGATAGAACTTAGTCATCCTTTGCTAGAGCAGTCTTTCCAGTGTCAAACTTCAAGCCACTTTAGGGTTGATTCTCATCCCTTAAGACCCTTGCCCTCTTTTTGGGCATCCTACAAAAGATAAAACTCTTCAACACCAGTAGACTTGGACAGTCTAAACCCCCTTTGAGTCTCAAAGACATTCTCAAGTTCCTTTCAAACATAGGAGAAAACACCGATCACTCTGGATAAATCTCCAGCAGAAACCCGGTCTCTCTCATGAGAGTTCCCCATCCTTGGGCCTGCCTATGGATCTAATCCTCAGCAGTAAGATAGGCTCCTCTTAGGCTTTGTATAATGATCTTTCCTCAACACGGTCAGCCTCCTCTTGGGCTTTGTATAAAGATCCTCCCCCAGCAGAGCTAACCTTTTCAAACTCTCTTGTTGAGTCAATCACTTTTTAGACTCTCTTGTTGAGTCAATCATTTTTTAGACTCTTTTGTTGAGTCCATCACTTTTCAAGACTATCTTGTTGGGTCAATCTCCTTTTAGCCTCAATCTCGGGCTTCGTACGAGACAGCAAATCACTCTATTGTTGAGTATAAAAGACTCTCTTGTTGGGTCAATCACCTTTGCAAGACTCTCTTATTGAGTCAACTCTTTTAGCCTCCGTCTTGGGCTTTGTACAAGACATATAAAAGCACTCTCTTGTTGAGTCAACTCCTTTAGCCTCCGTCTTGGGCTTTGTACAAGACATATAAAAGCACTTTCTTGTTGAGTCAACTCCTTTAGCCTCTGTCATACCCCAAATTTTGACCACTAAGATTTCCCATCATTGTGAAAATCATCATCACAATATGGATGGGCCATCATACTTCATCAGTCTCCCCAAAGATGGGTGAGCATTCACTACAATCAAGAATTAGGGTTTCAGACCCTCTCAGAGTTCTTAGACAAAGTATCAATCAAGGAATGACATGATCTTCAACTTGTCTAACCTCTCAAACATCCACAATGGATCAAAAGGACTCCCACTTCAAGGATTAAGCACAAGGCTGCTCTCTTCTAGGTGGATTAAGTCTCAAGATTGACAGTGTCACCAAATTAGGGTTTTGGTCGACCAGGGCCTCCAGATGGAAAATTTTCATCTGGGCACAAGCCAATGATCCAAAACCTAACCTAATATACTCCATGGAACCTCATGGACCCAATCATCAAGTCAATTTTGCCTCAGGGGTTGCATTCATCAAAAATCAGGAATTAGGGTTTCTTGACCTAATTCACCCCTAAGTTGACTTTTAGGGCAAATCATGAGCCAAGACCTTAAGAGAGGGTTTAAGGGTATCTAATGAACTATATTGATCCATTTTCAACAATGGATTAATCCAAGAAGCTTGAGCAACAAGTCTCAATTTCATCTGCACCACAGTTAGGGTTTTAAGGAAAAAAGTCAACTGTAACTTTGACTTTTGACCAGGACATGCTCCCAAGCCCTATGACATGCATCAATATACCCTATGACACCCATGGAACATGTCCATCAAGTTTGATTTAGGTCAAGGACATGATTTCCTGAAGAATTGCACAGTTTGGAATTCATCTGATAAAAAGTCAACTGTGCACAAAAGTCAACTTTGACTTTTTGAGATTTTTCACCAAAATGGATTTTTAACCCTAAAATGATGTTAATGTATGATTTGAATCATCATTCATCAAGAAAAATCAATAAAAGTTGGATAACTTGTAAAAGGGGTAACCATAAAAAACTTAGAAAATTTTCTAAGTTAAAAATAAAGTGGCTAGGGTACTAACTTTGGTGGGTCATAACTCCTAAACCACAAAGCCATTTTCTCGCATCCAAGGCTTGATTAGTAGATCTCATTGCCCTCTACAAAAACTTCAACTAGACCTAATTCCAACTCCTCATGGATTTTAAGTTATGGAGTGATCAAAATCAAGAAAAGTCACTTTGTTCCAACACTTAGTGAAAATTTCACTAAGTCAGATTTTACCCTACTTTTTGCCAAATGTAGGGGGATTTTTCACTTGGATTCAAAAGAGATCAAAACCAAACATGTTCAAACAGTTGTTGTATCATGTTGTCGCTCCCGAAAGATTCGCATCCAACGGTACAAACGCGAGAGTGGCGCAAAAGAACACAGAGTCGCTAGCAAAGTGTATTTATCCCAAGAGAGGGAAAGGGAACACTGCGTAAACCTGAAAGAAAGGGAAAGAGCATGGTCACGCGACCAAGAGAACGGGTACGGGAGTCGGTTACGCGAAGGGAAGGTGTTAGCACCTAACACGTCCATCGTACTCGACGGGATCCACGCTTGCTGTCTGCATCAAAGGGTGTCGTCGTCTGGAGCTCCACTGCTACTGGACCGGTGAAGAAATGAGAACGGAGAGAACGGAGAAACGAAGAAGAAAAGAAAAGGAAGTGACTCGATAGGACGGTATCATTGTCCTAGGCCTACGTACTCCCTCAGTGCAATGGGAAAGTCAGAGTCAACGTAGTTCGGACGGGAACTGTGGGGGAAGGTTGCTCGCCAAGAAAATCACTGTCTTGTGCCTACGTATCCTCAATCAGACGAGAGAGAGGAATCAGAGCTGACGTAGTTCGCGGGTACGACCACGGATGGGTAAGTGTTTTTTACGTGAGCGACGTGCTCTTTTCTGAAAAAAAGAAGCTTGAAACCCAACAATCCCGAAGGATCAAAAAAAGATTTGAATTTGTTTGGTGTTTTTTAGACAGAAGTGTTTTGAGTTAGTTCGTAACTTACATTGCACTAAAGTCTACCATGCGGGAACGAGTGAGTCGCATGGTCGCCCCCGAATGAGACGTATGCTAAACACCCTAGAAGAAGAGAGGAGACCCCTCGTTCTTCACTTCCTACACTTAAGGCTCGAGCGCAATATACGTTATATTTTATTAAGTGTTTTTCAAGAAGTTTGAGATGAGAGGAGAAGCGACACAAAAGGAAACTCTAAAGGGAAACTAAGAGTCCTAATGTTATCATGCATAGATGTCCTATGGTTAGTGAGGTTTAGGAGAGACGACTGCCTAACCTAATGCTAATCCTACTCCAAGCTTAATCAAAAATTAAGTTGGACTAGGTAGCTCTACAGGGAGAGAATCCAAGACTTAAACAAGTCTTGAGACTCGAGGGATGCAAAGAGTGAAAGAGAAGGAGGAGAAAGAGAAGTGAAACACAAGTGGCCTAAGCTCACTTCAAACACAAGTATGGAAGTTAAAAGATAAAGGAAGAAAGTAAAATGTGGAAGCATGTCCACACTCAAACAGCTTACCATTTGCCCCTGAAAATGTTAGAAGTATTCACTTATGACAAAATGAAACTCAAACAAGCATAAGGCAATGAAGAAACAAGTTCTAAAGTAAATCAATCATCAAGTTCAGAACCTAATGGTCCTACTAACCTCTAATGTTAGTCATGCACAATTAGTCAAAAAAGAAAAGGGAGAAGTCAATCAAGTACCATTCAAGTCATTAAAGAAGGAGTGAGATGAAAAAAAGTGATCATGTAAAGCAACCAAGTCAAAATTCCACAAAGAAAACCAAGTCCAGAAGTGATACAATCCTAAATGTGTGCCTAAACAAGATCTTCAAACATCATTCAAGTCATACAAACACTTTCACAATCAATTAAGAAGCAAAGAAGAAAAAGTGAAGTGAAGTGGAACATGATTCATTCTTGTGAAACAAGTGACTTAAGGTGCAAGGCAAACATCAAACATGCAAAGATGAGATCCAAGTATCACAACCAGAGGTCAATTAACATGCTATCAATTCTCAAACAAGACCCCAAATTATGGCACAAGTGCCTTCATAGTCAAGCAAACCAAACATGAAGCCTACATTCACAAGTTGGACAAGTTAAAGTTCATGCTTCAAAGAAATAACAAACATGCCTCAAAAATTATGTCATTCAGTATTCAAGCATCTCAAACATGTATAATTGACATATCAAATCCACAAGCAATGAATCAGAACCAAAGTCAATCAACAATTAGGTCAAAGCATCAATAGGATTTCATACATTCATGCTCAAAGCAACACATCAAAAGTCATCCAAAAAGGACCTAAAAATCATACCAAAAGTCTCAAACATACCTCAACATGTTAAGAACACAAACCCAAAAAGAATCAGGATCAAATCACTTTCCAAATGAGAGAAATAAAAAATGAAACATGAAGTACGCAATATGAAGTGCAAATGAGAAAAATTAATTTGGAAAATTAATATTTAATGCAAATTTAATGCAAAAATAATAAAATAAAATGTGAAAAATTAATTTTAATAATGAGGAGGGATGATGAATTTTTTTGGAATTTTTTAGAACATGCAAGTATTTTTAACAATTAATTATGAAATGGTATGAAAATAGAAAATAAAAGGAAAATGAAATGAAGATAGGGGTGCAAAAAAAAATCCAAACGCGTGCAAATGATCATGGGCTCAGAAACGGGGGTGTAAACAGCAGAAAAGGCCCAAGCGCTATCAAGCCTTCAGAAACAACGAACGGCTAAGATTGAGTCAAACATAAAAAGTCTCCAGATCCACAGGCTCACGCTCTCAGTCAAACAAAGTAAAGTCAACCATCCAATGGTCCACATTCAAATGCACTAATTAAATGAAATCAAACGGTCATGACTTAATCAGATCCACTAAACCCTAATCAACTCAATTAACAACACCTAATCAAGATCCAACGTACGAGAATTAAACTGGAAAATTAATCACAATCCAACGCATGAGATTCAAACTGGAAAACCACAAACCCTAATTAAACCCTCACCGGCCGGAGAAGCGCCGGTCATCTTCTCCGGCCACACTCCGGTCACCAAACTTCAAACACTAACCAAAAACAACAAATCATACATCAAAATGTTCAGCAACTCACGTAGATCACAAATATGCCACTCAAAATCATTTAGCATGCATATATTTCAAGAATCGAACGAAACAAGTTTGGATCTGAAAATTTCAGATCTAAATTTCAGCCATGATTCACGTTGAAAATCAAAACCAAACACATATATGAGCTCAGCACATCAAGATGAACATTAAACACACAACAAAAATCAATTCTAGATCTATGAATTTGGAGCTCACCTGAGATTTGCAGAAATGGAAATACGTCAAGAAACTCCAAGATAAGCTGCAGATCAACTCTTTCAACCGTCTAATTGCAAAATAAATGCAATTAGACCTTCAAACTAGCCTGAATCCTTGAATCCGAAAGTTGAAGCTCTGAACTCAACTTGATGAATTCCTTGCTTAAACCTCAAAACAGTGGTGGATTTCTCTTCCTTGTGCTTCACTGATCCTAAACCAACCAAGAAAAATGGAGGAACCTTGAAGGATTGGGAGGATCGAAGGAGAGAAACTTGAGAGCAAAAACTTTGAAAAGTGATGAAAATGAATAGTAGCTGCTGAGAAATTCGTGTGAGTTAGCTTATATAGTGTGCCAATGCCACTGTTTAGGGTTTTAAACTTCAAGGACTTGAGAGCAATGAGTTTTGGGCTGTTTTGCAAATGTGTGCACATGAGGTATTTGGCTCGTGCATTCTTCATGAAAAGTGCATGACTGTTTTCCTTTTGATGCAAGGACCACCTTTGGATTGATCTTGGGGCTGGAGAGTAACTGAATTATGAATTCCAAGTGAACTTGCAAAATTGCATAATGATGAATTATGACTATGTAATCCACGGATTCATTCAATTCTTGGCTCAAAATGATGCTAAATGAGGTGCATTGGAGTTTGGTGAGGTGAACTGAACAATTAGAAGCCATATTGGTGAGTTAAAATGCATCTTGCAAGTTATGTCAAAATGGTATGCATGGTGGAACACCAAATGCCCTTTAACTTCAAATGCCCATAACTCTTGATCTAAAAATGATATGATCATGATCCACCACTCTTTGGAAAGAGGAGAAAGAGATATACAACTTTGGTGTTGGGAAAAAATTCGTTTGAAGCATTTTTGATCATGAAAAGTTTGGTTAAAGTTGGTTGAAAATATGCCAAAAATAGTAACTTGAAATTACAAGTCACTTTCCCAATTTAGCAACTTTTTACCAAAGCTTGATGTTTGCAAATTGTGATCATGAAAGCCTTCCATAGACCAAATAAAGGTGTCTTGACTTGATTACCATGATGAGGACCTCTCAAAACCTTAGTTTGACTTTTCAGTTGACCAATTTGACTGATTACTTCATCTGTAAGCTACTGAATCATCTGAGGCCTTCCATGGTGAATTTTTGGCTCAAAATCCATCCTTAGACTTGTTTTGACATATGGAGAACCTTGGTGAAAGGTTTGAATCAAATCCTTAAGCTCAGGACCCTTAACCATAAAAACCTAGTTTTGGTCATCAGTGTAAGGACACCAACCCTTGATATAACCACTTGGAGAATCCCTCATTGAAATACCCTTGGGTCACCATATAAGGATGTGAGAAGCTTATGGAGCTCATAAGAAGCTTTTACCCTTGAGTTGAACCAAATACCTCGATCCCATGCTAAAACCCAAATGCTATGCACAATGCAAATGCAAGAAATGTAAAGAAACCTAAGCCAGTTATCTAAAAACAACAAGGCAAATTTTGGGGTGTTACAGCTGCCCCTATTCAATCAACTTGATCCTGAAGGTATGATAGTGATGGCTATCATGCGTTCCAAGGATTCACGGAGATTGAATACCATAAGAAACCTGAAATTTGCAATCCTCAAAGGAGGGACGACTCCGCTGGGGAACAAACAAAAAATGTTGCACTGTCACAACACATACGAGTGTTGGAAACCAAAACTGTATTGAAAAGTATTGAAATAAACACAAACGAGTGTTAGCTACGCCGGGGATAAACACGGACGAGTGTCAAAGAATCCAGGATATCAAATACGGACGGGTATTGAGAAGATACACGGACGGGTGTAAAATGTCAATGCGGACGGGCATTGAAATAAAAGTTCAAACACAGACGGGTGCCGAAAGAACACGGAAGGGTGCCAAAGGGATTCAATACAGACGGGTATTGAAAAAGGTACACGGACGGGTGTAAGAGATTTCAATACGGACGGGTATTGAAAAAAAGTACACGGACGGGTGTAAAAAAAAGTTCAAGGCGACCTCTCTGGGGGTTGAAATGCAACACGGATGAGTGTCGGAAGTTCAATACGGACGGGTATCAAAGAGGTACACGGACGGGTGTAAAATGTCAATGCGGACGGGCATTGAAGAGGATACACGGATGGGTGTAAGAGGTTTCAATACGGACGGGTACTGAAAAGGGTGTAAAGCAACTTTATCGGGAATTAAACTCACTGGGGGAATGGAAGGCAACACGGACGAGTGTCATCAAAAGGTCAATACGGACGGGTATTGAAATCAAAGGTTCAAACATGGACGGGTGCTGACGGAAACACAGACGAGTGCCAAATGTCAATGCGGACGGGCATTGAAACAGGGTTCAAACACGGACGGGTGCTGAAAGAACACGGACGGGTGTCAAAAGTCAATACGGACGGGCATTGGCTTAAAAGGTTCGAACACGGACGAGTGTCTGACGGTAAAAATTTCGAGGGAATAAACCAAAGGACCACCTGGACGAAGGGGTACAAATAAAATCAAGGATAAACAATCCTGGCAAGACACTCTGCCGGGGAACTGTCAAATATTACCCAACCCAACACCTGTGGAGTAAAGATATCTTCCTGAAATCCGGCTTTCCTGACGAAGGAAAACTCAAACCTGGCTTATGCTTCAGATGCATATGTTTGAATTTTGCCGTAATGCTCCACATGAAGTGGAAATGCTACGCATTTAGGAGGATGCCATGCAAAACAAATGCTTATGCAATGCAAGAGAGATGTCTCAGCAAAATAAATGCTGAAGACCAGAAGCAACTCCGCTGGGGATGGCAAACTAAATTGCCACCAAACCAAAGAAATCCTGTTGAGAAAAACTTCTCCCTGCTAGGGAAGATCATAATCACCAATTCTGCCGGAGATGGATGAAACTCCGAGAGAATATCCACTCTGTTGGGGAACATCAAGATCAACAACTCTGCTGGAGATGGACGAAGCTCTGAGAGAATACCCACTCAGTTGGGGAGGGATATGAATACTGAAGATGGAAATTCCACCGTTGGGGACGACCAACTATTTCAGAACTTGGCTTCGGTGCCTGCCAAAAATGATTGGCCTTAAGACCTGCTGGGGATACCACTCACCACCAGACTCTGCTTGGGGAAATGAGGTTAATCTGTTGCTAGGGAAGTAACTTTACCCTCACCCTGCTGGGTACTAGATCAAACCATTGTCGTCGAGACTATACTTTCTGACCAACCGAGGAAAGTAGACATCAGGACCTTGTGGGGATAATAACATCTTCGTCCACAAACTTCCTGTTGGAGGTACGACAACATTCACCTCAAAGCAATCAACTTCTGAGTACTTGCTGGGGAATAATAATCCAAACACGACTTCGGCTGGGTATATAATCCTCTGTACTTTGTTGAGGAAGACGATCCTCAACGACTCCGCTTGGGAGAGAAAGTAATTGTCAACATTCACCTGCTAGGGGACAACACATGCTTCCTGGCTAGCTGGGGGACAAATAGCTGTCCCATGCTTCGTGGGGAGACATCGCTTGCTGAAGAAAGATGTGCCAAGTCACAACTCTGGCCTGGGAAAAAACCTCTTATATCCTGCTAAGGAAGACGATCATTAACGACTCCGCTTAGGGAATTACTTCTTTACACTCTGGTTGAGGAAGACGACCCTCGATACTCTGATGGGAAAGAGTAAGAACCTGCTGAGGACGATCAGACTTCAAAGATGGGGAGAGCATCTCTACTGGGGAGGCACATCTGTCATCCTGCAAAACCAACAAAGAGTCTACGTGCAAGAATGAATACAATGATTATCCACATGGTGACTGCCGCCTAAGCAATTGCCACTGTTTTCCATCTTGTGTCATAAAGCTCAACGTTTTAGCATGTAATGTTTTTATCAAAAATATCGGACATTTTCACAAACAAAACAGGTAAAACAGAAAACAAAAGCTCTTTAACTGAAATGCAAACTTTATTGAATGAATTGGCCTGTGAATAGGCATTTACATCTGGAAGCAATTCCTGAAAAGAGGTAATTGCGCAAAAAGCAAAAGAAAATACAAATGTCGGCAATGTGGGGAACAGACATCCACCATGACTCGACTCAGCTATAACCCATATGACTTGTTCATCCGCATATACTTTGGCCTTCGAAGACGACTAACTGGACTGATTCCTTTCCTCAGAATTTTCCAAGTGTGAACGATGATCACAGATCGGACGCGGATCGTAGTCTTTGCTCTAAAATCCCTAACTTTTGCCTGGATCACCCTTTTCGGGTTTTCAATCCACCGGGATACCCATTTTTGCCAAGTTTGCCTTTTCAGGTTTTCAACCTTGCGGGTTTATTCTTTTTCTTTTTATCCCTAATTTTTACCCGAACCTTTTCTTTTTATGGTTCGCCAGGATGCCCCATTTTTTCCTGAACCTTTTCTTTTTATGTTCAGCGGGTTTCTTTTATGCAAAGTATTTTTTGACTACATCTGCGTTCACAGGGGACGTAAAATCTTCGCCATCCATAGTTGAGAGTAATAAGGCTCCACCAGAGAAAACCTGTCTTACTACATATGGCCCTTCGTAATTCGGAGTCCACTTGCCCCTGTGATCTGTTTGAGGAGGAGTGATCCTTTTCAGAACTAATTCACCAGCTTGAAAACACCGAGGACGCACCTTCTGATCAAAGGCTTTCTTCATCCTGCTCTGGTACAACCGGCCATGCGCAATGGCTTTCAGTCTCTTCTCTTCAATGAGGTTCAGTTCATTCAGCCGGGAACGCACCCACTCAGCTTCATCAAGCTTCACATCTGTCAGAATTCTCAAAGAAGGAATCTCAACTTCTAATGGCAGGACTGCTTCCATGCCATACACCAATGAGAAAGGAGTTGCCCCAGTTGATGTATGTACCGAAGTACGATAACCATGCAAAGCGTAAGGCAACATCTCATGCCAGTCTTTGTATGTCACTACCATCTTCTGCACAATCTTCTTTATGTTCTTATTAGCCGCTTCAACAGCCCCATTCATCTTTGGACGATAGGGAGAAGAATTGTGATTCAGATTTGAACCATTATCAGTAATGATTCTCTCCGGGACTCCATACCGGCAGATGATGTCCTTCTTAATGAACCGGGCTACCACTTGTTTAGTGACGTTGGCATACGATGCTGCTTCCACCCACTTCGTGAAATAATCAATAGCCACCAGGATAAAGCGATGTCCATTTGAAGCAGTCGGCTCAATCTTTCCAATCATGTCGATGCCCCACATGGCAAAAGGCCAAGGTGACGATAAAACATTCAGAGGAGTAGGCGGTACGTGCACCTTGTCAGCATAAATCTGGCATTTATGACATTTCCGGGTGTATTTAAAGAAATCAGACTCCATAGTCATCCAATAATACCCCGCTCTCAACAATTTTCTGGCCATAGCATGCCCATTGGCATGAGTACCGAAGGAACCTTCGTGAACCTCTTCCATTAACAAGCCTGCCTCGTGTTCATCAACACAACGTAGCAAGACCATGTCAAAGTTTCTCTTGTACAACACATCATCCTTGTTCAAAAAGAAGTTTCCTGATAACCTCCTCAATGTCTTTTTATCCTTGGAAGATGCCCCAGCTGGGTATTCCTGACTCTTCAAGAAGACTTTAATGTCATGATACCAAGGCTTGCCATCTGATACCCCTTCAACTGCAAATACAAAAGCAGGTCTATCCAAGCGCATGATTCTGATTGAGGGAGCTTCATTCCAAAGATTCACTTTATACATTGATGACAAAGTTGCCAACGCATCAGCCATCTGATTCTCTATCCGGGGAATGTGATGGAAGTCTACTCTGTCAAAGAAAGGTAACAATCTTCTGGCATAATTGTTATATGGAACGAGATTTACTTGACGAGTCTCCCATTCTCCTGTAATCTGATTCACCACCAACGCATAATCACCATAAACATCGAGGTTCTTGATTCTCAAATCAATTGCTTCTTCTAACCCCATGATGCATGCTTCATACTCCGCCTCATTGTTGGTGCATATGAATGCTAATCGGGCAGTAAAGGGTATATGAGAACCCTGTGGAGTCGTAATGATTGCCCCGATTCCGTTGCCATATGAATTAACAGCCCCATCAAAAACCATCTTCCATTGAGATCCAATCTCAGGTCCTTCATCAGGCAAAGGCTCTACACAATCCTTCATCTTCAGATACATGATATGTTCATCCGGAAATTCGAACTTCATTGGTTGATAATCCTCAATTGGCTGTTCGGCAAGATACTCTGACAACACACTTCCCTTAATGGCCTTTTGGGAAATATACTGAATATCATATTCTGTCAGAACCATCTGCCAACGGGCTATTCTACCAGAAAGTGCTTGCTTCTCGAACACATACTTGATTGGATCCATCTTCGAAATCAAAAGGGTTGTATGGTTTAACATGTACTGCCTCAAACGCTTAGCGGCCCAAGCGAGTGCACAACATGTTTTCTCCAGCATCGAGTATCTTGACTCGCAATCAGTAAACTTCTTACTCAGGTAATAGATGGCGTGCTCTTTTTTACCTGACTCGTCCTGTTGACCGAGCACACAACCCATTGAATTCTCAAGAACCGTGAGATACATAATCAAAGGTCTTCCTGGCACTGGCGGCATAAGGACCGGAGGTTCCTGCAAGTATTCTTTAATCTTTTCAAACGCCTTTTGACAATTTTCATTCCACCTGACCGCTTGATCTTTTCTTAGCAACTTGAAGATTGGTTCACACGTGGCTGTGAGATGCGAGATGAACCTAGCAATGTAATTCAATCTCCCCAAGAAACCACGAACCTCTTTTTCTGTTTTCGGCACAGGCATTTCTTGTATGGCTTTTACCTTTGCAGGATCAACCTCAATACCTTTTTCACTAATAATAAACCCCAGCAATTTTCCTGATCTCACCCCGAAGGTGCATTTGTTTGGATTCAACCTCAGTCTGAATTTCCTTAACCTTTCAAATAACTTCTGAAGATTCACCAAATGTTCTTCTCCCGTCTGTGACTTCGCAATCATGTCATCAACATAGACTTCAATCTCTTTGTGAATCATATCATGAAAGAGAGTCACCATCGCCCGCTGGTAAGTTGCCCCTGCATTTTTCAATCCAAAGGGCATCACTTTGTAGCAGAAAGTTCCCCACGGTGTTATGAATGTTGTTTTCTCCATGTCCTCTGGGGCCATCTTGATTTGGTTATACCCAGAGAAGCCATCCATGAAGGAAAACACAGAATACTGAGCAGTATTATCAACTAACACGTCAATGTGAGGGAGCGGGAAATCATCCTTTGGGCTGGCTCTATTCAAATCCCTGTAATCAACACACATCCTGACCTTCCCATCCTTCTTAGGTACAGGCACGATGTTAGCAACCCATGGAGGATAATTTGTTACGGCAAGAAATCCGGCGTCCAACTGCTTCTGAACCTCTTCCTTGATCTTGACAGACATCTCCGGTTTAGTTCTTCTCAACTTTTGCTTGACCGGAGCACAATATCAGTATCGAGCCCAGGCATATCTTGGTAAGACCAGGCGAAGATGTCAACATACTCTCGGAGCATTTCAATCAATCTTCCCTTGACACTGTCTTCCAACGCAGCCCCTACTCTTACTTCCTTTCTAGCGTCCTCGGTTCCCAGATTCACAATCTCAATTTCCTCCTGATGAGGTTGGATGACTCTCTCCTCTTGCTTCAACAATCTGGCCAACTCTTCGGGCAGTTCACAATCTTCGTCAGTCTCTTCCTCAGCCTGATAGATTGGATTGTCAAAGTCATACCGAGCTATAGCTGAGTCATGATCGGTGTCATCTGAACAAAAAGACCTGCAATGATTTATGTGGTATGTTTTATTATGATGCAACAAAAGAAACACATTGGCATGTTGATGTGGGGTTTTTTTTTTTAATGCATAAAACAGAAAGACAGAGATCAAAATATTTGAGTGTGAAAAGTCCTTTATTGATGATAAAGCAAAACATGCGACAGTTAAAAGCCCTACAAATAGAATCACTACGTCATAGGCAGAACGTAGGATTAACAAAATAGGAAAACAAAGCAATTACTCGAAGCCTGTCACTTGAATGACTTTCTCGGAAGACCAGTTGTGCAGACTTTCCCCTGGGACACAAGGACGGATCCAGCTATCCATGTCGCAATCACTGTCTCCTTCTTCATCAATAGCATTAACTCTGTCGAAGAAAACTCCAGCGCTAGTGAACCGGACAGGGCCATAGAATTTTGGGGGATCCTCATCTCTTTTGGATGGCTTATATCCCAATCCATAAGTATCCTTCTTTTTCTGGACTTCAACCACCTGGCCCCACCTCTGTGAGCTACCCGCTTCAACCACAGCTTTGGCGTCTCTTAACGAAGACATGGAACCCTCAGGTTGATTTACCACTACAGGCTGCACTACAGCTTCAGACTGAATAACTTCTTCAGCAACTTTCACCTTCTCAAATCCCTGACACAACGTCTCGTGGATTTCCCCATCCACTTCCACGTATTTGAAGGTTGACAGCTGACTGATCATTATGTCTTCTTCCCCGCATACTGTCACTACGTGACCATCAACCATATACTTCAGCTTTTGATGTAAAGTGGAAGTTACAGCACCTGCCCCATGGATCCAAGGACGACCCAATAAACAGCTGTACGCTGGCTGAATATCCATAATGTAAAACGTTGTATTAAAGATTTCCGGTCCAACCTTGATTGGAAGCACAATTTCGCCAAAAACAGATCTCTTCGATCCATCAAAAGCTCGCACCACCAAGTCGCTTGGTGTACAAATAAGTCCTTGAGTATCCAACTTCATTAACGCTTTCTTGGGCAATACATTCAATGATGAACCAGTATCAACCAAGACATGTGACATCAGCGAGCCACGGCATTCGATCGAAATATGCAGGGCATTGTTATGATTCCTGCCAGCAGAAGTCAAGTCAAGATCTGTAAAACCCAGGCCGTTACCCGCATTCACGTGCGCTACAACCCCTTCCAGCTGATTAACAGAAATCTCTTGAGGAACGTATGCTGCATTCAAAACCTTCAAAAGAGCATTCCTGTGAGCCTCAGAACACAAGAGCAGAGACAGAATAGAGATCTTGGATGGGGTCTAATGTAATTGGTCCA
Source organism: Lathyrus tuberosus (assembly GCA_022829125.1). Taxonomy (NCBI): domain Eukaryota; kingdom Viridiplantae; phylum Streptophyta; class Magnoliopsida; order Fabales; family Fabaceae; genus Lathyrus; species Lathyrus tuberosus. Next base: position 530,959 of record JALAZF010000562.1, read on the forward strand.
CGATCTTATAATCACTTTTTCGGATGAGCCTCATAAATTCCTCTACATTTTCCGAAAAAGCATCATCAACCGGCTTCACTGTAGATTCCACAATCACTGGAGTCTGAACAGAACCATCCATCGCCTGTTTTCCTCTATCTTGCCTAGAGGTACTGGGTTGATCGTTAACCGGAGGGAGCACTCTACCACTTCTGGTTATAGCATCAGTTTCAACTTTAACCCCTGAACTAGAACCCACTGGTGAAGTATTCATTAGCTCTTGCTTTTGCCCATTGACAAATACCTCTGCACCATAATTCCACGGAATAGCCTTAGAACTCTCGTACGGAATGGGTCCAGCCCTTGTGATAATGACTGGAGGTGGCCTTGCTGGACCAGAAATAGTAATTGTTTTGAACGGGATAGTGATAGTGGCAACCTTTTCACTAACAACCTCTTCTAGCTGATTACCTCTGTCAAATTGTAAACAGCCCTCATCAATCAGATTCTGAATACCCCTCTTCAACGAATCACAACCATTAGTCTTTATCAAACAATCTGAGCAGTTCTCACCACAGCCCGGATAGACATCACCTTTCAATAACCTGTTCTTAACCACCACCAACGGAGTCTTCAGTTCCTCCACATCCATGATCAAATTCAAAGTTTCACAGTCCTCGATTATAGCATTCACCCTTGGCCCATTGTGATTAGGCATCGGGTTTTGAATAACATTGGGTCCGTCATTCGAGAAATTGATGGCTTTAGAGTCCACAAGGTCCTGCACCTTGTGCTGAAACGCCCTGCACTTCTCCACCGTGTGCCCCGGAGCACCAGAATGAAAATCGCAGTGTGCGTTAGCATCGTAGCCTCGTGGGAGTTCCCCTGTTGGTGGAGCCAGGGTACGAAGCTCAACTAGACGCAACTGCAATAAATGTTGCAACAACTGTGCATATGACATTGGGGGTTGATCAAAATGCCTCTCTGCATTCCTCTGTCTGTTCTGATACTGACCCTGCTGCCTATTCTGATTAGCATTACCCCTTTGCTGCTGTGGTGGAGGTAATGTTGCTGGAATGGTTACTGATGCTACCTGTTGATTGTTAAACTGGCGCTGTTTCCCTTTTCCCCTGTGGGATGATACAGCGTTGGTCTCTCCTTTCTTCTTATAATTATCAAACGGCTTTTTTCCCTGTCCGGAAGACGATCCATCACCGCTAGAAACCTTCCCAGCCTTAATTCCGACCTCTATCTTCTGCCCAATAGCAATCACATCTGCAAACTTGCCTAGAGAACAAGGCAAAAGCTTCTCATAGTAGTGCTTAGGCAGTGTGTCCATGAACATATCTAGCATCTCTTTCTCTAGCATTGGTGGCTGCACCCTAGCTGCCAATTCACGCCACCTTTGCGCGTATTCTTTGAAACTCTCATCATTCTTCTGGGACATGCTCAACAGCTGAGTTTTGTTAGGAGCCATGTATGTGTTGTACTGATAATGCTTGATGAAAGCTGCAGCTAGCTCTCTCCAGGTACGAACATCTCTGCTTTCTAGCCCCATGTACCATTCCAAAGACGCGCCAGACAGGCTGTCTTGGAAGAAGTGCATGATTAACTTTTCATCCTTAGCGTGAGCAGCCATCTTCCTGGTATAGGCCTTCACATGAGTCCTTGGACAGGTAGAACCATTGTACTTTTCTAGCGTAGGAATCTGAATCTTGTGTGGAATAACAACATCAGGGACCAACCCTAGGTCGTCCAAATCAATCCCCAAATCATCCTTATTTCACCACTCCTTTCAATTGAGCTTCGATTAAACGGATTCTTTCACCACTGACCACAGGAAGGGCAACATCTAAACTTCTGACCGAGAACACATCGTCCTGTTGATCATCAAAATGATGGCCATGGATAGCCCGAACAGTACTTCCCTCTCCAACCACTGTAGGAATTCTGCCCTGTCCACCAGCACCGACTCTGCCCGGAGGGATATTACGGTTAATAAGACCACCGTGTAGGATACCATTTTCGTCGACCTGTGCCACTAACGGCTGAACCAGAGTTCTGAACTCGTTCTGACTTTGCACCACACCCTGCATCATTTCCATGAACTGGTCGATGCGAGCTTGCATAGCGGCCATATCTGCCTGAACTTTGTCCATCACTCTGTTTTGATTGAGCCGAGTAGAATAACGATGAGTTGGTTGATCAATCCTGACTGAAAGAAAGAGAGAGCATAAGAAAACCAGAGAAACCAAGATAACCTGCAATGCAAAAATGATTATGATTATGCAAATGCAAATGCAAACATGTTTGTATATTTGCAGGGTGATCCACCCCTTGATTCCAGTTTAAAGGTGAAATAGGATGAAACTGCTGCTCATATAAATCAGAGTGAATCACTGTCAGAAATTACAACCCAAGGTACCAAAAAAAAAAAAAAACCTAAAACAAAAATAAGCAGAGGTCCCAGCCAACAATTCTGGTGGTGACCCAAAATACAAAGAAAGAACGAAATACAAACTACTGAGTAAAGTCCCCTTCAAGGATCTTGCACCGTATGAGGGCCACTGCCTGAGCTGGAGCACTCCCACTTAGACCTCTTCACTCCTGCTTGTATTTTCAGCTCTTCCATGGTTGCTATGGCTTCTTTGACCCGTTCCTCAACTGCGTGTCTTCGGAACGTCCCTGACAAGATCTCCTCGTCCTTCTTCCTGAGCTTCAACTTCAGACTCTCAATCTGCTCCAAATGCTTATCTTCTTTCTGCTTGTTGGCCGTGATTGCAGTATCTTGGTAAGCATTGAACCTGCGAATCTTCGCCCAAGCCTTGGCTAAGTCATCCTTCTTGGATTTGAGAGTCTTGCAAACGCCTTTTAGAGCTTGTCCTACCCTTTTCCTAGCTGCTATCTCTTCAACCAGCTCCTTTTCTTTTTCAGCGAGACGTTCTGTCTTCAGCTTGGCGATATGAACAGCCTCACCTCGCTCATGTTTCAACTGGTAGATTTCCTTTTGCAACTCACGGTTCTCCTCTCGAATCTTCTCCTTTTCAGCCCATAATTGGTTATACTTCTCCATCTCAATCATGGTTGGGGGTTCAATCAGCAAAGGGTAAGAAGGAGGTTCCCTGCAGAATGGCAAAAGTACACTCTCTACTCTGCTCTGAACCCAGTCTTCATACGCACGAAAAGCTTTGTTGTTACACTTTCCAAAAGAAGTCTTTCCTTTCTTATGGCGATCTCTCCAAGCGTTTGCAGCTTCTTTCAACACTTCCAGATTGGCTTCCTCACCCAAAAATAGAGACTCTTGCACATCTTGGACTTTTGGCGGCTCCTTTAAAGCATACCCAAATTGCCTAATAGCAAGAATGGGGTTGTAGTTAATTCCCCCCTTCCTTCCTATTAAAGGTACATTTGGGTAACCTCCACAACTAACCAGGATCTCTCGGCCCAACAAATCACGATTGATCCAAACTAAGTTGTCGGCCCTTAACCCCATTAATCTCTTTGCCCAATCTAAAGTTCCTTTAGTGTCTTCGAATGCCCCAGATTTGGGAAGACGATCAGCAAACCACTTATAGAAAATTGAAGCACAACAATAAAGAGGTCCGCCTCTCCTTTTCTCATTCTTATAGTGCATCGAATAATACAGATCCCCAAGCAAGGTAGGTACCGGATTCTTCATGGTGAATATCCGGACAGCATGTGCATCTACAAAATCCTTCACATTAGGGAATAACGCCGTTCCATAAACACACATAGCCAGAATTGCATTGAACACTGACCAACACTTAGCCTTAGCACAAGTAGCAGCCTGTTCGATCAAAAACTTCGTGTGAAAACCTTGATAACCCCCTTTACTAGCAATATTTTTCTTCAACAGTGACTGATCCAAACGTAAAGTAGCAGCAACCCTTTCCAAATCAGGAAACTCCTTAGAAGGATAGAAGGGAGCTCCCTCTTTGACCGAAACATCCAAAATAAGAGCAAATTCTTCCAACGTTGGAGCCAAAAGATAATCAGCAAATAGAAAACACCGGAGTTGAGGGTCATAGAACTGTGCCAGAGTGTGCAGGGCCCTGAACTCATAATTGGTAACATTCCGGGCGAAACTCAGAATCCTCCCATATTCTCCTCTGAAATCTGCCAATACCTCAGGTTTTGCCATAGCCGAGATCTTGTGCACAACGTCTAGATGAAGCTCTGGGAACTTGTACGGGATGATGTTCTTTCTTTTTTCAGCGCTAATACTCATCATGGACAGTCTTCAGACAACCGAAATCAAAGTTAGGATGCAACCCTACAAATGAGCAAACATGTCAGAATGCAAAAAAGATGATGCAAAATGCAAGCATGGGATCAAGGTATCCAAAATGCTCAAACTGCTGCTGTTCTGCTGACTGAATAAGACCCAGAATACCAGAAACCCAAAAATCCAGAATAACAACCCAATCAAACTGCCAGAATGCCAGGATGATAATAGTACACTGATGAGAAACCCAGAAACCAGGTAGGTTGAAGGTCTCGGTTACCTGCAAACCTGCAAACACCCATCCCCTCTCACATGTGGGTACTAGGATGTTCAGTATCCCGGGCTCTCAGGTCGAGAAATGATGATACGTTCACCATTTTTGGTTTGGCATCATCATCAAAAGAGGAGGCCTCAACCGATTCTCCAAAACAAAAGATCCTCAGCTTCAGAGGTTTGAGAAGCAATAGCACATTCAGCCCGAAGGATACAATGTTATCGCCAATCAAAGAGGTCGTCCGCTGATTCACTACAAAAGGGAAATCCTATAGCAAGTTCCCAGCATTGGGTCCTCGGATCATGAATGTGCAATGGGTTTGCCACAGAACGTGGGCTGCCACTGTCACATCTCGGGAGGACTGCCGCAACTGAGTCCTCGGGGATGGTCGCCAGAGTCGACAGCTTTCCAGGTTATATTCCATCGTCTACCCCAAATGGACAGGACAGAATATTACCAAGAAAACCTCGTATGGATGTGGAGTTTTCATGTATACTTCGTCTGGCCAAATGCCAAACAAGTCACACTACTTTCCACGCTAATCATAGGTGTATGCTCAAGCCTTGGTATTGGGCTTTTCTCTCATGAATCCAACCCACCCTGCAAACAGAAAATCCAGCAGCAGAACAGCACAACAATATCCAGTATGACAGTAATAAATGAAATGCAATGCAATGCAATAAAGAGCTGTAAGTACAGTAAAGTAAATAAGACAGTAAATACAGTAATATACAATAAAGCAAAGCACCATAAAACAAACACCCAGAGAAAATAAACAAACAAGCGCTAGGATCGACTCGCTAAAGGGGAAGGACCAGCGTAGGTCAACCAGAGTCCCCAGCAGAGTCGCCAGTTGTCGCTCCCGAAAGATTCGCATCCAACGGTACAAACGCGAGAGTGGCGCAAAAGAACACAGAGTCGCCAGCAAAGTGTATTTATCCCAAGAGAGGGAAAGGGAACACTGCGTAAACCTGAAAGAAAGGGAAAGAGCATGGTCACGCGACCAAGAGAACGGGTACGGGAGTCGGTTACGCGAAGGGAAGGTGTTAGCACCCAACATGTCCATCGTACTCGACGGGATCCACGCTTGCTGTCTGCATCAAAGGGTGTCGTCGTCTGGAGCTCCACTGCTACTGGACCGGCGAAGAAACGAGAACGGAGAGAACGGAGAAACGAAGAAGAAAAGAAAAGGAAGTGACTCGATAGGACGGTATCATTGTCCTAGGCCTACGTACTCCCTCAGTGCAATGGGAAAGTCAGAGTCAACGTAGTTCGGACGGGAACTGTGGGGGAAGGTTGCTCGCCAAGACAATCGCTGTCTTGTGCCTACGTATCCTCAATCGGACGAGAGAGAGGAATCAGAGCTGACGTAGTTCGCGGGTACGACCGCGGATGGGTAAGTATTTTTTACGTGAGCGACGAGCTCTTTTCTGAAAAAAAGAAGCTTGAAACCCAACAATCCCGAAGGATCAAAAAAAGATTTGAATTTGTTTGGTGTTTTTTAGACAGAAGTGTTTTGAGTTAGTTCGTAACTTACATTGCACTAAAGTCTACCATGCGGGAACGAGTGAGTCGCATGGTCGCCCCCGAATGAGACGTATGCTAAACACCCTAGAAGAAGAAAGGAGACCCCTCGTTCTTCACTTCCTACACTTAAGGCTCGAGCGCAATATACGTTATATTTTATTAAGTGTTTTTCAAGAAGTTTGAGATGAGAGGAGAAGCGACACAAAAGGAAACTCTAAAGGGAAACTAAGAGTCCTAATGTTATCATGCATGGATGTCCTATGGTTAGTGAGGTTTAGGAGAGACGACTGCCTAACCTAATGCTAATCCTACTCCAAGCTTAATCAAAAATTAAGTTGGACTAGGTAGCTCTACAGGGAGAGAATCCAAGACTTAAACAAGTCTTGAGACTCGAGGGATGCAAAGAGTGAAAGAGAAGGAGGAGAAAGAGAAGTGAAACACAAGTGGCCTAAGCTCACTTCAAACACAAGTATGGAAGTTAAAAGATAAAGGAAGAAAGTAAAATGTGGAAGCATGTCCACACTCAAACAACTTACCATTTGCCCCAGAAAATGTTAGAAGTATTCACTTATGACAAAATGAAACTCAAACAAGCATAAGGCAATGAAGAAACAAGTTCTAAAGTAAATCAATCATCAAGTTCAGAACCTAATGGTCCTACTGACCTCTAATGTTAGTCATGCACAATTAGTCAAAAAAGAAAAGGGAGAAGTCAATCAAGTACCATTCAAGTCATTAAAGAAGGAGTGAGATGAAAAGAAGTGATCATGTAAAGCAACCAAGTCAAAATTCCACAAAGAAAACCAAGTCCAGAAGTGACACAATCCTAAATGTGTGCCTAAACAAGATCTTCAAACATCATTCAAGTCATACAAACACTTTCACAATCAATTAAGAAGCAAAGAAGAAGAAGTGAAGTGAAGTGAAACATGATTCATTCTTGTGAAACAAGTGACTTAAGGTGCAAGGCAAACATCAAACATGCAAAGATGAGATCCAAGTATCACAACCAGAGGTCAATTAACATGCTATCAATTCTCAAACAAGACCCCAAATTATGGCACAAGTGCCTTCATAGTCAAGCAAACCAAACATGAAGCCTACATTCACAAGTTGGACAAGTTAAAGTTCATGCTTCAAAGAAATAACAAACATGCCTCAAAAATTATGTCATTCAGTATTCAAGCATCTCAAACATGTATAATTGATATATCAAATCCACAAGCAATGAATCAGAACCAAAGTCAATCAACAATTAGGTCAAAGCATCAATAGGATTTCATACATTCATGCTCAAAGCAACACATCAAAAGTCATCCAAAAAGGACCTAAAAATCATACCAAAAGTCTCAAACATACCTCAACATGTTAAGAACACAACCCAAAAAGAATCAGGATCAAATCACTTTCCAAATGAGAGAAATAAAAAATGAAACATGAAGTATGCAATATGAAGTGCAAATGAGAAAAATTAATTTGGAAAATTAATATTTAATGCAAATTTAATGCAAAAATAATAAAATAAAATGTGAAAAATTAATTTTAATAATGAGGAGGGATGATGAATTTTTTTGGAATTTTTTAGAACATGCAAGTATTTTTAACAATTAATTATGAAATGGTATGAAAATAGAAAATAAAAGGAAAATGAAATGAAGATAGGGGTGCAAAAAAAAATCCAAACGCGTGCAAATGATCATGGGCTCAGAAACGGGGGTGTAAACAGCAGAAAAGGCCCAAGCGCTATCAAGCCTTCAGAAACAACGAACGGCTAAGATTGAGTCAAACATAAAAAGTCTCCAGATCCACAGGCTCACGCTCTCAGTCAAACAAAGTAAAGTTAACCATCCAATGGTCCACATTCAAATGCACTAATTAAATGAAATCAAACGGTCATGACTTAATCAGATCCACTAAACCCTAATCAACTCAATTAACAACACCTAATCAAGATCCAACGTACGAGAATTAAACTGGAAAATTAATCACAATCCAACGCATGAGATTCAAACTGGAAAACCACAAACCCTAATTAAACCCTCACCGGCCGGAGAAGCGCCGGTCATCTTCTCCGGCCACACTCCGGTCACCAAACTTCAAACACTAACCAAAAACAACAAATCATACATCAAAATGTTCAGCAACTCACGTAGATCACAAATATGCCACTCAAAATCATTTAGCATGCATATATTTCAAGAATCGAACGAAACAAGTTTGGATCTGAAAATTTCAGATCTAAATTTCAGCCATGATTCACGTTGAAAATCAAAACCAAACACATATATGAGCTCAGCACATCAAGATGAACATTAAACACACAACAAAATTCAATTCTAGATCTATGAATTTGGAGCTCACCTGAGATTTGCAGAAATGGAAATACGTCAAGAAACTCCAAGATAAGCTGCAGATCAACTCTTTCAACCGTCTAATTGCAAAATAAATGCAATTAGACCTTCAAACTAGCCTGAATCCTTGAATCCGAAAGTTGAAGCTCTGAACTCAACTTGATGAATTCCTTGCTTAAACCTCAAAACAGTGGTGGATTTCTCTTCCTTGTGCTTCACTGATCCTAAACCAACCAAGAAAAATGGAGGAACCTTGAAGGATTGGGAGGATCGAAGGAGATAAACTTGAGAGCAAAAACTTTGAAAAGTGATGAAAATGAATAGTAGTTGCTGAGAAATTCGTGTGAGTTAGCTTATATAGTGTGCCAATGCCACTGTTTAGGGTTTTAAACTTCAAGGACTTGAGAGCAATGAGTTTTGGGCTGTTTTGCAAATTTGCAAATGTGTGCACATGAGGTATTTGGCTCGTGCATTCTTCATGAAAAGTGTATGATTGTTTTCCTTTTGATGCAAGGACCACCTTTTGATTGATCTTGGGGCTGGAGAGTAACTGAATTATGAATTCCAAGTGAACTTGCAAAATTGCATAATGATGAATTATGACTATGTAATCCACGGATTCATTCAATTCTTGCCTCAAAATGATGCTAAATGAGGTGCATTGGAGTGTGGTGAGGTGAACTGAACAATTAGAAGCCATATTGGTGAGTTAAAATGCATCTTGCAAGTTATGTCAAAATGGTATGCATGGTGGAACACCAAATGCCCTTTAACTTCAAATGCCCATAACTCTTGATCTAAAAATGATATGATCATGATCCACCACTCTTTGGAAAGAGGAGAAAGAGATCTACAACTTTGGTGTTGGGCAAAAATTCGTTTGAAGCATTTTTTATCATGAAAAGTTTGGTTAAAGTTGGTTGAAAATATGCCAAAAATAGTAACTTGAAATTACAAGTCACTTTCCCAATTTAGCAACTTTTTACCAAAGCTTGATGTTTGCAAATTGTGATCATGAAAGCCTTCCATAGACCAAATAAAGGTCTCTTGACTTGATTACCATGATGAGGACCTCTCAAAACCTTAGTTTGACTTTTCAGTTGACCAGTTTGACTGATTACTTCATCTGTAAGCTACTGAATCATCTGAGGCCTTCCATGGTGAATTTTTGGCTCAAAATCCATCCTTAGACTTGTTTTGAAATATGGAGAACCTTGGTGAAAGGTTTGAATCAAATCCTTGAGCTCAGGACCCTTAACCATAAAACCCTAGTTTTGGTCATCAGTGTAAGGACACCAACCCTTGATATAACCACTTGGAGAATCCCTCATTGAAATACCCTTGGGCCACCATATAAGGATGTGAGAAGCTTATGGAGCTCATAAGAAGCTTTTGCCCTTGAGTTGAACCAAATACCTCGATCCCATGCTAAAACCCAAATGCTATGCACAATGCAAATGCAAGAAATGTAAAGAAACCTAAGCCAGTTATCTAAAAACAACAAGGTAAATTTTGGGGTGTTACACATGTAAGGGCTTTCCAAAATGGCCAATAACATTACCAAATTCAATTTGAGTCATGAGATATGACATTGGCAAGTTGCCTTGTTGAAATCTGTCAAGGCAAGGCAGATTTTGCATTTTTGCTCGATTTGCCAAAATCAGCCAAATCCAAATGCTCCTATCCACTTGGACACCTCTGAGGATTGAATCTAAAGGGGACAATCACTGAGCCAAGCCTCCAAAGTCTTTAGAACAAGAAATAGCATGTTGAACCTAGAATGGCCAAAATAGGGACAAGACTCCAATTTTGGATTGGAGCATTCAATGGAAGCATCAAGGTGGCATGGACTGAGCCATTTGCAACTGAATTCAGTCAAGACTTATCCAAGACCAAGGGAGCCACAGCCCCGTGCCCTAACCTCTAGTCAATGGCTAGAGGAGACTTGGATTTCCATTGGCCAACATTGAACAAACACCTGCTGCAGTTGCCATTCACTATGGATCCCAAAATAAACTTGCTCTACTATAAATAGAGCTCAATTGTGATCAGTTTAAGTACACCAAAGGCCTACAACACTTGCCTTTCTCAAAAACCACTTCTCACTCTAAAAAATGTATTTCTTAGCAAGTCACTATCGGGTTTTTCATTAGAGAGCAATTCCACTCAAACCAATCACACACACAGCTCATATACATCATATGTGAGCTGATCAAACACTTAAACAACAACTGGAACACTGATTTCTCAGAATCACCAGTCAATTGCTCAAGGTTTTAGCCAAAGTGTAGTTGAGATGCCATGAAGTGATCCAGCCATTCTCAGTCAAGTCCAAGCATTCAAACACACTCCATAGGGTGTAGGGAAGCTGTTCAGATCATCACAATTGGTCTGTAACACCTCCTACTCAGAAATCAATTTGCTCTTGCTGTCACGGCCTAGAGGTAAGCTTAAACTTGGTCATCTCTCAATCTATGCATATTTCCTCGCACAATACTTTTGCCAAATGTTCATAATCATGCATGGAATGTTTCCCCTCAAGTAGTTGCTTTGTTTGAATCGTGTGTTAAAAATCCCAGCCTTCATGCAGAAATTAGGGTTCATAAGGATTTATCGTGATTTCTTGTTTTATGCTTAATTTAAATGAAATTAATTGTCATAAACATGATCGTGAGGTTGAGACGAGCATATTGATATGTGGATTGCATGATATAATCAAGTATTCAGTGAGATTGGATAGAAAATGCAAATCTGGGCAATGCAGAAAACGCGCGTGTTCTTGGTCCATGTTCTTGGAGCCATTTTCATAAATTCAAATATTTGAATTTTGTGATTTTATTTAATTGATTCAAAAATTAATTTCTCTCTTAGTTTTAATGATTTTGAGTTGATTCTTTTTTTAATAATTCACAAAAATGTTAAAATATTTTATTTTCCCAAAAAATCCCAAAAATATTATTTATTTTGTATAATTGATATTTTTGCAAAGAATTAATGTTTTAATTGTTTTTAACATTTAAAATATTTTTTCCACCTTGATTTTGCAACTTTTAATGCTTTCTAATTATTTTGTAGGTCAATACTTAATTTTTGAAGCATTAATCCAATATTACAATTTGTTTTTCCTATGTTAAACAATTTTGATCATTTTAATTGAATTTTTATTCAATTAAAACACATTTTGAAAACAAATTAGGGTTTTTGGATTAATTCAACCCTCATAAATCATTTTTAAAACCTTTGGGCCTCTAATAGAGTGTAAGACCCAATCCTTTTTTTTTACCAAATCATTTTTGGGCCTCAGTGTATTGTATAAGTCCCGATACCGTAAAAAACAAACGGCGCGATCGTCTCCTTTTGAAAAATAACCTTTTGGGCCTCTCCTTGAGCTATAAGACCCATTCAAAACTTTTGGGCCTCTAATAGAGTGTAAGACCCAACCCCCTTTTAACCAAAAACTTTGGGCCTCACTTATTGTATAAGCCCCTCTGCGTTAAAAGAAAACCTCGGCGCGATCGCCATTTCAAACGGAAAAATCATCTGGGCCTACCCTCGTGTTATAAGCCCCACTCTTTTTCTTTAAAACTTTTTGGGCCTCTTGAGAGAGTGTAAGACCCATCCTTTTGTACATAAAACAATTTTTGGGCCACAGTCACTTGTATAAGTCCCTCTGTATAAAACAACAGTGCACTCACTGATAAAACCCTGGGCCTCTCCTTGACCTGTAAGCCCCAAATATTTCTTTTTCAAAACACTTTCTCCTTTGATTTTGAATATACTGTTGTTTTCAATCTTTCTTTGTTGAACAACTAACCAAACAGCATGGAAGCTCTACAACCGAGTAAGTGGTTATTGCTTTCATTTACCGCTTTCATATACATATAACTGTATTGTGGGGCTGTTTCACTGTAAGTCTTCTTTCATAAACTCATATCAACTGGGTAATAATAGTATAGATATTTAGAGTTTTCCCGGCCACTACGTCTAAAACTAGGTGACGCCGTTTTGTTTATTCGTAGAAATAGACAACTAGATCCAAAATAGGATCACCAGATACAGTCTTCTCTTCGGCTGTCCTCATTAGGAATTATCAAGAAACTCTATTCCTAGAGATGAATGTATTCTCCGTGAATGGCATCTTTGAGTTTCTTCCAAATTCTCTAACTTTCCAGACTTGATCTATTCCTTGTGAATAGCTTGCCTTGAATTTCTCGGGGTTTGGGGACCCACGGGCTTCTTAAAAGCATAGGCCTCCTCTTGGGCATCGTACAAGGACCCACGGGCTTCCTAAAAGCAACCCTGCCTCCTCTTGGGCTTAGTACAAGGACCCGCCGGCTTCTTAGAAGTATTCACAGCCTCCTCTTAGGCTTCGTATAATGATCTCTTCCTCCGTGAATGATAGCCTCCTCTTGGGCTTCGTACAAATTGTCCCTATGACCTCCTAGAGGTATAGGAACAGAACTTAGTCATCTGCATAGAACAGTCCTTTCAAAGAGTCTGAAATTCTGGCCTATATATCATATGTCCTATCGAGATGTCGAGACACTGATATACAACAACAATGAACAAGTTCAAAATAAAAGTGTGCAGAAAATGTAAAGAACACCAGAAATTGTTAACCCAGTTCAGATCTAACTATCCTACATCTGGGGGCTACCAAGCCAGGGATGAAATCAATATTCGATAGTATTAATTCACTGATAACCACACCCGGTTCAATCAGCTCACTTTATCACTACCCTTCCTATGACTTCTACCTAAGACTCCCCTAGGTATGAGGCCCTCCTCAAATCCCTCTTCAATCACAACCCGTGACGGGTTCCTTACAAGACAAGTAACAATGGTCGAAACACAAATTCTCAATGCTTCACAGCTTATGAGAATTAACACACAGCTACTCAATGCTTAAAAGCTTATGAGCAGCCTTACATAACTTACACTATAGTCCTTATACTGTTATCATAAGATACCAGTTAGGCTCACAAAACACAAGCACACAACCCTAAAAATACATGTAAGTTCGACACCCAAAACTAGGTTTACATCAGTCTATTTATTGCTTGTAATCTGGACTAAATTGGACTTCAAAAATGCAGCAATTAGGCTGCTCACAAATCTGCAAAATTAACTCCAATAAAATAGGTCTTCAATCCAAAGTTTCCTATTTTGTCTCCATAATTAGAAACAGCAGCAAATCTGAAAACCAACAAATAACCCTAATCCAAAAATGCTTTGGATGCCACATAGGATAACCAAATATTCACAGAATATTCAGTTACAAATCATAGTAACAGAATCTGCAATAAAACTGACTTCACCACGCGATGTCCTATGAGCTGCCATGGAACATCTTCATACGACATGTTGAACAAAGAGTAATGAAACATATTTTTAGACATCTTCATTCAACATCTGCTGCTATATGAGTTTTAGCAAAATAATGCCAACCATAAAACCAAGGAAATAACAATCTCCCCCTTTGGCTTATTTTTGGCTAAAACTCCACACACACTTAAACACCATCAGTATCAGCAGCGGAAAAAAAACACAAACAAATCCAGCATAGCAGCACTCCCCTTCAGCTGCATAAAAACACACAGTACCAAAAGAACCCTCATCATAGTAAACTGGCAAAACTCCCCCTCAACAGCAGCAGCATACCATCCACCTGAATCTACCTGCAGCTCACACATTCCCCCTCAATAGCACAAGCACTTACTAATGCTCCTAATGCTGCTCCCCCTCACACTTACTACTCCCCCTTTTTAGCCACAAATATGACAAAGAGAGGTCGTAGACAAATGTAACCAAATAACATAGCAGAATATTCTTCAAAACCAAAACATAATTAAGTTGTCAAAAAAAAACAAAAACTAGAAAGTAAACTTGCAGATAGCCTCTAGCTATTCAGCACTGTCCTCTTCAGCAACCTCATCACTTTCACACTGCACTACCAGAACCTCCTTTAGTCTTTTCAGTCTGGTATCCAGAAAGCACATTGATTGCTATAGGTCTTCATGAATGCACACCCCAAGTCTGCTCCTCAGGTTTTTAAACTGAACTGCATCCAGAGCCTTGGTAAATATGTCAGCAAGCTGATTTTCTGTGCTCACATGCTCAAGTGTTATGACTTTTTCCTCCACAAGTTCTCTGATAAAGTGATGTCTGATGTCAATGTGCTTTGTCCTGCTATGTTGGATGGGATTTTTGGAAATATTAATAGCACCCAGGTTGTCACAAAATAGTGTCATGACATCTTGTGTGACATTATACTCTGACAACATCTGCTTCATCCATACCAGTTGCGCACAACTACTACCAGCTGCTATGTACTCAGCTTCAGCAGTAGAGAGGGATACTGAATTCTGCTTCTTGCTAAACCATGAAATAAGATTATTTCCTAGAAAGAAGATCCACCTGAAGTGCTTTTCCTATCATCTGCACTTCCATCCCAATCAGCATCACAGTATCCTCTTAAATCAGTCCCAGAATCATGGCTATATAGCATCCCATAGTCACTTGTGCCATTCACATATTTCAGAATCCTCTTCACTTGATTCAAGTGACTCACCTTAGGATCAGATTGATATCTGGCACACACTCCAACACCAAAGGAAATGTCAGGTCTACTTGCTGTGAGATACAGTAGACTTCCAATCATACTTCTGTACAAGCTGTGGTCCACACTTACTCCATTCTCATCCTTGGATAACTTCAAATGGGTGGGAGCAGGTGTCCTTTTGTGATTGGCATTATCCAGGACAAATTTCTTTACTATGCTCTTAGCATATTTGCTTTGAGAAATAAAGATAGAATCCTCCATTTGTCTGACTTGTAATCCAAGAAAGTAGCTAAGTTCCCCAACCAAACTCATTTCAAATTCTGATTGCATTTGTTTAACAAACTGTTTCACCATAGCTTCTGTCATTCCCCCAAATACAATGTCATCCACATAAATTTGGGCTACCATTAATTTTCCGCCTTCTTCCTTGACAAACAAAGTTTTATCAATCCCTCCTTTTCTATAACCATTTGCTACTAAGAATTCTGTCAGCCTCTCATACCAGGCCCTTGGAGCTTGTTTCAAGCCATACATCGCTTTCCTTAGTTTGTACACATGATTGGGGAAGTTTGGATCAGCGAATCCTTTAGGTTGATCTACATAGACTTCTTCACTCAGATAGCCATTCAGAAAAGCACTCTTCACATCCATTTGGAACAGCTTGAATTTTAGATTACAAGCCATCCCCAAGAGTAGTCTGATGGATTCTAATCTAGCCACTGGAGCAAAAGTCTCATCAAAGTCAACTCCCTCAACTTGAGTATAACCTTGTGCAATAAGTCTCGCTTTGTTTCTTGTAACCACTCCAAGCTCGTCAGACTTGTTTTTGTAGATCCACTTTGTTCCAATAACATTCACCCCTTCTGGTCTTGGTACAAGATCCCAGACATCATTTCTTCTGAACTGCTCTAGTTCTTCTTGCATAGCATTTATCCAAAACTCATCTGTCAGAGCTTTCTTGACATTCTTTGGCTCGATCTTTGACACAAAGCAAGCATTTGACACAGTCTCCCTTCTTCTGGTTCTCACACCTTCATTCAGATCTCCAATAATTAATTCCCTAGGGTGATCCTTCTGAATCCTAATAGAGGGTCCCCTGTTAGCATCCTCTACCTCTTCATTCTCAGGTCTGGTGTTGACTTCTTGAGCACTGTCTTCTACAGACTTAATGTCTGGAGAGTTTTCATTGTTCATGGGCAGACATGCTCCAACATCATCTGGGACATCTTCATCGTTGCCAGAATCATCAACCACCACATTTATGGATTCCATCATCACATGAGTTCTGGAATTAAACACCCTATATGCTTTGCTATTTGTAGAGTAACCCAAAAATATTCCTTCCTCACTCTTAGGATCCATCTTTCGCCTTTGCTCACGATCCGCTAAGATATAACACTTACTACCAAACACATGGAAATACTTCACGTTTGGTTTTCTACCTTTCCATAGCTCATAAAGAGTGACAGAGGTACCTGATCTGATAGTCACCCTATTGTGTATATAGCAAGCAATATTCATGGCTTCAGCCCAAAAATGATATGGAAGCTTTTTGGCATGAATCATGACTCTTGCATATTCTTGTATGGTCCGGTTCTTGCGTTCCACCACACCATTCTGCTGAGGAGTGATTGGTGATGAGAATTCATGAGTGATTCCCTCAGATAGGCAGAACTCTTCAAACCTGCTATTTTCGAATTCTTTCCCATGGTCACTTCTGATTCGAACAACACCACAATCCTTTTTCCCGTTGAATTCTTTGACACAATTCTTTAAAGGCTGCAAACACTTCAGACATTTCTCTGATAAAACTTATCCAAGTGAATCTAGAGTAGTCATCTACGACAACATAGGCATACTTCATCCCACCAAGACTTTCAACCTGCATAGGTCCCATTAAGTCCATGTGAAGAAGTTCCAGAACTCTAGAAGTTGTGGTAAGATGTTGAAGCTTCTTGTGTGACACCCTTGTTTGCTTCCCAACTTGACATTCACCACATATTTTGTCCTCATCAATCTTCAGCTTGGGAATACCTCTAACAGCTTCACTTGACATAACCTTCTTCATCCCTTTCAGGTGTAAGTGACCCAATTTCTGATGCCACAGTTTGGTTTCATCTTCCTTTGACATCAAACATGTAGACAGATTTTCAGGTTCTTGAGGATTCCACAGATAGCAGTTATCCTTAGACCTGGTACCTTTCATAACAACTTCATCTTTCTCACTGGTTACCAGACATTCAGTTTTGGTGAAATTTACCTTGAGCCCTACATCACACAATTGGCTTATACTGATTAAGTTTGCGGCCAGTCCTTTGACAAAGAGAACACGATCCAGATTTGGTTGTCCTGTGTATTCCAGCTTTCCAACACCTTTTATCTCACCCTTTGATCCATCCCCAAAGGTGACATAATTGGTGGAGTGAGGCTTAATGTCAGACAGGAACTTCTTCACAACAGTCATGTGTCTTGAACAACCACTGTCAAAGTACCAATCTTCTCTTGCATATGCTCTAAGAGAAGTATGTGCTATGAGGCCAGCCATCATTTGTCTAGGAATCCATCTTCTCTTCACTTTACCCCAACCCTGTTCTTTATTTTGTTGCTGAGTAGTTTTGGGATAGCCGTGCAGCTTGTAGCAAAAGGATTTTAAGTGACCAAACTTCCCACAATGGTAGCATGTCCACCTTTGATTCTTTTTCTTTATGAACTTCTTCTGATGCCTGGGAGGATGTTGCAGCATGTTATTCAACATCTTCAAACTTCTCTTATCTTGAACGGGTACTTCCTCAGATTTCTTTCCTTCATCTAATTCATTTGTACCTTTAAATCCAATACCACTGACATTTCCAGCATCTCTTCCTGACTTCAGAATTTCATCAAGTACATCCGAACTCCTATTCAACATTCTGACATTTTTGATCATGTTGTCCAGTTTTGAATTCAACACATTTACTTCACTTTGTAGATCAGCTATGGTAGACATATACTCAGTATTCTCAGCTTCTAAATGAACAATGGCACATGCTTGTTCTTCTTTCTGCTGACATACTTCTTCATGTTCAATGCACAACTTCTTATAAGAGATAGTCAGCTCTTCAAAAGTAAGCTCTTCAGATTCTTCATCTGATTCACATACTCCTGTTAATGCTGTCACCAACTTTGCAGATTTCTCATCAGCGTCAGTTTCAGAATCATCTTCTGACCATGTCACAGATAATCCCTTCTTCTGTCTTTTGAGATAAGTGGGACACTCAGTTTTTACATGCCCAAATCCTTCACATTCATAGCATTGAACTCTCTTCCCTTGATTAGAGTCTTCTTCAGTTCTGGCTCTTCTGCCTCCATCCTGGTCTTTGTTGATGTCGAGAGACTTGTTCCGAACATTTTCTCTTGACTTCCAGTCCATCCTATTCAACACTTTATTAAATTGTCTTCCAAGCAACACTAGCTCTTTGGACACATCTTCATCTTTGACCAGTTCTCCTTCATCATCTGAGTCATCAGCATTCGACACAAATGCTATACTCTTCTTCTTTTCAGCTTTTTCACTGAATCCTAACTCAAAAGTTTGGAGTGATCCCACAAGCTCATCCACATTTATCTTGTCAATGTCCTGAGCTTCCTCTATAGCAGTAATCTTCATATCAAATCTCCTAGGAAGAGACCTGAGAATCTTCCTCACCAGCTTGCTGTCAGACATCTTTTCTCCTAAGGCACTAGAGGCATTAGCTATCTCAATAATGTTCATATGAAAATCATGAATGCTCTCATCCTCTTTCATCTTCAAACTCTCAAACTTGCTAGTGAGAAGCTGAAGCTTTGACATTTTCACCTTTGAGGTCCCTTCATGAGCAACTTTCAAGACCTGCCAAGCCTCTTTGGCAATAGTACAATGCTTAATCAGTCTGAAGATATTTCTGTTGACACCATTGAACAATGCATTCATGGCTTTAGAATTTCCAACAGATCCTGTGTAGTCAGCATCATCCCAGTCCTCTTCTTCCTTCAGAACATCAGTAAGATTTCCTTCTCCATCTCTTACCTTTGGAGGTTCCCAACCTTTGAGAACAACTTTCCATGCTTGATCATCCATGGACTTGATGAAAGCTATCATCCTAGGTTTCCAATACTCATAGTTAGAACCATCCAGCAGAGGTGGTTTATTCAGAGCTCCTCCATCCTTGTCCATTGTACCAGAAAGTACCTTCCCTGAATCTCACCCAGAAGCAACAAAGGGTGCCTGCTCTTGATGCCAATTGAAATTCTGGCCTATATATCAGATGTCCTATCGAGATGTCGAGACACTGATATACAATAACAATGAACAAGTTCAAAATAAAAGTGTGCAGAAAATGTAAAGAACACCAGAAATTGTTAACCCAGTTCGGATCTAACTATCCTACATCTGGGGGCTACCAAGCCAGGGATGAAATCAATATTCGATAGAATCAATTCACTGATAACCACACCCGGTTCAATCAACTCACTTAATCACTACCCTTCCTATGACTTCTACCTAAGACTCCCTTGGGTATGAGGCCCTCCTCAAATCCCTCTTCAATCACAACCTGTGACTGGTTCCTTACAAGACAAGTAACAATGGTCGAAACACAAATTCTCAATGCTTCATAACTTATGAGAATTAACACACAGCTACTCAATGCTTAAAAGCTTATGAGCAGCCTTACACAACTTACACTACAATCCTTATACTGTTATCATAAGATACCAGTTAGGCTCACAAAACACAAGCACACAACCCTAAAAATACATGTAAGTTCGACACCCAAAACTAGGTTTACATCAGTCTATTTATAGCTTGTAATCTGGACTGAATTGGGCTTCAAAAATGCAGTAATTAGGCTGCTCACAAATCTGCAAAATTAACTCCAATAAAATAGGCCTTCAATCCAAAGTTTCCTATTTTGTCTCCATAATTAGAAACAGCAGCAAATCCGAAAACCAACAAATAACCCTAATCCAAAAATGCTCTGGATGCCACATAGGATAACCAAATATTCACAGAATATTCAGTTACAAATCATAGTAACAGAATCTGCAATAAAACTGACTTCACCACGCGATGTCCTATGAGCTGCCATGGAACATCTTCATACGACATGTTGAACAAAGAGTAATGAAACATATTTTTAGACATCTTCATTCAACATCTGCTGCTACATGAGTTTTAGCAAAATAATGCCAACCATAAAACCAAGGAAATAACAAAGTCTGCTACTGTTTCTCAAAGCACAGTACAAAAGATGACACTCTAGACTTGGACAGTCTAATCTCCTTGAGTCTCAAAGACATTCTCAAGTGACCCCTTCGTTAAATAGGAAGAAAACTCGTAGACTCAGACAGTCTCAATACCCTTCGGATTTCCCACTTCCTTAAAGAATAGGAATAACCCGGATCCTCGAATCAAATCCTCGAGTACGATATTGCTCATATAAGAACTGATTTTCTCTTTAAAAATCAGTATACTAGACCTGTCACTTAACTGAACAGTCACCATAGCCTCCTCTTAGGCTTTGTATAATGATCTTTCTCCAGTAAAATTAGCCTCTCTCTTGGGCTTTGTGCAATGATTCTCCCTAGCGGAGTCAAACAACGTTTAGCCTCTCTCTCGGGCTTTGTACGAGACACATAAGAGACTCCCTCGTTGGGTCAATCACCCTTTCGCCTCCATCTCGGGCTTTATACGAGATACAAAAAGGTTCTTATTGAGCCAAATAAATTATAGCCTCCATCTCGGGCTTCGTACGAGATACAAAAACTCTCTTGTTGAGTCAAATAGCCTCCATCTTGGGCTTCGTACGAGATACAAAAACTCTCTTGTTGAGTCAAGTAGCCTCCATCTCGGGCTTTATACGAGATACCAAAAGATTCCCTCGTTGAGTCAAAATCTTTTAGCCTCTCTCTCGGGCTTTGTACGAGACACATAATAGCCTCCTCTTAGGCTTTGTATAAGAAAACCACTGGTTGATCCAATTAACCTTTTAGCATAAAAGATGTGCCTCGTTCACAGTATACAAACATCAACAACTCTTTCCCCTCCATCTAATTGCTATAAGCGGCAAGCCTCTGGATCATCTACATCCATGCCAATGTCGTTCTTTTAGCATGAGAAATCCCTAAGGAAAGATGGCATTGCTCTACATTGAGTTAAAGTCTTCTCCTTCAGGTTAAAACCCCCTATAAAGGAAATTATGGCATTGCTAGGATCTGCGAATCCCGGTTAAAGTAATCCTCCTTTACAGTCAGTCACCCAACAGTTGTGACAAACAGACCCCTTTAGAGATGACAAATTCTCTCTAAGGTCAACCTTCAGCTTAACATCTTGGGCTTTAAACAAGATACAAATAGACTCTTTAGCTTCATATCTTGGGCTTTGAACAAGATACAAATCACCTTTAGCTTCACATCTTGGGCTTTGAACAAGATACAAACCACCTTTCGCTTCACGTCTTGGGCTTTGAACAAGACACCAAAACAGCCATTTCCTCCCATAGAATAGGAGGAACTACGAACGCTCTGATTTCCCTGTTTTGGTAAACGGGAATACGTAGGCATAAGATTGAAAGAAAAATCTTAGCGAGCACACTAAACAAAAACCCAAAATCCCATACTTTCGTATATATCTGTCCTAACATCTTAACCAATAGCCTAAAGCACCCCTCGTCAACAAAATAAACCTAGGACAAACCCCGAATCTTTGTAGCATCTGTAAACCAACAGTTTCGACTGTTTAATCTCAGTATGCAAGCAGGGTTAATTGGAGACATCTATTTCCCTTCCTTCATCAGCTTTAATAGGATAAAAAATGAATCGAACTGTAGTACTAGAGCGATCGTGCTTCGCAACCACATCCAAAAATCACTCGCTACCGAAAAATGGCGACTCTGCTGGGGAATGCGCAGGTCTCTTTAGGGATCTTGTTCTTTTTTGTCCCCTAGGTGGAAACCTTGACGTCACTAGGATCTTAGGTCAAAACGCCGTTAAACCACATATTGGTGACTCCGCCGGGAAACCATTTTCTGTCAGGAACTAAAGATTCTTAGCTTTTAAAAGTCTAGGATGATTAAGACAAATATATATACTGCTTTTCCTAATTGCTATACGTGTTTATTTTTCTGCTAATGGGAATGCGTGTGATGCCGCATGTGGAAAGATCGAGTATACACTTAAGATAAGTGATGGCGACGAGGTCGACCATCAACCTCAGTGGAGGCTGACCAATGCAACCCATTCTCTCACCTAGACAATGGGCCGATTGTGATGTCTGAGAAGCTGAGGAGCCAAACCATTTTGTAGTGCGGAAACTATCGGGAATAGTTGTTACGCGATACTACCCTTATTTGAGGCTGGTGATCTATTCTCGGTAAATGGCACTTACTCTAAGTTTGCTCTACAACTCGCTGGCGATCCGATTATTGTTTTGTTTTCCTGGGAGGAGCTGATGATAATGAGTACAGGTACAAAAATCACCCTAGTATGAACCTTTGGGGATGGGTAGAGCCTTGACTTCATGACAACGACCCTTTAACCCCATGTTTTTTCTATGTTTTTGTGTGCTGCATTCATGCATTCATTTAAAAAACATTAAAACCATTCAAAAAATTTCTCTTCTAGTCTCTCTGTTTTTCAAATTAAACTGAGATTGTGATTGCAAATATCAGAGAAAAGGATTGCACTAATGGATTTCGGTAGAAGGAGAACTCATAGTTATACCTTCAAGGTTCCAAAGCTAGAGGATTTGAGAAGGTTAGCAAGGATGATCACTAACCCTGAGGCTTTCAGAGCCAAGCACGGAGGTTTGCTACCACTGTTAAGAGTCCATATGATTGAGGGAATCATGGATGCGCTCATTCAGTTTTATGATCCGGTTTATCACTGTTTCACATTCCCGGATTACCAGCTCGCACCAACGCTGGAGGAGTATTCTCATCTGATTGATCTACACATTACTGATCGATCTCCATTTTCTGGACTGGAAGAAATTCCAAAGAATCAGACCATTGCAAGAGCAATTCATTTGGACGAGTCTGAGGTCAGGACTCACATGACTACTAAGGGTGGCATCCAAGGTTTGCCAGCCCAGTTCTTGACAAAGAAAGCCCTGTATTTTGCCAGTATAGGAAACGTGACTGCTTTTGAAAGCGTCTTTGTGCTCACCTACGGGTTATTTTTGTTTCCCAACATTAATAACTTCGTCGATATCAACTCCATTAAGGTTTTTCTCATTGGAAACCCTGTGCCGACTTTGCTCGCAGATGCGTATAATTCTGTACATTTGGGAAATTTGTACAGTGGAGGGGAGATCACATGCTGTGTACCTTTTCTTTACAAATGGTTTATCTCCCACTTGCCCAAGTCTGCTGGTTTTTGGGATTGTAAGAGTGCCTTACGTTGGTCGCAGAAGATCATGTCTCTTACCAACTCTGATACAGATTGGTGTAATAGGATCTATGATGGAATCAGGATCATTGATCGTTGTGGAAACTTCCCCAACGTACCCCTCATAGGAACTAAAGGAGGAATCAACTATCATTCGGTGTTGGTTTGCCGTCAATTTGGATATCCGATGAGACACGTCCCACGGGGTGTTCATCTGGAAGGTCTTTTCTTCAAGGAAGGAGAAAATGACAGAGCACTATAGATGGAAATAGTGCACGCTTGGAAGCATGTTCATAAGAAAGGACGAGAGTCTCTGGGAAAACCAGACTGTGTCTCGGTGGAGCCTTATCTCCATTGGGTACAAACTAGAGCTCTCAAGCTAAAAATGCCTTATCCTCGTTACGGAATTCTTCCGCCGAGAGAATCTGTCATGTATTTCATGACGGAAACTGAAAAGCTTCAGGTTACTCTCAACAAAGTTCAAAAGGAGAGAAGGTCTTGGAAGAACAAGTACCGCACCCTCGACGTAGAGTGCATCAAAATACAACAATTACTGAAAGATAAGGATGCTCTGATTGAAATTTTGGAGCAATATGCCTTAGAGAATCAAGATGACCAAAGGAATTTGCTCGCTCCTTTCACCTGGCAAAGGAATGACAACCCGACAACGGCCTAAGAGCCCGATCAAAGAAAAGGAAGATACCAGAATCAGCACCCAATTTCTCTTCAGAGAGGACTCGGGACCCATTAGTTTAGGTTTCTGTTTCTGCACCTTGTAATCTACTGTATTTCCATTTCTGTAATCCTTTGAATTCAATAAAAAAGGGTTTCTCCACCGTTTGATATTTGTAATCTAATTTTCGAAGTTTATTTTGATTAAACCTAAAACAATTAATATAATCATTACATTCATCATTCTCAGATCGTGTATTCTTCTTACCTACGAATCTCACGTTTGTGTCTCGGTTCTAGAGTCAAACTGTCTCATTCGTATAATACTTGGGCCAATCGTCATAAAAAGATGGATGATCTTGAGGAAGAAAACAGAGAGTTGAAAGAAGAGATCGACGCTCTGAGAGAGGATATGAGGAAGCTTCGTAACGACATGCAAGCCATGGCAAAAGCTCAGCTACAAAGAACTGTGATCTCAGAGATCACCTCAACGCCCATAGTGGAGAAGTATGATCCTAGGTATCAAATGCCGAAAGATCGTCCTTGGGGCATGCCTGCTAACTATATCCCGGAAGGATATATTCCGCCGATCACTGAAGATCAGGGAATCACAACAGAAGCCGCTGGGCATGAAGGTTACAAACTTCGGGAAAGCGAAGATGCCAGAGGCATACTGAAGACTCCTGAAGGTTACAAACTTTGGGAGACGCCAAGACTCACTACCGTAGTCACGGTACCACCCCCATTGGTGCACACTGTCCCAGAAGGACAGATTCCACAGATACCTTCTTGTAAGAAGGAAACTATGTTCGATAGAATGGAGGAATTCCATGAGCAGTTCTTGGAAATGCAGAAGGAGCTGCAAGCCATTCGCGGTCAGGATTTATTTGGAAAGGACGCCGCAGATCTCTACTTGGTCCCAAATGTGAAAGTTCTGCACAAATTTCAAGTGCCCGACTTTGAAAAGTATAAGGGTAACTCTTGCCCTCAAAGCCATCTCGTGATGTACGCCCGGTGGATGTCAGCTCAGATGGAAAATCAGGACCTACTGATTCACTACTTTCAGGATAGTTTAACAGGTGCCGCACTCAAATGGTACATGGGTTTAAAGCGTGCCACGATCAGCACATTCAGAGATCTTGGCACTGCCTTCGTCCAACAATACAAATACAATTTGGACATGGCAGCCGACATAGATCAACTCAGATCGATGTCGCAAAAGGACAAGGAAACCTTTAAGGAGTATGCTCAAAGGTGGCGTGAGATTGCCGCTCAAATTTGTCCACCTCTGGAGGAAAAAGAGATGACAAAGATCTTCTTAAAGACCTTAAGCTCATTTTACTATGACCTAATGGTTGCCAGTGCGCCCAGTGATTTCACTTAAATGGTTGGCATGGGCGTACGTCTTGAGGAAGCCGTCCGAGAAGGACGTTTGGTAAAAGACACTGGATCGACGAGCGGTACTAAAAAATACGGTAGTGCTCTCCCTAAGAAAAAAGAGCAAGATATTGGGAATATCTCTCTCAGAAAGCAAAGGCGACGTTATCAACCGGTAGCAGCTGTGACTCCTGCTATCAACCCTGCATCTATTCCTACGTATCAACCTCAGGTTGCGCAGAGCCAACCTGATCAACAAAGGACACAACAGCCTCTTTAGCAGGCTCGTCCTCCATACAACAACAACCGTACAACACGGCCACCAGGATTTGATCCTATACCCGTGTCGTACGCAGAGTTGTTTCCATTACTACTGGCTAAGGGGCACATTCAGACTAAATCTCCTCTTACAGTACCGAAAAATCTGCTTTTTTGGTTTAAGGTGGATCAAACTTGCCCTTATCATCAAGGAGGATCAGGGCATAATATAGAAACTTGTCTCAATTTCAAGTCCGACGTGCAAAAACTTGTTAGGAGCGGGGTCTTATCCTTCAAGGATACAAATCCTAATGTTCTCACGAACCTGCTGCCTCAACATGAGAAGGTTGCAGTCAATTTGATAGAAGGAGAGACTAATGATGTCTATCAAATTCACGATGTACTCTTGTTGAAAACCAATTTGGTCAAGATGCATTGTAGACAGAGTGGATATGGCCATGTGCCACCTCATAACTATCACCAGTGTGATATCTGCTTTAAAGACAACCAAGGATGTTCTGTGGTGCAAGCAGCTCTGCAAGAACAGATGGATCTCGGATGGATCCAAGAGCACCGAGTTCGTGGAGTTAACATGGTTTACACGAATTCTAACGGCATTCAGAACCACGATATCCGTGCAATGAATGTCAACTTGGTGGCGATGCACTCAAGGCAAAGCCAGTATCATAATCTGCCGCGACACGATTACAGTTCCTGTCTGATTTGCTCGATAAAAAAATAGGGATGCTCTTTCATATAGGAGGCCCTCCAGCGTCAGATGGATCTTGGATGGATCCAAGACTACCATGATAGGAATTCCTATCAAATCAACATGGTTTAGATCTTCGATATTCGCGTGATGAATACCAACCTGGTAGAGTTACATGCTGAGCAGGTCCGACTCGGATTCTTAACATCACATGACTATCAAAGCTGTAGGGCGGGTTGCGAAAGCAATCGAGGTTGTACCCTTGTCCAGGAGGCACTTCAGCACTTGTTAAATCACTGGTGGATGCCAATTTATATGGATGAAGATACTCAGCAGATTAGTATCAATAACAGAAACCCCACTTGGCATCAGAGTCAGGATGTCCGATCTGTGGAAGTAACCTAGTGAGGTTACATTGTATTCAAAGTGGGCGTGGCCAGGTGTCACCACACAACTATGAATGTTGCGGCGTCTGTTCGGAAACTAACCAAGGGTGTTACTTTGTGAGAGAAGCTCTTCAGGGTCAGGTAGATCGTGGAGAGATTTGTCCATATCCAGGTTCCGGACCCATCAATTGGTCGCCGAACTACCTTGCCGAGCAAGTTGAGGATGTTGTCACGATCTCTGGTCATCGCAGGACCAGGGATGTTTTTTCCATTATCCCTCTACTTGACGAATCTAAAGTTCCCAACCGGGAACGGATCGAGATTAATTATGATGGTCAGAAAAATCAGAAGGCTCCTGTAGTTATCTATCTACCAGGACCGTTACCGTATGAGTCAGCTAAGGCTATCCCTTACAAATACGGTGCAACGATAGTTGAAAATGGAAAGGAAATTCCATTTCCCTCCATCGTGAATATTGCAGACATCAGTCGTGTAACACGGAGCGGTAGAATCTTCAACCGAGGAGTTGGAGAACCTAACAAGGAAAAGGAACTTCAGACGGAAACTCCTGATCCACCAGTCGGTCAATCCAGTAATCCCGACCTTTCGAAAAATAATGATGAGATACTAAAGCTCATCCAAAGGAGTGAATACAACATTGTTGATCAACTGTTACAAACTCCTTCAAAGCTCTCGGTATTATCGCTGTTACTCAGTTCAGAAGCCCACAGGGAGGCTCTACAGAAAGTCTTGGAGCAAGCCTTTATGGAACAGGATGTAACAATCAGACAGTTTGATAGCATTGTCTCTAACATCACTTCCTGCAATAATTTGGGATTTAGTGATGAGGAATTACCCGAAGAGGGTCGCCGTCATAACATGGCGCTCAACATTACAGTTAACTGCCAGGACGATGCCTTAGCCAGCGTACTGGTAGACACAGGGTCAGCCCTGAATGTTATGCCGAAGTCCACTTTGATGCAATTATCATTCAAAGGCCCTCCGATGAGAATCAACGAGGTCGTCGTCAAAGCGTTCGACGGACCCAGAAAAACAGTTATCGGCGAAGTTGATCTTCCCATAACTATTGGTCCTCACACTTTCCAAGTCACTTTCCAGGTCATGGACATCCGGGCAACGTACAGTTGTTTATTAGGAAGACCTTGGATACATCAGGCTGGAGCGATCACTTCGACCCTCCACCAAAAGCTAAAGTTCGTTCAGAACGATCAAATTGTCACAGTCTGTGGAGAACAAGCCTTGCTTGTGAGTAACTTGTCATCATCTACTGGCATAGAACCCGAGGAGGTTATTGGAACTCAGTTCCAAGCACTGTTGGTAAGCAAGAACAATCAGTTCAAAGGAGGAACCTCGATTTCCTCATACAAAGATGCTATCAAAGCGGTCGAGAGTACCGATACAACCGGATGAGGACGACTTGTCATTCCTATTGACAATAAAACAAAGAAGGGTCTTGGTTTTTCTGCAACCTGTACCTGGACAGCTGCCAACGATGAAAGTCTTCATCCCCTTCAAAACTTCTTCCACAGTGGAGGTTTTCTTCACCCGGTGTCTCAGGCAGTACATGCTATCAATGAGGAAGATCCCTCTGACACAGATGAAGAATGGAAGTCCCGCCTTAACGAGGACGGTTATATGTCTCAGGAAGAGGTGCCTATACCATTTTGCTATCCTGCACAGAGTCCGAGATTTATACCAAGGTCAGACGTCGAAATGATATATGGAGATTGTGATCTGGAAGGATGCCGTGCTCCGCCAAATTCATTAGAGGAAGACACTCTGATGAAAGACAATTTCGACTACACCTACCATGGCCCAATGGATGGTCTGCCAATGTGGCAACCTTATCCAGGAGATTTGGGGCAAGAGAGTCAGCCGAACAATGAAAATCAGCTAACCGTCATTGAACAGAATACTTGTGTCCCCACCATGTCATGGGATCAACACTCAGGTCCTTCAGAAACTACTCAACATGAAGATGAATTTGCAACGTTTGCAGGACTTGAATTCATCAACTATGCTTTTCCTGAGGTTAACGTCATCGAGAGGGATGACTCCTCCAGTTCCAAAGTAGTGTGGAATACCTTGGGACAACCAAGTGGAAAATACGACTATATGGTCAAG
The DNA here is from genome assembly GCA_022829125.1 of Lathyrus tuberosus. Taxonomy (NCBI): domain Eukaryota; kingdom Viridiplantae; phylum Streptophyta; class Magnoliopsida; order Fabales; family Fabaceae; genus Lathyrus; species Lathyrus tuberosus. The sequence continues at coordinate 559,848 of JALAZF010000562.1, forward strand.
TACACCGCTCCCGAAAGCTCTCGTATCAGGCTCGAAGATATCCAGCCTACTGAATGGGGAGATACAGGTGAGAGCACAAATACTATGCAAAATGCAACTGAGGAATTCTCCTACGACAATCCTGCTTGGGAGACAGATTCCAATGATCCTGCTCCACCAGAAATCAGCGTTATTTCTGAAGACAAATCAAGGAAGGTGCCAAACTTTGTGATTCACCGAGGAGTTCGCCGCCAATTGTAACACCCCCAATCTATACCCCCAATTAATAAAAAGCAGTAAAAGAAAATTCAAAATTTCATCAGAGTATATTTAAATTATCATGGCATAGACCGGGAGGGTCACATCAAATTGAAACAATTCATACAACACCTGCTCATAAAGATATGCAACAGTGGGGTAGCAATCAACAGAGGAACTTAATTCCTTACACCCATATTTCAGAATTTAGAATAAAAGCGGAAAATCTAAAATTGAATACCATATATATATATATATATATATATATATATATATATATATATATCACCAAAAGTTTGTCATACATCAGGTTATAGATGCACAAGCAAAAAAGGTATACATATACATAATATACAATTATCACAAACGGCCTCCCTAACTACCCGGTGTCACATATCAGAGCCGTCCGACAAAAGAATGAAGACGCAAAGCTTCACAAAAATACCTCCAGCAAATCTAATCTACAATGCCTCATAGAGCATTATAAAACAGTAGAAGGGTGAGAAAAACAACCATAATATAATTGCATATAATTATATATATAACACCAAAATACACATATATACGGTTCTCACCACAACTCACGCCATAATTCAAACACAAGACATTACAGGACACAATACATATTTCCATCACCAACACATATCCATATATCCATTTATCCACAATTCCACACATAAAACACCCATAATGATATATGCAATGCAAGAGACCGACACAACGACTCTATGCATATGCACATGCGGTACCGACTTCCATTGTTTCTCATCACTAGTTCACTCAGGAACTCTGCTGGAACCATCGCTCGTTACATCACTGTAACTCCCCGTCGGGCCTACGATGTTCCCCACCGCTCACACCCCACACGGGCACACGGTGTTTATGGATCGCTCACACCCACACGGGCACACGACCCGATCGCTCACACCCCACATGGGCACACGATCGTCTATAATCATCGCTCACACCCCACATGGGCACACGAAGTTATAGCGAATTCCCTCTGGAATCCAAACCGTCACTCAGGACGTTTCCACAATGCATATCATGATGCTTGGCATACAATGACTCATGACATTTAATATGCACACATGAATACATTCATTTACATCGATAAAATCACACTTTGCACTTATGCCCAAAACAATGCATTTAATTGCCATACGGCCACAACTCGTCCCAACATCATCTAAACACATACATTTACATCATACAACAGCACCTTGCACAATACACATCAATTACGTACAAGTATAACGACAAAAGTCGACAACCAACACTATTCCCGACTTTCCGACATAATTAAATCGGCTAACAATTCCAAAATCATCATAACAAGAAAGTACAGCTCAATAGCTACGCAACGATACCAAGAATGTAAAAATCGGACAAACAGATCAAAAGTTACGAACGAAAACGAAAAACGATATTTTGAAAAGTCACATTTTGCAAAAGTCCTGTCCATACGCGTATTGCCCTGAGCCATACGTGTATGAGCAGAGAATCATTTTTCCCAAAGTTTACGCGTAAATGTCCGTACGCGTAATGCCCAAGCCCGTACGCGTATTGACCTAAAAAGCTACGTGTATCATACGCAAATGGGCAGATGGCCGAGAAAACTAGCAACCCATACGGGTATTGGCCCTATGGCTCGCCCACCATACGCGTATTGCCAAGGTTCATATGCGTATGAACATGCCCTATACGCGTATGACCTGGAAATCTCAGAAAAATTCTTCTGCATAATTTTCATACGGGTTCAACCCAAAATCCCCCCAAATCTCACCTACACACCCGAAAATTGCCAATACAATGTCCAATAACAAGTATCTATCGTGTATCAACAAGAATGAACACTTAACACATAAATTTCTACACATTTAATCAATTTCTAATCAATTTTACCAAAAATGGGTTTACTAAAATATTTCCATTTCGATCCAACAAACATCACAAATATACATACATAATCATACACAATCATACAATAATTGAATTTCGCACCCTTACCCGATTAAATCGATACTAGAAGTTGATTTTTCTTTGATTTTTCCAAGTTTTCCACTATTTCTCTTCTTCTTCTCTTTTCTCTCCTTTTTCTTGCTTTTCCTTTTCTTTCTTTCTCTTTTTCTCTCTACTATTTTCTATTTTTCTTACTTAATCAAAAATATCCTAAAATGACCAAAATACCCCCACACTCAAATATCTCCCAAACGATCCCAAAACCCGATAAAATATCACAACATTGAAAATTAACATATTTTCAGACAAAAGTCGAAAATAAAATAAAATAATAATATAATAATCAAACGACTCGATTAAATAAAACGCACACGAAAACCGGGTCGTTACAACTCTCCCCCACTTAGAAATTTTCGTCCTCGAAAATATACCTCAAACGAATAAATCTGGATACGACTCCCGCATCCGACTCTCCAACTCCCAAGTCAAATTGCCCTCAGCAGCGCCGCCCCACGCCACTTTCACAAGTGCAATCTCTTTGCCTCTCAACCTCTTCACCTCGCGATCCAAAACCCTAACTGGTAATGCCTCAACTGTAAGGTTCTCCCTTACCTCAACCTCATCCATCGGAATCACATGCGACGGATCCGGAACATACTTCCGAAGCTGTGAAACATGAAACACATCGTACAAATTTGACAGATTCGGCGGCAGCGCCACCCTATAAGCCACAGCACCCACTCTCGCGGATATCTGGTACGGACCAATAAACCGAGAAGTAAGTTTCTTCGATTTCAATGCACGACCCACACCTGTTACCGGCGTAACCCTCAGAAATACATGATCGCCCTCTTGGAACTCAAGATCCTTCCTTCTTCGATCATGATAACTCTTTTGTCTACTCTGAGAAGCTTTCATCTTGTCACGAATAAACTTCACTTTCTCTGTCGTCTGTTGCACCAACTCTGGTCCAACCACCGTTCTCTCACCAGATTCGTGCCAACACAAAGGTGTTCGACACCTTCGCCCATACAGTGCTTCAAACAGTGCCATTCCAATACTAGAATGGAAACTGTTATTATACGTAAACTCAATCAATGCAAGATAACTATCCCACGCACCACCTTGTTCCAAAACACACGCTCTCAACAAATCCTCCAAAGACTGAATCGTCCTCTCCGTCTGACCATCCATCTGCGGATGATAAGCTGAACTCAATCTCAATTTAGAACCCAAAGCCTTCTGTAAACTTTCCCAAAATCTCGATGTAAATCTAGGATCTCGATCAGAAATAATACTCAATGGAACTCCATGCAACTTCACAATCACACTGATGTAAATCTCCGCCAACCGCTCCAAAGTAAAACTGATGTCAATCGGAATAAAATGAGCCGATTTAGTCAGTCTATCAACAATCACCCAAATAGCATTATGCCCTCGCTGAGTATTCGGTAACCCTGTCACAAAATCCATGGAAATACTATCCCATTTCCACTCAGGAATATCCAACGGTTGCAACAAACCACTAGGCCTCAGATGTTCCACCTTCGATTTCTGACAAGTCAAACATGCATAAACAAACTGAGCCACATCTCTTTTCAATCCAGACCACCAAAAAATCTTCTTCAAATCTTGGTACATCTTATTCGCTCCCGGATGTATACTCAAATTACTCCGGTGTCCTTCCTCCAAAATCATCCTTTTCAACTCCGCATCATCAGGAATACAAATCCTACCTCGGAATCTCAAAACTCCATTAATATCCACTTGAAAATCACTATTCGCATCTTTTCCTCCAACCAACATCAAATCCACAAATTTCACATCCAACTTTTGCTTCTCACTAACCGTCATCAGAAAATCATTAGTAATCGTTAGCATACCAAGCCTAACGCTATCCGACGTCACTTCACAAACCAAACTCAAATCTCTAAACGATTCCAAAAGTTTCCACTCCTTAACCATTAAAGCGGACATATGTAACGATTTCCGGCTCAATGCATCGGCTACCACGTTAGCTTTACCATGATGGTAATTCAAGCCAAAGTCGTAGTCCTTCAAGAATTCCAACCACCTACGTTGCCTCATATTTAGCTCTTTCTGATCAAACAAATATTTCAAACTTTTATGATCACTAAAGACTTCAAACCTTGCACTGTAGAGATAATGCCTCCAAATCTTCAACACAAAAACCACAGCCGCTAACTCAAGATCATGAGTAGGATAATTCTTCTCATGAACTCTTAACTGCCTTGAAGCATAAGCCACCACCTTACCTTCCTGCATCAGAACACCACCTAGACCAATCAAAGAAGCATCACAATAAACCACAAATGGTTCATTAGGATTCGGCAAAATCAAAATCGGAGCTGTCGTCAATCTTCTCTTCAGCTCAGTAAAACTCTCTTCACACCGAATATCCCAAATGAACGCTTGCCCTTTACAAGTCAACTGGGTCAAAGGAAGTGCTAGCTTCGAAAAACCTTCAATAAACCTCCGATAATAACCAGCCAAACCCAAAAAGCTTCGAATTTCAGTAACAGATCTCAGAGCCTCCCATTGTAGAACTGCTTCTACTTTAGATGGATCCACAGCAATACCATTACCTAAAATTACGTGTCCAAGAAAACTCACTTCCGATAACCAGAATTCACACTTGGATAATTTAGCAAAAAGCTTCCTCTCCTTCAAAACCTGCAAAACACTACGCAAATGTTCTGTATGCTCCTCCCGAGACTTAGAATAAATTAAGATATCATCAATAAACACCACGACAAAACGATTCAGATGCTCGTGAAAAATACGATTCATGTATTCCATAAACACACCTGGCGCATTAGAAACCCCGAACGGCATCACAGAATATTCATAATGACCGTATCGTGTCCTAAAAGCCATTTTCTGAATGTCTTCCTCCTTCACCCTTATCTGATGATACCCCGACCTCAAGTCAATCTTACTAAACACACACGCACCAACCAACTGATCCATCCGATCATCAATCCTTGGAAGAGGATACTTATTCTTGATCGTCACCTTATTCAACTAGCGATAATCAATACATAACCTCATACTTCCATCCTTCTTTTTCACCAATAAAACTGGAGCACCCCAAGGAGAAACACTTGGTCTCACGAACCTCTTTTCCAACAACTCATTCAACTATTTCTTTAACTCGACCAATTCAGATGCCGACATACGATAAGGTGCCATAGAAACAGGTCTAGTACCAGGAACTAGATCTATAGAAAACTCCACCTCTCTCTCCGGCGGCAAGTCTGAAATATCCTCAGGAAACACTTCCGGAAATTCACACACCACAGGAAACACCTCAAGTGAAACTTGACTATCCACAGTCAAAGATGCAAACAAACCAAACAATTGAGCTTCCTCCGCCAAAAGTTTCTTCAACTCTTTGGTAGATAGGAAACTCGAGTCTTCGTCTTCCTCAAGAGAAGGAAACCTTACCAGCTTATGATAACAATCAATATGAACTCGATTGAATTACAACCAATTCATACCCAAAACCACATCTAATCCTTCCAACGGCAAACACACTAAATCCATCTCAAAGTCTTTACCATAAATGGTCAAAGGACAACTTAGACAAACCAAAGAAGTAGTTACTGACCCCATTGCTGGAGTATCAATAACCATTCCACCACCCATCACAGACAACACAAGATTCAAACGCTTCGCGCACTCAGACGAAATAAACGAATGAGTCGCTCCAGTATCAATAATAGCAATCAAAGGAGTACTATTAATAAAATAAGTACCTCGAATCAGACAATCTGCACTCGAAGTCTGAGTCCCCGATAATGCAAACACTTTTCCACCAGCTGGAGCTTGTTTCGGTTTCTGACACTTGGTACTAATATGACCAGGTTCACCACAGTTGTAACATTTCACCACATTCTTCCTTGCACAATCAGTAGCAACTTGTCCTACACCTCCACAATTAGTACACTTCCTCAAATCTTTCCTGCACTCAAACTGACGATGCCCCAACTCACCACATTTATAACATCTCATAGGACCAGACATTCCTCCTCCACCTGACCTTTTCTCAAAATTCCCTCTCTGTTTACCTTATCAGCTGGTGTCACATACGGACCACCACGGAACTGTTGCTTCCCTTTCCTCTCGCTCACACTCTTGTAATGAGTAGAACGAGCCTTACTGTCCTCTTCATAAATCCTACAACAATCTACCAAATCAGAAAACCTCCGAATCCTCTGATATCCAATCGCTTGCTTTATCTCAGGAAGCAAGCCATTCTCAAACTTCACACACTTAGAGAATTCAGCAGTAGCTTCCGCATAATGAGGATAAAACTGCACAAGTTCCACAAACTTAGCAGTATAGTCGACAACAGACATATTACCTTGCTTTAGCTCCAAGAACTCAATTTCCTTCTTCCCTCTCACATCTTCAGGAAAATACCTCTTCAAGAACTCCCGGCTAAAAACTTCCCAAGTAATTTTCTTCCTCTTCTGCAGCTTCCAACATACATCGAGTACTAACCCACCAATCATCAGCTTCTTCCAATAACATGTGAGTACCTAGTCTCACCTTCTAGTCTTCATCACAATCCATCACTCGGAAAATCCTTTCAATCTCTTTCAACCAAATCTGTGCACCATCCGGATCATATCTTCCCTTGAAGACAGGCGGTTGTTCTTCCTGAACTCATCATTACCCGCGGCATTAGGTGCACCCTGCACAGCACGAGCCATAGCTTGCATAGCCGCAGCCAAAGCAGCATCATTCCTACCAGCCATATTCTGTTCATTTCCAATAACAGAAACTATGGTTAAACAAATAGCTCATCCCACCACAACGACCAACAAGGACTGACACAACTGACACGAACTGACACAAACTGGCTCTGATACCACTTAATGTAACACCCCCAATCTATACCCCCAATTAATAAAAAGCAATAAAAGAAAATTCAAAATTTCGTCAGAATATATTTAAATTATCATGGCATAGACCGGGAGGGTCACATCAAATTGAAACAATTCATACAACACCTGCTCATAAAGATATGCAACAGTGGGGTAGCAATCAACAGAGGAACTTAGTTCCTTACACCCACATTTCAGAATTTAGAATAAAAGCGGAAAATCTAAAACTGAATAACATATATATATATCACCAAAAGTTTGTCATACATCAGGTTATACATGCACAAGCCAAAAGGTATACATATACATAATATACAATTATCACAAACGGCCTCCCTAACTACCCGGTGTCACATATCAGAGCCGACCGACAAAAGAATGAAGACGCAAAGCTTCACAAAAATACCTCCAGCAACTCTAATCTGCAATGCCTCATAGAGCATTATAAAACTGCAGAAGGGTGAGAAAAACAACCATAATGCATATAATTATATATATAACACCAAAATACACACATATACGGTTCTCACCACAACTCACGCCATAATTCAAACACAAGACATTACAGGACACGATACATATTTCCATCACCAACACATATCCATATATCCATTTATCCACAATTCCACACATAAAACACCCATAATGATATATGCAGTGCAAGAGACCGACACAACGACTCTATGCATATGCACATGCGGTACCGACTTCCATTATTTCTCATCACTAGTTCACTCAGGAACTCTGCTGGAACCATCGGTCGTTACATCACTGTAACTCCCCGTCAGGCCTACGATGTTCCCCACCGCTCACACCCCACACGGGCACACGGTGTTTATGGATCGCTCACACCCCACACGGGCACACGACCCGATCGCTCACACCCCACATGGGAACACGATCGTCTATAATCATCGCTTACACCCCACATGGGCACACGAAGTTATAGCGAATTCCCTATGGAATCCAAACCGTCACTCAGGACGTTTCCACAATGCATATCATGATGCTTGGCATACAATGACTCATGACATTTAACATGCACACATGAATACATTCATTTACATCGATAAAATCACACTTTGCACTTATGCCCAAAACAATGCATTTAATTGCCATACGGCCACAACTCGTCCCAACATCATCTAAACACATACATTTACATCATACAACAGCACCTTGCACAATACACATCAATTACGTACAAGTATAACGACAAAAGTCGACAACCAACACTATTCCCGACTTTCCGACATAATTAAATTGGCTAACAATTCCAAAATCATCATAACAAGAAAGTACAGCTCAATAGCTACGCAACGATACCAAGAATGTAAAAATCGGACAAACGGATCAAAAGTTACGAACGAAAACGAAAAACGATATTTTGAAAAGTCACATTTTGCAAAAGTCCTGTCCATACGCGTATTGCCCTGAGCCATACGCGTATGAGCAGAGAATCATTTTTCCCAAAGTTTACGTGTAAATGTCCGTACGCGTAATGCCCAAGCCCGTACGCGTATTGACCTAAAAAGCTACGCGTATCATACGCAAATGGGCAGATGGCCGAGAAAACTAGCAACCCATACGTGTATTGGCCCTATGGCTCGCCCACCATACGCGTATTGCCAAGGTTCATACGCGTATGAACATGCCCCATACGCGTAAGACCTGGAAATCTCAGAAAAATTCTTCTGCATAATTTTCATACGGGTTCAACCCAAAATCCCCCCAAATCTCACCTACACACCCGAAAATTGCCAATACAATGTCCAATAACAAGTATCTATCGTGTATCAACAAGAATGAACACTTAACACATAAATTTCTACACATTTAATCAATTTCTAATCAATTTTACCAAAAATGGGTTTACTAAAATATTTCCATTTCGATCCAACAAACATCACAAATATACATACATAATCATACACAATCATACAATAATTGAATTTCACACCCTTACCCGATTAAATCGATACTAGAAGTTGATTTTTCTTTGATTTTTCCAAGATTTCCACTATTTCTCTTCTTCTTCTCTTTTCTCTCCTTTTTCTTGCTTTTCCTTTTCTTTCTTTCTCTTTTTCACTCTACTATTTTCTATTTTTCTTACTTAATAAAAAATATCCTAAAATGACCAAAATACCCCCACACTCAAATATCTCACAAACGATCCCAAAACCCGATAAAATATCACAACATTGAAAATTAACATATTTTCAGACAAAAGTCGAAAATAAAATAAAATAATAATTTAATAATCAAACGATTCGATTAAATAAAACGCACACGAAAACTGGGTCGTTACACCAATGGGTTACCGTCGAGGTTCCAAGATCGTTCATCAGTCAAAGTAATTGCCATCTTTAACCTTTCACCCTGCCCAGGTGAAACGGATGTTTTGATAGGGCTCGCTTTCGGTAAATCTTCCCTCTTCGCTTCGCCCAAAGCGACAGAGTTTTGTTTTATAGGGCTGTAGTTTCAAGGATCGACTTGTTCATTAATAAAATAACGTCGTTCTGTAATTTCCGCATTAATTGTTGTTTTCTCTTTTTGCTTTTTCAGAAAATGGTAATCCTAAAAAACAATTCAATAACAAAAATAAGCAGTAAAATAAAAACACTGCACACACTTGCATTTTCCCTATCTCTTCTAAACACGAATCATCACGTCATGCAGATTGCTTGTTTTAAACCCCGTTGAAACATACGATCCGATGCCTTCTCCCAACTTTGAGTTCCCGGTATTCGAGGCTGAAGAAGAAAATGACGACAAAATTCCAGAAGAGATCTCTCGACTACTCAGACAAGAGGAAAGGTCCATTGAACCTCACAAAGAGCCGTTGGAAATGGTAAACTTAGGTTCAGAAAAAGAGAGAAAAGAAATCAGGATTGGGGCACTACTCAGTCCAACTGCCAAAGAGAGTTTGATAAAGCTTCTCAAAGAATTCCCCGATGTATTCGCTTGGTCCTATAGGGATATGCCAGGGTTGGATACCAGCATCGTGGAACATCACTTACCGTTGAGATCGGAATGTCCGCCAGTAAAGCAAAGGTTGAGACGCACTCACCCGGACATGGCCATCAAAATCAAAGAGGAGGTGCAGAAACAGATTGACGCAGGTTTCCTCGCCACATCTGAATATCCTCAATGGTTAGCCAACATCGTACCCGTTCCCAAAAAGGACAGAAAGGTCAGAATGTGTGTCGACTACAGGGACCTGAACAAGGCTAGTCCAAAGGACGACTTTCCTTTACCACACATTGACACGCTGATTGACAGTACAACAAAGTTCAATGTTTTTTCCTTCATGGATGGATTCTCGGGCTATAACCAGATCAAAATGGCGCCGAAAGACATGGAGAAAACTTCGTTCATTACCCCATGGGGCACCTTTTGTTACAAGGTAATGTCGTTCGGTTTGAATAACGCCGGGGCAACCTATCAAAGGGCCATGACTACTCTGTTTCATGACATGATACACAAAGAAATAGAGGTATATGTCGATGATATGATTGCAAAATAAAAAACAGAGAGTGAGCACGTTGAACATCTGTCAAAATTGTTCGAACGTCTAAGAAAATTCAAGCTCCTCTTGAATCCCAACAAGTGCACCTTCGGTGTCCGTTCAGGGAAACTACTAGGGTTCATCGTCAGCCAGAAAGGAATTGAGGTTGATCTTGACAAGGTCAAGGCCATTCAAGAAATGCCTTCTCCTAAAACTGAAAAACAAGTCAGAGGATTCCTGGGACGTTTGAACTACATTTCCAGATTCATATTCCTCATGACCGCCACGTGTGCGCCGATTTTCAAATTACTCAAAAAGAACCAGGATTGCGTTTGGACAGAAGATTGCCAAACCGCCTTCAACAGTATCAAGGAATATCTGTTGAATCCTCCGATTCTATCACCTCCATTGGAAGGAAGGCCACTGATCATTTACCTCACAATCTTAGAGGACTCAATGGGATGTGTACTTGGCCAACAAGACGAAACCAAAAGGAAAGAGTCTGCCATTTACTATTTGAGCAAGAAATTCATCGACTGCGAAACTCGGTACATGATGCTTGAGAAAACTTGCTGTGCTTTGGCTTGCGCAGCCAAACGTCTGCGCCAATACATGATTCGTCATACTACTTGGTTAATCTCAGAAATGGATCCAATCAAGTACGTCTTCGAAAAGCCTGCTCTCACGGGTAGAATTGCCTGTTGGCAGATGTTGTTATCAGAATATGACATAGAGTACCACGCTCAGAAAGCCGTTAAAGGAAGTATTTTAGTCGATCATTTGGCTCATCAACCGATTGACGATCAAGAATCAATCGGGTTTGACTTCCCAGACGAAGATGTCATGTATCTAAAAATGAAAGATTGCGATGAACCGTTACCTAGTGAAGGGCCAGAACCCGGTTCCCAATGGGGACTTATCTTTGACGGAGCAGTTAATCATTATGGAAGCAGAATTAGGGCAATAATTGTTACCCCTCAGGGTACCCACATTCCTTTCACTGCCAGACTTACGTTCAAATGTACGAACAACGAGGCCGAATACGAAGCTTGTATTATGGGTCTCGAAGAAGCAATTGATTTAAGGATCAAAAACTTGTACGTATTCGGCGATTCAGCCTTGGTTATCAATCAGATAAAAGCAGATTGGAACACATACCAATCAGGATTGATTCCTTACAAAGACTACGCAAGAAGGTTGCTACCTTTCTTCAACAGAGTTGAGTTTCATCACATCCCTCGTGATGAGAATCACATGGCTGGTGCATTTGCCACTCTCGCTTCTATGATTAGTGTAGGTCAATGGAACGACTTACCTAAGATCGACATAATGCGCCTTGAAAGGCCCACTTACATCTTCACGATTGAAGCAGTCATAGACGACAAACCTTGGTATCACGATATCAAATGTTTCCTTCAGAAACAAGAGTACCCACCTGGGGCACTTAGAAAAGACAGGAAAACCCTCAGAAGATTGGCTGGAAACTTCTTCCTGAGCGGTGACACTCTTTATAAGAGGAATTTTGACTTTGTCTTGCTCCGATGCGTAGACAGACCAGAAGCAGACATGCTTATGAAAGAAATTCATGAAGGATCCTTTGGCACTCATGCCAATGGACACACAATGGCGAGAAAAATTCTAAGAGCAGGGTACTATTGGTAGACAATGGAACCCGACTGCTACAAGTACATGAGGAGGTGTTACAAGTGTCAGATATACTCCGACAAAATTCATGTACCGCCATCACATCTCAAAGTTCTTTCTTCCCCGTGGCCTTTTTCCGTATGGGGAATTGACATGATTGGCATGATTGAACCTAAGGCTTCAAACGGACATCGGTTCATCCTGGTAGCCATTGACTATTTCACCAAGTGGGTCGAAGCAGCGTCATTCGCCAATGTAACCTGACAAGTGGTGGTCCGATTTATCAAAAACAATATCATATGCCGTTATGGTGTTCCAAGCGAGATCATTACTGACAATGGATCTAACTTAAACAATAAGATGATGAAGGAGTTGTGCGCAGAGTTCAAGATTGAACATCATAACTCATCTCTCTACCGACCCAAGATGAACAGAGCGGTAGAAGTGGCTAACAAGAACATCAAGAAGATTGTTCAAAAGATGGTTGTAACCTACAAAGATTGGCACGAGATGCTACCCTTTGCTCTTCACGGTTATCGGACATCTGTCCGCACTTCAACAGGGGCTACCCCTTTCTCTTTAGTATATGGCCTGGAAGCAGTGCTCCCCATAGAAGTAGAGATCCCGTCAATCCGAGTACTGATGGAAGCTAAGCTCACCGAAGCTGAATGGTGTCAAAGCTGACACGAAGAATTGAATCTGATCGAGGAGAAGCGAATCATGTCACTATGCCATGGTCAATTATATCAATAGAGAATAAAGAGGGCGTTTGACAAAAAGGTCTGACCTCGTGTCTTCAAGAAAGGAGACCTCGTGCTCAAGAAGATACAATCATTTCTCACTGATTCGTGAGGCAAGTGGACTCCGAATTATGACGGCCCCTATGTGGTCACGAAAGCTTTCTCAGGCGGCGCCTTGAGACTTGCAACCATGGATGGAGAGGAATTTGCCAACCACACGAATGTTGATGTAGTCAAGAAATACTTCGCCTAAACTAAAAAAAAAAAAAAAAAAAAACGTCTCGGTGGATTGAAAACCCGAAAGGGCGGTCCAGGCAAAAGTTAGAGACAGAGAAAAAAATATTATCCCGGTGGATTGGAAACATCATAGTACAATCCAGGCAAAAATTAGGGATAATGGCAAGTAACTATGTTCAACAAAGGCAAGTCCCTCAGCAGAAGCAGTTACATCATCCGCCAGAAAACTCCAGTCAAGGTCATCTTCGACAGAAGCTCAGGATGTCCCGAATTCAAAGTTGGTAGAAGGATAGTGGTCGTTATGTTTCAACGTAGCCCTTTTCCCTGTAAATTACCATTTTCTAACTTTGTATATACTCTTTGGAATCACGCGTTTGGCTGATCTCCATCTTATCAATAAAATTTGAGCCCTTGTTCTTTTGTTTGTAATTCTTATTTGTTTTAGCTTTACAAAATGGCGTTTTAACATGATTAGCGATTCTTGAAACAAAACAAAAATGAATTTACTTGCTAAAACTTTTTCTGCTTTTAAAATAAAGATGTCAATTTCTTTTGACTGTTAAACATCAGAAGAACATCGGTCGCTTCTCCAGAAGTAATCGAACCTCAAAGTGCAGAATCAAAGTACTCCTTCTAACCCAGTACGCCTGAATGAAGGGATCAACTGTGTCAGAGACCTTGTTTCGTCTAACACGCCTCGGCCGAGTTCTTATCTCCTAAGCCCGATCAACGGTATTCCCCGCGTGGACTATCTCTCCTAAGTAAGGTAGAATTGCTACTTGTGGACCAACGATACTTCTTCGCCCCGCGATGGCCGAGTATCCAGTCGTGTTCACCTGTTAGTTTGTATGTCGCGTCAGTTTTGTCAGCATAAACATACATGCATCATGCATTATTGATTTACATTCACATTTCATATTGCATCGCTATCACTCTAGTCGGTCTTGTCCCCTAGTGATAAAAGTCCTCTCAATCAAGTTGTCAGCCCTTTCCTCGCCAGGAAGTGTTACGTCTGAACATTCTCTCTCCTCTAGTGTTATTTCTGGATTGAAGTTGGGTCCTCGACCACTTTGATAACTTGAACCTCTGAAAGACCAGAGAGCCCTCAGTTAACATCACTTTTCGCCATTGAAGATGATATCCTTGTTTTCCCGAATTAAAGAAAATCCCGAGAGAAAGCCTCCTAAATCGGAGATTCGGCAGTACGGCAGTTTTTCTCCGAAAAACCCACTGATGAAAAGGTCATCGGTACCTCAAAATTGGATCACATCATATGGCATTTCTCTGAGAAGATCTCCGAGAAAAGTATGATGTAAAGACCCCAAGCGAATGCAGTTTCTCAAGGGACTCGCATTCCCCCAGTAGATTCAACAAATGGCATCTCCAACAGAGAAGTTTGTACACCTCTATAACTCAGACGACTGTTTCCTCCCAGCGAGTCTGACACAAAACTTTTTCCACTCAAATGGCATCTCCCCAGGAAAATTCGGCGAGAAGTTTGAGGAAAACCGCTACACATAGCATCCCTTGTCAATAAAGTTTATTGACAAAATAAACTTAGACCAGTTCCTTGGAGGAAACCAGGAACGAGGGGAAGTTTAAATCAGAAACTTAGACCAGTTCCTTGGTAGGAAACCAGGAACTGGTAGGAAACCAGGAACGAGGGGAAGTTTAAATCAGAAACTTAGACCAGTTCCTTGGTAGGAAACCAGGAACGAGGGGAAGTTTATATCAGAAACTTAGACCAGTTCCTTGGTAGGAAACCAGGAACGAGGGGAAGTTTATATCAGAAACTTAGACCAGTTCCTTGGTAGGAAACCAGGATCGAGGGGAGGTTTATTTCAAAAGGAAACTAAGACCAGTTCCTTGGTAGGAAACCAGGATCGAGGGGAGGTTTTATTTCAAAAGAAAACTGAGACCAGCTCCTTGGCTGAAGACCATGATCGAGGGGAAGTTTACCTTTTCTAAGTATCATTGCTTAGCTAAAGAAGATGAATGCGTAATCTACCATTCATAACCACCATCAAAATTTCGGGTATTCCGATATTTAATCCTCTTGCACCCCGAATGCCCGAATACCTTCGTCATTCACACCTTCGTATCCAAGAAGATTAAATAGGGGCATCTGTCATACCCTAAATTTTGACCACTAAGATTTCCCATCATTGTGAAAATCATCATCACAATATGGATGGGCCATCATACTTCATCAGTCTCCCCAAAGATGGGTGAGCATTCACTACAATCAAGAATTAGGGTTTCAGGCCCTCTCAGAGTTCTTAGACAAAGGATCAATCAAGGAATGACATAATCTTCAACTTGTCTAACCTATCAAACATCCACAATGGATCAAAAGGACTCCCACTTCAAGGATTAAGCACAAGGCTGCTCCCTTCTAGGTGGATTAAGTCTCAAGATTGACAGTGTCACCAAATTAGGGTTTTGGTCGACCAGGGCCTCCAGATGGAAATTTTTCATCTGGGCACAAGCCAATGATCCAAAACCTAACCTAATATACTCCATGGAACCTCATGGACCCAATCATCAAGTCAATTTTGCCTCAGGGGATGTATTCATCAAAAATCAGGAATTAGGGTTTCTTGACCTAATTCACCCCTAAGTTGACTTTTAGGGCAAATCATGAGCCAAGACCTCAAGAGAGGGTTTGAGGGTCTCTAATGAACTATATTGATCCATTTGCAACAATGGATTAATCCAATAAGCTTGAGCAACAAGTCTCAATTTCATCTGCACCACAGTTAGAGTTTTAAGGAAAAAAGTCAACTGTAACTTTGACTTTTGACCAGGACATGCTCCCAAGCCCTATGACATGCATCAATATACCCTATGACACCCATGGACATGTCCATCAAGTTTGATTTAGGTCAAGGACATGATTTCCTGAAGAATTGCACAGTTTGAAATTCATCTGATAAAAAGTCAACTGTGCACAAAAGTCAACTTTGACTTTTTGAGATTTTTCACCAAAATGGATTTTTAACCCTAAAATGATGTTAATGTATGATTTGGATCATCATTCATCAAGAAAAATCAAGAAAAGTTGGATAACTTGTAAAAGGGGTAACCATAAAAAACTTAGAAAATTTTCTAAGTTAAAAATAAAGTGGCTAGGGTACTAACTTTGGAGGGTCATAACTTCTAAACCACAAAGCCATTTTCTCCCATCCAAGGCTTGATTTGTAGATCTCATTGCCCTCTACAAAAACTTCAACTAGACCTAATTCCAACTCCTCGTGGATTTTGAGTTATGGAGTGATCAAAATCAAGAAAAGTCACTTTGTTCCAACACTTAGTGAAAATTTCACTCAGTCAGATTTTACCCTACTTTTTGCCAAATGTAGGGGGATTTTTCACTTGGATTCAAAAGAGATCAAAACCAAACATGTTCAAACAGTTGTTGTATCATGTAAGGGCTTTCCAAAATGGCCAAAAACATTACCAAATTCAATTTGAGTCATGAGATATGACATTGGCAAGTTCCCTTGTTGAAATCTGTCAAGGCAAGGCAGATTTTGCATTTTTGCTCGATTTTCCAAAATCAGCCAAATCCAAATGCTCCTATCCACTTGGACACCTCTGAGGATTGAATCTAAAGGGGACAATCACTGAGCCAAGCCTCCAAAGTCTTTGGAACAAGAAATAGCATGTTGAACCTAGAATGGCCAAAATAGGGACAAGACTCCAATTTTGGATTGGAGCATTCAATGGAAGCATCAAGGTGGCATGGACTGAGCCATTTGCAACTGAATTCAGTCAAGACTTATCCAAGACCAAGGGAACCACAGCCCTGTGCCCTAACCTCTAGTCAATGGCTAGAGGAGACTTGGATTTCCATTGGCCAACATTGAACAAACACCTGCTGCAGTTGCCATTCACTGTGGATCCCAAAAAAACTTGCTCTACTATAAATAGAGCTTAATTGTGATTAGTTTAAGTACACCAAAGGCCTACAACACTTGCCTTTCTCAAAAACCACTTCTCACTCTCAAAAATGCCTTTCTTAGCAAGTCACTATCGGGTTTTTCATTAGAGAGCAATTCCACTCAAACCAATCACACACACACCTCATATACATCATATGTGAGCTGATCAAACACTTAAACAACAACTGGAACACTGATTTCTCAGAATCACCAGTCAATTGCTCAAGGTTTTAACCAAAGTGCAGTTGAGATGCCATGAAGTGATCCAGCCATTCTCAGTCAAGTCCAAGCATTCAAACACACTCCATAGGGTGTAGGGAAGCTGTTCAGATCATCATAATTCATCTGTAACACCTCCTACTCAGAAATCAATTTGCTCTTGCTGTCACGACCTAGAGGTAAGCTTAAACTTGGTCATCTCTCAATCTATGCATATTTCCTCGCACAATACTTTTTCCAAATGTTCATAATCATGCATGGAATGTTTCCCCTCAAGTAGTTGCTTTGTTTGAATCGTGTATTAAAAATCCCAGCCTTCATGCAGAAATTAGGGTTCATAAGGATTTATCGTGATTTCTTGTTTTATGCTTAATTTAAATGAAATTAATTGTCATAAACATGATCGTGAGGTTGAGATGAGCATATTGATATGTGGATTGCATGATATAATCAAGTATTCAGTGAGATTGGATAGAAAATGTAAATCTGGGCAAGGCAGAAAACGCGCGTGTTCTTGGTCCATGTTCTTGGCGCCATTTTCATAAATTCAAATATTTGAATTTTGTGATTTTATTTAATTGATTCAAAAATTAGTTTCTCTCTGAGTTTTAATGATTTTGAGTTGATTCTTTTTTTAATAATTCACAAAAATGTTAAAATATTTTATTTTCCCAAAAAATCCCAAAAATATTATTTATTTTGTATAATTGATATTTTTGTAAAGAATTAATGTTTTAATTGTTTTTAACATTTAAAATATTTTTTCCACCTTGATTTTGCAACTTTTAATGCTTTCTAATTATTTTGTAGGTCAATACTTAATTTTTGAAGCATTAATCCAATATTACAATTTGTTTTTCCTATGTTAAACAATTTTGATCATTTTAATTGAATTTTTATTCAATTAAAACACATTTTGAAAACAAATTAGGGTTTTTGGATTAATTCAACCCTCATAAATCATTTTTAAAACCTTTGGGCCTCTAATAGAGTGTAAGACCCAATCCTTTTTTTTAGACCAAATCATTTTTGGGCCTCAGTGTATTGTATAAGTCCCGATACCGTCAAAAACAAACGGCGCGATCGTCGCCTTTTGAAAAATAACCTTTTATGCCTCTCCTTGAGCTATAAGACCCATTCAAAACTTTTGTGCCTCTAATAGAGTGTAAGACCCAACCCCCTTTTAACCAAAAACTTTGGGCCTCACTTATTGTATAAGCCCCTCTGCGTTAAAAGAAAACCTCGGCGCGATCGCCATTTCAAACGGAAAAATCATCTGAGCCTACCCTCGTGTTATAAGCCCCACTCTTTTTCTTTAAAACTTTTTGGGCCTCTTGAGAGAGTGTAAGACCCATCCCTTTCTACAGAAAATAATTTTTGGGCCCAGTCACTTGTATAAGTCCCTCTGTATAAAACAACAGTGCGCTCACTGATAAAACCCTGGGCCTCTCCTTGAGCTGTAAGCCCCAAATCTTTATTTTTCAAAACACTTTCTCCTTTGATTTTGAATATACTATTGTTTTCAATCTTTCTTTGTTGAACAACTAACCAAACAGCATGGAAGCTCTACAACCGAGTAAGTGGTTATTTCTTTCATTTACCGTTTTCATATACATATAACTGTATTGTGGGGTTGTTTCACTGTAAGTCTTCTTTCATAAACTCATATCAACTGTGTAATAATAGTATAGATATTTAGAGTTTTCCCTGCCACTACGTCTAGAACTAGGTGACGCCGTTTCGTTTATTCGTAGAAATAGACAACTAGATTCCCAATAGGATCACCAGATACAGTCTTCTCTTCGGCTGTACTCATTAGGAATTGTCAGGAAACTCTATTCCCAAAGATGACTGTATTCTCCGTGAATGGCATCTTTGAGTTTCTTCCAAATTCTCGAACTTTCCTGACTTGATCTATTCCTTGTTAATAGCTTGCCTTGAATTTCTCGGGGTTTGGGGACCCACGGGCTTCTTAAAAGCATCGGCCTCCTCTAGGGCATCGTACAAGGACCCACAGGCTTCCTAAAAGCAACCCTGCCTCCTCTTGGGCTTAGTACAAGGACCCGCCGGCTTCTTAGAATTATTCACAGCCTCGTCTTAGGCTTCGTATAATGATCTCTTCCTCCAGGAATGATAGCCTCATCTTGGGCATCGTACAAGGACCCGTCGGCTTCTTAAAAGTTTCCAGCCTCGTCATGGGTTTCGTACAAATTGTCCCGACGACCTCCTAGAGGTATAGGAACAGAACTTAGTCATCTGCATAGAACAGTCCTTTCAAAGAGTCTACTACTGTTTCTCAAAGCACAATACAAAAGATGACACTCTAGACTTGGACAGTCTAATCTCCTTGAGTCTCAAAGACATTCTCAAGTGACCCCTTCGTTAAATAGGAAGAAAACCCGTAGACTCGGACAGTCTCAATACCCTTCGGATTTCCCACTTCCTTAAAGAATAGGAATAACCCGGATCCTCGAATCAAATCCTCGAGTACGATATTGCTCATATAAGAACTGATTTTCTCTTTAAAAATCAGTATACTGGACCTGTCACTTAACTGAACAGTCGCCATAGCCTCCTCTTAGGCTTTGTATAATGATCTTTCTCCAGTAAAATTAGCCTCTCTCTTGGGCTTTGTGCAATGATTCTCCCCAGCGGAGTCAAACAACGTTTAGCCTCTCTCTCGGGCTTTGTACGAGACACATAAGAGACTCCCTTGTTGGGTCAATCACCCTTTCGCCTCCATCTCGGGCTTTATACGAGATACAAAAAGGTTCTTATTGAGCCAAATAAATTATAGCCTCCATCTCGGGCTTCGTACGAGATACAAAAACTCTCTTGTTGAGTCAAATAGCCTCCATCTCGGGCTTCGTACGAGATACAAAAACTCTCTTGTTGAGTCAAGTAGCCTCCATCTCGGGCTTTATACGAGATACCAAAAGATTCCCTCGTTGAGTCAAAACCTTTTAGCCTCTCTCTCTCAGGCTTTGTACGAGACACATAATAGCCTCCTCTTAGGCTTTATATAAGAAAACCACTGGTTGATCCAATTAACCTTTCAGCATAAAAGTTGTGCCTCGTTCACAGTATACAAACATCAACAACTCTTTCCCCTCCATCTAATTGCTGTAAGCGGCAAGCCTCTGGATCATCTACATCCATGCCAATGTCCTTCTTTTAGCATGAGAAATCCCTAAGGAAAGATGGCATTGCTCTACACTGAGTTAAAGTCTTCTCCTTCAGGTTAAAACCCCCTATAAAGGAAATTATGGCATTGCTGGGATCCACGAATCCCGGTTAAAGTAATCCTCCTTTACAGTCAGTCACCCAACAGTTGTGACAAACAGACCCCTTTAGAGATGACAAATTCTCTCTAAGGTCAACCTTCAGCTTCACATCTTGGGCTTTAAACAAGATACAAATAGACTCTTTAGCTTCATATCTTGGGCTTTGATCAAGATACAAATCACCTTTAGCTTCACATCTTGGGCTTTGAACAAGATACAAACCACATTTCGCTTCACGTCTTGGGCTTTGAACAAGACACCAAAACAACCATTTCCTCCCATAGAATAGGAGGAACTACGAACACTCTGATTTCCCTGTTTCGGTAAACGGGAATACGTAGGCATAAGATTGAAAGAAAAATCTTAGCGAGCACACTAAACAAAAACCCAAAATCCCATACTTTCATATATATTTGTCCTAACATCTAAACCAATAGTCTAAAGCACCCCTCATCAACAAAATAAACCTATGACAAACCCCAAATCTTTGTTGCATCTGTAAACCAACAGTTTCGACTGTTTAATCTCAGTATGCAAGCAGGGTTAATTGGAGACATCTATTTCCCTTCCTTCATCAGCTTTAATAGGATAAAAAATGAATCGAACTGTAGTACTAGAGCGATCGTGCTTCGCAGCCACATCCAAAAATCACTCGCTACAGCCTCTATCTTGGGCTTTGTACAAGACACATATAAACCTCCCCAACGGAGTCAACAACCCCTTTTAGCCTCAAACTTGGGCTTTGTGCAAGACAGAAAGAACATTTTTCCCGGAAAAATCAAAATGTTAGCCTCCTCTTAGGCTTTATATAATGATATCCCCAAAGAGTCAGTCTCTTTTTTTTGCCTCAATCTTGGGCCTTGTACAAGACATAAACACTCTCTTGTCGAGTCAGTCTTATCTAGCCTCCTCTTAGGCTTCGTATAAAGAAATCCCTTCAAACTCGTGTTTGATCAAGGCATACAAAAAATCAACATCTCTTTAGAGTAAATCTAAATCTCTCTGTAGGAAGACATTTCTTTGTTTATCACACATCAAAACAGATAAATCAAAACAAACCCTAATCCCATATAATTGCTGTAAGTGGCACACTTGTCGATTCAAATATCCAAGCTATCGTCCATCTCTTATCCTGGCAAACTTCCTCTTTCATCTAATTGCTGTAAGTCGCAAGCCTCTGTATTATTTACATCCACACCACTGTCCCTCTTTTAGCATGAAAGATTCCTAAGGAAAAATGGCATTGTTCTACACTGAGTTAAAGTTTTCTCCTTCAGGAAAAATCCCCTATAAAGGAAATTATGGCATTGCTGGATTCTCATATCCTAGTTAAAGTAATCCTCCTTTATAAACAGTCACCCAACAACTGTGATAAACAGACGAGATATCCCCCCTTTAGAGATGACAAATTCTCTCTCGGTCAAACCTTTTAGCTTCAATCTTGGGCTTTGAATAAGACACAAAATAACCTTTTAGCTTCAATCTTGGGCTTTGAACAAGACACCAACACATCTTTTCCTCCCATAGAATAGGAGGAACTACGATTGCTCTGATTTTCCTGTTTCATTTAACGGGAATACGTAGGCATAAGATTGCGAAATCTTCGCGAGCATACTAATAAAAAACTCTAGGTATAGTAGCTTCATACATCAATCAAACTCAGGTCTAGCACCTTACCAAAAACATCAACAAAAACTCACTCTCTCTCATACTTTCCCAAGAAACTTTCCCAACTCATTAACGGATAAACACCATCAATTACAAAGCGAAACCTAAAGCTATTATCCTGTGGATAACCACATATAGGATGGATAATTGACAACTACCCATTATATAACCTAACCCCGAACCCCCCCCCCCCCCCCAATCTCTCAAAGCGTTTGTTCAGTTAAACATTCGCGTGTAAGGTTAGCTTTAGATACTTTCCCTTTCCCTTCCAGCCTCACGGGATAAATAAGAAATCAGAAAGTAGCACCCCCTCCTACCATTGCGGTGAGTAAAACCCAGCGATAAGGTGGTCGCGTCACCGACAAAAATCTCTCGCTATAGAAAAATAGTGACTCTGCTAGGGAGTCATTGATTGTTAGGATCATAGGACTAGAGGTCTAGGATGTTAGGAAAAATATATATACCGCTTTTCCTAAATGATATCCGTGTTTATTTTTCTGCTAATGGGAATGCGTGTGATGCTGCATCTGGAAAGATTGAGTATACACCTAAGATAGGTGATGGCACAAGACGGGTAATCTTACGGGGAGTGAATCCCATATAAGAGGTCCTGGTAGACCATCGAATCAGTGGAGATACCCTTTGCGGATTCAATGCCTATACGACTTCGGTTGTTGAAAGCAGATTGTTCGATTGGGTTATCTGAGAAGCTGAGGATTTTAGTAGACTCAGACCATGTTACTATTTTATAGTGCGGAAGCTATCGGAAATAGTTGTCACGCGATACTATCCTCATTTGAGATTACTCTAAGATACATTAGCTCGCTCGGATGATTCCAGCCTGCTGTTGTTATCCCAAGAGGGGTCAATGATTGTGAAGAGAGGTACAAAAAATCACCAGTAAAACCTTTGGGGATGGGTAGAGCCTTGACTTCATGACATCGAACCTTTGACCCCATGTTTTTTCTATGTTTTTGTGTGTTGCATTCATGCATTCATTTCATTTTAAAAACTCTTAAACAAATGAAATTTTCTCTTCTAGTCTCTCTTTTTCAAATTAAACTAAGACAATGATTGCAAATGTCAGAGAGAAAGATTGCGTTATGGATTTCGATAGAAGAAGGACTCACAAGTATACCTTCAAGGTTCCAAAATTATAGGATTTACGAGGATTGGCGAGGATGATCACCAACCCTGATGCTTTCAGAGCTAAGTATGGAGGATTGCTGTCTCTGTTAAGGGTTCATGTAATTGAAGGAATCCTGTCTACACTCATCCAGTTCTACGATCCGGTCTATCACTATTTCACATTCCCTAATTATCAGCTAGCACCAACACTAGAGGAGTACTCTCACCTGACTGATTTACCCAATACTGACCAATCTCCCTTTTTTGGACTGGAAGAAATTCCAAAGGATCAGACCATTGCAAGAGCAATTTATTTGGACGAGTCAGAGGTCAGGACTCATATGACCACTAAGGATGGAATCCAAGGTCTGCCAGCCCAGGTTTTGATAAAGAAAGCCCTGTACTTTGCTAGTATAGGGAATGTGCCTGCTTTCGAAAGCATCTTTGCTTTGCTCTCCTACGGGTTATTTTTGTTTCCCAACATCGATAACTTCATAGATATCAATGCCATTAAGATATTTCTGATTGGAAACCCCGTACCAACCTTGCTCGCAGATGCTTATCATTTTGTACACTTAAGGAATTTGTACAGCGGAGGAATGATCACATGTTGTGTATCCCTGCTATACAAATGGTTCACTTCCCATTTACCCAAGTCTGCTGCTTTTTGGAATCAAAAGAATACTTTACGTTGGTCGCAGAGAATCATGTCTCTTACCAACTCTGACATCGACTAGTACAATCGAATCTATGACAGAATCAGGATATTGACTGTTGTGGAAACTTCCCTAACGTACCCCTCATAGGAATTAAAGGAGGAATCAATTATCATTCGGTTTTAGTTCGTCGTCAATCCGGATACCCGATGAGGCATGTCCCGCGTAATGCTCATCTGGAAGGTCTTTTCTTCAAGGAAGGAGAAAATGACAGGGCACTAAAGAAAGAAATAGTGCATGCTTGGAAACATGTTCACTGGAAAGGAAGAGAGTCTCCAGGAAAACCAGACTGTATCTCTGTGGAACCTTATCTCCACTGGGTGCAAACTAGAGCTCTCAAACTGAGGATGCCATACCCTCGTCAAGAAGTTCTTCCATTAAGGGAATATGTCCTTTATTTTATGTCTGATACAGAAAAACTTTAGGTTACTCTCAACAAAGTTCAATAGGAGAAGAGGTCTTGGAAGAACAACTATCGCATTCTCAACGTGGAGTGTAACAAAATACAGCAACTGTTAAAAGAAAAAGATGCTCTGATTGAGATTTTAGAGAAACATGCTGTAGAAAATTAAGAAGACCAAAGGAATTTGCTCGCTCCTTTCACTTGGCAAAGGAATGACAACCCGACAACGGCTCAAGAGCCCCGGTCAAAGAAAAGGAAAATACCAGAACCAGCACCTAAGCTCTCCTCAGAGAGGACTCATGATCCATTAGTTTAGACATTTCCTTTTTCAGCACTTTGTAAATTACTGTATTTCCATTTCTGCAATCTTTGAATTTAATAAAACGGGGTTTACCCACTGTTTGATATTTGCAATCCAATTGTCAAAGTTTCTTTTGATTAAATAACAAAAATTTAATTAATTAATCATTCATCATTCTCGCATAACGCATTCTTCTTCCCTACGAATCTCACATTTGTGTCTCGATTCTAGAGTCAAACTATCTCATTCATTCAATACTCGAGCCAATCGACAAAAGAAAATGGATGATCTCGAGGAAGAGAACAAAGAGTTGAGAGAATAAATCGACACTCTGAAAGAAGATCTGAGGAAACTTCATAATGACATGCAATCTCTGGCAACAACCTAGATGCAATAACAAAGGACTGTGATCTCAGAGATCACATCTACGCCCATAGTGGAAAAGTATGATCCTCGGTATAACATGCCAAAAGATCGTCCCTGGGGCATGCCACTCAACTATATCCCAGAAGGATATATTTCGCCGATCATGGAAGATCCAGAAACTGCAGAAGAAGCTGCTGGGCCTGAAAGTTACAAACTTCGGGAAAGCGGAGATTTAAGGGGCATGACAGCAACTCCTGAAGGTTACAAACTTAGGGAAAGGGAAGCACCAAGAGTCACTGTCGTAATGACTGTACCACCACCCGTGGTACACACTGTCCCAGAAGGACAGATTCCACAGATACCTTCTGGTGGAAATGAAAGTATGAACGATAAAATGAAGGAATTCCAGGAACAATTCCTGGAGATGTAGAAAAAATGGCAAGCTATTCGCGGTCAGGATCTATTTGGAAAGGACGCCGCAGACCTTTGTTTGGTCCCCAATGTGAAAGTTCTGCACAAATTCAAGGTGCCCGAATTTGAAAAGTACAAGGGTAACTCTTACCCTCAGAGTCATTTGGTGATGTACACTCGGAGGATGTCAACTCAGACAGAGAACCAACAGCTACTGATCCATTACTTCCAAGATAGTTTAACAGGTGCCGCACTCAAATGGTACATGGGTTTAAACCGTACTAAGATCGTCACTTTCAGAGATCTTGGTGCTGCCTTTGTTCAACAATATAAGTATAATCTGGACATGGCACCAGATAGAGATCAACTCAGAGCCATGTCGCAGAAGGATAAGGAAACCTTTAAGGAATATGCTCAGAGAAGGACAATAAAAAATAAACTGCATCTAAACATAGAGATTCATAGATTAATTTAAAGTGAAAAAAGAACATAGATTGCATTAGATAACGATTGTATTACGGACAGATTTCATCAAGACATACAGATCTAGACTAGACGAAACAGATTCCTAAAGGTTAGACTGAAAGGAGCTTAGGGATGATGAAGAAGATGAGAAAAGACTTTCAGAGGGAAGTGATGTTTCTTCTGTTTGAGTCATTACAAGCTTCTTGTGTTTTATTTCTTCTGAGATCCATTCATGGAACTCGTTCCAGACATTTCTTACTTCTATAGGGTTTACACAAGAACTAGAAGCATTGACAAGGGTTTAAATTCTAGAGATTGCATTGTCTTTGAACGATGCAAGAACGCTATTCGTGGTTCTTAATCTCTTGGATAAATATTCTTTCTTAATAACCGTTTTTCTTCCTACCTTCCAATCTGAGAGTTCTTGAAGAACATTAGTGATATTTTTCATGTTAATCCAAACACTGATATCTTCGTCCTTGATTTTTCTCAGATAGTTTCTGAATTCTGCCTCATTGTAGGTAGCGAATTTTTGAAAACCTATAACAGGAACTCTGGGGGTTAGAGTCAGTTCTCTAAAACTTGAATTATCTAAACTGACTTCTTCCTTCAGAAGGTTCTTAAACCTAAGAATCTTCCCAGCGCTTTTAAGCAGCTTCCAAGATTCTCCTTCACTAATTATAATGTCATCAACTAATCCTGATTCAACTAAAATGTCAGAGATGAGTCTTCCGTACGGTTTGAATCAGAACTAGTTCGGGAGTTTCTTATGGCTTCCTTGAGGAGTTTGAAGAGAACGGAAGGGAGATGAATCTTAATTCCTTTAAGGAGAAGGAACAAGACACACTTCTGAGTGTCGTTGAGCTGATTTGCAGGAAGATGATGAAAAATGCTTCCCTGCAAGATTCTGAACCAAACTTGTAGTGGTTCTTTCAGGTTTGATAATTCTTGGTTCTCAACTGTTATTCCTTTCTTTGAAAATAGAGGCTATGACCCTGGCTTCTCTTTCCTCATTAAGTAGATCCTTGGTAATTCTGAATCCATTATTCTCATGCTCCAAGAGATCTGCAAAAGTCTTTTCAGATATGTAGATTCTTCTTCCAAAGACCGAAGAACTAATGAGAGTCGAGCATGCATTAGCATGACTCCAGAAATCTTTAACCAAATATCCATAGGTTGGTCCTTTCAACCTCTTGAAGTAGTTACTCCATCCTTGTGTTTCCATTGAAGGAGTAATATTACATCCATTCGTTTTTATATTGTTGAAGTTTATAATCGTTTCTGACAAAACAATTAGATGATCAACCGGATTTTGTATGGTTGAGGGATTTGAAGCATTTTGTGAGATGAAAGCCATTTTAGGGATGATGAGAAGATAGAAGGTAATTAGGCTGAAGATTTGGATGAGTAAGAGATGTGTTGCTGTCTTATGCTTTTATAGATAGGGAAGTGAGGTAAATTCTGTGGGGAAAAGAAACCGCAACGATTGATTTTCCTAGAAGCGCTAAGTAACGTGGGAGAGTAGGTTAATGATTAATTCCTTTAATCAAGAATCATAACCCTAAAAAGTAGTGACAGAGCCGTTACTTAATTATGACCAGCGAGAGATTTTATAATTTCTAGTTAATCCTACGTCCTTTTATCATAATGCCTAATTATTTGGTAAATAATTAATGAATTTTAATTAAGGGCATCGTGAATTTAAATCAATCATTTAAAACGGATAAGCATTTCTCAATTAGGATGCTTCAGTAATTGAGCAAGAGACTACATAACAAGTTTAGATCATAATGACATACAAAGAGGAATCCTAGAAAACTTGTAATCCTAAGAAAAACTTAACTCCTATCTTAGACAAAGAAGGTAAAAGGTTGACAGAACTCAGGAAGAATCTTCTCAGTTATTCCATTTCTTCTACAATGGCTAACCACTCCTTGAAGATCAAGAATATGGGAGATGACCCTGCAATAGGGAACTTGGTAGATTGTGTCTTCCCTTGACAGGTTAATTTCTTCCTTTAGATGGTTGTACATGGATTGAGGTAGGTTTATTTTGATCCTAGATACTAAAAAGAAAATAAACAATCTCTCTTTGTCAGATAACCATCCTCCTCCTCTTTCTCTCGGTCAAAAATTTGTTACCATTAGATTGTACCAATCTTTAGCAACTGGAGTGAGAGTACAAGGTTGAGTGGGATGCCCCTATGTTTTGAAAATGACGTGCAGATGCCTGTCGAAGCTATGGTTGTTGATATTTCTTTCCAAAGTCACACCATTTTCAACACACCTAATGGCTTTAGCTATGATGGTGGGGTTGATCAAGACTGGACATCCAGCAACTACAGACAAAATAGAATTTTTGCCATAGTCATATTCAAGTACACGTGCATTTGCCTAGAATTCAGTTACGAGAGAAGGAAAGACAGGTCCAACAAGCATGTTGAAGTAGTTTTCCCAATTCTAAAATACAATACCAGAGAGAATACTAGTTTTGTTGAGTTGTGGTAAAAGGTTTAGATTTAACGTGAATTCCTTTAGGAGTTCTAGATCGGAAATTTCTCCTCTGATGTTGTGTGAAGACATTTTGAGCAGGAAAAGAATAAGAGAGTTATAACCTACTAGATAGTGATTCTCCCTAGAAAGGGAGTAAGGTTGTGAGGAGAACTTATGAGTGATGGTTATTCATCAAGCTTGGAACACGCGAAGTCATCATTTCCTAGACAAGCTATGAATAGCTGTGACGATCAGTTGATAGGACATATGATAGACTTAAGTTATCGTATGCCTATGGTTAAAGGTAAGGTAACTGACACACGCGTAATTATGATTGTCTTGGAAATCATGAATACTTGATAATCTCACTATAATTTAAATGTTAAAAAAACATTAATAAGTGAGACCATACCTTAGGGATCCAGAGACCTTTTTGCAGAGATTCTTTACAGATTTATCTGAGCGCTTTCCATTCTGAGATATTATTGTTATTTTTCAGATTCTGCTTGTTTCTGAGTGAGCTGCATAGATTTCTTGGGTTCTTCAAGATATGCTCGTGTTATGACTTCTGAGGAAAATGAATGTTTTCTTGGAATGAGATCCTGGTTGATTTACAGTTTTCTCTCTTTTCTTATTCAACCTTGTCCATCAACTCTCTAGGTTATAATAACCGAGATTAGGACTTAACATGATCAGAGTGACCACTTCATTAGAACTTAGCCAATTACATGCAATCCTTTCGGTAAGGCATTGTAATGAATGTTCTGAAAGAAAATTGACACTCATATGCTTGGGAGCAGTACTTTGGTAACCAATAAATTCTATTTGATGACCCTATTCCTACGCATCAGATTGCATATGTTTTTGATTGCTTCTCACTTCTCACTTCCTTGATCCATAGAACATGTTTGGTTCCGATACAGTTCTTTAAGTTATGGATCTGAATCTTAAACGACAAACTTTGAGAATTGGTTGAGTTCTCCTTTCATAGCCTGAATTCAGTCTGTGTTTGTGAGAATTTCTTTTTTTTTTTTCGAAAGATGGTTGATTTCACAAGATAAGTGAGAACCTTTGAGAGGTTATACAAAGAAGATTTTAACCTATCAGCATCTGACTTTGTTCCTCAAGGTTGTTTCAGAACTTGTTCAGAACCAAAACGTCATCACGCAACACATGTGTACATCACTAGACATGGTTTGGATGAAACTTCGTGTTCTCATGATGCTGATCAACTTATTTGGGGTTGGTCACACATATCTATGAGTTAACTGATTTCTTTAAAAGAACATCATTAACGTCATCTTTTAAGACATCAGTTAGAGAACCTAGATGTCTGGAATGATAGCATCTAATTTCATAGCTCAAGTTGTTCTGAGAACACTTGATCTGACGAAAACCAGATTATCAACATTTAATTTCACAATGTCAATCTCAAGTTGTTAGAGTTTGATTTCTGAATCAATTAAGACTTAAGATTTCATTCAGAATCTTTTCTAGTAATTTGAATTTTTCAGATTCTGGCTTTGGCAGATTTCATTCTGAAATTCAAAGTCTTAGAGCAACAATCTTTCTTCTTTACATGAAGAGATTCAGAATGAGTTTTAAACGAGAAAGTCAAGGGTGGACCTAATCCATTTCTTGAAAACATCTCAAAAACTCATAAAGAATTAATCTTCAGCAAACAAAATTTCTTGCTTTCTAATGATTCATCTTTTAAGCATATACGTGGTTTCATCCACACGTATTTTCCAGAATGAGCATTCAATAGATACAATTTCTTATCTGATGAATTTATCTTATCAACTGATTCTTCACTTTTAATGAGACTTCATCTAGAATCAGTGGATTGCTCAGAAAGTAATCAGATTGATTACAATTTTGTACAGAGTTGTCGCTCCCGGGATTTCCATCCAAGTACTAACGTGAAAGTGGCGCTGAAACAGAGTCGCCAGCAATGTGTATTTATCCCAAGAGAGGGAAAGGAAACACTGCGTAAACCTGAGGGGAAGGAAAAGAGCATGGTCTCGCGACCAAGAGAAACGGGTAAGGGATTCGGTTACGCGAAGGGAAGGTATTAGCACCCCCACGCGTCCATCGTACTCGATGGGATCCATGCTTGTTGTTATCGATCAAAGGGTGTCGTCATCTGGAGCTCCGCTGCTACTGGAAAGGAAAAGGAACAGGTACGGGAAAGAACGAAGAAACGGGGAAGAAAAGGAAAAGAAGAGACTCGGTAGGACGTCCTCGGAGTCCTAGGCTTACGTATTCCCTCGGGAGCGGGAAAGTCAGAATCAACGTAGTTCAGACTACGGTTTGGGGGAAAAGAGAAGGATGGAGCTCGGAGAGATCTCGCACGATCTCCTGCCTACGTATCTCGCTCGCACGCGAGAATCAGAGCGATGTAGTTCCCCTCACTAGGGATGACTTTGCTTTGTTTGTGTTTTTTAACGGAAGACGCCAAGGTTCGCGTTCCAGCAGTTAAGTGTCGCAACTCGTTGTACGGAGTCTTAGGCATTTACCTGTTTGCGGTAGAACGGAAGTGACGCATCCTTTACGAATGGAGTGAGGAAGATGAGGAGAGAATTGTTTATTTGTTGATTTTTAGAAGAAGTGTTTTAATTTATTGTATTTGTAACTCATATTGCACTTATTACATGTTTAGTCTTTAATTTGAGATGTGAAAGAGACTCAAGGGATTGGAAAACACTAAGGGGAATTCTATCCTAATGTTGTCATGCAAAGGTGGCCCTATAGTTGAGTTAAAGGGGAAATACTACCTAACACTATCATACAATGAATAGTCCTATGTTATAGTTTCTAACCTATCTAACTTGAATAAGTTAGAATAGGTGTCCTAAGGAAGAAGAAAGCTAAGCTAACAACAAACAATGCAATGATATGAGATATCAAAGCAGATGAAGAAAGAAAAGAAGAGGGATGTGATGAAGATCACATGAGCGTCAACATCAGCCGATGCGAGCTAATGACAATGTGTGGGGATTCGATTGCGGAACCCTATTCCACCGACTCGATAACAAGAGTGATAAGGTTCAAAGCTCCAATCATGTAATGAGAGCTAAGAATGACACACTGGAATAACGAGGGTCGATTGCGAACCCTATTCCGTCAATTGCCTTCTTTGCGGTCTTACAAGGGGATATGG
This sequence comes from Lathyrus tuberosus, assembly GCA_022829125.1. Taxonomy (NCBI): domain Eukaryota; kingdom Viridiplantae; phylum Streptophyta; class Magnoliopsida; order Fabales; family Fabaceae; genus Lathyrus; species Lathyrus tuberosus. The sequence continues at coordinate 591,649 of JALAZF010000562.1, forward strand.
GAATGGGATGCCTCTTTAGAGGTCTTTAGGCACAATATTAAACAAGCACAATCATGGCCTCACTTGAGGGCTTTCCATACAATCCTACTTATCATGGCATCGACTATTCCTACTTCTCATGGCATTTGAAAGCATTAAAGAGAAGTGAAGACATAAAAGGTAAACAAAATACTACCGCACGAATATAGATCCGAATTACCAGCAACTAACAGTAAAGAAACCCAGATATCCGCTCGAACAAGCTAGCATCCACAAAGAAGTCAAGTTAGCAATTGCACGTCACATATAAGCTCAAGTCGTCGGTGTGAAAACAAATCACACGTAATGTGTAAGTCGGATGCAACTACACAAATGCCCTGCACAAAATATAATCTAGGTCGATGTTGAGAAATCGATGTTTTCGCGGTTGGAAATCGACGTAAATGTGGTAGAATGCTTGTTGCCATGATTGGATTGAGTTCTGATTGATATATGTTGTTTTCAAAATGTTTTGGGTTGAAAAATATGGATTTTGGGTTTTCAACAGCGCTGAAAATTCTGAGTTTTCCTTGGTTTGCCTAGCGAACCTGGGGTGAAGCAGTAGCAAGTGATGTTTTCGTGGGTTCGCCTAGCGAACCATTTAGCGAAGGTCAACGAAGGTTCGCTGAGTTGTTCGCCTAGCGAACTTTGGGTGTTTTTGATGTTGGAGGTTGCTGCCTTGGTTCGCCAAGGGGTTCGCCTAGCGAACTTTGTATCTGTTTTTAGCTAGTAGTTGGTTCGCTGGAACATTCGCCTAGCGAAGGTGCTAGCGAATGCTCGCGAGAGGGTTCGCCCAGCGAACAGTGCTGTTTGTGTAATTTTGTTTTCTGCATAACTTTTGATCTGTGGTTTGGTTTGAGGCGTGGTTTGATGCGTTAGAAAGCTTATAAAATGTAATTTATTATGATGATGATTTTGAGAATCATTAGCCGATTTAATTATGTCGAAAAGTCAGGAATAGTGCTATTTAGCAACTTTTACCGTTTTGAATGTGTGTTTTGGATGTGAATCATACAATAGTGCATTGATGTGAATGTATATAGATTGTATGTGATTATATGAGATGAATGCATGAATATATTGTGAATATGTATGTATTTCAAGAATGTCTTGAGTCATTGGCATGTGAAGCATAATGATATGCATTCGTGTGACGTCCTGAGTGACGGATTGATTCCAGAGGGAATCCGCTATAACCTCGTGTGCCTTAAAAATAAGAGGTGTGAGCGATCGGATGGATCGTGTGCCTTAAACATAAGAGGTGTGAGTGATGGTTATAGATGATCGTGTGCCTTATACCAAGAGGTGTGAGCGATCGAGTCGTGTGCCTTATACAAAGAGGTGTGAGCGATCCATAAACGTCGTGTGCCTTAAAAATAAGAGGTGTGAGCGATCAGATCGGATCGTGTGCCTTAAAAATAAGAGGTGTGAGCGACGGGGAACATCGTATGCCCGACGGGGAGTTACAGTGATGTAACGAGCGATGGTTCCAGCAGAGTTCCTGAGTGAACTAGTGTTGAGAAATGATTGAGTCGGTACCGCATTGCATTTGCATAGAGTCGTGAGTCGGTCTCTATGATTTGCATTTATCATATTTATATGGTGCATTGATGAATAAACATGATTATGTATGTTTATGTGGAATGATAAGAATTGTGAAGGTATGCATGATGAAATGCTTGGATTTGTATATGTATACATTGTAATGTATATGGGTGAATTATGATGAATTGTGGTGAGAATGTGGAATATGTGTATTTTTATGCTAAGATATATAATTATATGCATTGCTATTATGATAATATTTCTCACCCTTCTGCTGTTTTATGATGCTCTATGAGGCATTGCAGAGTAGGTATGCTGGTGGTCTTTTTGTGAAGCGTGTCTTCATTCTTTTGGTCGGTCGGCTCTGATATGTAGCACCGGGTAGCTAGGAGGCTATGATTCTTTTGTGATGCATTTGTATATGTATCTTGTTGTTGAATGTTTAAGTAAACATGAATTATGTTGGTGGATAATACTTGATGATGTATATATGTATATGTTTATATGCTAGTTGTTATTCAATGTTTAGATTTTCCGCTTTTATTCTAAATATTGAGATGTGGGTGTAAGGACTAAGTTCCTCTGCTGCAAAGTTACCCCACTGTTGCATATCAACTGTTGAGCAGGTGTTGAATGTTTTAATTTCATGTATAATGTGACATACCTCTTTTATACTATGTTTATAATTATACTCTGACGAAATTTCTAATGTGTGCCTAAATGATTATGTGATTATTTGGGGGTATAGAAAGGGGGTGTTACACAATGCCTGTACATCATCAGCAGGGTTTCGTTCAAAAGCATACAATCGGAAGTTTTACGTCTTCAATTTCATCATCCTCCCTCGGATCCTGCTTAAACAAGCATATAATATCGATAAAAAGTATGAGTGAACACGACAGGATTTAATCAAAACATGCATATTCATTTCATTATCATTATCAATCGCAAACAACAAGTTTTACAAATGAGTTTGTACATTTTAACAGAAAAGAAACTACAAATGCAAAGAAATGACATGATCTAAATGATTGCCAACTTCGGGGAACTGGGCTTTCCAAGCTTGATTTGTAAATGCTAGCCATCTTCATAATTGCTCATCAAAGCCAGCCTGATACTCATCTGCACAACTGCTCTCGGTGACTTCTTCCATAACCTGGATGGATGAACCCACCTGACTGGATGAAGGAGGATTGTTGATTCGAATACCCTGAGGCGTGAACGAGAACATATTGGAGTCAAGGAGTGTCTGAATTTTGCTCCTGAGCACCTTACAGTCTTCAGTTGAATGCCCCTGTGCCCCAGCATGGTAGTCACAACGGGCGTTAACATCAAAACCGGGCGGATACGAAAAAGGCACCGGCTTCAAATCCTTTGGCACTATTAATCCAACTTCGATCAAATCTGGAAGTATTTGACTGTACGACATTGGCAACTGAGCGAAATGCCTCTCTGGTTTCCTTGGTCTTTGTCGGACGTGTTGACGCGGCTGACGGTGATATGACCGTTGACTATGAGGAGGTCTCTGATTTGCAGAAGAATATTGTCCCTGATATGAAGACCCATAAGATCGCTGACTCTGAACAGTTGATATGTCTGAACACCGAGAACGAGGTGGTGAAGATTCCTGAATGGAACTATTTTCTTCCTCGAATCCTTCCTGAGAACTGATAACTGATGCATTTTCATTAGCTTGGAAGTTCGAGACGCTTTGGAGCTTTCCATACTTGATCAGGCTCTCGATGCATTCTCCCACCATTACCAGGTCAAAAAATTTGGCTGCCCCATTGACAATCATCTTTTCCAGGTACAGACCTTGCAAGGTATCCATGAACTAATCAACCAATTCTCTATTTGAAAGTGGCGGTTGAACGCGAGCAGCTAACTCTCTCCATCTCTGAGCATACCCTCGAAATGATTCATTATCTTCTTGAGACAAGTTTGCAAATGCATTCGGCTGAGAGCCATGTCAAGATTATAATTGTACTGCTTTACAAAGGCGTTAGCTAGGTCTGTCCATAATCGGATGCTACCACTTTCTAACTGCATATACCAACTCAGTGATGCCCCACTCAGACTGTCTTGGAAACAGTGGATCATGAGCTTGTCATTGTGGGTGTGTGAAGTCATTTTTCGGAAAAACATCACCAAATGTAGCTTCAGACAGTTATCCCCTTTGTACTTTTCAAATTTCGGCATCTTAAACTTTGGAGGCATCACCAGGCCCGGTACCAAACACATGCTCGAAGCATTTAAATCAAGAGTATCACGCCTCTCCAAGGCTTTAAGCTTCTCCTCCAACACACGATATCTTTCGTCATCAACAAATTGGGGATCCTTAGGCTTCATCTTTGGAACTACCCCCTGGACATCTGGCACAGAGAAGGCAAAGCTCTGATAGTCTGTGGCATCAAGAGAAGAAGAATGTTCGTCTCAGACAATGGTACGCTCGTGTATAGCATGATTCTCAACAGGAATTCGTACAAGTTGAGCTTGAACAACATTGTTCACCAGAGGTGGAATGACATTCCCAATAACTGAAGTCCTCTGAACATTAGCCTCTCCCATAGTCATGGCTCTCATTGCTTTTACCAGTTGGTCCAACTGACTCTTCATCAATTCAACATCGGCCCGAGTCACAATCTGATTCTGGTCCCCAGAGTTCATCATTCTTCCAGAAGCTGATTCAAGTCCAATACAAAAGTCAGGAAATCAACTGCAGGTCAGACAAAGGATGGATGAGCTCACTGGTCTGGCCTGGAGAAAGATATGCAAAATGATGCAAGATGCAAATGCAATGCAAAGAATGCAATAATACATGGGATCAAAGCTTCCATATATTTTGAATAAGTGTTGTGCTGCTGGCTGAATAAGCTCATAGGTCTGCTCTAAAGAGAATACCAGGATACCAGAATATCCAAATAATCAGAATACCAGGATGTCGGGATATTGGCATAATCAGAATACCGGGATGGTCAGAATGTCAGAATACCATAATACCAGGCTGATGAGTCCACACTGATAGGAAAACCAGAATACCAGGTACGTTGAAGGTCAAAGTTACCTGCAAACCTGTAAACAACCCGACCCTCTCACATGTGGGTACTAGAAAGGCGAGGATCCTCAATATCACAGACTCTCAGATCGAGAAATGATGATACGTTCACCATTTCTGGTTTGGCATCATCATCAATCGAGGAGGCCTTAACTGATTCCCCTCAAAAAGGTCATCCTATATGAGTTCCCAGCATTGGGTCCTCAAATCAAGAATGCGTAATGGGTTTGCCATTTCTGGTCTGCAATTATCACATCTCGGGAGGAGTGCCGCAACTGAGTCCTCGGGAAAGGTCACCAGAGTCGACAGCTCTCTGGGTTAACACTCCAAAATGCACAAGACACACAAATCAGAACATCTCCCAAGAAACCTCATCTGGTTGTGGATTTCATGTAAACCAAACGTACCAAGACGCTACGTAGGCCACACTACTTTCCACTCTAGTCCTATGTGTACACTCAAGCCTGTGTAATGGGCTTATCTCTCAGATCACCCCAACCTGCCAAACAGAAAACCAGTACAACACAGCACAGTCCAGCATAATATGACAGTAATGAAAAATGCAGTAAATACAGTAATGTACAGTAAAGCAGTAATACAGTAAATAGCAATACAGTAAAATAGTAAAACAGCAAAATAAACCACCACAGATAAACACCCAATGAAAAAAACAGACAAGCGCTAGGATTGACTCGCTTAGGGAAATAGATTCCCCAGCAGAGTCGCCAGCTGTCGCTCCCGGGATTTTCATCCAAGTACAAACGCAAAAGTGGCGCTGAAACAGAGTCGCCAGCAATGTGTATTTATCCCAAGAGAGAAAAAGGAAAAACTGCGTAAACCTGAGGGGAAAGAAAAGAGCATGGTCTCGCGACCAAGAGAAACGGGTAAGGGAGTCGGTTACGCGAAGGGAAGGTATTAGCACCCCCCCACGCATCCATCGTACTCGATGGGATCCACGCTTGTTGTTATCGATCAAAGGGTGTTGTCATATGGAGCTCCGCTGCTACTGGAAAGGAAAAGGAACAGGTACGGGAAAGAACGAAGAAACGGGGAAGAAAAGGAAAAGAAGAGACTTGGTAGGACGTCCTCGGAGTCCTAGGCCTACGTATTCCTTCGGGAGCGGGAAAGTCAGAGTCAACGTAGTTCGGACTACGGTTTGGGGGAAAAGAGAAGGATGGTACTCGGAGAGATCTCGCACGATCTCCTGCCTACGTATCTCGCTCGCACGCGAGAATCAGAGCGACGTAGTTCCCCTCATTAGGGATGACTTTGCTTTGTTTGTGTTTTTAACGGAAGATGCCAAGGTTCGTGTTCCAGCAGTGAAGTTTCGCAGCTCGTTGTAAGGAGTCTTAGGCATTTACCTGTTTACGGTAGAACGGAAGTGATGTATCCTTTACGAATGGAGTGAGGAAGATGAGGAGTGAATTATTTGTTTGTTGATATTTAGAAGAAGTGTTTTGATTTATTGTATTTGTAACTCATATTGCACTTATTACATGTTTTGATTTTTATTTGAGATGAGAAAGAGACTCAAGGGATTGGAAAACACTAAGGGGAATTTTATCCTAATGTTGTCATGCAAAGGTGGCCCTATAGTTGAGTTAAAGAGGAAAGACTACCTAACACTATCATACAATGAATAGTCCTATGTTATAGTTTCAAACCTATCTAACTTGAATAAGTTAGAATAGGTGTCCTAAGGAAGAAGAAAGCTAAGCTAACAACAAACAATGTAATGATATGAGATATCAAAGCAGATGAAAAAAGAAAAGAAGAGGGATGTGATGAAGATCACATGAGCGTCAACATCAGCCGAAGCGAGCTAATGATAATGTGTGGGGATTCGATTGTGGAACCCTATTCCACCGACTCGATAACAAGAGTGATAAGATTCAAAGCTCCAATCATGTAATGAGAGCTAAGAATGACACACTGGAATAACGAGGGTCGATTGCGAACCCTATTCCGTCAATTGCCTTCTTTGCGGTCTTACAAGGGGATATGGGAATGGGATGCCTCTTTAGAGGTCTTTAGGCACAATATTAAACAAGCACAATCATGGCCTCACTTGAGGGCTTTCCATACAATCCTACTTATCATGGCATCGACTATTCCTACTTCTCATGGCATTTGAAAGCATTAAAGAGAAGTGAAGACATAAAAGGGAAACAAAATACTACCGCACGGATATAGATCCGAATTACCAGCAACTAACAGTAAAGAAACCCAGAGATCCGCTCGAACAAGCTAGCATCCACAAAGAAGTCAAGTTAGCAATTGCACGTCCAATATAAGCTCAAGTCGTCGGTGTGAAAATAAATCACACGTAATGTGTAAGTCGGATGCAACTACACAAATGCCCTGCACAAAATATAATCCAGGCAAACAAACAAGACAAAGCATAACAAGTGCGTCGCAAGCAAAGCGGCGTCCCACAAATAAAAATGGAACACCAAGCGCATACTCGTCGTCGGGATCTCCACGAAAACCTTGCAAAAATACTCAACAAACACATTAGAAACCACAAAGGGGTGCAACCGGAAGTTGCCCCTATGCATCATAACTCCAAATCATGCATAATGATGAGCACACAAGTCGCAAACATGCACCGGAACACAAAGTTTCAAGACGGGGCAGCAACTACGCAATAACATAAAACGGGCACCAAGTCAATCCGGAAATGAACAAACGCAAGTACAATGATCATGCATGAACAAGTAAATATAAGCACATATCAAATGCAAGTCGACAAGCAAAATCCGCACAAAATCGGAGCTTAAAAGCCTCAAAACGGAAAAAACGCGTCAAAAATCACCGACTCGAAATTGAACGAAAATCGCATGGTTGACCGCAAACGTGCCAACGGACTCAAAAACAAACTCAGTTTGAATTAATTCCGCTCAGAAGTGGGACTTTTAGGCTGATTTCGTCGGCTGGCAATAGCGAAACAGTAGAAAAAAGTTGTCCGAAATCGGCTAAAAAGTCCACCAACAGCTCCGGAATCATCAACAAAGTCAAGTTACATTATTCACATTCGCAAAAACAAGCCACGGTTAGGAAGTTATGACCAAAATACATAATCTCGACATGTGGCACATGAACACAACAGTTCAACAATTAAGCACAACGCGAGGTTCTCGACACGCGGCATGATTCACAACAACAATTAATCACCAACCTATCCTATTCGGGATTTGCACATTGTAACAAGCATGAATTCAAGAGTCGAGCAATTCAATGGATGTCAAATCACAACAATTAACTCTCCTAGGATTTTTGTCAAACACTTAGCATGCACCAATTATCATGACACAATTCCAACAAGAATTCACAATTTAATGCACCATAACAATCATTAGAATCACTTTATCACAACAAATGTTATATCAACTTTAATATTCAACAAGATCAATTAAACAATATTCAAGTATGTTCAACAATTCTTCACAAAATCAACTCAATGCAAAGTTCAAGAATCGATTAATCAATTATTCAAGAATTAAAGGATTAAAGTTCAAGAAACTAACCGAATGAAGAATAGACGAAGAAATTGCAAAGACGGAGGGAGGGAGAATGAAGCGCGCGATTGCGAAGAGGAGAGGGAGAGGAGGTCGCGTGGCTGGCCGGTGGGAGGTCGGAGTTCGGTCGGAAGTTGATCGGAGAAAGAGAATTGATCAAGTTGTTGTTGAGTTCTTGAACTTGTTCGTGATGTTCTTGAATTTCTTGATGAATAAGTTGAAAACCCTCACTTTGATCTTGGAGAGAATTGGAGTTTGATTTTAGAGTGTTTGTAATGAATTGTGAATTTGAAGGGAAAAACCCTTGGACTTGAATATATAGTGCAAGGGGAATTCGGTTGCGCCAGAAAATAACCTGCTCAATTAAAAAATAACTCTTGGCTCGGTGCGAATCTCTGACTCTACGTCTCATGTGAAAACGTCCGTGATGGACTCACGGTCGTAACACTTCGAGAATGGACGCAATCGGATAAAAATTGAGTGAGTTGCGAGTTTTTGAATGGCGAGACGGTACTGAGTAAATAATCCTTTTTCAGCTTTTCGACTGTCTGCTACTCAAAAACGTGACAAGGTCATGCGCTCAGGAGCAAAATCTCGACTTGACTTTGTCAGAAAAGTTGTAAATCTATGAGTCAGTGACCTCGTGTCCGAAAATGACCTCAATCGGACAAACGACGAGTGAGATATGAATTTTCTCGTAAAACAACTTTCAGCCATTTTCTTCGGTTCGACGCGTCAGTTTTTGCAAAATAAACTAAAATGACCATCTTCGGAGTACCGTTCGAACTCGAGCTTGTCTTCAATCTTGAATAGCGCAAAATTTGTGAATCGTAGCTTCGAGAGCGGGCGCAATCCGATAAAAATTGACTGAGTTATGAATTTTCCAATATCTGACAGACAGTGAACTGTGCCAAAGAATTCTTCCAGTAATTTGCACTTTCGGGGTTCTTCCGTTTGTACCTGACTCATACTGAACTTATGTCACGAAGATGGCATCGAAACGGAATTTTAGGCACCGGAAAGCATCAATCCGATAAATGAGCTGAGAGTTATGAATTTTTTAGTGACCGAAACATGACGATTCAACACTATTTTCCACTGTTTTTGCACTGTGTCGACTCTGAAAACTCGCGTAGTTGGAGATCTTCCTCAAAGAATCAGCCCTCGGTCCGAACATGAAAGTTGCAGAAAATTCCAATATGGAACTTTTTGGCATAGGAATAGCTCAGAACTGATGATCCAATCAGAAGTTAAGCCCTTTTGAATACCACTAACGCAATTATCCAGCGAAACCGAAATTCCAGAAACAAATAATTCCCACCACTTTCCTTGATGAATTGACTTCCGAGCCGAACATAAAAGTTGTAGAGAATACCAAGACGGTTCTAAATGTTGAATATCTAGCCAAAACGAGTTCCAGAGCAAGAGTTATGAATTTTGCAAGTTTGCACAACAAACTGATTTTCTGCTCAAACTGTTCTGAATCGGCTGAAAACTTCAACTTCCTCTGAGATTCTTCACATGAAAAATTATGTTTGATAAGAGCTTTGCTGACCCGGTGATTACGTAACCCAGAGAAATACTTTGCGCATGTGTCGAGTGACGAAATAAACGTCTGTTGCAACCTGACGATGCTTGAACAGAGAACCTTGATCGCATAACCACAGAGCCAAATGATATGCATCTATGTGCCCGATGACCTAGCTAAAATGCAAATGAAGCATAAGCCACTGTTATAAGGTAATAAATAAGGGGGAAAATTTTGAGGTACTACAACAGTCAACTGCTGAACTGTTACAGAAATTGTAAGTGGATTTCAATCTTACCCAGAGTACTTCTACGCACCACATCTGGATCTTTTTCTGACACTGTTAGGTGTTTGATGTAAATCAATAACAGAACCGGAGCTCTGATACCAATTGAAGGTGCGAGAAAGACACAAGAAAGGGGGGTTTAAATTATGTATTTACTCTTTTCTTAACTTTTCATATTTTCATAAGGAGACGCTCAAGAACCTTCAATGTTCGTTGAGAGATTCTAATCTCTTAATTATGAAGCATGAGAACCATATAGGTTCTGATCATAAAATACGATACCCAGAACTTGCAGTGCGGAAGCTAATTAAAGATATGCAACAAGGTTCTGACTTTGCTTAATATGAGGTTCTGATATTCAATGCAAAAACATAAATAGAGATACTAAGCAAGAGAGTAAAGGACACACGATATATCCTGGTTCACCACGCGGGCTAATCCAGTCCACCCTCCTCAGGTGATTTTTCCTTGAACACAAGGACTTAATCCACTATAACCAAATCATGATTAAACTTGCACGGGCAACGCCGGTGACTAACCATTTGCACAGCCGCACTGTGACTAACAACTTGCACAGCCGCACTGTGACTAACAACCCAATGAACTGTTCAGGGATCCAACAGGATATAACGTTCATTGACCGAGCAGACCCACTGCTAGGATTTCACAGCTAGACTTTCAGGGATTCATCACAATGAATATAACGCTACTGACCATATTTCAGGATTTTCCATAATGACCCTCAGCCATTGTCATCTCAAGTATCTGATCACCATGTGATCTACTCAAGGGCCTCAACTCACAGCTGAACCGTTCAGGGATCCATTCAGGATATAACGTTCACTGGAGGAATCTCAACTCCTTTAGTAGAATTGGCAAACTGGAGATTACAGATTATGCTTCTTAATAAGAAAGTTTCTCCTACGTTTAAGTACAAAGAACACACACATGTGTTCAAGAAAGATTTGAGCAACGACTCCTTGCTTTCCTAAGAAACTACAAGAATGTATTTGAATATTGCATTTGTTGACATCTTGTAGATATTCTTCCTCTTCGTCTTCTTTGTTGAGCAAGCTTTGAGCAGCAACTCCTTGCTTCTGATCTTCAATGTAGTCCTGACGAGAAGGTAGGTTGATGACTTGACAGATCTTCAATGTTGTCTTCTTCATCAACAGCTTCTATTCTTAATTGTTGTTGTTGTGTTAATTTGTCTTCTTGAGTTTCAACAACAATTGCCATTAGTTAAATAATGATAACTTTTAAATATTCTGAGTGTTACAACGAGAACTCATCGTTGTGGCTATCTTCACAATGACTTCGTCAATTTTGTAGATGAACATTCAGTTCATGATTCTACAAGTGATCGACACCTCAGAAGCAAAAACTCTTTCCATTAAATAGTCAGTGGAAATATAGCCGTTTGAGAATACTGTTGGCTGTTTGGAAAAGAGACGTTGTGATATAATGAGTTATACTGACACATCTCCTTTTTGCAGAGTGAGAAATGACCGGACATCTTTTCTTGGGCAGTGTGTACATTTAACTCACAACGGTAATATTTAGACTTCAAAACGTCAGTGGCTTCTGATGTTAATTTGATGAAGCATGAGTAGAGTCTTCATAGCAGAATGTCTGATGCTTCAAGTCTTCAGTCGATTGAAGAAGTCCACTAGGAATTAGTCTTCAGAACTTTAGCACTTGGTCTTTAAGAACGTTATTCTTTTCTGCTTTAAGTCTTCCGAATCTTCAGAACCTGTCTTCAGAGTCTTCAGAACTTGATATTTGAAACCTTGATCTTCAGAACCCATAAGTCTTCAGATTCTTTCTGCACTTGGCCTTCAGCGCCTTCAGCCATCAGAACTTCAAGTCATAGGAGTCTTCCGCACTTTGGTTCTTTCAGAGTGTACTTTGTAACGCCCTAGTTTTGTTAGTTTTATTTAATCGAGTCGATTTAATTATTTTTATTATTATATTATTTTATTCTTGACTTTTATTTGGTAATATATTATTTTTCATTGTGGTTATGTTTTATCGCGTTTTGAGAGCGTTTGCGAGATATTTGAGTGTAGGGGTAATTTGGTCATTTCACTTTATTTTTCTTAAGTTAGTAAAATAGAAAGAGAGAAAAATAGAGAGAAAGAAAAAGAGAAGAAGGAAAAGGGAAAGAAAAGAGAAAGAAAGAAGAAAAGAGGGAAAACTTGGAAAGGAAGAAAATCGATCAACCGACTATTGAAAACACGATTAAATCGGGTAAGGGTGTGAAACTTGATTATCTTATACTTGTGTATGATTATGTATGTATGTATTTGGTTGTTTTTGGGTTGAAATTGAATATTGAACAAAAACCATAATATGTTGAAATTGTTGGAAATTGATTCAAATTGTGTCTGAAATCATGTTTTAATGATCATAATTGCTGAGACATGTTAGATAGGTGTTGTTGTGCACTCTATTGGTAATTTTCAGGTGATTAGAGGAGATTTCGGGGGATTTTGGGTTGAACCCGTAGCAGAAAAATTCTGGGTTTCCTCTGCCGTTACGCGTATCAGGCATGTCCATACGCGTATTAGGTTGGGCAATACGCGTATGGAAGGTGCAATGGAGGGCAATACGCGTAATGAATTCCATTTTTCTCGGCCATCTGCTGAAACGCGTAATGGTACGCGTATGAGGCTGGGCAATACGCGTATGGCTCAGGGCAATACGCGTATGGCCAGCAAGGGTGCAGAATGTTGTGTTTTCGCGATTCCTTTTCTTTTTACTTCCATAACTTGTGTTTCGATTATCCGTTTTGAACATTCTTCGTATCGTTGTGTCGTACCTCGAAAAATACGATCCTCGCGATGGACGCGGAAAAAACTGTTCGAAATAGAGTCGCCACCGAATTTTATTCATTCCAAGGAAGGAATAGGAAAATATCGATAAAACCTTCGAGAGGGATAAGAAAATGGTCGTCGCAACCAAATTCGGGTTTGGGAGTCGGTTACGCAAAGGGAAGGTATTAGCACCCTCTACGTCCGTTGTACTCAACGGGAATCTCTTGATTCGATTCGGGAGATAAGTTAGCTTGGTTTGTTTGTTTTCTTCTAAGATAGGTATTGCTTTCTAAGGGGGAAATGGGTGGTTTTTTTATTAGTGTGCTCGGCAAGGATCGGAACCCTTGGGCCTACGTATTCCCTCATGCAATGGGAAAGTCAGAGCATTCGTAGTTCGTGGGACTACGGTTGGTTGGTGTTTTTTAAGCGAACGAGTGTTTAATTTGTATTCTAACTACTAAACGTTGGCTTGTCTGCTCGTCATAGGAGGCTGAAGCACTAGTTCATATGCGCGGAAGAACGGATTTAAACAATGTTCTTTTTTGTTGAAAGTTGTTGGAATTGGATTAAGTGTGTTAAGATTTGATTGAGAAAAGAGTTTGGATTTGCGTATGTATTTTTTTAGGGTTTTGGTTACGTAGGAAGCGTTTAGTTTGTTAAGTATTTTGAGCGAGAATGACGATAATTCGATAAACGAGACGTCGGCCTTGCAACCAATTAATCGGGGCATGACTGAAATGCTAGATCTCAATAACACCTTTTTCATCCTATTAATTATGAAATTGTATTTATTGGACAATTGGCTTACTTGTCCATATAATTAGAGCGAGTGTTTTAGGAAGAAAGTTCGGGATGAACACAACCCAAAGCATGCGCCTCAAGAGCATTCATTCAAGGGCCCAAGAAGTGCTAGACTTCAAGAGTCCACTACTTTCGTAGTTTGATTAAGAAAAATGATTTGATTTGATTAGGGTATTTTAATTAGACGTACTTAATCGAATTAGGGTTTGCAGTTGTTAAGATTTTAAAGATGATTAAGTATTTTAATTGGATTGTAAGTTTTTAAGTTTTTTAGAATGAAAAACAGAACGATCACAACCCAAGGCGTGCGCCCCACGAGCAATCGTTCAAGGACCCAAAGAGTGTGAGACTCTAAAAGCCCACTACTTCCACTATTAATTAGGAAAATAGATTTTAGAAGTATTAATTGAATGTTTTATATAAGAAAATAATTTAAGTATATCAAAGTTGATTAAAATTTTAAGTTAAAATAAAATTTGTAAAAGATTAGGTAATTGTTTTAAAATTTGAATTAAGATTTAAAAGTCAAAAACGTTTTATTAAAGTTGAATGTTTTAGTTAGATTAAAATATTTTTTAGGTATTTTTAAAAATGGAAGACGGAACGATCACAACCCAAGGCGTGCGCCCTAAGAGCGATCGTTCAAGGACCCAAAGAGTGCTAGACTCTAAAAGCCCACTACTTCCAATATTAATTAGGAAAGTATGTTAGGAATATCAATTAGAATGAATTGTGATTTTTAATTTAAAAAGGATTATGATTTAATTTGATTTGGAAAATATTTTTTTTTTAAGTTAAGAAACTAACTAGATTAGGAATTAAATAGAAAAGTCATTTCATGGATTTTTAAAATTAAGACTAAATTACTAATTAATCAAATTAGAATTTAATACTTAATAAAATTAGTCATAAATAGATTAATTAGTATTAAATGAAAAAAGTTCTAATAAAAATTTACTAACTAATAATATTTTCAAAAAAAAAAAAATTAATAAAGTAAAAAAGTTTTTTTAGATTTTTAATAATAAATAAAATTAAGTTTTATTTTTAAAACTAAAAACTAAAAAAGAAAATTTTGGGCCAAAAAAATAAAAGAAATAGGGGGGTCCGCAAAGGAAGTTCTCCTAGGCCCATCTACTTGGAGGCCCACGCAGGAGAAGAGGTCCACCAAGGATCCTCAGTCAATCTTGGTTGACCATGGAATGCATCTGGGATGTTGGATCCACATAGAGTTTATATTTGACTTCAATCGCTGGTCAGGTCATGTGGGTGTATGGTAGGGGTTGAAGAGAGTGATGCATGGGAACATATGGAGGGGTCATCCTCCGGTGACAAGTGTCACGGTGGAGGACACTTGTCACCCCACCTACCGGCCAACAAAACACATATGATAAACAAGGAAATGAGGTTAAAACAAAACGTCACCTATTGATCTCTCCCTCTCTTTCTATGTTTTCTCTTCTCTCACGCCTTTCCTTCTCTCTCAACACCTAGCCGGAAACCTAAAACGGCCGGAGAAGCGGCGGCCGCCACCGTCTTCTCCGGCGAGACACCACAAAACCTCAAATCCTACATTATTTCTTTCCATTTATCCAAACCCGAACTCAGATTTACAACGAAATCATCCAAAACTTCTAATTAGATTCGTTCCCAAATCAAAACCCTAACCAAAATCCAAACAAAATCAAAACAATATGAAGTAAATACACTATTCCGAGAGTATTACCAACATGATAATCAATCCACACACCAAGAACACGCTAATCCCAAATCAAAACTTCTAACCCTAATTTCAAAATACCGTGACGATCTCGAAGCATTCAAGGGGTCAAAGTAAAAAAATCATGGCATGAAGAAGCGACATAAAAGGTTGTGTGATCTTACGTAGTCGGAGCTAGTCCGACGAGCTTCTCTTCCGGCGACTCAAGTGATAACGTCCGGTAAGCATTTCTCTTTCATCTTCAACGTTCCTTCTCCTTTGTTCTTTTTTGTTGTAGTCGTTATTTGGTTAGATTTCTGGGGTTAAGCTTAAAGTACACTCAGATTCTGATGATGAATCTGAGGACCTTTCATTGCAAGAACTCTTGCATGAGGTTTTGTGATGAGATTTTGGCAAAAATTCCTTAGGGTTCTTCTTGGGTGTTCTTCCTCGTCCTCGAGATTAGGGTTTTTTTTCTTCCCCCTGATCAATGAACAGTGTAGGTTTATATAGGATTAGAAAAAAATTTGATACGTGTGAGGGAATTCGTGTGAGAATGATGAGGTGGAATTCTGATGGAATCAAACCGTTGGAGAATGTTTGTGTGAGCCCTGATTTTGTGGGATGCTAAGGAAATGAATTTGTGAAAATATCTCTTATTTTGTCTGTAGTGAGCTTCTAGAACGTGTATTTTTTCACCTGATTTTTACTGTGTGTAAAAGTATGATTTTCATTGCTTTTTACCACTCTTGGATTTTGCTGATGTGGCTATTTGGACTCAAATTGACTTTTTGAATGATTTTGATATTTGAACATTGCTGATGCACTCTGAATTTGTTGTGAGTTTTTTGAACTGGTATGATACTGAAACACTGATATCGTGATTTTACTTCGTCCCCTACTGTGATGCTACTCCCTTCTTTATATAGCTTAGGAGAGATATTATTCCATTGATGAAGAATGATGACTTTGCCAATTCAGATTGAACATGTTTGAACTGTGTTTAGAAAGATATATTGCTTCTTGCTCCCTTGTTTCATGAATTTCCATAATTAATTGGAGCATGCCTTGAATATTGTTTTGGGAAGATTTATAACTTGTTGGAACATGTTTGGACATATCTTGAGAATTTCTTTTTTGATTCAACAAGTTTGATTATGTACGATTCGCTTTCACCAACTTTATTTCATTCACCTTTAACAATCTTTTGGTACATCTCTTGATGCAGCTACCGTTTTCACTGTCCATGTTGCCGTCAAAACAAACCCAAGTCGAAGAGACAATGTGCAGAAAAAATCATGGCAAAAGAAGCATCCCCATGGTTTCGTTGCCAAGCCTGAAACGCTCCCTAATGGAACTATCAATTTGATGATCTGGCACTGCACTATTCCTGGCAAGAATCGGGACTGATTCGGAAGGTAGCCATTGAGGATTTCGTGAAGGCCTTGACGATGGCGCAAAATTTGTGTTCGAAATTGCTTGGCTGTGATGCTGTACTTTCTGAAATGTGAGTATGTTTTGTAATTCATAACTTCCTTGATTTTTCCATGTATTCTGAATAATTGGTACCTTGCAGGCACCGTCGCGGAAGTCATGAATACCCCAGTTTTTCTTAGCAAGGAGCTCAACCCGACTTGCAAAAGACAATGACTTACTGCTCGCACCTTTGGTCTCCACTCGGTATTAAAAAAAAAATACTTGAAGTCATAGCCTACACAGTCAAGCCAATTTGAAGAACTGAATTCTGGAACAGGGTAATTTAATGGCAAATAGTTTTTATTTGTAGGAATGAATCCATGGAGAATGGATATGGCATGAAGTTTGGGATACCTAGTGAGGAGAGTGTAAGGTCTGGTACAAGGAGTATGACCTTGATGGAAAATTGGATGCGACACCATCTCTGCTATGGTGGAAGTGTAAGAAACAGGAGGTCTTTTGGGTGTATGTGAATCCCAGGTCTTGGACGAGTCACCATTCTTGTTATAGGTTTAGTGACTTGGTTTAAAATTTTGACATTTCCTCAATGTTTGTTGAGTTCCTTTACATTCATGTCCAACTCTTAGCTCGTAAAGATTTAGGCTTGTTTTTCCATTGATCCTCATAATGTACCAATGCCTTGTTCTAATTAGAAATGCAGCAACTTGGCAACTTTAGCCTTCTTTTTTTTTTTGAATCTATCTGATTATGTAATCACAGACATAGAATAAAAAATGACACAACGCTTGCCTTTATTTTTGTGTAGGCATGAAATTGATGAAATCGTTCTGTTGGTACAGAACGTGGGGTCATGGTTTTAGGAATAAGACTCTATTGTTTGCTTCAAGTTGTAATGGGCCTTGAAATGTAATAAATAATGGGTTCATGGCTTTTGGTTTGTATAGTTCTTCGTAATGCCAATGCATAAACATGATGATCCCTATTTTTATTTATAATATGTAGAGTGGGCTTTAAAAAACTTGAAATGGCATGGGCTTCCCTCTTTTACACCTCCATTTTTCAAATAGAACCTTGCCAATGGACTCTTGGAATTGAATTACAACTTGAAATTTGAACTTACACCCTACATATTTTTACCATGCTTGAACTTTGACCATTAGAGCCTTGAATTTGATCTTGACCTAAACCCATAACATTTAAACTTGAATTTTTAACTAGAACCAAACTCCAACATTCTTGACTTATTCACTTGAAATGAATGAAACCTTGAATTAATCCGTGAATCAACTTTGATCTTTAAATGACTTAGAGCCTAACCACACACCCCTGACTGGATATCCTCAAATGAAACACAGACTTAAGCCACCGGAAAACAACATGTTTTTTGGATTTTCTGGATAACGGTTAGTAGATGGATGTACAGATGAAAATATACACAGGTAGGACAAATTTGGGGTATGACAGATGCCCCTATCTAATTGCCTTGAACCCGAGAGAATGAATGGCTGCATGGCGTTCATTTTAAGGGTAGAAGTCAATTAGATATAAGAATACCCCAAAAATTTGTCTCACAAAAGGTAAAGTGTTAAAGAGTAAGAGCTGACAAAATGAAGTAGCGGGGTTCAAACTGAATAACATAACTTGAGATCTTTTGGGTCGTCGAAGCAGTCCCTTATCCATTAAGGTTCCTCGATGATACCAAAGCAGTATCTCTGAAGGCAGACGATTCTCTGGATCGTCGAAGCAGTCCCTTATCCATTAAGGTTCCTCGATGATACCAAAGCAGTATCTCTGAAAGGCAGACGATTCTCTGGGTCGTCGAGGCAGTCCCTTATCCATTAAGGTTCCTCGATGATACCAAAGCAGTATCTCTGAAAGGCAGATGATTCTCTGGGTCGTCGAAGCTGTCCCTTATCCATTAAGGTTCCTCGATGATACCAAAGCAGTATCTTGAAGCAAAAGATTCTCTGGGACATTGAAGCAGTACCTTATCCATTAAGATTCTTCAATGATACCAAAGCAGTATCTTTAGAAGCAGACGATTCTCTGGAACATTGAAGCAGTACCTTATCCTTTAAGGTTCCTCAACGATACCAAAGCAGTATCTCTGAAGGCAGGCGATTCTCTGGAGCATTGAAGCAGTACCTTATCCGTTAAGGTTCCTCAACGATACCAAAGCAGTATCTTTAGAAGCTGACGATTCTCTGGAACATTGAAGCAGTACCTTATCCTTTAAGGTTCCTCAACGATACCAAAGCAGTATCTCTGAAGGCAGGCGATTCTCTAGAGCATTGAAGCAGTACCTTATCCATTAAGGTTCCTCAACGATACCAAAGCAGTATCTTTAAAAGCAGACGATTCTCTGGAACATTGAATCAGTACCTTATCCTTTAAGGTTCCTCAACGATACCAAAGCAGTATCTCTGAAGGCAGGCGATTCTCTGGAGCATTGAAGCAGTACCTTATCCGTTAAGGTTCCTCAACGATAATAAAGCAGTATCTCTGATGCAAATTTGCTGGAGAATAATTTGAGCAAGATTCCTGTCGGAGGAAATGTGCTGGCTCTGCAGGGGAAAGCTCACAAGAAAATTTCTATGGTATCCTCTACTTGGGGAGTAAGAATAGCAACAGCTGTTGGGGATTGTCATTGTCAACTGCCTGGATGAAGAATGACTTGCTGGGGAACAGAATTCCTTGAGCACGTGCGGGGTAACAACTCTTTTTGGAGGAAAACTGCCGACTTTGATGGAGGACTGGCCAAGATGCTTGCGAACCGATCCTGGATCCTGTTGTGCTTCGTTGCTGGGGATGAGTATGCAATGCATTACATGTGCACGGAAATGCATACTAAGATGCAAATGCTGAGGAATCTAATGCACGTATGAATGCACAAGATATGATAGTGCTTGATATGATTATGTGATGTTATGCTAGCATGTTATGCACATGACGATGCAAATGATCGGGCGCGTTGGGGATAGGTTTCCTTGTCGAGGGTATCACCAGGGATTGGAAACAGGAATTGCCAAGTGAAATTGGACTTTAGGTTAATTTCCAAATGAATTTGGACTTTGGGTCAAACTTCCAGACTAAAACTGGATTGGGGGATAGATTACCAGACGAGAACGGGTGCTTAAACTTTTGTTTGTCAGACGAGAACTGACTTTTGGATAGTCTACCAGACGAGAACTGGTGAGAAAATGGTATTTGCCAGACGAGAACTGGACCTTAAAAGATTTTCCAGACGAGAACTGGACCTTGAATTGGTTTGCCAGTCGAGAACTGGACTTTTAAAAGATTTTCCAGTCGGGAACTGGACCTTAAATGATTTACCAGACGAGAACTGGACCTTGAAAAGATTTGCCAGGCGGGAACTGGACCTTTAAAAGATTTTCCAGGCGGGGACTGGACCTGGAAATGTTTGTCAGGCGGGAACTGGACCTTAAAAGTTTTGCCAGTCGGGAACTGGACCTTGAAATGTTTGCCAGGCGGGAACTGGACCTTGAAAAGATTTGCCAGGCGGGAACTGGACTTTAAAATGATTTGCCAGTCGGGAACTGGACCTTTAAAAGATTTGTCAGGCGGGAACTGGACTTTAAATGATTTGGAGGTGCCAACGAGTGTGGTCTTTTTGGGTACTTGCCAATAAAATTGGACTTTTGGTAGGTGCCAAGCTAAATTGGACTTTGGGTTATGTGCCAAACGAAATTGGACTTTAGGATTGCCAAGCTAAATTGGACTTTTGGGTTGTGTCTTGCGGTATCAGGCTTGGAGATGTCAAATCTTATTGAAAGGTTAAGCTTAAGGTATGATGCACATGTCTATGCAATGAGCGAAGCGACATGACTAATGCATATGAACGATTTATGCAATGATGTGAAAGTTTCCAAAGATGCCCCAAGATAAGGGATGGATAGGTTCCTTCACAGAAAGGTTCTTGTTTGAAGGGCGAACACATATTTGTGAGGTGATAGCATGATTCCCCGACACTCGTCTTGAACTCAAAAGGTCACTTGATGAAGTTCGCTTGAGCAGATTGAAAGCATGGGGAAGACCTGACCCTGTGTAACTCATCCTGCCCCAGTCTGGGTCTATAAAGAATTTCTCCTTGACAGGAAATTGGAAACAACTGTAACATGAGATGAACTCGAGGTGGCTTGCCCCAGAATTCCAAGTCGTGAAAGGATTTGTCCTTGAAAGGAAAATTCAGAAGCAGATGTACCATGAGATAAACTCGAGATGGCTTGCCCCAGAATTCCAATTCGTGAAAGGAGTTATCCTTGAAAGGAAGTTGGAAGCAGATGTACCATGAGATGAACTCGAGATGGCTTGCCCCAGAATTCCAAGTCGTGAAAGGATTCTTCCTTGATTGACTGGCTCTTGGAGTATTTGGCTTCGAAGTACCCTTGAGGTAGCTTGCCCCAGAATGAGCGTTTGAGCGACTTAACTTGTGTTGATTGAACATTGGAGGGGTTTTCCTTTAATCAAAAGAACCTCTGGGTGGCCTGCCCCTGGTTGGTGGATTCTTGAGATGATTTACTCTGATCAACCTGTTCTTGAATGATTTGCCCCATAATCAACTAATGCTTCAGGGACTTGCTTTATACTGACTGATTCCATAATCATTGGATGTCAATGCCCCTGTTCCATAGGGTTATGAGGTGTTGTCAATTCGAGCCAACATTGTTGAATGACCCAGCCCTCTTTGATTGCTCCTTGTTGGAACTTCCTTGATGTCAAACACTGACTTGCAGTCAAAATTGTTCGTTCACAAATGGTAATTTTAATGCGATGCTCATGCAAGTTTTGAAAATCAGTCATTATTTGAATGATGTGATAGTGTGTGATGGACGGACCATTAGTCCAAACGTGGTATTGATTTAGCTGGTGTGAAAGATATAGCGAGAATATGACACCAATTCAGAAGATTAGCAAATCTCTAGGAGTCAGTTTACGCAACCTTGCTGTAGTATGCTTTCAGAATAAATCCCGCCTCAATTAGGTCTTTTGAGGGTTATAACGTGGTCTGGTTCACGGTTATAGAAACAAAGGATATAAGGCTCAAAGTGTGTTTCGTACCCACCCTTTCTTCGTGATGAACTCCAGTCCTAAGTCCAGTTAATTCTGCACATGTTTGTCTTCCAAAAGGGTTGACGGTGCAAGAGTGATGATGCTCGAAATGGAAGTCACCTTATTTTGTTTTTGATGGATGTCAGCGACCCTTTGGTTTTGATTATGGTGGTCACTGAGTCTTATTCTGTTTTTTTGTTAAGGATTCGAAAGCCTTTTTTGGTATCGTTTGATCCCTATCTTTTGCATGGACTGATTTTGCTTTTCGAGTCCATCAGGGTTGCCTTGATTCTTGCCTAAGTCTCCTTTTAAGGTGTTCGACTTAGCAGGATTTTGTTTTTATTTTCTTTTTGAGTCAGGCTTGTGACTGCCAAGTCATTGGTAATTGATGAACAACCATCATGCTTTTGGATTTTGCTTTTGTGAACTGAGTGCGTAATTAGGTTAACTGAACACTACCCATGCCCCAGGTTAAGTATAAGGGTGTTTTAGATCCAAAGGAAACTCCTACTTCTAGGCTCGAAGTGGTTAACTAGGGACTAACTCCTTATCTCTCCAGTGTTTGGGAGTTTGAAACAATGCTTGTACATCTTTGGCAGGATTCTATCCGAAAGCATACTATCAGCAATTATGGGTATCTTGTTTTCATTATCCTCCCTCCAATACTTGCTAAACAACTTGGTAAAAAAAAAAAAAAAGAGGTATATAGATGAACATATTTTTTGCTTTTTGATATAAGTGAAGAAAAATGAGCGAATGCGACGTGATTAGTTTGAAAAATGCATGATCACTTCATTAATATTACCATTCAGAATAAACAATGTTCAAAACAAGTAGCATTTAATCATAAAGAAATTACAAATGCGAATGATAAAAAATAATCCAATGATTGCCAGTATCTGAGGAGGTCTTCCTGTCTGGCTCACTAGCTGCCTCTTGAAGTCTTGGAACTTAATTGGGCGAGAAGCTGACGTGCACAACCAAGTTCCCTTCTGAAAATGATATGTACTTTTTGTCAATCAATTGTTGCACCTTGGCTTGAAATGCTTTGCAATCTTCAGTCGAATGCCCCATTGATCCAGCATGATATCCACAATGCGCATTGGGGTCATACCCAGGCGGGTATGGTTCTGGCAAAGGCTTGATAGCTTTGGGCTCTACCAGTGAGTTTTGGACCAGATGCGGCAAAAGTTGGCTGTACGACATAGGAACTAGGTGAAGAGGAGCAGTCCTTCTTTCCAAGTTGTTTCGAGGCCTGTGCTGATTCTGACGATGATTCTGATATCCTTGACCACGAGCTCGTTGATTTGCACGAGGAGAACTCATGGGTTTCTGGGAGGACGTTCTAGGCGTGTTTGGTTGCCCATAAGGATGATATGGCGCTGGCAATGATAACTGTCGAGAAGCTGAGGGACCATAAAGTTTTGCTGGTGCACCTTGAGAATACTCAGAATTTGCTATGACTGCATCAATTTCAGTATCCTCTTCCTCTTGGGGATTACTGAAAGATTCAGTCTCGCCATCTTGGTTGCTCGAGACGTCTTGGACTTGTTTAGCTTTGAGGTAACTCTCAATGCGTTCTCCTACTATTATAAGGTCAGAGAAGCTTGAGAATGAACTGCCAGTCATTCTTTCAAGATAGGTGGCATACAGACTGTTCAAGAACATGTCGATCAGTTCTTTGTCTAAGAGTGGGGGTTGTACCCTGCCTACGAATTCTCTCCACCGTTGTGCGTAGGTCTTAATGGATTCACCGCTCTTCTGAGATAGACTTTGCAACTACATGCGATTGGGAGCCATGTCCAAATTATACTCATATTGCTTTAGGAAAGCATTGGACAAGTCTTTCCATGACTGGATACAGCTTCTTTCTAAATTCATGTACCAATTCAAAGATGCGCCACTTAAACTGTCTTGAAAGCAGTAAATCATCAACTTGTCATCGCGGACATGAGGAGTCATCTTTCGGCAGAACATCACCAAATGACGCTTTGGGCAACTGAGACCAACGTACTTCTCAAAGTTGGGTACTTCGAACTTCGGGGGAATTACCAAGTCTGGCACTAGGCACATATCGACAGCATCGAGCCCGGAAGTATCGCGCGTTTTCATAGCTTGAACTTTCTCTTCGAGGGCACAAAACCTTTTCTCCATGGAATCAGATATCATCTGAGACTGAGCAGGGATGTTCACTTGTGGAGTATGGTCACCAGGTAGATGATCATACAGTGGGTTAGTCGACACAGCAAAACCTGATGGTGAGTCCAAATCCTTCACTCCAACATATTGAAAGCTATCTTCTGACATAGCCCCTTTTATCTCTACTTGAACTTGCTTCAAATGCTTTGCGGCTACCATAGGTTCAATATGAGCATCAGGAAATCAACTGAAGGAAATGGACAGAGGATCAGACGAGTTTTGGTTAGAAGGGTATGCCATGCAAATGAGGTGCAAATGCAATGATATGCAAACAAATGCAATGCGGGAAGATCTAGGATCCAGGATATCACAAGTATTTGCAAAATACCCTAATAGGTAGGCTTTAAGAGGATAGTTCTAAATTCTTTACCCATAAACCCACCCACGGGATGGCTCTTATGTTGATGGATATGGTTCCCAGGGTCTCGAACACTAATCGCGTTAACACCACGCAACAAGCTAGCTGCATTGTGACGGGGATACGAAAAGGTCTATCCTGAGTGTAGTCTTCATGCTAGGCCCACGAAAAGCGAGTCCTCGGAGACTAACACTAACGACCACCAAGATGAAAACTGGTGCTAAGAGTGGGTCCCAGAGTCACGGACCCTTCATGAATCAAGTCGTGCGACAGGCTAGCTGCGTTACAACAAGATCTACGAAAAGGTCTACTCTAGGGGAAGCTTTCATGCTAGGCACACAAGGAGCAGGTCCTTGGGGACTAACACTAATGACTTCCAAAATCTAACTAAGTGTTCTCTCTTCTTTTTCCAAGACTTGGGTATAGAGCCTTACTTGTGGTATCATCCCAAGATCCAACAGTCAACATATGATAAAGAGAAAGCAATAAAAGCAAATAAGTAATTGGAGAAAACAAATAATAAGAGATCAAACAAGCGAATCTAACACTCTCGAATCGAGTCAAGTTAGGCTTGACTC
Source organism: Lathyrus tuberosus (assembly GCA_022829125.1). Lineage (NCBI taxonomy): Eukaryota > Viridiplantae > Streptophyta > Magnoliopsida > Fabales > Fabaceae > Lathyrus > Lathyrus tuberosus. The sequence goes on from JALAZF010000562.1 coordinate 616,557, forward strand.
TCTCTAGCATAGGGCAATGCTATCCCCATCAGAGTTGCCATCTGTCGTACCTCGAAAAATACGATCCTCGCGATGGACGTGGAAAAAACTGTTCGAAACAGAGTCGCCACCGAATTTTATTCATTCCAAGGAAGGAATAGGAAAATATCGATAAAACCTTCGAGAGGGATAAGAAAATGGTCGTCGCAACCAAATTCGGGTTCGGGAGTCGGTTACGCAAAGGGAAGGTATTAGCACCCTCTACGTCCGTTGTACTCAACGGGAACCTCTTGATTCGATTCGGGAGATAAGTTAGCTTGGTTTGTTTGTTTTCTTCTAAGATAGGTATTTCTTTCTAAGGGGGAAATGGGTGGTTTTTTTTATTAGTGTGCTCGGCAAGGATCGGAACCCTTGGGCCTACGTATTCCCTCGTGCAATGGGAAAGTCAGAGCATTCATAGTTCATGGGACTACGGTTGGTTGGTGTTTTTTAAGCGAACGAGTGTTTAATTCGTATTTTAACTGCTAAACGTTGGCTTGTCTGCTCGTCATAGGAGGCTGAAGCACTAGTTCATATGTGCGGAAGAACGGATTTAAACAATGTTCTTTTTTGTTGAAAGTTGTTGGAATTGGATTAAGTGTGTTAAGATTTGATTGAGAAAAGAGTTTGGATTTGCGTATGTATTTTTTTAGGGTTTTGGTTACGTAGGAAGCGTTTAGTTTGTTAAGTATTTTGAGCGAGAATGACGATAATTCGATAAACGAGACGTCGGCCTCGCAACCAATTAATCGGGGCATGACTGAAATGCTAGATCTCAATAACACCTTTTTCATCCTATTAATTATGAAATTGTATTTATTGGACAATTGGCTTACTTGTCCATATAATTAGAGCGAGTGTTTTAGGAAGAAAGTTCGGGATGAACACAACCCAAAGCATGCGCCTCAAGAGCATTCATTCAAGGGCCCAAGAAGTGCTAGACTTCAAGAGTCCACTACTTTCGTAGTTTGATTAAGAAAAATGATTTGATTTGATTAGGGTATTTTAATTAGACGTACTTAATCGAATTAGGGTTTGCAGTTGTTAAGATTTTAAAGATGATTAAGTATTTTAATTGGATTGTAAGTTTTTAAGTTTTTTAGAATGAAAAACAGAACGATCACAACCCAAGGCGTGCGCCCCACGAGCAATCGTTCAAGGACCCAAAGAGTGCGAGACTCTAAAAGCCCACTACTTCTACTATTAATTAGGAAAATAGATTTTAGAAGTATTAATTGAATGTTTTATATAAGAAAATAATTTAAGTATATCAAAGCTGATTAAAATTTTAAGTTAAAATAAAATTTGTAAAAGATTAGGTAATTGTTTTAAAATTTGAATTAAGATTTAAAAGTCAAAAACGTTTTATTAAAGTTGAATGTTTTAGTTAGATTAAAATATTTTTTAGGTATTTTTAAAAATGGAAGACGGAACGATCACAACCCAAGGCGTGCGCCCTAAGAGCGATCGTTCAAGGACCCAAAGAGTGCTAGACTCTAAAAGCCCACTACTTCCAATATTAATTAGGAAAGTATGTTAGGAATATCAATTAGAATGAATTGTGATTTTTAATTTAAAAAGGATTATGATTTAATTTGATTTGGAAAATATTTTTTTTTAAAGTTAAGAAACTAACTAGATTAGGAATTAAATAGAAAAGTCATTTCATGGATTTTTAAAATTAAGACTAAATTACTAATTAATCAAATTAGAATTTAATACTTAATAAAATTAGTCATAAATAGATTAATTAGTATTAAAGGAAAAAAGTTCTAATAAAAATTTACTAACTAATAATATTTTCAAAAAAAAAAAATTAATAAAGTAAAAAAGTTTTTTTAGATTTTTAATAATAAATAAAATTAAGTTTTATTTTTAAAACTAAAAACTAAAAAAGAAAATTTTGGGCAAAAAAATAAAAGAAATAGGGGGGTGCCCAAAGGAAGTTCTCCTAGGCCCATCTACTTGGAGGCCCACGCAGGAGAAGAGGTCCACCAAGGATCCTCAGTCAATCTTGGTCGACCATGGAATGCATCTGGGACGTTGGATCCACATATAGTTGATATTTGACTTCAATCGCTGGTCAGGTCATGTGGGTGTATGGTAGGGGTTGAAGAGAGTGATGCATGGGAACATATGGAGGGGTCATCCTCCGGTGACAAGTGTCACGGTGGAGGACACTTGTAACCCCACCTACCGGCCAACAAAACACATATGATAAACAAGGAAATGAGGTTAAAACAGAAAGTCACCTATTGATCTCTCCCTCTCTTTCTATGTTTTCTCTTCTCTCACGCCTTTCCTTCTCTCTCAACACCTAGCCGGAAACCTAAAACGGCCGGAGAAGCGGCGGCCGCCACCGTCTTCTCCGGCGAGACACCACAAAACCTCAAACCCTACATTATTTCTTTCCATTTATCCAAACCCGAACTCAGATTTACAACGAAATCATCCAAAACTTCTAATTAGATTCGTTCCCAAATCAAAACCCTAACCAAAATCCAAACAAAATCAAAACAATATGAAGTAAATACACTATTCCGAGAGTATTACCAACATGATAATCAATCCACACACCAAGAACACGCTAATCCCAAATCAAAACTTCTAACCCTAATTTCAAAATACCGTGACGATCTCGAAGCATTCAAGGGGTCAAAGTAAAAAAAATCATGGCATGAAGAAGCTACATAAAAGGCTGTGTGATCTTACGTAGTCGGAGCTAGTCCGACGAGCTTCTCTTCCGGCGACTCAAGTGATAACATCCGGTAAGCATTTCTCTTTCATATTCAACGCTCCTTCTCCTTTGTTCTTTTCTGTTGTAGTCGTTATTTAGTTAGATTTCTGGGGTTAAGCTTAAAGTACACTCAGATTCTGATGATGAATCTGAGGACCTTTCATTGCAAGAACTCTTGCATGAGGTTTTGTGATGAGATTTTGGCAGAAATTCCTTAGGGTTCTTCTTGGGTGTTCTTCCTCGTCCTCGAGATTAGGGTTTTTTTTCTTCCCCCTGATCAATGAACAGTGTAGGTTTATATAGGATTAGAAAAAAATTTGATACGTGTGAGGGAATTCGTGTGAGAATGATGAGGTGGAATTCTGATGGAATCAAACCGTTGGAGAATGTTTGTGTGAGCCCTGATTTTGTGGGATGCTAAGGAAATGAATTTGTGAAAATATCTCTTATTTTGTCTGTAGTGAGCTTCTAGAACGTGTATTTTTTCACCTGATTTTTACTGTGTGTAAAAGTATGATTTTCATTGCTTTTTACCACTCTTGGATTTTGCTGATGTGGCTATTTGGACTCAAATTGACTTTTTGAATGATTTTGATATTTGAACATTGCTGATGCACTCTGAATTTGTTGTGAGTTTTTTGAACTGGTATGATACTGAAACACTGATATCGTGATTTTACTTCGTCCCCTACTGTGATGCTACTCCCTTCTTTATATAGCTTAGGAGAGATATTATTCCATTGATGAAGAATGATGACTTTGCCAATTCAGATTGAACATGTTTGAACTGTGTTTAGAAAGATATATTGCTTCTTGCTCCCTTGTTTCATGAATTTCCATAATTAATTGGAGCATGCCTTGAATATTGTTTTGGGAAGATTTATAACTTGTTGGAACATGTTTGGACATATCTTGAGAATTTCTTTTTTGATTCAACAAGTTTGATTATGTACGATTCGCTTTCACCAACTTTATTTCATTCACCTTTAACAATCTTTTGGTACATCTCTTGATGCAGCTACCGTTTTCACTGTCCATGTTGCCGTCAAAACAAACCCAAGTCGAAGAGATAATGTGCAGAAAAAATCATGGCAAAAGAAGCATCCCCATGGTTTCGTTGCCAAGCCTGAAACGCTCCCTGATGGAACTATCAATTTGATGATCTGGCAATGCACTATTCCTGGCAAGAATCGGGACTGATTCGGAAGGTAGCCATTGAGGATTTCGTGAAGGCCTTGACGATGGCGCAAAATTTGTGTTCGAAATTGCTTGGCTGTGATGCTGTACTTTCTGAAATGTGAGTATGTTTTGTAATTCATAACTTCCTTGATTTTTCCATGTATTCTGAATAATTGGTACCTTGCAGGCACCGTCGCGGAAGTCGTGAATACCCCAGTTTTTCTTAGCAAGGAGCTCAACCCGACTTGCAAAAGACAATGACTTACTGCTCGTACCTTTGGTCTCTACTCGGTATTAAAAAAAATACTTGAAGTCATAGCCTACACAGTCAAGCCAATTTGAAGAACTGAATTCTGGAACAGGGTAATTTAATGGCAAATAGTTTTTATTTGTAGGAATGAATCCATGAAGAATGGATATGGCATGAAGTTTGGGATACCTGGTGAGGAGAGTGTAAGGTCTGGTACAAGGAGTATGACCTTGATGGAAAATTGGATGTGACACCATCTCTGCTATGGTGGAAGTGTAAGAAACAGGAGGTCTTTTGGGTGTATGTGAATCCCAGGTCTTGGACGAGTCACCATTCTTGTCATAGGTTTAGTGACTTGGTTTAAAATTTTGAAATTTCCTCAATGTTTGTTGAGTTCCTTTACATTCATGTCCAACTCTTAGCTCGTAAAGATTTAGGCTTGTTTTTCCATTGATCCTCATAATGTACCAATGCCTTGTTCTAATTAGAAATGCAGCAACTTGGCAACTTTAGCCTTCTTTTTTTTTTTGAATCTATCTGATTATGTAATCACAGTCATAGAAGAATAAATGACACAACGCTTGCCTTTATTTTTGTGTAGGCGTGAAATTGATGAAATCGTTCTGTTGGTACAGAACGTGGGGTCATGGTTTTAGGAATAAGACTCTATTGTTTGCTTCAAGTTGTAATGGGCCTTGAAATGTAATAAATAATGGGTTCATGGCTTTTGGTTTGTATAGTTCTTCGTAATGCCAATGCATAAACATGATGATCCCTATTTTTATTTATAATATGTAGAGTGGGCTTTTAAAAACTTGAAATGGCATGGGCTTCCCTCTTTTACACCTCCATTTTTCAAATAGAACCTTGCCAATGGACTCTTGGAATTGAATTACAACTTGAAATTTGAACTTACACCCTCCATATTTTTACCATGCTTGAACTTTGACCATTAGAGCCTTGAATTTGATCTTGACCTAAACCCATAACATTTAAACTTGAATTTTTAACTAGAACCAAACTCCAACATTCTTGACTTATTCACTTGAAATGAATGAAACCTTGAATTAATCCGTGAATCAACTTTGATCTTTAAATGACTTAGAGCCTAACCACACACCCCTGACTAGATATCCTCAAATGAAACACAGACTTAAGCCACCGGAAAACAACATGTTTTTTGGATTTTCTGGATAACGGTTAGTAGATGGATGTACATATGAAAATATACACAGGTAGGACAAATTTGGGGTATGACACGTTGGAAATCTAATAAAATGTTCTTTCTTATTAAAATGGTTTTGAGATTGTTGGCCGATTTAATTATGTCGGGAATTTGGGAATGTGTCGTTTTGTCGACTTTTGTCGTTGTACTGTGTGTAATTGATGTGTTATCATGCAATGTGCTTTTGATATATGTTGTGATGATGGTTTGTGGCCTAAGGGCAAGAAAATGCATTGTGTTGTATTTGATTATATATGCAAGATTATGGATGTGTATATGTGTGCATTTGAATGTCATGAGTCATTGTATGCCAAGCATCATGATATGCATTCTTATGATGTCGTGTGCCCTAGTGGGTGTGAGCGACGAATCGATTCCAAAGGGAATCCGCTATAACACCGTGTGCCTTATACAAAGAGGTGTGAGCGATGATTATAGATGATCATGTGCCTTATATAAAGAGATGTGAGCGATCAGGTCGTGTGCCTTATACAAAGAGGTGTGAGCGATCGGGTCGTGTGCCTTATACAAAGAGGTGTGAGCGATCCATAAACGTCGTGTTCCTTATACAAAGAGGTGTGAGCGATGGGGAATATCATTTTCCCGACGGGGAGTTACACTAAGTAACAACGATGATTCCAATAGTTCTTGAGTGAACTAATGATGAGATTGACGGATGGATGGTACCGCATTTGCATAGAGTCGTTCTGTCGGTCTCTTTGCATTTGCATAAATCATGAATGGATTGATTTTGTGTGGAATTGTGAATGGAATTGATGAGTTGAGATACATATATATATGTTGTTGATAAATGCATTGAGCATGATTGATATGCCTTGGTGATGAATATATGAGATATGCATTGTGTTGTTTTGTAATTGAATTCTGGTATAAGTTGTGGTGAGAATATTTTACATGTGTATTTTGGTGTTATTATATAATTGTATGAAATTATATTATGATTGTGTTTCTCACCCCTCTGCTATTTTAAATGCTCTATGAGGCATTGCAGATTAGATGCTGGAGGTCTTTTGTGAAGCTTAGGTCTTCATTCTTTTGTCGGTCGGCTCTGATATGTAGCACCGGGTAGTCGGGGAGATCGTTGTGATTTATGTGTATATGTATATGTTCTTTTTGGATTGTACATGTATGAATCTGTGTATGACAGACAAACTTTTTATGTGATATATATATGAGATTCAGTTGCATATTTTCCGCTTTTATTCTGTATCTGAATTGTGGGTGGTAGGAACTAAGTTCCTCTGTTATTTTATCTGATTGTTGCATATCTTTATGGGCAGGTTATTGTATTTTGTTTCAATTTATGTGATGCATTCTTCTATGCCATGAATGTTTAATTATACTCTGATGATTTTTTTATCGCATTATCTAATTGTGGGTATAGATTTGGGGGTGTTACATTAAGTGGTATCAGAGCCAGTCCGTGTCAGTTTGTGTCAGTCCTTGTTGGTCGTTGTGTTTGGGTGAGCTGTTTGTTTAACAATAGTTGTTGTTATTGGATATGAACAGAATATGGCTGGTAGGAATGATGCTGCTTTGGCTGCTGCTATGCAAGCTATGGCTCGGGCTGTGCAGGGTGCACCTAATGCTGGTGTGAATGATGAGTTCAGGAAGAACAAATCACCAGTCTTCAAAGGGAGATATGATCCTGATGGTGCACAGGTTTGGCTTAAGGAGATTGAAAGAATATTTCGAGTAATGGACTGTGCTGAGGAACATAAGGTGAGACTGGGTACTCACATGTTGCAGGAGGAGGCTGATGATTGGTAGGTTAGTGTGCGTCATGGTTGGGAAGTTACAGGTGAAGAGGTCACTTGGACTTTGTTCAGTAGGGAATTTTTGAGGAAGTATTTTCCTAAAGATGTTAGAGTAAAGAAAGAGATAGAGTTCTTGGAGTTGAAACAAGGTAACATGTCTTTTGTTGTTTACACTGCTAAGTTTGTGGAGCTGGTTCAGTTTTATCCACATTATGCTAAAGCAACTGCAGAGTTTTCCATGTGTGAAGTTTGAGAACGGATTGCGTCCTGAGATCAAGCAGGCAATCGGTTATCAACAGATTAGGAGGTTTTCAGATCTGGTGGATTGTTGTAGGATTTATGAGGAAGATAGCAAAGCTCGTTCTCCTCACTATAAGAGTGTGAACGAAAGGAAAGGGAAGCAATTGTTTCATGGTGGTCCTTATGTGACACCAGCTGACAAGGGTAAGCAAAGGGGTAATTTTGAGGAAAGGCCAAGTGGGGGAGGTATGTCTAATCCTCTGAGATGTTATAGGTGTGGTGACTTAGGACATCGTCAGTTTGAATGTAGGAAGGATAAGAGGAAGTGTTCCAATTGTGGAGGTTTAGGACATGTTGCATCTGATTGTAAGAAGAATGTGGTGAAGTGTTTCAACTATGGTGAACCTGGTCATGTTAGTACAAAGTGTCCGAAACCAAAGCAAGCTCGGGCTGGAGGGAAAGTATTTGCATTGGTAGGGACTCAGACTAATAGTGCAGACCGTCTAATCAGAGGTACTTGTTTTATTAATAGTACGCCTTTAGTTGCTATTATTGATACCGGAGCGACTCATTCGTTTATTTCGTCTGAGTGCGCGAAGCGTTTGAATCTTTTGTTGTCTTCGATGGGTAGAGAGATGGTTATTGATACTCCAGCAATGGGATCAGTAACTACTTCTTTGGTTTGTTTAAGTTGTCCTTTGACCATTTATGGTAAAGATTTTGAGATGGATTTGGTGTGTTTACCATTGGAGGGTTTAGATGTGGTACTGGGAATGAATTTGTTGCAATTCAATCGGGTTCATATTGATTGTTATCATAAGCTGGTAAGATTTCCTTCTCTTGAAGAAGATGAGGAATCGAGTTTCTTATCTACCAAAGAGTTAAAGAGACTTTTGGTGAATGAAGCTCAGTTGTTCGGATTGTTTGCATCGTTGACAGTGGATAGTCAAGTTGTACTTGATGTGTTTCCAGTTGTGTGTGAATTTCCAGAGGTGTTTCCAGAGGATATTTCAGATGTGCCGCCAGAGAGAGAGGTGGAGTTTTCTATTGATCTAGTTCCTGGTACTAAACCTGTGTCTATGGCACCTTATCGTATGTTGGCATCTGAGTTGGTTGAGTTAAAGAAACAGTTGAATGAATTTTTAGAAAAGAGGTTTGTGAGGCCAAGTGTATCGCCTTGGGGTGCTCCAGTTCTTTTGGTGAAAAAGAAAGATGGAAGTATGCAATTGTGTATTGATTATCGCCAGCTGAATAAGGTGACAATTAAGAATAAGTATCCTCTTCCGAGAATTAATAATTTGATGGACCAGTTGGTAGGTGCGTGTGTATTTAGTAAAATTGATTTGAGGTCAGGTTATCATCAAATTAGAGTGAAAGAGGAAGATATTCAGAAGATGGCTTTTAGGACACGATACGGTCAGTACGAATATTCTGTGATGTCGTTCGGGGTTTCTAATGCGCCGGGTGTGTTTATGGAGTATATGAATCATATTTTCCATGAGCATTTGGATCGATTTGTTGTTGTATTTATTAATGACATCTTGATTTATCCTAAGTCCCAGGAGGAACATGCGGAACATTTGCGAATTGTGTTGCAAATTTTGAAGGAAAGGAGACTTTTTGCCAAGTTGTCCAAGTGTGAGTTCTGGTTGTCAGAAGTGAGTTTTCTTGGGCATGTGATTTCAGGTAATGGTATTGCTGTGGATCCATCTAAAGTAGAGGCAGTTCTACAATGGGAGGCTCCTAGATCTGTTACTGAAATTAGAAGCGTTTTGGGTTTAGCTGGTTATTATCGAAGATTCATTGAAGGATTTTCCAAGTTAGCAGTTCCTTTGACCCAGTTGACTTGTAAAGGTAAAGCGTTCATTTGGGATATTCAGTGTGAGGAAAGTTTTAGTGAGCTGAAGAGAAGATTTACTACAGCTCCGATTTTGGTCTTACCGAATCCTAGGGAACCGTTTGTGGTGTATTGTGATGCGTCTTTGATTGGTTTAGGTGGAGTGTTGATGCAAGAAGGTAAGGTTGTGGCTTATGCTTCGAGGCAATTGAGGATTCATGAGAAGAATTACCCTACTCATGATTTGGAATTAGCGGCTGTGGTTTTTGTATTGAAAATTTGAAGGCATTATCTCTATGGTGCAAGATTCGAAGTCTTTAGTGATCATAAAAGTTTGAAATACTTGTTTGATCAGAAAGAGTTTAATATGAGGCAACAGAGATGGTTGGAATTTTTGAAGGACTACAATTTTAGCTTGAATTACCATCCTGGTAAATCTAATGTGGTAGCCGATACGTTGAGCCGGAAATTTTTGCATATGTCTGTTTTGATGGTTAAAGAGTGGGAACTTTTGGAAGCATTTAGAGATTTGAGTTTGGTGTGTGAATTGACATCTGACAGCGTGAGGCTTGGTATGTTAAAGGTCACTAATGATTTTCTGTTAACCGTTAGCGAGAAACAGAAGTTGGATGTGAAATTTGTTGATTTGACGACGGTTGGAGATCAAAGTGTGAATGGTGACTTTAAAGTGGATGGTAAGGGTGTTTTGAGATTTCGTGGTAGAATTTGTATTCCTGATGATTCGGACTTGAAAAAGATGATTTTAGAGGAAGGACGCCAGAGTAATTTGAGTATACATCCGGGAGCTAATAAGATGTATCAGGATTTGAAGAAAATCTTTTGGTGGTCTGGATTAAAGAGGGATGTAGCTCAGTTTGTTTATGCTTGTTTGACGTATCAGAAGTCTAAGGTGGAACATCAGAAGCCTAGTGGATTGTTGCAACCATTGGATATTCCCGAGTGGAAATGGGACAGCATTTCTATGGATTTGGTGACAGGGTTGCCGAATACACAGAGGGGACATAATGCCATTTGGGTGGTTGTGGATAGGCTGACTAAATCGGCGCATTTCATTCCGATTGACATCAGTTTTTCTTTGGAGAAGTTGGCTGAGATTTATATCAGTCTGATTGTGAAGCTACATGGTGTTCCGTTGAGTATTGTTTCAGATCGAGATCCGGGGTTTACTTCCAGATTTTGGGAAAGTTTGCAAAAGGCGTTAGGTTCCAAGTTGAGATTGAGTTCTGCTTATCATTCGCAGACGGATGGTCAGACCGAGAGAACTATTCAGTTGTTGGAAGATTTGCTGAGAGCTTGTGTTCTTGAGCAAGGTGGTGCGTGGGATAGTTATCTTGCGTTGGTGGAATTCACGTATAACAACAATTTCCATTCGAGTATTGGGATGGCGCCTTTTGAAGCGTTGTATGGAAGAAGATGTCGAACACCTTTGTGTTGGCATGAATCTGGTGAGAGTTCGGTGGTTGGACCGGAGTTGGTGCAACAGACTACGGAAAAGGTGAAACTTATTCGTGAGAAAATGAAGGCTTCTCAGAGTAGGCAAAAGAGTTATCATGATCGAAGGAGGAAAGATCTTGAGTTTCAAGAGGGCGATCATGTATTTTTTAGAGTTACACCGGTGACGGGTGTTGGTCGTGCTTTGATGTCGAAGAAGCTTACTTCTAGGTTTATTGGTCCTTACCAGATATCCGCGAGAGTGGGTGTTGTGGCTTATCGGGTGGCATTGCCGCCGAATCTTTCAAATTTGCACGATGTGTTCCATGTTTCACAGCTTCGGAAGTATGTTCCGGATCCGTCGCATGTGATTCCGATGGATGAAGTTGAGGTAAGGGAGAACCTTACGGTTGAGGCATTACCAGTGAGAATTTTGGATCGCGAGTTGAAGCGGTTAAGAGGCAAGGATATTGCGCTTGTGAAAGCAGCGTGAGCAGGCGCTGCTGAGGGCAATTTGATGTGGGAGTTGGAGAGTCGGATGCGGGAGTCGTATCCGGAGTTGTTCGTCTCAGGTAATATTTTCGAGGACGAAAATTTCTAAGTGGGGGAGAGTTGTAACGCCCCAGTTTTATTTTTATTATTATATTATTTTATTCTTGACTTTTATTTGGTAATATATTATTTTTCATTGTGGTTATGTTTTATCGCGTTTTGAGAGCGTTTGCGAGATATTTGAGTGTAGGGGTAATTTGGTCATTTCACTTTATTTTTCTTAAGTTAGTAAAATAGAAAGAGAGAAAAATAGAGAGAAAGAAAAACAGAAGAAGGAAAAGGGAAAGAAAAGAGAAAGAAAGAAGAAAATAGGGAAAACTTGGAAAGGAAGAAAATCGATCAACCGACTATTGAAAACACGATTAAATCGGGTAAGGGTGCGAAACTCGATTATCTTATACTTATGTATGATTATGTATGTATGTATTTGGTTGTTTTTGGGTTGAAATTGGATATTGAACAAAAACCATAATATGTTGAAATTGTTGGAAATTGATTCAAATTGTGTCTGAAATCATGTTTTAATGATCATAATTGCTGAGACATGTTAGATAGGTGTTGTTGTGCACTCTATTGGTAATTTTCAAGTGATTAGAGGAGATTTGGGGGGATTTTGGGTTGAACCCGTAGCAGAAAAATTCTGCAGAAAAATTCTGGGTTTCCTCTGCCGTTACGCGTATCAGACATGTCCATACGCGTATTGGGTTGGGCAATACGCGTATGGAAGATGCAATGGAGGGCAATACGCGTAATTAATTCCATTTTTCTCGCCCATCTGCTGAAACGCGTAATGGTACGCGTATGAGGCTGGGAAATACGCGTATGGTTCAGGGCAATACGCGTATGGCCAGCAAGGGTGCAGAATGTTGTGTTTTCGCGATTCCTTTTCTTTTTACTTCCATAACTTGTGTTTCGATTATCCGTTTTGAACATTCTTGGTATCGTTGGAAATATAATAAAATGTTCTTTCTTATTAAAATGGTTTTGAGATTATTGGTCGATTTAATTATGTCGGGAATTTGGGAATGTGTCGTTTTGTCGACTTTCGCCGTTGTATTATGTGTAATTGATGTGTTATCATGCAATGTGCTTTTGATATACGTTGTGATGATGGTTTGTGGCCTAAGGGCAAGAAAATGCATTGTGTTGTATTTGATTATATATGCATGATTATGGATGTGTATATGTGTGCATTTGAATGTCATGAGTCATTGTATGCCAAGCACCATGATATGCATTCTTGTGATGTCGTGTGCCCTAGTGGGTGTGAGCGACGAATCGATTCCAGAGGGAATCCGCTATAAAATCGTGTGCCTTATACAAAGAGGTGTAAGTAATGATTATAGACGATCGTGTGCCTTATACAAAGACGTGTGAGCGATCGGGTCGTATGCTTTATACAAAGAGGTGTGAGCGATCCATAAACGTCTGTGCCTTATACAAAGAGGTGTGAGCGACGGGGAACATCGTTTGCCTGACGGGGAGTTACACTAAGTAACAAGCGATGATTCCAATAGTTCCTGAGTGAACTAATGATGAGATTGACGGATGGATGGTACCGCATTTGTATAGAGTCGTTGTGTCGGTCTCTTTGCATTTGCATAAATCATGAATGGATTGATTTTGTGTGGAATTGTGAATGGAATTGATGAGTTGAGATACATATATATATATATATATATATATATATATATATATATATATATATATATATATATATATATATATAGTTGATAAATGCATTGAGCATGATTGATATGCCTTGGTGATGAATATATGAGATATGCATTGTGTTGTTTTGTAATAGAATTCTGGTATAATTTGTGGTGAGAATATTTTACATGAGTATTTTGGTGTTATTATATAATTGTATGCAATTATATTATGATTGTGTTTCTCACCCTTCTGCTGTTTTAAATGCTCTATGAGGCATTGCAGATTAGATGCTGGAGGTCTTTTTGTGAAGCTTAGGTCTTCATTCTTTTGTCGGTCGGCTCTTATATGTAGCACCGGGTAGTCGGAGAGATCGTTGTGATTTATGTGTATATGTATATGTTCTTATTGGATTGTACATGTATGAATCTGTGTATGACAGACAAACTTTTTATGTGATATATATATGAGATTCAGTTACAGATTTTCCGCTTTTATTCTGTATCTCAATTGTGGGTGGTAGGAACTAAGTTCCTCTGTTATTTGCTACCTGATTGTTGCATATCTTTATGGGCAGGTTATTGTATTTTGTTTCAATTGATGTGACGCCTCCGTCTATGCTATGAATGTTTAATTATATTCTGATGATTTTTTTTATCGCATTATCTAATTGGGGGTATAGATTTGGGGGTGTTACATACTTCTTCAGAAGCTTTGCTATCTTCAGAATCTCAATCACTTTTAGAGAGCATCCACAAGAGCATTGCAACAGTAATCTTGGCATCCTTGGATCTAGCTGATCATGACTAGATAAAGAAGCGTTCTTGCTTCTCGCGACTTTAGTTACACATAGTAACTTCGCATATATATATATATATATATATATATACATTCAATCATAGTACATCTAGCTGGTGCATGTTGATTCTGATGTCTTTAGTTCTTATGATCTGCACACAACACACGTTAGACCCTAAAATGGTTCTTTCACAAATACTTATTATTATCATCAAAACATAGATTGACTTGTAGAGACAATTCTTGCTCTCACAGATACCTGCGCCGCTACCCGAGGGGCTGGATGCCCCGTCAATGTAAATGGTCCATCTCTGCGTCCCGCCTGGCGGGGACGATGGAGGTGTCATCTTCGCTACGAAGTCGGCCAGAACTTGTGCCTTGAGGGCCTTCGTGCCCTCATAGTGAATGTCGAATTGTGATAAATCCAAGGACCATTTGAGCATCCTACCGGACATGTCTGGTCGGCGAAGCAACTGCCTGATGGGTTGGTTCGTGCGTACTGCTATGGTGTGGGCCAAGAAGTAGTGTCTGAGTCTTCTCGCGGCGGTAACAAGGGCAAGGGCGACTTTCTCTATCTGTGCGTACCTAATTTCTAGCCCTTGTAGGGCCTTGCTGGTGAAATAGATGGGCTTTTGCCCGTCCGTTATTTCGCGAATGAGTGTAGCGCTGATGGCTTTGGTGGCAACGGAAAGATATAGGTACAAGGTCTCCCCGCATTCTGGTCGAGAAAGCACAGGAGGTTCGGACAGGGCTAGCTTAAGGTGGGTCAGAGCTTGTTCGTACTCCTTCGTCCATTCGAAATTGGCCTCCTTTCTGAGGAGTTTGAAGAAGGACAGGGCGTGTTGAGCAGACTAGGCCACGAAGCGGGAAAGTGAAGCGAGTAGACCGTTGAGGGATTGTATGGACTTCTTCGATCTGGGCGTGGGGAACTCCGCGAATTATCGGCACTTGTCTGGATTTGCCTCTATTCCCCTTTCGGTGAGGCAGAATCCGAGGAACTTCCCCGCACGCACGCCGAAGGTGCATTTTTCTGGATTGAAGTGAATTTTGCACTTCCTGGCCTGGTCGAAGACCTTTTGCAAATGGGTCGTATGGTCTGATTCCTCTTGGGATTTCACGATCATATCGTCCATGTAAACTTCGAGCATATCTCCGATCTCTGATCGGAAGACCTTGTTCATCATGCGCTGGTATGTGGCCCCAACATTTTTCATACCAAAGGGCATCACATTATAGTAATAGTTCCCTGAGAAGGTCATGAATGCGGTGTACCTCTTGTCCTTTTCGGCCATAGGGATTTGATTGTACCCCGAATAGGCATCCATGAAGGACAAAAGTTTAAAACCTGCAGAGTTATCTACGAGCTTGTCTATGCTCGGTAAGGGATAAGCATCTTTCGGGCAAGCCCGGTTGAGATCAGTATAGTCAATACACATGCGCCATTTTCCACTATGCTTTTTAACAAGTACAATATTGGATAGCTAGGTTGTATACCTAACCTCCGAAATGAATTTCTCCTCTAAGAGGTCTTGTACAAGTTTTTCGGCAGCCAATGCCTTTTCGCCGGAATGTTTCCGCCTGCGCTGCATGACGGCACGGGCAGCTGGGTCGATGGTCAAATGGTTGAAGGTGTGAAAAACACAAGAAAGGGAGGGGTTTGAATTGGTTTTTCAAAATAAAATTGTTTCTTTGTTCTAACCCCTTTTTAAGAACTTTCTAACTTATGAGTAAGAGCTTAGAAAGAGATAACACAGTATGTTTATACTAATTCACTTGAGAATTCCTTAAGTTAATCTAGTCCACCCGCCAAGGTGATTTCGCCTCTCTCAATCGAGGTCTTAATCCACTAATCAATTAGATTAATACAATGCACAAGCTAAACTGTTGGTGACTAACAACAACCTCTAAAACTCTTATGTTCTAGACTTCTCAAGAGATCTAACCACACTGGTATTTCTTAAGGAACAGCCTCTAAGACTCTCACTAGTCCTAGACTTCTCAAGAAATCTAACCACACTGGTTTTTCTCAAGGTACTTCAAACAACAGTTTGAAAGAGGTTTTGTTTACAAAGTATTGCTTCTAGCACAAGCTGAATATGTAAACTATTTTACAGCACAATAAATGACTTTTTGAATGATAATAGCAAATAGAGTGTATTTGAATCAGTGAAGTCCTTATCATTCCTTGAGTCTTCAAGTCCTTTTATAGTCGAGTAAAAGTAATCGTTGAAAAGTAATCATGATAGCTATCTAGACTGATGGCGGCTTGATGGAGATGTGAGGACAGATAATACTTTTGTGTCATGTCTTGTCAAGATATCTTCATTAGTATTGGTTGCACTATTTCCAAGATATCTTCGTTTATACTATTGTACAGTTGTACTTTGTTGCTTAGCCTTCTAATCTTCTTAACTTCAGAGGCTTCTGCGAGCATGAGTAAGAAGGAAAATGTAGCTTAGTTCTTAAGATCTTCAAGTCTTTGAGTCCTCAGAGCTGCGCCTTCGGAGTCTTCAGCACTTGATCTTCTGAACCTTGTTCGTTCAGAATGTTATCATCATATCTTCAGAGGCTTCTGATGGTATTTAGTTGAAGCATGAGTAGAGACTATAGTTGGGTCTTCAGAACCTTTATCTAAAGAGCGTAAGTCTTCAGCGTCTGAACTTCGTTCATCAGAACCTCAGTCTTCAGATCTTTAGAACTTGTTCTCTTATAATATATCAGAGTCTTGCAATCTTCAGATTCTCCTGAAGCGATTTCTGTTATATAGCACATCATGTGTAACGCATAGGCGAAGTATTTTCTTTTAACAACATATTCACGCCATTTAACGGGAGCAGAACTTGTTTGTTAGATTCTCACACATAACAATTATTAGACTTATAAAATTGTTCATACAAACATACTTGTTTGATATCATCAAAACTTAGAGGTATTAATGCAGAACCAACTCTTGTTCTTACAATCTCCCCCTTTTTGATGATGACAAAACTATGCATTTTGATGACACAATTTTGTACATAACACAAGGGTAATCGAAATAAGAAGGTTAAAAAATACTTATCCTTCACATGAGATACTCCCTCTGAATCTCAGACTGGATGAAAATTGAATATCCTGACTTGTGAATTTTTGAGATGGACTCCCCCTGATTCCAAAAGGTTAGATACTGAAATCTTCATAGTCTTGATTCAATTATAAACTTGATCCTTCAGAGTTTGACATGAACTCAGAGCTTGAACTAATCAGAGCCATCAAAAGTTCTGATTTGCTAATTTTTTATTTCTTTATAGACTTTATGATGATTAGTTAGATCAGAATTCCTGAAAAGAAGGACAAAGAAAAACATCTAACAGAACTAGCAATTTACTGGTTAGACTGTAAATAGCTTGTTATTCAGAGATTAACTATAAGAACAAAAAATTCGCATTCATTACTTCTCTCCCTTTTTGTCATAATCAAAAAGTTTTGTGAGCAAAGGGTGAAAAACAAAGTCCTAAATCCTAAAATCATAGAACCAAAACGAAACAAGGAAAAGGTTAGGTGTTTCTAGAGGACATTTTGTCCAAAATATTTTGAAGCAGGTTCTGAACATTTCCATTGACAACCTTCTGTTCTGCAAAATTTTATCTAAAAATTTGTTGTTCTCCTCTGATTTCTTTAATTGCGTTTTCCAAACGCACCACATCAAGTTTAGGTGAGGAAACAACTAAGGCATCTTTCTTAGCATTTTCTATAGCTTCAGCTTCTTTTTCCATCTTGGCTTCTTCTTCTGCAAGAAGTCTCGCTTCTTCAGCAGCCTTTTCTTTAGCCTCTCTTTGCTTAGTCACTAGAAGATTGAATTTTCTTATCCTTTCCTCAGCCTCTTCTCTTGCTTTCACCAGTTCAACTCCAGCAGCTTTAGCAGCTTCAGAGAACCTAGACATCCTTGCAAATTCAAAGTCTAACCACTTCTAAAAAGCGTCCCAAGAATTTATAAGCTCCACAGGCTTGACACTTGTCCTAGCCTCTACTAGTAGCTTTGCTACTTTCTCCAACGCCTTTTTGTGAAATTTGCTAATACATTCATCAATGGTTTTTGGAGGGGGTATTTCATAGATGACCAAGACCAGGTTGGATTCAGCAGAACTTGTTTTAGAAGGGTTGGGTTCATCAGATGAAGCAATTTCAGGTTGAGTGGGTTTAGGATTTGGTTGAGATGAATTGGTTTCAATAGTATGAGAAGAGAGCTCAAAAGTTTCTAACTCTGAAGGAGATTCAGAAGTGGCAATCTCAAGGGGTTTAACTCTCGTTTCTTCAGTTGCTAGTTCAGGAGGATCAGAGTGTTGGATTAAGGATTCAGCAATGGTTTTCTGATGAAAAGTGTAGGACATTGGTGAGACAAGTATATATGGTTGGATGAGTGAGGTGGTTGTTGATGAAGTATATGTAGGAATGGTTTCGGATTGGATAGGTTTACTGATTGATGGAAAGGAAATTTGTGGAATGGTAGTTGTTTCAAATACAGGAATAGAGGTTGTTGATGGTGGAATTGAAAACGATGGTGACTTGAAGCTGACTTGTGGACTTGAGGTGGGAATGGACGATGATGAAATAGTGACAGGTTCAGTATCAACTATTGAAACAGAAGAAGTGATGGAAGACTTACTAGTTCTTTCAGAGTGAGAATCTTGAGCAGAAGTCTTGGAGGTTCCTGACTTGTTAGCCTTCTTCTTTTTCTTGGGTTCAGGATCCTCTTCGATTAGCTTCCTTTTTCCTCTACTGGTCTCAACTTCTTCAATTCTGACCTTAGACACGTCTTGTCCTTCTTTTTCCATTATAGTAATAAGTGCAGCAATAACTTCCTTGTTTTCACAGCTGTCAAAAGAGGGATAGTCTTTCACCTGAATTCTGCTTTGTATCACACTATCATGAGGGATAACCATAGGTTTGAGTTGAACATCTTTGATTATTTTCATATTTTTCAGGGTATTGGCATTTAAAGACTCTCCAATGCTTGGAACCAAATATTCTGTATATCTGGCTTCTTTAATCAAATAATCCACTAGGCCGCTTTCAACAAAAATGTCAGAGAGCAATCTCCCGAAAGGAATATAGGTTGGAATCTTCTTTGTAGGTGAAGCGGTTGTTCTGGACTTGCGCACTTTGTCTCTTAGATAGGAAAACAGGATGAAGGGCAAATTCATTTTCTTCTTTTTATGCAAACAGTACATCATGTTCCTTTGAGTAGTATTGAAGTAGTCTGCGGTTCTCCAGAAGTCTTTTACAAGGGATTCATAGATATGACCTTTAAGCCATTCAATGTAGTTATTCCATCATTGACATTCGAGTTCGGCAGAAAGATCAACCCCTTTATTTGCAAGATTCTGGAAATCCACATGCAGTTCCTTGAGAACAGTTAGATCGTCTGCCCGGACCTACACACGTAACTGTTGTATTTCTTTGAGTAGCATGGTTTTCATCAATCTTAGGAGGAGACGATGAAGTCGATGTAACAGTTGCAGTAGTTGCGGAGGTGGTAGCAGGCACAACTGATGAAGATGATAACCCTTTTGATGGATTCAAAGATGCTTCCACTTCTTTGGAGAATTTGACGGTTTCTTTTTTAATGTGATTCATCATGTTAATTTTGTGATTGATCGAGATGAGAACAATAGATGAGCAGTTGAGAGAAAGAGAAGCGATTTGGGGGTTTTAGGGTTTCTTAAAGTGTGGAAGTCAATGTGAGGTAGTGTGAGTAGATTTATAAAGTGTTTTTTGAAATTTGAAAAGTTAAAATAATGTATTAGGAGTTAAAGAATGAACGCAATTATGATTTTAAATCAATCCCAAGAACGATTACTGTTTATTGTGGACTTTAAAATAGATGTAATGATTTGGATATAACCGAGGTTACACGCGTTAGTAATCTTCTAATTGAAGTGACACGTTTTGATATTCTCAGAATCTAGACAACTCAAGAGTTTCCATCTGATTAGAGACATTTCTAACCGAAGTAGCTTCCGATAACTGAGACTGAACAAGTGTATCTGAGTAAAAGAAATTAATTTCTTCAGACTCTAACTAAACACATCTGATTCTGATATGATCTTACTCTGGACAAAAATCCAATTTCAGATGCTTCAGAATAAATTGAAATCTATCTTCAGCCAAGGGTTTTGTAAAAATATCAGCCCATTGATGGTCTGTATCGATGAATTTTAAACATAGAGTCCCCTTCTGAACATAGTATCTAATAAAGTGAAGTTTAATTTCTATGTGCTTAGCCCTAGAATGCAAGATTGGATTTTTACTTAAATAGATAGCAGCAGTTTTATCACAATAGTTACGGATGTTATTATCATGTATCTGATAATCTTCTAGCTAGTTTTTCATCCAGAGCATCTATGTACTGCATAAGGAAGCGAAAATGTACTCTGCTTCTGCTGTAGAAAGAGCAATTGTAGATTACCTCTTGCTTGACCATGAGATCAAATTCTTCCCTAGAAACTAACAGTTTCCAGATGTGCTTTTTCTTTCCAATCTGTCTCCAGCATAGTCTGCATCACAGTAACCATATAGAGTGTACTCTGATGTTTTTTCATACATCAAGCCAAGGTTAGTAGTTCCTTTCAGATACCTTAGAATTCTTTTAACAGCAGTTAAATGAGATTCTCTAGGATCTGATTGAAATCTAGCACACAGATGAAAGCTGAATAAAATATCAGGTCTAGAAGCGGTTAAATACAAAAGAGACCCTATCATACCACGATAGGTCTTCTGACAAAGTTTACCATTTTTCTCTTCTTTCTTCAAGACGCATGTTGGATGCATTGGAGTCTTTGCTATTTTACAATCAATCATGTTGAATTTCTTTAGAAGTTCTTTAGTGTACTTACTTTGATGAATGTAAGTAGCCTCTGGTTTCTGATCAATTTGAATTCCCAGGAAGAACTTCAGCTCACCCATCAGGCTCATTTCGAACTCTGCTTGCATTAACTTTGAAAACTCCTCGCATAGAGAGGGATTAGCATAACCAAAAATAATATCATCAACATAAATTTGAACTATAAAAATATCATTTTTGTACGATTTACAGAAAAGAGTGGTGTCAACTTTTCCTCTGGTGAAGTTATTTTCTAAAAGAAAATTGCTTAATCTGTCATACCAAGCTCTGGGAGCTTGTTTCAGACCATAGAGAGATTTTTTTAATTAAAAAAAAAATTAACTTTTCTGAGTAAACCAGGAGGTTGTTTGACATAAACTTCTTCTGATATATAACCATTCAAAAATGCACTCTTAACATCCATCTGGTATAAGACGATGTTGTGATTTACTAAAAAATAAATTAACAAGCGTATAGCTTCCAGTCTGGCGACTGAAGCAAAAGTTTCGTTGTAATCTATCCCTTCTTGTTGACTGTAACCTTGGGCAACAAGTCGTGCCTTGTTTCTGACAACTTCTCCCTTTTCATTTAGCTTATTTCTGAATACCCATTTGGTTCCAATTACATGGACATTTTTAGGTTTTGGGACCAGATCCCATACATCATTCTTTGAGAACTATTTAAGTTCTTCTTCCATTGCCAGAACCCAGTCCTTGTCCATAAGAGCTTCATCAACTGTCGTTGGCTCAATTAACGACATCAATCCCAGAAGAATTTCTTCAGAGGGTTTGAAAGCTGATCTGGTTCTGATGGGAACGTCCTTGCTACCTAGAATCAGTTCTTCAGGGTGTGAAGTTGAGATTCTCCTCTTCTTTTGTTGTGGAGTATCAGACGATACCTCAATGATATTGAAGGTAGGGACTTCTGGAATTTTAACTTCATCTGTCTTTTCTTTAGGTTCTGAAAAGTTGATTTCCAAATCTGCAAACTTTTCAACTAGCTTTGACTTTTCAGGGTCAAGCTTATCATCGAATCTGACATGAATTAATTCTTCCACAATCCCTGATTATGTATTATAAACTATGTATCCTCTTGAGTGTTCAGAGTATCCTAACAACAGACACTTCTGTGCTTTGGAATCAAACTTGCCAAGATTCTCTTTAGTGTTTAACATAAAACAGATACATCTAAAAGGGTGAAAAAAAGAAATGTTGGGAATTTTATTCTTCCACAATTCATAGGGAGTTTTACTCAAAATAGGTCTTATGGAGATTCTATTTTGAATATAACATGTTGTGTTAACTGCTTCTGCTCAAAAATACTTAGCCATGTCAGTTTCTTGGATCATGGTGCGAACCATTTCTTGTAAAGTTCTGTTCTTTCTTTCTACAACTCCATTTTTTTGTGGAGTTCTAGGGCAAGAAAAATCATGAGATATCCCATGCGAATCAAAAAGTTTTTCAAAATCTTTGTTTTCAAATTCTCCACCATGATTACTTCTGACCTTGACGATTTTGTAATTCTTTTCGTTTTGCACTTGGGTGCAGAAAGAAGCAAACACAGAATGTGACTCATCCTTGTGTCTTAAGAATTTTACCCATGTCCAACGACTGTAATCATCAACGATGACTAGTCCATATTTCTTACCATTGATAGAAGCAGTTTTCACTAGTCTAAATAGATCAATGTGAAGAAGTTCCAATAGTCTAGAGGTAGAAACAACATTCTTTGCTTTAAAAGAAGTTTTTGCAAACTTTCCTTTCTGACATACTTCACAAAGAGCATCTGAAGAGTACTTCAGATTTGGCAAACCTCTGACAAGTCCTAGCTTGTTTAGTTGTGAGATTCTTCTCAAGCTAACATGACCTAGACGTCTGTGCCAGACCCATTGCTCTTCATTGACAGACAAAAGACACTTTACATTTTGATGTTTTAAATCTGATAATTTAATTTTGTAAGTATTGTTCTTTCTTTTACCATTGAATAGAACAGATCCATCCTTCTGACTAACAGCCTTACAAGACGTTTGATTGAAAATAATGTCATAACCATTGTCACTAAGTTGGCTAATTGACAACAAATTATGCATTAGACCTTCAACTAGAAGAACATTATTTATAGAAGGAAGTTTACCATTACCAACAGTTCCTAACCCAATGATTCTTCCCTTCTGGTTTCCTCCGAAACTGACGACGCCTCCAGGCTTAAGTTTCAAATCTTGGAACATATGCCTTTCTCCCGTCATGTGTCGCGAGCATCCACTGTCCAGGTACCATGACTGGTGTTTCAGTGGCGCCATTAAGGATATCTATAACATAAATTATCTTATTCTTAGGTACCCATTTTGTGGGTCCTTTCACATTAGTCTTTCCAGAGGTTCTGACACCTTTGGATTTTCGTGTAGCAGGATAATAGTGTGGTATTTGTGCATAATATTTGAGTTTGGAAGTTTTCTTCCGTGTATGTATTTGTGATATAACAGACTTAGAACCTTCTGGTTCTTGACATAATCAGTAGTAGAATAACCTTTGTCCAGAACTCTGAGTCCTACAACAAGCATCTGGAATCTTGAGAACATAGTTTCTACAGATTCATCATCTTCATTTTGGAAGACTTCATATTTCTGGATTAGTGCAAGAGCCTTTGTCTCTTTGACTTGAGCGTTGCCTTCATGAGTCATTCGGAGAGAGTCAAAAATAGACTTTGCAGTTTCTTTGTTTGTGATCTTTTCATATTCTGTATATGAAATTGCATTTAACAGAATTGTTCTTGCTCTGTGATGACTCTTGTAAGTCTTCTTTTGAGCATCTGTTAATGCACTTCTGACAATCTTTTTGCCTTCAGAATCTACAGGGTAACTGTAGCCATCAACTACCAGATCCCATAGATCTAAGTCAAAAGCCAAAAAGTAACTTTCAATTCTATCTTTCCAATAGTTAAAATTTTCCCCATCAAAGATAAGAGGTTTTGCACTATAAGAATCTCTTTCATTAGCAGTAACATTTGGTTCAGGTGCAGCCATTGTTTTTCACACTTGGATCGGTACTGAACATTGTTAAGTGTTTGATAAAAAATCAACCTTTTTATCACCTCAGAACCGGAGCTCTGATGCCAATTGAAGGTGTGAAAAACACAAGAAAGGGGGGGTTTGAATTGTTTTTTCAAAATAAAATCGTTTCTTTGTTATAACCCCTTTTTAAGAACTTTGTAACTTATGAGTAAGAGCTTAGAAAAAGATAACACAGTATGTTTATACTAGTTCACTTGAGAATTCCTCAAGTTAATCTAGTCCACCCGCCAAGGTGATTTCGCCTCTCTCAATCGAGGTCTTAATCCACTAATCAATCAGATTAATACAATGCACAAGCGAAACTGCTGGTGACTAACAACAACCTCTAAAACTCTCAAGTTCTAGACTTCTCAAGAGATCTAACCACACTAGTCTCTCTTAAGGAACAGCCTCTAAAACTCACACTAGTCCTAGACTTCTCAAGAAATCTAACCACACTGGTTCTTCTCAAGGTGCTTCAAACAACAGTTTGAAAGAGGTTTTGTTTACAAAGTATTGCTTCT
This sequence comes from Lathyrus tuberosus, assembly GCA_022829125.1. NCBI lineage: Eukaryota > Viridiplantae > Streptophyta > Magnoliopsida > Fabales > Fabaceae > Lathyrus > Lathyrus tuberosus. The sequence goes on from JALAZF010000562.1 coordinate 640,711, forward strand.
AGCACAAGCTGAATATGTAAACTATTTTACAGCACAGTAAACGACTTTTTGAATGATAATAGCAAATAGAGCGTATTTGAATCGGTGAAGTCCTTATCATTCCTTGAGTCTTCAAGTCCTTTTATAGCCGAGTAAAAGTAACCATTGAAAAGTAATCATGATAGCTATCTAGACTGATGGCGGCTTGATGGAGACGTGAGGACAGATAATACTTGTGTGTTCTGTCTTGTCAAGATATCTTCATTAGTATTGGTTGCACTGTTTCCAAGATATCTTCGTTTGTACCGTTGTACAGTTGTACTTTGTTGCTTAGCCATCTAATCTTCTTAACTTCAAAGGCTTCTGCGAGCATGAGTAAGAAGGAAAACGTAGCTTAGTTCTTAAGATCTTCAAGTCTTGGAGTCCTCAGAGTTGCGCCTTCGGAGTCTTCAGCACTTGATCTTCCGAACCTTGTTCGCTCAGAATGTTGTCATCATATCTTCAGAGGCTTCTGATGGTATTTAGTTGAAGCATGAGTAGAGACTAGTTGGGTCTTCAGAACCTTTATCTAAAGAGCATAAGTCTTCAGCATCTGAACTTCATTCATTAGAACCTTAGCCTTCAGATCTTCAGAACTTATTCTCTTATATTATATCAAGAGAAATCCATAACGCAATCTTTCTCTCTGACATTTGCAATCATTGTCTCAGTTTAATTTGAAAAAGAGAGAGTGAGAGCAAAAAAATTTCTTTGTTTTAAGTTTTTTAATGAAATGAATGCATGAATGCAGCACACAAAAACATAGAAAAAACATGGGGTCAAAGGTTCGGTGTCATGAAGTCATGGTTCTACCCATCCCCAAAGGTTATACTGGTGATTTTTTGTAACTGTGCGCAAAATCATTGACCCCTCTTGGGATGACAACAGCAGGCTGGTTCACCCGAACGAGGTGATGTATCTTAGAGTGATCTCAAATGAGGGTAGTATCGCGTGACAACTATTTCCGATAGCTTCCGCACTACAAAATAGTAACAAGGTCTCAGCCTACTAAATCCTCAGTTTCATGGACAACCACAATCAAACAATCTGCTTTCAACAACCGAAGTCATATAGGCATTGAATCCGCAAAGGGTGTATCCACTGATTCGATGGTCGGTCGGGGTCTCTTATTTGGGAGTCACTCCCTGTAAGATTACCTGTCTAGTGCCATCACTTATCTTAGGTGTCACTCAAACTTTCCAGATGCGGCATCACTCGCAGTCCCATTAGCAGAAAAATAAATACGGATATCAATTAGGAAAAGCGATATATATATATATATATATATATATATATATATATATATATATATATATATATATTTATTTATTTATTTGTTAAACTAACATCCTAAACCTCTTAAGAGCTATAATCCTAGCCCTATACAGACAATGACTCCCCAGCAGAGTCACCATTTTTCTGTAGCGAGCAATTTTTGTCGGTGACGCGACAACCTTATCGCTGGGTTTTCCTCACCGCAATGGTAGGAGGGGTGCTACTTTATGATTTCTTATTTATCCCGTGAAGCTGGAAGGGAAAGGAAAGTTATCTAAAACTAACCTTGCACGTGATTGATCAACTAAACAAACGCTTAAAAGAGATTGGGGGGTCTGGGGTCAGGTTATAAAATGGGTAGTTTTCAATTACCTATCCTATATGTGGTTATCCACAGGATATCAGCTTTAGGTTTCACTTTATACTTGATGGTGTTTATCTGGTAATGGGTTGGGAAAGTTTCTTGGGAAATATGAGAGAGTAAGTGAGTTTTTATTTGATTTCGGGCTTGCCCGAGGTTTTTGGTAAGGTACTGGACCAAAGTTTGATTGATGTGAAGGTACTGGACCTAGAGTTTTTGGATTAGTATGCTCGCTAAGATTTCCCAATCTTATGCCTACGTATTCCCGTTTAAACGAAACAGGGAAATCAGAGCAATCGTAGTTCCTCCTATTCTAAGGGAGGAAAAAGATAATGTTTTGGTGTCTTGTTTGAAGCCCAAGATTGAAGCTAAAAGGTTTATTTGTGTCTTGTTCAAAGCCCAATATTGAAGCTAAAAGGTTTGACTGAGAGAGAACTTGTCATCTCTAAAGAGGGTTTGTTGATTTTTGTGTGCCTTGATCAAATCCCAAGGTTGAAGCTAAGAGGTTGATTGACTCCACTGGGGAAATTCTTACCCACAGCCTAAGAGGAGGCTGGATAAGACCAACTCAACAAGAGAGGGTATATATTGGTGTCTTGTACAAAGCCCAAGATTGAGGCAAAAAAGAGACTGACTCTTTGGGGATATCATTATACCAATCCTAAGAGGAGGCTAAAAGTTTGACTTTTTTGGGGAAAATGTTCTATCTGTCTTGTATAAAGCCCAAGATTGAGGCTAAAAGGATTTTGACTCCGCTGGGGAAGCTTGTATGTGTCTTGTACAAAGCCCAAGATAGAAGCTGAAAAGAAGACTGACTCTGCGGGAAAGAAATCTTTATATGTCTTGTACAAAGCCCAAGATTGAGGCTGAAAGAGACTTTACTGACTCGGCTGAGGATATTTTAAGTGTCTTGTACAAAGCCCAAGATAGAGGCTGAAATGAGTTTGACTCTACGGGAGAGTATTATCTGTCTTGTACAAAGCCCAAGATTGAGGCGGAAAAAGGTTGACTCTGCTTAGGAATTATTTCTCGAAGTCTAAAGGAAGGCTCGGAGGAAATAACTCCGCTGGGGAAGATGTTTGTCCCCGAGCTTAAGAGAAGGTAATGAAATTTTATATCTCGTACAAAGCCCAAGATAGAGGCTAAAAAAGGGTTTGACTCAACAAGAGAGTACTTTTTATCTGTCCTGTACAAAGCCCAGGATTGTGGCAGAACAAGCTGGAGAAATCATCATATACAGCTCGAGAGGAGGTGAACTCCTGCTAGGGGAAATCATTATACAAAGCCTAAGAAGAGGTTATTGACTCAACAAGAGAGTTTTTTTTATCTGTCTCGTACAAAGTCCGAGATTGAGGCTAAAGGGTTGACTCAACAAGAGAGTACTGAAAGGTGATTGACTCAACAAGAGAGTCTGAGACGGTGATTGACTTAACAAGAGAGTCTGAAAATGTGAATGACTCAACAAGAGAGTCTGAAAAGGTTAGCTCCGCTGAGGAGAATCATTGTACAAAGCCCAAGAGGAGGCTGACTGTGCTGAGGAAGGATCTTTATACAAAGCCTAAGAGGAGGCTATCTTCTGCCGAGGGTTATTGAGATCTCGAGGCAGGTCCAAATGGGGAATCAACTCTTGCTGAGGGTTCCAGAAGAGTTGAGGTATCAGATGCCTTGAGGTTCTGATTTGAGATACTGTTATACTAGTGATAGACTGACCCTGGCTGGGGGATTTTAGGAGAGAGATTGGGTTTTAGCTTTGTTGGAGATTTATCCAGAATGACCGGGGTTTCTTCCTATGTTTGTAGGGAACTTGAGAATGTCTTTGAGACTCAATAGGGGATTTAGACTGTACAAGTCTATTGGTGTGGAAGAGTTTTATCTTTTGTATGATGCCCAAGAGGAGGCCGATTCTTTTAAGGGATGAGTATCAACCCTAAAATTAGTCTGAGGTTTTGACTCCTTTTTAGAAAGATAGCTCTAATGAAGGATGACTAAGTTCTGTCCTATACCTTTAGGAGGTCTTCAGGGTCCTTGTATTAAGCCCAAGAGAAGGCATGAGAACTTCTAAGAAGCCGAAGGGTCCTTGTACAAAGCCCAAGAGGAGGCGGGGATGCTTTTAGGAAGCCTGTGGGTCCCAAACCAAGAAAAGTTCAAGAAATGCTATTCACCGAGAATAGATCATTTAGTGAAAGTTCTGAGGTTTGAAGAAACTCAAGAGATGCTATTCACCGAGAATAGATCAACTCTGGGGAGTAGAATTTCTTTGACAATTTCTAGGGGTGACAGTCTGAGAAAAGGTTCACGAGGAATACTGCCTTTCTCTTTGTTCCATATTGTTTAAGCCCAAGAGAAGGCAAGACTGTATCTGGAAATCCTATGGGGATCTAGTTTTGACTGTATTTAAGAGTGACCAACATGGCTTTACCTAGTTAAAGACCTAGTTGCCGGGGAAAACTCTAAATAACTATTCTAGTATATATACAGTTGATATATGACAAGTATTTAAAAGGGTATGAAAGAAGACTAACCATGTGCAGCTTCCCACAATACAGTTATATATATATATTTGACATTTATTTAAAAGAATGAAAGAAGACTCACAGTGTGCAGCTTCCCACAATACAGATATATATATTAAGGCAGGTAAATGAAAGCGGATAAAACTTACAGGTGAGCAAGCTTCCATGCTGTATTGTTAGTTGTTCAAAGAAATTAAAGAAAGTTTTGATAACAACTGTATATTTGAACCTAAATCAAAAGGGAAGTTGTTTTGATAAGATTGTACTGGGACTTATACAATGACTGAGGCCCAAAAGGTTTTTTGTACAAAGGTATGAGTCTTACAACTCAAGGAGAGGCCTAAAGAGTTTGAAAATGAATAAAGATGGGTCTTATAGCTCAAGGAGAAGCCCAGATGATTTTGTTTTAAAAGACGACGATCGCGCCGAACTTTTGAAAATACACAGAGGGACTTATACAATGTGTGAGGCCCAAAAATGTTTTTGTACAACAAGGGTTGGGTCTTACACTCTATTAGAGGCCCAAAGTGTATTATTTTTGTACAAGTGATGGGGCTTACAACTCAAGGAGAGGTCCAATGTTATTTGTTTGAAAACGGCGATCGCGCCGAGGTTTGAAAACACAGTGGGTCTTATACGATGACCGAGGCCCAAATTATTTTGGTTTCAAAAAGGGGTTGGGTCTTACACTCTATTAGAGGCTCAAGGATGTTTTGAAAAAAGATGGGACTTACAACATGAGGGGAGGCCCAGGTTATTTGATTTTTGAACTGGTGATCACGCCGAGGCTTTTGAAAATGTGTTGGGACTTATACAATACCTGAGGCCCAAAAATTGTTTTGGTTAAAAAGGGATTGGGTTTTACACTCTATTAGAGGCCCATGAGTGTTTGAAAAAGATTGGTGAGGGTGGAATCAACCAAAACCCTAATTTTGTTTAAAAATGGAATTAATTTTGTTAAAAAATTAATAAAAATTATTGAAAACATGTAAAAAATGAGTGGTGATCTTGGACCAATGTTTCTAAAATCATGTTTTTGTCCACAAAATGATTGAAAACCATTTAAGTTTGAAAAATACAGAGAAAGAAAATTTTCAAAATGTTGAAAAACAAATAAAAATTAATTCTTTTCAAAAATATCAAATATGTGAAATAAATAATATTTTTGGGGAATTTTTGTAAAATAAAATATTTTAACATTTTTGTGAATTATTAAAAAATAATCAACTCAAAATCATTAAAATTCAGAGAGAAATTAATTTTTGAATCAATTAAATAAAATAAAAAAAATTCAAATATTCAAATATTTGAAAAAGGGTGCTAAGAACATCTTGTTCTTGCCCGCGTGCCCTGTTTTGCCCAGATTTGCATTTTCTCATCAATCTCACTGAATACTTGATGGAATCATACAATCCACATATCAATCTGCTTGTTTTCAACTCACGATCATGTCTATGGTCTTTAATTTCATTTATTTTAAGCATGGAATGAGAAATCAAAACAAAACCTCAAGAACCCTAACTTGTGCATGAAGGTTGAGAAATATTATACACGATTCATACAAAGTAATCAATAGAGGGGAAACATTCTATGCATGATTATGAACATTTGGCAAAAGTTTTGTGCGAGGAAATATGCATAAATTATGAGATGACCAATTTTAGGCTTACTTGAAGGTCGTGGCAGCAAGAGCAATTTGATTTTTGAGTTAGAGGTGTTACAGATGAGTTGTGATGATCTGAATAGCTTCCCTACACCATATGGAGTGTGTTTGAAAGCTTGAATTGATTTGAAATGAACTGGAACAGATTATGGCACCTCAACTGCAACCTTGTTGAAACCTTGAGCAAATGGATGATGATTTCATGAATTTGGTGTTCCAGTTGTTGGTTTAGTGTTTGATCAGCTCACATATGATGTTTATGAGGTGTGTGTGTGTGTGTGTGTGTGATTGGTTTGGTTGGAAACACATTCTAATTCAAAACCCGATAGTAGCTTGCATTTGAAGGCATTTTTGGAAGTGAGAGTGTGATTTTGAGAAAGGCAAGTGTTATAGGGCTTTGGTGTACTCAAACTAATCAGAAATAAGGTCTATTTATAGTGTGTCAAGTTTGTTTTGGCATCAATAGGGAATGGCAATTGCAGCAGGCCTTTGGCCAATGTGGATCAAATGGAATCTCAAGTCTCCTCTAGCCATTGACTTGAGATTAGAGAACAAGCCTATGGTTCTTTGATTCAGAGCTTATCCTTGACTCATTCAGTTAGGAATGCATCAGTCTATGCCACCTTGGTGTACGCATTGAATGCTTGGAAACAAAATTGGATATTTGGCACCTTTTTAGCTCTTTAGGTTTGGCATGCTACTTGTGGAATCTTGGACTTGGGAGGCTGATAGATCAGTGCTTGTCCCTTGGGTGTTCCCCCTTGAGGTGTGCAGATGGATAACCATGCTTTTTGTTGCACAATTTGATCAAATCGAGCCCTTATGCACAAATCTGCCTTGCCAAGACAGTTTGCAGCAAGGCATGTTGCAGCTGTCATAACCCCTAGCTCAGGTGGAGTTTGATGGAGTTCTTGGGCATTTTGGAAAGCCCTCATATGACACAACACATGTATGATCATAGTTTGTCTTGAAAATTTTTGGATCCAAGTGAAAAATGCCCCTACATTTTGAAGAAAAGTAAGACAGATTCTGACTTAGTGAAAATTTCACCAAGTGTTGGAAAAAGTGGCATTTCATGTTTTTAGCCATTTTGATCACTCCAGAACTAAAAATCCATGAGGAATTGGAATGAGATGTAGTTAACAATTTTAAAGTATGCCATGAGAGCTATAAATCCATCTTTGGACCATCCAAAATGGTTGCTTAGATCTCAAGTTATGATCCTTGGAAGTTGGTACCCTAGCCACTTGGTTTCATAACTTAGAAAAGAATTCTAAGTTTTTTATGGTTACCCCTTTTACAAGTTAACTCGTTTTTCTTGATTTTTCTTGATGAATGATGATTCCAATCACACATTAACATTGTTTTAGGGTTAAGGAACCTTGGTTGACCAAAAAATCAAAAAGTCAAACTTTGACTTTTTGTACAGTTGATTTTTTATCAGATAAATCCAAACTGTGCGATCCTTTGTGAAATCAAGTCCTTGACCTAAATAAAACCTAATGGATGGACTCCATAGGTGATATAGGGTGTATTGAATCATGTCCTAAGGTTTGGGAGCATGTCTTGGTCAAAAGTCAAAGGTGCATCTGACTTTTTTCCTCAAAACCCTAGTTGTGGTCTAGATGAAAATGAAACTTGTGAATCAAGTTTCCTGGGTTAATCCATTGTTGCAAATGGATCAATGTAGTGTATTAGAGACCCTCAAATCATGTATTGAGGTCTTGGCTCATGTTTTGTCCCAAAAGTCAACTTAGGGGTGAATTAGGTCAAGAAACCCTAATTCCTTATTTTTGGTGAATGCATCCCCTGAGGCTAGAGTGACTTAATGATTGGGTCCATGAGGTCCCTTGGAGTATCTTGAGTTATGTTTTGAAGCATTGGCTCATGCCCAGAGAAAAATTTCCACCTGGAGGCCTTGGTCGACCAAAACCCTAATTTGGTGACACTGGAGATCTTGAGGCTTAATCCACTTGGAATGTAGCAACTTTGTGCTTGGTTATTGATGTGAGAGTCCTCTTGGTCCTTTATGGGTGTTGGAGAGTTTAGACAAGTTGAACATCTTGTCAATTCTTGATTGACCCTTTGTCTAAGTGCTCAGAGAGGACTCAAAACACTAATTCTTTGTTGTGGTGAATGCTCACCCCTCTTTGAGGAGATTAGTGAGGCATGATGGTTCATCCATATTGTGATGATGATTTACACAATGATGGGGAATCTTGGTGGTCAAAATTTGGGGTATAACAGATGCCCCTATTTAATCTTCTTGGACCCGAAGGTGTGAATGGCGAAGGTATTCGGGCATTCGGGGTGCAAGAGGATTAAATATCGGAATACCCGAAATTTTGATGGTGGTTATGAATGGAAGTTTGCTCATCCATCTTCTTTCGCTAAGCAATGATGCTTAGAGAAGGTAAACTTCCCCTCGATCCTGATCTTCAGCCAAGGAACCGGTCTCAGTTTTCTTTTGAAATAAACTTCCCCTCGATCCTGGTTTCCTACCAAGGAACTGGTCTTAGTTTCTGATATAAACTTCCCCTCGATCCTGGTTTCCTACCAAGGAACTGGTCTAAGTTTCTAAAATAAAATTCCCCTCGATCCTGGTTTCTTACCAAGGAACTGGTCTCAGTTTCTGGAATAAATTTCCCCTCGATCCAGGTTTCCTACCAAGGAACTGGTCTTAGTTTCTTTTGTCAATAAACTTTCTTGACAAGGGACGCTATTCGTAGAGGTTTTCCTCAAACTTCTTGTCGAAATTTCCTAGGGAGATGCCATTTGATGGGAAAAACTTTTGATGTCAGACTTGCTGGGGAACCCATTCGTCTGAGTTGTAGAGGTGCACAAACTTCCTTGTTTGGAGACGCCATTTGTCGACTCTACTGGGGAAAACGAGTCTCTTGAGAGATGATTTCTGCTTAGGGATATTACATCATACTTTTCTTTGTGATCTTCTCGGAGAAATGCCATGTGATGTAATCCAATTTGGAGGCGCTGATGACCTCTTGGTCAGCGAATCTTTCAGAGAAAAACTGCTATACTACCGAATCTGAGGATTTTCCTTAATCCGGGAAAGCGAAGATATCATCTTCAATGGCGAAGAGTAACGTTTGTCGAAGGTTTTCTTGTCTTTCAGAGGTTCAAGTTATCAAAGTGGTCAAGGGCCATCTCCAATCCAGAAATAAACTGGAGGAGAGATCGCTCAGATGATTTGCTTCCTGACGAGGAAAAGACTGACAACTCGATTGAGAGGAATTTTATCACTAGGGGATAAGACCGACTAGAGTGATAGTGATGCAATATGAATATGAATGTAAATCAATAATGCATGATGTATGTATGTTTATGTTGACAAAACTGACACGACATACAGACTAATAGATGAACACAACTGGATACTCGGTCACTGCAGGGGATGGAAAGTATCATCTGGTCAAAAAATAGCAATTATGCCTTGCTTAGGAGAGATACTCCCTGTGGGGAACAACCGTTGGTCGGACTTAGGAGGTAAGAACTTTGCCAGAAATGTCAGATGAAACATGTTTTCTGACACAGTTGATCCTTCATTCAGGCGTACTGATTTAGAAGGAGTACTTTGATTCTGCACTTTGAAGCTCAATTGCTTTCAGAGAAGCGATCGATGTTCTTTTGATGTTCCACAGTCAAAAGAAATTTCCATCTTTATTTAAAAGCAAAAAAAAATTTGAACAGTAAATTCATTTTTGTTTTATTTCAAGAATCGTTAATCATGCTAAAATGTAGTTCCGTAAAGCTAAAACAAATAAGAATTGCAAACAAAAGCACTAGGGCTCAAATTTTATTGATAGGATGGAAATCAGCCAAACACATGATTCCATAGAGTATTTACAAAGTTTAGAAAATGGTAATTTAAGGGGAACAAGGCTACATTGAAACATAACGGCCATTATCCTTCTACCAACTTTGAATTCTGGGCATCTTGAGCTTCTGTCGAAGATGACCTTGACTGGAGTTTTCTTATGGATGGCACGACTACTGAGGAGTTGAACTGATCAGATGTAGTTACTTGCCATTAATCCCTAACTTTTGCCTGGATTGTACTTTGAGACTTCCAATCCACCAGGATGATTTTTGATTATGTCTCTAATTTTTGCCTGGGTTTTCAATCCACCGAGACGTTTTTTTTTTAGTTTAGGCGAAGTATTTCTTGACTACGTCAACATTCGTGGGGTAGGAAAATTCCTCTCTGTCCATGGTCGCAAGCCTTAAGGTACCGCCTGAGAAAGCTTTCTTGACCACATAGGGGCCATCATAATTCGTAGCCCATTTTCCCCGGGAATCAGTGAGAAATGATTGTATCTTCTTGAGCACAAGGTCTCCTTTTCTGAAGACACGGGGTCAAACCTTTTTGTTAAACTCCTTCTTCATCCTTTGCTGATACAACTAACCATGGCATAGAGCCGTTATTCATTTTTCTTCGATCAGATTCAGTTCGTCGTGCCGACTTTGACACCATTCAGCTTCTGTTAGCTTAGCTTCCATCAATACCCAGATTTATGGGATCTCGACTTCTTTGGGGAGCACTGCCTCCATGACATATACTAGAGAGAAATGGGTTTTCCCTGTTGAAGTGCGGACAGATGTGCGTTAACCGTGAAGAGCAAAGGGTAGCATCTCGTGCCAGTCTTTGTAGGTTACGACCATCTTTTGAATAATCCTCTTGATGTTCTTGTTAGCCGCTTCTACCGCTCCGTTCATCTTAGGTCGGTAGGGAGATGAGTTATGGTGTTCGATCTTGAATTCAACGTACAACTCTTTCATCATCTTATCGTTCAAGTTAGATCCATTATCCGTAAAGATCTGGCTAGGAACACCATAACGACAGATGATATTGTTTTTGATAAATCGGACCACCACTTATTGGGTTACATTGGCGTACGATGCTGCTTCGACCCACTTGGTGAAATAGTCAATGGCTACCAGGATGAACCGATGTCCGTTTGAAGCCTTAGGTTCAATCATGCCAATCATGTCGATTCCCCACATGGAAAAAGGCCATAGGGAAAAGAAAATTTTGAGATGTGTTGGCGATATATGGATTTTGTCTGAGTATATCTGACACTTGTGACACTTCCTCATGTACTTGTAGCAATCGGATTCCATGGTCAACCAATAGTACCCTGCTCTTAGAATTTTTCTCGCCATTGTGTGTCCGTTGGCATGAGTGCTAAAGGATCCTTCGTGAATTTCTTTCATCAGCATGTTTGCTTCTGGTCTGTCTACACATCGGAGCAAAACCATGTTAAAGTTCCTCTTATAGAGTGTATCACCGCTCAGAAAGAAGCTGCCGTCCAGTCTTCTAAGAGTTTTCCTGTCTTTTCTGGATGCCCTAGGTGGGTACTCTTCTTTCTGAAGGAAGCATTTGATATCGTGATACCAAGGTTTGTCGTCTATGACTGCTTCGATCGTGAAGATGTAGGCGGGCCTCTCAAGGCATATTATGTCAATCTTAGGTATGTCATTCCATTGACCTACGCTAATCATGGAAGAGAGAGTGGCTAATGCATCAGCCATGTGATTCTCTTCACGAGGAATATGATGAAACTCGATTCTGTTAAAGAATGATAACAACCTTCTCGCGTAGTCCTTGTAAGGAATTAGTCCAGATTGGTATGTGTTCCAATTTCTTTTGATCTGATTGATAACCAAGGCTGAGTCGCCATTTACATCCAAGTTCTTAATCCTTAAGTCAATTGCTTCTTCGAGACCCATGATACAAGCTTCGTATTCAGCCTCATTATTCGTACACTTGAATGTCTGTCTGGCAGCGAAAGGAATATGGGTACCCTGAGGTGTTATGATGATTGCCCCAATTCCGTTTCCATAATGATTGACAGCTCCGTCAAAGATTAGTCCCCATTGGGAACCTAGTTCTGGCCCTTCACTGGGTAGCGGTTCATCGCAATCTTTCATTTTTAAGTACATGACATCTTCGTATGGGAAGTCAAATTCGACTGATTCCTGATCGTCAATCGGTTGATGACCCAAATGATCGGCCATGCTACTTCCCTTGACGGATTTCTGAGCATGGTACTCGATGTCGTATTCTGATAACAGCATCTGCCAACGGGCAATCCTTCCCGTGAGAGCAGGTTTTTCAAAGACATAATTGATTGGATCCATTTCTGAGTTTAACCAAGTAGTGTGACGAATCATATATTGGAAAATACGTTTGGCTGCCCAAGCCAGAGCACAGCAAGTTTTCTCAAACATAGTGTACCGAGTCTCGCAGTCGGTGAATTTCTTGCTCAGATAGTAGATGGAAGACTCTTTCCTTTTTGTTTCATCCTGTTGACCAAATACACAGCCCATTGAGTCTTCCAAGACTGTTAAATAGACGATCAGCAGTCTTCCCTCTACAGGAGGTTATAGAATCGGTGGGTTCAACAGGTATTCCTTGATACTATCAAAGGTGGTTTGGAAATCCTCTATCGAAACGTAGTCCTGATTCTTTTTGAGTAATTTGAAGATCGGCGCACATGTTGCGGTCATGAGGAATATAAATCTGGAAATGTAGTTCAAACGTCCCAGGAATCCCCTAACTTGTTTTTCAGTTTTTGAAGAAGGCATTTCTTGAATGGCCTTGACCTTGTCAGGATCAACCTCAATTCCTTTCTGGCTGACGATGAACCCTAAAAGTTTCCCTGAACGGACACCGAATGTGCACTTATTGGGATTCAAGCGGAGTTTGTACTTTCTCAACCGCTCGAATAGCTTTGACAGGTGGGTCACATGCTCCTCTTCTGTCTTAGATTTGGCAATCATGTCATCGACATATACCTCTATCTCTTTGTGTATTATGTCATGAAAGAGAGTAGTCATGGCCCTTTGATAGGTTGCCCCGACGTTTTTTAAACCGAACAACATTACCTTGTAACAAAAATTACCCCATGGGGTGATGAACGAAGTTTTCTCCATGTCCTTCGGTGCTATTTTTATCTGATTGTAGCCCGAGAATCCATCCATGAAGGAGAAAACTTTGAACATCGTTGTATTGTCAACCAGCACGTCTATGTGCGGAAAGGGAAAGTCATCCTTTGTACTTGATTTGTTTAGGTCCCTATAGTCCACACACATTCTGACCTTTCCGTCCTTTTTCGGAACTGGTACGATGTTGGCTAGCCTTGAGGATATTCTGACGTGGCGAGGAGACCCGCGTCAATCTGTTTCTGTACTTCCTCTTTGATTTTGATGGCCATGTCTGGGTGAGTTCTTCTCAACCTCTGCTTTACTGGCGGACATTCTGATCGTAATGGTAGATGATGTTCCACGATGCTGGTATCCAACCCTGGCATGTCCTGACAGGACCAAGCGAATACATCGGGAAATTCTTTGAGAAGCTTTATCAAACTTTCTTTGACAGTTGGACTGAACAGTTCCCCAATCTTGACTTCTTTTCTCTCTTCTTCTGAACCCAAATTGACCGTTTCCAATGGCTCTTTGTGAGGTTCAATGGACCTTTCCTCTTGTCTGAGTAATCGGGAGATCTCTTCTGGAATTTCTTCGTAATTTTCTTCTTCAGCCTCAAATACCGGGAATTCAAAGTTGGAGAAGGCATTGAATCGTATGTTTCAATGGGGTTTAAAACAAGCAATCTGCATGACGTGATAATTTGTTTTTAGAAGATATAGAGAGAATGCAAGAGTGTGTGCAGTGTCTTTTTTGATAACTGCTTCTTTTTATTATTTGAGTTGTTTTTTAGGATTACCATTTTCTGAAAAAGCGAAAAGAGAAAACAACAATAAATGCAGAAATTACATAACGACGTTCTTTTATTTATGATCTTGTCGATTCTTGAAATTACAACCCTATAAAACAAAACTCTGTCACTTTAGGCAAAGCGAAGAGGTACATTTACAGAAAGTGAGCCCTATCAAGACATCAGTTTCACCTGGGCAGGGTGAAAGGTTAAAATAAAGACGGAAATTACTAAGACTTACTAACGACTTTTGGAACGTCGACAGCAACCCATTGGCGGCGAACTCCTCGGTGAATCACAAAGTCTGGTACTTTCTTTCTTGACTTATCTTTAGAAATGACACTGATTTCTGGTGGAGCAGGATCGTTGGAATCTATTGCTCAGGCAGAGTTGTCGTAGACGAACTCTTCTGTTGTATCTTGCACGACGTTTGTGCTCTCAGGTGGATCTCCCCATCCAGTTGGCTGGATGTCTTCGAGCCTAATACAAGAGCTTTCAGGAGCGGTGTACTGGACCAAGAAGTCGAACTTGCCACTTGGTTGTCCTAAGGTGTCCCACACTTCTTTGGAACTGGAGGAGTCATCCCTTTCGATGACGTTGACCTCAGGAAAAGCATAGTTGATGAATTCTAGTCCTGCAAGCTTTGCAAATTCATCGTCGTGCTGGATATTTTCTGAATGCCCTAAATAATGATCCTACGACATGGTGGGGACGCATGTATTCTTTTCAATAATGCTCAGTTGATATGTGTAACACCTCAAAATTTGCCCTAACTTTTATCAACCTTTTTCTGGCTTTTGCATCGCGCTCATCTGCATATCCATTAGGTCATAACTCATTCATTCATTTGCATTGGGCTCCTGAGGCGTGGGATCATGGTTTCTTATAGTCTGTGTGAATTGTTTAATATTCATCAACTGAAGATGGTGGTCGTTTTCATGGCAAAGGCATCGTGACATGAGATCCAGTTGTGGATTTGCATTATGGTCAAGGCATTGTTGTCCTCTCAGTTGATTATTATTGGTTGCTTGTAATACAAGTTAATATTTGGGCCTGAGGATTGAAGTTGGCATGGATTCATTAGAGAGAAGTTTCATCCAAGAGATTTCATAAGTTCAATTGGATTAAAGGTTTTAAGGCGGTTGGATGTTTTAAAGGGTTTTTGTCTTGGCACCCAAACTCATCATTCCTCCGCCATTCTAATTCAAATTCAAGTAGACATCCATTTTCCACTCATCATCCAAATTCCTAATATCCAGTTCAATATCCAAAGTTAATCCATATCCATTTTAACCAATTTTAAATCCATTCTCTCAACCAATTTCTAAACCCCGTTCAAAATCCATTTCAAGCCATGTGTTATCCAATTCAAACCAATTTTAAAATCTAATTTCACATCCAAGCCCATTTTGCTACAAGCCAATTAATCCATCTTCTTAATATCCATTTCTTTAAATCCATATACTTTTTCCACATTTGTAAACCATTTATTTTCCTTATCTTTTTAAACCAAATTACACTGATTTCCAGGTCATTAGGCCCTATTATGGATGTTTCACGCCTTCTTGTAAATCACAGAAGTTTTGCATACCGTGGTGGCTATATTACAAAGGAAAGAAGAAAAATAGAGAGTGCTTTATTTTGTGGTAAAATTTATGGTGTTGCTGCAACCAAGGCTTTTGAGTTAGGCACTGATGTGGGAGAAATTACCGTCACATGCAGTCAATATCAGCGCAATAGAAATTGTAAATATAGTGTCAAATAATGAAGTCCTAGAAGAGACAGAGGAAAGCAAGGCTGATCTATTTTACGCTAAGGTGCAGAGTATTTGCGTTACGGTGAAAACATATTTGGTTAAAAAAATTATATCCATCTAGCAAAGCTGTTTTCTGCAAAAAGGCTGATCTAAAGTAGTATACACAGACTTGACACTTTTACAATATCATTTTGGATCACATTGCTTGACACAGTATGGCGGAGCCTTGTTCTCTTTTACGCACCATTGTTTACTTATTCGGATAGCTCATGTGATATATGGGGTATGGAAACTTGTAGATAATGGCAGTTGTCATCCTTGTAAATGTGGCAGTGAATAAATTCATAACAGAACCAACTAACAAGTTTCTAAAAAAAAAACAGAAACTCTAACACTCCATAACATTTACAAACTCTCCATTTATCATCCCTAACACTCTTCTAACCTCCAACCTTCATTACAGCCCTTAACAGAAAACTAACTACAAACAATTCCATAACCAATTTTCCTAACCCCTGACAGAATAATAACAGAAACTAACCATTCTCTAACAGAAACCACTAATCTCTAACGGTTTTACTCTAACAGAATTGGAGAACCAAAACTCTCTCCCTCATTTTATCCTGCTTCCATCTTCAATGTCATCTCAACCTTCTGAGAGCTTCATCATCGACAAATTCAAAGGATAACCTTCAACGCCTCTTCAATCATCATCATCTTCACTTCTTCTACAATCTCAGAACATAAACAACATCGCCGACATTCTGCGAAGCCGCTTCAGACTCGATTCGCCATAGCTTCAACGATCTTCATCGATCTAAAGTCTACGAAAGAACATCATCGTCACATCATCATCATTGCAACCGTAGAAGTTCTCAAGATTCAACTCCAACTTCACAGCGAAAATTCTGCAGCAAAGGCGCAGCGAATTCAAAATCGAATTCGACAATTCGAAGAGCAGCATCAACGAATTCACTGCAAGTTCATAGAACAGAAGAAGAAGAACAATTCCAGACGAAAAGAGATAGGAGAAGGAAGCATTGAACCATACCGGGAACTGCGTCGTCACAAGCATCGCATCAAGCTGAAGAGTTTTTTCCTTCATCATCTTCATTGTCACAAATTCGGTAAACTCGATCTGAACCTTGTTTCTTCGATCTGTTTTGTATTTTTGATTTTTTGAGCGTGAACGATAACGATGAATGAGCAAGGAGATGCGTTGAGATTGAGGTGAGTATGGTGGAGTTTTAGGCTCCGCCGTCGCCAGGTACGATTTCCGGTGCGACGGCGTTGATTTCTGGTGGGTCTTTTGCTTAGTTTGAGGGACGTAGATTAAAGTTGAGTGTTGCCGACTAGATAGCGTGTTGGTTGTGCAGTAAGAGAAGTGAACGAAGGCTGAGAAGTGGAGGTGAATGAAGTGTTGTTGTTAGGATGTTAAGTTTTCATGGCTTTGTGAACCTGGACCGAGTTGTAGTAATTGGACCACACCACGGTTTCACTACTGCACCTCCTCTGTTAGATAATTAGGATAATCTTAGATTAGGCCTTAATGATGGATTAGGTTTTTAATTGAGGTTTTGGTAATTAATTTTAATTTGACTAATTAGATTTAGATTTTGCTAATTGTTTTTTTGATTAATCATTTCCTAATTGTTTTTGTCAATAATCTCTTTTCGGCTTAATTGCATTAATTGATTTTTGGCTTAATCATGTCCTAATTGTTTTTGCTTAATCGCACTAATTGTTTTTAGCTTAATTGCTTAATTAATTGTTTTGGGCTTAATGGTCCAATAATTGCTTTAGAATTAGAAACTAATTTCTAACATTGACTTTTGTTTTAACATTGACTAAACATAGGTTTTAGTGTTAATATCTTCTTAGTAGTTTCAATTTGATAACTTTGTTAATAGTTATTAATATTTGTTACATGTTAGTTTTTGACTAAGAGTTGTTTACATTTTAGTATTGATTTCAATTACTTCTTATTGACATTTCCTTTTGATCTTAGTTGCTCACTTTAGTTATTTCCATTTGAACTTTGACTAATCTTTGAGTTTGTTTTGTAGTGTTTCTCACTTGATTTAGTTAATTGAATAAAGGTAGAAGTTGTTGTAACATAAACAGCTGTAATGGACAAAGTGTGTTGTAAAATGTTGCAATTCTGTCTAGTTGCATACACATCTGCCTTGTTCTGGAAATAGTAGCTGTTATAGGCTGTTTTTGCTTGTTGATGGTTTTTATAGCTATGCAGGTGCTGGAGCGCTGTTGTTGCTGCTGTTTATGGCTTATGGCCTTGTTTTATTGTTTTTTTTAAAGCATTTGGTTCCATGTCTTTCACGGATCCTCTCCACTTTCTAACATTTTTGTTCATTTATGCTAGGTTACTAGAAGTTTGCCGGTTTTCTAATACTTTGCTTACGTTGCTACTGATTGTTATCCGTTCGGTATTACTTCTCTTCTCTTTTACTAATTCCGCATTTTTTCCTTTCGATGCCATGAGAAGTAGGATTGGGAGTCTGTGCCACTAGGCCGGCAATTTTGGAAGTCCTCAAGTGAGGCCATGATTGTGCTTGTTTAATATTGTGCCTAAAGACCTCCAAAGAGGCACCCCATTCCCCATTTTCCCTTGTAAGACCTCCAAGAAGGCAATTGACGGAAGTTAGGGTTCGCAACCGACCCCTGTTATTCTAGTTGAGTCGTTCTTAGCTCTCATTACATGATTGAAGCTTTGAACATCATCTTGCTCTTGTTATCGAGTCCGTTAGTGGAAGGAGGGTTTAGTAATCAGACCCCCACACCTTGTCTATAGCTCGCATTGACCAATGTTGATGCTTATGTGATCTGATTCACATCTTCCCCTTTCTTACTCTGCTCTCCATGGTTCTCGATACCGTTGGGTGAGTACCCCTATTTCCCATAGCTAGCTTGTTTGCCTCGTTTGATATGACCCCTTGGCTAAAGCTCCCCCTTTCTTATTTTGATTATGTGACATTATTGTTGACTGACACTGTTTACTCTTTCGTTGCTTTTATTTTGTTTTGTGATTGATTTATCCTGTGTTTACTTATCTGATGACATGATCCCGTAGGATTCCTCGCTCCACTTAATTTTTGATTAAGTCGGAGGTAGGAGAGACATTAGGATAGCAATCCATGCATGACAACATTAGGTAGACTTCCCTTCATCCTGACTTTAGGGCCATCTTTTGCATGATAACTCTAGAATAGAATTCCCCTTAGTGTTTTCTTTTCTTTGAGTCTTCTCTTCTCATCTCATAACCTTTCTAAAACACTTAATAAAGGTTAACGTGTATTGCGCATGAGCCTTATATATGGGAAGTGAGGTATGGGGGTCTCCCTTCATTCTTCTAGGGTACTTAGTGTACGTCCTGTTGGGGACGATACACTGTGTATTTGTTCCTATGTTGTAGACTTGGGTACAATGCAAGTTACAAACTAACTTCAAAACACTTCTTGTCTAAAAAACACAAAAACAAACTCAAACCTTTTTTTATCCTTCGGGATCGTTAAGTTTCAACCCATTTTTCATAAAAGGGCACGTTACTTCTGTCTCGTCGCAAACAGGCATCGACCCTAACTGCCAGACGCGAATCTAACGTCGCTTATAAAAAACACAAACAAAGCAAAGTCATCTCTAGTGAGGGGAACTACGTCGCTCTGATTCTCGCGTGCGAGCGAGATACGTAGGCAGGAGATCGTGTGAGATCTCTCCGAGCACAACCTTTCTTTATCACCTCTTTGTCTCTTTTCGACCCGTAGGTCGAACTACGACTGCTTTGATTTCCTCCTTCTGGTTAGATTGAGGATACGTAGGCATAAGGCGGCGATGTCTTGGCGAGCAACCTCCCCCCTTATTTTGTGTCCGAACTACATTGACTCTGACTTTCCCATTGCACGAGCGAATACGTAGGCCTAGGACGGCGATGTCCTATCGAGTCACTTCTTTTTCGTTTCTTCTTCGTTTCATCGTTCTTTTCCATTCCCGTTTCTTTTCCTTTCGCGTAGCAGTGGAGCTCCAGATGACGACACCCTTTGATCGAGACAACCAGCGTGGATCCCATCGAGTACGATGGACGCGTGGGGGTGCTAACACCTTCCCCTCGCGTAACCGACTCCCTTACCCGTTTCTCTTGGTCGCGGGACCATCCTTTTTCCTTCCCTCAGGTTTACGCAGTGTTTCCTTTCCCTCTCTTGGGATAAACACACATTGCTGGCGACTTTGTTTCTGCGCCACCTTCGCGTTTGTACTTGGATGAAAATCCCGGGAGCAACAATATGCATCGTTAGGCTGACTTTCTTGCCCCAACTCTCTCGGGTACAGCTGCCAAATAGGCAGGCCATCCATTGGGCCATAATAGTCATGGTCAAAGTTATCTTTCATCAGAGTGTCCTCCTCTAATGAGTTTGGTGGAGCAAGGCATCCTTCCAGATCACAATCTCCGTATATCATCTTGACATCTGACCTTGGTATAAATCTCGGACTCTGTGCGGGATAGCAAAATGGTGTAGGCACCTCTTCCTGAGACATATAACCGTCTTTGTTAAGGTAGGACTTCCATTCTTCATCTGTATCGGAGGAATCATCCTCGTTGATGGTATGTACTTCTTGAGACACTGGGTGAAGGAAGCCTCCACTGTGGAAGAAACCCTGAATGGGATGAAGGCTTTCATCGTTAGTAGCTGTCTGGGTACAGGTTGAGAAAAAACCAAGACCTTTCTTTGTTTTGTTATTCCTAGGAATGACAAGTTGTCCCCATCCTTTTGCGTCGTTACTTTTGATCACTTCGAGAACATCTTTGTACGAGGAAATTGATGATCCCTTTTTTGATTTGTCATTGCTCACCGAAAATTCTTGGAACTGGGTTCCAACAACCTCTTCTGGTTCTACACAAGTGGACGACGATAGGTTACTCACGATCAAGGCTTGTTCTCCCTAGACTGTGACTAGTTGGTCGTTCTTGACGAACTTCAGCTTCTGGTGAAGTGTCGAAGTGACTGCCCCAGCCTCATGTATCCAAGGTCTTCCTAACAAATAGTTGTATGCTGCCCGGATGTCCATGACCTGGAAAGTGACTTGGAAAGTGTGAGGACCGATAGTTTTGGGAAGATCGATTTTGCCGATAACTATTTTTCGGGATCCGTCAAATGCTTTGACGATGACCTCACTGCCTCTCATCGGAGATCCTTTAAATGATAGTCGCATTAAAGTGGACTTCGGCATAACATTTAGAGCCGATCCATTGTCTACCAGTACGCTGGCTAAAGCATCGTCCTGGCAATTGACTGTAATGTTAAGCACCATGTTGTGACTTTTTCCTTCTTCTGGCAGTTCCTCATCACTAAACCCCAAGTTATTGCAGGAAGTGATGTTGGAGATGATGCTGTCGAATTGTCTTATTGTTACATCTTATTCCGCAAATGCTTGCTCTAAGACTTTCTGTAGAGCCTCTCTATGAGCTTCGGAACTGAGTAAAAGAGATAACACGGAGATTTTTGAAAGAGTTTGCAACAGATGATCTACAATGTTGTATCATTGTTCTTTGAAAGGTCGGGATCAGTGGATTGACCGACTGGCTTATTGGGAACTTCTGTTTGAGGTTCCTTTTCTTTGTTAGGTTCGCCACCCCCTCGGTTGAAGATTCGACCGCTTCGTGTTACCCGACTGATGTCTGCAATATTCACGACGGAGGGTAATGGAACTTCTTTTCCATTCTCAATTGTTGTTGCACCGTACTTGTAAGGGATAACTTTATCAGACTTGTACGGTATTGGTCCCAGCAAATAGATAACTACAGGAGCCTTCTGATTTTTCTGACCATCATAACCGGCCTCAATTGGATCGAGATTGAGAACCTTTCCACTATCAAGAGGGACTCTTGATTCATTGAGTAAAGGGATTATGGCATTATCTTTGGCCACTTCTCGCTTAGGGATTAAGACAACATCTCTGCCTCGATCAGGATGATAGTTTGACATTGAACCAGAACTTGACCATGGTTGAATTTCCTTATGGTACAACTGACTTTGGAGGGCTTATCGCACGAGGTAGCATCCTCGATTGTTCTCCGAGCAGACTCTACAGCGCTCGTAGTTGTGTGGTGACACCCGGCCACGTCCGCTTTGAATGCAGTGTAACCTCACTAGGTATGTTTCCATGGATCGAATGTCTTGATTGTGATGCCTAGTAGGGTTCCCGTCAATCATACTGACTTGTTGTGTGTCTTTATCTAGATAGATCGGAAGACACCAGTGGTTTAACAAGTGTTGCAGTGTTCTTTGAACGAGTGCACATCCTTGGTCACTCTCCCGACACACTTTACAGTTCTAGTAGTCGTGCGAAGTCAAAAAACCGAGCGGACTTGCTTAGCGTGTAATTTCACCAAGCTGGTATTCCTCAAACGAATATCGAAGATTTGAATCATGTTGAGTTGATAATGGCTTCTATCGCGGTAATCCTGAATCCATCCAAGATCCATCTGACGTTGGAGGGCCTCTTATACAAAAGAGTATCGCCGATTATTTACCGAGCAAATCAGACAGGAATCGTAATCGTGTCGTGGCAGATCATGATGTTGGCTTTGCCTTAAGTGCATTGCCACCAAGTTGACATTCATCGCCAGACGTCGTGGTTTTGAATGATGTTGGAGTTTGTATAAGTCATGTTGACTTCACAAATTCGATGATCTTGGATCCACCCGAGATCCATTTGTTCTTGTACAGCTGATTGCACCACAGAACATCCTTGATTGTCTTTTGAGCAGATATCACACTGGTGATAGTTATGAGACGGTATATGACCGTATCCACTCTTCCTGTAAGGCATCTTGACCAGGTTGGTTCCCAATAAGAGTACATTGTGAATTTGATAGATGTGCTTAGACTCTTCCTCTATCAAATTGACTGCAGCTTTCTCGTGTTGAGGCAACGGGTTCGTCTGAACATTTGGATTTGTATCCTTGAAGAATAAGATCCTACTCCTGATAAGCTTTTGCACATCGGACTTGAAGCTGGGACAGTTTTCTATGTTATGCCCTGGTCCTCCTTGATGGTAAGGACAAGTCTGATCCGTTTTGAACCAAAAAGGCAGATTCTCCGATATTGGAATAGGAGACCTGGTCTGGACGTGCCCCTTGACCAGTAGTAACGGAAACAGTTTTGCGTACAACATTGGTATAGGTTCGAACCCCGGTGGTCGCGTTGTACGATTGTTGTTGTACTGACGACGAGCCTGCTGAAGAGGTTGTTGTGTCCTTTGTTGATATTGTTGTTGATTCGGTTGGCTCTGAGAAACCTGAGGTTGATAGGCAGGAACAGGCGCGGGGTTAATAGCAGAAGTTACAGCTGCTACTAGTTGGTACCGTTGCCTTTACTTTCAGAGAGAGATATTACCAATATCCTGCTCTTTTTTCTTAGGGAGAGCACTACCGTATCTTTTGGTATTATTTGATGGTCCAACATATTTAATTAAACGTCCTTCTCGGACTGCTTCTTCAAGACGAACTCCCATGCCGACCATTTCAGTGAAGTCGCTGGGCGCACTGGTGACCATTCTGTCGTAGTAAAATGAGCTCAAAGTTTTCAAGAAGATCTTTGTCATCTCCTTTTCTTCAAGAGGTGGACAAATCTGAGCGGCAATTTCACGTCATCTTTGAGCATATTCCTTAAAGGTTTCCTTATCCTTCTACGACATGGCTCTGAGTTGATCTCTGTCTGTGCCATGTCCAGGTTATACTTATATTATTGAACAAAGGCAGTGCCAAGATCTCTGAAGGTGACGATCTTTGTGCGGTTTAAACCCATGTACCATTTGAGTGCGGCACCGGTTAAACTATCCTGGAAGTAATGGATCAGTAGCTGTTGGTTCTCTGTCTGTGTTGACATCCTCCGAGTGTACATCACCAAATGACTTTGAGGGCAAGAGTTACCCTTGTACTTTTCAAATTCGGGCACCTTGAATTTGTGCGAAACTTTCACATTGGGGACCAAACAAAGGTCTGCGGCGTCCTTACCGAATAGATCCTGACTGCGAATGGCTTGCAGTTCCTTCTGCATCTCTAGGAATTGCTCCTGGAATTCCTTCATTTTGTCGTTCATACTTTCATTTCCACCAGAAGGTATCTGTGGAATCTGTCCTTCCGGGACAGTGTGTACCACGGGTGGTGGTATAGTTATTACGGCTGTGGCTCTTGGTGTTTCCCTTTCTCGAAGTTTGTAACCTTCAGGAGTTATTGTCATGCCCCTTGCATCTTCGCTTTCCCGAAGTTTGTAACCTTCAGGCCCAGCGGCTCCTGCTGTAGTTTCTGGATCTTCCATGATCGGCGGAATATATCCTTTCGGGATATAGTTGGGTGGCATGCCCCAGGGACGGTCTTTAGGCATGTTGTACCGAGGATCATACTTTTCCACTATGGGCGTCGATGTGATCTCTGAGATCACAGTCCTTTGTTGTTGTATCTGAGCTGCTGCCAGAGATTGCATGTCATTGTGAAGTTTCCTCAAATCTTCTTTCAGAGTGTCAATTTCTTCTCTCAACTCTCTGTTCTCTTCCTCAAGATCATCCATTTTCTTTTATCGATTGGCCCGAGTATTGTACGAATGAGACAGTTTGACTCTAGAATCGAGACACAAACGTGAGATTCGTAGGGAAGAAGAATGCGTTAGGTGAGAATGATGGATGATATGCAATGATTATATTAATAAATTTTTGTTATTTAATCAAAAGAAACTTTGACAATTGGATTGCAAATATCATACAGTGGGGAAACCCCGTTTTATTGAATTCAAAGATTGCGGAAATGGAAATACAGTAATTTACAAAGTGTTGTAAAAGGAAATGTCTAAACTTATAGATCTTGAGTCCTCTCTGAGGAGAGCTCAGGTGCTGGTTCTGGTATTTTCCTTTTCTTTGACCGGGGCTCTTGAGCCATTGTCGGGTTGTCATTCCATTGCCAAGTGAAAGGAGCGAGCAAGATTCTTTGGTCTTCTTGATTTTCTATAGCATGTTGCTCTAAAATCTCGATCAGAGCATCTTTTTCTTTTAACAGTTATTGTATTTTGGTACACTCCACATTGAGAATGCGGTACTTGTTCTTCCAAGACTTCTTCTCCTGTTGAAATTTGCTGAGAGTAACCTGAAGTTTTTCCATATCAGACATAAAATAAAGGACAGATCCCTTTAACGGAAGAACTTCTAGACGAGGGTAGCCCTAGTTTGTACCCAGTGGAGATAAGGTTCCACAGAGATACAATCTGGTTTTCCTAGAGACTCTCTTCCTTTCCTGTAAACATGTTTCCAAGCGTGCACTATTTCTGTCTTTAGTGCTCTGTCATTTTCCCCTTCCTTGAAGAAAAGACCTTCCAGATGAACAATACGTGGGATATGTCTCATTGGGTATTCTAATTAACGACGAACTAAAATTGGATGATAGTTGATTCCTCCTTTAATTCCTATGAGGGGTACATTAGGGAAGTTTCCACAACGGTCAATGATTATGATCCCGTCATAGATTTGATTGTACCAGTCTATGTCAGAGTTGGTAAGAGACATGATTCTCTACGACCAACGCAAAGTACTCTTATGATCCCATAAAGTAGCAGACTTAGGCAAATGGGAAGTGAACCATTTGTATAGCAGGGGTACACAGCATGTGATCATTCCTCCGTTGTACAAATCCCTTAAGTGTACAGAATGATAAACATCTGCGAGCAAGGTTGGTACAGGATTTCCAATCAGAAATATCTTAAAGGCATTAATATCAACGAAGCTATCAATTGGGAAACAGAAATAACCCGTAGGTGAGCAGTACAAAGATGCTCTCGAAAGCAGTCATGTTCCCTATACTAGCAAAGTACAGAGCTTTCTTTACCAAAAAATTGGTTGGCAAACCTTGGATTCCACCCTTAATGGTCATGTGAGTTAGGCATGGCAAGAAAACCCGGGCCCGCCGGGGCCCGCCCGGACCCGGCCCAAAATTAACTGGGAAACCCGATTTGATTGGGTGCGGGTAAAACCCAGTTTGTAATTGCGGGTGCGAGGGCGGGGGGATGCTAATATCCGCCCGCACCCGCCCCCGTCCCCGCCCGGTCTTATAATATTTGCTTTAATACCTATATTTTAATTATTTTATATCACATTTATTCACTTTTGAAGAAGTAATTAAAAATCCTCATTAGTCATTTTTCACCATTCACTCAAACTCACATCTTTAGAAACAAGTTTATTATTAAAATAGTTAAGTTTTTAATAAAATTGTTAATTTTTATTACTATTTAAAAATATATTTTTTTGCGGGTGGGGGTGGGTGCGGATGCGGGCAAACCCATTTCTATCGGGGGCGGGTCTGGGTGATCAACTTTCATCCCCGACTGGGTTTGGGGGCGGGTCTATAATAAGGAGGCGGGTGCGGGTGCGGGGCTAGCTAAACCCGTCCCCGACCCGTCCCGTTGCCATGCCTAATGTGAGTCCTGACTTCTGACTCGTCCAAATAAATTGCTCTTGCAATGGTCTGATCCTTTGGAATTTCTTCCAGTCCAGAAAAGGGAGCTTGGTCAGTAATGGGTAAATCAGTCAGGTGAGAGTACTCCTCCAGTGTTGGTGCTAGTTGATAATCCGGGAATGTGAAACAGTGATAAACTGGATCGTAGAACTGGATGAGTGTAGACAGGATTCCTTCAATTACATGGACCCTTAGCAGAGACAACAGTCCTCCGTACTTAGCTCTGAAAGCATCAGGGTTGGTGATCATCCTTGCCAACCCTCTTAAATCCTCTAATTTTGGAACCTTGAAGGTGTACTTGTGAGTCTTCCTTCTACCGAAATCCATAACGCAATCTTTCTCTCTGACATTTGCAATCATTGTCTCAGTTTAATTTGAAAAAGAGAGAGTAGGAGAGAAAATTTTTCTTTGTTTTAAGTTTCTTAATGAAATGAATGCATGAATGCAGCACACAAAAACATAGAAAAAACATGGGGTCAAAGGTTCGGTGTCATGAAGTCATGGCTCTACCCATCCCCAAAGGTTATACTGGTGATTTTTTGTACCTGTCCGTAAAATCATTGACCCCTCTTGGGATAACAACAGCAGGCTGGTTCACCCGGGCGAGCTGATGTATCTTAGAGTGATCTCAAATAAGGGTAGTATCGCGTGACAACTATTTCCGATAGCTTCCGCACTACAAAATAGTAATAAGGTCTTAGCCTACTAAATCCTCAATTTCATGGACAACCACAATCGAACAATCTGCTTTCAACAACCAAGTCGTATAGGCATTGAATCCGCAAAGGGTGTCTCCACTGATTCGATGGTCGACCGGGGTCTCTTATTTGGGAGTCACTCCCTGTAAGATTACCCGTCTAGTGCCATCACTTATCTTAGGTGTCACTCAAACTTTCCAGATGCGGCATCACCCGCAGTCCCAGTAGCAGAAAAATAAACACGGATATTAACTAGGAAAAGCGATATATATATTTATTCCTAAAACTAACATCCTAGACCTCTTAAGAGCTATAATCCTAGTCCTATACAGACAATGACTCCCTAGCAGATTCGCCATTTTTCTGTAGCGAGCGATTTTTCTCGGTGACGCGACCACCTTATCGCTGGGTTTTCCTCACCGCAATGGTAGGAGGGGGTGCTACTTTTTGATTTCTTATTTATCCTGTGAAGCTGGAAGGGAAAGGGAAGCTATCTAAAACTAACCTTGCACACGATTGTTCAACTGAACAAACGCTTAAAAGAGATTGGGGGGTCCGGGGCCAGGTTATACAATGAGTAGTTGTCAATTACCCATCCTATATGTCGTTATCCACAGGATAACAGCTTTAGGTTTCGCTTTATACTTGATGGTGTTTATATGGTAATGGGTTGGGAAAGTTTCTTGGGAAATATGAGAGAGTGAGTGAGTTTTTATTTGATTTCGGGCTTGCCCGAGGTTTTTGGTAAGGTACTGGACCTAAGTTTGATTGATATGAAGGTACTGGACCTAGAGTTTTTGGATTAGTATGCTCGCTAAGATTTCGCAATCTTATGCCTACGTATTCCCGTTTAAACGAAACAGGGAAATCAGAGCAATCGTAGTTCCTCCTATTCTAAGGGAGGAAAAAGATAATGTTTTGGTGTCTTGTTCGAAGCCCAAGATTGAAGGTAAAAGGTTTATTTGTGTCTTGTTCAAAGCCCAAGATTGAAGCTAAAAGGTTTGACTGGGAGAGAACTTGTCATCTCTAAAGAGGGTTTGTTGATTTTTGTGTGCCTTGATCAAAGCCCAAGGTTGAAGCTAAGAGGTTGATTGACTCCACTGGAGAAATCCTTACCCACAGCCTAAGAGGAGGCTGGATAAGACCAACTCAACAAGAGAGGATATATATTGGTGTCTTGTACAAAGCCCAAGATTGAGGCAAAAAAGAGACTAACTTTTTGGGGATATCATTATACCAAACCTAAGAGGAGGCTGAAAGTTTGACTTTTCCGGGGAAAATGTTCCATCTGTCTTGTACAAAGTCCAAGATTAAGGCTAAAAGGATTTTGACTCCGTTGTGGAGGTTTGTATGTATCTTGTACAAAGCCCAAGATAGAAGCTGAAAAGAAGACTGGCTCTGCGGGAAAGAAATCTTTATCTGTCTTGTACAAAACCCAAGATTGAGGCTGAAAGAGACTTTACTGCCTCGACTGAGGATATTTTAAGTGTCTTGTACAAAGCCCAAGATAGAGGCTAAAATGTGTTTGACTCTATGGGAGAGTATTATCTGTCTTGTACAAAGCCCAAGATTGAGGCGGAAAAAGGTTGACTCTGCTTAGGAATTATTTCTCGAAGTCTAAAGGAAGGCTCAGAGGAAATAACTCCGTTGGGGAAGATGTTTGTCCCCAAGCTTAAGAGAAGGATATGAAATTTTATATCTCGTACAAAGTCTAAGATAGAGGCTAAAAAAGGGTTTAACTCAACAAGAGAGTGCTTTTAATCTGTCCTGTACAAAACCCAGGATTGTGGCAGAACAAGCTGGAGAAATCATCATATACAGCTCGAGAGGAGGTCAACTCCTGCTAGGGGAAATCATTATACAAAGCCTAAGAAGAGGCTATTGACTCAACAAGAGAGTGTTTTTTATCTGTCTCGTACAAAGCCCGAGATTGAGGCTAAAGGGTTGACTCAACAGGAGAGTACTGAAAGGTAATTGACTCAACAAGAGAGTCTAAGACGGTGATTGACTCAACAAGAGAGTCTGAAAATGTGAATGACTCAACAAGAGAGTCTGAAAAGGTTAGCTCTACTGAGGAGAATCATTGTACAAAGCCCAAGAGGAGGCTGACTGTGCTGAGGAAGGATCTTTATTGAGATCCCGAGGCAGGTCCAAATGGGGAATCAACTCTTATTGAGGGTTCCAGAAGAGTTGAGGTATCAGATGCCTTGAGGTTCTGATTTGAGATAGTGTTATACTAGTGATAGACTGGCCCTGGCTGGGGAATTTTAGGAGAGAGAGACTGGGTTTTAGCTCTGTTAGAGATTTATCCAGAATGATTGGAGTTTCTTCCTATGTTTGTAGGGAACTTGAGAATGTCTTTGAGACTCAAGAGGGGATTTAGACAGTCCAAGTCTATTGGTGTGGAAGAGTTTTATCTTTTGTATGATGCCCAAGAGGAGGCCGACTCTTTTAAGGGATGAGTATCAACCCTAAAATTAGTCTGAGGTTTTGACTCCTTTTTAGAAAGACAGCTCTGACGAAGGATGACTAAGTTCTGTCTTATACCTTTAGGAGGTCTTCAGGGTCCTTGTATTAAGCCTAAGAGAAGGCATGAGAACTTCTAAGAAGCCGAAGGGTCCTTGTACAAAGCCCAAGAGGAGGCGGGGATGCTTTTAGAAAGCCTGTGGGTCCCAAACCAAGAAAAGTTCAAGAAAAGCTATTCACCGAGAATAGATCATTTAGTGAAAGTTCTGAGGTTTGAAGAAACTCAAGAGATGCTATTCACCGAGAATAGATCAACTCCAGGGAGTAGAATTTCTTTGACAATTTCTAGGGGTGACAGTCTGAGAAAAGGTTCGTGAGGAATACTGCCTTTCTCTTTATTCCATATTGTTTAAGCCCAAGAGAAGGCAAGACTGTATCTGGAAATCCTATGGGGATCTAGTTTTGACTGTATTTAAGAGTGACCAACATGGCTTTACCTAGTTCTAGACCTAGTTGTCGGGGAAAACTCTAAATAACTATACTAGTATATATACAGTTGATATATGACAAGTATTTAAAAGGGTATGAAAGAAGACTAACCATGCGCAGCTTCCCACAATACAGTTATATATATTTCACATGTATTTAAAAGAATGAAAGAAGACTCACAGTGTGCAGCTTCCCACAATACAGATATTTATATTAAAGCAGGTAAATGAAAGCGGATAAAACTTACAGGTGAGCAAGCTTCCATGCTGTATTGTTAGTTGTTCAAAGAAATTAAAGAAAGTTTTGATAACAACTATATATTTGAACCTAAATTAAAAGGGAAGTTGTTTTGATAAGATTGTACTGGGACTTATACAATGACTGAGGCCCAAAAGGTTTTCTGTACAAAGGTATGGGTCTTACAACTCAAGGAGAGGCCCAAAGAGTTTGAAAATAAATAAAGATGGGTCTTATAGCTCAAGGAGAAGCCCAGATAATTTTGTTTTAAAAGGCGACGATCGCGCCGAACTTTTGAAAATACACAGAGGGACTTATACAATGTGTTAGGCCCAAAAAAGTTTTTGTACAACAAGGGTTGGGTCTTACACTCTAATAGAGGCCCAAAGTGTTTTATTTTTGTACAAGTGATGGGCCTTACAACTCAAGGAGAGGCCCAAGGTTATTTGTTTGAAAACGGCGATCGCGCCGAGGTTTGAAAACACAGTGGGTCTTATACGATGACCGAGGCCCAAATTATTTTGGTTTCAAAAAGGGGTTGGGTCTTACATTCTATTAGAGGCCCAAGGATGTTTTGAAAAAAAGATGGGACTTACAACACGAGGGGAGGCCCAGGTTATTTGATTTTTGAACTAGCGATCGCGCCGAGGTTTTTGAAAATGTGTTGGGACTTATACAATACCTGAGGTCCAAAAATGGTTTTGGTTAAAAAGGGATTGGGTCTTACACTCTATTAGAGGCCCATGAGTGTTTGAAAAAGATTGATGAGGATGGAATCAACCAAAACCCTAATTTTGTTTAAAAATGGAATTAATTTTGTTAAAAAAATTTTAAAAAATTATTGAAAACATGTAAAAAATGAGTGGTGATCTTGGACCAATGTTTCTAAAATCATGTTTTTGTCCACAAAATGATTGAAAACCATTTAAGTTTGGAAAATCAAGAGAAAGAAAATTTTCAAAATGTTGAAAAACAAATAAAAATTAATTCTTTTCAAAAATATCAAATATGTGAAATAAATAATATTTTTGGGGAATTTTTGTAAAATAAAATATTTTAACATTTTTGTGAATTATTAAAAAAAGAATCAACTCAAAATCATTAAAATTCAGAGAGAAATTAATTTTTGAATCAATTAAATAAAATCACAAAAAATTAAAATATTCAAATATTTGAAAAAGGGCGCCAGGAACATCTTGTTCTTGCCCACGTGCCCTGTTTTGCCCAGATTTGCGTTTTCTCATCAATCTCACTGAATACTTGATGGAATCATACAATCCACATATCAATCTGCTCGTTTTCAACTCACGGTCATGTCTATGGTCTTTAAATTTCATTTATTTTAAGTATGGAATGAGAAATCAAAACAAAGCCTCGAGAACCCTAACTTGTGCCTGAAGGCTGAGAAATTTGATACACGATTCATACAAAGTAATCAATAGAGGGGAAACATTATATGCATGATTATGAACATTTGGCAAAAGTTTTGTGCGAGGAAATATGCATAAATTATGAGATGACCAAGTTTAGGCTTACTTGAAGGTCGTAGCAGCAAGAGCAATTTGACTTTTGAGTTAGAGGCATTATAGATGAATTGTGATGATCTGAACAGCTTCCATACACCATATGGAGTGTGTTTGAAAGCTTGGATTGATTTGAAATGAACTCGAACAGATTATGGCACCTCAACTGCAACCTTGTTTAAACCTTGAGCAAATGGATGATGATTTCATGAATTTAGTGTTCCAGTTGTTGTTTTAGTGTTTGATCAGCTCGCATATGATGTTTATGAGGTGTGTGTGTGTGTGATTGGTTTGGTTGGAAACACATTCTAATTCAAAACCTGACAGTAGTTTGTATTATAATTCATTTTTGGAAGTGAGAGTGTGATTTTGAGAAAGGCAAGTGTTATAGGCCTTTGGTGTACTAAAACTGATCAGAAATGAGGTCTATTTATAGTGTGTCAAGTTTGTTTAGGCATCAATAAGGAATGGCAACTACAGCAGGCCTTTGGCCAATGTGGATCAAATGAAATCTCATGTCTCCTCTAGCCATTGACTTGAGGTTAGAGCACATGCCTATGGTTCTTTGATTCAGAGCTTATCCTTGACTCATTCAGTTAGGAATGCATCAGTCCATACCACCTTGGTGTACGCATTGAATGCTTGGAAACAAAATTGGATATTTGGCACCTTTTTACCTCTTTAGGTTTGGCATGCTACTTGTGGAATCTTGGACTTGGGAGGCTGATAGATCAGTGTTTGTCCCTTGGTTGTTCCCCACTTGAGGTGTGCAGATGGATAACCATGCTTGTTGTTGCACAATTTGATCAAATCGAGCCCTTATGCACACATCTGCCTTGCCAAGACAGTTTGCAGCAAGGCATGTTGCAGCTGTCATAACCCCTAGCTCAGGTGGAGTTTGATGGAGTTCTTGGCCATTTTGGAAAGCCCTCATGTGACACAACATATGTGTGGTCATAGTTTGTCTTGAAACTTTTTAGATCCAAGTGAAAAATGCCCCTACATTTTGAAAAAAAGTAAGACAGATTCTGACTTAGTGAAAATTTCACTAAGTGTTGGAAAAAGTGGCATTTCATGTTTTTAGCCATTTGGATAACTCCATAACTAAAAATCCATGAGGAATTGGAATGAGATGTAGTTGACACTTTTAAAGTATGCCATGAGAGCTACAAATCCATCTTTGGACCATCCAAAATGGTTGCTTAGATCTCAAGTTATGATCCTTGGAAGTTGGTACCCTAGCCATTTGGTTTCATAACTTAGAAAGAATTCTAAGTTTTTTATGGTTACCCCTTTTACAAATTAACTCGCTTTTCTTGATTTTTCTTGATGAATGATGATTCCAATCACACATTAACATTGTTTTAGGGTTAAGGAACCTTGGTTGACCAAAAAATCAAAAAGTCAAACTTTGACTTTTTGTACAGTTGACTTTTTATCAGATGAAATCCAAACTGTGCAATCCTTTGAGAAATCAAGTCCTTGACCTAAATCAAACCTAATGGATGGACTCCATAGGTGATATAGGGTGTATTGAATCATGTCCCAAGGTTTGGGATCATGTCTTGGTCAAAAGTCAAGTTTCCTGGATTAATCCATTATTGCAAATGGATCAATGTAGTGTATTAGAGACCCTCAAATCATGTCTTGAGGTCTTGGCTCATGTTTTGTCCCAAAAGTCAACTTATGGGTGAATTAGGTCAAGAAACCCTAATTCCTGATTTTTGGTGAATGCATTCCCTGAGGTTAGAGTGACTTGATGATTGGGTCCATGAGGCCCCTTGGAGTATCTTGAGTTATGTTTTGAAGCATTGGCTCATGCCTAGAGGAAAATTTCCACCTGGAGGCCTTGGTCGACCAAAACCCTAATTTGGTGACACTGGCGATCTTGAGGCTTAATCCACTTGGAATGTAGCAACTTTATGATTGGTTCTTGATGTGGGAGCCCTCTTGATCCTTTATGGGTGTTGGAGAGTTTAGACAAGTTGAAGATCATGTCAATTCTTGATTCACCCTTTGTCTAAGTGCTCAGAGAGGGCTCAAAACCCTAATTCTTGGTTGTGGTGAATGCTCACCCCTCTTTGAGGAGATTAGTGAGGCATGATTGTTCATCCATATTGTGATGATGATTTACACAGTGATGGGGAATCTTGGTGGTTTAAATTTAGGGTATGACAGGGAGCAGAACCCGTTTGTTAGATTCTAACACCTAACAATTATTAAACTTATAAAATTGTTCATACAAACATACTTGTTTGATATCATCAAAACTTAGAGGTATTAATGCAGAACCAACTCTTGTTCTTAGAATAGTGGCATGCGGTCTTAGGGTCCAAGTCGGGCATGTCTGCGGTACTCCAAGCAAATAGATAAGTGTCGTCGTCCAGGCACTTCTTCAGCTATTGCTTGACCTCGTCGGGCAGTCCAGCACCAATCTCCACCCCTCTGTTAGGGTTATTGCTGAAGGCGATGACTTCAAACTCCCCGTCTGGAACTGGTCGCATGAGGGCTGACGTGGAGGAATTGGTCATCCCAGCCGACGCACCTTCACTACTATCTTCCTTGCCTTCCTCTGAAATCCGGCTGTCAAGGTCGATAGTGTGTACAGGGAGTGGCGGCTTCTTGTCCGGTTGGTCGTCTTCGGATGGATGATCTTCTTCCCGTGCCCACTTAGCTGCTTTGGGTGCTGCACCAATCTGGTTTTGTCCCCGGGTCACTGCTTCGAAACATCTGTGGGCAGCCTTTATGTCCCCGTACAATGTCGCAACGTGACCCTTCTCCGTATAATACTTTAACTTGAGGTGGAAGATGAAGGGACAACAACAACTCTGAGAGGGTCGGTCTCCCCCAAGATGCATTGGTACAGTGACAGGCAATCGATCACCAGGAATTGGGTCTTGATTGACCTGGACACCTCTTCTTCCCCAAATGTGACTAGGAGCTCCACGTACCCCCAGGGTTTGGTCGTGGCTCCGTTGAACCCCTGCAAATCAGATCCCATGTATGGTGAAAGGTTCTTCTAGTCCAGCTTGAGGGCTCGAAACAGGCCGGTGTACATTATGTCTACTGAACTACCCTGGTCGACTAGGATTCGTCTGACGTCGGTGCTTGCCAATCTTGCCTTGACGAGCAAGGGGATGTGTGAGTTGGGAGAGCCTCCAGGAAGCTCTTCGCGGTAAAAGGTGATCGGCTGGGAATGCCCCTTGATCTTCTCAAGTGTAGATAGCCGGTTAGGGCTGCAATCAATAAGCTGCTCAAACTTTCGCTTAACATATCCCACTGTCAGCTCATTGTATCCCCCGCATGAGATAACCATGGCTGCAGGGAATGCTTCCCAAGGGCTGAGCGCAAACACCTGGGATGGTTCCTCGAAATAATCTGGGACGGTAAAGTCCTCTGGTCGCGTGATGGACATAGCGACCTGCGGGGGAGGACTGGACGGGGATGATTCTGCTTCCTTCTTTGAATCTGACGCCTCCCTTTTTGAAGACTCACCTTTCTTGATATATTGCTTCAGATGACCCTCCTTGATGAGGATCTCAATAGCATCTTTAAGGTGCACGTAGTCCTCGGTCGTGTGGCCATGGCTGCGGTGGAAACAGCAATATTTATTTTTATCCACGTTGCCTTTGGACGTCGTTGGTTTAGGGAACCTGATGCCTCCCTGCTTGAACTCTGTATTGATGCATTTGGAGAGAATGTGCTCGCGAGGAGCGGTGAGCAGGGTATACTCCGTGAATCGGCCTGCATGCCCTTTACCTTCTCGGGGGCGATTGTCTCTTTGCCTCTCTTTTCCTTGTCGGGATGTCTCTGGCTCATCTTTTTTTGGTGCCCAGGTATTTTCGCAATCTCTTGCGTCCCGGGCATGATATGCGGCCTCCATCTCTTCGTACTGTATATACGCTTCAGTTTTCCAGAGAAGTTCTGTTAATGTTCGAGGGGTCTCGATTCCGACGGCCTTGCGAAACTCGGTTTTTGGTCTCAAGCCCTTCTCGAGAAGATATTTTTTCATATGGTCTGTAGCACGGACCTCCACGACTTCTTTGTTAAACCATTCAATATATACCCGCAGAGACTCATCCCTGCCCTGTATGATAGCTTCCAAGGTGGCCTCCGACTTGGGATGTCGTCGGGAAGCCGTAAAATGCCGGGCAAACCGGCTCTTCAAATCTCTCCACGATGTGACCGACCCTCGGGGAAGGTGCTTGAACCACGCCATAGCCCCTTTCCTTAGGGTGATTGGGAACAGTCTGCATTTTATGGCCCCACTCATGTTGTGGTAGTGGAGCATTTCCTCTATGTTTTCTATGTGCTCGCCGGGGTCAGAGATCCCGTCATAGGTTGCTAAAGCGGGGGGTTTTTCCAACCCGCGAGAAATTATGGTGTCCATGATCTCCTGTGAGAGGGGGCCATGGACATCGTCGTCACTGCTTGTGCTTAGGGAACGGGAGAAGGAATGGCCACGACCACGGCTCCTGCTTCTTCGTGGAGAATGCCTGCGCGAACGGCGATGCTCGCACTTTTTTGAGGGCCTGGACTTCTTTGACGCAGGGGAATATCTTGAATTCCGCAGAGGAGACTGACGTCCTCTTCGTGCAAGGTTGGTTGCAGGCTCTTCTAATCTCGATTGTCTTCTCTCAGGGGAGAGGCTTCTGGACCTGTCACGCCTCTGTTTCTAAGGGGGAGACCGAGGACGCGGACACGGGCTACGAGGCTTCTCCGAGGACAGGCGCTCCTAGAGGACGTGCTCGAGAGCGTTGATCATTTCACCTTGCTGGAAGATCAAGAGGTTTGATCTGTTGAGGGAGGCTATGAGAGCATCCGTGTTGGGGTCAGCATTTTGTGAAACCAGAATAGGCTCGAAAATATGGTCAGCAGCCGGTGCTCGAGGTTTCACATCATCGGGAGTAGGGGAGGCGATTTTCCTGTCACGATGATCTGTCTCCGGGAAAGTAGCTCCAAAGAGGATGTGGTCGGCATTATCGAGGATAACGACGATAGTAGATTCTTGACGGACAACATCATTCTTGGTGGAGGCCATGATGATCTAAAGAGGCTTGAAGAGGGCTTTAGTCTTCAAAGTGAAAAATAGGGGATCTTGAATCAAAAGACGGGGAAGCTAGGTTCCCACAGACGGTGCCACTGATCAGAGCTGATCAAACTGGATCGTCGTGGCCTTCGCGTAGGGCAGATGATGATGCTTGTAGGAGAGGAGGGGGTGTACCTGCAAGGCACTCCGACGCTCAAGTAAGAAAGGGTCAGAGAAAAAGTGGCAAGTACAAAGTATGTTCTTAGGATGAATATTGGATACCTGACCCTCTCAAGTGAGAGGGTTTATATAATGCCCCCAGTACGTGGCCAACGGTCCCTATTTTTGGGGTGAACTAACTGTTTCCCAAAGAATAGGTAACTGCCTAAAACTAGCCGTTATGTCAGGTAGGGTGTAGTTCCGGGCACCTGCCCATAGCTGTCTTGGGATTAATACAGCCGTACGTGACGGGCAGCAGTATCGGGGGAGGGATGTAATCCTTTCCCGGTTTGAGGGCAGCAAAGTGCACTCTGGCCTTCGCAGATTGGGCTTTAGGCAATTGGGCCGTTCTGGGAGCAGAAGTGGATTGGGATATGCCTAGCCATTGGTCTAGTCCAGAACAGGCTTCCAAAAAGCATCCCCAGCCTCCTCTTGGGCTTTGTACAAGGACCCTCCGGCTTCTTAGAAGTTCTCATGCTTTCTCTTGGGCTTAATACAAGGACCCTGAAGACCTCTTAAAGGTATAGGACAGAACTTAGTCATCCTTTGTTAGAGCAGTCTTTCTGAAGAGTCAAAACCTCAGACCAATTTAAGGGTTGATCCTCATCCCTTAAAGCACCAGGCTCCTCTTGGGAATCATACAAAGATAAACTCTTCCATACCAGTAGACTTGGACAGTCTAATCTCTACTTGGATCTCAAAGACATTCTCAAGTTCCCTACAAACATAGGAAAAAACCCTGGTCATTTAATCAATATCCAGTTGATAAGTGCAAAATGTACTTATTTTTGTATATAAGTTTTGTTGCACTTATCGGTACTTTGTGTTAAAATTGGTTGAATAAACCCCACTTTATGTGTAAATATGTTTACTTTACGTTTACTTTACGTTTTCGTGTGTATATTGAGTTTTCTTGTAAATATCATTGAGTTTAATTGATTTTATCTCATTTCTGTAGATATTCAAGTAAAGATATTTTTCCATATTCATAAAGAGCATTGAATAAGCTTTCCAGTGCTTCCGACCGTGCGTCAATCCGAGTTATGGTTCAAAAGTTATGAAGAAAATAAGTTCTGGTTTGTTGTCATGTTCGCTTGGCGAACTGGAGGCGAGCGTATTCGCTTGGGAGTTTGCAAAGCAAACTCTGGGGCGAATTAAAAGTGCCCGAAAGCGTGAAACACACAATTTTGGTAGTAGCTAAGGCGGTATATGTTCGCTGGGCGAACGGGGGTTCGCTAGGCGAACCCTGGAACACAATTTTGTCTATTTAAGTCATTTTTCAGCATTTTTTAGGTTATGGTTTTGGGGATTCTTGCTCCAACTCTATCAAACTTCATTTTTTAGTAGATTAGCTTAGAAAACAACATGGAAGCTTGCATACGGATAAACCGGGGTGGATTGATCGTCGATCGGCTCTGACAAACCACGAGATGTTTGGTTCATTTCTCTTCTTCTTTGTGTTTTTCTTCTTTGTTGGGTTTTGTATATGTATTGACTATGATCTCATGTATATTTGTCGCCTATGGCATTGTATAAAACTTGCTTTACAAATCTTTATTAGTGATTGTCTCTGATTTTTGCTTTATGCGCGGGGTTTGGGTTGCGTTAGAGATAATCCTCGCAAACTTCGATTAGGGATGATTATCTGTTAATTTCTGGATTCTAGAGATATATTTAAGAGCTAACAATCCTCAATGGGCGTCGAAGCTTAATGCCTCCGTGTCTTGAGTCGCGTGCGAGCGTGTCGACGAGGGTAACACGGTTGTTCTCTCAACTTTGTGTTAGACATAACCTTTGTTGTGAGCGATGATGGGTGATATTGAGGAGTATTGTAGGTGGAGTATAACTGGTCGGTAAGTTTAAGTTTGTGAGGAGTCGGTTATGTGCATGCCAGAAAAGTTTGTCTTGCTAAAGAATGAATTTGTTTTATGTTTTAATGTTTATTTTTCTGTTTTTATGATTAAACCCATTTAAACCCAAACTCATAAACGCGAGAGACTATCGAACGACATTCTTTCCCTCGAACCGATCTCTGTGGACACGACATAAACCCCGGAGGGAATTCTTTCCGAAAATAAATATTTTTGCTTGCTTGCCCTATTCTGCATCCAACAAAATGGCGTCGTTGTCGGGGATTGATTTTGATATTGAATCGCATTGCGATAGTTTCTTTGTTTTTGAGTTTTGTATATATCGTATATAGTGTCTGTTTCCATTATGTTTGTTCAAGTGTTGTATACATTTTGTTCTCGTAACATTTGTTTAAGTGTTTGGTTAGGGCACTTGCTTTTGGTTTGCGTGGTGAGGCATCACTATGGCATGAAGGAAGGAAGTTACTAGCTAAGCATTGTAAAGGCGTCGAGCTTACGACGTAAAACAAGCATGGTGTATTCTTTTCTTTGGTTGTTGTTTAATTTAGGTGGTGTGGTGAGTATTCATTAAACAAGTTGTACTCGGATTTTT
Source organism: Lathyrus tuberosus (assembly GCA_022829125.1). Classification (NCBI taxonomy): domain Eukaryota; kingdom Viridiplantae; phylum Streptophyta; class Magnoliopsida; order Fabales; family Fabaceae; genus Lathyrus; species Lathyrus tuberosus. The sequence continues at coordinate 679,672 of JALAZF010000562.1, forward strand.
CGTAAAATTCTCAAATCTTCACTTTACAACTTATTTAATGAATTTTTGCCGGTTTTTCAGTTTGTTCACATTAATAGTTTTAGTGTTTGTCAATGAGCTTGTTTTGAGTAGCTTGAGGAAATTTGGTGATGTTCCAAGTTTGATCGTTTCAACTCGCGGATGTATGGTAATGATACTGTTAAGTTTTGTACACGTCCAAGGCATGTGTTTATCGCTTTCTTGACTTTAGCATATTCATGATACTTAGACTTTTTACAAACTTCCATGCCATTCATTCTTTTGTATACTTGTTCTTATTGTGAATCACTTTAGTTCCCAACCTTTTTGTGAGGAAGCCTTCTATTGTTCATATATGCGCGGAGTACCAACATTCTTGTTCTAACTGGATTTTATTATGCTTAATCTTTTGTTTGTGTTGATTGTATGAAAGCATGAAAAGGATCAAGGCATTTTGTTTCATTTTGAGCACAACTACCTAGCCAAATAGTCATTCACCTTGTGAGTGTGTGATCATTTGTAACCCATTTGAGCCTTTTGTCATTATCCATGTTGTTTGAGTTTGATGTTTGTCTATGAGTGTCAAATTTACTTTTTGTATGGATTTTGATTGATTATTTTTTCTTGAACCCTCAATTTTGTGTTGTTGTATGAATTTTTACCTTGCCTTAGAAAGTAGGGAGTATTCACATGATGATGTGGTTGAATTCAAGTTGGGAAGAGAATGATTGTTTACTCATTGGTTGATTTCTATGAGGTCAAATAAAGTTCTGTTTTGCTGTCATGTTCGCTTTGCGAGTGTGATAGAGAATGTTCGTTGTGCGAATGGCTGGAGAAGGTCCCAGCGAAGGAATCCAGAATGAGGCGGTGGCAAAAGGGACCAAAGTTCGCTTTACGAACGTCCTAGCGAGTGTTCGCCTAGCGAATGATCGTTCGCTTTGCGAACCTCTGAAGACAAAAAGAGAAAAATATGACAAAGAAAAAGAAAAGAAAAAAAGAAAGAAAAGGAAAATCCTTGAGAAAGGAAACAAAAAGAGTTCAAATAATTGTGCTAAATAAGTATTGTGTTTTGTGTAACACTTGGGATGAAAGAAGAAGTTGATTGGAATTTGGTGTTTGAACTTTTGTGAGTTGATCACTCCCTTAGGTTTAGGCAAGTTTTTGTTTCAATTACCTTTAGAAATTGCCTCTTGTTTGTTTACCCGACTACGCTACAAACTTGAAAGGCCTTGTGATTCGTGCCTTTGTATGTTCAATGTAAATTTTTGGATGGTTGCATAATTTAGTCTTTTGTTTGCAAGATTGTTGTGTGAGTGAAAAGAACCTCATTTTATGTTTTTCATCTACCGATGATTGTTTTTACTAGGTGTGATTCACATTTGAACTTGTGTTGTTTTAGAATTTTTGGCATGATTTTTGTATTTTGCATTTGTTTCGTGACTATGTTGTCGTCGTAGTTTAGTGGTAAGTATTTACTTTGTGTGTACCATTTTTCATTTGAACCATGCATTTGTTTTCCGTTTTTCAAAACTTGTTGATTCGTGATTCTTTGGTTATCACTCGGTTTCGTTGAGTTGTTTGATTCTTGTTTGAGGACAAACAATTATGTAAGTTGGGGAGAGTTGATAAGTGCAAAATGTACCTATTTTTGTATATAAGTTTTGTTGCACTTATCGGTACTTTGTGTTAAAATTGGTTGAATAAACCCCACTTTATGTGTAAATATGTTTACTTTACGTTTTCGTGTGTATAATGAGTTTTCTTGTAAATATCATTGAGTTTAATTGATTTTATCTCATTTTTGTCGGTATTCAAGTAAAGATATTTTTCCATATTCATAAAGAGCATTGAATAAGCTTTCTAGCGCTTCCGACCGTGCGTCAATCTGAGTTACGGTTCAAAAGTTATGAAGAAAACAAGTTCTGGTTTGCTGTCATGTTTGCTTGGCGAACTGGAGGCGAGCGTATTCGCTGGGGAGTTTGCAAAACGAACTCTGGGACGAATGAAAAGTGCCCGGAAGCGTGAAAACACAATTTTGGCAGTAGCTAAGGCGGTATATGTTCGCTGGGCGAACGGGGGTTCGCTAGGCAAACCCTGGAACACAATTTTGTCTATTTAAGTCATTTTTCAGCATTTTTTAGGTTATGGTTTTGGGGATTCTTGCTCCAACTCCATCAAACTTCATTTTTCAGTAGATTAGCTTAGAAAACAACATGGAAGCTTGCATACGGATGAACCAGGGTGGATTGATCATCGATCGGCTCTGACAAACCACGAGATGTTTGGTTCATTTCTCTTTTTCTTTGTGTTTTTCTTCTTTGTTGGGTTTTGTATATGTATTGACTATGATCTCATGCATATTTTTCACCCATGGCGTTGTATAAAACTTGATTTATAAATCTTTATTGGTGATTGTCTCTGATTTTTGCTTTATGTGCGGGGTTTGGGTTGCGTTAGCGATAATCCTCGCAAACTTCGATTAGGGATGATTATCTGTTAATTTCTAGATTCTAGAGATAGATTTAAGAGCTAACAATCCTCAATGGGCGTCGAAGCTTAATGCCTCTGTGTCTTGAGTCGCGTGCGAGCGTGTCGACGAGGGTAACACGGTTGTTCTCTCAACTTTGTGTTAGACATAACCTTTGTTGTGAGCGATGATGGGTGATATTGAGGAGTATTGTAGGTGGAGTATAACTGGTCGGTAAGTTTAAGTTTGTGAGGAGTCGGTTATGTGCATGCCGGAAAAGTTTGTCTTGCTGAAGAATGAATTTGTTTTATGTTTTAATGTTTATTTTTCTGTTTTTATGGTTAAACCCATTTAAACCTAAACTCATAAACGCGAGAGACTGTCGAATGGCATTCTTTCCCTCGAACCGATCTCTGTGGACACGACATAAATCCCGGAGGGAATTCTTTCCGAAAATAAATATTTTTGCTTGCTTGCCCTATTCTGCATCCAACACCAATAGAGTTAAAACCATCATGGGTTCTAAGACTCAATCTTTCATCCTGAGTTCCCCCAGCTAGGGTCAGCCTATAATCAGTATAACATTATCCTAAATCAGAACCTCAAGGCATCTGATACCTCAATTCTTCTGTAAATCCTCAGCAAGAGTTGATTCCCCATTTGGACCTGCCTTTGGATCTCAATAATCCTCAGCAGAAGGCAGCCTCCTCTTTGGCTTTGTATAATGATTTTCCTCAGCAGAATCACCTTTTCAGCACTCTCTTGTTGAGTCAATCACTTTTTCAGCACTCTCTTGTTGAGTCAATCACCTTTTCAGCACTCTCTTGTTGAGTCAATCACCTTTTTCAACACTCTCTTGTTGGGTCAATCTTCCAAAAACACTCTCTTGTTGAGTCAATCCCCTAAAAATACTCTCTTGTTGAGTCAGTTCTTTCAGCCTCAATCTTGGGCTTTGTACAAGACACCCGAAATATCCTCAGCTAAGTCTATCATCTCTTTTTTAACCTCAATCTTGGGCTTTGTACAGGACATATATAAACTTTCTTCAGCAAATTTGATAAGTGCAAATTGTAGCTATTTTTATATATAAGTTTTGTTGCACTTATCAATACTTTTTGTTACAAACGTTCGAATAAACCCCGCTTTGTTTGTAAATACGTTTACTTTACGTTATAGTGTATATATTGCGTTATTGTGTAAATATAATTGAGTTTAATTGATTTTCCCTCATTTTTGTAGGTATTCCAGCAATGGGATTTTGCCATTGTTGAATAGAGCATTGAATAAGCTTTCCAGCGCTTCAAACCGGGCGAAAAACGGAGTTACGTTTCAAAAGTTACGAATAAAACAGTGCTGGATTTTTGCTGTCTACTGTCATCTGCGCCTCTGCTGGGTCGGGCGGTGCAGCATCGGGCGGTATATTGCAGGGTCGGGCGCTCCAGAATAATGCTAGAACTTACAAAATAAGTCGCCTTTCGCCGCCGGGTGCCCTAGAATACCGCCGGGCGAAACTAGACGGGCAGAAACACCATTAAAGGGTCAAAAACACAATTTTCAGAGTATGGTTTTGGGGTTTTGTGATCCCAACTCCATCAAACTTCATTTTTCAGTTGATTAGCTTAGAAAACAACACTGAAGCTTGCATGTGGATGATCCGGAGTAGATTTCTCATCAATCGGCTCTGACAATCCGCGAGATGTTTGGTTTATTCCTCTTCTTCTTTATGTATTCTTTTGTGTTGGGTGTTTGTATATTTACTATGAACATATGTATCTTTGTTGATCATAATATTGTATAAAATCTGCTTTACAAATCATTATCGATGTCTTCCTTGATCTTTTTGCATTTATGTTTGGATTTGTGTTGTGTTAGAGATAAACATCATGAATCTTGATTAGGGATGGATATCCATTGTCTAGATGCTAGAGATAGATTTAGAGAATAATCTTTTTGGTGTCGGAATTTAATGCCTTCCGTGTTTCGAGGCGTCGTGCGCGAGAGTGACGACGAGAGTAATACGGTTGCTCTCTCAGCTCAGTGTGCCAGAGATGGACACTGTTATGAGCGATACTGGATAATTTTGACGAGTATTGTAGTATAGTGAAAATGATCGATAAATTTATGTTTGTGACTAGTGGATTATATGTATGTGTTCGCTGTTGATCTTGGCGAACAACCTCTGGTTTACCAGAATGGCGAAATCTGGGTTACTTGCAGGATTAACCAAATAAATCCTAGGACGTCGTGCGAAAACTTAGATCAACGTGATAAATTTTAAATTAAGGGTGATATCTTGGTTCTTGGTTTTATATATTTAAGTCTTTTGGAACAAAAGATTTCAACTAACTCTAGATGAAAGTCTGAGATAAAAGAAAATGACTTTGAAAAGAACTTTTAAAGTAAAATGGCGAAGAAAGAACTTTAAAGTAAAATGACGAAGAAAACATAAAGATGCTGGTAAATGTAAAGGAATTGGTAAAAAAGAAACTTTGATTGATAAAGAAATTAAAAGATGGTGTTTACACGTACATTTTTCCAAATAACTCTTTTCTCTCACACGGGTACTTTGAGTAATTTCAGGAAGTTTTGTACAAGTTTTTCACACTGAATTCTAATAACAACTATCCTATTTATAGATAAACAAAATAACTGCTATTAATGACTAAATCCTAAAACTTCGACATCTGGCATTCTGCATGTCTTCCTTTCGCCAGGTGCTTCCACGCGTCTTCTGCCAAACGTTATAATTCTCCTGAATTTGAATCTTCAAGTTATGTCGAACAAACGCGTCTTTTCAGCCTTGTCGAATTGTCGAACTGTTGCAATCTTCTTCATACTTGTCCAAACTTTTTCCATTTGCAGAAATCTTTACTTGACGAAATGTCGAAACATTGTCCTGTCGAAATGTCGAAGGATGTTGAAGAATATCTCCCAAGTAGATATACTCTTTCAGTTGTACTTCTTTTGGCACGTTCCTCCATTTGTCGAAAACAACTTTTTACGTGTTGAACTCATGGCGTCGAAAATACGTATATACAAATTGCCCCCCAGCAAAGGTATTTCGACTATCCTGGAGAAATAATCCTTTGGTGTTCAACCAATATTTTGACGCCATGTCATCCTAATTTTAAATTACATCATTTCAAGTTCCAACATATTTCATCATTTTACTTTCTTAAAACGTCAACTCTAGCCCACGTTCTAGCTTCTAGCCCATTATTACTTAACCTAACGTCATGGCCATCTCTTTTTTTTAACTTCCACTTTTCTTCATCACCGTCAAGATGATGCCACGTGCCCTCCATGATCACCACTACACTCAAAAAATCATTTCCTCTTATAAATACATAAACGCCTATTTCTCTTTCTTCTTTACGCTCTTGAACCTTTCTTCTTCACCATCACTCCAAATCTTCATCTTCTTTCTAAAAACTTTCTGATTCAACAATGGCTTTTCAAAAATCATCAAGCAGCAAACCTTCCAAGAGCGAGCAACCTTCCATCATCCCTCCTGCGCATAGGTTGGATGAACCAACACTGATTGGGGATCAACAATACATTCCTGAGCCTCCAAATGCGAGGGAAAAAGACTGCATTTTTAAATCCCAGGTACTCATCCCTGTTATTATTTCTGGTAATCACTATGCTATGTTAGGACCACTCCCTAACCCAGACATTAAACCTGAGCGTTTACAAGAGTTTTTTCCCACTTATTCTCACACAAAACCCATAGGTGCTGGGGTGAAACCCCCCATTCTAGAGAAACCAGTAGAACAAACTGAACCTCAAGGTTCAAGTGAAAAAGATGAGGAAGTAATAAATTTAACTTATCTAAATTATACTAGGATTTTTAGAACTTGCCCTTGGTCGAAAGACCTTTCAGACTACTTGTCTTGGTTGAACAGAGTCGAAAACGTTAAAGAAAATTTTTGGAAAGAAATAGGAATTTTTGACTTGATACAATTATCAAGAGTAGGACCCAATGTTTGCCCCAACATGCTGCTAGCCTCCCTTTACTTTTGGGATAGTACGTATAACACCTTTCACCTCCCTTGCGGGATGGTTACCCCTACGCTGTTCGACACAGCCGCCATAGTTGGCCTTAGTCCTGTTGGCATTGACTTCGACCCCACTCACCTGAACGAGGACTCCATAGATTTCGACACTGGTTTCTCCCCATACTCCCTTTTTATGTCTCACTACCATGGCGAAGATGACCAAGAAGTTTCTGACAAAGAGCACATAGCTTTTCTAACCTTGTGGCTGACCAAATTCGTCTTTTGCTCCCGCTCACTTCAAGTGGCTAAGAGGTTCATCACTATGGCGAACCAACTCCATGCTGGGATCAAATTATGCTTGAGCGAGGTAATCTTGGCGAACCTATATGAGTCCTTGAGTGAAAGCGTGCGTTCTTTGAAGACATTGAAGGATAAAGGGAAGCTTAATTTGGCAGGCCCCTTTTGGCTCTTGCAACTATGGCTGAATGCCACTTTCGAAGCCTTTATTCCTGCGAAGCATGACATAAATGAAGAGGAATTCAAAAGCAGGAGTGTCGAATGGCCTAGATTGGTGCAATTGACACCAACTAATGAAGCAATTAGCCTTCGACGGGCCTTCACTAGCTACGTAATGATGTTTGCTGAGAGACATCATTTTACTTCGACTATGGCTCCGTTTGCTGACAGAACAATTGGCCCTGAATGGTTTACACGACAATTTCCCCTGCAAACCAAAAAAGATGAAAACATCTTCCTAAATGTCTGGGAATCCTTTTTGACCCCTAGGCTCCTATTCTCCCACCGCAATACTACGAAACCCCAGATTGCCTTAATAGTTTATCAACCTAACTTGGTTGCCAGGCAATTTGGCCTAATACAAATCATGCCTCGACCTCTTTTCCCTAAAAAAGGGGCCATCATTTTCTACAACTCCTTCCACGATGAAGCCACCAGCAGGGAACTGTCGAACAAGCTGACTGACGAATCTTTGGATATTCGACCGGTGGTTTTTCAACCATCATTCCTTTGCACTCCTGAGTTCGACACATGGTGGAGGGAATACTATGCTACCAAGTTTTTCGACGTAAAAGCTTTCACCACTCATCTGACGAATGCTTTTGCTCTTGTGCAGGAACGGACTAAAAAAGGTACACAAAGACACATCCAAGAAATACAAAAATTTCAAAAATATTTTGAAACCGTTTACAGACCTGATGATCATAGTCGAACCATACGCGAAGCAGCGGTTACTTTAAAAGAAAAATTCACGGAGAAGTTGGAGAAGTTGACACTGCCTCCACACATTCGACCAGAAGTGCGTTACAACTTGGCTTTCAGCTATTATCCTCCTAAATTTCCACCTTTACCATCTGCTGAATTTGGTGTGGCTTTAAGTCCTCCATTTCCAGATTGGTTCACATGTGGGAATCATATGAAAATTCTTCGTGAAAGTTATAAAAAACCTGCTAAACGCGTGGTTGCGACTAAGTATCATCTGGATAACTACCCAGGGCACCTTCATATTGGAATAGAACACGTTCGCGTGGAAGATCCCATTCTTGAAGGTGTTAACAACAACACGAATTTTGTCATTTTATTATCACATATTTTTCATTGCCTAACTTTTCCCTTTTTCTTCCCTTTTTTTTTTTAGCTGTGAAAGTGCCTGCCAAGAAAGCTTCCGTCGAAACTCCACAAAGTGCCGCCCAGACACCTTCGACTAAGGTATACATCTCTTCCTCTTTTAATCTATTCTTTTATTTCTTTAAGACACTCACTATTTTTAACTTATATGATCAGGTAAGTCAAAAAACCTCTACATTCCAAAAAAGAAAGAAAATATCAGAGATAATCCCTGTCGAAGAGTCCAGTGATGAATCTCCATCTCCAAATCCCCCTCCTCAAAAGAAGAAAAGACTGCAGAAAATTGCCTCACAAAAATCCATTGTCAAATCCTCTAAAAGGGAATCTTCTAGCAGTCCTGCTACAAAACATCAGATGAAGGATACGGGGGGTGGAAAGTCTAGCTCCAAAACTGAGACTTCTAAGGTAAATTTCAATTTCGACCCTTCTCGTTTATTTTATTTCATTTTTTAACTTAGGAATTTTTCTTTTGATAGAAGCCAAAGGTCGTCGAAAAACAACCCGAGACAATCCAGGAGGAGGCAGCTCGAGAGGAGGGCACTCCCATCAAAGAACCTGAGAGACAAACGGTCGAAGCATTCGACACTACTGCGGGAGCTGATTCTGATAACAATTCTCCTTCTCATCCTGGATTACACGCTGAGCAGCAAAAAGATGATGATGTTGAAGCAGACACTGCTGTCAAAGGAGATCCTGAAGAGAAGACTGCTGACGAAGAAGATCTGTCGAAGCAACAGGAAGTTAGGAGAACTTCAGAGCATAGCAACCAGCCTACTCCTGACCAAACTTAAAGGAGTTCCCAAACAACCGGTTCGACTAGTCTTTCTCATGAAGAGCTTGAAAGTCTCAAAGTGCAGAAACCCCTGGACTACCTGAAAGCCATACTTAGCACCAGATTCAACTTTAAAGACTCTTCCTACAGCAGTTCGACTACTTCTGGAGCCACTTCTGAAGTGCAGTCTCTACCCAATATCATGACTCAGATCAAGGCGAAGATCCTTGATGTTGACTTGTTCCAAGTTCTAGAGGAGAATGCCACTGCTCCAATGGAGTTGAAGAAACTGTTGAAGCAAGTTAACGTCTTGGATGCTTCTGTCGAAGTCTACAATTTTGTGATAGAGCTGACAACTGTGATTGACTTATCCAGCGCAGATCTTCACCGTCGAAGAGACTTATGTCAACAAATCTCTAAAAAAATGGACCAACAAGCTGCTGAATGGAACTCTGTCTCTGTTTCGACAGACAAGGTTTCAAAACTACAAGAGCTTTCTGAAGCCTCTGTCAAGAAGATTGCTACTTTCCATAACCACATTCAAACATGGAAGAAACAAATAGCAGTTCTCCAAGAGAAAATTTCCAAAGAGGAGGAACTCATAGCTTCTATCCAGCAGCCTAGGTAAAGCGAGATTGATGAAGAGTTAAAGGTTGGCATTCAACACGCAGAGACCGCTCAAAAGATCAACCAAGAGATTGAAGTTGCCCATATTCACAGGAACCTCTGTGATCGTCGACTTCAATTTCAGAAAGACAAATTTACCGCTTTGAAGGCACAGTTTGCAAACCTTCAGCTTTAGTTGAATTTTTCTGTCAATTTCTAGCCCTTTGAGGCTTTATTTGTAATGATTTAACGCCATCTGTTTGGCAGCACAATATTTACTTTCAATTTCCATTTTATTCAACTGCTATCTTTATTCCCTGCAATATTGGTTTATACCTTTTCAAATATTTGCCATTTATTTTTAATATCCTTTCGTCTTTCCCTATTTCTTCGACCTCATATGCGCCATTAGAAAATATTTTCAAAACTTTGAAAGGTCCTTCCCATTTGGGAGACCATTTTCCCATAACTCTGTCTTTTCGATCCATAGGAAGAATTACCTTCCACACATAATCACCAATTGAAAAAGTCTTAAATTTCACTTTTCTATTGTAGAACTTTTCGACTCTCTCTTTTTGTCTCTTTATGAGATCTAAGGCACGAAGCCTTTCTTCGTCTAAATCAACCAATTCATCCATCATCATACTCCAGTATGTCTCTGATGGGATCTGATGATGCCTTTGAACCCTAACCGATTGCAAATATAATTCGACTGGCAAAACTGCATCATGCCCATAAGTTAATTTAAATGGAGTCGAATTGGTTGCTTCTTTAGGAGATGTTCGACAAGCCCATAAAATTTGATCTAAGGTATTATGCCAATTTTTTGGCTTTCCACCTACATGCTTTTTGATCAAATTTATCACTACCTTGTTAGCTGCTTCGACTTGTCCATTAGCCTGAGCATAATAAGGTGTCGAAGTAAGGAGCTTAAAACCTGCATCTTGTGCGAACTTCTGCATCTTTCGACTAGTAAACACAGATCCTTGATCTGTTGTTATTGTTTCCGGTATCCCAAATCTGTAGATTATATGCTTTTGGATAAAATCCATAATTGCTTCTTGATCTACATTCACCAATGGTATGGCTTCAATCCACTTAGTAAAATAATCTACTCCAACTAAAATGTACCTTTGCCCTTTTGAAGAAGCTGGTCGAATTTCACCAATTAAATCTAACGCCCAACCTCTGAACGGCCAAGGTTTTACAATCGAATGTAACTCACTTGCAAGAACATGTGGTATACCTGCATGTACTTGGCATTCTTGACACCCTTTTGCAAACTCGGCACAATCCTTTAGCATTGTTAGCCAATACATTCCTTGTCGAAACAATAACCACTTCATTTTGTGGCCTGCTTGGTGTGCGCCACACGCTCCACTATGCACATTTGACAATGCTATGTATGCTTCGTTTTCGCCTAAGCATTTCAACAAGACTCCTTCCGCAGTCTTCTTGAACAATTCATTGCCAAAAAGTACATAACTCAAAGCTCTATATTTTACCTTTCGTTCGACTTTTTGATTTGGATCTTGCAAATATTCTTTGATGGGTTTTCTCCAGTCTTCGACTCCTGCATCATCTACGTTGCAGATCTCATAATTCTCCTCGTCACCATATCCTAATTTTATTATCTCTAAATCTGATGGGGACAAACCTACAGATATGATTCTTCCTCTGACTTCAATGGCTTTTTCTAACTTCTCCTCCGACACTTTGTACCCTGATGCCAGTTGAGCAAGATCATTCGCCTCTTGATTCTCCATCCTGGGAATGTGCCTAAAAACCACATTGTCGAACTTCTTGAGAAGTCTATTTGCTATCACGAAGTACATTATTAGATTCTCTTTCACACATTTGTACTCCTTAGTCAACTACTTTATTACCAACTCAGAGTCACCCATTATTTCGACTCTTGTTGCCCCCAATTCCAACAAGATTTCAAGTCCAGCAATCAAAGCTTCATATTCGACCTCATTGTTCGAACATAGCCCTTCGACTTTGTACTTGAACTTTGTTGGAATTTTGTCAGGAGAAATAATCACCATCCCAATACCAAGTCCATTCTTATGCCTGGAACCGTCGAAATACAGTTTCCATGGTGCTAATTCGACGTACTCCATAGTTTCGACTATAGAGTGGTCAGCTATAAAATCAGCCACCACCTGTCCTTTTATAGCTTTTAAAGGCAAATATTTTAAGGAGTATTCTGTTAGAGCCAAAGCCCACTTTCCAATTCGACTATGCAAAATAGATTTAGACAACATATGTTTTATTACGTCGAAATGAGAAGATACATATACATCAACAGGCTTTATATAATGCTTCAATTTCATACAAGAGAAATATACACATAAACATAGTTTTTCTATAGCATTATATCTAGTTTCAGCATCATTTAAGACTCTACTGAGATAATAGATGGCCCTTTCGACGCCATTCTCATCCTCTTGACACAACATACTTCCTAATGTCTTGTCTGATGCAGAGATATACAACCTCATGCTTCTTTTCCTACAAGGGGACATCAAGATTGGAGGACTAGCCAAGTACTCTTTGATTTTGTCGAAAGCCACTTGTTGCTCTTGCCCCCATGTGAATTCTTCTTTCTTTAGTCGAAGTAGAGGAGAAAAGGGTTGTGTCTTTCCACTGAGGTTGGAGATGAATCTTCTTAGAAAATTGATCTTCCCTAGTAGAGATTGCAATCCCTTTTTCGTTGATGGCGCTTTCGCTTCCATTATAGCTTTGGCTTTGTTTTCATTTATTTCGATCCCTTTCTTGTGGACCACAAAACCTAAAAAATCACCCGCCTGCACACCAAAAGCACATTTAAGGGGATTCATCTTTAGACCGAACTTTCTCATCCTCTCAAAGGATTGTCGAAGATGGTCAATATGATCTTTTCCTGAAACAGACTTGATTACAATATCATCAATGTAAATCTGCATAAACGTCTCAATAAAATCATGGAAAATTGAATTCATAGCCCTTTGGTAAGTGGCTCCAGCATTCTTTAAACCAAAAGGCATCACCACCCATTCATAAGTTCCAATTGCTCCAGGACAACGGAAAGCTGTCTTAGAAACATCCTCTTCAGCAATAAAAATTTGGTTATAGCCAGAGTATCCATCCAACATACTTAGATACTCGTGACCTGCTGCAGAATCTATAAGCATTTCTGCTACTGGCATAGGATATTCATCCTTTGGGGTAGCAGAATTTAAATCTCTAAAATCAATGCATACCCTAAGTTTGCCATTTTTCTTAATAACCGGAACTATATTTGCAATCCAATCAACATACCTGGTAGTGCGGATGAAGTTGCATTTTAGAAGTCTTTCGACCTCTTCTTTTATTTTCGACAGAACTTCTGGTGCAAAGCGCCTTGGAGTTTGCTTGACTGGCTTCTTCCCTTCTATGATTGGCAGCTTCAATTCGACCAAACTTCTGTCCAAACCAGGCATTTCGTCATAATCCCATGCAAAGCAATCTTTGAACTCTTTCAACAACTGGATTATTTCGACTCTGAACTGAGGATCCATCCTTGCACTTATGTAGGTTGGTCTTTTTTCTGCCCCCAGTCCCAAGTTGATTTCTTCTAAAGGATCCTGCGCCACCATCTTCAAGTTGTTCGACACTGGATCTTTTTCGAATCCCAAGGGTTCGTCATCATAAATGGCGTCAAGTTTCTGGTGTTGCCATTCGTCTATTTGGTTGTTATCACTATTTTCCTCAACGTCTTTTTTGAGACATTGTTCATTTGAATCTTCATGATTGGCTTCAACAGCCATGTATTTTACTTCGGCCTCCAGAGCCGCTTTGACTTTGTTTTCGGCTATGTAAGCCATAATTTTGTCGAGCACTGCTTGTTCACTCATCATCATTGTCGAACTCATTCCCCCATCCTGTTGGCGCTACGTTGGTAGTCCCCCATATGTAGTTGGAGTCACCAATGACTTCCTTATCCCACTGAAAACCATGTGTAGGATGGAGATACATGGAACAGTACGCGTTGTTCGTTGCCTTCAAGTCGAATTTCGCCGGACTGCAAGGAGGTATGTGGGCTAAGTTTTTGTCGAAACTTCGATCGCTTACATTGTTTACTTCGGACATGAAGTAACTTTGGTCTGCTTCTATGTTCTCGACGATTCCATCTGGCCTCCAAATAACTATTCTCTGGTGCATCGACGAAGGAACAGCACCTATACCATGGATCCATTCTCTTCCCAATAGCAAGTTGTAGTTCGCCCTAGAAGCAATGACTATAAACATTGTTGGCCTTGTTATAGTACCAACTGTCAGATCCACTTGAATAACTCCCATGGTTGTTCCTACCTTTCCTTCGTAATTCGACAGAACCATGTTGTGGGGCTTTGCATCCGAGTCATCTTTGCCAATCTTTTTCAGCATGAAATGGGGCATTAAATTCACAGCGGCACCACCATCCACTAGGATCTTGTTCACACCAACACTCTCAATCTTTCCTTTGATAAACAAAGGCTTCAAGTGCGCCTTCATGGAATCGTCTGGTCTTTCGAAGAAAGCATTTTGCTCTTCGACACAACCATTATTCATTACGTAGTAGCACACGGGCTTGTGCACCATCGTTTCCTCTTCCATCCCATCCTCTCCGTCTTCGACTTCCATGATCTTATCATAGTCTCTGGGAAGGACCGAGACCACGTTACAGACAACGTCGAAGGATGCCTCCGAATATGACTTGAAATCATCTGTCATCTCGTCATCCACCAACTTCTTCTCTTTGGGCACACTTTGCGCTGCCACACTATTTGGTTCGATTTGCTGGAGAGGCTTCTTCTTGTTTGCCATTTGAGCGTTGCTGCTACATTCTGCTTCATCCTTGTTTCCAGTCACTTTTCTCATCATACCTTTTTCAGCAGCTTCTTTCTCAACCCTCTTTTGCCTTTGGAACCTCCTCCACTGGGATCTCGACATGGGGTTCTTCCCTTTATAATTCTCTGAAGGATATGGCCTAGGTCTATATTTTTCCAACTCCTTCTTGTTTTCCATTGAAGTGCCTCTCTGCACATCGAAATCCTTCCACTTCTTCTGGCCTTGGGCCTCTCTGATGGGTTGAACCCATTTGTCATCTATCACTTTGTTTGATGGCTTGTAAGTGCCATAGTGTCTGTCTCCGCGTCTCCATTGGTGGTGCTCACTCCTTCTTGGATCATATCTTGTCGCTCCCCCATTTGCCTTCCTTCTTGCTTGATCTATTGCCTCCAAGTTGGTGGCAGCCTTTCTGTCGAAAATGGAACTGCAACGAGGGCATAGCATCACGTCACTCTTCCTTCTCTGGCACCTTTTGATGAATTCGACCAAACTCTCATCTTCTTTGGGGTACGCCAGCTTTTGGTATTCCTCTCGACGTTGATCTTCATCTACTGCTGCCTGAGTTTTCTGCGAAACTTCTACCATATTGATTCCCACATTTTGCTTGTCGGCAATGGTTAGTCTGTTCATTTTTTCAATGAGCTTTTCCTCTTCGACTCTGTCCTTCTTTTTCGTCAGGTCGAACTTCCCTTCCGGGCAGCAGCACCAGGATATGTTCCTAGGAGCATGCTTGCAGCAACATTTGTTTGACTTTTCTTTAGGATCCTCCTCTATTCTTCGTAGGATCCCGTAAGTCCCAGATTTCCCACGGCCATGTACAACTTTTTCTTTCATTTCTGTGACTTCCTTATCGAAAGGTCCCATGATGTTGATGCAGTAATTTGCAACATCAGCTTCCTTCGTGTTGTCAAGATCAAGGCCTTCAGTAGCCTCGTTTACAGCAACGAAGTCCTCAGTAACTTCTTCCTTGGCGATAGGGGAATCACCATCGTCATCAAAATCACTTCCCCAACCAGTTGGTTGGATTTCACTGATGTCGGTGTGATATGTTGCAGGAATAGTGTACTTCACCAGGTAGTCAAATTTTCCACTTGGCTGTCCCAAGCAATCCCAGATTTCTCCTGGTCGAACCACCACGTCTTCAGCAACACTGTCATCGTTCTTTTCGTCGGAAACCTCTGTAGTTTTCTTCAATTTCTGATTGTCAAAGCTTTCAGTAACTTCGACCTTACCTTCATCGTCGAAGTCCTCAGCGACTTCAACTGTGTTCTTGTTGTCAAGATCTTCAGTGACTTTGACCTCATTATCATTGTCGAATGCCTCAGTACCTTCGACTTCGTTCTGGCCTGCAAGATCTTCAGTAATCTCGACCATGTTGACACTGGTGTCGAAACCTTCCATAGCCTCCACCATCTCGAAACTGCCATCAGAAGCAACTTCAATCTCCACCATATTCACAGTGGATGGTTCAGCATAGTGTGCTTCGACAACCTGCATAGGATTCGAATCGATCCCCATTTGTTGTTTTGGCTTTTCGCCAAACTTCAGCCTTCCATCACGGATAGCATTCTGAACTAGATCCCTGAAAAGAAAACATTGAGATGTTTTATGACCCAAAAAGTTATGGTACTTACAAAAACCCCTCTTTTTCTGCTGTTCGACAGGCGGTTCTTTAGCGCCTGGTGGCTTTATTAACTGGCCATCTTTGACCAATAAATCAAAAATTTCGTCACACTTGGTGACGTCGAACGTATAAGTTCGTTTAGGAAACTTATCATTCTTTTCATGTTCGACTGGATTTTTTCCATTCGACGGAGCTAGTACTTTACAGGCGTATGGTGGGCCTGACTTTAGTTCTGCCAGATCAATTTCTTATTCGTCGAACAAAATTAGTTCATTTTCGTCACCATCGTCATCCTGGCATACTCCTACATAGGCCACTCTTTCCTTTTTATTTTTATTTGATCTAAATTTCTCAGCTTTTAGTCTTTCAATCTGTCTTACCCTATCTGCTAATTGTGCCATATCTCTTAAATATTGAGTGTCTAATTTCTTCCTTATAGAATAATCTAGACCCCCTGCAGCCATTTCTACTAACTCTCGTTCTGGCACTTGTGTGAAACATCTTGCCTTAAGCAACCTGAACCTATTTAGGTAATCATCTATAGGCTCTGAAAATTTCCTCTTAACACTGGCTAATTCCTTCAAACTTATCTTGGTCTGACCCACATAGAATTGTTCATGGAACAATCTTTCTAATTGGGTCCATGTGAATATAGAGTTCGCAGGCAAGGATGTAAACCAGGTGAATGCATTTTTTGTCAAGGAACTTGGGAAGTACTTCATTTTCAAATTTTCATTATTGACTATTTCTCCTGTTTCTATTAGATAACGCGCTACGTGCTCTATAGTAGATTCACTAGTATCTCCGGAAAACTTAGTAAACTTAGGAACTTTCCATCTTGTGGGTAGTTCCTCTTGCAGAATGTGTTATGAAAATGGGGAAGTATAAGTAGGCCTTTGCAAACCTATATTTACACCGTTTTGGGCCATTATCCTTTCGACCATGGTTGTTATGTTATTTTCGACAGGAAAGTTATTATATCGTATTCGCTGTTGCAACATATCATCAGCATCTTGGCCTCTCTGGACTATTACCCTTCTAGGTTCTTGTTGAACGGGGATTTCGACACGTGGCTGTTCGACCACTGCCTCTTGGTTTCTAGGGTTTGCCTGAGGATTCTCTAAAGGCCTTTGATTTATCGTGGGTTCCTCTTCGACATTTACTACTTGGTTTTGAATTACTTGTTCTCTTTGTCGTGTTTGAGGAACACCAAAAAAATCAGCAATGCGCGTCATTTGCGCAGCCAACAATTGGTTGGTTTGGGTAGTGTTTTGTATTAAAGGGTTAAACACTGCTCCCATTTGTTGAGTCAACATTTGGACCATATCATGATTACTTTCGTCCATTTGTTGTCGGATTACTTGCGCAGAATTATTGGTAATTGCTGGCATTTGGAAATTTGGTAGGGATTGGTTCAATCTACTCATATTTCCACCATATCCTGATCCTTGCAATGGTGAAGACATGTGGACCATGGCGTCAGAATACAAGGGTGGTGCACTTTGCAAGTTTGCCATTACTGACGTTGGCATTCCATATGGTTGTTCTCTTCCGAACATAGGCATGGAAAAATTTGTCTGGAATGGCCTAAAATTTTGTCCTCCCGGAGGAGGCGTCCCCAAGGGCCTTGAATGTCCCATTGTGGAGGAACTAGGCATACTTTGGGAGAGCGAAACCACTGGTATAGATCCTGTTGACGAAGGCATAACCTCCTCCAGAACAGGGTTTGAATCCACATTTCCCCCTGTCGAAGGTATAGGGTTGGAAACTGGAATATTTTCATTTGAATTTGGATTGGGATTAGGATTATTTGACTGATTCGCCATTTTCCTTACTCTAGTTCTTTTGGGTCTCTCTACGTCAGATACGGCTAATTTACCGCTTCTTAGTCTCATACAACGAAGACAAAATCTTAATAAATTTTTTTTTTTTTTAAGTTTTATATTGCACTGGTCCCACTGGGCGTGCCAATTTGTTCGCTGTTGATCTTGGCGAACAACCTCTGGTTTACCAGAATGGCGAAATCTGGGTTACTTGCAGGATTAACCAAACAAATCCTAGGACGTCGTGCGAAAACTTAGATCAACGTGATAAATTTTAAATTAAGGGTGATATCTTGGTTCTTGGTTTTATATATTTAAGTCTTTTGGAACAAAAGATTTCAACTAACTCTAGATGAAAGTCTGAGATAAAAGAAAATGACTTTGAAAAGAACTTTTAAAGTAAAATGGCGAAGAAAGAACTTTAAAGTAAAATGACGAAGAAAAATAAAGATGCTGGTAAATGTAAAGGAATTGGTAAAAAAGAAACTTTGATTGATAAAGAAATTAAAAGATGGTGTTTACACGTACATTTTTCCAAATAACTCTTTTCTCTCACACGGGTACTTTGAGTAATTTCAGGAAGTTTTGTACAAGTTTTTCACACTGAATTCTAATAACAACTATCCTATTTATAGATAAACAAAATAACTGCTATTAACGACTAAATCCTAAAACTTCGACATCTGGCATTCTGCATGTCTTCCTTTCGCCAGGTGCTTCCACGCGTCTTCTGCCAAACGTTATAATTCTCCTGAATTTGAATCTTCAAGTTATGTCGAACAAACGCGTCTTTTCAGACTTGTCGAATTGTCGAACTGTTGCAATCTTCTTCATACTTGTCCAAACTTTTTCCATTTGCAGAAATCTTTACTTGACAAAATGTCGAAACGTTGTCCTGTCGAAATGTCGAAGGATGTTGAAGAATATCTCCCAAGTAGATATACTCTTTCAGTTGTACTTCTTTTGGCACGTTCCTCCATTTGTCGAAAACAACTTTTTACGTGTTGAACTCATGGCGTCGAAAATACGTATATACAGTATGCTTGATAAGTTTCTTCTCTCTGAAGAATGAATTCTTTTTATTTTAATATTTACTTTTCTGCATTTAATTTTAAACCATTTTAAACCCAAACTCATTAACGCGAGAGATTGTCGAACGACATTCTTTCCCTCGAACCGATCTCTATGGACACGACATAAATCTCGGAGGGAATTCTTCCGAAAATAAATATTTTTGCTTGCCGCTTTACCGCTTCAACAAAAGTCAAAATCTTCATAACTTTCTCTTAAGCTCTGGATAAATAACTTCCCAGCGGAGTCAATTCCTCCCAGCCTTCTTTTAGGCTTTGGGAATTAATCTCCCTAAACACAGTCAAATTCCTTTTTAGCCTCAATCTTGACCTTTGTACAAGACAAATCATACTCACCCACAGAGTCAAATTCTTTTTTTAGCCACAATCTTGGGCTTTGTACAAGACAGATAAAATCTATCACCAATAGAGTCAAAACCCCTTTTTAGCCTCAATCTTGGGCTTTGTACAAGGCAGACAAAATATTTCCCCAGAAAAGTCAACTTTTAGCCTCCTCTTAGGCTTTGTATAATGATATCCCCCAAAAGAGTCAGTTTCTCTGTTAGCCAGAATCTTGGGCTTTGTACAAGACAGATAAACACTTTCTTATTGAGTCAGTCTTTTCCTGCCTCCTCTTAGGCTTTGTATAAGGACTTCCCCAGTGGAGTCAATCAATCTCTTAGCTTCAACCTTGGGCTTTGATCAAGGCACACAAAAATCAACATCCCCTCGGAGGAAATCAAAATCTCTCTGTAGGAAGACATTTCTCTGTATATCATACATCAAAACAGACATTCAAAACAACCCCTAATCCCAGATAACTACTGTAAGTGGCACACTTGTTGATTCAAAAATCCAAGCTGTAGTCCATCTTTTATCCTGGTAAATCCCCTCTTTCATCTAATTGCTGTAAGTGGCAAACCTATAGATTATTTACATCCACACCATTGTCCCTCTCTAGCATGAAAGATTCCTAAGGAAAAATGGCATTACTCAACACTGAGTTAAAGTTTCCTCCTTTAGGACAAATCCCCTATAAAGGAAATTATGGTGTTGCTGGATTCACATATCCCAGTTAAAGTAATCCTCCTTTATAATCACTCACCCAACAGTTGTGATAAACAGACGAGATGTCTCCCTTTAGAGATGACAAATTCTCTCTCAATCAAACCTTTTAGCTTCAATATTGGGCTTTAAACAAGACACAAATACTCATCTAGCTTCAATCTTGGGCTTTGAACAAGACACCAAAACATCTTTTCCTCTCATAGAATAGGAGGAACTACGATTGCTCTAATTTCTCTGTTTACCTTTAACGGGAATACGTAGGCATAAGATTGTGAAATCTTAGCGAGCACACCAATCAAAAACTTCAGGTCCAGTACCTTCACACATAACAAAAACCTTAGGTCCAATACCTTACCAAAAACATTGGAAAAACCCGAAACCAACAAAAAATCTCCCTCTCTCTCAGCACTCCCGAAGAAGAAACTTTCGCAATCAATAGATAAACACCAGTAAGTAGAAAGCAGTAAGGAAATTTTCTAACAACTTGTGGATAACCACATATAGAATGGGTAATTGATAACTCCCCATTGTATAACCTGACCCCGAACTCCCCAATCTCTTTAAGCATTTGTTCAGTTAAACAATTGCGTACAAGGTTAGTTTTAGATAGATTCTCTTTCCTTTTCAGCTTCACGGGATAAATAAGAAATTAGAAAGTAGCACCCCACTCATACCATTGCGGTGAGGATAAACCCATGGCGATAAGGCGGTTGTGTCACCGACAAAAATCGTACGCTACAATATATAGGTTTTACCTCATCTATATTCTAAGGAACATGGAAAGAAAGGGAGTTATTCTCCCTTAAATCATAGAGGAGGTTGTTATCCCCTCTGACCCTCTCTTCTAGTCTGTTATGGTGGGACACGTTATCAGCCATGTTCATTAGGTAAGCAGATAATGGGAATGGGTCCATGTGGACAAAACCTAATCGGGCAAGATGTTACCAAGATCTAGGCAGCCTCAAGTCCCATTTCATGAGGCTTATGGTGTTGTAAGGTAACTCACCCCTCAACATTGCATTTTCCTTCCTTACTTTTACAAACTATCCCTTCTTAGGGGAATAATAAAATTATATCAATACACAATCCCTCAAGCACGGTGACTTAAAAAGGACTAACTGATCTGACTATAGTGTTAGTGGTTTTAAGGTCTCAATGTGCATATTTAACCCAAAAAATCTCTTTTTAATAGGGCTTTTGTTAATGAGAGTGCTTGGACACCATAGAAATTTGATTTACTTCATTTGGATATCTCAAAGTTAATTAGTTTCAATGCGTATTTCCTCATGTTGCCCTAATTGAGTAGATTTCTCTCTTGAGAAGAGTCCATCAAGCGTAACTTGTCAGCGAGTTGAGTTTGCTATGGCGAGGAATCTATTATCAAGTTTCCAGATAAGGTAGAAAGGATTTTTCAATAAAGATCAAACATGTTTAATTGTCTTTTAGGCGACAAGGACTATTCAGTGAATGTCCAAGAAAATATTATATCTTATGGCGACAAGGATCCTTCAGTGAAGGTCCTCTTAGGGCGGCAAGGATCCTTAAGTGAAGGTCCGGCAAAATATTTCCTCTTAGGGCAACAAGGATCCTTTAGTGAAGGTCCAACAAAATACTTCCTCTTATGGAGGCAAACATTTTTTAGAGTATAATTTACTACATAGTTTATAAAATTTTAAATTATTAACAAAAAGGTCGAATCAAGCTATTTTTTAATAACTCATAATAGAACTTCAACAAGTCTTAATGTTAATGTCATATTCTTCAACATAACTATAACACCAAAAATGAAAAAAAAAAAAGACTAACTAGTTAAGGACAAAAATAATCAACTTGGTTCAACCATGCTATAGCAGTAACATCGCAATACTAAAAAACCTAGTTAAGGACATCAGGGACACAAATCATCCAAACAAAATAGCACAAGCTAAACAGAGATAACCAAGAATCAACATCGAAAAACCAATCCCAATAGCTCCATGACAAACACTTCATAAATCACCATCTATGTCGTAAACATACGAAGCTTTTATTGATGTCGTAGCAATTGGGTGGAACCTTCTACCACCCCTCTCCTGATTTTCACCCACTACATGAGCATAAATAAAATGAAAACAATCACAACCATATATTTTATGTAGCCAAACAAACCACATATAAATGAAATAAATAAATATATAAATGAAATAAATAAATTAAAAAGCATGATTATATATGATTATATACCTCAATTATTAAAACTGTGAAGCCAATTGCGAGTGCAAATAAAATTCTATTTACAATGGCTTTGTTAATGTTTTGAACACATTATTTTTGTCACAAAAAAAACATCATCCATTGATAGATACATAACGACTTGATGTTAGTAAAAGGTAAATAATCATGATAGTACAAATGTATAATACTATAACTGCAATAAATCTAAAATTGGTTTGTAAATGTGTCATCTCTACAAAGTTTATTGAGGTGTTAAAGTATTTGTCTCATTCTGCATGTAATAATAAAAATAGAAAGATTGAATTGAAGCTTACCTTAAATGTATATGTCTCTGGAAAGGAAGAGCAAGAAAACCAAAACTGTGGCTTGGATGATTGAATATAACGATGGTGGAATGTAGGGATAGGCACTACTACAGATGAAACAAATGGAAAGAAACCTAGTTTTGGAAGGATGAGATAAGATTATATTTATATAAGAAGAGGTAACATTCATTTATTTACCAATAAAGAGAGGAAGAAAATAATGGATTGGGATCCTTAATGCACTGCCCAATTTTCAATCTAAGTAAAAAAAATTAACGAAAGTCCTATGGGCAAATGTAACACCCGAGGTCAAAGAGGACGGGAAGTGGTTGTAACACCCAAGGCCGAATATGGTAGGGAATGGTTACCTGAATTCACATCAGAGTGAGAGAATCCTGAGGCTGTGTAGGTATGGAACTGCATGGTTGAAAGAAAATGTATAAGGATTGATTGGTACTACATATAATAACAAGATATATCTTCTTTTTGGTAGCATAACAAATAAGAACTCCATAGTTAAGTGTGCTTGACTTGTAGTAGTATTTGAATGGGTAACCTTCTGGGAAGTTACCCAGAAAGCTTGTGATTGAGGACAAAGCATACTGAAAAGACTCATGTTGGTTTGTGGGGTCGGTCGGTAATCCTCAAAGTAGACTGAGGCATTACAAATGGTATTAGAGCAGACCTTTTCTAGTACAATGTGGTTTGGGGACGAAGCAAGCGGAAGATGGTGGGCATGTAACACCTGAGGCCGAAGAGGGTGGGGAATGGTTGAAACACCTGAGGATGAATAGGGCGGGAAGTGGTCGTCTAAATTCACATCGGAATGAGAGGATCCTGAGACTGTGCAGGTATGAGATTATATGCTTGAATGAAGGCTTATAAGGATTGATTGGTCCTACCTATAATAACAAGATGCATCTTATTTTTAGTAGCCTAAAAAAATAAGAACTCCATAGTTAAGTGTGATTGACTTGGAGTAGTATTAGGATGGGTGGCCTTCTAGGAAGTTTCTCAGAAAGCGTGTGAGTGAGAACAAAGCATGCTTAAAAGACTCGTGTTGGTTTGTAGTGTCAGTAGTTAATCCTGAAAACAGTCTGGGGCATTAAAGCTAACATGTAACATCCAAGGCCAAAGAGGGCGGGGAGTGGTTGTAACACCCAAGGCCGAAGAGAGAGGGGAGTGATCGCCCGATTTAACATCGGATTGAGAGGATCCTAAGGTTGTGCATGTATGGGTCTACATGGTTAAAGGAAGACTTATAAGGATTGATTGGTATTACCTATACCAATAAGATGCATATTCTTTACGGTAGCCTAATAAATAAGAACTACATAATTAAGCGTGTTTGAATTGGAGTAGTATTTGGATGGGTCACCTTCTGGGAAGTTTCCCAGAAAGCGTGTGAGCAAGGACAAAGCATGCTGAAAAGACTTGTGTTGGTTTGGGAGGTCAGTTAGTTATCTTGAAACCAGTCTGGGGCATTACAAATGGTATTATAGCAGACCTTTCCCAGTACGATATGGTTCAGGGACAAATTAAGCGGAAGTTGGTGGGCATGTAACACCCGAGGCCGGAGAGGGAAGTGAGTTACTGTAACACCCAAGGCCGAAGGAGGCAGAGAGTGGTCTCCAAAACTCACATCAGAATGAGAGGATCCTAAGGTTGTGCAGGTATGGTACTGCATGATTAAAGGAAAACTTATAAGGATTGATTGGTACTACCTATACCAATAAGATGCATGTTCTTTTCGGTAGCGTAGCAAATAAGAAATCTATAGTTAATTGTGCTTGACTTGGAGTAGTATTTGGATGGGTGACCTTCTAGGAAGTTTCTCGGAAAATGTGTGAGTAAGGACAAAGCATGCTGAAAAGACCCATAATAGTCTGTGGGGTAAGTCAGTAATCTTGAAAGTAGCTTGGAGCATTATAAAACTCGCCTAACCCCGCCTCGTTTTTTAAGAAGGTTAGGCGAAGTGGACCAATTTCAGGCACTGAGCTAAAAACCTCAGCTCGGTCCTCCAAAAATGGTTGGTCAAACGGGTTGGCCTAATGGGCTCATTCGTTTTGCCACCCATACTCTTAGGGCGGTTATAATTCTGCAACACCCGGTGCCTTTAGCTAGTATCTTGATTTTCTTGATTGTGATACTAAAATACAACAATATCAAGTTGACATATATTTTTTGATTTGTATTAGTTGACTCTATTGACACGACCCTCTTAAACCTATATGTACTTTACATGAAGATAAAATTGTTGAAATATTAAACTTGGTTTGGATCTAACCTTATTGTTTTTGTTTTTGTTATTTGGCCTTAGGAAATTTTTGGTAATGTTTCTATAAAAGTCTTGTATTATTTGGAGTGTCTACATATTTCTTATGGTTGTAATATTTTCTAGAATACTCTTGGAATTTCTAGAGTTCAGAACTCTCTAGAATTAGTGTGTCTAGAGTTCTCCTTAGAATACTATAAATAGGGATGTAATCATACATTTTTGTATCAAGAAAAATACAAATTTCTCTCCTCCATAAATAATTCTCCTACCTATCAAGTTTCTATTCAAGCCTCTAATATTCCTAAAAACTTTTCCTAAACACAAAAGGTCTTATTTCCAACAAAGTGATATTAGAGCCACAAGGTCTTCAAAAGATGGTGAATGGAGGTTTCCCTTTCCAAATGTCGATGCTCACAAAGAACAACTATGACAAGTGGAGTATCAAGATGAAGGCACTACTAGAAGCTCAATATGTGTGGGATATTGTTCAGAAAGTCTTCAAGGAGCAAGATGAAGCCTCGCTAAGGCAATGTGAAAAGAAGACGTTGAAGGAGACAAGAAAGAGAGGCAAGAAAGCTTTATTCCTTATTTATCAATCAGTGGATAAAGATACATTTGAGGTCGAATCAAGCTATTTTCTTAAGAGATTGTAGACAAAACTTGATTTCTAAGGTACCTATGTCAAAGAATATAATGTTCCTCTTGAACATTCAAAATGATGTGGAAAAGTGTCTCAAGATTGCTATATCGAATCTTCGTGGCTATGGCATATATGATTCGACCACCTCAACTTCGACAGTTTAAAATGTTGGGTAAAGAATAAAATGGTGAGAGAC
Organism: Lathyrus tuberosus; assembly: GCA_022829125.1. Taxonomy (NCBI): domain Eukaryota; kingdom Viridiplantae; phylum Streptophyta; class Magnoliopsida; order Fabales; family Fabaceae; genus Lathyrus; species Lathyrus tuberosus. The sequence goes on from JALAZF010000562.1 coordinate 705,228, forward strand.
TTTCCTAGCATCAACCACCCAGACTAACTCTCCGAAGGATATCTAATTGGGAAGCAATTCTAGAAAAGCTTTCCAAAGGAATCAACGTTAAGAGCGACAAAGCCGCTAGAGTTTATACACACTAATGTATGTGGACCAATCTAACTTAACTATTTTGGTAAGAGTAAATACTTATCCTCTTTATTGATGATTATTCTAGAAAATCATGGGTTTATTTCTTGAAGGAGAAGTCTGAAGTGTTCAAAAACTTTAAGAAATTCAAAGCCCTTGTGGAGAAATAAAGTGGTCTTTTCATTAAGGCCATGAGATCTGGCCAAGGAGGAGAGTTCATATCAAATGTGTTCCATAAATATTGTCATGACCATGGAATTTTTCGCCCACTGATAGTGCAAAGATCGTCACAACAAAATGGAGTAGCAGAGGGAAAGAATCAAACCATAGTTAACATGGTTCGAAGCATGCTTAACATGAACAAGAAGATGCTGAAGGAGTTTTTGGGCAAAGCAGTGGCATGTGCAGTTTACCTGAAAAATTGTTCCTCAACAAGAAGCGTGCATGAGAAGACACCACAAGAAGCTTGGAAGGGAAGGAAGCACAGGATCTCTCACTTCAAAGTTTTTGGAAGAATCGCCTATACCCACGTTCCATACGGAATGAGAACAAAGCTCTGTGATAAAAGTGAGATGTATGTGTTTGATCAGTCACCATTTATGCTAGAGTTTTTATCATTTATGCGATAAGAAACCAGGTGAACTGTAGTATTTTGATCTGAATTCATGAGTTTTCAAGTCAGTTTGTGTCATGTCAGTATTTTTTTGGTTTGAGTTTCTTTTGGCTATTTTTACGCTTTTGGTATGTGTGGCATGTTGAATGCAGGTACGAAGGTATAAGGGATCAAGGATCGGACGCAGGACCAAGCCATAATAAGGAGGCAAAGAAAAATTTACATTTGCTGCCCTTACGCGTAACACCGTGTCATTACGCGTATTGCCTAGCTCCCTTACTCGTATGATACACATTCCAACAGAAGGGGAAAATAACTCTTCTGCCCATACGCATAAGGGCATGCCTGAGAGACCACCAGGTGGGCTTACATGTAGAGTACGGCTGCAACGAATAAGGCATTACACGTATGGTGGGGTCATTACGCGTATGAAAGCCCAAAAAGTCAGGAACCCCAAAACATGCCTATTTAACCCGGAAACGCGATTTTTCGAGGGTTGGACGATTTTACAGAGAAAAAACATGATCTAAAGGCTGGAGAACTCAAATTTTCAAGGTGGATTCAGATTTTCAAGAGCTTTCCGCGATTGAAGATCAATTCATCTAAGATTTCTGTAATGGCAACAATCTTTACTATGTTTTCTTTTGTTTTAATGAGTAACTAAACCCCCATTGCTAGGAGGTGTCCCTGATTCAGAATTGTAATGACTTGAATTTATTTGTGCAATAACAATAATTTTATCATAATTGATTTGTTCTCATGTCTGTTCTTATTGCTTTCTATGCCGGACAAACGAAGTTTGATGTATGTGAAACAATTAGGCTGGACCGCTGTTGTTCATGATCTGCTTGAGAATATATTATAGTAGATGTCACCTAGGACTAGTGATACCCTATAATAACCGGAATATTCTTGATAAAATAATGCTTGATTTCATTCGTCATTTTTTGTGGACATAGTAATTAGGTTGAATGATCAAAGGTTTCATCGCTAAGGACTTCGGAGTAAACACCCTTAAGAACCGGTAATCAGTTATCTAAAATGTGTTGTTGCACTGTGAGTTCGGAATCGTTACATGGTTGAATCATACATTTTTCCTAGCATACAGCTCATATCTGTTTTAATACTTTATTCATAATTGCTTTTATAATTTCATCAAATTATCCCAAAACCCCCCAAGTTTTTGTTTAGTTGAAATAAATTCAGAACTTTGTATCGTTAAGCAGTCTTTTAGATCGATATTGGGGATTTCCCATTTCTATTACTACATTGGCAAATTAGTACACTTGCTAATTTACCGATCAATGTTCGTGGGTTACGACTCAAGATCCAAGGGGTACAAACTCAATAATCCAAATTGTGAAAAAATCATCATAAGCCGTGACGTGGAGTTCGAAGAAGAATATTGTTAGGATAGGAGTGTTCGCTCCGTAGTTCGGGAGACTACAGTTTGTTGGTTTGTGTATTTTAATAAACAAGTGTTTATATCGCGTTCTAACTGCTAAACATCAGCTTATCTACTCTCGAGGGAGCCTTAAGCACTAGTTTGTATGCGCGTTAGAAGAGACTAAAAAATGTTCTTTTGCAAAAATGTGTTTGATCGCACAAGGGTGAGTAATTAGGTTTGAAAGGTTTCAATCACACGGGGGTAAGAAAAGATAGGTTGGTCGTACCTCGAAAAATGCGATCCTTCGCGATGGTCGCGGAAAAATTAATTCGAACAGAGTCGCCACCGAAATTTATTCATTCCAATGAAGGGATAGGAAAATATCGATAAAACCTTTAAAAATGAAATAATGGTCATTGCAACCATTTTTTGGGGTCGGGAGTCGGTTACGTAAGGGGGAGGTATTAGCACCCCTCACGTCCGTTGTACTCAACGGGAACCTCTTAGTCTAATTTGTGATTTAATGTTAACTTAAGCAAATTGTTTTCTTTGAGTGGTAAAAATATTAAAAAGGAAAAGGAAAGGAAACCTCAAAAGGGGAAAAGGGAGGTTTTTAGTAGTGTGCTTGCCAAGATTTCACAATCTCGTGCCTACGTATCCTCATAGTGCAATAAGGAAAATAGAGCTCCGTAGTTCGGGAGACTACAGTTTGTTGGTTTGTGTATTTTAATAAACAAGTGTTTATATCGCGTTCTAACTGCTAAACATCGGCTTGTCTACTCTCGAGGAAGGCTTAAGCACTAGTTTGTATGCGCGTTAGAGACTAAAAAATGTTCTTTTGCAAAAATGTGTTTGATCGCACGAGGGAGAGTAATTAGGTTTGAAAGGTTTCAATCGCACGGGGGTAAGAAAAGATAGGTTGGACTTGTTTTGATGGCACGGGGAGAGAAAATATAGGTTTGATGTATTAATGTTGGTTTTAGGGTTTTGAAAAGAATGTTATTTTTTATTCGAATTGCACTAAAGACTATGAGTGAAGGCGAATGTTTCAAACAACAAAGCTAAGCGTTTTGTGTTCAAAATACTCAGAGCGAGGGTAGCAAAGCTCCATTCCCACTCCTTCTCCACCACTTAAGGCTCGAGGCATTCAATTCTAATCGTATTTTAACACGTTGTTGATTTTATTTGGGAAAATACCACTTGACGTTGGATCAAGGGTTTTATTGAGAAAATACCATTTGACGTTGGATCAAGGGTTTTATTGAGAAAATACCATTTGACGTTGGATCAAGGGTTTTATTGTTGATGGTGAGGTCGATCCTAGCCTCTAAGGATAGCTAGCAAGCAAAACCAAAAGGAAAGCAAGAGATAAAGAAAGTACATCAAAAGGGGAGAGGGGTACATGAAAAATACAAGGGATGTGTGCAAGAAATATGGGGGTCTCATTGTCAGGTAGCCCAAGAGAAAGCCATGTGTGCGAAAAATGTCCTAAGTTATGCAAAGAGTAGGAAATCAGAGGTTACATGTCTCCCTTTTGCTAGGGTCACACATTAAGTCAAAAACTTCATAATGCTAGGGTCATTGAAAGGTCCATAACTACATGATGCTAATGTCCATAAATCCATGATGTTAAGGTCCATAACTCCATGATGCTAGGGTCAAACATTAAGGTCCGATTGTCCAATTATGTCTCACAAGTCTTTTAGGTTTTTTCCATTTTATCATGTTTTTGTTCTTTTTTAACAAGATAAAGAATAAAGATCAGAGAAGAAGAAACTAACATAAATGTAAAATACAAGAAGTAAATGAATGATAAATGAGCAATAAAAGTAAATTGGGGGAAAAGTAAATGGTGAGAAGTAAATTACGAGAAAATAAAGTGCTAGAATGTAAAAGTTAGAAGTTAGAAGTTACAGGTTAGTGATCGAATGATCGAGTTATCGCATCGGGACAATTTAGCGCTATGTTAAGTAATCATAAGTGGACTTATGTAGAAGCCACACCTATCTGAGGCCTATCAAGAACATTTTTTGTGCTCAAACATGTTAGAGAAATAACACAAAGTTATTCTCCGAAAACATGTAACATAATGAGAAAATTTAATAGAAAAAAGTATCCAAAAGGATTAAAAATAAATTAACCAAATAATAGAAGAATAATTGCAAAATTTAAATTAAAAGGAAAATCAAATATCAAGAAATTAGAAGAAAAAAAAACTAAAATTAAGGAAAAAGGAAAAATTAAGCAGAAAAAGGTGAAAATAAGAAAAATAAGAGAGGGAGGTGCAGCAGGTCTGGAAATGGTGCAAGTAGGAATCACATTTTCCTGGGCTTAATAGCTTGAGCTCAAAGCAACAATAATACACCAGCCAGGGGGTGCAATCGTGTATGTAGGGTGCTGGTAGCATATGCAACGGGCCATAAGGCCCAAACCAGTTAAAAGAAACAAGTAAGGGTACAAAAGAGAATAAGGTCATCACATGTTCACTCACGCGTGTTCTTTTTATTTCCTCTCAAATTTCATGCATGAAAAATAAAACTCCTACGCGCCGGAGCTCATCACTGACAGCGGTGGAGTACCATTTCACCACCAACGAACTCGCATCTCCCTGCTTTATGAACTAGAATTTTTATTGCCCCGCGAATCCTCTTCTCTCTTTCTCTACACTTTATGTTTCTGCTTGTTATTGTTGTAGTCTTATGTGTTGTGTTTTTCTTTCGAAATGTTGTTGTTGTGCATTTGAGAATTGTTGTTGTTCTTGCGTGAAGGAGTGATGTTGTTGCATTCAGCTTCTGCGTTAATGTTGTTGATGCTTCTGAATCGTGGTGCGTGTTTAATGTGAGTATGAGTTGTGTTTTAAATTTTGTAGGATTACGGAATGGGAAGCACAAAGCGACATGGAATTGTTACAGCAAAGTTGTGTTGTGCGTTGCAGTGGAGCGTTTTGAGAGTGTTAGATGAGATTTCTACAAGGGTTCTAAGGCTTGAGAGCTTGGGGATGAATTGTGAAGAAGATGCTTCATTTATAGATATGAATGAAGGGTAGTTTAGGCTTTTGAATTGAAATTTTATTATGAATTTTATTAGGACTTGTATTGTTGCTTGTCATACCCTAATTTTTACCCCTAAGATTCCACCTATCATAGTCATTTGCATCTTATTGCAATCACAAACATGGATCCTCCTAGCTCTCATCTCTAGGGTTTTACCTTTGTGTAGGAGGTCATTAAGCACTCATTTTGGTTCTTTTTGAATTTATTTATTTATGTTCACTAACCTTATTCAAAATACAAAAATATGTTTTGTTTCCTTTTCTTGTTTTGCAAGGTAGGGCTTTAAATTAAGAAGATCAAGTGTGCTTGTTCAATTAGGGTTTTTCTTCCTCAAGGCAAAAGGTGGTCAACCAATGCTTCTCACAAGCTTATTATTCAAGGCATGATCTATAATCTTAGGTCACATTCATGGCAAGCTTCATTCAACATCATTTGGAAAAGGGAAGTTCTAGTTGGTGCACATTTTCAACTTGATTCAAGTCCTGTTCATGTGTTTATTTCCATGCCATTTTCTTTCAAATTCCTCAAGGAAACCACCAAGGTTCTTTAAAGGACAATCAAGTTTCCAATATTTTGTGTTCAAGTGATCATCATTGAGCCTTTGGATGCAAGAAAAGTAAAAAAGATTCAAGTTGATGCAAGTTTGGTTGACCTAAAATCAAGTATCTCATGCCTTTAGTCCAAACATCATAACTTCCTCAATTTTCAACTTTTATGGGCGCTTCTTTGAGCCAAATGTCCCTTTTGGGATCCTCTACAAATTTTCTTCAAGGGTCAAGACTCAATTCAGCCTCTAAGTCCATCAATTTTTTAATTTTCTCAAAGGCCACATGGGCACAAAACTAGGTTCATGACATGTTTGACCAAATGCTTGACCTTTTTTTCAGTGCCACGACCTCAACTTTCAACTCGTTCCATTTTCACCTCAAGCATCCTTTTGAGTTGGTTCTTTTTGCATTGTGTTCTCCTCCATGTATGGATCATTTGGCTCAAGGAAAATAAAGAAACGCACGAGTGGATTGCATTTAGCCTAGATATGAACATGACCCCATAGACTCTGCTCTTGATTCAAGTTTCAAGTCACACATTCCATGCCAACCTCGATCTGGGACCACCAGCATATGCGCAACTTGGTCCATTTTCACAAATTTCACACCTCATCTCACACAGATTGAAAATTGTAAAACCTCAACCTTAATTCATACGAATTTCACTATATTTCACATGTGTGAGCTTCCCATTTCATTTCCTATAAATAGAGGATCATTTCCTCTTTATTTTCACGCTTTGAAAACCAAAAAACATCTGCTACACTTGAGCCCGAAACCTCCCTCAAACTAGATCTTCATTTTTCAAAACCAAGTCTATCTCTCTTCATTTCATTGCCCAGAATCCCTCATCGAAATCCTCTGAAGTAGTTTGAACCATTACTTCACCTTGAAGCTTGCTGAAATCTGACTTCCATTTTCACCATTTTTGAACCTTCGAGCTTCAACTGAAAAGGTAGATAACTATAAAATTAAACTTCAAATGAGTTACCAGTGTGTTCTCCTTGCTTCAATGATCAAAAGCTCTCAAATACTTTGTATTTATATTTGTTCTACAACATTTTGTTTTGATTTGATTTTCTAGGGTTCTTCTGTTTTCTCTGAAATTCTTCATGGTCAGAGCAAATAAATTGCTCTGAAGCATGGAGACCTGAACGATGAAGAGTGTTGATAGTGAAATGTGCTTTATTTCAACTTAAAACACTGAGTTATGGATTTTCACAAATTGTCCCAAGGTTGAAGACGAAGTGCAGATTCACGCGGTTTGAAGCAAATTTTTGAATTCTAACCAAACATGTGTTGCCACGTTTTTAAATTGATTTCTTTGTTATGGTTATGTGTTATGATCTCACAATGAGTACACATTGACTTTAAGTCCTGACCGTGTGATTTGGAGAATGGACTTTAGTAATTCGATCTAATGGCTGATGATGATTTCAATCACGCGCGTTGGATTGATCTGATGGCCTGAGTTATTTCTCCTTTTATTTTCTTTTTAAAATTGTTTTTAAATTCTCTTTTTCTTTCAAAAATCACTAAAAATAGTTCCTGACTTCTTTTTTTATCCATTTTTTTCATAAATCATAAATATTTTTCTCTTTCTGTTTCTTTTTTTTTTCATATTTTTAAAAATAATTTTAGCATTTATTTTCAATTAAATTGTTTAAAAAAAATAATATCTCATCCATTATGAAATATTAGTGAACCAAACTTTGGGGTTCTTTTTCATCATATTTTTTCTAATTTTTCTATTACCTTCTCACTCATTTCTTTTGTGTTTTGGTGCTTGATTTGAATTTTCATCTTATTTTCCATTTAAAATCATTTTAAATTGTCTTTAATTCTATTTTTATTTGAATTTTGGTTGACTTTTGTTTGACTTGAGAAGTTACTTGGTTGATAATCTTCATCTCTTCCAATTATTGTATAGATGGACTTTGGTAGACTTGAACCTTTATCATTTCAAACATGTTAATAAATGATCATTTGATCAATTTTAACACTTTGGACTAATGATAGGTTCAACCTGTAGTCTTTCATTTTTTAGACTATTGGACTTGGTGATATACAATCCCTTATGATGACTTAAGTTTACTTTTCAATCTCTTCTTCTCCATCTCACTTCTTCTTTTGTTTTGACTTGTGCTACATGTTTTAGGAGAATGACTTTGTGTCATTTCTCTAACATGTATGATACTTATATTGTTATTGACCGGCCTCCCATAATATGATCTTCCTAACAGATTGTGCTACGATTGCTTAACATAGTGTTAAATTGGTCCCGAATCGATAAATTGATCACTTGATCGATAATCACTAACAAATAACTCCCAACTTCTAACATTTATCTCATTTCCTTTACATTTCCGCAATTTAATTCTCACTATTTACTTTACCGCTCTTTATCATTCTGCATTTATTTCATGTCTTTTTTCTTTCTTCTTTGATCATTATTTCTTCATCTTGTTAAAAAACACAAAAACATGATAAAATGATTCAAAACCCTAAAAAACTTTTAATCTTGGGATATGGTTACTATCATGTGCTTCATTGGAGTTTTGGACTTATGGACTGTAGATATAGGGTTTCCTATGCTTGGAGTATGCTTATCTAAAACTTGGAATTTCATCTGATACCTTTGCCTTGACTGAGACCTTGAGTTCATATGATACTTATGGCATTGAATCAAGCTTGGATGCTTTATCTGTTTCTCTGTGACTTTATTTGTCTAGATCAACTTATGTTCATCTTCTCAATTTCTTATCTCGTGGCCTTAATTCAAAGGGGAATGGAATGCTGGTTTTGACTCTTGTCAAATGCTTGCTTGTCCTGGTTAGTTCACTTGCACACACAGAGGTTTTCTCTTGGGCTGCCTGAAAATGAGATCATTTATGTTATGCTTTAGGATAGTCTTTTCATCTCCTCCCATTCTTAAATTTTCAATATCTCTCTATTTCAAAATCTTCTTGTTTTTCAACTTCACCTCTTTCTTAATAAACCTTGACTTTGTTAGGTGATCCAGAAAATATTTTCTCAATAAATGCTAAGACACTTAAGCATATTAAAACTCGTTTCAAAATTCTAAAAAACATTAACATCATAAAACTCTTTTTGTGCCTTTGTACACCTTTTTTCTTTAAGAGCCTGTTTTCATAAAGATTAGATACTGGCCTAGTTCTTGCACTGATGCAAACCACTATACTTCTATAAGATGTTGCAAAATGAACGGCATTTTCCACTTGAATGTTGAGATGCACTTGTTGATAAAAATCCAAGTAAAGTTTCTCCATATAAAGATGATGTAAATGCTCATTTCCTCATACTAGTGGGTAGTAAGTGATGTTTTCCACTCGAATATGCCAAATATCTTATCACTTAAAATCCATCAACAAACAACAATAACTTTTTTTAGGAACAGATAAGCAAGTGGTTCCCGTTGAGTACAACGGATGTGAGAGGTATTAATATCTTCCCCCTTGCATAACCACCTCCTGTATCTAGATCTCTCTTTTAGCTTTTTTTTAGCTTTTTGTGGGTTTTGTTCGATCTTTTCCCATTCCCTTTGGAAACAATAAAGTTCGATGGCGAATCTTGTTTTTCTAAGTTAAGTTAATCAATAGCTTAATATCAAAATTTTCCCGCCGCGACACTGTTGCGTCTTGTACATTGCCTTTGCTTGTATCTTTATTTGGACCGTGTTTTTACTCGTTGCCTTTTACATTTGGCCTGCAACTTGCTAAATTTAATTTGTATGTTGTAACTTATTTGGGCCGGCCATTTGTTGCTTTACACACATGTATTTTTGCTTGCACACACATGCTTAAAAATGACTAAATGGACATGATGTGTAGCTTGGCTCTTGTTTCAACCTTGCAAGAAGTATTTTTTGTTCATGGAAACTGTGATTCCATGTTTGATCTTGATTCAATTTTATTCCTGATATATGATGATAGCGTGTACTTTCTATGAACCTGAGTTGCACACATTGCTCATCCTTGCTTGTTTTGCTCATGACTTTGTTTTTTGAACTTGAATGGTGATTGCTTGTATGATATAGCCATTTCTCATAATTGAACTTGGATGGTGATAACACACTTGCAAAGCTTAATAAGAAGGAAACCATGATGATTGAAACTTGGTTTTCATGTGGATGCCATACTTGAATTGAATCCAAAAAATCACACTTGGGATCATTTCTCAACATCTTTGAACTCTTCACTTAAAATTGAATGAAGTGCTTTATTCTATTATTGAACTAGCTTAATCAATCTTGCAAGAAAGCATTGTACCATTTGTACACATCTTTCCACTTAAACCATGATGAACCAAAATCCAAATTTTTGAATCTTCTTTGACAAACATTATGGAACAAAATGAACATGCCTTGAGATGATTAGCATATGAGCCTCCATTTGATCACTCTTTGTAAACCCTAATTCACACAAAGAAAGAAAAGCAAACGCAACATGCTTTGTATGCACAATAGTTAGATGACATGTTAATGAACAAAGATGCATAAACCCTAATTTCAAAGCAACAAGCACAAGAACAAAGATACCCAGATGAAAGACAAGGATGATCCTTGTGAGAACCCTTAGGAAAGAAATCAAGGGGAAGTCCTCATACTCAAACTTACGAACCAACATTCTTGGGAACCACACAATCAACTGAGATGATATGATGCATACTTATGATATAATCAAGAGTGACTAATGAATGCTCACAGGACTCAAATATCCAACATGCTATGCATATGAATGAGTATTGAATCGATGAACAAGCATGACCAGATGAAAATGAACTAAAAAAAGAAAAAATAAAATGCATATGCATATGCAAATTGGGAAGGACAAAATTAGGGTATGACAGATGCCCCTATCTAATAGTCTTAAATCTGGGAAGATGAACAGCCACGGTGTTCATACTTTCAGGATAGACGCCAATTAGATACGAAAAAAACCCCAAAATTTTGTCTTAAAATAAATGAGATTTGATGAGAAATGGTAGAGAGGGATAAACAAGATTCTTTGGTAACTAGCAAAGCAGTATCTCAAACAAAACAAGTGAGGTTCCTTGAGAATCGGAGAATCGGTATCTTATATGATATAATGGAAACTTTCCAAAGATGGAACAACGTCCCAATCGTATCTAAGATTCTTCGAAGATTCTAGATTAGTAACAAAACAAAAGCTTATGAGATTCTCCGATTCAACGAAACAGTATCTTATATGATATAACCAAGATATTCCAACAATGGAATGATACCTCAATCGTATCTAAGATTTTTCGAGGATACTAGATCAATATTGAAACAAAATCTTACGTGATTCTCCGATTCAACGAAGTAATATCTTATATGATATAACCGAGATATAATAAACAATGGAATGATATCTCAATCATATATAAGATTCTTCGAGGATACTAGAGCATTATCTCGAACAACAAACGAGATTTATTGATCAACGAAGATACATCTTATATGACATGGTCAAGATATTCCAACAAGGGAACGATACGTAAATCGTATCTTAAGACTCTTCGAGGATACTTAGAACAGTATCTCAAGCAACAAATGAGATTCTCCAAATCAACGAAGCAGTATCTTATATGATATAATTGAGATATTCCAACAATGGAACAATACTCAATCGTATCTAAGACTCTTCGAGGATACTAGAGCAGTATCTCAAACAACAAATGTGATTCTCTGAATCAACTAAGCAGTATCTTATATGATATAATCGAGATATTCCAAAAATGGAACGATACCTCAATTGTATCTTAAGACTCTTCGAGGATACTAGAGCAGTATCTCTAAGAACAAATGAGATTCTCTAAATCAACGAAGTTGTATCTTATATGACATAATCGAAATATTCCAACAATGGAATGATACTTCAATCGTATCTAAGAATCTTCAAGGATACTAGAGCAGTATCTCAAACAACAAATGTGATTATCCGAATCAACGAAGCAGTATCTCAACAAAAGCTAATGAGATTCTCCAAATCAATGAAGCAATATCTTATATGATATAATCGAGATATTCCAACAAAGGAATGATACCTCAATCGTATCTAAGAATCTTCGAGGATACTAGAGCAGTATCTCAAATGCTTATCTGTTGGAGAAAACAATTCAGACACGACTCCTTTTAGAGGAGATTTACTAGCCAAGTTCTGCAGGGGAAAACTCATAAGACTTTTTAGGGTAACCTCTGCTTAAGGAGAAACCATAGAGAAGACGCTACGGAATATCATTATCAACCACAAAGTTGAAGAATGACTTGTCGAAGAATAAAATTCCATGAGCACATGCGGGGTAATAACTCTATTTAGAGAAATACTGCTGACTTTGAAAGAGGACTGACCGGGATGCGTGTGATTAATCCTGGATCCTGAATTATGTTATGCTTGATTTTGTATGTTGTTTCACTCTGGGTGAAAATACCATGCATGGAATGATGCATGGATATGCATGTGAGGATGCAACTGTTAGGGATTTTTAGATGCACATGGAAATGCAAACAATCTGTTCATTTCTGATGAAACTTCTTGTTTCATCGGTAATGTTATGCATGTATGTTGTATGCAATGTGGAATTGCAGCTGGGTAATTGGATTTTTGTATGGTTTAATTCTGGTTGCCAATGAAATTGGACTTTGAAGGTGAACTTCCTGACGAGGACTAGATTTGAAGGATAGATTACCAGCCGAGAACATGTGGAAAAAGATTAAGTTGTCAGACGAGAACTGACTCTCTTTTTTTGTTTGTCAGACGGGAACTGACTTTCTGGTTTATTTTTAGACGGGAACTGACTTTTTGGTTTATTACCAGACGGGAACTAACTTTTAAAATGGGCTACCAGGCGGGAACTGGTTTCGAAAAGAAAACTGACTATCATACGAGAATTGGAGTTAAAAATAGGCAAAATAATAGGTGACCAGACATGAACTGGTTTAAAAGCGGTCTACCAAATAGGAACTATTATTTTGTAAATGATTTGCCTGACGGGAACTGGACTTTGAGTTGATTTTCCAGATGAGAACTGGGTTTTAAAGTGATTTTGGTTACAAGGCTTTTTTATGTCAGATTCATGTTGTGGGATTATGCCCGATGAATGAGATGATATACATGGCTTTATGCTAGAGTGAAGCGACGTGACTAATGCATGAGGATGATTTATGCAATGATTTGAATATTTCTAGAAATGACCCTGTGTGGATAATGGATGAAAGGTCTTTTGTATCAAAGCTTCTTCGTCCATAAGAAAAGGTTATAGGATGAGGTGATAACATGATTCCCCGGTACTCATCTTGAACTCAAATGTTGTTGACATACGACAAAGTTTGCTTGAGCGGCTTGAAGGTATGGAGAGGACTTACCCCTCTATAGCAAATCTTTCCCCGGTCTAGGTTTTTGGAAAAAGTTCACCTTGAAAGGAAATTGAAAGCAGCTTGCCATGACTTTGGAATAGTCTGCCCCAATATTATGAACTTTGAAATGCTCTGCCCATGATTATCCAATTCTTGGAATGGTAGGCTTTGATGTTCCCTCGAGGTGACTTTCCCTGTAACACCCTTCTAAACCCCGCGGAAAATATATAAATAAATCAGAGTAAATATCATGTATTTCACAAATGGGTGTCACATATAATTTCAAAACATCACAAAACACCTGTCATGCAACACTGAACTAAATTTAAGCTTTTCATACACTTTCACATTAGCATGTAGCAGCGGATTTACTTCAAATTATAATAGACATAATGAAAGTCTCATGCTCATCTCATTCATAATCAATACTTAGGCATAAAATCCAATACTTCATATAATTTAAGATAACAATAACAGAATGAAGTAGAGTACATAAAGTATCTCTCAAACATGAAATCTAAACAATCCCAATGTTACATGATCAGAGCACGACTCGACCCAACATAATTAAAGAAACTAAAACAGCTACTCCAACGGCTACCTCGCGCTACGTGCAACTCTACTCTTCAGTACCTGAGTGATGTCGTATAAAACATCATTCCAACAGAAGGGTGAAAATTCACATAATTATTGAAATCATAAGATAATAATTAATTTTAAGGCATACAAACATAATTACAATTATTCTCACACTTCCAAAGTTTCATCAACAAGGTATTACTCAAGTAACCACACCATACACAAGTATATCCACACAATTCCAAAATTTCACGAATTCAACAATTCACATACATACACATACTTTCATATGACCACATATATGCAATGTGACTCGATGCAAGACTCAATGCAACTCATGTCATGTGATACCAACACTTGTTATTATTTTTCGATTTTTACACTTAAACCGAGTTCGTTCCCTAGACCAATAACATACAAAAGCTTGTTCCCTAAGCTTTCAAACCCCGCTATATGTTTGGGACAAGTTAGTAGCTCCCACGGAACTAGCAAGCATTGCCTCTTGACACAAATGATGTGCATGCAATCAACAATCATATGCAATTAGGACCATTCCCTAATCTTAATATCATGCATATCTTCAATAATTCATCACATTTGAATTACCACACAATTGCACACAAAATCACATTTTCATAATCAAAGCATTCATACTTCAAATATTACCACTACACATAACAAGTGATTTACAAGAATCAACACAATCCAATCTCATTTCATAAAACATACAACACTAATTTGGATATAGATTAGTTAAACTCATCATCAATAATTAGATTCAATATTCAATACATATTCACTACTCAATTCAATAATCAAGAATTATTCAATATTCAATAAATAATTAATATTTAATTTAATGATCAATATTTAAATAAATAGTGTGTGCGTGTGTGTGGCCAAGTGGTGAAACACTTGGGTTTTGAGAGTGTGTTTCTCTCAAGGTCTTAGGTTCGAATCCTGCTGGGTACAAATTGTTTATTAAAAAAAATATTTAAATAAATAGTCAATATCTAAATAAATAATCAATTTAATATTCAATAAATAACTACTATTTTAATAAACTACAAATATTTCAATAATTAGCCAATATTTAATAAATATTCAATAATTATTTAAGGTTCACTAAATTTTCAATATTTAATCTAGATATTCAATAAACAAATCAATATTCAATAAGTAATCAATATTTTGACAAACAATCATTATTTAAATAAATAATTAATATTTAAAAAAATAATCAATAATCAAATAAATAATCAATGTTTAAATTAAATAACCAATATTTTAATTAATTAATTAATATTTCATAAAACATTTAATCTTTTACTAAAATTCTAATAATAATATATGTATATCTCATTTAATTCCAATTCTAATCACTACAGGAACATGATAATTAATTACCTCAATATCCTTTCAATAAAGCATCGCTACAGTGTTCCATGGGTACATTTATCATCAATAAAAGAAAATCTCCCTACATTATCATTATTATTTGGACGCTACAATTCTAATGTTACAGGATTTATGTAATATATATTCTTATTGTCAAATATTAATGCTACAAGTTCATTGCCAAATAACTATTGTTCTGCGCGCTACAATTAATGTATAAAAAGTGAAAAAGCTACTTTCCACATCAACTATTAAATGAATTGCCTCTCATAATATATTACTCTCTCCGTCCTAAATTATAAGACGTTTTAGATTTTTCACACAAATTAATAAATTTAATTATTATTTTATAGGAAAGACAAATTATGTATAATGTTACAGTAATACCTCTCATAATTATATAGGAGAGAGAAATTAAAAGAATTGAAAGAATAAATAATAATAAATATTTGAAGGTATATTGGAAAATATGTCATTTATATTATATAGAGAATGTAAAGTGATTTATAATTTGAGATAAATTTTTTTGGCAAAGTAATTTATAATTTAGGAAGGAGGTAGGATTCCATAACCTAATGTATAAGAGAGTTGCTATTTTGACACTAAAATTCAACACCGTATCCTTACACCCACTACAATACAGCCTAGGAGTATGGGTTATTTGTGTCAGAAAGAAGAAAAAATAATTATTAAACATGATAATAAAAACAAAACCGTATAAACTACGGTGTAAGTGTCACAATTGGTTGTAAAAATATCATTGCTGAATGTATAAATATGCCATACGGTGTAACATTAAGTAAAAGGGAAAATGGCACTTTATTAATACATATAATTATCCTTGCTACAGTAGAAGAAATAGTATCAATATTATTCAACCAACAACCATGCGCTACTGGGGAAGTAACGAGATCAATTATTACACTCCCATTTCCTAAATCTCCTGCGCAACAGTATCATTAAAGTAACATCCCCATTACCGAGTAATATATATATATATATATATATATATATATATATATATATATAAATGCTAACATACATCCAAAATTAATGGGTCCCACACAAAAATACATTAAATCAATTTTTTTAATTTTTTTCTTCATCTTTTTAATGTGGGTCTCACACACAATTGGTGGACCCCACACAAAAATACACTAAGGGGTATGTTGCTAATGCACACCTACATGGATGTGCATTAGCATAACCTATATATATATATATATATATATATATATATATATATATATATATATATATATATATATATATATATATATATATATATATCGCCCTCCGGTAACTATTATAAACAAATTTACCTTTTTGTGGTATATTTGACTATTAATGTATATAGTCCATATATAGACTAGATACATTAATAGTCAAATGTATTACAAAAAGGTAAATTTGCTTATAATAGTGACCAGAGGATATATATATATATATATATATATATATATATATATATATATATATATATATATATATATATATATATATATATATATATATATATATATATATATAGTTCATATCCTATGAGAATGCATTTTTTATATAAGAACATGAGAATGAATCTGAATCATTAGATTTTAAAATAAATGGTGGAGATTATGTGTGGTTTTTGTTTTTCTCTCTCCTCCATTATTAAAATAAATGATGGAGGAGAGAAAAAAAAAACTGACATATAATCTCTACCCTTTATTTTAAAATCTAATAGTTCAGATTCATTCTCATATTTTCACATAAAAATGGCATTCTCACAGAGAGAGGGGGGGTATGCCTCCCTGGAGGTTCATCTGGAATCTGGTTTTTGTGTTTAAAGGTTGACCATGAATAGTAAAAAAGTCAAATTTTGAATAGTAACTTACCATGTGGAAATTTAGGAATAAAGATAATGTGATAATGATGTGAGAAATAAGATAATTATGCCCTTGACTTAGTAGAGAGGTCATCTTTTATTGTGAGAATCAAGGTATAAACTTCAGAATATTCTCTTAAAATTACTTGTTTGTGGTAATTTAATAAAGGATGATTTGCAGGAGCACTATTCATGATTTTCAAGTTTACGGCCTTAAATTCTTGTTCTAATTTTTTAAGAATCTGCCTGAGATTTTTTAAACAATTTCTGTTTATGGCTTCCGTCATTTAAAATTAAAGATTTGAGTGATTATCCTCTGGATAGAGTATAAAGATCTTCTTTAATTATTGTAATCATGGTTTCAAACATATTAATATGTCTAATAATTTCAAATCTTCTTACTATTAAATCCATACAATCATGGTTATTTAATCTGTATTCAATTCTTTTAAGTTCTTGTTTTAGGTTCCTAATATAATTTCTATAATCTTTTAATTCAATTTTTTCTTTGGTTAAATCCATTTTTTCAGAGTATAAAATTATACTGAAATATAATTTTAGGCAGAATTTAAAATAATAATACTACGTGGGAGCAAATAAATGAATGAGCAAAAATAAGAGGAGGCTCGGCCTTCCAATGAATGATATAATTTAAATATGCGCAAATATTTTTGGAGGCTCAGCCTTCCAATGTTATGATGCAATAAATAATGAAGAAATATCCTGAAAGAATAATTAATCAGTTTCATATGCATCTTCTTCATAATTTATTTCATTGTCAAAATCATCGGGATTATAATTTCTAAAACTCATTGTGACTAATGGGTTAATTTGTCTAGGGTTTCTCATCCTATAGTTTATCCTTGAGGAATATCCATAGAAATGAGCGTCGAAATATCCTAGATAATATGAATTAGTTGTGAATTCATTTAATTCTCTAATTTTGCATCTTAATTCATGTTCTTCAAAATCTTGTTCAATTGTTACTTTAATTTCTTGTAGAAATATTTTCTCTTGAAAGTAAGCAAATTTTAATTTTTTGATAATGATTTTCATTAAATCTGGGTATGGAAATTTTTTGAATAAACATAATATTTTTTCATCAAAATCTTGGATACAAATGATCTCAGATATTTTGCTGTTTGAATTTGGTTCAGAATAGTCTACTCCAAAATTATTAGTGAAGAATTTTTGTGTTGTAAAATTTGAATTTGGGTAATAAATTTCTCGTTCCATAAAATTTAATTTATTTCTTTAAAAAATTTCCTTCAAAATTATTTGACAAATTATTCCTTCTTCTTAACGTTCTTTTGAGGTATATGATCTAAAAATAACTTATACATGATAATCTAAGTTTAGTTTTTAGTTTATTGAAAATCTTTTTAGGATAATGATCTAATATTAACTTAGAAGTGATAATCTAAAATTAATTTTAAGGTTATTGGAAATCTTACGCTAAACTTCTAGTACCTCACCTTGTCATCCCTCACCTACTACCACAGAGTTCTTCCAGAGACATCTCTGCGTCAAAAACCTAAGATCTAAGAATCTTCATCCTAAGCGGTAGTCTCTTTTCGATTTCGCTAATTGGATTATCTTCTTAGATTATAACGGTCTCATTCGGCTCAAACAGGACTTACGTCTTTTGATAGTAAAATAGCGAAGATAAACGATAAACATAAATTTAAACTCAGATTATAAAGCTAAGTATTTAAAAGATCATGCCTATTAGATTAACAATAAATCTCTAAACTAAACTAGGATTATAGAGTTAAGTCATAATTAGATCATACCTCTTAGAAACAATTAAGAAGTCGGAATATGGTTTAGTGTGAAGGCATAATTTTGTAAAGAAAATAATTTAAATGCAAAATTACTTTCATATATTTGAGTAAAAGGTTAGGTTGTTCTTCTTGCTGGTGGTTTGTTCATATATGTTTTTCGTGTGTTTTTTACAAATGAGAGAACTTCCTTATATACAAGAGAGGAAGACTCTAGACACAGCTGCGTGTAAAGCAAGAGAATCTGGCTACATCTTTAAGCACTATTTGCTTTAAGACTAAGTAGTTAGTGGACAAACTACTTTACAAAAAGTAAACAAAAGAAAGACAAAGTAAAGCATTATTTGCTTTACAGCTAAAAAGGAAAAGAAAAAGCTACAAGTTGATAAGATTCCTTATCTGTCAGGAATCCACTAATGTCGCCTTCCTTGATGTCGGCAATAATGTCATGTTTGATAGTGATCACATGACTCACATGGTTATGGGTCAATCATGATCGTTGATCTGTCTTGAGATGATCCGGAGGAACCAGGTCTCTTAGAATGACTTGTATTCCTTCGTTTGTAGGCTTCCACTAATTTAGGTCTTGAATGTTTGACTTCAAAGGTGAAAAAGCAATGTTTTGCTATTTCAGAATTGGTGTAAATCTTGTCGGACTTATCTTCCCTAAGCAAATTTCTTTCTTCCATTTTGTCTTTGGTCCAACCAAAGTCTTCAGATATCAATTTTGCTCTTGCGAGTTCAATCTGTTGGGACATGTCTTCTAATTTAATGGTTTTGGGACCTGAATTTTGTACTTGAAATTCTTCATACTCCAAGTCAAATTCATTAAAATGCATCCAAATCATGTGCACACAAGGATAATTTTTCTGAAAATCTGGATATAAAGACGTAATTTCTAATTTGGCCTTTTGTGGAAATTCTGATGTGACTACCTCCATGGTGTCCGCCAGGAATGGTGGTAGGTATGGTGTGAAGTCATATAATGGAGGAATATTAATGGTGCTTAATAATCCATGTTTGAGTAAATTGGTAAGAGTTACGTTGTAATTTCTTACTTTGAATGGTTTAAAGGTAGGTAGAGAAATTCTAGCCTTCCTTATTGCTGAATCAAGTTGACAAAAACATTCACCATCTTGATTTTCTGGGCAATTTTCAAACATACTTGGCATGATTTGTAATTGTTGAATACAAAGCTCCATTCTGTTGAAATTCCATTGTGAATTATCTGATTGTTGCAAATTTGGGTTAATGTGTCTTGCAGTAAGATGAATGTTGACAAATTTATTTCTTCTTCAGAAATTTTCGATTGAGCTGGAATCACTGGTTTTCCCAAAAGTAAAAATTTTGTATCGGTCTTTTGGACCTTTGTATTAATCAATGTATCACTAAAGGACTTTTGTTCATTTGGTGGAATTTGAGGTCTTAGAGAAATTTCTTTCCCTTAACCTTTATAATTTGTGCTCTGAATTTCATGTAAAAAATCTTGATCATCAAAATTTTCCATGTGTTTCAGATAATGTTGATACTTAAGAACTTTGGGTGAGATAATAATATCACTCCCACAAGCCTTAGTAACAGAATCTATGGCCTCCTGAATGTCAAAAAATCCTTTAAAGAGAGGTTGACCATATCTCGGAAATAATTTAATTTCTTCAATCAAAATAGCCATTTCATCCCAATCCAAATAAACACCAGCTTTTAAGCCTGTGTATAAAGCATAGCAGACGAAAGGTTTTTTGTTGAAATGTCTGCCAGTTGAGAGATAAGATGCTAAAGCATTTATCACCGCAACCTTCTTACTAGTACATTGAACGGTAGTTTGTAAGTTCCAAATGTTGTCAAGAAGACAGGTTTCTTCTTCTTTGAGTTGATTCCTCAAAGGTGTTTTAAATTGATCCCTTTCGGGAAATGTCTTTAATTTTGCGTTGTCAAAATTTATGACTTTTTCAGCCATTTGCAATGTACAAATTTGTAACGTGAGAAATGTTTTACCCTCCTGGTAATGTATGTAATGTTTTACCCTCCTGGTAATGTCTGAAATTCCTGTAATTTTTTGGAAAACACAAATGATAATGTTAGTTATATAACAATTTCCTAGATAATAAGTCTGGTATTTTATTATCCTTTCCTTTAATGTGTTCCCATTTTATCTTAAATCCTCTGTTTAAGATAAATTCTCGAAATTTCAGCCATCTATTGGCAGTTAATTTTTTCTCACTTTTTGTATCTGCAAATTTTACAATAGCTTCACAGTCAGTCCTAATGGTAATTTGTTTTTTGGACAAAATGAACAAAGCAAATTTTTCTAAGACATAAATAATGGATAAAATTTCATAATCCAAGGATGTTAAATATCCTTTTTCTTTAAATGTTCCTGAAGTGTATCTACAAATTTTTTCTAATGTTTTTAAAGAAAACTCATTAGGTTTTTTAATTAAAATTCCTCCCCATCCTAGCTCAGATCCATCAGTTTCTATAATTAAGTAATCTGATTCTAATGGTAAAGCTAAGGGTTCTAGTTTAGCAACTTCTGCTTTTAATTGTTGGACTATTTTAATGTCTTGATCATTAAATTTCTTAACTCCTTTTTGTTGTGCCTTATTATATAAAGGAGAAGTTAATTTTGATAAATTTTTGAAATAAGGTCTAACATAATTCACTAACCCTAAGAAGGATTGTAATTGTTTTAATTCTTCCAGTTTATCTGGAAACTCCAAAATTTTTCTGGCTATATGCTGCTGTAATTTTATAGATCCATTTCCTATTTCAGCCCCCAAAAAAGAAATATAATTTTTTCCTATTTCAATCTTCTTTTTCGAAATAATTAAACCATGTTTTTCGAATAGAGACAAAATTATATACAAATGTTGTATATGTTCTTTTTCTGATTTAGAGAAAACCAGAACATCATCAATGTATATACAAGTAAAATTATAGCAATTTTTAAAAATATCATCCATCATTCTTTGAAATATCTGTGGAGCATTTTTAAGTCCAAATGGCATTACTAGCCATTCGAAATGGCCTAATGGACAAGAGAAAGTTGTCCATTCAATGCTAGCTTCATGCATTTTTACTTGCCAAAAGCCTGATTTTAAATCAAATTTGGAAAACCAATTCTTTCCTTGAATTTTATTAATTAATGTATCCTTATCTGGGATACAATATCCGTCTTCAAAAGTATTGTCATTTAATCTCCTATAATCAAAAACCATTCTAGATTGGCCTCTTTTCTTTTCTGCTTCTTTCTGGACAATGAAAGCAGGGGTCCTATGTCTAGAATTTGATTTTCTAATTATTCCTAATTTTAACAATTGGTTTATGTGAAGATTAAATTCTTCCTGTTCCCAGTTTCCGTATTTGAAATTGGGTGTTTTAATAGTAATGTCTGGATTAATAATTTCCAGTTTACATATTGTTTTGTTTCTATCCCAAAACTTAATAGGGTCATCTCCTATTATTTCAATTTTTTCTAAATTTTTAATTATTTGTTCCAAATCATAATTCCTTAAATTTTTAGTGAAATTTGTGGTATCTATTAAGTGTAAATCACTTTCTAGACCTTGGTCTAAATCTAATTCTAGATCCAACTCCTGTTCTATATTATTGCAAGAGCATTCATCTTTGTTATCCTTACAATTACAGGTTTCCTTTTTGAAAGGTTCCTTTTTTATAAAAAGTTTAAAATTTGAAACTATGGGTATCATGGAACAATTCTTACTTATAGTTACATAATCTTTGTTAATATTAATTTGTCCATAGTTATGGAGTAAAAAATCTAATCCCATAACTAGTGGTATTGAAAGATTTAGGTCTTTAACCCACAGTTTTGGCCAAGGATAATATTCAGACCATTGGTTACAATTTGTTAGAAATTTTGCTTGAATATTTTTAAATTGTAAATCGTTTGAAGTTTTTGTTCCATCAAACTGTATTGAATAAACTGGTTCTACTTTAACCAACTTAGTTTTTAATTCTTCTGGGATATTTTTCATATCTATAGTAGATGCAGTTGCTCCAGTATCTACTAAAATTGGTATGGTTATTTCTTGCCCATGAATATTAATTTTTGCTGGAATTATAATTTGTCTTAGTTTTTCTTTATTACAAACTAAGGGTACATGGATATTTTGGGATTGCTCTATGTTATTTATAATGTTTATGTCCTCTTGAGTAATCTCTGTTAATCTTAAATTATTTTCAATAACTGGGAATTTTTCTTTTTTGATAATTTCTATTAATTCTTTAATAGTTTCTTCTAGACTATTAATTCTAGTTTCTAATTTATCTACTTTGGTTTCTAACCTGCCAAATTTTTCTTCTAATTGATCTATTCTTTTTTCCCCATGCCTTTTATCAGAATTTTCAGGGGTATCTTTAATTTTGTTTTCTATATTAAAGTAATTTTTAATACAATTTGAACAGATTTGCTTTAGACAAATTTGACATTTCCATCTTTTATCAAAAGAGGAAAACCAATTACACTTGAAGCATTTAATATTGTCGCTTCCAGCCTTATGAATCCAATTATGATTACAATCTGTAACTGTTTTTTGATTCATTAATTGAAAGTAAATTTTTTCAGTTTTTCCAAAAGAATATAATTGATATTTGTTTCTTCCTCTATGGGAATTTCAATTTCTTCATTCTCTATTCCTTCTAGAGAACAAATACTCCAAATTTCAGAGTTGTCTGAAATATCTGAGGTTATTTCTAATATATCCTCTTTAATTGTAGAAATTAGGTTTGATTCTCTTGTAAACAGATTTTGTCTGTTTGGACAAACTGAGGATAAATGTCCTGTTTTGTTACATGCAAAGCAAGTAATTGTATTCTTATAAGTTTTGTTAGGATTGTACTTTCTTACATGTTTGTCCTTGTTTAAATAAGGTTTCCTAGCGTTAGATTTCCTTAAATAATTTTTCTTAGTGTAATTTTTCTTGAATCTAGGCTGTTTCCTCTGGTTTTTATCCTGGGATGTTTACCATATTGTTGAGGAGTATAAATTTGTTTACAAAAACCTACATTCTTCTGTTTTAATTCTTTTTGGATTTGAATATAAGTACATTTCTTTTTTAATTCAGAAATAATAAATTGTATTTTGATTCCAATATTATCAAATTCATTTTTTATTTCTAATTTTTTTCCAACTTTCATGAATTTCCTGACCTAGGGGTCCTGGTAACTTGGTAAAAAGTCTTTCTCCTAACTCTTGAGAAAAATAATTTCCGGATGTACTTGCTAAAGCATAAAAATCTTGTAAGAATTCTATTACATGATTCCAATCATATAATTGAATCTGTTCTAAATCTCTCATAGCTTCAGCTTGTCTTAAAGTTAATCCTACATTGGCGTCTTTGCCTGTAATAATTCTATGTATTGTATAAACAAAATTATGAATATTATTTCCTTGGGTTACCAATTTACCTAATTCTTCTGGAAATTTTCCTTTGAATGCTTCCTAAGCAGCCCTAGCTATGTCTCCTAGATAGTTTTCGGCAATTTTAATCATTTCTTCTCCAGTAGTAATATTGTAGTGTCTACTTTCATAGTCTCTAATTACCAAGGCAGTCTATTGTTCAATGTAATTATCCAAAAGTTGTGGATGTATATTAGTAATATTTAGCATAACCTGACCATATAAATTAATTTCATTTGGATTTCTTTTTCCTAATGTTCTTAAGTCAGGATTATTGTTGTCATAAATAGCAACAGGTAATCTAGAGGGATGTCCTATAGAATAACCCATCCTCATTGGTTGACTATTGGGAAAAAATGATCCATAAGAGGAACTGGCTTCCTCGTTTACTAAATTTTTTCCAATGTAATTTGTTTCAGAAGTTTCTGTTACGCTTTCAGTATCTTCAAAGATTTGTTTTAAATTTGTTATATCTTGGAAGTATTTATCCATTAGAAAATTTTTATTAGTATTAGCCGCTTCAATTTCTAAATTAAATTTTTCCATTAGAATTTCATCATTTCTAATTTTAATTAATTCTGAAATGGATAATTATCTTATTTCTCACATCATTATCACATTATCTTTATTCCTAAATTTCCACATGGTAAGTTACTATTCAAAATTTGACTTTTTTACTATTCATGGTCAACCTTTAAACACAAAAACCACATTCCAGATGAACCTCCACGGAGGCATACCCCCCTCTCTCTGTGGTATCAGAGCATTTGATCTGAGCCATTGATGGAATCTAAATTAGATTATCTAAAAACTTGTTTAGACTTACAAAACAAGAAATTAGAACATTTAGATAAATTATTAACAGAAAATATAAGTCTTAATAGACAAATATTAGTACACATTAAAGATTTATCTAAACAACAAAAAACTCCTATAAACGGAGCTGAAGATTTAAAGTCTTCTATAGATTCTTTAACTGAACAATTTTCTCAAATTAGCACTGAGAGAAAAACTATAAAAACTCAGAATTTCTTAACCTATAATACCGAAAAAGTTAAGAAACATTTAAAACTATGAATCTCCTTCCCGGAAGATCAAGTTTCTCTGGTAGGTCTAGAACATTAATGGATGATGAGGCTAGTAGTTCCAGAACTACAACTCTAAATCATACTCAAAATACTTCTTATATTAGATGCTTCAAGTGTAATTGGTTTTCCTCTTTTGATAAAAGATGGAAATGTCAAATTTGTCTAAAGCAAATCTGTTCAAATTGTATTAAAAATTACTTTAATATAGAAAACAAAATTAAAGATACCCCTGAAAATTCTGATAAAAGGCATGGGGAAAAAAGAATAGATCAATTAGAAGAAAAATTTGACAGGTTAGAAACCAAAGTAGATAAATTAGAAACTAGAATTAATAGTCTAGAAGAAACTATTAAAGAATTAATAGAAATTATCAAAAAAGAAAAATTCCCAGTTATTGAAAATAATTTAAGATTAACAGAGATTACTCAAGAGAAAATAAACATTATAAATAACATAGAGCAATCCCAAAATATCCATGTACCCTTAGTTTGTAATAAAGAAAAACTAAGACAAATTATAATTCCAGCAAAAATTAATATTCATGGGCAAGAAATAACCATACCAATTTTAGTAGATACTGGAGCAACTGCATCTACTATAGATATGAAAAATATCCCAGAAGAATTAAAAACTAAGTTGGTTAAAGTAGAACCAGTTTATTCAATACAGTTTGATGGAACAAAAACTTCAAACGATTTACAATTTAAAAATATTCAAGCAAAATTTCTAACAAATTGTAACCAATGGTCTGAATATTATCCTTGGCCAAAACTGTGGGTTAAAGACCTAAATCTTTCAATACCACTAGTTATGGGATTAGATTTTTTACTCCATAACTATGGACAAATTAATATTAACAAAGATTATGTAACTATAAGTAAGAATTGTTCCATGATACCCATAGTTTCAAATTTTAAACTTTTAATAAAAAAGGAACCTTTCAAAAAGGAAACCTGTAATTGTAAGGATAACAAAGATGAATGCTCTTGCAATAATATAGAACAGGAGTTGGATCTAGAATTAGATTTAGACCAAGGTCTAGAAAGTGATTTACACTTAATAGATACCACAAATTTCACTAAAAATTTAAGGAATTATGATTTGGAACAAATAATTAAAAATTTAGAAAAAATTGAAATAATAGGAGATGACCCTATTAAGTTTTGGGATAGAAACAAAACAATATGTAAACTGGAAATTATTAATCCAGACATTACTATTAAAACACCCAATTTCAAATACGGAAACTGGGAACAGGAAGAATTTAATCTTCACATAAACCAATTGTTAAAATTAGGAATAATTAGAAAATCAAATTCTAGACATAGGACCCCTGCTTTCATTGTCCAGAAAGAAGCAGAAAAGAAAAGAGGCCAATCTAGAATGGTTTTTGATTATAGGAGATTAAATGACAATACTTTTGAAGACGGATATTGTATCCCAGATAAGGATACATTAATTAATAAAATTCAAGGAAAGAATTGGTTTTCCAAATTTGATTTAAAATCAGGCTTTTGGCAAGTAAAAATGCATGAAGCTAGCATTGAATGGACAAATTTCTCTTGTCCATTAGGCCATTTTGAATGGCTAGTAATGCCATTTGGACTTAAAAATGCTCCACAGATATTTCAAAGAATGATGGATGATATTTTTAAGAATTGCTATAATTTTACTTGTATATACATTGATGATGTTCTGGTTTTCTCTAAATCAGAAAAAGAACATATACAACATTTGTATATAATTTTGTCTCTATTCGAAAAACATGGTTTAATTATTTCGAAAAAGAAGATTGAAATAGGAAACAATTATATTTCTTTTTTGGGGGCTGAAATAGGAAATGGATCTATAAAATTACAGCCGCATATAGCCAGAAAAATTTTGGAGTTTCCAGATAAACTGGAAGAATTAAAACAATTACAATCCTTCTTAGGGTTAGTGAATTATGTTAGACCTTATTTAAAAAATTTATCAAAATTAACTTCTCCTTTATATAATAAGGCACAACAAAAAGGAGTTAGGAAATTTAATGATCAAGACATTAAAATAGTCCAACAATTAAAAGAAGAAGTTGCTAAACTAGAACCCTTAGCTTTACCATTAGAATCAGATTACTTAATTATAGAAACTGATGGATCTGAGCTAGGATGGGGAGGAATTTTAAAAAAACCTAATGAGTTTTCTTTAAAAACATTAGAAAAAATTTGTAGATACACTTCAGGAACATTTAAAGAAAAAGGATATTTAATATCCTTGGATTATGAAATTTTATCCATTATTTATGTCTTAGAAAAATTTTCTTTGTTCATTTTGTCCAAAAAACAAATTACCATTAGGACTGACTGTGAAGCTATTGTAAAATTTGCAGATACAAAAAGTGAGAAAAAATTAACTGCCAATAGATGGCTAAAATTTTGAGAATTTGTCTTAAACAGAGGATTTAAGATAAAATGGGAACACATTAAAGGAAAGGATAATAAAATACCAGACTTATTATCTAGGAAATTGTTATATAACTAACATTATCATTTGTGTTTTCCAAAAAATTACAGGAATTTCAGACATTACCAGGAGGGTAAAACATTACATACATTACCAGGAGGGTAAAGCATTACATACATTACCAGGAGGGTAAAACATTTCTCACGTTACAAATTTGTACATTGCAAATGGCTGAAAAAGTCATAAATTTTGACAACGCAAAATTAAAGACATTTCCCGAAAGGGATCAATTTAAAACACCTTTGAGGAATCAACTCAAAGAAGAAGAAACCTGTCTTCTTGACAACATTTGGAACTTACAAACTACCGTTCAAGGTACTAGTAAGAAGGTTGCGGTGATAAATGCTTTAGCATCTTATCTCTCAACTGGCAGACATTTCAACAAAAAACCTTTCATCTGCTATGCTTTATACACAGGCTTAAAAGCTGGTGTTTATTTGGATTGGGATGAAATGGCTATTTTGATTGAAGAAATTAAATTATTCCCGAGATATGGTCAACCTCTCTTTAAAGGATTTTTTGACATTCAGGAGGCCATAGACTCTGTACTAAGGCTTGTGGGAGTGATATTATTATCTCACCCAAAGTTCTTAAGTATCAACATTATCTGAAACACATGGAAAATTTTGATGATCAAGATTTTTTACATGAAATTCAGAGCACAAATTATAAAGGTAAAGGGAAAGAAATTTCTCTAAGACCTCAAATTCCACCAAAGGAACAAAAGTCCTTTAGTGATACATGGATTAATACAAAGATCCAAAAGACCGATACAAAATTTTTACTTTCGGGAAAACCAGTGATTCCAGCTCAACCGAAAATTTCTGAAGAAGAAATAAATTTGTCAACATTCATCTTATTGCAAGACACATTAGCCCAAATTTGCAACAATCGGATAATTCACAACGGAATTTCAACAGAATGGAGCTTTGTATTCAACAATTACAAATCATGCCAAAGTATGTTTGAAAATTGCCCAGAAAATCAAGATGGTGAATGTTTTTGTCAACTTGATTCAGCAATAAGGAAGGCTGGAATTTCTCTACCTATCTTTAAACCATTCAAAGTAAGAAATTACAACGTAACTCTTACCAATTTACTCAAACATGGATTATTAAGCACCATTAATATTCCTCCATTATATGACTTCACACCATACCTACCACCATTCCTGGCGGACACCATGGAGGTAGTCACATCAGAATTTCCACAAAAGGCCAAATTAGAAATTACGTCTTTATATCCAGATTTTCAGAAAAATTATCCTTGTGTGCACATGATTTGGATGCATTTTAATGAATTTGACTTGGAGTATGAAGAATTTCAAGTACAAAATTCAGGTCCCAAAACCATTAAATTAGAAGACATGTCCCAACAGATTGAACTCGCAAGAGCAAAATTGATATCTGAAGACTTTGGTTGGACCAAAGACAAAATGGAAGAAAGAAATTTGCTTAGGGAAGATAAGTCCGGCAAGATTTACACCAATTCTGAAATAGCAAAACATTGCTTTTTCACCTTTGAAGTCAAACATTCAAGACCTAAATTGGTGGAAGCCTACAAACGAAGGAATACAAGTCATTCTAAGAGACCTGGTTCCTCCGGATCATCTCAAGACAGATCAACGATCATGATTGACCCATAACCATGTGAGTCATGTGATCACTATCAAACATGACATTATTGCCGACATCAAGGAAGGCGACATTAGTGGATTCCTGACAGATAAGGAATCTTATCAACTTGTAGCT
Source organism: Lathyrus tuberosus (assembly GCA_022829125.1). Classification (NCBI taxonomy): domain Eukaryota; kingdom Viridiplantae; phylum Streptophyta; class Magnoliopsida; order Fabales; family Fabaceae; genus Lathyrus; species Lathyrus tuberosus. The sequence goes on from JALAZF010000562.1 coordinate 734,703, forward strand.
TTTTCTTTTCCTTTTTATCTGTAAAGCAAATAATGCTTTACTTTGTCTTTCTTTTGTTTACTTTTTGTAAAGTAGTTTGTCCACTAACTACTTAGTCTTAAAGCAAATAGTGCTTAAAGATGTAGCCAGATTCTCTTGCTTTACACGCAGCTGTGTCTAGAGTCTTCCTCTCTTGTATATAAGGAAGTTCTCTCATTTGTAAAAAAACACACGAAAAACATATATGAACAAACCACCAGCAAGAAGAACAACCTAACCTTTTACTCAAATATATGAAAGTAATTTTGCATTTAAATTATTTTCTTTACAAAATTATGCCTTCACACTAAACCATATTCCGACTTCTTAATTGTTTCTAAGAGGTATGATCTAATTATGACTTAACTCTATAATCCTAGTTTAGTTTAGAGATTTATTGTTAATCTAATAGGCATGATCTTTTAAATACTTAGCTTTATAATCTGAGTTTAAATTTATGTTTATCGTTTATCTTCGCTATTTTACTATCAAAAGACGTAAGTCCTGTTTGAGCCGAATGAGACCGTTATAATCTAAGAAGATAATCCAATTAGCGAAATCGAAAAGAGACTACCGCTTAGGATGAAGATTCTTAGATCTTAGGTTTTTGACGCAGAGATGTCTCTGGAAGAACTCTGTGGTAGTAGGTGAGGGATGACAAGGTGAGGTACTAGAAGTTTAGCGTAAGATTTCCAATAACCTTAAAATTAATTTTAGATTATCACTTCTAAGTTAATATTAGATCATTATCCTAAAAAGATTTTCAGTAAACTAAAAACTAAATTTAGATTATCATGTATAAGTTATTTTTAGATCATATACCTCAAAAGAACGTTAAGAAGAGGGAATAATTTGTCAAATAATTTTGAAGGAAAATTTTTAAAGAAATAAATTAAATTTTATGGAACGAGAAATTTATTACCCAAATTCAAATTTTACAACACAAAAATTCTTCACTAATAATTTTGGAGTAGACTATTCTGAACCAAATTCAAACAGCAAAATATCTGAGATCATTTGTATCCAAGATTTTGATGAAAAAATATTATGTTTATTCAAAAAATTTCCATACCCAGATTTAATGAAAATCATTATCAAAAAATTAAAATTTGCTTACTTTCAAGAGAAAATATTTCTACAAGAAATTAAAGTAACAATTGAACAAGATTTTGAAGAACATGAATTAAGATGCAAAATTAGAGAATTAAATGAATTCACAACTAATTCATATTATCTAGGATATTTCGACGCTAATTTCTATGGATATTCCTCAAGAATAAACTATAGGATGAGAAACCCTAGACAAATTAACCCATTAGTCACAATGAGTTTTAGAAATTATAATCCCGGTGATTTTGACAATGAAATAAATTATGAAGAAGATGCATATGAAACTGATTAATTATTCTTTCAGGATATTTCTTCATTATTTATTGCATCATAACATTGGAAGGCTGAGCCTCCAAAAATATTTGCGCATATTTAAATTATATCATTCATTGGAAGACCGAGCCTCCTCTTATTTTTGCTCATTCATTTATTTGCTCCCACGTAGTATTATTATTTTAAATTCCGCCTAAAATTATATTTCAGTATAATTTTATACTCTGAAAAAATGGATTTAACCAAAGAAAAAATTGAATTAAAAGATTATAGAAATTATATTAGGAAGCTAAAACAAGAACTTAAAAGAATTGAATACAGATTAAATAACCATGATTGTATGGATTTAATAGTAAGAAGATTTGAAATTATTAGACATATTAATATGTTTGAAACCATGATTACAATAATTAAAGAAGATCTTTATACTCTATCCAGAGGATAATCACTCAAATTTTTAATTTTAAATGACGGAAGCCATAAACAGAAATTGTTTAAAAAATCTCAGGCAGATTCTTAAAAAATTAGAACAAGAATTTAAGACCGTAAACTTGCAAATCATGAATAGTGATCCTGCAAATCATCCTTTATTAAATTACCACAAACAAGTAATTTTAAGAGAATATTCTGAAGTTTATACCTTGATTCTCACAATAAAAGATGACCTCTCTACTAAGTCAAGGGCATAATTATCTTATTTCTCACATCATTATCACATTATCTTTATTCCTAAATTTCCACATGGTAAGTTACTATTCAAAATTTGAATATATATATATATATATATATATATATATATATATATATATATATATATATATATATATATATATATATATATATATATATATATAAAATCAATACACAATTATATTCTAATTTCAAAACACACAAAAATTAACACATTTTAAAGATGAATGTTAACCTAACAATTTCTAATCTCATAGAAAATTTTGGGGATTTTAATCTAAACATATTTTTACCCACTAATCATCATCAAATAATCCCAATAATAAGTGAAAACTCACCCTTACTTAGTTTTGGATGAATTTTTTGAGTTTGGATTTTTGAGTTTTCCTCTTCTTCTCCACTCTACTTCCTTCCTCTACACTTTTCTTCTCTTGTCTTCTATTTTCTCTTGTTCCCACTTTCTTACTATCTTTCTATAGTTTTAAAACCCTAACTTTGTCTTTAAGCTATTGGGCTTAACCCAACCCATCTTACTTACTATTTACACACCACACTAACCCCACTAAAATCTAGCAATTCTATATAATTCTACCAAATAGAATCAATTAAATAAATTACTTAATTTAAATAATCCAAATAAATCAAGTAATTAAATAAATCAATTATTTCAAATAAATCCAAACAAATCCATAATTTCAAATAATTCAATAAATCACATATTTCAATTAAATCAATTAAATCAATTAATTCAAATAAATTAAATAAATCAATTAATTTATATAATTCCAATAATTCATATAAATCAAACAATCCATATAAATTCAATAAATCAAATAATTCAAATAAATCAATTAAATCACATAAATCAAATAATTCACAAAAACACTCAATTAATTAATATAAATAATTAATTACTAAAATTAGGGTGTTACAATCCTCCCCCACTTAAAGATTTTCACCCTCGAAAATTACCTCAAACGAATAACTCGGGATAAGACTCCCTCATCTGACTATCAAGCTCCCAAGTCACGTTTCCACCAGCTGGTCCTCCCCAAGCGACCTTCACCAAAGCAATCTCTTTACCTCGAAGTTGATTCAACTCTCAATCCTCAATTCGCATAGGTGATGTCTCCACAGTCAGGTTATCTCTCACTTCCACATCATCTACTTGGCCTACATGAGACAGATCCGCAATGTATTTCCTCAACTGAGATACATGGAATACGTCATGGAGATTAGCAAGCGACGGCGGCAAAGCAATCTGATAGGATACCTCTCCTATCCTCTATAAGATATGATAAGGACCAATAAAATACAGCGTCAACTTGCGCGACTTCAACGCCCTACCAACACCAGTTATCGGAGTAACTCGAAGAAACACATGATCTCCTTCTTGAAACTCAAGTGCTTTCCTCTTCTTGTCATGATAACTCTTCTAACGACTCTGAGAAATCTTCATCTTCTCCTCAATCATCTTAATCTTATCAGTAGTCTGCTGGACTATCTCAGGTCCAACCACAACACTCTCCCCCGACTCGTACCAACACAATGGCGTCCTACACCACCTACCATACAATGCCTCAAACGGTGCCATTCCGATACTCGAATGAAAGCTGTTGTTATAGGTGAACTCAATCAAAGGCAAGTAGCTATCTCAAGGTCCTCCCTTTTCCAACACACAAGCTCTCAAAAGATCCTCAAGTGACTGAATCGTCCTCTCAGTCTGACCATTGGTCTGCGGATGGTAAGCAGAACTCAAACGCAACTTCGTACCCAAGGCACTTTGCAAACTCTCCCAAAATCTCAAAGTAAACCTCGGATCCCTATCTGACACAATGCTAGATGGAATACCATGTAAACTAACAATCCTCTCAATGTAGAGCTTTGCTAACTTCTCCAACGATTAATCCATTCGCATTGGAATAAAGTGAGCATATTTCGTCAATCTATCCACAATAACCAAAATAGCTTCATAATTACTTGGTGTTCTAGGTAACCCAGACACAAAATCCATAGATATGGGAATAGATAATGGTTGCGTCAAACTCGACGGTTTTTGATGCTCAATCTTTGACTTCTGACAAGTCAAACAAGAATACACAAACTCTGCAATATTCTTCTTCATACAAGGCCACCAAAATATTTTCCTCAAATCTTGATACATCTTGGTAGCACTGGGATGAATACTCAATCCACTATGATGCCCTTCCTCAAGAATACTCTTCTTCAGCTCAACAAAATCCGAAACACAATCTCTATCACGACATCTCATGATACCGTTCTCATCAATCCGAAAATCACCTCCTTAACCTTTATTGGTCAAAGTCAACTGATCAACCAAACCTAAATCAGATTTTTGACCTTCTCGAATCTCATGAAGAATGCCACTAGTAAGCTTCAACATACCAAGCTTAACTCCATAAGAAGTCTCTTCACAAACCAAAATCAAATCACAGAATTGCTCAATCATTTCCAACTCTTTTACTATAATCATCGACATATGCAAAGATTTCCTACTCAATGCATCAGCTACCATGTTTGCTTTACCCTGATGGTAATTCAACCCAAAATCATAATCTTTTAGAAGTTTTAACCATCTCCTTTGCCTCGCATTCAAATCCTTTTGATCAAAGAGATACTTCAAACATTTATGATCACTAGACACTTCAAATCTCGAACCAAACAAATAATGCCTCCAAAGCTTCAACACAAACACAACAGCGGCCAACTCTAAGTCATGCGTCAGATAATTCCTCTCATGCACTTTAAGTTGCCTTGAAGCATAAGCTACAACTTGCTGATGTTACGTCAACACACCTCTCAAACCCATCAAAGAAGCATCACAATACACAACAAATGGTTCTGACGGATTCGACAAAATCAAAACAGGAGCTGTCGTCAACCTTCTCTTAAGCTCTTGAAAACTTTCTTCATACTTTACATCCCAAACAAAAGCTTGAACTTTCCTAGTCAACTGCGTCAACGACAAAGATAAATTGGCAAATCCTTCAATAAATTTCCGATAATAAGCTGCCAAACCAAGAAAACTTCTAATCTCAAAAACTGATTTCGGAGTCTCCCATTGCGATACAGCTTCAACCTTCGATGGATCCACTACAATACCTCTACTCGAAATCACATGGCCAAGAAAAATCACTTCCTTCAACCAAAACTCGCACTTAGAAAGTTTAGCATACAACTACTTCTCTTTCAACACAGATAACACAATCTTCAGATACTCAGCATGATCCTCTTCATTCTTCGAATAGATCAAAATATCATCAATGAACATTACCACAAACTTGTCCAAATAAGGATAGAAAATTATATTCATGTACTATGTTATTTCTTTGATTCTGTGGTTGGCATTTATTTTGCTAAAACTATTCTAGCAGCAAGGTGTTGATAAATGATGTTCTAATTTGCTGCATTCAACATGTCGAATGAAGATGTCCCATACCTGCTCATAGGACATTGCGTCTGGATTCAGTTTTAAAGCAGATTCTGTTGCTGAGAATTGTTACTAAATATTCTATGAATATTTTATTATCCTATGATGCATCCAAAGCATTTTTGGATTGTGTTTATTTGTTGGTTTTTCGGATTTTCTGCTGTTTCTAATTATGGAGACATAATAGGAAACTTTAGATTGAAGACCTATTTTGTTGGAGTTTATTTTGCAGATTTGTGAGCAGTCTATTTGCTGCATTTTTGAAGCCCAATTCAGTCCAGATTAAATGCTATATATTGACTAATGTAAACCTAGTTTAGGTGTGGAACTTACATGTGTTTTTGTTAGGGTTTTCGAGTGTATTTTGTGAGCCTAACTGGTATCATTCTGATAACAGTATAAGGACTGGTTTTTGTGTTGTAAGTTCTGTCAGTTACTCATAAGCTTTTAAGCATTGAGTTTCTTGTGTGTCAATTCTCATAAGCTTTGAAGTATTGAGAATTGTGTGTTTTGAAAGTGTGACTTTCGGTTTGTTACTTGTGTGGAAAGAAACTAATCACGGGTTGTGGTTGTAGAGGGATTTGAGGAGGGCCTCATACCTAGGTGAGTCTTAGGTAGAAGTCATAGGAAGGGTAGTGATTAAGTGAGCAGATTATTTGGTAATTGTATGATCTGTGAATTGATACTATCGTATATTGGTTTCGTCCCTAGCTTGGTAGCCCCCAGAGTAGGATTGTTGATCCGAACTGGGTAAACATATCACTGTGTTATTTACTTTCTGCACTGTTATTTTATTGTTATCTTGTTCATTGTGTTGGATATCAGTGTCTCAACATCTGTGTAGGACATCTGATATCTGTGCCAGAATTTCAATTAGCATCAAGAGCTTGCACCCTTAATTGGTTCTGGGTGAGATTCAGGGAAGGTACTTTCTGGTACAATGGACAAGGATGGAGGATTTTTGAACAAACCACCTCTGCTTGATGGTTCCAACTATGACTATTGGAAACCAAGGATGATAGCATTCATCAAATCCATGGATGATCAAGCATGGAAAACTGTTATAAAAGGATGGGAGCACCCAAAGGTTAAAGATGAAAAAGGTACCCCTACTGATGTGGTGAAGGAATATGAAGACTGGGATGATGCAGATTACAAAGGGTCCGTGGGAAATTCCAAAGCCATGAATGCATTGTTTAATGGTGTCAACAAGAATATCTTCAGGTTGATTGAACATTGCACCATTGCAAAAGAGGCGTGGGAGGTCTTGAAGGTTGCTCATGAAGGGACTTCAAAGGTGAAGATGTCAAAACTTCAGCTTCTCACTAGCAAGTTTGAGAGATTGAAGATGAAGGAGGATGAGAGCATTCATGATTTTCACATGAACATTATTGAGATAGCTAATGCCTCTAGTGCCCTAGGTGAAAAGATGTCTGACATCAAACTGGTCAGAAAAATCCTCAGATCTCTACCTAAGAGATTTGACATGAAATTGACTGCTATAGAGGAAGCTCAGGATATAGATAAGATGAAAGTGGATGAACTGGTGGGATCTCTTCAAACATTTGAATTAGGGATCAGTGAAAAGTCTGAAAAGAAGAAGAGCATAGCTTTTGTGTCAAATGCTGGTGACTCAGAAGATGAAGGTGACCTAGTCAGAGATGAAGGGGTGTCTAAAGATCTGGTATTGCTTGGAAAATAATTTAACAAAGTGTTGAAAAGGATTGACTGGAAGTCGAGAGCAAATGCTCAGAATAAGTCACTCGATATCAGTAAAAACTAGGATGGAGGCAGAAGATCCAGAACTGAAGAAGACTCCAATCAAGGGAAGAGAGTTCAGTGTTTTGAATGTGAGGGATATGGGCACATAAAGACTGAGTGTCCCACGTATCTCAAAAGGCAGAAGAAGGACTTATCAGTGTTTTGGTCAGAAGGAGAGTCTGAGAGTGATCTTGAAGAAGAATCAGCAAAATTGGTGACAGCTTTGAGTGGGATCTGTAAGGCTGATGGAGAAACTAGTTGTGAGTCTGACTCTGACAAAGAATCCTATATTGGAGAACTCACTAAGGAAGAAGTCTTCACAGGGTTCTCAGAGTTGTGTATCAAGAATGAAGAAAGGTGCCAGATAATATTAGAACAGAAGGTTCTGATAGCTCAACTAGAAGCTGAGAAGGAAGAACATCTATCAACCATTGCTGATCTGAAAGAGGAGGTTGAATGGCAAAAGTCAAAACTTGACAATATGACCAAATCTATAAGAATGCTGAAAAATGGTACCACGCAGCTGGATGAGATTCTTCAGACTGGGAAAGATGCTGGAAATGTGCAAGGCCTTGGCTTTAACAATCAAGCAGAGACTTACAAGAAGCCTGTATTGAAGTTTGTTCCTCAGAAAATAAAGCAAGAAGAGGGGATGTCAAATCACATGTTTCAACATCAGATGAAGCATCAGAAAAAAGTTTGTAGATCAAAGTATAAACCATGGAGATGCCATTACTGTGGAAAGATTGGTCACTTAAAGTCCTTTTGCTACAAGTTGCACGGCTATCCCAAAACTGCTCATCAACAAAATAAAGGACAGAGCTGGGCTAAAGTGAAGAGAAGATGGACTCCTAGAAATATGATGGCCGGTCTCATAGCACATACCTCTCTTAGAGCATCCGCAAGGAAAGATTGGTACTTTGACAGTGGTTATTCAAGACACGTGACTGGTGTGAAGAAATTCTTGTCAGATATCAAGCCTCACTCCACCAATTATGTCACTTTTGGGGATGGTTCAAAAGGTGAAATAAAAGGTGTTGGAAAGCTGGATTACACAGGACAACCAAATCTGGATCGTGTTCTATTTGTCAAAGGGCTGACCGCAAACTTGATCAGTATAAGCCAACTGTGTGATGTAGGCCTCAAGGTAAATTTCACTAAATCTGAATGTCTAGTAACCAATGAGAAAAATGAAGTTGTCATGAAGAGAACCAGGTCTAAGGATAACTGCTATCTGTGGAATCCTCAAGAACCGGAAAGTTTGTCTACTTGTTTGATGTCAAAGAAAGATGAAACCAAACTGTGGCATCAGAAATTGGGTCACTTACACCTGAAAGGGATGAAGAAAGTTATGTCAAGTGAAGCTATTAGAGGTATTCCCAAGCTGAAGATTGATGAGGATAAAATATGTGGTGAATGTCAAGTTGGGAAGCAAACAAGGGTGTCACACAAAAGGCTTCAACATCTTACTACAACTTCTAGAGTTCTGGAACTTCTTCACATGGACTTAATGGGACCTATGCAGGTTGAAAGTCTTGGTGGGAAGAAGTATGCCTATGTTGTCGTAGATGATTACTCCAGATTCACTTGGATAAGTTTTATTAGAGAATAGTCTGAAGTATTTGCAGCCTTCAAAGAGTTGTGTCAAAGGATTCAACGGGAAAAGGTTTGTGGTGTTGTTCGAATCAGAAGTGACCATGGGAAAGAATTCGAAAATAGCAGGTTTGAAGAGTTCTGCTTATCTGAGGGAATCACTCATGAATTCTCATCATCGATCACTCCTCAGCAGAATGGTGTGGTGGAACGCAAGAACAGGACTATACAAGAGTGTGCAAGAGTCATGATTCATGCCAAAAAGCTTCCATATCATTTTTGGACTGAAGCCATGAATACTGCTTGCTATATACACAATAGGGTGACTATCAGATCAGGTACTTCTGTCACTCTTTATGAGCTATGGAAAGGTAGAAAGCCAAATGTGAATTATTTCCATGTGTTTGGGAGTAAGTGTTATATCTTGGCGGATCGTGAGCAGAGGCGAAAGATGGATCCTAAGAGTGAGGAAGGAATATTTTTGGGATACTCTACAAACAGTAAAGCATATAGGGTATTTAATTCCAAAACTAATGTGATGATGGAATCCATAAATGTGGTGGTTGATGACTCTGGCAAAGACGAAGATGTCCCAGATGATGTTGGAGCATGTCTTCCCATGAACAATGAAATCTCACAAGACATTGAGTCTGTAGAAGTTAATGCTCAAGAAACCAACACTAGACCTGAGAATGAAGAGGTAGAGGATGCTAACAGGGGACCCTCTATAAGGATTCAGAAGGATCACCCTAAGGAATTAATTATTGGAGATCTGAATGAAGGTGTTAGAACCAGAACGAGGGAGGCTGTGTCAAATGCATGTTTTGTTTCAAAGATTGAACCAAAGAATGTCAAAGAAGCATTGACAGATGAGTTCTGGATAAGTGCTATGCAAGATGAACTTTGTCAATTCAAGAGGAATGAAGTCTGGGAACTGGTACCACGACCAGCAGGAACAAATGTGATTGGAACAAAATGGGTTTATAAGAATAAGTCTGATGAACAAGGAGTTGTTACCAGGAACAAAGCCAGATTAGTTGCTCAAGGATACACACAGATTGAAGGAGTAGACTTTGATGAAACATTTTCTCTTGTGGCTCGATTGGAATCCATCAGATTGTTGCTAGGAGTGGCATGTTTGTTGAAATTTAGATTGTTTCAAATGGATGTCAAGAGTGCCTTTCTGAATGGTTATCTTAATGAGGAAGTCTACGTTGAGCAGCCTAAAGGGTTTGTGGATCCAAATTTTCCTGATCATGTTTTCAAGCTGAAGAAGGCTTTGTATGGGCTGAAACAAGCTCCACGAGCTTGGTATAAAAGACTGACTGAGTTCTTAGTCAACCATGGATACAGAAAGGGTGACATTGATAAAACGCTTTTTGTCAAGGAGAAGGATGGGAAACTAATGATTGCTCAGATTTATGTAGATGATATTGTGTTTGGTGGGATGTCGGATGAAATGGTCCAACATTTTGTCAACCAAATGCAATCTGAATTTGAGATGAGCTTGGTAGGTGAATTGACCTACTTCCTTGGATTACAAGTCAAGCAGATGGAAGATTCCATTTTTATCTGTCAGAGCAAATATGCGAGGAACATTGTGAAGAAGTTTGGACTGGATAATGCCAAGCATAAGAGAACTCCTGCTCCTACTCACTTGAAGTTATCCAAAGATGAAAAGGGAGTGAATGTTGAACAAAGTCTGTACAGAAGTATGATTGGCAGTCTGTTGTATCTTACAGCAAGTAGGCCAGACATAACATTTGTTGTTGGTGTGTGTACAAGATATCAAGCAGAACCCAAGGTCAGTCACATCAATCAAGTTAAGAGAATTCTTAAGTATGTGAGTGGTACATGTGATTATGGGTTGTTGTACTCCCATGACTCAAGTCCCATTTTAGTAGGTTACTGTGATGCTGATTGGGCTGGAAGTGCTGATGATAGGAAGAGCACCTCTGGAGGATGTTTCTTTTTGGGAAATAATCTTATTTCATGGTTTAGTAAGAAGCAAAATTTTGTATCTCTTTCTACTGCTGAAGCTGAGTACATAGCAGCTGGTAGTAGTTGTGCTCAACTGGTATGGATGAAGCAGATGTTATCTGAGTATAATGTCACACAAGACGTCATGACATTAATTTGTGACAACCTGAGTGCTATTAATATTTCCAAAAATCCCATTCAACATAGCAGGACTAAGCACATTGATATCAGTCATCACTTCATCAGAGAACTTGTGGAGGACAAAGTCATAACTCTTGAGCATGTGAGCACAGAAAATCAGCTTGCTGACATATTTACCAAGGCTCTGGATGCAGTTCAGTTTGAAAACCTGAGGAGCAGACTTGGGGTTTGCATTCATGAAGAACTATAGCAATTAATGTTCCTTCTGGCTGCCAGATTGGAAAGAGTAAAGGAGGTTCTGGTAGTGCAGTGTGTGAATGAAGGGAAAATACTGAAGTCTGTGCATGACACTTGGTTATGTGATGTGGTGTGCATCTACTCTCTAATGCAGTTTATTCTGGTTTATGATTTGACCATTTCTCCATTATTTTTAACTGTTCTACTTGCTTTTGCCATATTTCTGGCTAAAAAGGGGGAGTAGTATGTTAGTATGTTTGTGTGGGGTATGCTTGTGCTGGTGGTGTGTGGTGTGCTTGTGGTGCTGCAGTTGAGGGGGAGAATGTGGAATGTTTGTGTTGCTGCAGTTGAGGGGGATTTCTGCTATGCTGTGCTGTGTGTTGTATGCAGTTGAAGGGGAGTGCTGCTATGCTGGTTTTTTTTTACTGTGTGCTGTTGGTATTTCGCTGCTGTCTGATATGGATTTTTTTTTTGTGCTTCTTTGCAAGTTTTTTTTGGTGTGTAGTTTTAGCCAAAATAAGCCAAAGGGGGAGATTGTTATTTCTTTGATTCTGTGGTTGACATTTATTTTGCTAAAACTATTCTAGCAGCAAGGTGTTGATAAATGATGTTCTAATTTGCTGCATTCAACATGTCGAATGAAGATGTCCCATACCTGCTCATAGGACATCGCGTCTGGATTCAGTTTTAAAGCAGATTCTGTTGCTGAGAATTGTTACTAAATATTCTGTGAATATTTGGTTATCCTATGTGGCATCCAAAGCATTTTTGGATTGTGTTTATTTGTTGGTTTTTCGAATTTTCTGCTGTTTCTAATTATGGAGACATAATAGGAAACTTTAGATTGAAGACCTATTTTGTTGGAGTTTATTTTGCAGATTTGTGAGCAGTCTATTTGCTACATTTTTGAAGCCCAATTCAGTCCAGATTAAATGCTATATATTGACTAATGTAAACCTAGTTTAGGTGTGGAACTTACATGTGTTTTTGTTAGGGTTTTCGAGTGTATTTTGTGAGCCTAACTGGTATCATTCTGATAACAGTATAAGGACTAGTTTTTGTGTTGTAAGTTCTGTCAGTTACTCATAAGCTTTTAAGCATTGAGTTTCTTGTGTGTCAATTCTCATAAGCTTTGAAGTATTGAGAATTGTGTGTTTTGAAAGTGTGACTTTCGGTTTGTTACTTATGTGGAAAGAAACCAATCACGGGTTGTGGTTGTAGAGGGATTTGAGGAGGGCCTCATACCTAGGTGAGTCTTAGGTAGAAGTCATAGGAAGGGTAGTGATTAAGTGAGCAGATTATTCGGTAATTGTATGATCTGTGAATTGATACTATCGTATATTGGTTTCGTTCCTGGCTTGGTAGCCCCCAGAGTAGGATTGTTGATCCGAACTGGGTAAACATATCACTGTGTTATTTACTTTCTGTACTGTTATTTTATTGTTATCTTGTTCACTGTGTTGGATATCAGTGTCTCAACATCTGTGTAGGACATCTGATATCTGTGCCAGAATTTCATACTCTATAAATACACTTGGTGCATTAGTCACACCAAATGGCATCACGAAATACTCATAATGAGTATACCTTGTTCTTAAAGCAGTCTTCTGAATATCTTCAGCCTTCACACGAATCTGATGATACCCAGATCTCAAATCTATGTTACTGAACACACTTGCACCAACCAACTGATCCATCAAATCATCAATCCTCGGAAGTGGATACTTATTCTTGATAGTCACCTTGTTCAATTGTCTGTAATCCACACAAAGCCTCATAGAACCTTCTTTCTTCTTAACCAACAAAACTGGTGCACCCCACAGTGACACACTCGGACGAATAAACCTCTGCTCAAGTAAATCTTCCAGTTGACTCTTCAACTCTTTCAATTCCGATGTGTACATACGATATGGAGCCATCGATACCGGACTAGTTCCAAGAACTAAGTCGATCGTAAACTCCACCTCACGTTCTGGCAGTAAATCACTTATCTCATCAGGAAAAACTTTTGGAAAATCACGAACAATTGGCAAAGCACCAACTGCTCCACTTTCACCAATACTCAAAGATGTCATCACCATAAACATCTTGGCACCATCTCGCACTGACTATTTCACTTGCTTAGCAGACATAAACAAGTCTCCTTCATTCTCAAGTTCAAGAAAAATAAGCGTCTTATCACAACAATCTATAAGCACCTGGCTTAACTCCAAATAATCTATTGCACACACCATCTAATCACTCAAGACACGTCTATGCCATCCAACATGATTTCGTTTACTATTAACAAGAGATAAAGGGTGATCAGTTCCTCAATTTGTCAATATATAACCGACAATCATGATGGGGCATAAACCATTTTTACCAAGCTATAATAGCGTTCAACGACACACTGAGCCACCACTCTACACTTGAAGCATCTTGGAGAAGCACAACTTCTCTCCCACTTGTTTCAATCCCACTCTTGCAGACCAAGGTTAGAAAAACAAACGCGTACCGATAGTGTTTTCACACACATGTCGTATACTAGGGTACAAACAACATTAGACAACCTGGCCGGATGGACCGACCTGCTCTGATACCACTAATGTAACACCCTTCTAAACCCCTTGGAAAATATATAAATAAATAAGAGTAAATATCATGTATTTCATAAATGGGTGTCACATATAATTTCAAAACATCCCAAAACACCTGTCATGCTCAATAACACTTAAACTAAATTTATGCTTTTCATACACTTTCACATTAGCATGTAGCAGCGAATTTACTTCGAATCATAATAGACATAATGAAAGTCTCATGCTCATCTCATTCATAATCAATACTTAGTCATAAAAGCTAATACTTCATATAATTTAAGATAACAATAACAGAATGAAGTAGAGTATATAAAGTATCTCTCAAACATGAAATCGAAACGATCCCAGTGTTACATGATCAGAACACGACTCGACCCAACATAATTAAAGAAACTAAAACAGCTACTCCAATGGTTACCTCGCGCTACGAGCAACTCTACTCCTTGGTACTTGAGCGATGTCGTATAAAATATCATTCCAACAGAAGGGTGAGAATTCACATAATTATTGAAATCATAAGATAATAATTAATTTAAAGGCATACAAACATAATTACAATTATTCTCACACTTTCAAAGTTTCATCAACAAGGTATTACTCAAGTAACCACACCATACACAAGTATATCCACACAATTCCAAAATTTCACCAATTCAACAATTGACATACATACACATACTTTTATATGGCTGCAGCGTGTGATTTTTGTCGGTGACGCGACCACCTTACCGCAATGGTTGGAATTGGGTGCTACTTTCTAATTTCTTATTTATCCTATGAAGCAGGAAAGGAAAGGGAAGCTATCTAAAACTAACCTGGCGCGTAAATATTTTCTTTAACAGATGCTAAGAGATTGGGGGGTCCGGGGTCAGATTATACAAAGGGCAGTTGTCAATTACCCAACGTATATATGGTTATCCATAGATTTTCTTTAGCATGTTTCTCTACTATCTACTTACTGGTGTTTATCTGTTATAGGTTGGGAAAGTTTCTCCTTTGGGAGTGTTGATAGAATGTTTATGTTGTTTTCGGGTTTTCCGTTGTTTTTGGTAAGGTACTGGACCTAAAGTTTTTGGTTTGTGTGCTCGCTAAGATTTCGCAATCTTATGCCTACGTATTCCCGTAAAGATAACAGGGAAATCAGAGCGGTCGTAGTTCTTCCTATTTCTATGGGAGGAAATATGTTTGGTGTCTTGTTCAAAGCCCAAGATTGAAGCTAAATGGGTATTTGAGAGAGAATTTGTCATCTCTAAAAGGAGATATCTCACCTGTTCATCACAGTTGTTGGGTACTTGGTTATAAAGGGGAATTACTTTAACTGGAATGCATGGAATCCAGCAATGCCATAATTTTCTTCATAAGGGAGATGTCCTGAAGGAGGAAACTTTAACTCAGTGTATAGCAATGCCATTTTTCCTTAGGAATCTTACATGTTAAAAGAGGGACATGGGCTTGGATGTAAATAATCCAGAGGCTTGCCACTTACAGCAATTAGATGAAAGAGAAATTTTACCAGGATAAAAGAGGGACCACATCTTGGATTTTTGAATCAACAAGTGTGCCACTTACAGCAGTTATCTGTAATTAGGGTTTTTTTATTGTCTGTTTTGATGTGTGATGTATAGAGAAATATATTCCTACAGAGGGAAATTTTGATTTCCTCTGAGAGGATGTTGATTTTTTTGTGTGCCTTGATCAAAGCCCAAGGTTGAAGCTAAAAGGTTGACTCTACTAGGGAGTTTTATATCTGTCTTGTACAAAGCTCAAGATTGAGGCTGAAAAGAGTTGACTCTTCCGGGGAAAGTTTTGTCTGTCTTGTACAAGGCCCAAGATTGAGGCTAAAAAGAATTGACTCCACTGGGGAGAGGTTTTATCTGTCTTGTACAAAGTCCAAGATTGAGGCTAAAAGGTTTGACTGTCGTAGCTGGAGAATATGATCTGTAAAGCCCAAAATTGAGGCTAACTCAGCTGAGGAAAAATCATTATACAAAGCCTAAGAGGAGGCTAGTTGGGGAATTTCTTATATGAAGCCTAAGAGGAGGCTAGCTTCTGCTGAGGATTATTGAGATCCAGAGGCTGGTCCAAATTGGGGAATCAACTCTTGTTGAGTGTAGAAGAGTTGAAAAATCTGATGCCTTGAGGTTCTGATTATTCTGAGGGTTTATTGGTGGTAATTTGACCCTAGCTGGGGTTTTTAGAATGAAAGTTTAAATATTGATTTTTAAAACCTAAGGAGGTTTTATCTCTGCTGGAGATTGATAAGGTGCTCAGGATTTTTCCTATGCTTTTAGTAAACTTGAGGGTTTCTTTGAGATCCAAGAGGAGATGAGACTTTCCAAGTCTAGTGGTATGAAGAGGTTGATCTTTGTATAATGCCCAAGAGGAGGTTGATGTTTTAAGGGATGAGAATCAACCCTAAACTGGTTTGATGTTTTGGAATTCTGACTCTTTGGAGGATTGAACTAGTAGAGATGACTAAGCTCTGTCCTATACCTGCATGAGGTCTTCGGTACCTTGTACTAAGCCCAAAAGGAGGCTGAGAGCTTCTAAGAAGCCTGAGGGTCCTTGTACAAAGCCCAAGAGGAGGTTGGGGATGCTTTTAGGAAGTCTGTGGGTCCAAACCTGAGAAAAGTTCATGAAAGGTTTCACGGGGACTAATCCTTTTTTTAGTGAACAGTTCTAGGGTTTGAAGAAATTCAAAAGAGGTTTCACCGGGAATAATCCTCTTTGGGGAAATGAATTTCTTCTACAGATATTTCTAAGTTGTGATAGTCTTGAGAAAAGTTTCACCGGGAATAATGCCTTTCTCTGTTCCATATTATAAGCCCAATAGGAGGCAAGACTGTATCTGGAATTTCCTATGGGGAACTAGTTTTGACTGTGTTGAAAGAGTAACCACTGGTTTGATCTAAATCTAGACCTAATTGTTGGGGAAAACTCTAAGCAGGTGTATACAAGCATATATATACAGATGAAATATATAAACAGGTATCTATAAAAGCAATAGTAGAACTTACAGGTGTGCAAGCTCCAGCATTGTAACCATAACTGTATAGTTAGTTATGCAAGAAATTGAAGAAAGTTTTGATAAAACTTAGAAGTTGAATTTGAATCACAGAGAAAGTTGTTTTAAAAGGAAGTTTGGAGCTTATACTCAAGGAGAGGCCCAGATGAATTCTTTTGAAAAGGCGACGATCGCGTTGTGGTTTTGAAAACCACAGAGGGACTTATACAATGACTGAGACCCAAATTATTGTATTTACAAAAAGGGTGGGTCTTACACTCTATTAGAGGCCCAAAAGTGTTTGAAAAAAGAATAAAAATGGGACTTACAACTCAAGGGGAGGCCTAGATGAAAATTGTTTGAAAATGGCGATCGCGCCGAGATTTTTTATAATTGTATCGGGACTTATACAATGACTGAGACCCAAATTATTTATGTACAAAGGGGTTGGGTCTTACACTCTATTAGAGGCCCAAAAGTGTTTGAAAATAATAAAGATGCGACTTACTGTCATACCCCAAATTTTGACCACTAAGATTTCCCATCATTGTGCAAATCATCATCACAATATGGATGAACCCTTAGTCTCCCCAAAGATGGGTGAGCATCCACTACAATCAGACTTAGGGTTTCAAGCCCTCTCAAAGCTCTTAGACAAAGGATCAATCAAGAAATGAGATGATCTTCAACTTTTCTAGCCTCTCAAACATCCACAAAGGATCAAGAGGACTCTCACTTCAAGGATTAAGCACAAGGCTTCTCCCTTCTAGGTGGATCAAGCCTTAAGATCGCCAGTGTCACCAAATTAGGGTTTGGTCGACTAGGGCCTCCAGATGGAAATTTTCCTCTGGGCATGGGCCAATGATTCAAATCATAACCTATGATGCTCCAAGGGATCTCATTAACCCAATCATCAAGTCAATTTAGCCTCAGAGGATGCATTCATCAAAAAAACAGGAATTAGGGTTTCTTGACCTAATTCACCCCTAAGTTGACTTTTGGAACAAAACATGAGCCAATACCTCAAGAGGGGATTTGAGGGTCTCAAATACATCACATTGATCCATTTACAATAATGGATTGATCCAAGAAGCTTGAGCAACAAGTTTTAATTTCATCAGAACCACAGTTAGGGTTTCACAGAAAAAGTCAACTGTATCTTTGACTTTTGACCAGGACATGCTCCCAAACCCTAAGACATGATTCAATACACCCTATAACACCTATGAAATCAATCCATCAAGTTTGATTTAGGTCAAGGACTTGATTTCATAGAGGATCGCACAGTTTGGAATTCATCTGACAAAAAGTCAACTGTGCACAAAAGTCAAACTTTGACTTTTTGAGATTTTTCACAATTATGGTTCTTTGATCCCAAAATGATGTTAATGTATGATTGGAATCATCATTCATCAAGAAAAATCAAGAAAAGTGGGATAACTTGTAAAAGGGGTAACCATAAAAAACTTAGAAAATTTTCTAAGTTATGGAACAAAGTGGCTAGGGTACCAACTTTGGAAGATCATAACTCCTAAACCACAAGGCCATTTTTTCCCATCCAAAGCTGGATTTGTAGCTCTCATGGCCCTCTACAAAAGCTTCAACTACCACTCATTCCAATTCCCCATGGATTTCAAGTTATGGAATGATCAAAATCAAGAAAAGTGAAAATGTCACTTTTTTCCAACACTTAGTGAAATTTTTACTAAGTCAGAATCTGCCTTCACTTTTTTCCAAATGTAGGGGAATTTTTCACTTGGATCCAAAAATTATCAAAACCAATTATGATCAAACAATTATTGTATCATATGAGGGCTTTCCAAAATGGCCAAGAACTCCATCAAATCCCACTTGAGCCATGAGATATGACAATGGTAATATGCCTTGCTGAAAACTGCCAAGGCTAGGTAGAATTTTGCACTTTTGCTCGATTTGGAAAAATCAGATAATTCCAAGCCTTGTCATCACTTTGGACACATCTGAGGATCAAATCTAAAGGGAACATACACTGATCCAAGCCTCCAAAGTCTTTGGAACAAGAAGTAGCATGCCAAACCTAGAAATCCCTAAAAGAGGGACAAGACTCCAATTTTGGATTAGAGCATTTAATGGATGCACCAAGGTGGCATGGGCTGACACATTTGCAATTGAATTCAGTAAAGAATGATCCAACAACTAGGGAACCACAGCTTTGTGCTCTAACCTCTAGTCAATGGCTAGAGGAGACTTGGATTCCTATTGATCAACATTGGCCAAACCTCTGCTGCAGTTGCCATTCACTATTGATCCCAAAACAAACTTGCTCTACTATAAATAGAGCTCATTTGTGCTCAGTTTGAGTACACCAAAGCCATCAAACAGATGCTTTCCTCAAAATCACTTTCTTTAGGCAAAAATATCTTCTTTAGCAAGGTAACTCTGAGTTTTTAAGTTAGAGAGCATTTCCATCATAGCTCATGATCCAAACACATCCAATATGTCATATCTAAGCTGTCCAAACTCACACAAGTGACCTGTAATCCTTAAACTTCAAAGTCATCTCTCAAAACCTCAAAATAGTTTTTTTTTTGCATTTTTCAAGCCATGTCTTGATTCAGTCACTTTCCAAACCAGATAAAACCTCAAACACACTCCAAATATCATCCTTGAACTGTCCCAAATGGCTCCTAACATCTGGAACACCATTTGAGAGAGTTGCTATTTTGGCCATTTTAACCCCTTTTGCAAGAAAGGGCCAGTTTTTGTTTTTGCAGGTTCCAGCTGCTTTCAATCATCCTAAAAGCTTCTAAGGGATCATTTGAGAGTGTCCAAAGCATCAAACCATTTCTGGAACAAGAAACTTGGCAGATTGCATAAAAAACTCCAAAAGCTCAAAAAGAGGTGAGCATCATGACTTGAACTTTCCAAAATATGCATTGCTTTGAAGTCCACTGATCATGCATCTCTTCTACATGTCATATGTGTTGTGTTTGCATCAATTTATCATGTAATTCATACCTGTACCAAGATGTAGCACAGAAAATGCAAAATATGGTCTATTTCAAAACCACTATCGGATTTTGAGGAGGGATCATGATCTAAAAAAAATACCACCACCATTGGATTCCTTGTGAAATTCTAGGCCAGATACATCTAAATTTTGTTCCCAACCATGGAGAAATGAGAAAGTTATGGACCTTCCCGTTTCTTGTCAAAACTTGCCTTGCCTTGCCTTGGGCCAGGCCAAAAGCAAGGCAAGCCTTGTATATTTATGCCTGTGTTTCAATCAACGGATGTATCACCACCCCAGTGGTAAGGCGCGCGCCCTATACACAAGAGGTCTGGGGTTCGAATCCCCCTCGCCCCAGATCCTCTTTTTGCTATTTTTCCCACTTTTTTGTTATTTTCCATATTATTTTTAATAGTTTGAAAAATTAATAACTCCCTCAATTTTAATTATTTTTTATTGGTTCTTTTTGCAAAAAATCACAAAAATGTTGACATATTTTATTCCCCAAAAAAATTAGATTTATATTATTTATTTAATATAATTAGTATTTTTGTGAATAAATGTCTTTTATTTGTTTTTAAACCTTTTAAAAATAAATATCCATTTTGGAAAATCAAAACCAAGTAGGTTTTAATTCATCTTGTGATGAAAACATCATTTTTCAAACCTAAAACCAAAATCACAAGTTGTTTATTCAAACTTATTTGGAATTTTTATCATTTGTATTAAATTTCTTTGAATAATTATATTAAAAAATGATGAAATTAAGGTTTTATTTATTTTCACCCTAACAAACTTTTTCGAACACTCATGGGCCTCTAATACAGTGTAAGACCCAATCCTTTGTAAATACAAACCTATTTTGGGCCTCAAATGTTGTATAAGTCCCGTTGTATTTCAAAAGTTCGGCGCGATCATCGCCCGTTTAAAACAAACCATCTGGGTCTCTCCTCGAGCTATAAGACCCATTCAAAATCATTTTGGGCCTCTAATAGAGTGTAAGACCCAATCCCCTTTTGAAACCAAAAACTTTTGGGCCTCAGTCGTTGTATAAGACCCACGGTGTTTCCAAAATCTCGGCGCAATAGTCGCCCTTTTCAAAATTAACCATTGGGCTTCTCCTTGAGCTATAAGACCCATCTTTGTTCACTTTTAATCATTTTTGGGCCTCTTGAGAGAGTGTAAGACCCATCCCCTTGTACATAAAACCTTTCTTGGGCCTCAGTCACTTGTATAAGTCCTTGTACAAAACGACAGTGCGATCACTGATTAAACCCTGGGCCTCTCCTTGAGCTGTAAGCCCCAATTTTCCTTTCAAAAGCACTTTCTCCTTTGATTTTGTAACATACTGTTATTTTCAATTTCTTTATTGAACAACTAACAATACAGTATGGAAGCTCTACAACCGAGTAAGTATTACCCACTTTCATTTACCGCTTTCATATATATATAACTGTATTGTGGGGCTGTTTCACTGTAAGTCTTCTTTCATAAACTCATATCGGCTGTGTAATACTAGTATAGATATTTAGAGTTTCCCCGGCAACTACGTCTAGAACTAGACAAAACCTCGTCTCCTTACATCCGACGTTCTCCCAGATATTTCAAACATAACCTAAACCATGAGAATTTTCTTTTACAACAATTTTAGATAACTAGATCTAAGAAATCTCCCCCTTGAACAGTTCATATACAAAAGGCCAATGTTCCAAGTGAAACCCCTTCTGGAACTGTTCATCAGCCTCCTCTTGGGCTTAGTGCAAGGACCCACAGGCTTCCTAAAAGCATCCCCTCCTCCTCTTGGGCATTGTACAAGGACCCGTCGGCTTCTTAAAAGTTTTCACAGCCTCCTCTTAGGCTTCGTATAATGATTCTTCCTCCGGGAAGATAGCCTCCTCTTGGGCTTCGTACAAATTGTCCCTTCGGCTTCTTAAAAGTTTTTCTCGCCTCCTCTTGGGCTTTGTACAAATTATCCCGACGACCTCTTAAAGGTATAGGAACATAAATTAGTCATCTTAATAGAACAGTCTTTCAAAGAGTCTAGATCTTCCTACGACGACCATACTGTCTCTTGATCTCTCTTAAGCATAGTACAAAAGATAAAACTCTAGGCTTGGACAGTCTAATCTCCTTGAGTCTCGAAGACATTCTCAAGTTCCTTTCAAAAATAGGAAAAAACACCCGTAGACTTGGGCTGTCTCAATACCCTTCGGATTCCCCGTTTCCTTAAAGAATAGGAAATAATCCTGGTCCTCAGATCAAATCCATGAGTACAACATTACCCATGTAAGAACTGATTTTCTCTTTTAACCAACATACTGGACCTGTCACTCAACTGAAACAGTAACCCTAGCCTCCTCTTGGGCTTTGTACAATGATTCTCCTCGGCAGAGTTAACCTTTGCAGACTTCATCTCGGGCTTTATACGAGATATAAAACACTCTCTTGTTGAGTATAAAAGACTCTCTTGTTGAGTCAAACCTTTGTAGCCTCCATCTCGGGCTTCGTACGAGATACAAAATCACTCTCTTGTTGAGTATAAAAGACTCTCTTGTTGAGTCAAACATTTTTAGCCTTCATCTTGGGCTTTGTACGAGATACAAAACACTATCTTGTTGAGTATAAAAAGACTCTCTTGTTGAGTCGATCACCTTTAGCCTCCATCTCGGGCTTCGTACGAGATACAAATCACTCTCTTGGTGAGTATAAAAGACTCTTTTGTTGAGTCAAACCCTTTTAGTCTCCATCTTGGGCTTCGTACAAGACACATATAAAAACACTCTCTTGTTGAGTCAACCCTTTTAGCCTCTATCTCTGGCTTCGTACGAGACACAAAAGCATCCTCTTGTTGGGTCAATAGCCTCCTCTTAGGCTTTGTATAAAGAAATCCCCGTTTGATTCAATCAACCTTTTAGCATCAAATCATGCTTTGGTCACAGCATACAAACATCAACAACCCCTTTTCCCTCGTCTAATTGCTGTAAGCGGCAAGCCTCTGGATTATTTACATCCACGCCACTGTCCCTCTTTTAGCATGAGAAATTCCTAAGGAAAGGTGGCATTGCTCTAAACTGAGTTAAAGTCTTCTCCTTCAGGTTGAAAATCCCATATAAAGGAAATTATGGCATTGCTGGATTTGCATATCCCAGTTAAAGTAATTCTCCTTTATAATCAGTCACCCAACAGTTGTACCAAACAGACCAAATATTCCCCTTTAGAGATGAGAAATTCTCTCTAAAGTCAACACCCTTTTAGCTTCACATCTTGGGCTTCGAACAAGATACAAATAGACCCTTCAGCTTCACATCTTGGGCTTTGAACAAGATACAAACCACCTTTAGCTTCATGTCTTGGGCTTTGAACAAGACACCTAAACACCATTTCCTCCCATAGAATATGAGGAACTACGATCGCTCTGATTTCCCTATCCCGGGAATACGTAGGCATAAGATTGAAAAAGAATCTTAGCTAGTACACTAATAAAAAAACCCCAAAGTCCCCTACCTCCATCCAATCTGCCGCAGGATCCCAACAAATTCCCCATGAACAGTCCCGGTATTTTGTTCTGAACAAAATAAGCAGAGAGAGGCCCACGAACTAAAACTGCATCTGTAAACCAACAGTTTTGACTGTTTAACCTCAGTTTGCAAGCAGGGTTAGTTGGAGACATCTATTTCCCTTCCTTCATCACCTTCAATAGGATAAAAAATGAATCGACCTGTAGTACCCCAGAGCGACGGTGCTTAAGAACCACGCCCAAAATCGCTCGCTACAGAAAAATGGCACCCACCGTGGGGCCAAACAAAGGAATCTTGTCTCTCTCTTATCTCTCTGGTTGAAACCTTCTCTTAGGACGAGTCCTTGGGTTGTATCACCGAATGACGGTTCCATCGGGGAATGTCATTATTGCTAGGATCGGCCCTCACTAGGATCTTAGGTCAAAAACCTTTAAGTTGGGAAGGTACCACAGAATGGCGACTCCGCCGGGGAGCCATTTTCTGTTAGGATCATAGGATTCATAGCTCTTAAAAAGTCTAGGACATTAGGACAAATATATATACTGCTTTTCCTAATTGATATATGAGTTTATTTTTCTGCTAATGGGAATGCGTGTGATGCCGCATGTGGAAAGATTGAGTATACACCTAGGAAAAACCTCTTTCAGTAGTGCGGAAGCTATCGGAAATAGTTGTCACGCGATACTACCCTCTTCTGAGATTCTTCGAAATACATCACCTAGCACGGTTCCCGGCCCGCTGATGTTATCTCGATAAGAATCAATGATTTTGAGAGACAGGTACAAAAATCACTAGTATAAACCTTTGGGATGGGTAGAGCCTTGACTTCATGACACCGACCCTTTGACCCCATGTTTTTTCTATGTTTTTGTGTGCTGCATTCATGCATTCGTTTTAAAAAAGCATTAAGCAAAGAAAAATTTTCTCTTCTAGTCTCTCTTTTTTCAAATTAAACTAAAATAATGATTGCAAATGTCAGAGAGAAAAGGATTGCGCTCATGGATTTCGGTAGACGGAAAACTCATAAGTATACCTTCAAGGTTCCAAAACTAGGGGATTTGAGAGGATTAACAAGGATGATCACTAACCCTGACGCTTTTAGAGCCAAGTACGGAGGTCTGCTACCTCTGTTAAGGGTCCATGTAATTGAAGGAATCCTGGAGGTAGTCGTTCAGTTTTACGATCCGGTCTATCACTGTTTCACATTCCCGGATTACCAGCTCGCACCAATGTTGGAGGAGTATTCTCATCTAATTGATCTACCCATTACTGATCAAGCTCCCTTTTTTGGACTGGAATAAATTCCAAAGGATCAAATCATTGCAAGAGCAATCTATTTGGATGAGTCAGAAATCAAGACTCACATGACCACCAAGGGAGGAATCCCAGGTTTACCAGCCAAGTTTCTAGTAAAGAAGGCTCTGTACTTTGCTAGTATAGGGAACGTGACTGCTTTTGAAAGCATCTTTGTTTTACTCACCTACGGGTTATTTCTGTCTCCCAACATTGATAACTTTGTCGATATCAACGTCATTAAGGTTTTTCTCATTGGAAACGTCGTACCAACCTTGCTCGCAGATGCGTATCATTCTGTACACTTAAGGAATTTATACAGCGAAGGAATGATCACGTGCTGTGTACCCCTACTATATAAGTGGTTTATCTCCCATTTGCCTAAGTCTGCTGCTTTTTGGGATCATAAGAGTGCCTTACGTTGGTCGCAGAAAATCATGTCTCTTACCAACTCTGACATAGATTGGTCCAATAGGATTTATGACGGGATCAGGATCATTGACCATTGTGGAAACTTCCCCAACGTACCCCTCATAGGAATTAAAGGAGGAATCAATTATCATCCAGTTTTAGTTCGTCGTCAATTTAGATACCCGATGAGGCATGTCCCGCGTAATGCTCATCTGGAAGGTATTTTCTTCAAGGAAGGAGAAAATGACAGGGCACTAAAGATGGAAATAGTGCATGCTTGGAAACATGTTCATAAGAAAGGACAAGAGTCTCTAGGAAAACTGGACTGTGTCTCGGTGGAGCCTTATCTCCACTGGGTACAAACTAGAGCTCTCAAGCTAAAGATGCCTTATCCTCGTCACAGAGTTCTTCCGCCAAGGAAATCTGTCATGTACTTCATGACTAAAACTTCAGGTTACTCTCAACAAAGTTCAACAGGAGAGGAGGTCTTGGAAGAACAAGTACCGCATTCTCAATGTGGAGTGTACCAAAATACAGCAACTGCTGAAAGATAAGGATGCTCTAATTGAGATTTTGGAGCAACATGCTGTAGAAAATTAGGATGACCAAAGGAATTTTCTCGCTCCTTTCACTTGGCAAAGGAATGACAACCCGACAACGGCCCAAGAGCCCCGGTCCAAGAAAAGAAAAGTACCAGAATCAGCACCCGAGTTCTCCTCAGAGAGGACTCGGGACCCATTAGCTTAGGTTTCTGTTTCCGCACCTTGTAATTTACTGTATTTCCATTTCCGCAATCCTTTGAATTCAATAAAACGGGTGTTTCCCCACTGTTTGATATTTGCAATCTAATTGTCAAAATTTATTTTGATTAAACCAAAAAATAATAAATATAATCATTGCATTCATCATTCTCACATCATGTATTCTTCTTACCTACGAATCTCACGTTTGTGTCTCAGTTTTAGAGTCAAACTGTCTCATTCATACAATACTCTGGCCAATCGTCAGAAAATATGGATGATCTCGAGGAAGAGAACAGAGAGTTGAAAGAAGAGATCGACGCTCTGAGAGAGGATATGAGAAAGCTTCGTAACGACATGCAAGCCATGGAAGAAGCTCAGCTACAAAGAACTGTGATCTCAGAGATCACCTCAACGCCCATAGTAGAGAAGTATGATCCTAGGTATCAAATGTCGAAAGATCGTCCCTGGGGCATGCCTGTTAACTATATCCCAGAAGGATATGTTCCGCCGATCACTGAAGATCAGGGAATCATAGCAGAAGCCGCTGGGCCTGAAGGTTACAAACTTCGGGAAAGCGAGGATGCCAGAGGCATAATGAGGACTCCTGAAGGTTACAAACTTCGAGAAACGCCAAGATTCACTGCCATAGTAACGGTACCACCCCCTGTGGTGCACACTGTCCTGGAAGGACAGATTCCACATATACCTTCTGGTAGAAAGGAAAGTATGTTCGATAGAATGGATGAACTCCAGGAGCAGTTCCTGGAAATGCAGAAGGAACTGCAAGCTATTCGCGGTCAGGATTTATTCGGAAAGGACGCCGCAGACCTTTGTTTGGTCCCCAATGTGAAAGTCCTGCACATGTTCCAAGTACCCGATTTTGAAAAGTACAAGGGTAACTCTTGCCCTCAAAGCCATTTGGTGATGTACGCTTGGCGAATGTCAGCTCAGACGGAGAACTAAGATCTACTGATTCACTACTTTCAGGATATTTTAACCGGTGCCGCATTAAAATGGTACATGGGTTTAAACCGCGCTACGATTAGCACTTTCAGAGATCTTGGCACTGCCTTCGTCCAACAATATAAATACAATTTGGACATGGCACCAGACAGAGATCAACTAAGATCAATGTCACAAAAGGACAAGGAAACCTTTAAGGAATACGCTCAGAGATGGCGTGAAATTGACGCTCAAATTTGTCCACCTCTTGAGGAAAAAGAGATGACAAAGATTTTCTTAAAAACCTTGAGCTCATTTTACTACTACAGAATGGTTGCCAGTGCGCCCAGCGACTTCACCGAAATGGTCGGTATGGGAGTGCGTCTCGAGGAAGCCGTTCGAGAAGGACGTCTAGTCAAATACACTGGGTCGACAAGCGGTACTAAAAAATACGGTAGTGCTCTCCCTAAGAAAAAGGAGCAAGATATTGGGAATATCTCTCTCGGAAAACAAAGGCGACGGTACCAACCAGTAGCAGCTGTAACTCCTGCTATCAACCCTATGCCTGTTTCAACATATCAACCTCAGGTTGCTCAAAGCCAACCGCATTCGCAGCAATTTCAGCAAAGGACACAATAGCCTCTTCAGCAGGCTCGTCCTCAATACAACAACAACCGTACAACGTGGCCACCAGGATTTGATCTTATACCCGTATCGTACGCAGAACTATTTTCGTTACTACTGGCCAAGGGGCATATATGTAATACCCCAAAATTTTCCCTCTCATTTTTCATATCATTTAGAATGTGCTTTCATTTCATTGCATTACATTCAAGTCATAGAAAAATAAAACATTCAACATTGGTTCATGCATATGGCATGTGATCAGTTGATTTCAGCGCAAGAGAACAAGAGCCAAGTGTCTTCAAGCAAGCTTCAAGGGTCTCTTACATCATAGGTCATCTCATTTGATCCCACAAGTCATTGGAAGATGGGAATTCATCAAGAAGATAGACAGTTCATCATCTCCTAACCAAAAGTAGTCCAAATTAGGGTTTTAGATTCAAGCAGTCTCCTGATGAAATTTTGGTTCAAACCTGATCTCAATGTTTTCTACATGATGTCAAGTGTCTAAGGATGGGAGATTGCCCATTGGTTCATTTCAGAAGAGGTTCAATTGATCAGTTGCTTGAGAATCAAGAAATTTGGAGAAAAGTCAAATGTGCAAAGGAAAAAAGTCAACTCCTGACTTTTTAAGGTCAAATTCATGAAATTCAAGTCACATGTGTTCATTGGGCAAGATTTGATCAAGAAATGATGGAGGAATCATAAAAAATAAGAAATCACAAAACTGCCCAAAAATAGAAACTTAGGGTTTCTAAAAATGGAAAGTGTTGACCATTTTGCACTCTACTTCAAAGTATTCTTTCTCCATGATAAAAGCTTTAAACTTCAGGCCCAAGTTGAGCCAATCAAAGATCATATCTTAAGCTTCAAATCCATATAAAGAACTCTTCCATTGGATCAAAATTGAGAGAGTTATGATCAATCAAAGTTTGACAAAACCAAGGCAAATCTCAAGTCATGGCAAGGCAAGTTCAGGTCTCCAGGCCATAATTTCATCAAACACTTGGTGTGCCAAATGTCAAGCTAGTTTTCTCCATCAAGAAGGCTTCAAATGAAAAATTGTTGAACATCAAAGTTGTTCATCTCCATGTCCTCTTTAACTTTGATGTTGGACATTTTTTCATTTGAACATGTTATGAAGGTCATATAAGGGTTCAAAGGGAGAGGTTTCACACTGAATTCCCATAGGCCATGTTGCCATGCATGTCACCACTTGCCTCGCCCATAAGCCAGTTTTGTGCACTTGAGTTTATGATCACTTTTATGCACCTTAGAGGCTTAAATTCAATCTGATTCATAGCCACCAAAAACGTGCATTTTCATGCACTACATGGAGAGAATTTCATCTGCAAACAACCATGTTTCCATCAATGCATCAACTGGTTTTTTGGAAGATTCATGCATTGTCTTGGTTCAGGTTCACAACAAACACTTCACACCAGCCACCTTTTACTTCATTTGGCTAGACCACCATCTTACACATACATGTATACATGTTGCTCCATACACCAAAGAGGAAATGAACAAACTTGTTTTGCAAGTCTTGCTACAAGATCAGAACCATCACCACCTCTCATTCCTCAGCCTCACCATAAGTGACAAAAGCTTATCCACACTCTAACCAAGCCTCTCTACTCGTGCCATTAACAACCTCACTCAGATAGTTAACTCACATCTCACTTAACTAACTCAGTCTAACCTGAGTTCTAACCATCAACCATCCTAGTTAAGAACTAACCACACCTATATAAGTTTCATTCTAGCATAATTGAAGGGGGCTTCATCATTTTCTCAATTTCACAAACCACTCTCTGAAAATTCTCTCTGAACTCTCTCTCTTTGCACGAGTTCTTCCTTATTTCATCATCATCTTCATCAATAGTTCATCATTGATCAAGAACCAGCCAGAGCAAGATCAATCTCTTCAAGTGTAGCTTCACTGCAATTTGAACTTTCATCTGTTTCCTTCAAGATCTCAAGCATTAGAGCATTTATTTTGCTCTGTAGAAGATCAAGAGCTCAGGATCCTCCTCTCTGGTTTTCTGAAGATTTAAGTAGCTTCACATTTCAGGTTTTAATTCAAACTTCTCTTGCTCGATTTTCATTGATTTTAAGTTTGTTTTATGTTGAATATAGCTTAATAGAAGCAAAGTGATTAATCTGACTAGTGATAGGCACCTTAAGTGCTTAGATTCAAATTCTAGGGCAAAATGTTTGTGCTCGATTCTCTGTGTATATGCATGATATGTGAATTCTTTCGCTGGATTTGTGATCTCCATGACTTCCTGAATATTTTGATATGTATTTCATAAATTTCTGGAGAATTTGAAGGTTGCAGGTGGTGGTGCTTCGCTGGAGAAGATGACCGGAGGTCCTTCTCCGGCCGGTAAGGTTTAATTAGGGTTTAGTCTTCAGTCTATATCACAGCCGTTTGATTTATTTCATCCAACGCTCATAAGCATGCCAACACATTAATGACCATGTGCATCTCACGTGCATTGATTTTGTGATCTGAATGCTTGTGTATGTGTGCCTCATGATTGCTATCGTGTGCTTTAAATCTGATCCATTCATCTTGCATACTTTACTTGATTGATCATCATGACTTAATCCAACGCACATGATTGAGTCAACCTGTTGACTGAGTTCCACCATATTTCTGTACACACACACGCGTAGTGGACTGGACTTAAATTGCTTTTCACACACCCATATTTTGAGCCCAATCATTTTTAAATTATCATTTTACTTTCGCCACACCCCCTGACTCTTTTATTTACATTTTATTTTCTTTGTATATACTTGTTTCATTTTCTTTTATTATAAATACTAATTCATTACTAAAAATTCCAAATAAATTCACAAGTCATAATAACACATTTAAATAATTTTTAACATTTTTTAATTCTGATTTTATTAATTTTTGTTTATATTTTCAGAATTTCTTTTTATTTTCTTTCCAAATGATCTTCTTCATTGATACTTGAACTTCCCCATTTTATTTCTCTTAACTCACACAATCTGCTGCAGTCATTCTTTTTGTCATGTTAAGACAATATCTTAAAGCATCTAAAAACATTTTTTTGATATTTTTAAAGTCATTTTATCATACCCTTTGATGTGCATAATTGAGCATTCTTATGATGGGTTTAAATATGACTTTGTTGATTTGTTTGAGCATGTTCCCTTTTGAATTTGGCCATGATATTTTGGAACTTGACTTGCTTCCGACTTAGGTACTTTGTGATTTAATTTCATAATTTTCCTAAGGTTCTGTCGATTTTTACTTTGTTTGATTGTTATAGGTCATAATTGTATGCTTCTCTTGAACTTCTAAACCTTGTTTGATTAGGAGGCACTTGTGCCATTGTATTAGGACTTGTGTGATCATTTTATAGGTCATTCCATAAACATTACAGGTCATTCATGTTAGATTATAGGTCATTTGTCTTCATGTTTTGGTTCATAAATGTTTGGTGCTTATGTGAACTAAGTTTGACATAATTGTGTGCATCTTCTTCTATGTGCCTTAACATGTTTTGTGTGCATCTTTGTGACACCATTCTTGCATTCTAATATGATCAAGCATATCATACATTACTGACTTGCATCCATTCTTATTCATCTTCATGTTTCATTCCTTATTCATAACTTGCATTACAAGTATGTCAAATCTTTTGAACTTGAACATGTTGGAACATCTTTTCCTCTTGTCTTTATCTTCTTAGATCCTTGCACTCATGCCTTGTATGATCATTCATCCATATTCATATGCATTATAATATACCATTCACCTCTGGTCTTTGACATTTCTTCAAGCATTTATTCATGTTTGTATGCCATACACATTCATACTTCATCTTTAATTCATAACTTCAATTTGTGTTCTTTTCTTCTTAATCTCTAATGTGACTTGTGTATGAACCAAACTTGTTCATTTGTGCATTCTCATGGCATCTTATAACATGTATGCTACTGATCCATGTTCATTTGCATTCATAATTGCATTTCCCTCTCCTATGTGACTTGTTTGGTAAGTAAACAACATTGTGAATTCTTGTGTGACATTGTTCTACTTCTTCCCACTCTTCTTCTTGAGTTTTATTCTCATATTATGGATGATAATTCATGGATACTTAATGAAATTTATGAAGTGGTTTCCTACTGTTTGGGTTGTTTCATATTGCATCATTGCATGTTTTACATCTCTTAAATGTTCATGATGCATCTTTAGTGCATATCATTGCATTCCTTTGATGTTTGGTAGATTGTTTAGGCATAGATTGATATTGTAAGCATTTGTAACCATTGGTGGATGTAAATAGGCTTTGCTACTACCCTAGTCTAGTACCACCCTTTAGTGATCTATTCTTTTTAGGTTTAGCCCTTGAGAAGCTTCCTAGAGTTTCCTTTAGAACACTAGGATTTATTTGCTTACATCCTTCACTTGTACTTCAATATTTGAATTGTTTTGGCACTAACCATTTTGTGTAGGGGCTAATGGTAAGTTGAGTGTGTGGATATGCTTCCACACACACTTTCTTCCCTCATCTTTTTAATGCTTTCTCTTTTGTGTTTGTGCAAAGCATTTCAATGATTTCTTTGTCCAACTTCTTTCTTCTCCCTCTTGGTTCATAACTCATCTTCTATCTTAGAAGTGAGTTATGTTACCTCTTGCTCTCTTCTTCTCTCTTCTTTTAGACTTAGGCTTCTAAATCACACTTAACCCTTAGGATCTCCAAGCATGATAACATTAGGGTGAGTCTTAATCCCCCATAGTTTTCACCTTTGTTTCTTTTGAGTCTCTCTTCTTTCATCTCAAAACAAATTCAAAACACCTAATAAAGGTTGAAACATCTTCATGTGTCATGAGCCTTATTCCATGGGGGGGCTTGCATACATTCCATCTTGGAATGTGTTGTAAGTTTTCTAGCATGATGTACAAGTCTTTAACATGAAGTAATTTCACAAACAAAACTAAAAGACACTTCTTCATTTTAAAAAAACAACAAAAACATTTAATAAAGGGAATAGGCTAGTGTACTTAAGCCTTTAACCAGGGAAGCAAGTTTGAGGATCTTCCTCATACTTAGTGTACTTCATCATCATTTCATTTTGGAATGATGTATGAGATGCACATTCCATTGAAAAAGAGTTAGGTACACTCTCCTATGCAAAACACTTCGAATAAAAAACTTCTAAAACACTTCAAACAAACAATAACGTCTTTCCTTCGGGAATTCTCTGCTCATCATACTCACTCTCAAAGTACGAACGTGCTTCTCCTTGTTCTCTTGCAATACGGTAACACACTCGATTCAGTGAGCCTGCAACACCTGAGCTAGAACATTAGTTGTTCCCTAAAAAACACAAACAGTTTTCCCTTAGCTGAGGGGAACTACGTCGCTCTGATTCTCATGTTCCCGATGAGATACGTAGGCAGTGGGGTAGGGCCATTCGAGCACTTACTTTAATTTCCCTACATTTATTTCTCGTTCTCTCTCAGTTCTTTTTCCAGTATCTTTTCTATCACCCTTTGAGCAGTACTTCGAGCGTGGATCCCGTCGAGTACGACGGACGTGAAGGGGTGCGATAACCTTCCTTCACGTAACTGACTCCCTTACCCGTTCTCTTTGGTTCGCGAGACCTCGTTCTTTCCTTTCTCCCGGGTTTGTGCAGCATTACCTTTCCCTTTCTTTGGGATAAAAATTCCTGGCTGGCGACTCTCTTCCTTTCTTCCGTGCCACTTTCACATTTGTACCAGGATGGAAATCCCGGGAGCGACACTGTCTAGACTAAGTCTCCTCTTACAGTACCAGAAAATCCGCCTTTTTGGTTTAAGGTGGATCAGACTTGCCCTTACCATCAAGGAGGACCAGGGCATAACATAGAAAACTGTCTCAATTTCAAATCCGACATGCAAAAGCTTGTTAGGAGTGGGGTCTTATCTTTCAAAGATACGAATCCGAATGTTCTCACGAACCCGCTGCCTCAACACGAGAAGGCTACAGTCAATTTGATAGAGGGAGAGTCTACAACATCTATCAAATTCATGATGTACTCTTGTTAAGGGATAATTTGGTCAAGATGCATTGTAGACAGAGTGGATATGGCTATGTGCCACCTCATAATTATCACCAGTGTGATATCTGCTCTAAAAGCAATCAAGGATGTTCTGTGGTGCAATCAGCTCTACAGGAACAGATGGATCTTGGATGGATCCAAAAGCACCGAGTTCATGGAGTTAACATGGTTTATACGAATTCCAACATCATTCAAAACCACGATATCCGTGCGATGAATGTCAACCGGGTGGCAATGCACTCAAGGCAAAGCCAGTATCATAATCTGTCGCGACACGATTACAATTCTTGTCTGACTTGCTCGGTAAACAGACAGGGATGCTCTTTTATACAGGAGGCCCTCCAGCGTCAGATGGATATTGGATGGATTCAAGACTACCATGATAGGAATCATTATCAAATCAACATGATTCAAATCTTCGATATTCGCTTGATGAATACCAGCCTGGTGGAGTTACATGCTAAACAGATCCGGCTCGGGTTCCTGGTAACACATGATTATCAGAGCTGTAAAGCGGGTTACGAAGATGATCAAGGTTGTGCCCTTGTCCAGGAAACACTTCAGCACTTGTTGAACCACTGGTGGCTTCCAATCTATATGGATGAAGACACCCAGCAAATTAGTGTCACTAATGGGAATCCTACTAGATATCAAAGTCAGGATGTCCGGTCGATGGAAACAGATCTATTAAGGTTACACTGTATTCAAAGTGGACGTGGCCAGGTGCCACTACACAACTATGAGCGGTGTGGAGTTTGCTCAGTGGATAATCAAGGATGCTACCCCGTGCGAGCAGCCTTTCAAAGTCAGCTGGACCGCAAAGAGATTCAACCATGGTCAAGTTCTGGATCAGTCAACTATTTCGCTGATCAAATCGAGGACATTGTCGCAATCTCTGATCATCAGAGGGCTAGGGATGTTTGTGCCATCATCCCTCTACTTGACGAATCGAGAGTTCCCAACTAGGAACGGATCTAAATTACTTACGATGGTCAGAAAAATCAGAAGGCTCCCATAGTCATCAATCTACCGGGACCGCTATCGTATGAATCAACTAAGGTTATCCCTTACAAATACGATGTAACAACAATTGAGAATGGAAAGGAAATTCCGTTACCATTCGTCGTGAATATTGCAGACGTCATTCGAGTAACACGGAGTGGTAGAATCTTCAACAGAGGAGTTGGAGAACCCAACAAAGAAAAGGAACCTCAGACAGAAGTTCCCAATCCACCAGTCAGTCAATCCAGTAATCCCGACCTTTCAAAAAACAATGATGAGATGCTAAAGCTCATCCAAAGGAGTGAATACAACATTGTTGATCAGCTGTTACAAACTCCTTCAAAGATCTCGGTATTATCACTGTTACTTAGTTCAGAAGCGCACATGGAGGCTCTATAGAAAGTCGTGGAGCAAAGCCTTTGTGGAACAGGATATAACAATTAGACAGTTCGATAGCATTGTCTCTAACATCACTTCCTACAATAACTTGGGATTTAGTGATGAGGAATTACCTGAAGAAGGTCGTCGTCATAACATGGCGCTCAACATTACAGTCAACTGCCAGGACGATGCTTTAGCCAGCGTACTAGTAGACACAGGGTCAGCCCTGAATGTTATGCCAAAATCTACTCTAATGCGACTATTATTTCAAGGATCTCCGATGAGAAGCAGTGAGGTCATCGTCAAAGCATTTGACAGATCTAGAAAAAAGGTTATCGGCGAAGTCGGCCTTACCATAACTATTGGTCCTTACACTTTCCAAGTCACTTTCCAGGTCATGGACATCCGGGCAACATACAGTTATTTATTAGGAAGACCTTGGATACATTAGGCTGGGGCGGTCACTTCAACCCTCCACCAAAAGCTAAAGTTCGTCTAGAACGGCCAACTCGTCACAGTCTGTGGAGAACAGGCCTTGCTCGTAAGCAACTTATCGTCATCCACTTATGTAGAACCAGAGGGGGTAATCGGAACCCAGTTCCAAACACTTTTGCTACACAAGGACAATCAATCCGAAGGGGGAACTTCGATTTCCTCGTACAAAGTGTTATCAAAGCGGTCGAGAATACCAATACAACAGGATGGGGGCAGCTTGTCATTCCTACTGACAATAAGAAAAAGAAAGGTCTTGGCTTTTCCTCAACCTGTACTCAGACGACTGCGAACAATAAAAGTTTTCATCCCATTCAGAACTTCTTCCACAGTGGAGGCTTCCTTCAACCAGTGACTCGAGAAGTGCATACCATCAATAAAGATGATTCCTCCGATACGGAGGAAGAATGGAAGTCCTATCTCAATGAGGACGGTTATACGTCTCAGGGAAAAACGCAGACTCCCTTTTGCTTTCCTGCACAGAGCCCGAGATTTATACCAAGGTCAGATGTCAAAATGATGTACGGAGATTGTGATCCAGAAGGATGTCGCGCTCCCCCAAACTCATTAGAGGAGGACACTCTGATGAAAGACAGCTTTGACCCCGACTACTATGGCCCGATGGATGGCCTGCCAATGTGGCAGCCTTACCCAGGAGACTTGCGGCAAGAAAGTCATCTGAATAATGAAAATTAGCTGAGCATCATTGAAGAGAATACCTGCGTCCCCACCATGTCATGGGATCAACACCCAGGTTATCTTGAAAATACCCAGCACGACGATGAATTCGCAACGTTTACAGGACTAGAATTCATTAACTATGCTTTTTCCAAGGTCAACGTCATCGAGAGGGATGACTCCTCCAGTTCCAAAGAAGTGTGGGACACCCTGGGACAACCAAGTGGAAAATTTGACTTCTTGGTCAAGTACACCGCTCCTGAAAGGTCTCGTATCAGGCTCGAAGACATCCAGCCAACTGGATGGGGAGATTTACCTGAGAGAACAAATACTCTGCAAAATACAACATGGAATCCTCCTACGACAACTCTGCCTGGGAGACAGATTCTAATGATCCTGCTCCGCTAGAAATCAGCGTTATTTCTGAAGACAAACCAAGGAAGGTACCAGACTTTGTGATTCACCGAGGAGTTCGCCGCCGATGGTTCGCAGTCGATGTTCCGAAGATCGTTCATAAGTCAAAGTAATTGCCGTCTTTAACCTTTCACCCTGCCCAGGTGAAACGGGTGTTTTGATAGGGCTCATTTGCTGTAAATTTCCCTCTTCGCTTCGCCCAAAGTGACTGAGTTGTGTTTTATAGGGCTATAGTTTCAAGAATTGACTTGTTCATAAATAAAATAACGTTGTTCTGTAATTTCCGCAGTTATTGTTGTTTTCTCTTTCTGCTTTTTCTAGAAAATGGTAATCCAAAAAAACAAAAATAAATAAAAATGAGCATTGTTCAAAAAAAAAAAAAAAATATATATATAAAACACTGCACACACTCGTGCATTCTCAATCTCTTCTAAACACAAATCATCACGTCATGCAGATTGCTTGTTTTAAACCCCGTTGAAACATAAGGTCCAATGCCTTCTCCCAACTTTGAGTTCCCGGTATTTGAGGCTGAAGAAGAAAATGACGACGAAATTCCAGAGGAGATCTTCCGACTACTCAGACAAGAGGAAAGGTCCATTGAGCCTCACAAAGAGTTGCTGGAAACAGTCAACTTAGGATCGGAAGAAGAGAGAAAAGAAGTCAAGATTGGGGCACTGCTCAGTCCAACTGTCAAAGAGAGTTTGACGAAACTTCTCAAAGAGTTTCCTGATGTATTCGCTTGGTCCTATCAGGATATGCCAGGGTTGGATACCAGCATCGTGGAACATCATCTACTCTTGAGATCAGAATGTCTGCCGGTAAAACAAAGGTTGAGACGGACTCATCCAGACATGGTTGTCAAAATCAAAGAGGAGGTACAGAAATAGATTGACGCAGGTTTCCTCGCTACGTCAGAATATCCTTAATGGTTAGCCAACATAGTACCAGTTCCGAAAAAGGACGGAAAATCAGAATGTGTGTCGACTACCGAGATCTGAACAAGGCAAGTCCAAAGGAGGACTTTCCCTTACCACACATTGACATGCTGGTAGACAGTACAACAAAGTTCAAAGTTTTCTCCTTCATGGATGGATTCTCGGGCTATAATCAAATCAAAATGGCGCCGAAATACATGGAGAAAACTTCGTTCATTACCCCATGGGGTACTTTTTGTTACAAGGTAATGTCGTTCGGCTTGAAGAACGCCGGTGCAACCTATCAAAGGGCTATGACTACTCTGTTTCACGACATGATGCACAAGGAAATCGAAGTGTATGTCGATGACATGATTGCCAAATCTAAAATAGAAGAGGAGCATGTGACCCACCTGTCAAAACTATTCAAGCGTTTGCGAAAGTACAAACTCCGCTTGAATCCCAATAAATGCACGTTCGGTGTCCGTTCAGGGAAACTCTTAGGATTCATCGTCAGCCAGAAAAGAATTGAGGTTGATCCTGACAAGGTCAAGGCCATTTAAGAAATGCCTTCTCCAAAGACTGGAAAAATAAGTCAGGGGATTCCTGGGATGTTTTAACTATATTTCCAGATTCATATTCCTCATGACCGCGACATGTGCACCGATTTTCAAATGACTCAAAAAGAATCCGGACTGCGTTTGGACAGAAGACTTCCAAACCGCCTTCGACAGTATCAAGGAATACCTGTCGAACCCGCCGATTCTATCACCTCCAGTGGAAGGAAGACCGTTGATAATCTATTTAACAGTCTTGGAAGACTCAATGGGTTGTGTACTTCGCCAACAAGATGAAACAAAAAGAAAAGAGTCTGCCATCTACTATTTGAGCAAGAAATTCACCGACTGCGAGACTCGGTACACTATGTTCGAGAAAACTTGCTGCGCTCTGGCTTGGGCAGCCAAACGTCTTCGCCAGTACATGATTCGTCACACCACTTGGTTAATCTCTGAAATGGATCCAATCAAGTATGTCTTTGAAAAGCCTGCTCTCACGGGAAGAATTGCCCATTGGCAGATGTTGTTATCAGAATATGACATAGAGTACCACGCTCAGAAAGCCATTAAAGGAAGTGTTTTAGCCTATCATCTGGCTCATCAACCGATTGACGATCAGGAATCAATCGGATTTGACTTCCCAGACGAAGATGTCATGTATCTAAAAATGAAAGACTGCGATGAAGAGCTACCCAGTGAAGGGCCAGAACCAGATTCCGAATGGGGACTTATCTTTGACGGAGCTGTCAATCATTACGGAAATGGAATTGGGGCAATTATCATAACACCTCAGGGTACCCACATTCCTTTCACCACTAGACTTAAGTTCAAGTGCACAAATAATGAGGCCGAATACGAAGCTTGTATCATGGGTCTCGAAGAAGCGATTTATTTGAGGATCATGAACTTGGATGTATATAGCGACTCAGTTTTGGTCGTCAATCAGATCAAAGGAGATTGGAACACATACCAATCAGGATTGATTCCTTACAAAGATTACGCAAGAAGGTTGTTACCCTTCTTTAACAGAGTCGAGTTTCATCATATCCCTCATGAGGGAATCACATGGCTGATGCATTAGCCACTCTCTCTTCCATGATTAGTGTAGGTCAATGGAATGACTTAGCTAAGATCTACATAATGCGCCTTGAACGGCCCGCTTACATCTTCACGATTGAAGCAGTCATAGACGACAAACCTTGGTATCACGATATCAAATGCTTCCTTCAGAAACAAGAGTACCCACCTGGGGCATCCAGGAAAGATAGAAAAACCCTCAGAAGGCTAGCAGGCAGTTTCTTCCTGAGCGGTGATACACTCTATAAGAGGAACTTTGACATGGTCTTGCTCTGATGCGTAGACAGACCAGAAGCAGACATGCTGATAAAAGAAATTCACGAAGGGTCCTTTGGCACTCATGCCAACGGACATACAATGGCGAGAAAAATTCTGAGAGCAGGATACTACTGGTTGACCATGGAATCCGACTGCTACAAGTACATGAGGAGGTGTCACAAGTGTCAGATATACTCTGAAAAAATCCATGTAGCGCCAACACATCTCAAAGTTCTCTCTTCCCCGTTGCCTTTTTCCATATGGGGAATCGACATGATCGGTGTGATTGAACCCAAGGCTTCGAACGGACATCGGTTCATCCTGGTAGCCATTGATTACTTCACCAAGTAGGTCGAAGCAGCGTCCTATACTAATGTAACCCGACAAGTGGTGGTACGATTTATCGAAAACAATCTCATCTTCCGTTATGGTGTTCCGATCCAGATCGTTACGGATAATGGATCTAACTTGAATAATAAGATGATGAAAGAGTTGTGCGCAGAGTTCAAGATCGAACACCATAACTCATCTCCCTACCGACCCAAGATGAACGTAGCAGTAGAAGCGGCTAACAAGAACATCAAGAATATTATTCAGAAGATGGTTGTAACCTACAAAGACTGGCACGAAATGCTGCCCTTTGCTCTTCATGGTTATCGTAAATCTGTCCGCACTGCAACAGGGGCAACCCCTTTCTCTCTAGTATATGGCATGGAAGCAGTGCTCCCCATCGAAGTAGAGATCCCATCAATCTGGGTATTGATGGAATCTAAGCTAACAGAAGCTGAATGGTGTCAAAGTCGACACAACGAACGGAATCTGATCGAAGAAAAGAGAATCACGACACTATGCCATGGTCAGTTGTATCAGCAAAGAATGAAGAGGGTGTTCGACAAAAAGGTTCGACCTCGCGTCTTCAGAAAAGGAGACCTTGTGCTCAAGAAGATACAATCATTTCTCACCGATTCCCTGGGCAAGTGGACTCCAAATTATGGCGGCCCCTATGTGGTCAAGAAAGCTTTCTCAGGCGGTGCCTTGAGACTTACAACCATGGATGGAGAGGAATTTGCCTACCCCAAAAATGTTGACGTAGTTAAGAAATACTTCGCCTAAATAAAAAAACCGTCTTGGTGGATTGAAAACCCGAAAGGGCGGTCCAGGCAAAACTTAGAGACATGATAAAAAATCATCCCGGTGGATTGGAAACCTCAAAGTACAATCCAGGCAAAAATTAGGGATAATGGCCAGTAACTACGTTCGACAAAGGGGCAAGTCCCTCGGCAGCAGTTACATCATCCGTCAGGAAAACTCCAGTCAAGGTCATCTTCGGCAGAAGCTCAGGATGCCCCGAAGTCAAAGTTGGTAGAAGGATAGTGGTCGTTATGTTTCAATGTAGCCCTTTTCCCTTAAATTACCATTTTCTAAACTTTGTAAATACTCTATGGAATCACGCGTTTGACTGATTTCCATCCTATCAATAAAATTTGAGCCCTTGTGCTTTTGTTTGCAATTCTTATTTGTTTTAGCTTTACAGGACGACATTTTAACATGATCAACGATTCTTGAAATAAAACAAAAATGAATTTACTTGTAAAATTTTACTGCTTTTAATAAAGATGGCAAATTCTTTTGACTGTTGAACATCAAAAGAATATCGATGGCTTCTCCCAAAGGCGGTTAACCTTCAAAGTGCAGAATCAAAATACTCCTTCTAAACCAGTGCACCTGAATGAAGGATCAGCTGTGTCAGAGACCATTGTTTCATCTGACACCCCCAGCAGAGTTCTTATCTCCTAAGCCTGACCAACGTAGCTCCCCACGAGGACTACTTCTCCTAAGTAAGGCAGAATTACTATCTTGAACCAGCGATACCTCTTCGTCCCCAGCAGTGGCCGAGTATCCAGTCGTGTTCATCTATTAGTTTGTATGTCGTGTCAGTTTTATTAGCATATACACACATACATCATGCATTACTACTTTGCGTTCATATTCATGTTGCATCATTATCACTCTGGTCGGTCTTATCCCCTAGTGTTAACAGTCCTCTCAATCGAGTTGTCAGTTCTTTCCTCGTCAGGAAATGTTGCATCTGAACTACCTTTCTCCAGTTTATTTCTGGGATGAAGTCGGCATTTGACCACTTTGATAACTTAAACCTCTGAAAAACCAGAGAACCCTCAGCCAGCATCACTCTTCGCCATGGAAGATGATATCTTCGCTTTCCCGGATTAAGGAAAATCCCTAGAGAAAGCCTCACAACTAAAGACTTTCAACAACACATTGATTTTGCTCTCCGGAGAGTCGATGTTAATGAAGTCATCAGCACCTCAAAATTGTGGTACATCGTATGGCATTTCTCTGAGAAGATCTCGAGAAAAGTATGATGT
This sequence comes from Lathyrus tuberosus, assembly GCA_022829125.1. NCBI lineage: Eukaryota > Viridiplantae > Streptophyta > Magnoliopsida > Fabales > Fabaceae > Lathyrus > Lathyrus tuberosus. Next base: position 776,313 of record JALAZF010000562.1, read on the forward strand.
AATATCCCCAAACGAAAGCAGTCTCTCAAGAAGACTCATTTTCCCCAGTAGAGTCGACAAATGGCATCCCACAGAGAAGTTTGTGCCTCTCTACAATCAAAACTTTTTCCATCAAATGGCATCTCCCCAGGAAAATTCAGCGAGAAGTTTGAGGAGAACCGCTACAAATAGCGCCCCTTGTCAATAAAGTTTATTGAAGAAACCAAGACCAGATCCTTGGTAAGAAACCAGGATCGAGGGGAAGTTTATTTCAGAAATTGAGACCAGATCCTTGGTAGGAAACCAGGATCGAGGGGAGGTTTATATCGGAAACTGAGACCAGTTCCTTGGTAGGAAACCAGGATCGAGGGGAAGTTTATTTCAGAAATTGAGACCAGATCCTTGGTAGGAAACCAGGATCGAGGGGAGGTTTATATCGAAAAGTGAGACTAGTTCCTTGGTAGGAAACCAGGATCGAGGGGAAGTTTATTTCAGAAATTGAGACCAGTTCCTTGGTGGGAAACCAGGATCGAGGGGAAGTTTAAATCAGAAACTGAGACCAGTTCCTTGGTAGGAAACCAGGTTCGAGGGGAAGTTTACCTTTTCTAAGCATCATTTCTTAGCAAAAGAGGAAGGATGCGTGAACTGCCATTCATAACCACTGTCAAAATTTCGGGTATTCCGATATTTAATCCTCTTGCACCCCGAATGCCTGAATACCTTCGTCATTCACACCTTCGGGTCCAAGAAGATTAAATAGGGGCATCTGTCATACCCCAAATTTTGACCATTAATATTTCCCATCATTGTGCAAATCATCATCACAATATGGATGAACCGTTAGTCTCCCCAAAGATGGGTGAGCATCCACTACAATCAGACTTAGGGTTTCAAGCCCTCTCAGAGCTCTTAGACAAAGGATCAATCAAGAAATGACATGATATTCAACTTGTCTAGCCTCTCAAACATCCACAAAGGATCAAGAGGACTTCCACTTCAAGGATTAAGCACAAGGCTTCTCCCTTCTAGGTGGATCAAACCTTAAGATCGCCAGTGTCACCAAATTAGGGTTTGGTCGACCAGGGCCTCCAGATGGAAAATTTCCTCTGGGCATGGGCCAATGCTTCAAAGCATAACCGATGATGCTCCAAGGGATCTCATGAACCCAATCATTAAGTCAATTTAGCCTTAGGGGATGCATTCATAAAAAAATCAGGAATTAGGGTTTCTTGACCTAATTCACCTCTAAGTTGACTTTTGGGACAAAACATGAGCCAAGACCTCAAGAGGGGATTTGAGGGTCTCAAATACACCACATTGATCCATTTGCAACAATGTATTGATCCAAGAAGCTTGAGCAATAAGTTTCAATTTCATCAAAACCACAGTTAGGGTTTCGCGGAAAAATTCAACTGTATCTTTGACTTTTGACCAGGACGTGCTCCCAAACCCTAAGACATGATTCAATACACCCTATAACACCTATGAAATCAATCCATCAAGTTTGATTTAGGTCAAGGACTTGATTTCATAGAGGATCGCACAGTTTGGAATTCATCTGACAAAAAGTCAACTGTGCACAAAAGTCAAACTTTGAATTTTTGAGATTTTTCACAATTATGGTTCTTTGACCCCAAAATGATGTTAATGTATGATTGGAACCATCATTCATCAAGAAAAATCAAGAAAAGTGGGATAACTTGTAAAAGGGGTAACCATAAAAAACTTAGAAAATTTTCTAAGTTATGGAACAAAGTGGCTAGGGTACCAACTTTGGAAGATCATAACTCCTAAACCACAAGGCCATTTTTTCCCATCCAAAGTTAGATTTGTAGCTCTCATGGCTCTCTACAAAAGCTTTAACTACCACTCATTCGAATTCCCCATGGATTTCAAGTTATGGAATGATCAAAATCAAGAAAAGTGAAAATGTCACTTTTTTCCAACACTTAGTGAAATTTTCACTAAGTCAAAATCTGCCTTCACTTCTTTCCAAATGTAGGGGCATTTTTCACTTGGATCCAAAAAGTATCAAAACGAATTATGATCAAACAGTTATTGTATCATATGAGGGCTTTCCAAAATGGCCAAGAACTCCATCAAATTCCACTTGAGCCATGAGATATGACAATGGCAATATGCCTTGCTGAAAACTGCCAAGGCTAGGCAGAATTTTGTACTTTTGCTCGATTTGGCAAAATCAGATAATTCCAAGCCTTGTCATCACTTTGGACACATCTGAGGATCAAATCTAAAGGGAACAAACACTGATCCAAGCCTCCAAAGTCTTTGGAACAAGAAGTAGCATCCCAAATCTAGAAATCCCTAAAAGAGGGGCAAGACTCCAATTTTGGATTGAAGCATTTAATGGACGCACCAAGGTGGCATGGACTGACACATTTGCAACTTAATTCAGTCAAGAATGATCCAACAACTAGGGAACCACAACTCTGTGCTCTAACCTCTAGTCAATGGCTAGAGGAGACTTGGATTCCTATTGATCAACATTGGCCAAACCTCTGCTGCAGTTGCCATTCACTATTGATCCCAAAACAAACTTGCTCTACTATAAATAGAGCTCATTTGTGCTTAGTTTGAGTACACCAAAGCCATTAAACAGATGCTTTCCTCAAAATCACTTTCTTTAGGCAAAAATACCTTCTTTAGCAAGGTAACTCTGAGTTTTTGAGTTAGAGAGAATTTCCATCACAGCTCATGATCCAAACACATCCAATATGTCATATCTAAGTTGTCCAAACTCACACAAGTAACCTGTAATCCTTAAATTTCAAAGTCACATCTCAAAATCTCAAAATAGGCTTTTTTTGCATTTTTCAAGCCATGTCTTGATTCAGTCACTTTCCAAACCAGATAAAACCTCAAACACACTCCAAATATCATCCTTGAACTGTACCAAATGGCTCCCAACATCTGGAACACCATTTGAGAGAGTTGCTATTTTGGCCATTTTAACCCCTTTTGCAAGAAAGGGCCAGTTTTTGTTTTTGCAGGTTCCAGCTGATTCCAATAATCCTAAAAGCTTCTAAGGGATCATTTGAGAGTGTCCAAAGCATCAAACCATTTCTGGAACAAGAAACTTGGTAGATTACACAAAAAACTCCAAAAGCTCAAAAAGAGGTAAGCATCATGACTTAAACTTTCCAAAATATGCATTGCTTTAAAGTCCACTGATCATGCATCTCTTCTACATGTCATATGTGTTGTGTTTGCATCAATTTATCATGTAATTCATACATGTACCAAGATGTAGCACACAGAAAATGCAAAATAAGGTCTATTTCAAAACCACTATCGGATTTTGAGGAGGGATCATTATCTGGAAAAAATACCACCACCATTGGATTCCTTGTGAAATTCTAGGCCAGATACATATAAATTTTGTCCCCAACCATGGAGAAATGAGAAAGTTATGGACCTTCCCGTTTCTTGTCAAAACTTGCCTTGCCTTGCCTTGGGCTAGGCCAAAAGCAAGGCAAGCCTTGTATATATATGGTTGTGTTTCAATCAACGAATGTATCATCATCCCAGTGGTAAGGCGCGCGCCCTATACACAAGAGGTATGGGGTTCGAATCCCCCTCGCCCCAGATCCTCTTTTTGCTATTTTTCCCACTTTTTTGTTATTTTTCATATTATTTTTAATAGTTTGAAAAATTAATAACTCCCTCAATTTTAATTATTTTTGATTGGTTCTTTTTGCAAAAAATCACAAAAATGTTGAAATATTTTATTCCCCAAGAAAATTAGATTTATATTATTTATTTAACATAATTAGTATTTTTGTGAATAAATGTCTTTTATTTGTTTTTAAACCTTTTAAAAATAAATATCCATTTTGGAAAATCAAAACCAAGTAGGTTTTAATTCATCTTGTGATGAAAGCCTCATTTTTCAAACCTAAAACCAAAATCACAAGTTGTTTATTCAAACTTATTTGGAATTTTTATCATTTGTATTAATTTTCTTTGAATAATTATATTAAAAAATGATGAAATTAAGGTTTTATTGATTTTCACCCTAACAAACTTTTCCGAACACTCATGGGCCTCTAATAGAGTGTAAGACCCAATCCTTTGTAAATACAAACCTATTTTGGGCCTCAAATGTTGTATAAGTCCCGTTGTATTTCAAAAGTTCGGCGCGATCATCGCCCGTTTAAAACAAACCATCTGGGCCTCTCCAAGACCCATTCAAAATCATTTTGGGCCTCTAATAGAGTGTAAGACCCAATCCCCTTTTGAAACCAAAAACTTTTGGGTCTCAGTCATTGTATAAGACTCACGGTGTTTCCAAAACCTCGGCGCGATCGTCGCCCTTTTCAAAATTAACCATTGGGCTTCTCCTTGAGCTATAAGACCCATCTTTGTTCACTTTTAATCATTTTTGGGCCTCTTGAGAGAGTGTAAGACCCATCCCCTTGTACAGAAAACCTTTCTTGGGCCTCAGTCACTTGTATAAGTCCTTGTACAAAACGACAGTGCGATCACTGATTAAACCCTGGGCCTCTCCTTGAGCTGTAAGCCCCAATTTTCCTTTCAAAAGCACTTTCTCCTTTGATTTTATAACATACTGTTATTTTCAATTTCTTTTTTGAACAACTAACAATACAGTATGGAAGCTCTATAACCGAGTAAGTGTTTACCCGCTTTCATTTACCGCTTTCATATGTATATAACTGTACTGTGGGGTTGTTTCACTGTAAGTCTTCTTTCATAAACTCATATCGACTGTGTAATACTAGTATAGATATTTAGAGTTTCCCCGACAACTACGTCTAGAACTAGACAAAACCTCGTCTCTTTATATCCGACGTTCTCCCGGATATTTCAAACATAACCTAAACCATGAGAATTTTCTTTTACAACAATTTTAGATAACTAGATCTAAGAAATCTCCCCCTTGAATAGTTCATATATAGAAGGCCAATGTTCCAAGTGAAACCCCTTCTGGAACTGTTCATCAGCCTCCTCTTGGGCTTAGTGCAAGGACCCACAGGCTTCCTAAAAGCATCCCCGCCTCCTCTTGGGCATTCTACAAGGACCCGTCGGCTTCTTAGAAGTTTTCACAGCCTCCTCTTAGGCTTCGTATAATGATTCTTCCTCCGGGAAGATAGCCTCCTCTCGGGCTTCGTACAAATTGTCCCTTCAGCTTCTTAAAAGTTTTTCTCGCCTCCTCTTGGGCTTCGTACAAATTGTCCCGACGATCTCTTAAAGGTATAGGAACAGAAATTAGTCATCTTAATAGAACAGTCTTTCAAAGAGTCTAGATCTTTCTACGGCGAACATACTGTCTCTTGATCTCTCTTAAGCATAGTACAAAAGATAAAACTCTAGGCTTGGACAGTCTAATCTCCTTGAGTCTCGAAGACATTCTCAAGTTCCTTTCAAAAATAGGAAAAAACACCCGTAGACTTGGGCAGTCTCCATACCCTTCGGATTCCCCGTTTCCTTAAAGAACAGGAAATAATCCCGGTCCTCAGATCAAATCCATGAGTACAACATTACCCATGTAAGAACTAATTTTCTCTTTTAACCAACATACTGGACCTGTCACTCAACTGAAACAGTAACCCTAGCCTCCTCTTGGGCTTTGTACAATGATTCTCCCCAACAGAGTTAACCTTTACAGCCTTCATCTCGAGCTTTGTTCGAGATACAAAACACTCTCTTGTTGAGTATAAAAGACTCTCTTGATGAGTCAAACCTTTGCAGCCTCCATCTTGGGCTTCGTACGAGATACAAAATCACTCTCTTGTTGAGTATAAAAGACTCTCTTCTTGAGTCAAACATTTTTAGCCTTCATCTCGGGCTTTGTACGAGATACAAAACACTCTCTTGTTGAGTATAAAAAGACTCTCTTATTGAGTCGATCACCTTTAGCCTCCATCTAGGGCTTTGTACGAGATACAAATCACTCTCTTGGTGAGCATAAAAGACTCTCTTGTTGAGTCAAACCCTTTTAGCCTTCGTCTTGGGCTTCGTACAAGACACATATAAAAACACTCTCTTGTTGAGTCAACCCTTTTAGCCTCTATCTCGGGCTTCGTACGAGACACAAAAGCATCCTCTTGTTGGGTCAATAGCCTCCTCTTAGGCTTTGTATAAAGAAATCCCCGTTTGATTCAATCAACCTTTTAGCATCAAATCATGCTTTGGTCACATCATACAAACATCAACAACCCATTTTCCCTCGTCTAATTGCTGTAAGCGGCAAGCCTCTGGATTATTTACATCCACGCCACTGTCCCTCTTTTAGCATGAGAAATTCCTAAGGAAAGATGACATTGCTCTAAACTGAGTTAAAGTCTTCTCCTTCAAGTTGAAATCCCCTATAAAGGAAATTATGGCATTGTTGGATTCGCATTTCCCAGTTAAAGTAATTCTCCTTTATAATCAGTCACCCAACAGTTGTGCCAAACAGACCAAATATTCCCCTTTAGAGATGACAAATTCTCTCTAAAGTCAACACCCTTTTAGCTTCACATCTTGGGCTTCAAACAAGATACAAATAGACCCTTCAGCTTCACATCTTGGGCTTTGAACAAGATACAAACCACCTTTAGCTTCATGTCTTGGGCTTTGAACAAGACACAAAAATAGCATTTCCTCCCATAGAATAGGAGGAACTACGATCGCTCTGATTTCCCTATCCCGGGAATACGTAGGCATAAGATTGAAAAAGAATCTTAGCAAGCACACTAATAAAAAAACCCCAAAGTCCCCTACCTTCATCCAATCTGCCGCAGGATCCCAACAAATTCCCCATGAACAGTCCCGGTATTTCGTTCTGAACAAAATAAGCAGAGAGAGGCCAACGAACTAAAACCGCATCTGTATACCAACAGTTTTGACTGTTTAACCTCAGTTTGCAAGCAGAGTTAGTTGGAGACATCTATTTCCCTTCCTACATCAGCTTCAATAGGATAAAAAATGAATCGACCTGTAGTACCCCAGAGCGACAGTGCTTAAGAACCACGTCCAAAATCGCTCGCTACACTTACAACACAAGGGTAGACCCAGATGAAAATTGTTTTAAAAATGGCGATTGCGCCGAGATTTTTATAATCGTATCGGGTCTTATACAATGACTGAGGCCCAAAAAGTTTATTTACCAAGGGATGGGACTTACACTCTATCAAAAGGCCCAAGAGTAATTCAAATGAAGTTTGAAAATTTTAAAATTAAGGGAAAACCCTAATTTTAAATAAAGTATAATTTTTCAAAGAAAATTAAATAATAAATGATACAAAATATCAAATATATTCAAAAACAAATTGTAAACTTTGAAAAATGTTTTGAAAAATCATATTTAATCAAATAAAAGCTTGAAATTCATTTTGAAGTGGAAAAATCAAGATGAGAATTTCATTTAAAATGTTTAAACAAATAAAAATGAAATGAAATTCAAAAAAATCAAACTATATTAAATAATTAATATAAATGGGATTTTTTTGTAGAATAAAATAATTTAACATTTTTGTGAATTTTTAAAAAAATGACCAATAAAAAATGATAAAAACTGAGAGAGAAATTAATTTTCGAAATTATTTAAGAAAATAATTTGAAAAAAAAAGTGAAATTGGACAAGTGATAAAAATTTGTCATGGGTGGGGATTGAACCCACGACCTCTCACCCACACACAAGCAAAACACGCTCTTGCCAACTGAGCCAGCGTGTGCTGGTGATATTGAAACACAACCAACACATAATATATGATAAATGCATGGTAAATTCAAATTTTCGCGCGAAGAACTTCATCTTCAACCTCTAGCCGGATTTGCAAAATCTATGCTATCTCACTCAATACGTAATGAAATGGGATGATGTAAACATGATAATCACTCGTTTTTAAACAAGGAACACGATTGTGGCATTTATGAACATCTAGAAACATGTTGGTATAGGGGAAGTTATTACGTGATGATCAGATGAGCCCTAAAAAATGCAAAAACTATATGAAATCCTATACACATAAGATAAATAGCAATTGTTTGAGGGTTAATGATCTATGAACATCTAGAAACATGTCGGTAACTTGAAACAACATTTATGATGCATGTAGTATGGAGTTTGGAAGTTCAAGGCTTACCTCTGCAAGAAGGAATCGAATTCTGTTGTAGAGGTGTTACAGAAGTGAAACAATGATCTGGATAGCTTCCTTAGGCCTCAAGGATTGTGTTGCAACCTTTAAAATGTTTTGAAACTCTTTGGATAAGCTGGCTCGATTCTGACTGCAGTTGGACCAAGTGAGAAATGGAGATGATGGTCCTGATGTTTTAGAAGTGTGAGGAGTGTTTGATCAGCTCATATATGATGTATGGGATGTGTTAGAACAATTGGTTGTGATGGAATTGCTCTCTAATGAAAAATTCGATAGTGACTTGCAAATGAAGGCATTTCTGGTATGAGAGAGAGATTTGAGTAAGGCAGGTGTTTTGAGGCTTTGGTGTACTCAAACTGGTCACAATTGATGTCTATTTATAGTGCAGCAAGTTTGTTTTGGCATCAATAGTGAATGGAGGCTTAGACAGTCCCTTGGCCCATGGTGATCAAATGGAATCTCAAGTCTCCTTTAGCCATTGACTTGAGGTTAGGGCGCATGCTATGAGTCCTTTGGTTCATAGATAAGGCTTGACTCTTCTTGGATAACATTTTCTTGATGCATGCCACCTCTATGCATTCATTCAATGCTTCTTGACAACTTTGAAAATTTTGAATAAGAATCTTGAATTTCCACATGCCTAAATGATAGCTCTTGGACTTGTGAGGCTTGTGGATCAGAGATACTTGCTTGGATGAGATTCTTATATGTTTTTAGAAGTGTGACAAGGCTTAAGGTTGCACAATTTGGCCAACTCGAGCAAAAATGCACAAAACTGCCTTGTACAAGACAGTTTGAAAATGTCATTTTGGGATGATCATATCTCCTTGCTCAAATTGAGTTATGGAAGGCTCATGTACTTTTTAGAAATCCCTCATATGGTACAATCCATGTGTGATCATATTTTATCTTGAAACTATTTGAATCCAATTGAAAAATCCTCATGAACATTGATGTTCAAGGCTGAAAACTTAGACAGTTTTTTTACTAAGTGTTAAATCTTTGATTTTTCACCAATTTGATCTATCCATAACCAAAAATCCATGAAGAATTAGAGTTTTATGTAATTGAAGCTTTTGTATAATGTAGGAAGACCTACAAATCAGGCTTTGGATCACTAAAAATGGTTGCTTGGATCAAAAGTTATGGTCCTTGGAAGTTGTTACCAAAACCATCCAAATTTAGTAACTTAGAAAAATTTTCAATTTTTCAAGATTACCCCTTTTACAAGTTATCATGATTTCTTGATCAATTCTTGTTCAAATGACATTATAAATCATATTTTATGAGAATATGTGTCATAAGGATCATTTTTTCCTAAAAAGTCATGTTTTGATTTTTGGCCCCGGATCGGTTCGGTGCGGAGAAACCCTAATTCCCGACTTTTGAGGAATGCATTCTCTAAGGGTAAGTTAAATTTTCAAATGGAATCCTAGGGTTATTTTGAGCACATTGAGTCACATTTTGAAGTCTTGGCTCATTCCCCTATGAAAATTTCACTCTGGGGGTCTCAGTCGACCAAAACCTAAATTTGGTGACACTGGGTGTTTCGAAGCTCAATCCACTTGGAATGTTGCAACCTTGTGCTTGATTCTTAATATGAGATACCTCTTGATCCTTCATGGATGTTTGAGAGGTTAGACAAGTTGAACATCATGTCATTTCTTGATTGATCTTTTGTCTAAATGTTCTGAGAGGGCTCAAAACCCTAATTCTTGATTGTAGTGAATGCTCAACCATCCTTAAAGAGATTGATGAGGTATGATGGCACATCCATATTGTGGTGATAATCCTCACAATGATGGGAAATCTTGTGGTCAAAATTTGGGGTATGACAGATGCCCCTATTTAATCTTCTTAGACCCGAAGGTGTGAATGGCGAAGATATTCGGGCATTCAGGGTGCGAGAGGATTAAATATCGGAATACCCAAAATTTTGACTATGGTTATGAATAGCGGTTTGCTCATCCATCTTCTTTTGCTAAGCAAGGTTACTTAGAAAAGGGTAAAACTTCCCCTCGATCCTGGTCTTCAGCCACGGAACTGGTCTCAGTTGCTTAAATAAACTTCCCCTCGATCCTGGTCTTCAGCCACGGAACTGGTCTCAGTTGCTTAAATAAACTTCCCCTCGATCCTGGTCTTCAGCCACGGAACTGGTCTCAGTTTCTTCTTGTCGAGTTTCTTTTCTTGACAAGGAATGCTATCGGTCATAGCGGTCTTCATCAAAATTCTCTCCAAGCTATACTGGGGAGACGTCATTTGATAGAAAAAGTTTGAGGTCAGACTTGCTGGGGACACCCATTAGTCTGAGCTGTAGAGGTGTGCAAACTTCTCTGTTGGAGATGCCATTTGTTGACTCTACTGGTGTAAAAACGAGTCTCTTGCGAGACTACTTTTTGCTTGGGGATATTACATCATACTTTTCTTCGAGACTTTTTCGGAGAAATGCCATGTGATGTGATCCAATTTTGAGGTGCTGATGACTCCGTTGAAAACAATTTTTCGAGGAGAAACCGCCGTATTGCCAAGAGTCTTCTGTTGAGAGGCTTTCTCTGGGGATTTTCTTTAATCCGGGAAAACAAAAAAAAAATATCATCTCCAATGGTGAAGAGTGATCTTCCAGAGGTATCTCTCGAATGTCTTCTTGGCTTTCAGAGGTTCAAGTTATCAAAGTGGTCGAGGACAGGCTCCAATCCAGAAATAAATTGGGGAGAAATTGCTCAGACGATACATTTCCGGACGAGGAAAGAATTGACAACTTTCAGTGAGAGGACTTTATCACTTGGGGATGAGTATAACCAAAGTGATAGTAATGCAATGTGAATATGTATGAATATGAATCAATTATGCATGATGTATGTATGTTTATGCTGACAAAACAGACACGACATACAGACTAGTGAATGAACACGACTGGATACTCGGCCACTACGGGGGGATAAAAAGTATCATCGGTTCAAGATAGCAATCATGTCTTGCTTAGGAGAGGTAGACCCTACCGGGGGAGAGATCCATCAATTGATCTTTAGAGGTAAGAACTCTGTCGGGGATATCAGACGGGACATTACATCTGAAACAGTTGATCCTTCATTCAGGTGTACTGGTTTAGAATGAGTACTTTAATTCTGTATTTCGAGGTTTAATCACCTCCGGAGAAGCCATCGATGTTCCTTTTGTTGTTCAAAGTCAAAAGGAATTGCCATCTTTATTTTAAAAGCAGAAGAAAATTTGACAAGTAAATTCATTTTTGTTTTATTTCAAGAATCGTTGATCATGTTAAAAATGTCATTTTGTAAAGCAAAAATAAATGAGAATTGCAAACAAAAGCACTAAGGCTCAAATTTTATTGATAGAATGGTAATCAGTCAAGCGCGTGATCCCATAGAGCATTACAAAGTTTAGAAAATGGTAATTTATGGAATAGGGGCTACATTGAAACATAACGACCGCTATCCTTCCACTAATTTTGAATTCTGGACATCCTGAGTTTTTATCGAAGAAGACCTTGACTGAAGTCTTTCGACGGATGGTGTTACCGCTGGGGATTTAACCTTGTCGGACGTAGTTACTTGCCATGAATCCCTAACTTTTGCCTGGATTGTCTTTTGAGGTTTCAATCCATCGAGATGATTTTTGCTTATGTCTCTAATTTTTGCTTGGACTGCTCTTTCGGGTTTTCAATCCACCGAGACGTTTTTTTTTTCATTTTTTTTATTTAGGCAAAGTATTTCTTAACTACATCAACATTCGTGGGGTATGTAAACTCCTCTCCATCCATGGTTGCGAGTATCAAGACACTGCTTGAGAAGGCTCTCTTAACAACATACGGGTCATCGTAATTCGGAATTAAAAAGAGACAATTTCGTATCTCTATATCTCACGATTTCAACAAAAAAAAACTCTATATTTCACTCTATAAGCTGAAACTCCTGTAATAAGTAAAATTACAATTTCTCTCTAATTACTCAAGTAGATTAATTAGTTTTATCCATAACACTTTTAATTATGTTACTTTTTTTTTTTTTTTAATTTATAAGAAAAAGCTTATAAAAATATTAATTGTATTTCTACTTAAAGATAAATTTATAAAATCATATTAATTGTTAACAAATTTAATGTTATAATCAATATTTTTAGTTTTTGTAATGTATATTCAACTAGTCTTATATTTAGGAACAAAGGTAGTAGTTTATAATAAAAAAATAGATACATATGACAAATTAATGAGACCTATTTTAATAAGTGAAATTTATTAGCAGCTTTATTAATTTATCATTTGTATCAATCTTTTTCATAATAGTAATATATTGAGTATTTCAAAATAATAATAAAAATTATAAAATTAGTTCTATTAAATATTAATTTATTAATCACTATTATTATTTATTAATACAAATGGTAAGATATTAATTTGAAAATGATACTAGTATTAATTTTAAAAAATTATTATTATATTAAAAATTGAAAAAATAATTTAATTTCAAAACTATTTTTTCTATAAATAAATTACTCTTTCTACAAGTAATATTGTATACCATCTATTTTCACCATTTTCAATGCCAAATGACTCTTTCCATTTTTACCATTCTTTCTATTTTTTTTACCACTCTTTTGAATTGTTCCCTCTCATTGCACATGTGACATTGTTATCTCAAGTTTTTCATTACCTATTTGTAAGTTCATCTCATTCTTCTGGTTGGTGCACAAGATGAAGAAGGTGAAAATGGAAGAAAAGAGAAGAGAGAGAATAACAAACTTCCACTATTTTTAAAAAACGGTTACAGTGAATGATTACTCCACTACATTTATTGACAGCTACACTTATTTAAATACACAAACAACAATGCCATGTAGGCAAAATACTAACCTACATTAGCTAGTGAAATTCTAGCACTCTAACACATGTTAATACTAATGTCCTCACATCAGAACATAATGTCAAGACAGATATTTCAACATCTTCTGTATGACACAACAAATAAATCAGACTAAAAAAATAATTTGCAGAAGGATAAATAACACAGTTAATTGCTAAACCAGTTCAGTGCAACATCACCTACATCTGGGGGCATCCAAGCCAGGAAGGAAATTCACTATGATAGTATTAGTTAAAAACTAAACTCTCATGTTTAAAACTTATCGCCTAATCACTACCTTGTGCAACTTCTACCTAGAACCCCTCTAGATATGAGATCCCCTCTCACTTCCTAACAGTCACAATCCCAGTGACAATACCTCAAGAAACCAAAAAGGAGAAAAACATTCTTCCAACTGCAATACTTAGTTTTGCTTACAAGCTTCAACTAAGAATAATACACACTTGCTTAAAAGCTTTAGAGTGAACAATAAACAACATACAATCAGTCTACCTCAATGCATCAAAAGATACAAAGGTGACTTACAAAGTCACACTAAAGAGACTCTCAAAACCTAAGATTCTAAAACCTCCCCTTATTTTTTACAAAAGTGAAAGTCGTGTAAGCATTAGGTTTAGGTTGCTCTTTAAATACTCCTGAGCAGTCCATGGGCTTCAAAATCTTCACAAAAATATTGCTTGATCCACACACTGAGGGTTGCATCAATTATGCAGAAAAAAACTCCTTAAATCTTGGAGCAAATCATCAAGTCTCCTAAATTGTCTCAACAACCAATTTTAGAAACTTATGAATAGTTAAAGATCAAATCAAATGTTTCAGATTAAATTTTCTTGACCTGCGAAAATAAGAGAGATATATCCAAACAAAATCTCACAAAATCAAATCAAATCAGTCAAGAATAAAACTACAGCCTGTACTAATGTTCTGGTACAACATGTCACAACATCTGTCAGAACATCTGTCTTCAATGTTGACAGACCAACAAGCTAGAATATTTCACACAACATCTTGTTGTGAACCATGTTTTAGCAAAATTGTTGCCAATCCTAAAACTATTGATCTAACAATCTCCCCCCTTTGGCAAATTTTGGCTAAAACAACTTTGCTCAATAATTCTGGAGAAGATGAATAACACCACAAAAACAAGACACCGGCTACATATAAATTTTGCACAACCTACAAACAGAAAGATATCACAGATAAAATGCAACTACAAATCACTAGAGATTATCACTCCTTCAAACTCCAGAATTCTCCAGAGATCAGATGTTAAGACATGTGGTCTGAAATCACATCAACATAGCTCCAACACAACAACTTCAGACATGTCCATTTCTCCCCTGCCACACATAACCAATACTCCCCCTCAAGGGAAAAATGGGAAAAACCCAAAGCATAAGAAATCCAACCCTCAGTTGTCTTAGGTCACACATCCTTTTCAATGGGAAAACCCAAAGCACAAGACAAGTAAACATGAATTATCCAAGTTCATACATTAGAAACACATACAACATAAGCCACACATATTAGAAACACATACAGAAGAAGCCACATATATTACTCAGAGCATCATAGTAATAGATTACCATAGAGCATCCAAGGTTCTCCATAACCACAACATGTCAGGATATGTGATTGCACACATACATCACATCAGTGGCAACATCATAAGCATGACAGACTATCATGCTTATCATGTTCCCCCTAAATAGTTGCATACATCAAGCAACCACAAATCACACTAAAACATGACATGATGTCATGTCATCTGATCTAACATCAGAAATAGCAGACATACTAACACTTTACTTCCCTTGTTTAGCCAAAAATTGACAAAAATGGAGTAAATGTACACAAACATAAACGGAAGCACAAAGTAGCAATGGCGACAACCAATTCTAATGGAAGGACAAACAACACCAAGCAACAGATGAAAACAAATAGTGTTAGGGAATTATTACAACACAAACAGTAAAAAGAAAAAACACACCCAACCAAAAAAACTTCATTTATGAAGCTAGCTATTCACTACAACCTCTTGAGTTAATGAAATTAAACCAATCTTCATCAGCATCCTCGTCAGAGTCAGGTAGATGAGCATGACTTTTCTTGAAGAACTTCATCTTTGTCACAAATTATTTCTCTGTCCTAGATGCTTCAGTAGATGGTCCAACAGATGTCACAACTTCAGACTCCACCTTCTTTGGATCCGCACTCTTTTCTTTCTTGGCATCCATTACAAGAGCCTTTTTAGCATCAACATTTTTGGAATTATGACTCGTGTTGAAACACGGCTGGGTAGATGGCTGAAGCGGTAAAGTTTTTGGATTTAAAAAAATGAATAACGACCTTGCTTATATTGCCTGATCAGTCAAGGATATGATTGTTGAAAGGAGTACAATTATCCTTGGTAACAGAGACATTCTATTGTCCCCCTTTTTCGTTTTCCAAGTTTTAACTGCAGCATTTGAAATGACATTCTCCATATCATTAGAAAATTGCTTTTCTTGAGAAACGTGTGCAACAAAAAAACGTTTTTCAAGCCTCCTAATACAAATTCCCAAAACACCCATAACAAGAAGGTGACCAGTAATAATGACATTGTCCTATTGACCAGAATGAATTCCATGACTATCCTAGTTATAACCAGCGTGTTACAAAACAATGTCATGACATCCTGTTTGACATTGTATTCTTTTAGCATCCAACTCAATTTAGAACAAAAACTTCACAACCCAAATTATATTTTTGCTGATAGAATATTGTTTCTAAAGAAGAGATCATCCTTAGAAAACAAGGACACACACAATGGAAACATAACAGGACCCACATAAGAACACCATACAGTAGTAACAAGAATAAACTCCCTTTGAATTACATATCTTAAGACTTCAACAAAGTGCATCTGAACAGCTAAGCACAACATCAAGACATCTAGTCTAACATCAGAACAACAAATCCTCCTGAAGACCACAACCCGCTGCAGAGAAAAATAAATTCTCCCAGACCACAAGCATCATTGTTCTCAAGGACATACCCATGAATTGTCCCAATTCACAACATAAAAATAAGTCTAAAAAACATTTAAGAGAAACCAGAGTTCTCCAAAACATCAGGTATGTCATCATGCACTACACAGCAGATCCTTCCTTTCAGCACTGAAAACCACAGCCACCACCAGACTTGGACAATAACTATACTCCACAAAGCACTAGAATTCGATATTTCCTTTCTGAAACTGTTGGTGACAACAACCTCCACATGTTTAGCTCCCATGTATAATTTTCTTCATTTTATAGGGAGTTAATCTGTTGCGGTGATGGTCCAACATTTTATTGGACATTAGTCCCTTGAACCATTAACTTTAGTTCTGGACAACATTCATAGATTTTGTTATCATCGTAGCAGCCCAACACATCCACTTTCATGAACTACTTGAGAACCAATCATTTAAACACAACAGTAAAGGAACAAACTACAAAGGCAGATTAGAGACACTCAAGGAAAACTTCACAGAGAGGAATAAACTCTCACACACAACAAGAACCAAAAGAGCTTCTAAACATAAGCACAATGAGAAGACCACATGTTTGACAATACAATAACAACATAAACCCTTATGCAAATAAGAAGAGGTTCCCTCTGACAAGCAACATCTGAGCTAACCACATTACCAGTGTGATGACTGAGCATATCACAATTATAAGACTTTTCCACCTTAGTCTGCTCCTCCATCTACTAAGACTCTACCTTGCCCTGGCCTCATAAGAACTATGAGACGAAGGTCTATAACATTTGCAGAAGTCTGATGATGCATCATTTGGTGGCATCCCTACTCCATCTTCCTTGGTCATAAAGAAAGAGCATGTAGTTCCTTAGGGTACACACAAAACAACTGACTTCGAACTTAGCTATCTCCATAGAGCTTTATACATCTCATTAATGACCAAATATTATCCCCTTCAATGGGACCTTGATCAAGAGAGACAACATCAGGATTGGAAATTCCAGTTCTCAAACCCCTTTAATTTCACCTTTTTGCACCATCATTACAGGAACATATATGGGAAGAGATACTTAGAATCCACCAGATCCTCCTTTACTCTAGTCATGAGTTCCGGAACATCCACAACAAGAGTTCCAATCTTGCTCAGTTGCAAATCCAAAAAGGTATGATAGATAAGGCAATTAGCATCTTCCTTGAGTTTTAACCATTACTTGGTTAACTTCAGGCTGAGTTGGACCCTTGAGATAACCATACAAGATGAAATAAACATGCCTGATAAGACCAGCTAAACTCTAGAAGAGACATCTCCAATGCAAGTTCCTGCCTTTAGCTTGAATATTATGATGTTCATCACGATGTTGAGACATTTTAATAACATCATTGACTCAACTTGCCTCTTGATGGAAACAAATTCCTCTCTCCTTAAGACCTAACTTACTTGATATAGTATTGAGCACCCTATCCCTTTAAGCCCTTCAGTCATCATCCCAACTTGACGCATACCTCCAACACATCAGAAACAAAACAAAATTCTGAACTACCCACATGCAACCACAACCAATAGAGTTAATACTTTAAAATAGGAGTTTACATCATAAATCCACCTTCCAAATAAGGTAGTAACAAGGTAGACAGATTCATCTTCAAGTTCATGACACTGAGTGCCTCTACCTTTACACCAGGTCCAGCTTATCCTTGAGCAACAGAATCTTGAAGATGTCAGGATGAATGTTCTTGACATTTGACCTTGTCAATTCATCCACTTTCCTCAAAATCGGGTTGAATTGTCTCTTCATCATATGTCGGGTCACAAACTCCTACAGGGTAGGAGACAAAATCCATGCTCTTGTTCTACAAATCAAAACTGTAATTCTCAAAGACAAATGAACAATATAATGACCTAAGAGGTCCACCTGTGCTGATGGTGTCTTGATTTTCTTCTTCAATAACAATCACCTTCATGATAAGACTTTTGGATAGAGACCTCTGAAACCTGCTGACCAGATGTGTCTTCATGAAAGGTCTTGAGAGAATCCCAAGCATCTTTGGTCACCACACATGTGTTTATTAATCTGAACACATGCTAATAAATGCCATTTGATATGGAATTAAAATCTTTTAAAGTAACAAGAGTCAACACATACCCCTCCTCACAAGGAACAATCCAAACACATTCTTTGGTGACAGATCTCCAATAGCTGCTGTCCTTTCAATAATCATAAAGTACCAACAAAAATCTCCCTGAAGATCACCCAAAAACTGACTAGGGTGCCAACTCTGATACCAATTGAAATTCTGGCATGCTAACACATGTTAATACAGATGTTCTCACATCAAAACATAATGTCAATACAAATGTTTCAACATCTTCTGTATGACACAACAAATAAATCAGACTAAAAATATAAATTGCATAAGGATAAATAACACAGTTAATTGTTAACCCAATTCGGTGCAACATCACCTACATCTGGGGGCATCCAAGCCATGAAGGAAATTCACTATGATAGTATTAGTTCAAAGCTAAACTCCCCTGTTTACAACTTATCACCTAATCATTCATTACCTTGTGCAACTTCTACCTAGAACCCCTCTAGATATGAGATCCCCCTCTCACTTCCTAACAATCACAATCCCAGTGACAATACCTCAAGAAACCAAAAAGGAGAAGAACACTCTTCCAACTACAATACTTAGTTTTTCTTACAAGCTTCAACTAAGAACAATACACTCTTGCTTAAAAGCTTCAGAGTGAACAATAAACAACATACAATCAGTCTACCTCAATGTATCAAAAGACACAAGGGTGACTTACAAGTCACACTAAAGAGACTCTCAAAACCTAAGATTCTAAAAACTCCCCTTATTTTTTACAAAAGTGAAAGTCGTGTAAACATTAGGTTTAGGTTGCTCTTTAAACACTCCTGAGCAGTCCATGGGCTTCGAAATCTTCACCCAGATATTGATTGATCCACACACTGAGGGCCGCATCAATTATGCAGAAAAAACTCCTTAAATCTTGGAACAAATCATCAAGTTTCTTAAATTGTCTCAACAACCAATTTTAGAAACTTATGAATAGTTGGAGATCAAATCAAATGTTCCATATTAAATCTTTTTGACCTGCGAAAATAAGTGAGATATATCCAAACAAAATCTCATAAAATCAAATCAAATTTGTCAGAACATTTGTCTTCAATGTTGACAAACCAACAAGTTAGAACATTTCACACAAAATCTTGTTGTAAACCATGTTTTAGCAAAATTGATGCCAATCCTAAAACTATGGATCTAACAGCTAGGTTAAGTTTAACAAAATTAATACTACTACTGAATATGAATTACTTCTAACACCATCCCTTAATCCATATTCATCTAATCAAAACTAACAACACCAATTCCATCCCTCAAGTGGAGAAATTGATCAGTTTTGATTGCTTTTGTTAGAACATCTGACAGCTGCTTCTAGGTGCTACAGTGCATAATTTCTAACACTTCATTCAGAACCTGACTTCTCAGTAAGTGATACTTAGTCTCAATATGCTTGATTCTCCCATGCAGCAGCAGATTCTTGGTAAAATTGATTACATACTTGTTATCAATCATCAACTTCAGAGCCTTGTTTACCTTGATCTTCAGATCTTGTAGTAAATTCAGAAGCCAAACAACTTGACATGCAGCCACAACACCTGTAATGTATTCAACTTCACGGGTTGAAAAAGCAATAACGGGTTGCTTCTTGGAACACCAAGAAATAGGACCTCCCAGATACTTAAACAAATATCCATAAGTACTTCTTCTGTCAAATCTGTCTCCACACCAATCAGAGTCTGAGTAACACATCAGCTTTGAATTAGCCATTTCACTAGAAGGGAACAACACTCCATACTTTAGAGTCCCCTTAATATACCTTAAAATTCTGATAGGAGCTTGGTAATGAGACCACTTCCGTTTACTCATGAACCTACTAACCATTCCAACTACATAGCAAATATCAGGTATGGTATTACACAGATACTTCAAAGAGCCAACCAACTGCTTAAAAATTATAGCATCTACATCGTCACCCTCAGGATCATAATCCAATTTGTGATTTATTTATGAAGGTGTGACAACATCCTTATAATTCAAAACTCAAATCTCTTCAGAAGCTCAAGTTCATACTTCACCTGATGCAAAATGATACCCTTCTCATACTACATAATCTTCATCCCTAGAAAATATGTCATATTTCCTAGAACATTCATCTCAAACTCATTCATCAACACCTTCTTGAGCTTAGCTATTTCATGTTCACAACTCCCTGTTAGCAATATGTCATCAACATAGAGACACACCATAATCATATTGCTTTCAGAGGTATGCTTAACATAAACGTCATACTTCATCTCACACTTTCTAAATCCTTGAAGCTTGAAAAATGAATCAATTTTCAGATTCCAAGCTTTAGGAGCTTGTTTTAGTCTATATAACGCTTTTATGTGACTTGTACACTATCCCTTCCTGATTACTTTTCAAAAATATAGGAGGTTGTGACACATATACTTATTCTTACAATGGACCGTTCAGAAAAGGAGATTTCACATCCAAATGTATCAGAGGCCAATTCCTGTTAGCAGATATCACAATCACCAGTATGATTATCTCATGTCTCGCTACAAAAGCAAACACTTCAAAGTAATATAACCCAAGTTTTTGTAGAAAACATCTTGCTACTAACCTTGATTTGTGTTTTCCAGTTGATCCATATGGCTTTAGTTTCACCTTGAAAACCCATCTGACGCTAATGGATTTATTGTTCTTTGGAAGCTCAGTCAACTTCCAAGTCTTGTTTCTTTCTATAGCCTCAAGTTCTTCTTTCATGGCCTTCAACCATACTTTCTTCTTTAGAGCTTCTTCTGTACTCACAAGTTCAGAGTCTACTAACACGACACACTGAATAACTTCCCATTTAGAGTCTATTTCAGTATCTTACAACATATCAAACTCTGCAAATCTTCTTGGAATATTTCTGATTCTTTGTGGGCTCTGAACTTGTTCAGAATCTTCTTCAAAAGCTAGAACAATATCAGATGTTGAAACCCCAGAAGTACCACCTTTAGAGGCGTGACCACCTTTAGAGTATGGAATATTCCCAGAGTCTGGGTCATCACCAGAGTCTGAATCACCATCAGAATCTGGATCATAATTAGATTCCCCTTCAGAATCAGAGTTACTATCAGAGTCTAGCTCATCTTCGAAATTACCTTCACAATCATCTTTTGATTCTAACTCATCTTTAGAACCTTCAGATTCTGAAGTATCTTCAGAAGTTAACTCAGGTGTTAACACCGCACCAGAGTTGGATTTAGACTTGTTCTAGTCCCACGCTTTTGATTTTTTCACAATGATATATCTGCTGAATTCAACCTTGTTAGTGATAGGGCAGTAGAGGCTTATAAGCACTTGTACTATGGTACCCTACAAGCAACATAACTCTGCTTCTGTCATCCAATTTCCTTCTCTTAGCTTTTGGAACATGTTTGTAACATAAAGAACCAAACACCTTCTTATGGATCACACTTTGTTTATCTCGAGTCCACTTCTCTAAAGGAACAATTTCCTTCAACTTCTTTGTTAGACACGTGTTGAGCACATATGTTGCAATGTTGCAGTGGCAACAACTTCTCCCCACAAGGTGTGAGGGATTTTCTTCTTATTCAACATGCTCATTGTCATAAGCAAAGTTCGGTTTTTTCTCTCAGTAATACCATTGTGTTGAGAAGTATATGGAGAAGTAACCTCATGCTCAATTCTGTTCTCCTCGCAGAATATTTTGAACTCTGTAGAGTTATACTCAACTCCACCACCAGTTCTGAGAATTTTCATCTTTTTACTACTTTGTTTTTCAGTCTTCACCTTGAACTTTTGAAACTCAACAAACACTTCATGCTTAAACTTGATGAGTGCTACCCATGTCATTCTTGCGAACTCATCCATAAACAACACAAAATATTTGTTTCCTCCAAGTGAAGGTACTTCAAATGGTCCACATACATCAGAATGCACTACTCCTAAAGCTTGCTTTGCTCTTACAGCTACTTCTGATGCAAATGGTAATCTAGGTTGCTTGCCTTTCATGCATATCTCACATGACTTCTTAGGCTTCACAATCTTGGGAATGCCATGTACCAAATTATTAGAATTCAGATGCCTTAAGCTTTTGAAATTAAGATGCCCCAATATCTTGTGCCACATTTTACGATCACCTTCAGCGCCTTCTGCACTAAGGCATTTAGTTTCAGCTGTCTCTACATTCACCTTGAATGTTTTGTTGCTTCTTTATTCAGATTGTATAATTAGCTTTTGATCAAATTCATACAACTTCAAGAGTTTTTTTTTCATAGTAACTGAGAAACCTTTCTCAATGAATTGACTTACACTCATCAGATTGCTCTTCATGCTAGATTGCCAGGAACATACCAAACATCCTTAATCAGAACAGTTTTACCATTCTTCACGTTGACTTTGACATTTCCCATACGTTCATCGTTAAGGTATTTATCATCAGCACATCGGATCTTTGTACTCTTTTTAGAGTCAAAATCAACAATATGTTGTTTGTTCCTAGTTAAGTGATTTGAGCAGTCAGTGTCCATATACCACCAGTCTACCAAATACACACCATCAGACTCATAAGCCATCAATATCACATGTTTATCATCAGAATCTCCTCTGGATATGTTTGCATCTTCTTATTTCCTTTCCTTGTTTGACCAACAATTAGCAGGGAAGTGGCCAAACTTCTTACAACAGTAGCACTGAACCTTCCTCTTGTCATATTTCTCCTCCCCTTCTGAGCACTCTTCAGCCTTTCACAAGTTGAGGCTTATGAATTATGAACACCACCAGATCTCTTCATGGCTTCTGACCACGACTGCTTCTGATATTTCTTACTAGAAGCTACTTTCAGAGCCTGCTGCTCTACCTCTCTTTCAGACTTTCTCTCAGCTAGATATAACTCTTGTACCTCTAAACTGCTTTGCAGCTCTTAAGATCCTTAGAATGTTCAATTGCTACCATAATGTAATCAAACTGAGGAGTAAAAAATCTAATTAAATTCTTAATGATCTTTTCATCAAAGAGATTCTCTCTACACGAATTCATCTCATTTGTGATCAGAATCACTCTAGAGATGTAGTTAGGTACCAACTACGATCCATAAAAAATTCTGAAATTTATATCAAAAGACTAATGTATTAAAAGACTAATGTGAATGACACATTAATACTACACACACAACATACTATGCTTATATGGATAATAAACATACTATGGTTATATGCTACACAGAACATAGCCCTATAACAACAAAAATATCACAACACGAGATCAAGACACATGACGACATCACATAGCCTTATAACAACAAAAACATCACAAAATATTAATAAAACCATAACACAATTGCAACAAAAATGAAAATAAAGAAAAACCACACCATAACGCGCGAGAGAGACCAAAAAATGAATAATGGACAATAAAGAACGAACACATAAAGGTAATGTACCATACTTAGAATAGGAGGAAGAGACCAATATATTATTTTTTGTTCCAATAAATGAATGAAGATACTGAAGATTGGACGTTCTAAGAAATGAATGAAGATGGTGAAGATTGGACGTTCCAAGAAATAAATGAAGATAATGAAGATTTTGTCGTTGTTGTCGTCTGATTCGCTAGGGCACCCGAGTATGTTATGAACAAAATAAATAACATGTTATGTTTTAATTTTGTAGAAAAGAATTTCACAACAGTTCTAAATACGAACCATAATTAAATATGGAACATTTAACCACGATTATTTTTATTAACCATAGTTAAATGTTTTTCAATTTTAATATAACAATGAATGTTAGGGGACACACATTTTCTTTTATTGAAAAAATGGAAAAATGTTGATGCTGTGATTCGAAGCTTGTAACCAGTAATCTATGACCACAATTGTTATTCAGAACCATGATGAAAATTCTTTTAATAAAATAAAAAAACTAGGCGCGTTAAAAATAATATATTACTACAGTTGACAAAAGGGTCGTAGTAATATAGTGTTACCAAAGGTATATTTTGGAATAATGCATGATTCAAGACATGTAATTCGAATCACACATATCATAAATTAGAATCACCATTCTTGAAATAGAGAACCAGAGGAAATAACCTTCACGATTCAAATAAAACAAAACAATGATTCCTATCACGTTTCTCGAGTTAAATCTATTTTGCAAAAACATGCTCATGATTCGAATCACACATATACATGATTCAAACATGTTTCCCAAAGCATAATTTTTTTAGAAATAAACTTCATGATTCGAATCAAAGAATTTTGATGATTTGAATAATGTTTCTGGAAGCTAAATTTTAAGAACACGTTGCAGTGCCCTAAAGAAGGGTTAAGACAGAAAGAAAAGAAGCAAGAATATAATAGCAATACATATATGTATATATTTAGCATTTAATAATTATATGAATAATTGTAGCTAAGAAGTATATTTATAAATACATTAATTAAATCTTGCGGTCTTCCACAAGTGTATATCGACTGCTCACCCTCAGATGTGTTGTCTGGGTAATTTGACCGACCTTTGATGAATGTGCCCGATTTTACTTCTTGGGGACAGGGTGGACCAGCGTTTTTGGACTTGAAGCTCATTTGGGATGTCCGGGTTATTCGGTTGTTCAACCAGGGACCACGGGGTTATGGTTAGAATTTCTGTTGACCGATGGGTCTTCGATGCTTTTCCGACTTTATAGCATGCAAAGTTTCCCAGGTAGTTATTCCGGGACACCCATTGTACACGAGTTTCCTTTCCCTTCGGCTTACACCCCGACCATATCCATAGTTTTTCCTTTGGAACAGTTTCGAGGGGTTGAGGACTTCTCCCACCGATGGAGAGCCATGTGGCTGTTATTTATTCCATCGGGCTAGATACTTGGTCGACCATATGATCTCTCGAGTTACCCTATACTCGGAAATGTGAATCATCTTGTTACTCCCTTATCATTCTGTAGTTTCAGAGACTTGATGACTATCCGAGACTGGGTTCTAGTCCTTAAAATGATGAGACATTCAACATGAGACATTTACGATGATGAGACATATGACATGGGTCGGGCATGGTACCATTTGAGTGGAGGAGGACCTGAAATGAAGCTCAAATGGAACCAAGATGGGACTTGACTGATTTTAGCCTCATGAATCAAAATCTGGATCTGATGGGATCTATTGACCAACCTTGGCAAGGGTTTGAGATTGAGACTTCTAGTGGGTCAAAACGTTGTATAGTTGAGTCCCGATTTAAGGATGTTTGTCGGCGTCATCTCATGGTGGCATGAGATTAAGATGAGCAACCGATCAAAGTTTGATAAGAATTAAATGGATCAAAAGTACAAACACCGCAAACCCGAAACCACGATTTCAGTGAACCTTGATTCTCTCACTGGACTGGAAATGTTTTTGGATTCTGGATCTGGGAGTTAAACTTGAATTTGTGGAAATCGTAGGAATAAGAAGTCGATTCCCATAGACGACACCACTGTTCTGTACCTGAGTGATTCAATGATGCAACACCCGGGATTAAAGGTCGGGATCGTGGTGCTTCCAGAATCGGAGGTATTGATCTTGAATCAATGTGTAAATCGATGTTTCTAATACGAATAATCAAGAGGGATAACCTTCATAGTTAACACTTCAACACCCAAGTCAATTTAAGGTTCAAGATAATCGTAATGAAAGTGGAGATTAGATATTGTGTACCTAAAAACTCTTTGTGAAGGTATTTATACCTTGAGCCTAATGGAGCAGATAAAGTGAATGAGTCATATCGTATTGGATCTTTGGTCGACACATAACATTATAAAATCTTTAGAAATATGTATTTAATAATTTTTTTATTTCATAAATAATTTGTTTTTAAAAATACTTAAACGATTTTAACACCTTTTTTCTATTTTTTAGAAATAAAATTTTATAATTATAAATGATTTAATTTTTAATATACAAATAGTATAATTTTTTTCACATATATCTATTCAAATTATACTATATAGATTTTTGTAAAAATATTTTAAAAGTTAATAAAAATTAGTGTGTGTGTATATATATATATATATATATAAAATTTAATTTATAAATATTAAAATTAAAATTTAAATAAATTAAATATTAATGAGATATAATTTAATGTTCTTATATTTTTAATTATATGTGATGTGATGTGATGAAGAATTTGTTGTGTAATGGTGCGTTTGAATTTTAAATTCTTTAAGATATTCTCTCCGATCTCAAATATAAATAATAATTTTTTAATAATCTTAAATATTATTAAAAGTTATTTATAATTATTATATTTAAGGTTATTATTTCAAATTTATCCCTACTTTATATATATATATATATATATATATATATATATATATATATATATATATATATATATATATATATATATATATATATATGTTTTATAACTATTTTCAAAATAAAAAATATGGGTAAAATTAGAAAGAATGTAAAACTTAAATGTATTTAAACATTTTTCTTAAATAGTAGATTTATTTTATAAATTCTTATTTTTGTTTCACATTAAAAAATGTAATGATATTGTCATAAAATATTATAATTTTATTAAATTAATCTTATAAATGTGTTGGAAATAGCGTACAAATTAATAATTAAAAAAATAATAAAAAAATAACAATCATTTATATATTAAAAAATAGAATAACATATATTTTAAAACAATTTATACTATATTATTAAAAAGACAATCATAAAAGAAATTCTTTCGAAATTTTATTAGATTTCGAATTTTCATTAGTGGCTAATAAATGCACGAAGTTCAATTAACAATCCCTAATAAAATGGTAGGGGATAGAGTTGGGCCATTTGCTCCTATTGCCCGGACCACAACAATAACGCTAGTGTGGTTTACTTTGAGCACATAATAAACCCGTATTAACTTTTCCAACACGTTGGTAACTATGAAGAATAATCCCACATTGACTCCTAATTTTTTTACATTAATGCTAACATATTAATTCTCGCCGTACCATTGTTCAAGCCAATTAATTCTCTTGTCTACCCTTCTTTTGAGGTCACTCCTAACTCCGCCATTATGTTACCCAAATTACATTTAAAAATATATTAAAATTTTGTTAACAAACTTAAATGATGAACAAAGAAGACGCTTTTGCTTTACTTTTCAAGAAAATAGACTTTTTTTATAAATTAAAAAAATAATTTTGACAACAACTAACATACTTATATATTATTGAAAATTAAAATATAATCAAAATTATATAGTTTTAAAAAATACATCTTAAAAATAATTTTTATAAAAAATATTCAAAATAATTTTAAATTAAAGTATTTTTTTAATTTAAAAAAGTTAGAGTATATATATATATATATATATATATATATATATATATATATGTGTGTGTGTGTGTGTGTGTCTGTGTGTGTGTGTGTTTTTTTTTTTTTTGATTTTGTAGAAATAATATGATGTCTTTTGATAAAAGAAATTTAAAGTAACATAATTAATTTTTTATTTACAAAATTGTAAATGGTTTAAACAAAAACATATAACTGCCCTACTTCGTCGAGTCTAATATCTAAATAATTAAAAATAAAAATTTACCTTAAATTTTATGTTATTTTTAATTTTATTCATATTTTTTGTTTTGTAAATTGTTAAAAAGATAAAAGTGTAAAAAATGTAAGAATATATTTAAAATATGAGTAATACATGTACCATAAGAGTATATGTTAAGAGTTAAATGTAAAATTTTTTTTTCGAAATTATACATTGTTTTAATTAAATATTGATAATTAATTTTTTTAACACAAATTTTCTGTTTTTAAGGCGCATGTTAATATTAATGTTAAAATATTAATAATAATTATATGTAATTTTTGGTTTATATTTAAGACTATTAAAATTTTATTATTATTATTTATATTTTAAGATTAGAAGGAGTATATTCTAATCCTATAGAGTATCTAAATCAAATCAATTCAAACCCATTCTATGAGAAAATCTTGGTAAAATAAAAGTGTGACTTAAAAAAGCACTTTTTATATCTTTATTTTAATGTTTTAAATATTTAGTTTCCATTTTAAAAATCAATATTTTAGAGTGTGTTTGTTTTAAGGTTAGAAAAAATATTCCCAGAAATATAACTATGGAAATGCAATATTCTTATCTTTTGATTCAAGTTTTAAAAAGTTATTCTACAATACTTTTATTTTTAGGAATTATATTTACACATGATTCTTCTATTTTTATTTAAAGACTTAAATGGTGGAAATATAATATTCTCATAGAAGTAAGTTCAACCAACTATAACTTCCCACTATCAATCACATTTATTTTAATTTTTAATTTTTTAAATTTTAAATTAAATAATTTTATAATTATTCCTAAAAAACTTTAATTTCTACCAAACATATAACTAGGAATAATATTCCCAAAAATAATAATCCTAGAAATATCATTCCAAAGAATATGATTTTGAAACCTTAAAACAAACACACCTTTAATCATCAACTATATACTATCATTTAAAATTATGTTAATTTCTTACAATTTTGTAGATGTTGTAATAATGAATAGAATAAAAATTTTATATTTAATAGATAATTTATTATTTAATATTTTTATAGAATAAATTAATATTTTTAATTAAACTCTTTTTTAGAAATTTATTTAAAAATTATTTAATATAAATTTTTAAAAAAATTCTTTTCATTTAGAGATGTTAAAAGGATTTAGATCTTTAGCCAAAATATTCTTTTAAAATTTATATTATATAATAAATTATCGGTAAAAGCTAAAACACAAATTCGTTTATGTCATTGGAACGGAGGAGAAGGAGATCTCTGTTGCATAGATTTTAGACAGAAGAAGCAACAAATTATCCGCGTCAAATTTCAACAAATCTTTCCGATTTTGCTCCGCAATTTCAACTCTATCCCTTTTAAATTTTATAAATTTTTGGGTCAGTTATATTTGAGGTGAAAAAAATATATAAATAATCCACCCTTATTTTCTGACTCACTGTTGTTGCCGAAGTTCGAATAATGGTAGAGGCGTCGTCTACACAGATAAATTAGAGAGAGAAAACGCATAGATACTGCTTCGTCATCTCGAACCACTAAAATGTCTAGCTCAGGTATGTCTTTTTTGTTTGATTTCAGTTCGTGGTTTTATTGTCGTGTTAATGATGTTTAAGTTTTCATTAGATTTTAATTCTCTAGGTTTTTTTTTTGGTTATATGATGTTCATTACAGATTACAATGTTAGATTTTGGTTGGTTTGATTTGGGGATGGTTTTCATGATGGAGTAGCATATGGGTTTGTGTTCTTTTGCTGAAAATGTCTGCGCTTGATTTTTAGGATTTGTGAAATTGTGTTTTTTTAAAAAAAAAAATATCTTTTCCTAACTGAAAAATAATGTTGGTAGAATAGGGTTTTCCATAGTTATTGGAAAGTGTTGATTTTTTTGGCAGTAGAAACATATTTGTTTTGGAGGGTGGTGTTGGGGCAAACATGTGAACATGTTTGTCATGTAGCGTAAGATGGTTTTTAGAGTGTTTTGTTGTTTTGAAATGGGGGAGTGTTAATTGAAGAAGGTTTGTTAATCTTGCAATGAGTTGGCGACTTGCTGTTTTGAATCGCTGATGACCGACACTTGAGAGTTGAGATTCGCATATGTGACAGAGGGTTTTTGATATGGCATATAGGGATTTATCGCAAGTTTGTGTTCAGTGTTATCAAATTGCCCCGCCATGGCCGCTATGGCGGATTTACATGGCGGTTTTTGGGCTCGCCGCTATTGCGAGTTTTTCCGCCATAATCCGCAATAACGGCGCCGCAAAGCGGCCGGTATGGCGGGATTTTGCCTCTCCGCCATGGACCGCAATCCGCCATCGACAACACTGTTTGTGTTACTCGTACTTGACCATTAGAAGAATGAGAATCTTGGAGTTAAGGTTAATTTGGAGTTTTGTAGATTATTAATGGCGATTTAGTGTTTTACTGGTGTTTGGCGATAAGTATTTGTAGCTTTTTGAGATGAAGATTTAAATTTTTTTGGGAGGGGGTGATTGGAGTTTGGCTTGTTTGATGATAGGGAGCTTTTGGTGTCATACGCAGCCTGATTTTGGTAGAAAATATTATCGGCTTATGGCCTTGGTTAGGTTTTCATTCTTTATAGGTTAAATTGTTGATAATTGCAAGCATCTGAAAAATTGTTGGTAGGAAATGGTACAACTAATGGTTGTAAGAACTTACGCTAAGCTTTTATTGCATCCCATATGCTGATCAGAAGTTCTCTTTTTTCAGGGCTTATCGAAAGGCACCAATTGGAGCTAGACAATTTGACACTGACCACACACCCCATCAAAACACTAAAATTCTTCACATTAGCAATTGTTCAATACTTGAAGAAAACAGCAAGATATCTGTTGGCCAAAGGTGGATGGCTTTTGCTTCTCAGTTTTGTGGTAGGGGCCTTTAGCATAACGCTGATTTCCATCGATGGTCCTCATGAAAAGGTATTCTTATTTATTCTATCAGCACTTTAGTATGATAGTTCTGAATCACAGAGTTCCATGCGTAACAATTTATTCACATTGTTTTTTAGGTAGTGCTTTTTGTTTGTTTTGATTATTTGATACTCATAGGGCACTGAAAACTTTTGTTCTTTCTGCAGCATCTTGAGGAGCTACTTAAATATTTTCGCTTTGGAGTATGGTGGATAGCCCTTGGGATTGCATCTTCAATCGGTCTTGGTAAGTAAAAATAGGCATGCACAGATATGACTTAGGGTTCCTGTTCTTGATTGTGTTATTCCTGGTTTGTTAGTATTTTGTAACACGATTGGTCTTAAGGCTGTCCGTGTCATTTGGATTTACTGAAAAAATTTGCTTGCAATACATAGCTTTCATACTTGGGACTCTCCGAACATCTTTATTATATAGCTAAATAAGCTCTGTAGCACCGACACCTCTGAAAAAAGGCGTGTCCGTGTTTGTGTTGGACACCGACAACGACACTGACACTTGTGAGTGCGTTCAATTTATTCATTTTTTCAAATTATTACAAGTGTCGATTTGTCGGTGTCGTGTCCGGTGTTTGTGTTTGTGTCTGTGCTTCATAGTTAACGAGTTCTTATTTTGTGCTCTTATCTATTTTTCTTTTATTTTCTTTTTGGTAAATTTTTCCTATGTTGTTTTCTTTGGTTTAGGGTCTGGTTTGCATACTTTTGTTCTTTACTTGGGTCCCCACATAGCATTCTTTACAATCAAAGCCATGCAGTGCGGCCGAGTTGACTTGAAGAGCGCTCCATATGATACGATACAGTTAGATAGAGGTCCTTCTTGGCTAGATAAGGATTGCTCGCAATTTGGGCCGTCGTTGTTTCAGTCAGAATATGGTTCACAGATTCCACTCAGCATCATTTTGATTCAAGTTCAGTTGGAGGCTGTTTTATGGGGTATGGGAACAGCTATCGGGGAGCTTCCTCCTTACTTTATCTCCAGGGCAGGTATAATGCGCATATTGCATGACATGTCTTTATCTAAATTTAAAGTTTTCTATACTTCCCTTTCGATGAAGAATTTGGTTCTTCTAAAACAAGGGCTGCACTTTAATCGTCATCGTCGTCATTAACTACATTGCACATGTATCACATACTATAAAAAAATTTAAAGTTTCACCTGTTAAAACCTGCTCTCTGTCCTCTGAATTGGACTCTTGGCTTTCGACAAGCTAAATTCTTTGATAGATGTACTTTCCCCCTAATAATTCAGTTACTGACGTTAGGAACTGGTTCATACATGATTCTAATGAAATCATTTGTGTAGCACGTCTGTCTGGGAGCAGAATGGATGCAATAGATGAGTTGGATACTGAAGATGAAGGAATCATCACAACCTACTTAAATCGCTTCAAGCGTTGGTTCTTATCACATTGTCAACATTTAAATTTTCTAACCATTTTGGCACTTGCTTCGGTTAGTACTTTTGTTCTTCTTTAATACTATGATCAATTTTCTTCATTGAATGCCTATATAACAGTTTCTTTTGTGAACAAAATTTCTTGAACATTAAAGTTGTCAATAACTGAATTTGCATTTCAGGTTCCAAATCCTCTGTTTGACCTCGCTGGTATCATGTGTGGACAATTTGGCATTCCTTTTTGGAAATTCTTTCTCGCAACTTTCATCGGAAAGGCTCTTATTAAAACTCACATACAGGTAGTTTAAACTCATCTTATTCTTCTCCCTTACCAACTAATTTAGTGTTGTTTACGCCCTTGTTTTGCTTTGTAATGACTCGAAACTTAGACTCAGGCCGCATATTTATAGAGATCAAATTCAGCTCAGCATGTTTGGTTTGTAATCTATATCTAAAATATGCTTTTGATTAACCCTTTTTGTTATATTCTTCGTGCAGACAATATTTATCATCTCAGTTTGCAATAATCAGCTTCTTAACTGGATAGAAAATGAATTTATCTGGGTTCTCGGTCATATACCCGGTTTTGCTTCTATTTTACCTAAAGTGATCGCTAATCTCCATGCCGTTAAAGATAAGTATCTGAAAGCACCTCATTCAGTTTCCCCAACTGTCAAGGTAACCATCAACTACAATGTAACATGTTTATCAATGTTACTAAGGTTGAATTGCTTATTCTAACAACTATCATCTATCATCTTCAGGGAACAAGATGGGATTTCTCGATTACTTCGATCTGGAACACAGTGGTGTGGCTTATGCTTATGAATTTCTTTGTGAAGATAGTGAATTCAACTGCGCAGAGTTATTTGAAGAAACAGCAGGAGATAGAACTAGCTGCATCAAACAGTTCTACATCAACAGATTAGACATAGCATTAACATTCGTTCTGCTTGTTTTTGCACTTTTTTTAGCTGCTCTTGCAAGCAGAGAGATATTTGAATTATTATAGATATTCCTTAAGGTCTCATAAGAGGTTCTATAGGCAAACAAACACAATAGGTAACATAAGTTATGACATTCATTTTAGGTAACCATTGTTTGGGATGGCTTTCAGATTTTAACCACTTATTATTCTCTACTATATTGGATTTATTCTAGTCTGTTTGGAATATGAAATGTTATGGTTAAAGATTGAAGCAAGAGTTTATTGAAAGTTATCATTATATATTTAATAATGTGATTTTCAACGAACTTAATACACCTTCCGGTCACTATTATAAGCAACAAAAACCTGTTTAGATTCATTGAATAAATGATGTAACTGGACATTATTATATATCAGATACATCAAATATTCAGTGAATCTAAAAAGTTTTTTTGTTGCTTATAATAGTGACCAGAGAGTGTATTTTTCTCATGCACATTGGGAAGTGAGTGAAGTCAGAATTTGATCTCAAATACTATTAATTAAAGGAAATACAAAATGTTTTATGGGGACACCTTCTGGAAGTTCTGGTCTTTCTGATTTCATTATCACCTACCCAATAAGCAAAGATACAATAGGTTATGTTTGAGTCTAATTTGATATGTCTATGTAGTTAGCGTAAAATATTTTATGTTATATACACGTGTCTAAATAGTAGGGTGGCGTTATCATTTATAAGGCCTGATATCTCATTCATTCAAGCCATAATTCTACCAATCAATTGCTTACCAAATGAACCCCCTCTCATTATTTTAAGTCATAATTCTACTGATCAATTTGATAATACTGGTAATGGAGCGGGTCTAGAAGCTATCGAGGGCCACCTATGCCAGGAGATATTTGAGGAGTAGCTATCAAGAGCCACCTAGGTTAGGAGATATTTGAGAAGGAGTATACAGGGCAGATAATATTGTTGATGTGTTGTAATCATGATCGCGTATTATGAATTTTATGCTGAGGGTATAGACAAAAAAGACATTTTGAAAGATACTTTTGAAAAAGATTATTGTAGATGTCATTTTTACTGAGACACGGACGTCATTCCAGTAAAAGAGGCGGCAAACAAACATGGATTTAATTAGGATTAGGAATAGGTTAGATTGAGTTATGATTTGTCAAGTTTGAGTCTGACCTGTTAAAAAAATAAAAGTTTACGCCTATTTTATGGTCTATTAGAAGCTCATTTTTCATCTCGAGTCTGACCTTTTTGAATGTCTGATTAACCTATTAGCTTACTTAAAAAGTCTATATCATTTGAACATATATAAATAAACAATTCAACTTATGTTTAAATATATTAGAGAATCAAAAATAAAATGAGACTAAATGTTTGTTTACATAGACTTATTTGAGCTTACATAAAAACATAAGTTTTGTGAGATTATTTGTTTAGGAAAACTTGTGAATACAACTTATGATATTATTTATAAAGTTTTTTCAACTTATTTTCACAAATTCTTCAAGATAACTAAACTTTACTTTTGTATTTTAATATAAAATATAAAACATAATATATTTATTTATATATGTAAAAAATTAGGCCGATCTAATAGGCTTAAAAGAATTTTTTTATGGAATGTCGTCTGATCTATTTAACTAAATAGACTTATAAAAAGCCCAGGTCTTTTCTACTTAAAAAAAGTCAGGTCTGACCTTGACCTGTATAGGTTAAACCGTAGGTCCTGTTAGTTGGTCTGACCTATTTCCACTCCTAAGTTTGATATACGCGGTAGTATTGTATTTGTATTAGGAATAATATTATCGTTTGTAATTTTTTATTTTGAGAGTATAATAAATTCACGATTGATTCATTTATATATGACTTTTTTTCTTATTATATTAGTTTTTGGTTTAACTAATTATTTTTATTATTATGATAATATAATTATAATATATTGTTGGAAAATATTTTATAATATTTTATTTTTCTATTTAATTGTTTTTGTTTATTGTCATTTATTTTCTTTTATTCTCCATTAAGGAAATAATTAAGTATTTTTATTGTATTCTCATTATATAAACCAGTCTTTGGCTGAAGAATAAAACATAACAGCTTTTACCTATTTCTTCCAATATGGTATCAACCCGCTTTCTTACCCGACCCGATTCACATACCTGTTTAGCCTCCTATGGCGAATAACAACATGTGGCCTTCCCCATCGCAGGCCTACACCGGATCCAACCATGGCGAACAACCGCAACCTGAGTCGGGCGTCGGCCGCAGAAACGACGGTGGCCGTGGAGATGGCGAACAAGAGAAACCGTCAATGGTCACAAACAGTGGCAGTAATGACGGTAACAATGAAGACATTGACAAAATTGTTTTTGGCAGTAATGACGGCAACAATGGAAACATGAACATTGTCTTTGGTGATAGTTATTCCAACATAGGTGGTAATGATCAAGAGGGTTCCTCATACTCCCTCAAGGTCAATATCCCTAAAATGAATGAGAATAACTATAATGAATGGGCTCAAACCGTTCGGTTGGTGTTGGATAGCAAAGGGAAACTTGGTTTCTTAACAGGAGCGGTAGCTGAACCGACATCAGGAGATCCTCGTTACAAACAATGGAAATCTGAAAACTCTTTGGTTATTGCGTGGCTGGTAAGTTCCATGGAAACTGGAATAGGTAAGCCTTACATGCTTTTACCCTCCGCAAGGGATGTGTGGGAAGCTGTTAAGGAAACATACTCTGATATTCAAAACTCCTCCCAAATTTTTGGTTTAAAATCGAAGTTATGGCATGCGAAACAAGATGACAAGAGTGTAACTGTTTATTACAATGAGCTGTTGTCACTGTGGCAAGAGTTGGATCTCTGTTATGATGACAATTGGAGGTGTACAGAAGACAATGTTTTGTTTCTCAAGAGGCAAGAAAATGATCGTGTATTCATGTTTCTCGCTGGGCTCAATAATGACCTTGATGAGGTAATAGGTAGAGTTTTAAGAAAAATAACATTGCCAACTCTTCGTGAAACTTTTGCAGAAATAAGAAGGGAGGAGGCACAACAAGGAATTATGATGAGCAAGACACCACGAAGCTTTGAATCTGAAGGTTCAGCTCTGGCTAATAGGAACTTTGAATCTAAAGGAATTATGATGGTGACAAGAAGGGATGTGTACATGCATTTTAAAACAAAGACAAATATCAACAACATGCTTGGAGAAAGTCACAAAATGTTTCAATTTTTTAACTGAGTTCAATCCGAAGATTCATTTTCGAAAACAATGCAGAGCAAATACAAAGATGCATCTTCAGACAAAGATGTGATTTTGCTCCCAAGGAAGCAACCCATTTTATGTCCTGACGGTTCCAAAAAATACCCATTGGATGTTGTTTTAACCTACCAAGTTCGTTTACATTACTACCTAAATTGCAAAAAATAACTAATGTATCATTAAAAGACTATCTACAAATCAAAACACAAAAAGAAAATAAAATTTAAAAAACTTACCAAAATGGAATGGATTAATGAGAAGGAGATGTTTCGATGTTATGAGATGATGGAAATAATGAGAAAGAACTCCACTGAAGCTTCATTTCAATGAAGAGATGCTTTAATGGCTGGGAGAGGGAGAGGGAGAGGTGACAAGTTCTTTTTTTTGAGAGCTTTTAAGAAACTGAAGAAGGTGGAAGAGGGAAGGGTTATGACGCAGGTTATGAAAGAAAAGAGTCTGGAGATGCATCTCCGGACCACTAACACGGTTTTCAATAAATGGTGTTTACAAAGATGCATCTTCAAACGTACTTTTACTACATACGGAGATGCATCTTCGGACTAAATTTCAACGTAGAAAGGGTGTCTCTTCAATTTGGTCTAAAAAATGGTAAAAATAGGTGTGTTCTGAGATACATCTCTGGGCGTTAGGGACATTACGAACTTTTTAAGGTGTTGTGGGAGCACCCATAAGGGTGAAAAGAGCATTCTCCTATTTTTTAATCCCCAGTTCGGGATGATTTTATGCTTACTATTTTGAAATTTTCAAAAGCTAAAATTATTTTTTGTTTTGATTTTTAAAATTTTCAAAAATAAAAAACAATTTCAAATTTTAAAATTTCAAAAATCAAAATCAGTTTCAAATATATAAAAAAAATCCACAATAAACATATTTTAATATAAACAATTCATATTATTAGATTCACAAAATAAGTAAAATATTATAGATATATAATGTATTTGTTTAGTAGTAGTTTTAACAATAGTAATTAAAAGTGATGGTTGTTGGTTGATGCATATCAGAGTGGTGATTAATGGTGATGGCTACTGAAGGTTTATGGTGATCGGAGTGTTGGTTAGAGTAGTAGTCGATGGTGGTGACATTTGGTTAGATTGATGATTGATGGTGGATGAAGTGGTTGCCCATATTGGCCGGTGGTGGTTGATAATTGTCATAGTAGTGGTTGACAGTGATTACAATGGTGGTTGATAATGATCAACATGGTTGTCATAATGATAGTCATATTGGAGATCATAGATGCATAAGGTAGTGATAAATGGCGTTCAAATTTGTGGTCGATAGTGATCATAATAGTGATTGAAATAATAGTTGGTAGACCATTGATGACGATGTCTTAACTTTAAACAAAATATTAATTTTAAAACTTTTAATATTATTTTAAAATTATAAATTGTTTTGAAATTAAGTAAAAAATCAACTCAACCTTAATCTTATAAAACTGTTTAAGTTTTAATTTTTAAAATCAAACACCAAAACCTCACCGAATTTCGAATCCGAATTCCATTAGATGTTAACAATTCATGTGTTGAGTCAGCCTATACATAACTGTAATATGAATTTAAATGGAATCTCTGCAAAAAAAATGGTAAGATTGTTATCACAACAAATCATGCATAGTTGTATGGTTTCCATTCAAATCAAGATGGCAATGATTTGTTATTAATAGGATATATTTTCATTCAAATAGGAGTTGATTGTAATTAATTATCTTTGACTATTTTTCATTTGTAGTTGTGTTTCATGTTTGCTATGTAAGTATAATTAGCATAGCCTTTGTACTTTTTCTACATAAAATATATGAATATACATTCAAATTCAAACTCCTTCTTTACATGGTATCAGGATACCACCGATCCTTCATTGTTTAATCACCCATGGCTGCCATCAACATTCCAAATAGAGCCTTTCCATATTTTCTCCATTCCTCTAATCAACCTGGACAATTACTAGTTACACAACTTCTTGATGGGGAGAATTACCCCACATGGAGTCGTGCAATCACCATGGCCCTAGAAGCTAAAGACAAACTTGGATTTATTGATGGCACTATCCTCAAACTAGAACCAAACAACCCCAAGTTTTCTAATTGGATTCGTTGCAATAACATGGTTCAATCCTGGCTTGTTCATTCCATTATTCCAACTACTGCAAATTCCATTATTTGGATAAAAAACACACACGATATATGGCTTA
Organism: Lathyrus tuberosus; assembly: GCA_022829125.1. NCBI lineage: Eukaryota > Viridiplantae > Streptophyta > Magnoliopsida > Fabales > Fabaceae > Lathyrus > Lathyrus tuberosus. The sequence continues at coordinate 814,725 of JALAZF010000562.1, forward strand.
ATCTCCTTATGCGCCTTAATTAGAAAAATGCTCCTCGTATTTTTGAAATACGGCGAGCCATTTTAAACCTCTCTCAAGGAACCAATTTTATTGCTGCTTATTATATACAACTCAAGGCCTATCAAGAAGAACTTGATTCTTATCATACACTTCCTGCTTGTGCATGTGGTGTTATACCCAATTTCAATGACATTTATGCTACTGAACATCTCATGAGTTTTTTTACAGCGCTTAAATGATTCATTTTCATCTATTCATAGTAAAATCCTTCTAATGGACCATCTTCCTTCGATACCTAAAGCATACTCTTTTTTGCTGCAAGAAGAGCGTCAACGTTCATTATGTGATTCTCGTTCCATTGCTATGGTGGCTTAACATACCACTAATTCTCGCGATGGCAATGTTAAACCACTTTATCAATGTTTAATTTGCGATATTGATGGGCATTCAGAGAGTCGTTGTTTCACTAGGATTAGATATCCTTCTTGGCGGAAACATAATCTTGGATCTAACAAACCCCGTCGTGGGCCTTCCTCTCGTGATGGTCGAGGCTCGAGACCTTTGCTTCACACGGTCATCCCACTGTTGCTATTGTTGCTTCATCTTCGTATTCTCAGCCATTGGTTAATTTGTCTCAGACTCAAATCCAGCAATTACTTTCTCTTATAAAGTCTGGTAAGATCAACCTCTAACAAGTTTTGCAGGTACCTCTTTTCAACGTTTTGCATCTTAAAGACCTTCTTCCCCTCTTTGGATTTTAGATTCTGGAGCAACTCATCATATGGTATCTGATCTTTCATACAAAAAAGTCTCAACTTATGTTAAATTACCTAACAATAAACTAGTTCCAGTATATCATATCGGTTCTATTTATTTGAAAACCGGTCTTTTAATTCCACATGTTTTACATGTGTTACACTAGATTTTTTGACTTAACTATAAATGCCAAGTATTCAATGAGACCAGCTATCAATGTGCACGTGGAAAATAAAATGCCATGGGTCAAACTTGATCATAATGACTCAAGGTCGGAAATCACGTAAGGGGATACTGGTTGAAGGTGACGTAGTCGAAGGGCACATAGACTTAGTGAAATTGAATACTATGCCATGTTGGCTAAGGTTGGAGTCCACCATTACAGTTGAGTACTATGCCATGTTGGCTAAAGTTGGAGTTCATCATTATAATTGAGTACTATGCCATGTTGGCTAAGGTTGGAGTTCATCACTACAATGGAAGCAATGACAACTCAGTCACCACATGTGGAGTACATCACTACAATGTTAGCCACTTAGTGAAATTGAATACTATGCCATGTTGGCTAAGGTTGGAGTCCACCATTACAGTTGAATACTATGCCATGTTGGCTAAGGTTGGAGTCCATCATTATAATTGAGTACTATGCCATGTTGGCTAAGGTTGGAGTTCATCACTACAATGGAAGTAATGACAACTCAGTCACCACATGTGGAGTACATCACTATAATGGACAATATATCGAAACAAGTTACATTAACGTCGTCGACGTCGAAGGCCTCGATGAGTATATTCAGTTCTTGGCGCCAATAAAATAGTTGGGAAGTTCAAATGATACCACAAAGCGGGAACTACTATATCAGCGTTGACGGTTACATGGAGAAAGTGGGGGCACGTCGGGGAGAACTGCTACACGATCTGAAAACATGTCACCACGGTGTCATACCCCAAATTTTGACCACTTAGATTCCCATCATTGTGCAAATCATCATCACAATATGGATGTACCTTTGTGCCTCATCAATCTCCTCAAGGAATTATTGAGCATTCACTACAATCAAGCTTAGGGTTTCAAGCCCTCTCAGAGCCTTTAGACAAATGATCAATCAAGGAATGACATGATCTTCAACTTGTCTAAACCTCTCAAACATTCACAAAGGATCAAGAGGACTCCCACATCAAGAATTAAGCGCAAGAGTGCAACATTTCAAGTGGATCAAGCCTCAAGTTCATCTAATACAAAGTCAACTGACGCAGAAAGTCAAAGTTTGACTTTTGGTCAACTTTGAGCTTCACAAGCCATTACTCAAGAAAATATGACGGATGATTTAATTTGATCAAATTTAAATCAAGAAATCATGCAAAATTGCAAAATTGATCAAATTGAAAGAAACTTAGAAATTTTTTCTAAGTTAAAATCACGTTCAAGTGCACAACTTTTCAAGGTTGTAACTATTGATCCAAGCATCCATTGGTTTTGCGTAAGGGCTACTTTTAAAGAGGGTATTTGATACTTCAACATTGTAGAAGGAATCAACTCAAAATATCATAAGGATTGAAAGATATAAGTGATCAAAGTTTGAATTCTTAATGTCTGATGTTCTGACATTGCATATGACATCGCTAATATTTTTCCAGCAAGAATGTCCCAACTTCAAGGATGTTTTTCTCCATGATCCAAGTTGATTCAAGCCAAACCTTGAACATCAAAGTTGAAGTACATTATCTCAGCTTTCCAGAAAGTTGTAGAACGTCCTTGTAGCATACTCGAGCAAGGAGATATGATTTTTGCAAAAAGCATTGATAAAGCAGAATTTTCATGACAGCTTTTAGGACAGATTTGACTACACAAGTTCAAGAGCATTTTTGATGACTTTGCAAGCTGAACCGAGACCAAAGTCAAACATCAAAGTTAAAGTATGTCATTAGGGCTTTCCAAAATGCATAAGAACTCCCATTAATTCAACTTGAGCAAGGAGTTATGAACCTCACAACATGCCTTGCTCGAGCTGATTTTTTAGGACAGATTTTGTGTACTTTTCTTGTGCCACCCAATTTTCAAGCTTTGTCACCATGCAAGACAAGCATCAAAGATGCAATTCACTTCAACTCAAAATATCATAGTGGATTAAAAGATACAAGTGATTAAAGTTTGGAATTATTAATGTTCAAAGTTGTCTGAGGTTCCGACATTGCATAGGACATCACTAATATTTTTCCAGCAAGAATGTCCCAACTTCAAGGATGTTTTTCTTCATTATCCAAGTTGATTCAAGCCAAACTTTGAATATCAAAGTTGAAGTACATCATCTCATCTTTCCAGAAAGTCCTAGAACGTCCATGTAGCATACTCGAGCAGGGAGTTATGGATTTTACAAAAAGGCTTGCTGCAGCTGAATTTTTCATGGGACAGATTTGCACATTTCTTGTGCCACACGAATTTCCAAGCCTTGTCATCATCTTGGACACATCTGAGGATCAAATCTAAAGGGGACAATCACTGAGCCAAGCCTCCAAATTCCTTGGAACAAGAAGTAGCATGCTATTCCTAAAAATCCCTAAAAGAGGGACAAGACTCCAATTTTGGATTGGAGCATTCAATGGAAGAATCAAGGTGGCATGGACTGAGCCATTTACAACTAAATTCAGTCAAGATTCCTCCAACAAGTAGGGAACCAAAGCTCTGTGCTCTAACCTCTAGTCAATGGCTAGAGGAGACTTGGATTCTCATTGGACAACATTGGCCAAACCTCTGCTGCAGCCACCATTCACTATTGCTGCAAAAACAAATTTGCTCTACTATAAATAGAGCTCATTTGTACTCAGTTTGAGTACACCAAAGCCATCAAACAGATGCTTTCCTCAAAATCTCTTCTTTCACCTCAAATTTGCCTTCCAAAGCAAGTAATTCTGAGTTTTTGAGTTTGAGAGCTTTTCCATCACAATCAATCACACACACACCTCATATATATCATATGTAAGCTGTGCAAACTATCACAAGTGACCTGTAATCATAAAATCACGAAGTCACTTCTCAAAACCTCAAAATGGCACTTTTTTGCATTTTTCAAGCCATGTCTTGATTCACTCACTTACCAAACCAGATAAAACCTCAAACACACTCCAAATATCATCCTTGAACTATCCCAAATGGTTCCCAACATCTGGAACACCATTTGAGAGAGTTGCTATTTTGGTCACTTTTAACCCCTTTTGCAAGAAAGGGACAGTTTGTGTTTTTGCAGGTACCAGCTGATTCCAACAATCCTAAAAGCTTCTAAGAGGACATTTGAGGGTGTCCAAAGCATCAAATCATTTCTGGAACAAAGCACTTGGTAGGTTGCACAAAATCTCCAAAAAAAGAGGTAAAATTCATAACTTGAATTCTTTGAATCATGCTTTCCTTTGATGTCCACATACATGCATCATATTGAACAATACTTGAAGCAAAAATGTAGTCCTTAATGTGTATGTTATGATCCTCATACTGTTTGCACTTTAACAAGTTTATATGTGGAGTTTATGTTGTTTTAAACTTAAGGTGCAGATCTGGTTTTCTGCCTTGTGTGTGCAGTACATTAAGTTTCATTATGTATGAGTAATACCATTGGATTCCTTGCAAAAAATTGGTCAAGATAGGTTCTTACAGATTTCAATTTCGTTAAAAATTAAGAGAGTTATGAATGTTTGAAAATTTGATAAGCAAAGATGTTTAAACTTAAGGTGCAGATCTGGTTTTTTGCCTTGTGTGCACTGTACATTAAGTTTTAGTATGTATGACTGATACCATGGGATTCCTTGCGAAAAATTGGTCAAGATAGGCTCTTTCGGATCTTAATTCCGTTAAAAATTGAGAGAGTTATGAATATTTGAAGTTTGATAAAAAGATGTTGAAAATCAAGGTGCAGTTCTGGTTTTTGTCTGATGTCGAATGTGATGTTGTGACATATTCCCTTGTTCTCTTATCTTCAAAACTCATGAGTGATGTCGAATGTGATGTTGTGACATCGCATTCCCCTTTTTCTTAGTTTATCTGCAAAACTTAGCCAATTATTTCACATAGCAAAAATTATCATTTTTCAAATCTGTTTTACACACTTCTTATTCATACTCCATAATATTTTAATCCACCAAAAAATCACAAAAAATATTATTATTTGATATATTTTTAATATATTCAAAAATATTGTTTTAAATTGTTTTAAATGCTTTTAAAATGATTTCTTTTTCTTGATTTTTAAAATCAAAATGATTTTAAATATTCATGTGGATAAAATACTTTTTCATAAACCTTAATCACTGTTTATAACATGATTAATGATTTTATTTGATATTTTTTTATAATTTTTTACTTGATTTTTCTTTGAAAAATGCCCTTTAAAAAATGAAATTAGGGTTTTTGATTAATTCAACCCTCATCAAACTTTTTCAAACACTCATGGGCCTCTAATAGAGTGTAAGACCCAACCCTTTGTAAATACAACCTATTTTGGGCCTCACTTATGGTATAAGTCCCGTTGTATTTCAAAACGTTCGACGCAATCATCATCCGTTGAAAAACAAATTTTGGGCCTCTCCTTGAGCTATAAGACCCATTCAAAACTTTTGGGCCTCTAATAGAGTGTAAGACCCAATCCTTTTTTTTGACCAAATCATTTTTGGGCCTCAGTGTATTGTATAAGTCCCGATACCGTAAAAAAAAAAACGGCGCGATCGTCGCCTTTTGAAAAATAACAATTGGGCCTCTCCTTGAGCTATAAGACCCATTCAAAACTTTTGGGCCTCTAATAGAGTGTAAGACCCAATCCTTTTTTGACCAAATCATTTTTGGGCCTCAGTGCATTGTATAAGTCCCGATACCATCAAAAACAAACGGCGCGATCGTCGCCTTTTGAAAAACAATTTTTGGGCCTCTCCTCGAGCTATAAGACCCATTCAAAACTTTTGGGCCTCTAATAGAGTGTAAGACCCAACCCCCTTTTAACCAAAACCATTTTGGGCCTCACTTATTGTATAAGTCCCTCCGTGTTAAAAGGAAACCTCGGCGCGATTGCCATTTTAAACGAAAAATCAATTGGGCCTACCCTCGTGTTATAAGCCCCACTCTTTTTCTTTAAAACTTTTTGGGCCTCTTGAGAGAGTGTAAGACCTACCCCTTTGTACAGAAAACCTTTTTGGGCCACAGTCACTTGTATAAGTCCCTCTGTACGAATTCAAACAGTGCGCTCACTGATAAAACCCTGGGCCTCTCCTTGAGCTGTAAGCCCCAAAATTTTCTTTTTCAAAGCACTTTCTCCTTTAATTTTGAATATACTGTTGTTTTCAATCTTTCTTTGTTGAACAACTAACCAAACAGCATGGAAGCTCTACAACCGAGTAAGTGTTTATCCGCTTTCATTTACCGCTTACATATACATATAACTGTATTGTGGGGCTGTTTCGCTGTAAGTCTTCTTTCATAAACTCATATCAACTGTGTAATAATAGTATAGATATTTAGAGTTTCCCTGACAACTACGTCTAGAACTAGGAAACGCTGTTTCGTTTATTCGTAGAAATAGACAACTAGATCCCCATAGGATTACCAGACACAGTCTTCCCTCCTCTTGGGGTTAAACAATATGGAGACATGAAAGACAGCATTCTTGGTGAACCCTTTCATAGACTGTCACCTTTAGAAGTTGTCAAAGAAACTCTATTCCCCAGAGATGATCTTTTCTTCGTGAATGACATCTCTTGAGTTTCTTCCAAATTCTCGGACTTTCCTGGCTTGATCTATTCCTCGTGAATGGCCTGTCTTGAATTTCTCGGGGTTTGGGGACCCACAGGCTTCTTAAAAGCACTTGTCAAGAAACTCTATTCCCTAGAGATGATCTTTTCTCCGTGAATGGCATCTCTTGAGTTTCTTTCAAATTCTCGAACTTTCCTGGCTTGATCTATTCCTCGTGAATAACCTGTCTTGAATTTCTTGGGGTTTGGGGACCCATCGGCTTCTTAAAAGCATCGGCCTCCTCTTGGGCATCGTACAAGGACCCACAGGCTTCCTAAAAGAAACCCCGCCTCCTCTTGGGCTTAGTACAAGGACCCATTGGCTTCTTAGAAGTATTCACAGCCTCCTCTTAGGCTTCGTATAATGATCTCTTCCTCCGGGAATGATAGCCTCCTCTTGGGCTTCGTACAAGGACCCGTCGGCTTCTTAAAAGTTTCTAGCCTCCTCTTGGGCTTCGTACAAATTGTCCCGACGACCTCCTAGAGGTATAGGAACAGAACTTAGTCATCTGCATAGAACAGTCCTTTCAAAGAGTCTACTACTATTTCTCAAAGCATAGTACAAAAGATGAAACTCTAGACTTGGACAGTCTAATTTCCTTGAGTCTCAAAGACATTCTCAAGTGACCCCTTCGTTAAGTAGGAAGAAAACCCGTAGACTCGGACAGTCTCAATACCCTTCGGATTTCCTAATTCCTTAAAGAACAGGAATAACCCGGATCCTTGAATCAAATCCTTGAGTACAGTGTTGCTCATATAAGAACTGATTTTCTCTTTCAAAATCAGTATACTGGACTTGTCACTCAACTGAAATAGTCACCATAGCCTCCTCTTGGGCTTTGTACAATGATCCTCCCCAACGGAGTCAAACAACGTTCAGCCTCTCTCTCGGGCTTTGTACGAGACACATAAGAGACTCCCTCGTTGAGTCAATAACCCTTTTGCCTCCATCTCGGGCTTTATACGAGATACAAAAAGGTTCTTATTGAGCCAAACAAACAACAGCCTCCATCTCAGGCTTCGTACGAGATATAAAAAAACTCTCTTGTTGAGTCAAATAGCCTCCATCTCGGGCTTTATACGAGATACCAAAAGACTCCCTCGTTGAATCAAAACCTTTTAGCCTCTCTCTCGGGCTTTGTACGAGACACATATTAGCCTCCTCTTAGGCTTTGTATAAGAAAACCACTGGTTGATCCAATCAACCTTTTAGCATCAAAACTGTGCCTCGTTCACAGTACACAAACATCAACAATTTCCCCTTCATCTAATCGCTGTAAGCGGCAAGCCTCTAGATCATCTACATCCATGCCACTGTCCCTCTTTTAGCATGAGAAATTCCTAAGGAAAGATAGCCTTGCTCTACACTGGGTTAAAGTCTTCTCCTTCAGGTTAAAATCCCCTTTAAAGAAAATTATGGCATTTCCGGATTCACACATCCCGGTTAAAGTAATTCTCCTTTATAAACAGTTGTGACATACAACCCCCTCTTTAGAGATGACAAATTCTCTCTAAAGACAACACCTTTCAGCTTCACATCTTGGGCTTTGAACAAGATACAAATATACTTTTTCAGCTTCACATCTTGGGCTTTGAACAAGATATATATCACCTTTCGCTTCACGTCTTGGGCTTTGAACAAGACACCAAAACAACCATTTCCTCCCATAGAATAGGAGGAACTACGAACGCTCTGATTTTCCTGTTTCGGTAAACAGGAATACGTAGGCATAAGATTGAAAGAAAAATCTTAGCGAGCACACTAAACAAAAACCCAAAATCCCATACTCTCACATATCTATCAAGAAGCATTCGTCCTAACATCCTAACCGACAGCCTAAAGCACCCCTTGTCAACAAAATAACCTAGGAGAGACCCCGAATCTTTGTAGCATCTGTAAACAAACAATTTTGACTGTTTAACCTCAGTATGCAAGCTGGGTTAATTGGAGACATCTATTTCCCTTCCTTCATCAGCTTTAATAGGATAAAAAATGAATCGAACTGTAGTACTAGAGCGATCGTGCTTCGCAGCCACATCCAAAAATCACTCGCTACAGAAAAATGGCGACTCTGCTGGGGACGTTGAACTGATCTCGTTCTCTTCTTATCCCCTAGGTAGAAACCTTGACGTCACTAGGATCTTAGGTCAAAACTCCGTTAATTTGGAATGAAACCACAGGATGGTGACTCCGCCGGGAAACCATTTTCTGTCAGGAACTTAAGATTCTTAGCTTTTAAAAGTCTAGGACATTAGGACAAATATATATACTACTTTTCCTAATTGATATCTGTGTTTATTTTTCTGCTAATGGGAATGCGTGTGATGCCGCATGTGGAAAGATTGAGTATACACTTAAGATAAGTGATGGCGACGAGGTCGACCATCAACCTCAGTGGAGGCTGACCAATGCAACCCATTCTCTCACCTAGACAATGGGCCGATTGTGATGTCTGAGAAGCTGAGGAGCCAAACCCTTTTGTAGTGCGGAAACTATCGGAAATAGTTGTCACGTGATACTACCATCATTTGAGACTGGTGATCTATTCTCGGTGAATGGCACTTACTCTAAGATTGCTCTACAACTCACTAGCGATCCGCTTGTTGTTTTGCTTTCCTGGGAGGAGCTGATGATAATGAGTACAGGTACAAAAATCACCCTAGTATAAACCTTTGGGGATGGGTAGAGCCTTGACTTCATGACAACGACCCTTTGACCCCATGTTTTTTCTATGTTTTTGTGTGCTGAATTCATGCATTCATTTAAAACATTAAAACATTCAAAAGATTTCTCTTCTAGTCTCTCTGTTTTTCAAATTAAACTAAGACTGTGATTGCAAATATCAGAGAAAAGGATTGTGCTAATGGATTTCGGTAGAAGGAGAACTCATAAGTACACCTTCAGGATTCCAAAACTAGAGGATTTAAGAGGTTTGGCGAGAATGATCACAAACCAAGAGGCCTTCAGAGCCAAATACGGAGGTCTGCTACCTCTGTTAAGACTCCATGTGATTGAGGGAATCATGGACGCGCTCGTCCAATTCTACGATCCAGTTTATCACTGCTTTACATTCCCGGATTACCAGCTCGCACCAACGCTGGAGGAGTATTCTCATCTGATTGATTTATATATCACTGATCGAGCTCCATTTTCTGGACTGGAAGAAATTCCAAAGAATCAGACCATTGCAAGAGCAATTCAGTTGGACGAGTCTGAGGTCAGGACTCACATAACTACCAAGGGTGGCATACAAGGTTTGCCAGCCCAGTTCTTGACGAAGAAAGCTCTGTACTTCGCTAGTATAGGGAACGGGACTGCTTTTGAAAGCATCTTTGTTTTACTCACCTACGGGTTATTTTTGTTGCCCAACATTAATAACTTCGTTGATATCAACGCTATTAAGGTTTTTCTCATTGGAAACCCTGTGCCGACTTTGCTCGCAGATGCGTATCATTCTGTACACTTAGGGAATTTGTACAGCAGATGGGAGATCACATGCTGTGTACCTCTGCTTTACAAATGGTTTATCTCCCATTTACCTAAGTCTGCTGCTTTCTGGGATCATAAGAGTGCCCTACGTTGGTCGCAGAAGATCATGTCTCTCACCAACTCTGACATAGATTGGTGTAATAGGATTTATGATGGAATCAGGATCATTGACCGTTGTGGAAACTTCCCCAACGTACCCCTTATAGGAACTAAGGGAGGAATCAATTACCATCCAGTTCTCGTTCGTCGTCAATTTGGATACTCGTTGAGGCACGTCCCGCGGGGTGTTCATCTGGAAGGTCTTTTCTTCAAGGAAGGAGAAAGTGACAGAGCACTAAAGACGAAAATAGTGCAGGCCTGGAAACATGTTCATAAGAAAGGACGGGAGTCTCTAGGAAAACCGGACTGTGTCTCGGTGGAGCCTTATCTCCACTGGGTACAAACTAGAGCTCTCAAGCTAAAGATACCTTATTCTCATTACGGAATTCTTCCGCCGAGGGAATCTGTCATGTACTTCATGACGGAAACTGAAAAGCTTCAGGTGACTCTCAACAAAGTTCAACAGGAGAGGAGGTCTTGGAAGAACAAGTACCACACCCTTGACATAGAGTGTATCAAAATACAGCAACTGCTGAGAGATAAGGATGCTCTGATCGAAATTTTAGAGCAACATGTTGTAGAAACTCAGGATGACCAAAGGAATTTGCTCGCTCCTTTCGTTTGGCAAAGGAATGACAACCCGACAACGGCCCAAGAGCCCCGGTCAAAGAAAAAGAAGATACCAGAATCAGCACCCGAGTTCTCTCGGGACCCCTTAGCTTAGGTTTCTGCTTCTGCACTTTGTAATCTACTGTATTTCCATTTCTGTAATCCTTTGAATTCAATAAAAAGGGGTCTCCCCACTGTTTGATATTTTCAATCTAATTGTCAAAGTTTATTTTGATTAAACCAAAAAAACAATTAATATAATCATTGCATTCATCATTCTCACATCGCGTATTCTTCGTACCTATGAATCTCACGTTTGTGTCTCGATTCTAGAGTCAAACTATCTCATTCGTACAATACTCGGGCCAATCGTCAGAAAAATATGGATGATCTTGAGGAAGAAAACAGAGAGTTGAAAGAAGAGATCGACGCTCTGAGAGAGGTTATGAGAAAGATTCGTAACGACATGCAAGCCATGGCAGAAGCTCAGCTACAAAGGACTGTGATCTCAGAGATCACCTCAACGCCCATAGTGGAGAAGTATGATCCTAGGTATCAAATGCCGAAAGATCGTCCTTGGGGCATGCCTGTTAACTATATCCCGGAAGGATATGTTCCGCCGATCACTGAGGATCAGGGAATCATAACAGAAGCCGATGGGCTTGAAGGTTACAAACTTCGGGAAAGCGAAGATGCCAGAGGGATATTGAAGACTCCTGAAGGTTACAAACTTTGGGAAACGCCAAGACTCACTGTCGTAGTCATGGTACCACCCCCTGTGGTGCACACTGTCCCGGAAGGACAGATTCCACAGATACCTTCTGGTGAGAAGGAAACTATGTTTGACCGAATGGATGAGTTCCAGGAACAGTTCTTGGAAATGCAGAAGGAACTGCAAGCCATCCGCGGTCAGGATCTATTTGGAAAGGACGCCGCAGACCTTTGTCTGGTCCCCAATGTGAAAGTTCCGCACAAGTTCCAAGTGCCCGACTTTGAAAAGTACAAGGGTAACTCTTGCCCTCAGAGCCATCTGGTGATGTACGCTCGGCGAATGTCAGCTCAGACGAAGAATCAGGACCTACTGATTCACTACTTTCAGGATAGTTTAACCGGTGCCGCACTCAAATGGTACATGGGTTTAAACTGTGCTACGATTAGCACATTCAGAGATCTTGGTACTGACTTCGTCCAACAATACAAATATAATTTGGACATGGCACCGGACAGAGATTAACTCAGATCAATGTCACAAAAGGACAAGGAAACCTTTAAGGAGTACGCCCAGAGATGGCCTGAAATTGCCGCTCAGATTTGTCCACCTCTTGGGGAAAAAGAGATGACAAAGATCTTCTTAAAGACCTTAAGCTCATTTTACTATGACCGAATGGTTGCCAGTGCGCCCAGTGACTTCACCGAGATGGTGGGCATGGGAGTTCGTCTTGAGGAAGCCGTCCGAGAAGGACGTTTGGTAAAAAACGCTGGATCATCGAGTAGTACAAAACTATATGGTAGTGCTCTCCCTAAGAAAAAAGAGCAAGATATTGGGAATATCTCTCTCGGAAAGCAAAGGCGACGTTATCAACAGGTAGCAGCTGTGACTCCTGCTATCAACCCTACGCCTATTTCTACGTATCAACCTCAGGTTGCGCAGAGCCAACCTAATCAACAGCAGTTTCAGCAAAGAACACAACAGCCTCTTCAGCAGGCTCGTCCTCCATACAATAACAACCGTATAACACGACCATCAGGGTTTGATCCTATACCCATGTTGTATGCAGAACTATTTCCGTTACTACTAGCTAAGGGGCACATCCAGACTAAGTCTCCTCTTACAGTACCGGATAATCCACCTTTTTGATTTAAGGTGGATCAAACATGCCCTTATCACCAAGGAGGACCAGGGCATAACATCGATACTTGTCTCAATTTCAAGTCCGACGTGCAAAAGCTCGTTAGGAGCGGGCTCTTGTCTTTCAAAGATACGAATCCCAATGTTCTCATAAACCCACTGCCTCAACATGAGAAAGCTGCAATCAACTTGATTGAGAAAGAGACTAACGATGTCTATCAAATTCACGATGTACTCTTGTTGAAAACCAATCTGGTCAAGATGCATTGTAAACAGAGTGGATATGGCCATGTGCCACCTCATAATTATCACTAGTGTGATGTCTACTCTAAAAACAATCAAGGATGTTCTGTAGTGTAAGCAGCTCTGCAGGAACAGATGGATCTCGGATGGATCCAAGAGCACCGAGTTTATGGAGTTAACATGGTTTACACGAATTCCAACGTTATTCAGAACCACGACATCCGTGCGATGAATGCCAACATGGTGGCAATGCACTCAAGGCAAAGCCAGTATCATAATCTTTCGCGGCACGATTATAGTTCTTGTCTGACTTGCTCGATAAATAAACAGGGATGCTCTTTCATATAGGAGGCCCTCCAGCGTCAGATGGTTCTCGGATGGATCCAGGACTACCATGATAGGAATCCCTATCAGATCAACATGGTTCAAATCTTCGACATTCGCTTAATGAATACCAACTTGGTAGAGTTGCATGCTGAGCAGGTCCGACTCGGATTCTTAATATCACACGACTATCAAAGCTGTAAAGCAGGTTGCGAAAACGATCGAGGTTGTGCCATTGTCCAGGAGGCACTTCAGCACTTGTTAAATCACTAGTGGATACCAATCTATATGGATAAAGATACTCAGCAGATTAGTATCAGTAACAGGAATCCTACTCGGCGTCAAAGTCAGGATGTCCGATCTGGGGAAGCTAACCTAGTGAGGTTACATTGTATTCAAAGTGGGTGTGGTCAGGTGCCACCATGCAATTATGAACGTTGTGGAGTCTGTTCGGAAAGTAACCAAGGGTGCTACCTTGTGCGAGCAGCTCTTCAGGGTCAGGTGGATCGTGGAGAGATTCGCCCATATCCGGGTTCTGGACCCATCAACTGGACGCCGAACTACCTTGTCGATCAAGTCGAGGATGTTGTCATAATCTTTGGTCGTCACCAGACCAGGGATGTTTTTACCATCATCCCTCTACTTGACGAGTCTAGAATTCCTAATCGAGAACGGATCGAGATTACGTACGATGGTCAGAAAAATTAGAAGGTTCCCATAGTCATCTATCTACCGGGACCATTACCGTATAAATCAACTAAGGCTATCCCTTACAAATACGGTGCAACGACAATTGAAAATGGAAAGGAAATTCCATTACCCTCCGTCGTGAATATTGCAGACATCAGTCGTGTAACACGGAGCGGTAGAATCTTCAACAGAGGAGTTGGAGAACCTAACAAAGAAAAGGAACTTCGGACAGAAGCTCCCGATCCATCAGTCGGTCAATCCAGTAATCCCGACCTTTCGAAAAATGACGATGAGATGCTGAAGCTCATCCAAAAGAGTGAATACAACATTGTCGATCAACTGTTACAGACTCCTTCAAAGATCTCGGTATTATCACTGTTACTCAGTTCAGAAGCCCACAGGGAGGCTCTACAGAAAGTCTTGGAGCAAGCCTTTGTGGAACAGGATGTAACAATCAGACAGTTCGATAGCATTGTCTCTAACATCACTTCCTACAATAATTTGGGATTTAGTGATGAGGAATTACCCGAAGAGGGTCGCCGTCATAACATGGCACTCAAAATTATAGTTAACTGCTAGGACGATGCTTTAGCCAGCGTACTGGTAGACACAGGGTCAGCCCTGGATGTTATGCCGAAGTCCACTTTGATGCAATTATCATTCAAAGGCCCTCCGATGAGAATCAGCGAGGTTGTCGTCAAAGCGTTCGACGGATCCAGAAAAACAGTTATCGGCGAAGTTGATCTTCCCATAACTATCGGTCCTCACAATTTCCAAGTCACTTTCCAGGTCATGGACATCCGGGAAACATACAGTTGTTTATTAGGAAGACCTTGGATACATAAGGCTGGAGTGGTCACTTCGACCCTCCACCAAAAGCTAAAGTTCGTTCAGAGCGATCAACTTGTCACAGTCTGTGGAGAACAGGCCTTGCTCGTGAGTAACTTATCGTCGTCTACTGGTATAGAACCCGAGGAGGTTATTGGAACTCAGTTCCAAGCACTGTCGATGAGCAAGGATAATCAATCAAGAGGAGGAACCTCGATTTCCTCATACAAAGATGCTATCAAAGCGGTCGAGAGTACCGATACAACCAGATGGGGACAGCTTGTCATTCCTATTGACAATAAAACAAAGAAGGGTCTTGGTTTTTCCGTAACCTGTACCCGGACAGCTGTCAACGATGAAAGTCTTCATCCCCTTCAAAACTTCTTCCACAGTGGAGGTTTCCTTCACCCAGTGTCTCAGGCAGTACATGCTATCAATAAGGAAGATCCCTCTGACACAGATGAAGAATGGAAGTCCTACCTTAACGAGGACGGTTATATGTCTCAGGAAGAAGTGCCTATACCATTTTGCTATCCCGCATAGAGTCTGAGATTTATACCACGGTTAGACGTCGAAATGATATATGGAGATTGTGATCCACAAGGATGCCGTGCTCCGCCAAATTCATTAGAGGAAGACACTCTGATGAAAGACAACTTTGACCACAATTACTATGGCCCAATGGATGATCTGCCAATGTGGCAACCTTACCCAGGAAACTTGGGGCAAGAGAGTCAGCCGAACAATGAAAATCAGCTGACCGTCATTGAACAGAATACCTGTGTCCCCACCATGTCATGGGATTAACACTCAGGTCATTCAGAAACTACTCAACATGACGATGAATTCGCAACGTTTGCAGGACTTGAATTCATCAACTATGCTTTTCCCGAGGTCAACGTCATCGAGAGAAATGACTCCTCTAGTTCGAAAGAAGTTTGGGACACCTTAGGAGAACCAAGTGGAAAATACGAATTCATGGTCAAGTACACTGCTCCTGAAAGCTCTCGTATCAGGCTCGAAGACATCCAGCCTACTGGATGGGGAGATACAACTGAGAGCACAACTACTCTGCATAATACAACAGATGAATTCTCCTACGACAACTCTGCCTGGGAGACAGATTCCAATGATCCTGCTCCACCAGAAATCAGTGTTATTTCTGAAGACAAATCGAGGAAGGTGCCAGAATTTGTGATTCACCGAGGAGTTCGCCGCCAATGGGTTGTTGTCGATGTTCCGAAGGTCGTTCACCAGTCAAAGTAATTGCCATCTTTAACCTTTCACCCTACCCAGGTGAAACAGATGTTTTAATAGGGCTCGATTTCTGTAAATTTTCCCTCTTCGCTTAGCCCAAAGCGACAGAGTTTTGTTTTATAGGGCTGTAGTTTCAAGAATCGACTTGTCCATTAATAAAATAACGTCGTTCTGTAATTTCCGCATTAATTGTTGTTTTCTCTTTTTGCTTTTCTCAGAAAATGGTAATCCTAAAAGAACAATTCAATAACAAAATCAAGCAGTAAAAAAAAATATACTGCATACACTCTTGCATTTTCTCTATCTCTTCTAAACACAAATCATCACGTCATGCAGATTGCTTGTTTTAAACCCCGTTGAAACATACGATCCAACGCCTTCTCCCGACTTTGAATTCCCGATATTTGGGGCTGAAGAAGAAGTTGACAATGAAATTCCAAAAGAGATCTCTCGACTACTCAGACAGGAGGAAAGGTCCATTGAACCTCACAAAGAGCCGTTGGAAACAATCAATGTGGGTTCGGAAAAAGAGAGAAAAGAAATCAGGATTGGGGCACTGCTCAATCCAACTGCCAGAGAGGGTTTGATAAAGCTTCTCAGAGAATTTCCCAATGTATTCGCTTGGTCCTATCGGGACATGCCAGGGTTGGATACCAGCATCGTGGAATATCACTTACCGTTAAGATCGGAATGTCCGCCAGAAAAACAGAGGTTGAGACGGACTCATCCGGACATGGCCATCAAAATCAAAGAGGAGGTACAAAAATAGATTGACGCGGGTTTCCTCGCTACATCTGAATATCCTCAATGGTTAGCCAACATCGTACCCGTTCCCAAAAAGGACGGAAAGGTCAGAATGTGTGTTGATTACAGGGATCTGAATAAGGCAAGTCCAAAAGACGACTTTCCTTTACCACACATTGACATGCTGGTAGACAACATAGCAAAGTTCAAAGTTTTCTCCTTCATGGATGGATTCTCGGGCTATAACCAGATCAAAATGGCGCTGAAAGACATGGAGAAAACTTCGTTCATTACCTCATGGGGTACCTTTTGTTACAAGGTGATGCCGTTCGGTTTGAAGAACGCCGGGGCAACCTATCAAAGGGCCATGACTACTCTGTTTCATGATATGATACACAAAGAAATCGAAGTGTATGTCGATGATATGATTGCAAAATCTAAGACAGAAGAGGAGTATGTAACCCACCTGTCGAAACTATTCGAGCGTTAGAGGAAGCACAAACTCCGCTTGAATCCCAACAAGTGCACCTTCGGTGTCCGTTCAGGGAAACTTTTAGGGTTCATCGTCAGCCAGAAAGGAATTGAGGTTGATCCTGACAAGGTCAAGGCCATTCAAGAAATGCCTTCTCCGAAAACTGAAAAACAAGTCTGAGGATTCGTGGGACGTTTGAACTACATTTCCAGATTCATATTCCTCATAACCGCGACATGTGCGCCGATCTTCAAACTTCTCAAGAAGATACAATCATTTCTCACTGATTCGCGAGGCAAGTGGACTCCGAATTATGATGGCCCCTATGTGGTCAGAAAGCTTTCTCAGGCGGCGCCTTGAGACTTGCAACCATGGACGGAGAGGAATTTGCCTACCCCACGAATGTTGATGTAGTCAAGAAATATTTCGCCTAAAAAAAAGCACGTCTCGGTGGATTGAAAACCCGAAAGGGCGGTCCAGGAAAAAGTTAGAGACATGAAAAAAAAATCATCCCGGTGGATTGGAAACATCAAAGTACAATCCAGGCAAAAATTAGGGATAATGGCAAGTAACTATGTTCAACAGAGGCAAGTCCCTCAGCAGCAACAGTTATACCATCCATCGGAGGACAATTCCAGTCAAGGTCATCTTCAACAGAAGCTCAGGATGCCCAGAATTCAAAGTTGGTAGAAGGATAGTGGTCGTTATATTTCAACGTAGCCCTTTTCCCTGTAAATTACCATTTTCAAACTTTGTATATACTCTTTGGAATCACGCGTTTGGCTGATCTCCTTCTTATAAATAAAATTTGAGCCTTTGTGCTTTTGTTTGTATTTTTCATTTGTTTTAGCTTTACAGAATGACGTTTTTTTAACATGATTAACGATTCTTGAAATGAAACAAAAATGAATTTACTTGTTAAAATTTTTCTGCTTTAAAATAAAGATGGCAATTTCTTTTGACTGTTGAACATCAAAAGAGCATCAACCGCTTCTTCGGAAGTAAGCAAACTTCAAAGTGCAGAATCAAAGTACTCCTTCTACGCCAGTGCGCCTGAATAAAGGATCAATAGTGTCAGATGCAACTATTCCATCTGATACCCTTGGCCGAGTTCTCATCTCCTAAGCCCGACCAACATAGCTCCCAACAGGGACTATCTTTCCTAAGCAAGGTGGAATTGCTATTCTGAACCATCGGTACTTCTTCGCCCTGCGATGGCCGAGTATCCAGTCATGTTCATTTTTTTAGTTGGTATGTCGCGTCAGTTTTGTCAGCATAAACATACATACATCATGCATTCTATTTGCATTCATATTGCATCACTATCACTCCAGTCGGTCTTATCCCTAGTGATAGCTGTCCTCTTGGTCGAGTTGTCAGTTCTTTCCTCGATTAAGAAATGCTGTGTTTGAACGATCTCTCCTCCAGTTTATTTCTGGATTGAAGTTGGGTCCTTGACCACTTTGATAACTCGAACCTCTGAAAAGCCAGAGAAGCTTTCTACAAATGTCACTCTTCGCCATTGAAGATGATATCCTTGCTTTCCCGGATTAAGGAAAATCCCCAGAGAAAGCCTCTTAAACAAAGATTCAGCAATACGTCAGTTTATCTCTGAAACACCGCTGATGAAAAGGTCCTCGACACCTCAAAATTGGACCCCATCATATGGCATTTCTCCGGGAAGATCCCGAGAAAAGTATGATGTAAGATCCCAAGCAGAAGCAGCCTCTCAAGAGACTCGCTTTCCCCAGATAGAGTCGACAAATGGCGTCTCCAACAGAGAAGTTTGTGCACCTCTACAACTCAGACGATTGGGCTCCCCAGCGAGTCTAACGTCAAACTTTTTCCCATCAAATGGCATCTCCCCAGGAAAATTCGGCGAGAAGTTTGAAGGAAAACCGCTACAAATAGCGTTCCTTGTCAATAAAGTTTATTGACGGAAGAAACTGAGACCAGTTCCTTGGTAGGAAACCAGGATTGAGGGGAAGTTTAAATCAGAAACTTAGACCAGTTCCTTGGTGGGAAACCAGGATCGAGGGGAAGTTTAAATCAGAAACTTAGACCAGTTCGTTGGTAGGAAACCAGGATCGAGGGGAAGTTTAAATCAGAAACTTAGACCAGTTCCTTGGTAAGAAACCAGGATCGAGGGGAGGTTTATTTCAAAAGGAGACTTAGACTAGTTCCTTGGCTGAAGACCAGGATCGAGGGGAAGTCTACCTTTTCTAAGCATCATTGCTTAACGAAAGAAGATGAATGCGCAAGCTGTCATTCATAGCCATCAAAATTTTGGGTATTCCGATATTTAATCCTCTTGCACTCCGAATGCCCAAATACCTTCGCCATTCACACCTTCGGGTCCAAGAAGATTAAATAGGGGCATCTGTCATACCCCAAATTTTGACCACTTAGATTCCCATCATTGTGTAAATCATCATCACAATATGGATGTACCTTTGTGCCTCATCAATCTCCTCAAGGAATTGTTGAGCATTCACTATAATCAAGCTTAGGGTTTCAATCCCTCTCAGAGCCTTTAGACAAATGATCAATCAAGGAATGACATGATCTTCAACTTGTCTAAACCTCTTAAACATTCACAAAGGATCAAGAGGAATCCCACATCAAGAATTAAGCACAAGAGTGCAACATTTCAAGTGGATCAAGCCTCAAGTTCATCTAATACAAAGTCAACTGACGCAGAAAGTCAAAGTTTGCCTTTTGGTCAACTTTGAGCTTCACAAGCCATTACTAAAGAAAATATGATGGATGATTTAATTTGATCAAATTTAAATCAAGAAATCATGCAAAATTGCAAAATTGATCAAATTGAAAGAAACTTAGAAATTTTTTCTAAGTTAAAATCACGTTCAAGTGCACAACTTTTCAAGGTTGTAACTATTGATCCAAGCATCCATTGGTTTTGCGTAAGGGCTACTTTTAAAGAGGGTATTTGATACTTCAACATTGTAGAAGGAATCAACTCAAAATATCATAAGGATTGAAAGATATAAGTGATCAAAGTTTGGAATTCTTAATGTCTGATGTTCTGACATTGCATATGACATCGCTAATATTTTTCCAGCAAGAATGTCCCAACTTCAAGGATGTTTTTCTCCATGATCCAAGTTGATTCAAGCCAAACCTTGAACATCAAAGTTGAAGTACGTTATCTCAGCTTTCCAGAAAGTTGTAGAATGTCCTTGTATCATACTCGAGCAAGGAGATATGATTTTTGTAAAAAGCATTGATAAAGCAGAATTTTCATGACAGCTTTTAGGACAGATTTGACTACACAAGTTCAAGAGCATTTTTGATGACTTTGCAAGCTGAACCGAGACCAAAGTCAAACATCAAAGTTAAAGTATGTCATTAGGGCTTTCCAAAATGTATAAGAACTCCCATTAATTCAACTTGAGCAAGGAGTTATGAACCTCACAACATGCCTTGCTCGAGCTGATTTTTTAGGACAGATTTTGTGCACTTTTCTTGTGCCACCCAATTTTTAAGCTTTGTCACCATGCAAGACAAGCATCAAAGATGCAATTCACTTCAGCTCAAAATATCATAGTGGATTAAAAGATACAAGTGATTAAAGTTTGGAATTATTAATGTTTAAAGTTGTCTGATGTTCCAACATTGCATAGGACATCACTAATATTTTTCCAGCAAAAATGTCCCAACTTCAAGGATGTTTTTCTTCATGATCCAAGTCGATTCAAGCCAAACCTTGAACATCAAAGTTGAAGTACATCATCTCAGCTTTCCAGAAAGTCCTAGAACGTCCATGTAGCATACACGAGCAGGGAGTTATGGATTTTACAAAAAGGCTTGCTGCAGCTGAATTTTTCATGGGACAGATTTGTACATTTCTTGTGCCACACGAATTTCCAAGCCTTGTCATCATCTTGGACACATATGAGGATCAAATCTAAAGGGGACAATCACTGAGCCAAGCCTCCAAAGTCCTTAGAACAAGAAGTAGCATGCTATTCCTAAAAATCCCTAAAAGAGGAACAAGACTCCAATTTTGGATTGGAGCATTCAATGGAAGAATCAAGGTGGCATGGACTGAGCCATTTGCAACTGAATTCAGTCAAGATTCCTCCAACAAGTAGGGAACCAAAGCTCTGTGCTCTAACCTCTAGTCAATGGCTAGAGGAGGCTTGGATTCTCATTGGACAACATTGGCCAAACCTCTGTTGCAGCCACCATTCACTATTGCTGCGAAAACAAACTTGCTCTACTATAAATAGAGCTCATTTGTGCTCAGTTTGAGTACACCAAAGCCATCAAACAGATGCTTTCCTTAAAATCTCTTCTTTCACCTCAAATTTGCCTTCCAAAGCAAGTAATTCTGAGTTTTTGAGCTTGAGAGCTTTTCCATCACAATCAATCACACACACACCTCATATATATCATATGTAAGCTGTGCAAACTATCACAAGTGACCTGTAATCAAAAAATCACGAAGTCACTTCTCAAAACCTCAAAATGGCACTTTTTTACATTTTTCAAGCCATGTCTTGATTCAGTCACTTATCAAACCAGATAAAACCTCAAACACACTCCAAATATCATCCTTGAACTATCCCAAATGGTTCCCAACATCTGGAACGCCATTTGAGAGAGTTGCTATTTTGGTCACTTTTAACCCCTTTTGCAAGAAAGGGACAGTTTGTGTTTTTGCAGGTACCAGCTGATTCCAACCATCCTAAAAGCTTCTAAGAGGTCATTTGAGGGTGTCCAAAGCATCAAATCATTTCTGAAACAAAGCATTTGGTAGGTTGCACAAAATCTCCAAAAAAAAGGTAAAATTCATAACTTGAATTCTTTGAATCATGCTTTCCTTTGATGTCCACATACATGCATCATATTGAACAATTCTTGAAGCAAAAATGTAGTCCTTAATGTGTATGTTATGATCCTCCTACTGTTTGCACTTTAACATGTTTATATGTGGAGTTTATGTTGTTTTAAACTTAAGGTGCAGAACTGGTTTTTTGCCTTGTGTGTGCTGTACATTAAGTTTCAGTATGTATGAGTAATACCATTGGATTCCTTGTGAAAAATTGGTCAAGATAGGTTCTTACGGATTTCAATTTCGTTAAAAATTGAGAGAGTTATGAATGTTTGAAAATTTGATAAGCAAAGATGTTTAAACTTAAGGTGCAGATCTGGTTTTTTGCCTTGTGTGCGTTGTACATTAAGTTTCAGTATGTATGAGTGATACCATTGGATTCCTTGCGAAAAATTGGTCAAGATAGGCTCTTCCGGATCTTAATTCCGTTAAAAATTGAGAGAGTTATGAATGTTTAAAGTTTGATAAAAAGATGTTGAAAATCATGGTGCAGTTCTGGTTTTTGTCTGATGTCGAATGTGATGTTGTGACATATTCCCTTGTTCTCTTATCTTCAAAACTCATGAGTGATGTCGAATGTGATGTTGTGACATCGCATTCCCCTTTTTCTTAGTTTATCTTCAAAACTCAGCCAATTATTTCACATAGCAAAAATTATCATTTTTCAAATCTGTTTTACACACTTCTTATTCATACTCCATAATATTTTAATCCACCAAAAAATCACAAAAAATATTATTATTTGATATATTTTTAATATATTCAAAAATATTGTTTTAAATTGTTTTAAATGCTTTTAAAATGATTTCTTTTTCTTGATTTTTAAAACCAAAATGATTTTAAATATTCATGTGGATAAAATACTTTTTCATAAACCTTAATCACTATTTATAACATGATTAATGATTTTATTTGATATTTTTTTATCATTTTTTACTTGATTTTTCTTTGAAAAATGCCCTTTAAAAAATGAAATTAGGGTTTTTGATTAATTCAACCCTCATCAAACTTTTTCAAACACTCATGGGCCTTTAATAGAGTGTAAGACCCAAACCTTTGTAAATACAACCTATTTTGGGCCTCACTTATGGTATAAGTCCCGTTGTATTTCAAAAAGTTCGACGCGATCATCATCCGTTGAAAAACAAATTTTGGGCCTCTCCTTGAGCTATAAGACCCATTCAAAACTTTTGGGCCTCTAATAGAGTGTAAGACCCAATCCTTTTTTTTTGACCAAATCATTTTTGGGCCTCAGTGTATTGTATAAGTCCCGATACCGTCAAAAAACAAACGGCGCGATCGTCGCCTTTTGAAAAATAACAATTGGGCCTCTCCTTGAGCTATAAGACCCATTCAAAACTTTTGGGCCTCTAATAGAGTGTAAGACCCAATCCTTTTTTGACCAAATCATTTTTGGGCCTCAGTGCATTGTATAAGTCCCGATACCGTCAAAAACAAACGGCGCGATCGTCGCCTTTTGAAAAACAATTTTTGGGCCTCTCCTTGAGCTATAAGACCCATTCAAAACTTTTGGGCCTCTAATAGAGTGTAAGACCCAACCCCCTTTTAACCAAAACCATTTTGGGCCTCACTTATTGTATAAGTCCCTCCGCGTTAAAAGGAAACCTCGGTGCGATCGCCATTTTAAACGAAAAATCAATTGGGCCTACCCTCGTGTTATAAGCCCCACTCTTTTTCTTTAAAACTTTTTGGGCCTCTTGAGAGAGTGTAAGACCCACCCCTTTGTACAGAAAACCTTTTTGGGCCACAATCACTTGTATAAGTCCCTCTGTACGAATTCAAACAGTGCGCTCACTGATAAAACCCTGGGCCTCTCCTTGAGCTGTAAGCCCCAAATCTTTCTTTTTCAAAGCACTTTCTCCTTTGATTTTGAATATACTGTTGTTTTCAATCTTTCTTTGTTGAACAACTAACCAAACAGCATGGAAGCTCTACAACCGAGTAAGTGTTTATCCGCTTTCATTTACCGCTTACATATACATATAATTGTATTGTGGGGTTGTTTCGCTGTAAGTCTTCTTTCATAAACTCATATCAACTGTGTAATAATAGTATAGATATTTAGAGTTTCCCCGGCGACTACGTCTAAAACTAGGAAACACCGTTTCGTTTATTCGTAGAAATAGACAACTAGATCCCCATAGGATTACCAGACACAGTCTTCCCTCCTCTTGGGGTTAAACAATATGGAGACATGAAAGGCAGCATTCTCGGTGAACCCTTTCATAGACTATCACCTTTAGAAGTTGTCAAAGAAACTCTATTCCCCAGAGATGATCTTTTCTCCGTGAATGGCATCTCTTGAGTTTCTTCCAAATTCTCAGATTTTCCTGGCTTGATCTATTCCTCATGAATGGCCTGTCTTGAATTTCTCGGGGTTTGGGGACCCACAGGCTTATTAAAAGCACTTCTCAAGAAACTCTATTCCCCAGAGATAATCTTTTCTCTGTGAATGGCATCTCTTGAGTTTCTTTCAAATTCTCGAACTTTCCTGGCTTGATCTATTCCTCGTGAATAGCCTGTCTTGAATTTCTCGGGGTTTGGGGACCCATCGGCTTCTTAAAAGCATCGGCCTCCTCTTGGGCATCGTACAAGGACCCACAGGCTTCCTAAAAGCAACCCTGCCTCTTCTTGGGCTTAGTACAAGACCCATCGGCTTCTTAGAAGTATTCACAGCCTCCTCTTAGGCTTCGTATAATGATCTCTTCCTCCGGGAATGATAGCCTCCTCTTGGGCTTCGTACAAGGACCCGTCGGCTTCTTAAAAGTTTCTAGCCTCCTCTTGGGCTTCGTACAAATTGTCCCGACGACCTCCTAGAGGTATAGGAACAGAACTTAGTCATCTGCATAGAACAGTCCTTTCAAAGAGTCTACTACTGTTTCTCAAAGCATAGTACAAAAGATGAAACTCTAGACTTGGACAGTCTAATTTCCTTGAGTCTCAAAGACATTCTCAAGTGACCCCTTCGTTAAGTAGGAAGAAAACCCGTAGACTCGGACAGTCTCAATACCCTTCGGATTTCCCAATTCCTTAAAGAACAGGAATAACCCGAATCCTCGAATCAAATCCTTGAGTACAATGTTGCTCATATAAGAACTTATTTTCTCTTTCAAAATCAGTATACTGGACCTGTCACTCAACTGAAACAGTCACCATAGCCTCCTCTTGGGCTTTGTACAATGATCCTCCCCAGCGGAGTCAAACAACGTTCAGCCTCTCTCTCGGGCTTTGTACGAGACACATAAGAGACTCCCTCGTTGAGTCAATAACCCTTTTGCCTCCATCTCGGGCTTTATACGAGATACAAAAAGGTTCTTATTGAGCCAAACAAACAACAGCCTCCATCTCAGGCTTCGTACGAGATACAAAAAAACTCTCTTGTTGAGTCAAATAGCCTCCATCTCGGGCTTTATACGAGATACCAAAAGACTCCCTCGTTAAATCAAAACTTTTTAGCCTCTTTCTCGGGCTTTGTACAAGACACATATTAGCCTCCTCTTAGGCTTTGTATAAGAAAACCACTGGTTGATCCAATCAACCTTTTAGCATCAAAACTGTGCCTCGTTCACAATACACAAACATCAACAATTTCCCCTTCATCTAATCACTGTAAGCAGCAAGCCTCTGGATCATCTACATCCATGCCACTGTCCCTCTTTTAGCATGAGAAATTCCTAAGGAAAGATAGCATTGCTCTACACTGGGTTAAAGTCTTCTCCTTCAGGTTAAAATCCCCTTTAAAGAAAATTATGGCATTGCCAGATTCACACATTCCTGTTAAAGTAATTCTCCTTTATAAACAGTTGTGACATACAACCCCCTCTTTAGAGATGACAAATTCTCTCTAAAGACAACACCTTTCAGCTTCACATCTTGGGCTTTGAACAAGATACAAATATACTTTTTTAGCTTCACATCTTGGGCTTTGAACAAGATATATATTACCTTTCGCTTCACGTCTTAGGCTTTGAACAAGACACCAAAACAACCATTTCCTCCCATAGAATAGGAGGAACTACGAACGCTCTGATTTCCTTGTTTCGGTAAACGGGAATACGTAGGCATAAGATTGAAAGAAAAATCTTAGCGAGCACACTAAACAAAAACCCAAAATCCCATACTCTCACATATCTATCAAGAAGCATTCGTCTTAACATCCTAACCGACAGCCTAAAGCACCCCTTGTCAACAAAATAACCTAGGAGAGACCCCGAATCTTTGTAGCATCTGTAAACAAACAGTTTTGACTGTTTAACCTCAGTATGCAAGCAGGGTTAATTGGAGACATCTATTTCCCTTCCTTCATCAGCTTTAATAGGATAAAAAATGAATCGAACTGTAGTACTAGAGCGATCGTGCTTCGCAACCACATCCAAAAATCACTCGCTACACACGGGAGTAGTTTATCATGCTTAGGAAGTTATCTTAGTATTGTATATATAGATACTTATGTTCATTTTGTATGAGGTATGAAAATTGTACACGTTTTTGAAACACTCAAAGTACATGCGCTATAAGAAACGAGTGAAAGGGAGATGTATGTATGGGTTCCACCATTTTATATAAATTCAAATTTTTTATCTTTAGTCTTTCTTTTAGGCATTAAAGCTTTTTCGACATCCTTTAATTTTCACGCAACTTTACGTTTCTTGCATTTTACCTTCAAGTCTCTCTTTTAACTTTAAGTTTCTTTTACTTCTACTTTGCATCATTTTTGTGAGAGATCACAAACATTTTCAGATGCTTGCCCGAGTTTATGTTAACTTCGACAAGCCCTAGGATTTTCATGAGTAACGCACACACAAACATGTCCAGGAGATTTTTGAGTTTGATCTCTTAAGTATTAATATAAACTTGTATTTGTTTACCAAATTCCACAGTAAACAAATTGGCACACCCGATGGGATCAATTTGTGTTATTTTTAGATATTCGTGTTTTAAATTCATACTTTTCCCTGCATGTGTTTTCTTCAACTTTTTTTTTATCTTGTGTGCGAGTGCATGAGATTAAGGTGTGGTAAGATAACAAAGAGAGAAGTAATAAGACCTGCTAAAAGATTAGTTAGAAGAATGGTGAATCCTAGAAGTAATAACGAAGATCAACATTCTAACAACACTAGAGCAGGAACTGTTTCCACAATGGTTACTAAACCCATACCTTCAACGACTAGTGTGACGGCGATGCCATATGTAACGATAACATCAACGATCCCGCCTGAGGGGACAATCTTGTCCCCAATTACCCAGAGTCATCTAGTGACTCCGAGACCAAATGTGGCAACGGATTTTAGGCCTTTCGCTACAAAGTTCACAATGCCAATTCCAGGGCGTGAACAACCCCTTGGGATGTCAACAACAATTATGGAAAGTTTACAGAATAACCCTCCCAAAAGAAGAGTGAGGCCAGCAACATGCATGGATTGTAGTTGGGGCCAGTTCTAGAAAAATTGACCATGTCATAGATGCCTATGTTCTCCCAGTGTGCTTTCTTCTGGGCTTAGACCTTGTCGAGCCACGCCAGGTATTCTTTTGTGGGAGCCGGTGAAGCAAATCAAAAGACACGATTAGGCTTGACCATAAAGGACAGATCAAGTGCCCGTCGTTCAAACGCAGTAGGCATGGTGTGGAGGTAACCTGGAAAAAGGTGGGAAACCTTTGAAGCTTGCAACCTCTTGGTAGGATACGTCCCAGAAAATGCGTAAAGCTGGTCGTTCATGGAGTAAGGGATCAACATTTATTTCGGCCAAACAGAGATTTTGTTGTTATCAGAGGAAGGTTCAGGGATGAAATTCTTCACCTTTTCGCTTTCAGAAGGAGGGATAATGAAAGCCAAGGGATTGTTACCAGTAGAAGGTTTGAAGTAAGTCTTGCTCTTAGTCATGGTGAGGAAAAAAAGGGAGTTTCTGAAACAGACATGGCGAAATAGGGTTTGAAGTTTTTTTGCGAAGAAATATTGCAAGAAGTTGAAGTAGAGAAAAGGAAGGGAAGAGCTGAGGAGGACTATTTATAACCATCAGTGCATGTCCCAAATCTGACACCTGACAACGGCGTGGGAATGATTAAAGAGATTATGTGGGGTTCCGATGCAAGCATTAATGAGGAGTGGGAGCAGTTACTACAAAACGTGAAAACCCATGTCTTCCTAGGAAGTAGGAATGATGAGTGATGATGAGATTCTAAGCGAATCTCTTGAAAGTGAAAATGCGCCGCAAAAAGGGCAACGATGACGATGATGTCAGCAAAAGTGAAACGACGTCGAAAACTTATCATAAAAAAGGCCATGTCTCACTTGTTCGATACAAGTCGAAACATGTCTGTTTGGGGGGAAATTTGTTACACTAGGTTTTTTGACTTAACTATAAATGGCAAGTATTCAATGAGACCAGCCATGAATGTGCCACGTGGAAAATAAAATGCCATGGCTCAAACTTGATCATAATGACTCAAGGTTGGAAATCACGTAAGGGGATACCGGTCGAAGGTGATGTAGTTGAAGGGCACAGCGAGAAGCATGAAGACTTAGTGAAATTGAATAATATGCTATGTTAGCCACTTAGTGAAATTGAATACTATGCCATATTGGCTAAGGTTAGAGTCCATAATTACAGTTGAATACTATGCCATGTTGGCTAAGGTTGGAGTTTATCACTACAATAGAAGTAATGACAACTTAGTCACCACATGTGGAGTACATCACTATAATGGACAATATGTCGAAACATGTTACATTAACGAGGTCGACGTCGAAGGCCTCGACGAGGATATTCTGTTTGTGGCGCCAATAAAATAGTTGAGAAATTCAAATGATACCACAAAGCGGGAACTACTATATCAGCGTCGACGATTACATGGAAAACGTGGGGCACGTCGGGGAGAACTGTTACACGTTTCTGAAACACTCAAAGTACCTGCGTTGTGAGAAATGAGTGAAAGGGAGATGTACGTATGTGTTCCACCGTTTTATACAAATTTAGCAATTTTATCTTAAGTATTTCTTTTATGCATTCAAGCTTTTTCAAATTCCTTTAATTTTCACGCAACTTTACGTTTCTTGCATTTTACCTTCAAGTCTCTCTTTTAACTTTAAGTTTCTTTTACTTCTACTTTGCATCATTTTTGTGAGAGATCACAAACATTTTCAGATGCTTGCCCGAGTTTATGTTAACTTCGACAAGCCCTAGGATTTTCACGAGTAACGCACAGACAAACATGTCCGGGAGATTTTCGTGTTTGATCCCTTAAGTATTAATATAAACTTGTATTTGTTTACTAAATTTCACAGTAAATAACATGTTCCCTCATTTCAATTTAATTTGTTATCTATTAGCAAATTGTCACGTGATACTTACTCTTTTATCATTTTTACTTCCACTTCATGTATTTTACAGGACCAGCGGACAAAGAAGACTTCTGTGATGGGTGAGAAACATAGAGGTATTTACCTTATGAATCATTCTCCAACTATCATTTCCTCGCAATTTCATTTGATTCTTATTTTGATTTGTGGCATTGGCGTTTAGGACATCCATCCCCCACTCTGTCTCCCCAATTCAATGATCTTGATTCTAGCATTAAGTTTTCAAATAAATGTCCATGTAATGTTTGTCCTTTGGCAAACCAAACTCGTTTACAATTTTCGTTAAATAGCATTTTTACTGTTACATTTTTTGAGTTAGTACATTTTGATGTTTGAGGACCCTATAATAAATCTCACTCTTTCGATGCAAAAAAATTTCTTACTATGATTGATGGTTTTTCAAGAAGCACGTGGGTTTTTTCTCATGCATCACAAAAGTGAAGTTAACACATTAATTCCTCAATTTTTTAAAATGATTGAAAAACAATTTCAAACACATATATAAAAAAAGACCCAATCCGATAATACACGTGAATTTTTCAACTCCCGCACTAATAGTTTTTTCAAAGATTTGGGAGTATTGCAACAATCAAGTTGTGCTTACACTCCACAGCAAAATGGAAATTTTGAGTGTAACCATAAACATTTTTAAACGTTCCACGCGCTCTGCATTTTCAATCTAATTTGCCTTTAAATTTTTAGGGTGATTTTGTGTTAACAGCTACTTATCTAATCAATCGTTTACCAACTAAGGTTCTCAAAGGGCATACACCTCATGAAATATTATTTAACAAAAAACCAAATCTTTCTCACTTTGGTGTTTTTGGTTGTTTAGTATATGGTCGCAACACACAAATTTCCCACAAATTTGATAAACGTGCATCTTCAGAAGTTTTCTTAGGTTATCCTCATGGTAAAAAAGGTTACAAAATACTTGATTTATCATAAAAAAATATATATGAAACTAGAGATTTTATTTTTCATGAACATATTTTTCCATATAAGATGCTTAATGTTGAATCATCTCCCTTAGCTTTACCATTTCCACCCATTGAAATACCTTCTTCTACCACATATCCGTTTGATGACCCACCTCCACCATACGATCCTCCCTCAATCATACAAACAACACCACATATTCCCCTGCTTAATCCAAATTCAAATCATGAGCCATCATCTTCCAGCCATGAACCAATATCACCCCAACCCCCGACTCGACCACAAAATCGGCCCAACTACCTCAATGCCTATGTTTGCTCTCTCAGCTCATCACAACCGTCTTCTTCGACTCCTACTCTTGGTAATCCTTATCCTCTTTGCAATTTCTTATCTTCTCATAATTTTTCTCCTACTTATCATTCTTTTCTATCAAAAATTTCTATTGAGTCTGAGCCAAAATCACACATTGGGGCTAAGGATATTCCGGAATGGCGCAATGCAATGGAATATGAGATTGACGCCTTATGTGAAAATAGAACATGGCCTTTAGTTTCACTACCACTAGGAAAAAAAACTGATAGGTTGTCGTTGGGTTTTCAAAATTAAACGTAAATCTAATAGAAGCATCGAACGATATAAAGCATATTTAGTTGCTAAAGGATATACCTAAGTTGAAGGGGTTGATTATTTTGATAATTTTGGTCCAGTTGCTAAACTTGTTATCGTTAGAGTTATTCTCTCTGTTGTCGCTGCAAAAAATTGGACTCTTCATCAACTTGATGTCAATAATGCTTTCTTACATGGAGATTTACATGAAGATGTCTATATGCATTTGCCACCTGGTTTTAGGCGTCAGGGGGAGCCTCTTGTTTGTAAGTTAAACAAGTCTTTATACGGTCTAAAGCAGGCATCAAGAAACTGGTATTCAAAATTTTCAGAAGTTCTTATTGACTTTGGTTTCACATATAGTACAACTGACCCATCTCTTTTTTGTCTGAATTGTGAATTTGGTTCTGTTTATTTGCTTTTGTATGTTGATGATATTGTCTTCACAGGTTCAGATCTCCATCTCATGAATTTGGTTAAAGATCTTTTAGACAATCACATCAAAATTAAATACTTGGGTCGTTTGAAATATTTTTTGGGTATTGAAGTTGCAAGATCAAAAATGGTATTTTTTATGCCAATGATAATATGCTCTTGATATTATATCTGATAGTGGTCTTACTGCCACCAAACCTATAGACTTTTCGATGGAACAAAACTTAAAATTATCTCCATCTGATGGTACAATTTTAACTGATCCCGCACCTTATCGTCGCATAAGGGTCGTCTCATTTATCTCACTGTCACGCGCCAAGATATCACATACCCCGTCAATATTTTGAGTCGCATGCTCCTCGCCAACCACACATGAATACTGTTATTCGTCTTATTCTCTATCAAGTCAATTTCGGGCTAAGGTCTCTTCTTTCTTTCTAATTCAAATTTCTCTTTTCAAGGTTATTGTGATTAAGATTAGGCTAGTTGCCTTACCACTCGTCGCTCCACTACCGGATATTGCATTTTTTGAGTTCTAGCATAATCTCTTAGAAGACAAAGAAACAAAGTGTGGTATCCCGTTCCTCTTCTGAAGTTGAATATAGAGCAATGACCAATGCAACTTGTGAAATTACTTGGCTCTCCTATCTTTTGAAAGATATTGGTCTATCTCCTTCTACATCAATGCCGTTGTTTTGTGACAACTAGTCTTCTCTTCATATTGCCTCAAATCCGATATATCATGAACGAACAAAACTCATAGAAATTGATTATCATGTTGTTTGTGAAAAAATTTCTTCTAGTCTCATTACTATTATGAAAGCCAGTTCCTTAAATCAAATTGCTGATTTACTTCCAAGTCATTGGGCAAAGATCAATTCATGCATTTAAAGAGCAAGATGGGTTTATCCAACTTACACCTTCCCATACCGAGGGGAAGTGTTATCACAACAAGTCATGCATAGTTGTGCGGTTTCCATTCAAATCAAGATGACAATTTTGGTATTAATAGAATATATTTTCATTCAAATAGGACTTAATTGTAATTAATTATCTTTGACTATTTTTCCATTATAGTTACATTTCATGTTTGTTCAGTAAGTATAATTAACATAGCCTTTGTATTTTTTCTAAAAAAATATATAAATATACATTTAAATTCAAACTCCTTCTTTACAAAAATTAATCTTTTTAAATTAATCAACCATAAAACTGGAGATTAAATTTATAAAAAAAACTCACAAGCACCCCAAATAAACTCTTACTTTAAATTTAAATTTGGTAATTTTTCCTTTATACTTTCGACCTTTTCTTATTACAAAAAAGTACACCCACAATATATTAAACCTTAAGTTTGATTAGAGTTTCACTTTCTCTTTTTTAAAAGAACTGTACCTATCTTGTTTTGTTTTAAATAATTGTACATAGTTTGAACATTTCTTCTCTACATAGTCAACTTTAGGCAGCTTATACAAAACTTCATGCAAAAAATTGGGATATTGTAAACTAACAGGGCGCGGGCTCCACCTTACCGAAAAAGCATTTTTTAAATATTATATTATATTTTGTTTAACAGATATGCTATCTTGACACCACTCCCCAACACCTATATCATATGTACTGTTCACCCATACATGAACAGTACACGCGAATAGTAAATCCGTATATGTATAGTGACAGTGAACAGTAAACCGTACATGAATGGTGCCGTGAACAGTATTTGTGAATAGTGCCTTTTAATAGTAAATCAAACTTGGTTAATGAAATGTAAAAACTTGATTAATATAGTGATGAAGTTGGTTAATAAAGGTCCAGATATTAAAAATAATTTTTATTAGTAAAATAAAGTTGGTTAATACAATATAAAAAATTGGTTAATGAAGTTATGAACTTGGTTAATAAACGTCCAAGTGTAAAAATAATTTTTAGTAGTAAAATAAAGTTGGTTAATGCAATGTAAAAAGTTGGTTAATAGAGTGATGAACTTAGTTAATAAACGTCCAGATGTAAAAAATAATTTTTAATTGTAAATTTTTTTTTTAAATTATAAAAAAAAAATATTATTATAATATTTCACTATTCATCCTATTGGTGAACAGTAAAATACGGTATAAATGCAGAGGAATGGGGTCAAAATAACATTTCTCTTTGTTTAATAATGTTTGTAATATTAATGTAATACCCAAAAACATTATAATAATGTTTCATTATAATTATAATTATAATATTTATGTAACCAAGAATTAGGTAGTCCAAGTCAGCAAAGCATACCGAAAACTCGTCGATGTGATTCGGAGAATATAATATAAGAATCTGTAAAAAATAATTAATGTCATTGGAAAGACAATGCCCAATTATTAAAGCAAGCACAAATTAATAAAACCATAACTTTATGCTTTTGGTTTTGTGATTTGGGTTGGCCGGAATAAATTATGTAGTTAATGTAAAGAGGTTTTTTTTTTTTTTGTGTGCTATTATTGAAAGTGTGATTAAGAACATTGGATGTGAAATGAAAGAGAAAGTTTTGATGTGAATGGGGCATTTCTTATTCATTCAACTCAAAATGAGATAACTTAACTGGCTAATTCCAGCTCAGCAAGTGAATTTACCCCTTGGACATCACCCAATGCTTAGGTCAAAAGATATGAATAAGGCCAAGGTTGAACATGAGTCTAGTGAATCTTCTTGATTGCAATGATTTGGTGAAGATATTTGCAACCTATTCTTAGCTAGAAATAAGAAATAGTTTCGTTAAACTAGCAAAATACTTTTTCTTAACAACATGACACTCAATGTCTAGATTTTTCGTGCTTTCATGAAATACGGGATTAGCAGCCATGTACAGGGTACTATTCTTATCATGGTGTGAGACATGATTTTTGCACAATAAACTTGTAGGTTTCTAAGCAAATACATAAGCAATTGGAGTTTGTTGGCGGCCGTAGATAAAGCCATGTATTCAATCTTTGAAGATGATTGTGCAACAATTTATTGTTATTGTGAGATAATCCAACATTATGATATATAGAAGTTGGAGTTAGTTAGAAGGTTGATGTGTAGTGAAGTTTGTTAGTTATTTCAATTCAAGTACTCTAATTTTAATATAAAAGTGCATTGGTTGTAATGTTGTTACTATTCAATTTAATATTACACTTTCATACATTTTACTTTCTCTTAATTATCTTTTCTTTCAATATGAATGCAACTTAGAGTTTATACTAACAAATTGATATCCACTGCACTTTGGTTCATGGATAAGAATTCGCAATTCTCGGGTGGTGACTTGCATCGTTTCGATGATAAATGATGGTAATGCTATTCCACATTCCCTTCCTATTCTTGATGACAAGAACTGGGATCGTTGACACAAGCAGATGAAGTCTCTATTTGACTTTCAAGAGACTCTTGACGTAGTTATCAATGGTGTGTCAGAGCTTGCAGTGAACGTCATTGAAGCTCAACGCAATCTTTACAAGGATTCCAAGAAGAAAGATTGTAAGGCGTCATTTTGCATCTAATCTGTAATTGATGGTGCAAATTTCAATCGAATAGCTCATGCTTAGTATGCAAAAGAGGCATGAAATATTCTTCTCTAATACTACAAAGGATGTGAGAAGGTAAAAAACGTGAAGTTACAGTTTTTGTGTTGGCGGTATGAATTACTGCAGATGGGAGAAACAAAGAAGGTTGCGGCGTATATATTCAAGGTACAAAATCTTGTTCACTTGATGAAAGGTTGTGGTGAAGCTATGATAGATAAGATGATCGTTAAGAAGCTTATTAGAACTTTGACTTCTCATTTTTATTCTGCTATTGTGGCTATTCAATAATTTAATACTTTGTCTATAATGAAGTTGGAAGATCTGATATGTTTTTTGGACGCCCATGAGATGCGTATTGTTGAAAGAAGGTGAGTTTAAGAAGCCATTCAGGCTTTGTAGGCTCATACCTGAAAGAATCATGGTGGACATTGAAGGTTCAAAGGGAAATTCGACAAAAGCAATTCCAAGAAGGGTTTTTGGCCTCATCCACAGAAGCATAAAAATAATGACAAGCTTGAGCCTTTTTTTTAAAAAGGAGAGGCTTATCATCATAAAGAAAAGGTTGATAAGAAGACTGTTCAATATATCAATTTTGAAAAATGGGGTCACATAGTCAATGATTGTTGGCATAACAAAGGAAAAGAAGCTTCTAAAGATAAAGATGGTGATGAAGTAAAAACAGCACATGATGATTCAGAGGGTTCTAAAACCATGGTGTTTATGGATGCAGTTTCAGATGAAGGTGCAAACTCAAGGACTTAGTTCTTGGATACGAGTTACTCAAATCACATGATTGGTCATAGGTCATGTTTGATCAAGTTTGATGATTCAAAATTAAGTAAGATCGGACTTGCTGATAGCATATCACTATAGACAAAAGGAGTAGGAAAGATGGTAATTACAAGAAGCAATGGCAAGTCAACAATAATTGAATATGTGTTATATGTTCCAGGTATGAAGTGTAACTTACAAAGTGTTGGTAGGCTTATTTACAAATGATTCTTAGTAATAATTAAGAATGAGGCCCTTGAACTTTTTGATCCAACCAAGAAGCTAGTCTTGAGGTCTCCCTTGTAAAAAAAATAGGACCTTCAAGACTCTGGTAAGCTCTACAGAAGCACAATGTTAGCAAGATATGGTTGAAAACAAACAAAGGTGGTTGTGGCATCTGATATTTGGCCATTTAAATTTAGAATCACTTAATCTACTAGTGGCACAAGAAATAATGATTGGTATGCCAAAGTTTTCAATGCCTAAGAAACTTTGTGAATGTTGCGTGGTGGGAAAGAAATCCAAGAATGCTTTCAAGTCCTATTTCCCTATGAGATCGGTCTACATTCTTGAGGTAGTTCATTTAGAGGTTTTTGGTCCTTTTGAGGATCACACCATTGATGAGAATTGATATTTTGTCTCCTTTGTGGATGAGTTTAGCAGAAAGCTTTGGGTGTACCCGATCAAGTATAAACATGAAGTGTTTAAAAGATTCAAAATGCTTATTAAAAATCAGAGTGAGAAGAAGATCAAGGTCCTCAGAAGAGATGGTGGAGAAGAGCACACTTCCAAAATATTTAATGAATTTTGTGTACAACATGGAGTAAATCATGAGTTCATAGCTCCATAAACCCCTCAACATAACGATATAGTTGACATGAGGAATATAAGCATTCTACATATGGCTAGATATATGCTAAAGCAAAAGGGTATACCTAATTCATTGTGGGGGAGAAGTAGTTACAACTGTTTTATATGTGTTGAATAAGTGTCCAACAAGGAGATTGAAGAACAAGGTTCTAGAAGAAGTATGCAGTGGACAGAAACCATAAGTGAATCACCTTAAATTTTTTGGCTCAGTTTTTTATATGCATGTGCCTGATACTAGAAGGAAGAAATTGGATGACAAAAGTGAATCCATGATGCATGTTGGTTATCAAAATATTGGAGCTTATAGATTGTTCAGCCGAATTAGTGAGAATATTATAATTACTATAGACATCATCATTGATGAAAATTACGACATGGAACTGGACATCAAATAACACAAGTATCAATCCTTTGATGAACTTGGGCTAGGAAGAAGAAGAAGAAGAAGTGGATCCAGATGATGTTTCACTAGAAGAAATTGTTGAAAATGTTCCTGAGGTGAGTCAAAGACCTTAAAGGACAAGGATGCCTCCATCAAGACTACAAGATTGTGAGGTGACCACTGACAATGAAGTCACAATAGATGGAGATCTTGTTCTTTTTGCATTGCTAGCATATGATAAACATATTAACCATAATGAAACCTTGAAGAGCGAAGTTTGGAAAGATGCAATGATTGATGAATTTTTATCCATATAGAGGAATCATACATGGAAACTTATGAAATTTCCAACCAACACCAAAGTAATTGAGGTAAAGTAGGTCTATAAGCTGAAGCATAACCCTGCTGGCTCAATTGTTAAACACAAGGCAAGGCTAGTAGCAAGAGGATTTATGCAAAAAGCATGTCTTGACTACTCAGAGGTTTATGCTTAAGTTGCAACTTTGGAAACATTCGGGGTTAGTAGTAGTAGCTTTTGCTTGTAAGAGAAACTAGTTAACATTTCATCTTGATGTAAAATTTGCCTTTTTGAATGAACCATTGGATGAAGAGGTCTATGTCACTACTACGAAAACACCTATAATCAAGGTTGCAAAAGACCTATAATAACAATTGAACAAATTTTGTTAGGTAGGGTGTGATTGTATGTGGTTTATTTACAACCACAGTCCAATGCCTGTTGTTCTTATTTTTTCCAGATGTTTCGCCTGACTACATTGATAACTTTCATAACAATATACAATATTAAATATTTTTAACACAACAACAACAAGAACAATAACAAGAAAAACAATAACAACAACAGTAACAAAAAAACAACAACAAGAACAACAACAATAAAAACAAGAACAACAACAAAAATAACAAGAACAACAAGAACAAAAAACAACAACAACAACAACAACAATGAGAAGAACAACAAGAACAACAACAACAACAAAAACAACAATAAAAATAATAGGAACAACAACAAGAACAATAAGAACAACAACAACGACAAGAACAACACGAACAATAATAAAAACAACAACAAGAACAAGAACAAAAACAAAATAAATAAATAAATAAATAAAATTGCTAAACAAGAAAATTTTACCTGACACAACAACAACTAGCGTTGCTAATTTAATCCATGCTTTTCATGCCTCGTTCAATTTGGAGAAGATATTATGGAGTTCCGAAACTCTTTAATGGAAGAAATGATATTTTCCAAGTTTGGTTTAGTGGAGGAATAATGTTTCGTAAATGGAAGAACTTTGTCTAAGTACATCTAGGCAAAAAGTGAATGAACTAAGAGCGTTATATATCTTTAAAAAAATAAGAAGGCGATTCTCTCTCTCTCTCTCTCTCTCTCTCTCTCTCTCTCTCTCTGTCTCTCTCTCTCTCTCTCTCTCTCTCATCCCTTCTTTCAATCTGAGTGCAACTAGAGTTTCCACTAACAATTGTTTTTAGCTTTCCAAGAAATTAATGAATTTTTTGGAAAGAAGTTTTATAATTTTATCGACATTCATGCATTAAGGAAAACATACAATCAACATCATTGTATCTCCTCAAGTGCAGGATAGAAAAAAGAGGGGAAAATATACCTTAGCTAGAGGATTGTTTCTAATAATGCAACATATGTTAAGTTGTCTTAAAGTGGGTGAAATATGGTTTATCTAAGAACTGAATACATTGTTGGATATAGGAAGATATATAAGTTATATGTAGTTGTTATTTCTACTAAGATGTTATATGATATCATTAGGGATAAACATGAGTTTATTTTTGTAATTGATTTTGAGATAGACGATAATACCTATCAAATTTGATTATGCTCCACGTATTTTAGAACATTATGAGCATGTGACTACTTCTAAAATGTATGACTAATAGACTCAATAGATTGTAGAGATGACATTGAGGATATATCACTATATTGTGTCAAAGGATGGAAAAACGGGTCCGGCCCGTTGGACATTCCTGTTTTGCCCCCACTTTTTCGTGGGGCAGACAACGTTTTTAGGGATACGCCCTCTAATATGTCTATTGTCGTCCGCCCTGCTTTTTTTGTGTGCTGATTTTGCGGGCACATGCATTAAAATAACTTTTACAATTTTTAGACTTAAAAGTGTCGTGCGCGCAAGCCCGTCTCACCCCACCCTCACTTTTTTGCGGGGCATGACAAAATTGTAGGCTCGCGCCCTCAATAATGCTCGCCCCCTTTTTTTTGCAGGCTTTTGCGGGGTGACCCCAAATTCCTTTTTAAAGTAATTCTTCCAAAGTTATAGTAGTTTTAATGTGTCTTTGAAATGATAAAAAAATTAAACAACGAAATCAATAAGAGTAAATATGTATCCTCATCTAGTTTTACTTCAATTTGCTTTGGCAAATCATCAATAATCTTGTTCAATGAAGTCAATTTCTTCACAAAGTATTTTTACTATACCATTCTAAGTGAATAAAGTTGTTTCATACATAATTGATGTGGAAATGATTTAGTCATGTAAAGTGATTTTAACTCTGTCCATCTCTGCGATAATCTTCCTTTTGCAACCTTCCTCAAAATGTTATCTCTAAGACACGAGATAATGATACTTTTTACGTTATTTATATCACCTTCTCCATTTTTTATTATGTTAAAGTGACCTACATATCCTCCTTACTCTTCAATGCATCCACACATTTATGTTGAATTAAGATTGTGTCATCTTTACTTTCCACAAATCAAAATCAGTTGTTCTG
Organism: Lathyrus tuberosus; assembly: GCA_022829125.1. NCBI lineage: Eukaryota > Viridiplantae > Streptophyta > Magnoliopsida > Fabales > Fabaceae > Lathyrus > Lathyrus tuberosus. The sequence continues at coordinate 854,420 of JALAZF010000562.1, forward strand.
ATTTTTTTTATATTCCATTTTGTACTAATGGATCACATTTGAAAGGGTTGTGGTGTTTATCAAAATGCCACCTTTTATGTAGATAAACTAGAAAATTGGAATAAATAACTAACAACCATACTAAATAATCCATCAGGTAAATTTTTTAACCAAGAACAAAATGCTCTCTATACTTTCTAAAAAGTACAATGATGACAACCCCTTGTTGTGTAGGGTTGTCTTATATGTTAAGGGGGTATTTGGGCGGTACGTAGGGTTAGCTCATGCAGAGTGGTGAGAAACACTATGTATCCTTTCTGGAGAAATAGGTGTTGGAAATTCACCACAACCTATGGAGAATTCTCCTATTCAATCTTGATATCAAGATTGTTAACAATCACACAATGGTAATGAAAAGAAAAAGGTTGAGAAAGAAAAAAGAAAGAGAAAAGAGAAATAGTAGCTTTGGAGAAGAAGATGAAAAACTGCAGAATTCTTTCTGCCCACAAACTGTGGAAACTTTCAATATTCACTTGCAACTACAAACTGTGAATTATCAAACTTGATTATTACAATGATAAAGGTTCCTCCCTATTTATAGATTTAGGTTAACTTGCATCTCAAGCTAAAGCCCAAACTATAAAAGCCCAAAAAATATCTAATATAATCTTTCTAAATCAAATCTGATTTATCTAAATCAAATCTAATCTTTCTAAAACAATGAATTACATATTTAACACACCACCTAATTCATTGTGTCTAAACTGTCTACATTCATCATAGACCTTAACTTCTTGAAAACTTCGACCTGCACTCCCTTCGTCATGATATCTACAATCTGACTCTCAGTTCTGCAGTGTTCCAAGTTCATCTTCCCTTCTGCTACCTGCTCTCGAAGATAATGAAACCTCATTTCGATGTGCTTACTTTAATCGTGTGCTATTCGATTCTTCGCCAAGTTGATAGCTGACATGCTGTCGATCTTCATGGTAATTGCTCCATGACTCTTTCCTGTAATCTCTTCGACCAGGTTCACCATTCATGTTGCTTGACATGCACAAAGAGAAGCAACTATGTACTCTACTTTTCATGATGACAATGCCACTATTGGCTCCTTTCTCAAATTCCAAGCAACTTGTGCACCACCTAACATAAACACATAGCCAGCTGTGGATTTTCGATCCTCAACATCACTACACCAACTAGAGTCGATGTATCCCACTAACTTACATTATTTTCCTTCATCAGCTGCAGGAAACAAAATGCTGTAGTCGAGAGTTCCTTTCAGATACCTCAGTATCCTCTTCGTCACTGCTAGGTGTGATACCTTTGGCTTCTGCATGAATCTACTTACCATACCCAAACTGTATGCTAAGTTAGGCCTTGTGTGACAAAGGAATCGAAGTGACCCAATAAGTCTTCTATATTGGGTTGGGTCGACATCATCTTCATCTGAATCCTTCGACAGTTGCAGTCTGGTCTCAGCTGGAGTCGAAGTTGGATAGCAATCTTGCATCTCAAATCTATTGAGTATTTCACCTGCATATCTTCTTTGGTTCATCATCAAACCTTTACTAGTCTTGTAGGTCATGTTTGAAATCTTCGATCTCCTTCTTGTAACTTCCTGTTATCAATAGGCCATCGACATAGAGACATAGTATAAGCACTTCACTATTGATTCTTCTTACATACACTCCAAGCTCAATCGTACACTTCACAAATTCCTTCTCCCTTAAGAAGCTGTCGATTTTCTTATTCCAAGCTCTTGGAACTTGCTTAAGTCCATACAGGGCTTTATGCAGCCTGTACACCTTTCTTTCTTCACCTCGTTTCATATACCCAGCTGGTTGTGCGACATAAACTTCTTCGTATAAGGGACCATTAAGGAATGCACACTTCATGTCCATCTGACATGTGTGTTAATTGTTCACAATTGCTAGACCAACAACTAACCTGATTGTTTCGATCCTAGCAACAAGTGCAAACACTTCGTCGAAGTCGATTCCTTTCTTCTGTAGAAATCCTTTCGCCACAAGTACCACCTTGTGTCGAGTTACTTCTCCTTTAGGATTCACCTTCACCTTGTAAACCCACTTCACATCAATTTCCTTCTTGCCTTGAGGCAATTTGACAAGTGACTAGGTGTTGTTGACTTCGATGGAGTCTAACTCTTCATTCATTGCTTTTACCCACTTTGAATCTTTCAATGCCTCAGCTGCATTGACTGGTTTGACATCTGCGTAGAAAGCATAATGTACCATCTCACCCTCTTCATCGACCACATCATCTGATGTAATCACACATTCTTGCAATCTTGCAGGCATGTGTCTCATTCGTCGAGGTCTGTTTGGGCTTGCTTCATCTCGGACTTGTTCCTGTCGAACTTCTCTTTCGACTTCAGTGACTGATTCTTCACAAGAGATTCTCACTGAATCCTTATTGACATTCTCAGTCTAATCCCATTCTTTAAGCTCATCTATGATCACGTCCCTGCTGATCACTACCTTCTTATTCACTAGGTCGAACAACTTTTAACCTCCAGTCAAATGATATCCTATCAAGATCATCTGATTCGACTTGTCATCAAGCTTCCTTCTCAACTGATTTGGCACATGTCTATGTGCTATAGATCCAAACACCTTCAAGTGACTGAGGCTAGGCTTGACACCAGACCAACATTCTTCTGGTGTGATTCCTTCAAGCTTCTTCATCGGATATTGGTTTAATATGTATGTTGCTGTTGAAGCCGTTTCTCCCCATAATTCTTTGGTTAGATGCTTTCCATTCAACATATTTATCACCATGTTCATGATGGTTCTGTTCTTTCTTTCTACAATTCAATTTTGCTGTGGAGTGTAGGGTGGCACCACTTCATGCATAATCCATTCCTTTTCACATAATGCATCGAATTCTTTTGACACACACTTTCCACCACCATCAGTCCTCAGAATTTTCAGCTTTCTACCACTCTGTCTTTCGACCATAGTTTTGAATCTGTCAAATACCTCGATCACATCACTTTTCTTCTTGATGAGGTAAGTCCACAACTTTCAACTGTAATCATCTATAAACATGACAAAGTATCTATTGCATGCGATCGAATCCACCTGGATTGGACCACATACATCAGAGTATATGACTTCTAGAATTGCCTTCGACTTCCTTCCTGCATCCTTGCTGAAGCTATTCTTGTGTTGTTTCGACTGAACACACTCTTCACAGACTTCACTTGGAATGTCGATTTCAGGTAATCCTGAAGCCATATTTCTTCTCTTTAGCTCTTTGATGTCATTGAAGTTGAGATGACCTAGTCAAAAATGCCATAACCACTCATCTCTGCTGGCTGCAGTTGCTAGGCACTTGTGCTCCATCACATTGAGTTCAATCTTGAAGGTCCTATTCTGAGACATTGGAGCCTTCAAGATCAACCTACCATCTGCGTCGAGGACTCTCATCATCTTGTCTTCGATAACTACCTTGTAGTTCTTTTCGACAAGCTGTCCTATACTGAGCAAATTACTCTTCATGCCTGGTATGTACAACACATTGGAAATTGTTGACCTCTTGCCATCTTTCCTCATAATCAGAACATCACCAACACCTTCAGCTGCTAGAGTGTTGTCATTTGCAAACTTCACCGTGTTCTTCGACGAGGGCTTCATGTTAACAAACCAATCTTTCCTTCCAGTCATGTGTGATGAGCATCCTGAGCCTGAGTCCAAGTACCACTGGTCCTGGAATCTCTTTTCGTCTCTTGTTGTGACCATCAACAACATCTCTTCTTCTTCATGTTTCGCCAGCTTTGCATCAGTTTCTTGATTCTTCTTCTTTTCTAAACAATCACTAAAATAGTGACCATACTTCTGACAATTGAAAAACTGAATGTGACTTTTGTCAAGCTTTCGGCCACCATCTCTTCCTCTACCTGCAGTACCACCTCTTTGGTTGCCTTGGTTCTAGGGTTTTCTCTGATTCGACCAGTTTCCTTCCTGCTGATTTCGACCAGTCGAATTGGTGTAGCCTCCTCTACCTTTATTGTCATTCCAACCTCCTTTGCCTTTCCTTTCCTTTTCTGACTGCGGCTGCAAAGCCATATCACTCTTCGATTTTCCTGCAGCTCTTTCAGCCATCCTTTGTTCATGAGACTCAAGCGTCCCTTAAAGCTCTTTCTTCGTCAATACTGACAAGTCTTTCGACTATTCTATGGCTACTACCACGTGGTCGAATTTTGGAGCCAATGACCTCAAGATCTTTGACACAATTGACTTTGATGTCAACACTTCTCCACATACCTTGATTTGATTCACCAGCTTTGTAACCCTAGTGAAGAAATCTGATATGCTTTCATTGTCTTCCATCTAAAGCAATTTATAAGTCCTTTTGTGAGTTTGTAACCTCACCTTTTTCACCTTCTCTGCGCCTCCAAACGACTTTTCAAGAATCTCCCAAGCTTCTTTTGCTGATTTTGCATCACTGACCTTTTCAAAATTATCTGGATCAACACATTGATGGATTATAAAGACATCTTTGTAATCTTTCTTCTTCAATTCTTTGTGTGCAACCTTTTCTTGAATCGTCCCGTCTTCTGCAAGCGGTGCTACTCCTTCCTTCACAAGATCCCAAAGATCTTGATAACAGAAAACCACCTTAATCTATTTGCACAAATTCTCATATTTGTCTTTCTTGAGAATCGGAAGGCTCGCCGGTTAGTGCCCGTTTGAATGATTCATAGCCATCACAGTTTTCTTCCTCGAATCGCAACCGGAGCTCTAGATAATAGATGTTGGAAATTCACCACTACCTATGGAGAATTTTCCTATTCAATATTGATCTCAAGATTGTTAACAATCACACAATGGCAATGAAAAGAAAAAAGTTTGAGAAAGAAAAAAGATAGAGAAAAGAGAAATAGTAGCATTGGAGAAGAAGATGAAAAACTGCAGAATTCTTTCTGCCCACAAACTGTGGAAACTTTCAATATTCACTTGCAACTGCAAACTGTGAATTATCAAACTTGATTATTACAATGATAAGGGTTCCTCCCTATTTATAGATTTAGGTTAACTTGCATCTCAAGCTAAAGCCCAAACTATAAAAGCCCAAAAATTATCTAATATAATCTTTCTAAATCGAATCTGATCTATCTAAATCAAAGCAAATCTTTCTAAAACAATGAATTACATATTTAACAATTGGATCTCTCATCTTTCATTATGGTAATGAGGTATTTATAGAGGCTCATTGGGTCTGGGCTAGAGAGATAGAGAGTGGTGTGCCTTAGATTTATGACCAAGGAACATGATCATTGGAGGACTTGGTCTCTTGGGATCTTGAGGAGAGATGTTTTCTCCCTTTGACTGACCCCAAGTCAATTGGTATGTGGGACACGTCACTGCCTATGTTCACTACATGAGTGGAGCTAATTCGGATGGCTCAACCCTAATGATTAGTCTAGGTACTCATGTCGGGAGGGTATCGCTCATCGCTTGGTGTAATGAGGCAAAGCCTTGGGCGATCTAAGGTATTACCAATATACTCACCCATCCTAGTGTGTCTGGATTTTCCTTCTACTTCTTAGATTATCTCTTCTTAGGGCCTAATAAAAGTATAGTGATGGACAATCCCCTAAGCACACGGGCTTGAAAAGGACGAAGTGATTTTGTTGCTATGAGGTTTCATGAGTGTGTGACAAGAGCTACCTTGATTCCAATGCCTAGGGCGACCAATTCAGGATGGGAATTTAAGTTGAGTCTCTTGGGCGAGACTTTTAGTTAGTCCCTTAGGCTATGTTTGGATATTGTAAAATGAATGGAGCAGAATAGAGTTGAACGGAATGGAGTGAAATAGAGTGGAACAGAATAGAATAAATATATCGTTCCATTGTTTGGGTATTTTACGACGGAATATAAAGATTTTATCATTCCGCCCAAATCAGAGGGTACAAAAAATGATGGAAAGTGATGGAATAAGATGGAATGCATTCCATCCGGTTCCGCTCCATTCCATCCTTTTTAAATCAATCCAAACAATAGAACTTAAGTTCATTCCATTCCATTCCATCCCATTCTATTCCATTCCATCAATCCAAACATACCCTTAAGCAAGGCTTTAATTTAATTCCCTCAAGAAAGACTTTAAGTTGAGTCCCTTAGAGGGTGGCTCTTTCAATTGAGTCTTTTAAGATAGACTTTAAGTTGAGTCCCTCAGACGATACTTTAAGTTGAGTCCCTTGAATGATACTTCAAGTTAAGTCCCTCAGAAGAGACATTAAGTTGAGTATTTTAGGTGAGACTTTAAGTTTCGTCCCTCAAGTGGGACTTTAAGTTGATTCTCTCATACGAGACTTTAAGTTGAGTCTCTCAGAGTGAGAATCATTTAATTTAGTCCCTCGGAGGGTGAGTCCCTCAAGAATTGCTTGGGAAAGTTTAATTTTTCATATGTATTCTCGCCCTTCGTATGACAGTTTGTAACCACTCCCTCAAGGACTTTTCTTTAATGACCATGTCCATGCCTTTTGGAGATTTTTTTTATAAAATTCTTGGCATTGTATCTTTTTTGTTATTCAGGGCTTATGCTAAGTTGCTTACAAAGGTAGAGATGATGATTTTTTTTGGCATTAAATGAGTAACCTATTGAGAAAGCAAGGATCCTTAAGTGAAGGTCCAACAATGTATTGTCTGATAAAGAAATAAGGATGCTTTAGTGAATATTCATCGATATATTGCATGATAAGGTGACAAAGATTCTTCACTGAAGGTCCAATGATGTATTGCCTGATAAGGCAGCAACAAGGATTTTTCATTGAATATCGAACGATGTATTGCATGATAAGGCAAAAAGGATCCTTTTCCTTGTGATTTTACCTCTCGTGCTTCCAAAATGATTTCAACTTATCTTGATACTCATGAGATAATTTGTCAAGTTTTAATCTTTTGTTGGCCACTTGTTAGCCATTTGTGTGTTAGCTCGGTTTTTTAGCCGTTTTGATTCGCCAAATCATTTTATAACCCTAAAGAAGTCCATCCATAACAACTCATTGCCAAATTCATATATGTCCCTTTGACCATCGTTATCGTAGTCGCAACCAGCAGTGGCATCACTCGTATTGAACTTGAGACTCAGGTCAGTTTTACCGGGGTCTCATGGTGGGCGCCATTTATACTTGTTAAAAAAATTCAATGGTGACAACCCCTGTGTGTTTATGGGTAATGTTGGCTCACGTAGAGTGGTGAGAAGCTTTGTGCACCCTTTACGGATAATTTGGATCTTCCCTATCTCATTATGGGAATGAGATATTTATAGAGGCTAATTGGATATGTGTTAGAGAGCCAGAGAGTGGCTTGCCCAAGTTTCACGACCAAGGAACGTGGCCATTTGATTGACCCCATGTAAATTGGCATTTAGAACACGTCATTTCCCGCGTTCACTGCGTGAGTGGAGCTAATTTGGATGGCCTAAATCGAATGGGGTGATTAAATACCCATGTCAGATAAGAATTGTTCATTGCTGAAAGCTCCTGTGGCTTGACTAAATTTTGGTTAAAACTTGATGAAGAACAAGATGATCAAACATGAAGAATTTTTCCAGAAAACAAAGATGCTGAATGAAATGTCCTAGCATGAAGACTCGACATCTGGACAAATACAACAGGTTGTTTTAATTTTGTTCCAAGATTCAAGGCTCGGTTTGCAGTGGATCAAGCACAAAAGATCGAAGCCCAAGATAGGAGACTATATAAAGAAGACCAAAACCTAGGATAAAACAGACTTAGGAATCCTATTGTAATACTTGTAAAAGTAGAAAATAGGGTTTAGGGTTTTGAGAGTCGTATGATTTTCTTGTGTTGTAAGTCTCCCTTTATATCGGTTTAATACACTGTGGTAGACATAGTTGTTTATACAGATTCAGAAACCTTTAGGTAATGAATTAAATATTGTTCTTGGATGAAACTTTGAAGCAAATCCGAGTTGTGTTGTTAGTCGAGAATGTTCGACTAAACTTTGCATTGAAAGAGGTGTCTTTCAAGTAGGATGATGCAGTTGATGTCGATTGTAGCTGTTAGATATCATAGGTTATGATTTATGGAGTGAGATGGGTTTCTCTTATCAATTAGATGTGACTTCTAATGATAAAGTTTTCATTGGGTAGTGATAGGTAAACCAGAGGTTGTTTACTGTAAACCAGAGGTTGTTTACATTAAACTATACTACTGATAGTGGATTCTTCTTCCTGGCTTGGTAGCCCCCAGATGTTTGTGATTTGCACTGAATTAGGTCATCATATTCTATGTTGTTTATCATTCTGCAATTTATAGTTTAGTATTGATTAACATGTCGTAACAGATGTTGAAATATTTGTTGTGAATTTGTTGCTGATATTCAGAATACCAGTTTGTTTGTTCTATCCTTGTTTTAATGTTATACAGAGAACAATGTCGTGACATGTGTTAGGACATCTGTTATCTGCTATGCCATAATTTCAATTGGTATCAGAGCAGGCATCCTGTCTGTTTCTGGATAATATCTTGGGAGATACTTTATGGTTTTTAAACAAGGTGTGTGTGCGATCAGACCATTCATTGGATATCTGGAATGATAGGTATTGGATCAAAGGTAACAACTACTGATGGTTGTTCAAATTTTCTGAGGAGTTTCTATAGCAACTGCAGGAGGAGTGGCTAGTTCTCTTGTATGGCGTCTTATAATATGTTTTGACATCTTATTGGGAATGTTGAAGATATTCTTTGGTGGTTCCGCTGCATATGTTTCTGATGGAAGAACTCTGGTTTTTATATGATTCTTGAGTTGTGATAGAAGAAAGATGGTGGAAGATCTTGATTCTTGGCTTCTATTCTTGAAGATATCAGCATCTATGAAAGCTCTAGTCGTTTCAAAGTTGGGAGGAATGGAATGGGGAGAGTTGTTGGTTGATGTCTGTCATGTTGACTTGGTACTTGGAAGTTTGGTTCCATCTTGTATCTTGAAGTCAGTTTAAAGAGAAGGTGAGTTGAGACCGTGTTTATCAAATTCATGATCTATGAATTTGGTAAATATTCTTTTCGACAAAGTTGCCAAATATACTTGAGTTTTCACTCAAGTTCACTCATAAAGGCATCTCTGGTCGTGTTTAAGAGCTTCTTCAGAAGGATAATCTGGCTCTCATGCTAAAGATGGATTTCTAAAGATCTCTGGTGCTGATGGATGTCATTCAACTTAGAGATAATGGGAGGTGATTTATTTTCACCATTCATGATTTGCAAGAATTCTATTAGCAAAGGAAAGTCATAGGCAGGTTGAGTCAAGGGTGACAAGCTTGATGTCTCAACATGTTGTTTGACTAGAAAGATGTTGACACAAAATTCTTGATTTGTGTTGATATCTGGTAGATCATATATCCTATATGATGTAAGGTTTTGTGGACAAGGATTTAAGATCAATTTCTATTTGTGGAATTCACAAATATTTAATTGATTATCCGTGTATTTTTAGAGTACAAGATTATTGGTGACAAGTTGGTACATCAGGAAGTGCAACATCTCTAGTTGCATCTGCTCAAGGATCTGTTCATTGGAGAATGAATACAGTCAAGATAAGGAACTGATGTTCTATTAGATGTTGAAACATCTTGACATTGAAGTATATGCATAACTTTTCTGATTCAAGGAGTGAATCTCTGGAGCAAAGGAGATGTAGCTGATGATCTTGGTAACATACACGTGCGTGGTAGGATCTGTCTTTATTCTGGTGTTGCAAAGGCACGTAATCTGACTAGAAAGTTTCCTGGCAAGAAACTAGGCTAGAATGTAGTACTGATGGAAGTGAAGATGAAGACATTTTTCTTGGATCAGTTTATTTCTGATCTAGGAGTATTAGAGTGCAGTAGGTGTGTTCCAGTTTCTACTTGAAGCATCTGATCTTTATCTAGAAAGTTTCCTGGCAAGAAACTTGTCTAACATATGGTGCTAGTGATAGCACTGGTTGGGTCATTTTATTTCTGATATAGGTGCATAAGAGTATGTGATCTTGCTCATCTTGGAGGTAAAGGATAAGTGGAAGTTATCTCCGACTTTCTGAAGAAGTCTCTACTTAAGGAAAGCAGGATTCCTTTTGTAAAGATCTTGTGTGACTAATCTCTTCTTAAGAATCAAGCTTTGGCATGTTTGGTTTCTCTAAAGATGAGATGGTTGTTGTAGTACTGTAAAGCAGGATGAAGGTTGTCAACTCAAACTTGATATCATTACTCAAGTCTATGAGAACATGGAACTCTTGTTTTGTTATAGGGAGGAGGTTCTTCTAAGTGGCAGAATGAAGGGATGAACTCTCCAGCTGGATGTTTGATCAGAAGTTGTGACATCAAGCGGAAACTTCGGGGTCTTAGTTGATGTTGTGGTGCATTATTGTAAGATAAGTTGATCTTCTCTGAAATAAATGGAATTAATGCTTTAAAAAGGTATATCTCATGCAGTTTGCGGGAGCTGCGAGAAGGAGTAGATGTTACAGGTCCAAGTCTTGGTGTATCTAAGATGCCTTGCTATGGAGCAAGTAGGATATGTAACTTGAAGATTAGGTTTCATTGGTGGATCATAAGATTTTCTGGAGCTCTGAAGAAAGCTAAGATTAACTAAACAGTGGCATTTGGTTGATCTCTAATGTGAATTCAAGCAGTGTGCTTGGAACTAATTACTTTTGTGAAAAAGGGTAGTTGGTTGAGAATCAAAGGAGGTTCTGGTTCTGTTCATATCTTGGAGCTTGTGGTAGAATCCCTAAGTTGCTTATGGAAGATTACCTTCTTTTGTTAGATGTATGACAGTTTATTTCTCTCTTTGTTTGTCTGGAGTTCTTATTGATCAAGCTGGTGGAGTTATGTTCTCTGAAGATCTTCTGTTGGATTATTATGTAGATAGTAAGTCCAGTGGTAATTGTATCAAGAACCATAGTGTATGGTGTCTGTGATATGATCAGGATGTCCTAACTGATGTCAGAACGTCATCTTGCTGTCTGGACTTGGAGTTCAGATTGTGGAAGCTGATATTCTCCACTTGAATTAGAAGTGTTCCAATTTATCATACGAGAGAATAATGAAGTGAAGACTGTCTTGGATCATGTGGTGTTTATGTGGAAGTATGACTCCTGCTGAGGTCAGAATGCTTATGGGGAGGTGGTTTCTAATGCTGCAAGTAACTCTAGAAGAAGTGGACCAGTTTGGTGCTTGTGATGCAAGTAAGCTGAGGTTTTCTGGAGCATGTATTTGATGTATTTCAAGTGTGAATTACATCTGGGCGAGATAACAAACTAAGGGACTCTGTATGTCTCTTTGAGGAATGTGAAGCATTCCTGATTCAATTGGATTTATTCTCAAGGAACAAGGATATCTATGGCTGTAAAATTCAAGGTGGATTTGTACAGGGTATGGATGGTTTCTGGATGAGAAGGATCAATGGTGATTTTGGTCTCAATCCAAGAGTTTGTTGGTTGTGGTACAAGGATGTGATTCTGGTACTCTCTCATTATATGATCATGAAGTTTGTCATGGGATATCATGTGGTGATTTTGGGTGGTACTTGTTGGAAGGAGCATATTTTATAAAAGATAGGGGAACACTTCTGTCTGATGGGTGTACTAGTGTGGTACATAGATTGCTTGTGGAATAAGCAGTAAGTGAATGCGTTCAGCAGGTGTGTTGAACAGGGAGTGCGCTCTTGAAGACATGAAGATGAGTCTTATGTTTTCCATACATTTTAAAGTATTCTTCTTGCAAATGAGCACTGGTTATCTACGATAGGGGGAGTTTGACTTCTGTTTTGGATCTGTTGCTGCTATAGTGCAATTGTTTATCAATATTATTTGTGGTTTCAAGCAGTCTATGATAGAATACCTCTGGTGCAGATGTAATGTCAGACAAGATGTCATGACATCGTGTTACTGGTTTAGTTCTGGGTGGACTTGACTGGTTGATTTTGGTTCTGTCATTGGGATGTCAATAGATTGAATCAGATTTATACAAGCTTCTTGGGAGTGTCCTGATAATCGTTGCTTGGAGAATTTATTTTTCTCTGCAGAAGTAGATAAAGCTTCTTGGGAGTCTTCGTTGCTAACTGGGAGATGTTTGAAGAATTGTCTTAACATCTTGGTCAGTGTCATTTTCTTCTGGTTGATAGGATTATTCTTGGGGCTCGTTGAAAGGCATAGTGACTATGCATCAGAGGTTACAAGAGGGACTAAACAAAGTCTGACAAGGTGTTAGAACATTGTTTAGGACATGTGGCTGTTTTCAAACTGATTGTCTTGGAAGGCGTGTTAAATATGTGTCTTGAAACGTGCACATTCTTTGGACGATTCCCCTTAAAAGAAGAAACAGTCAATTGTACTTTGGCCGGTGCACATTTGTTTATGAAGTTACATCCCTCATTTAATGCGCTTATTGAATTGACTTGTGAAGGAATTCGCTCGGATATATAAAGTGGGTTCTTGGCTTCGTCTTGTCTCAGGTTGTCTTTTCTGTTGTGTTGTGTTCTCATGGGTTTTATCAGCGTTTGGGTTTGTTCAGTTTGGGTATGGGCCTGTCTTGGACATGTTTGTCAATTTTTGGCTAAAAAGAGGGAGAAAAGTACAGGGGTTGAGTATGTCCTTGTAGTTGGTTTGCAAGGATGTTGGATAAAATGTTTTGACATTCTGTCTGAGTCTCAGGTTTCCCTTCTGTTCTGTGTCCTTCCTTCGTGTCCTGTGATTTGAGTTATGAACACAATCGTGCCCTGTGTTCTGAGTTACCCAGGTGAGGAAGTATAGATTCCTGAGTAAGTGGGAGCTTTCTAGAGGGGGAATGTGTGTTTGAAAGGAGTGTTGGAGTGTGTTTGAAAAAAGTGTTCTTTGGTTAACTCTTCCAGACTTCCTTCTAGCTTCTTTAGGAGTCTCAACTTCCTTTCTCGACCCTTTTTCAACTTCACTCACCCTGGGTTTATTGTCCAAAAGGAGTTTTACCCAAAATTTGTCAAAAGGGGGAGATTGAAAGCTCATGTGGTTTGACTAAATTTTGGTTAAAACTTGATGAAGAACAAGATGATCAAACATGAAGAATTCTGCCAAAAAACAAAGATGCCGAATGAAATGTCCTAGCATGAAGACTCGACATCTGGACAAATACAACAGGTTGTTTTAATTTTGTTCCAAGATTCAAGGCTCGGTTTGCAGTGGATCAAGCACAACAGATCGAAGCCCAAGACAAAAGACTATATAAGGAATACCAAAACCTAGGATAAAACAGACTTAGGAATCCTATTGTAATACTTGTAAAAGTAGAAAATAGGGTTTAGGGTTTTGAGAGTCGTATGACTTTCTTGTGTTGTAAGTCTTTTTTTGTATCAGTTTGATACACTGTGGTAGGCATAGTTGTTTATACAGATTCAAAAACCTTTAGGTAATGAATTGTATATTGTTTTTGGATGAAACTTTGAAGCAAATCCGAGTTGTGTTGTTAGTCGAGAATGTTCGACTGAACTTTGCATTGAAAGAGGTGTCTTTCAAGTAGGATGATGCAGTTGCTGTTGATTGTAGCTGTTAGATATCACAGGTTGTGATTTAAGGAGTGAGATGAGTTTCTCTTATCAATTAGATGTGACTTCTAATGATAAAGTTTTCATTGGGTAGTGATAGGTAAACCAAAGGTTGTTTACATAAAACTATACTACTGATAGTGAATTCTTCTTCCTGGCTTGATAGCCCCCAGATGCATGTGATTTGCACCGAACTGGGTCATCATATTCCGTGTTGTTTATCATTATGCAATTTACAGTTCAATATTAATTAACATGTCGTAACAGATGTTGAAACATCTGTTGTGAATTTGTTGCTGATATTCAGAATATCAGTTTGTTTGTCCTGTCCTTATTTTAATGTTATGCAGAGAACCATATCGTGACATGTGTTAGGACATCTGCTATCTACTATGCCAAAATTTCAATTGCATAATGTTATAGGAAAAAGCCTTAGATGATCCATTGTCTTACCAGTATAATCGCCTAGTCCAGTGTATCTCGCTTTTCCTTCTTCATCTTCGATTATCCTTACTTAAAGTCTAATAAAATTAAAACTTTGGTCTCTTATTTTTGATAAAGTTACTAACTGATTTTGAAAAATATAGTTTTAAATAAATTAAAAAATTAGACATGATTTTAAATTTTGAATCACCACCAAAGTTGATTTAAATCAACTTTAGAACTCAAATTATTCTTAAAATTTTGATTTGAATACATCCATTCGGAACAAAAACATAAATATATTTTGTAAGTATGATTCCAAACAATTTGAATCACCCTTCATATTGATTTGATTTTGTAACATAAAAATTAAAATAAAAAACATATTCATAAGCGTATTTACTACATTATTAATGTGATGTAAAGTATGAAGGACTATATGGTAATTAATTTAAAATTTAAAATAGCATAATTCTTATTAAAAATATTTGAAGTTTTTTATTGACTATAGTTTTTCCTTTTGACAGATATTGACTATTAGTAATTAATAATGTTATTTTAATGATAGATTAATTTATTTTATTTTACCCTCTCTATAAATATAAATAGGAGAGAGAGGTACATGCTGCATCAAAATGAAATTATTTGAATGAGTCTTAACTCAACTGTCACATAATCCACCAGCTGTGAGCTGGAATGGAAGTCATGACCAGAAACAAACAAACAAACAAACAACTCTGCCTGGCTAGGGGAACACCACAATTTACCGCTTCATCAGCAATACAGTACTACTGATCTCTCTTCTCTGTCCTATTTAATATCTTATGTTTTCTTGCTAAATTAGAGAGTTAACTCTTCCAAAGGGTTACCTTTTTTTGCATCGTAACACGTTTTTACAAATACACATGATCACGATTCTTTCTGAAATGAAAGGGTCTAACAGTAACCAATTGTTTCAGGTTCTGTTTCCAACCAGACCAGACCAGTTTCTAGGTACCATTTTGTTACCGAATACAAACTTCGGAGTAATTGGTGTAGTTTCATTCATGTAATCCGGTTAAGGTTTTGTTCCCAGAATAGTAATATTAATTTCATGTGGATTTTTTGTGAAACTGTTTTGGATAATTTGGAGTCAGAAAATTTCATTCAGGTTGTCCATGCATAATGAGATGTTGAATTTCAATTGGGTCATTGATGGATTCGTTTACTGAATTGTTTTAGACAGTGGAAATTAACCAGTGGTTCTTCAAGATAAGGGAAGGGTCCCCAATGGTTTGTAATAGTCTTCTTCTGTATTGATTATTTAGCCCAACTTGACTGGACCACTAATTTGTTTAAGTGACTCAGGAACACTTTTTAAAAATTTTAAATAAAAAATATTTTATAAAAAAATTAATATTATTTTAAAATTTTATCGAATGTTTCTGAAACAGTCGTTAGTATTTTTCTATATTAAATTTTTTAATAAAAAGTTTAAGTAATGGGTTAAATTGAAAAATAAGGTAGTAGTGGTCAACCACAATTTAGACATTAAGTATTGTATTCAAAGCAATTTATGGCACCACTGCAAATGTAAAATCTTGAAGAGATTTTGATAGATATTGTTCTCAGTTACAGTCACCATTATTTGTTAGTAAATGAAAGCCGATGTGGACCCAAACAGTAAATTGATTTATTTAAATAATAAGGGTGGACCCCACCACCATTTTCTATCCATTCATTCTTCTTTATTTTTCTCAATGTAATATACAAGGAATTTCAAAAGTTCAACTCACATGATTAGTTATTGTGACACATATTTCCCTTATGAGTGAGATTTTTCTGTGTCTCACTTATATAGTGACTAAAGAGCATGCTTGCCCCACTTTGATAAGTAACCTATAAAAAAACAAATATTTATTTATTTAATATTTAATTTTTGTAGTTATCCTATTAGTTGTTAAATGAAGCTACACTAGTGGCTAATGGAACGATGGTTGCTACGTGGCATATATGGGCCTCACTACTTTATTATATATGTCGAGAGGTGTTACCCCCAAATTAATATATCAATGCATGAAAAAGCCCTTTAATATAATCAATTAACCTTAGGTAAAATAATATGAGAGAAACAGAGAGACAACTGGAGAGATGGTTAGGAAAGTGGACTGTCGTGAGAAAAAAAAAGGGAGAGATAGAAGACAAGAGATATTCAAGACTGATAAAAACAAAAGCTTTGCGGAATCAACAACAACATGTTACGTAAGTAATCTTCCAGAAGAATTAAATCCAAGAGAGTTGGGAAGAACGTTCAAAAAATGGGGGAGAGTGTGTGACGTATACATCGCTCGCAAGAGAAACAAGGAGGGAAAAATCTTTGCATTTGTAAGATATGAAGGTATAGAGAATGAAAGTTGGCTGGAGAGCAACCTTAAAGACATATGGTTTGGCTCATTCAAAGCAAGGGTGAACTTATCGAAATATGATCGACCAAATAGACCAGAAATATTCAAAAAAAGATATGCAGAAGGTGAAGTTAACAGGTCCAAATACCAGGTTCAAGGAAAAGGAAAGAAGAAGGTAATGGATAGAAGGGAGAAGAAGCAAAGTATAAGAGAAGAAGGGATGACCTATGCTGAAGTCATTAGAGGTACCGGAAAGATACAAACTGAAGAGTGTAGACAAACATGGAGACCTAAACACATACAAGAGATTAAAAAGGTGGATAATCAGTATCAGGGTGGGTTGTCGGTCAACATCAGTGATGAAGAAATGCAGTGGGCTAGATTAGGTTTTGTCGGAAGACTTCGAAAAGTAGAGGAAGTCGATTCATTACAACATAAGATGGTGGAGGAAGGAATAGCAAGCGTCCAAGTGATTCCAATGGGGGGAGATACGGCGTTCTTAAAGGCAGATGACGTAGAAGATTTCAAAGCATTGACAAAGGATTCACATGAGTTCTTCAACCAATGGTTTTCAATGGTGAGAGAATGGGAGCACAGAGATAGAACAGGCGCTAGATTCATCTGGTGTAAAATACTCGGATTACCCATACATGCGTGAAGGAGAAGAGTGTTCGCAATCTTATCAACAACAATTGGCAGATTCATCAAGATGGATACAGAAACTGAGGAGCTTAAAAGGTTGGACGTGGCGAGAGTCATGTTGAGAACCCCATATGTAGAGTTTATCAACAGAGTTATCAAAATTCAAATCAACAATGAAATGTATAATGTTAGAATTACAGAGGTGATAAAGCGAAGTTATATAGTGTATTTGACTTGACTTGCATGAATTTCTATTCTGTTTTATTCGCTTTTTCCCGATTTATGCTTTATATTACCCGCATTTATTTATGTTTTTCAGGTACTCGAGTCGAATCAGAATTTATCGGAAAGTAAAGATTTAATGAAGAATTAAAGAATAATTGAAGAAGAAAAAGAAAATATGATGGAAAGAATTAAGAAGGAGAGAAAGAGGAAGGAAAGAAAAGAAGAAAAGGAAAATGAAAAAAATATAAAGGGGTGGGGCCCACCATCACACAATGTGGCGCAAGCCACAGAGGAGGTGGCGCCCACCACCTTTACACAAAGTGGCGCCAGCCACTAGGTTGAGAGAGAGGGGAGGTGGCGCAAGCCACCTATTCCCAGGAGATTTATTCTCAAATCTCTCCTATTTTCTCTCCACGAAACCGTTTCACGTTCAGTCACAAACCAGTCTTCAACGAATCCGTTTTTCACGCCACTCAATCGAAGCTTCCGCATCCAAGCCCACTATAAATATAACTGAAGACTTCCATTAAAGGGGTCGGAGATTTTCAGCCAGAGTTTTTCTAGGTTTCCAGTTTTATTCCAGTGAACAATACTTTTTCTTTTTGCATTTTTATCATCTTGTAATCGCTCAAGCTTGCCGGAATCATCCTTCAAGTTTGTGTAACTAGATTTATTCCAAGTTAATTTCAATTCCAGGTTTTATTTATATGCTTTTTATTTATCGTTTTTACAGCATGATTAGCAATATTACTTTATATTGTGTTAGCATGTTTCGTTTCCAAACCATGTCTGACTAGATTAGTTGATGTCAGTATGTAAACAAATTGATCAAAAGGAATTAAATAATAATCGGTGTTGACTTTTACAAATTATTTTTTAGGCTTTGGTTTCTTATGTTTAAATCGATTAACTTTTCTTACGAGAGTAAAAAGGTAACTAAGGTTAAGGTCAAGATAAACGAGAGTTTGAGAGTTTAACCGGATAGCTGAAACTAGGCATTAATTCTAAACACAGCGGAAACACTTTAGAATCAATTAAGACTTATTTATTTTCAAAAAATATTTTTAAATGCAAATGATACAGCGAGAGCGCTCATTCTGATTTAACGATATAGTCTGAATCAATAAACACGAGAGTGTGAGATAAGGTCTTTTAAATAAATATTTTCTACTAAAAAATATTTTGGCACTTAAACCTACACCGATGACTTATTAAATTCCCAACGATTGATGCATTACATACTGATATCTCATTATTAATTATCCTTATTAAAAGTTTAGCATTCTTAGATTTAATTTTTGTCGCTCATAACCTCTATAAAACGATTAGCCTTAGCTAAACATAGTAACAACCCGATAGCACTAGTTTGATTATCAGTCCTTGTGGGATCGATATCTTTTTAAAACTACGCGATAGACTATGCGCTTGCAGTTAGTAACCCCGATAGACTCATAAAGTCGCGATCAAGTTTTTGGCGCCGTTGCTGGGGACTGATTTAGTCAATAGTGCGATTCATTTGTTGCGCCGTATAAACTAAGGCAACAAATTCCCTAATTTTTCGGTTGTATGCCAAGTACTCGCTCAAAAGGAGAAGACCTAACGCAACCGACAGACGAACCTGAGCGTCTTCTTAGCATAAGACGACGAATTAGAGAATACTGTTTAGAACATAAAATTCCTTTTCCTGACTCAGAATCCGAATCAGAATCTGACTCTGAACCTGAAACTAAACCAGACATGGCCGAAGGACCTCAGAACCATCCTCTCAAGTACCATGCCATTCCTCCGCAGGCTGAACCACATAACAGCATCGCTGCCCCTGCCATCGAGGCAAATAACTTTGAGCTAAAACCTTCGTTGTTGTTAGCTGTACAACATAACCAAGTTTATGGGGGTCCCACAGAGGACCCGAACTTACATTTGTCAGTGTTCTTGCAATATGCAGACACAGTGAAAGCAATTGGTGTCAGCCCCGAAGCAATAAGACTACGTCTTTTCCCTTTCTCATTAAGAGATAGAGCTAGAGCTTGGCTCCAGTCTCTACCGTCCAAATCTGTCACTACGTGGGATGAGTTGAAGAAGGTATTCTTAGCACGATATTTCCCACCAAGCAAGATGGCTATGCTAAGAGCCCAAATTAATGGATTCAAACAAAAGGACAACGAATCTCTTTTCGAAGCATGGGAAAGATACAAGGACACGACGAGGCTTTGTCCACATCATGGTCTAGAAGAGAGGTTGATCATCCATACCTTTTACAATGGTCTCTTGTATAACACAAGAATAACAATAGACGCTGCCGCGGGTGGCGCATTAATGGATAAACCCTACGCTGAGGTTCATGCACTTATCGAAAGTATGGCTCAAAATCACTATCAGTGGGGAAGTGAAAGAACCTCCGTAGAGAAACCTCCGACGAAAGGAGAAATGTACGAAGTTAGTAGCCTAGATCATATCCATGCTAAGGTAGATGCCCTTGCCCAAAAGATTGATAACTTGACCATAACGCCTACAGCCACCGTGGCTGCCGTAGCTCCAAATTGCGAGTTATACGGAGTTCCTGGGCATGCTGCCCCTGAATGTCAAATTTTGGCAGGAGTCTCCAGTGATCAAGTAAATTACGCTTAAGGAAACCCTTATGCGAATACATACAATCCAGGCTGGAAGAATCATCCAAACTTCTCCTACAAAAACAACAATGCACTGCATGCACCTGGTTAAGCACCTGCTACACCACCAGGCTACCAAAAGGTTGCCATAACTACTCCTAATGTCCCTAGAAAGTCCAACCTTGAATTAATGATGGAGAACTTCATTGCTACACAAGCTTAACAAAACAAAGAGTTCCTTAACCAGAATGTACACACTAGTGAGCAAATTAAGTAATTAGCAAACAAAGTAGACGCTTTAGTCACCCACAACAAAATGTTTGAAACGCAAATTTCACAAGTGGCACAACAACAAGCACCTACTGCTGCTCCTGCTGGCACATTTCCTGGACAGCCACAACCTAATCCGAAAGGACATGTAAATGCTGTTATATTGAGAAGTGGAAAAGAATTAGACGGACCTATTGATCAGAGACTTCATAATCCTGCCATGTACCAAAAGCCTGATAAAACTACAACTGAGAAGGAAAATGAACCCAAGGGAAAGGAAGATAATGACCAAGAGGCCGTAGATACAGAAAAACCTTATGTGCCTCCACCACCATATAAACCACCTATTCCATATCCTCAAAGATTTGCAAATTCTAAAATAGCAGGGCAATTCAAGAAATTTGTTGAACTTCTGAAGCAATTGAATATCACAATACCTTTTACAGAAGCTATCACTCAGATGCCCTCATATGCTAAGTTCCTTAAATAAATCTTATCCAATAAGAAAAAGATTGAGGATAACGAAACAGTTACACTTACTGCTGAGTGTAGCGCAATAATTCAAAACAACATGCCTCCTAAGCTGAAAGACCCAGGTAGTTTCTCCATACCCTGTGTAATTGGAAAGTTCGTCATAGACAAAGCTCTATGCGACTTAGGAGCCAGTATTAGTGTAATGCCCTTATCCATCTGTGAAAGGCTTGATATGGGAGAATTAAGACCAACTAAGATGTCCGTTCAATTAGCTGACCACTCTATTAAATATCCCGTTGGTATACTAGAGAATGTTCCGGTTCGTATAAGACAATTCTATATTCCTACCGATTTCATAATCATGGATATTAAAGAAGACTCCACTACTCCTATCATATTAGGAAGACCATTTTTAGCTACCGCCGGAGCCATTATAGACGTAAAGAGAGGTAAGCTAACATTTGAAGTGGGTGAAGAGAAGGTTGAATTTATTTTGACATAATTCTTACAAGCACCAGCTATAGACAACACTTGTTATCTATTAGATGTCATAGATGAGTGCGTGAGAGAAATGGAGATGGAACCAACCACATACTCAGACATTATAAAAATTCCAATACCTCCAATTTTTGAAGATGATAATTGGCGTGAACCATACCAAGATGATAGTCTAAGCGAATGTTTAGCACTTACACCCGATCACCTACTGTAACACCCCACTTTCTCCATTTTGAAAATAAACAAAATATTAAAGATAAATCAGAGTTTGCACCAAAAAGTGGAATGCCACATCGTCAAAACAAACATAAACTCTTTATTGTATTAAATTGAATAAAGAATCAGCGGAAATAATCATTTGGTTTCAAATTCACGGCCATCTGCCCAATTACACCAATGGTTCCTTAAAACAAGGTTCTCCATAAAATAATTCAACAAAATGGAATACGTAACAAAGAATGTAATAAAATCAAAGCAACTACAAAAGTATCCCGACATCCCGTGTTACGTATCAGAGCACTCCTATAGACTCGAACAGGCAACACGAACATCCAAGCAACCTAAGTACCTGGGTTATCTGTACTTCCGAAGAAGCACAAACACAACAACAACAAAGGGGTGAGAAATCACGTTCAATATATAACGGTGAATAAATACATGATAATAAGGTAGCATTCACATATATAAATCAACAATACACCAACACGACCTACTGTCCAATATCATCAACCACATCAATTAATAATGCAATGCAACACGACACCATGCATGCGGTATCGACTTGTTGGTTCATTCAATCGAACCCCAGATAGATCACATACACCTCTACTTGGCAATGATCTGTCCCCCACCATTCTCCACATAGGAGTACGGATGAATCGCATACACTCCTCCTGAGCAACGATCCATCCCACCAATCACCATGAAAATGCATGACACATGATGCACAATAACACATGTATAATATCAGAAACACATGTACACGATCCTCCTGATCACACCTTAACATAACATCAACACCATCATTACATAATTGTTTCATGCACACCAAACATCTAAATTATTAATTAATCCCTTAAAATTATTAAAATTATTATTTTCCATCACCAATGTTTTATTTCTCAGCACCTGGCACCTATTCCCAACCTCTCAAACCAAAAGAAACCGAATCGGACGCGAAAACGGGGAAGAAATCGCGAAACGGTAAAATTTTGCAACTTCCCTGGCCATACACGTATTGCCCCATGCCATACGCGTATTGCCAGCTCGCTCGCCCAACCCATATGCGTATTGACTCCCTTCGTACGCGTATCTCCTCACAATGCCCCAAGTCCTTACGCGTATTGCCTTATGCCGTACGTGTACGGACAAAGACCTCTTCACCCTGAATTTTCCAAATTCCAATACAATACGCGTACGGCCCTCCTATTATGCGTATTGCATCAATTTCATACGTGTATTGCCGCGTATCAGCTTTCTCATACGCGTATCGCCTTACCTGATACGCGTATGGCCAGATCTATTACGCAAATCACCAGAGACCTCACCATTATGCACTCTGCTACGATTTCCACACTTCTTCACTTCCAACCAGTCCTATAATCGTTTCTACACTGATTTTAGGTCCAATTTTCATCTTTTCTCTTGTACCTAGAATTACTACATGTATTATAAGTCTATAATCTCAACTCATCCTCCTAACTCGAGTCAAAATCAACAGGTCTGCAACATATGTTCATACAACAGCAACAACCACAACAATTCTTGAAAATACATATCAATTCATACACGATTTTCAAAATCACCACAGACATATACAACAATCATCAATTCAACAGTTTTGCATACAAATGCCAACGGGGTTAAGGACTCCCCACTACCCTAGCATGAATATATCACCAATACTAAACCCGTTTCTCCCCCTTACCTCAAATTCTTGATTAATCTCTTGCAAAAATTGGTGAAGATCCTTGCCCTAGCACACCTTTGTTCTTCCTCTCCTTAGCTTTTCCTCTTTCTATCTCTAAAATTTTGATTATCCTAAACTTTTACCAATTTCCACTAATTAATCTCCAATTACCGAATTACCCTTACTAATTCCATTAACCCAATATTCACTCAATTATATCCAGTCTTATTTTACTAAATAACCATAATAATAATAATAATAACCATAATAATAATAGTAATAATAATAATATGAAATATGCTATTAAAATAATAATAATAATGACATTTCCATATTACTAACATTACCCCCTACGCACTCAACACGCACCCTAACCAAGGTCAACAATTAAAATAAAACCAGACGATTAAATAATTAAAAATGGGGTGTTACAACTCTCCCCAACTTAAATTATTTTCATCCTCGAAAATTACCTGACGGAAACAATTCTGGATACGACTCTCGCATCCTGCTTTCCAATTCCCAGGTCACACTGCCTCATGCAGCACCTCCCCAAGCTACTCTCACCAGAGGTATCTCCTTTCCTCTGAGTTGTTTCATCTTACGATCCTCGATCCTCAACGACATCGTCTCTACGGTAAGATTCTCCCTGATCTGAACTTCGTCTCTCTGAATCACATAAGACGGATCTGAAACATACTCCCGAAGTTGCGACACATGAAACACATGCAAGTTCGAAAGCTCCGGTGGCAATGCCACTCTATAAGCAACTGCACCAACTCTCTGCAAGATTTGATACGCTCCAATAAACTTAGGATCCAACTTCTTAGATTTCAAAGCACGACCCACACCGGTCACTGGGTTAACTCTTAGGAATACGTGATCACCTTCACTGAATTCCAATTCCTTCCTGCGATTATCGTGATAAATTTTCTGCCTACTCTGAGATGCTTTCATCTTCTCACGGATCATTTGAATTGTCTCAGTAGTCTGCTGCACAATCTCTGGTCCAAGCACCACATTCTCACCTGTCTCATACCAACACAGAGGTGTCCTACACTTCCGTCCATACAAAGCTTCAAAAGGTGCCATTCTGATGCTAAAATGGTGACTGTTATTATACATGAACTCGATCAATGGCAAATGAGTATCCCACGCACCACCTTTTTCCAATACACAGGCTCTCAGCAAATCCTCCAACGACTGAATGGTCCTCTCTGACTGACCATCGGTCTGTGGATGATAAACCGAGCTCAACTTCGACTTAGAACCCAAGGCTTCCTGCAGACTCCTCCAAAATTCTGAAGTAAACCTCGGATCTCTATCCGACACTATGCTCGACAGAACACCATGCAACTTCACAATTATCCTGATATAAATCTCCGCCAGCTTCGACAATGGAAAAATGATGTTAATTGGTATAAAATGTGCGGATTTCGTAAGTCGATCCACCACTACCCAAATAGCATCAAAGCCCCTCGCCGTATTCGGAAAACCAGTAACAAAATCCATCGCAATACTGTCCCATTTCCACTCAGGAATTTCCAACGGTTGCATCAATCCAGAAGGTTTCTGATGCTCCACTTTTGACTTTTGACATGTCAAACAAGCATAGACAAACTGAGCTATGTCCCTCTTCATACCGGACCACCAAAACAACTTCTTCAAATCATGGTACATCTTTGTAGCTCCCGGATGAATACTCAAGCTACTCCGATGACTTTCCTCTAAGATTTCCTTTTTCAATTCCTCATTATCCGGTACACAAATTCTGCCCCGGAATCTCAACACACCAACATTATCCACTTTAAAGTCACTATCCGGACCATCTCCTCCTGTAGGCATCAAGTCTACTAATTTCACATCCAGTTTCTGATTTTCCTTAATTACGTCCAAAAAGTCATTATTCACTTTCAGCATACCCAATCTGATACTTCCTGGTGTAGTTTCACAAACCATGCTCAAATCTCTGAACTGTTCAATCAATTCCATTTCCTTTACCATTAACGCAGACATATGGATTGTCTTCTGGCTCAGAGCATCTGCCACAACATTAGCTTTTCCCGGATGGTAACTCAAATTAAAGTCATAGTCTTTCAAGAACTCTAACCATCTTCTCTGCCTCATATTCAACTCCTTCTGATCGAATAAATATTTCAAACTCTTGTGATCACTAAACACTTCAAATCTTGATCCATACAAATAATGCCTCCAGATCTTTAACACGAACACCACTGCAGCTAATTCAAGATCATGAGTAGGATAGTTCCTCTCATGCACCCTTAACTGTCTTGAAGCATAAGCCACTACCTTGCCACCTTGCATCAACACACTGCCTAATCCCATCTTAGACGCATCACAATACACTACGAAAGAATCATTTGGACTTGGCAAAATCAACACTGGTGCCGTAGTCAATTTCTTCTTCAGTTCCTCAAAACTTTCTTCACAAGCAGCATCCCAGACAAAAGCTTGATTCTTCCTGGTTAGCTGAGTCAACGACAACGCCAATTTAGAAAACCCTTCAATGAACCTTCTATAGTAACCTGCTAAACCCAAAAAGCTTCTAATCTCTGTTGCTGTCTTCGGAGCTTCCCATTGAAGTACTGCACTTACTTTAGATGGATCCACCGCGATACCATCACCAAAAATAACATGACCCAAGAAACTCACAGTCTTCAACCAGAACTCACACTTTGTGAACTTTGCAAATAATTTATTATCTTTCAACACCTGCAATGCAATTCTCAAGTGACCTGCATGCTCTTCGTTAGACTTAGAATAAATCAGTATATCATCAATAAATACCACGATAAACTGATCCAGATAAGAATGGAAATTATGATTCATATATTCCATAAATACACCTGGCGCATTAGACACTCCGAAAGGCATCACTGCATATTCGTAATGTCCATAGCGAGTTCTGAAAGCAGTCTTCTGAATATCACCTTCCTTTACTCTAATCTGATGGTAACCCGGCCTCAGATCAATTTTGCTGAAAACACGAGCTCCTACCAGCTGATCCATTAAGTCATCAATCCTCAGAAGTGGATACTTATTCTTAATGGTCACTTTATTCAACTGACGGTAATCAATGCACAGACGCATACTACCATCCTTCTTCTTCACCAACAACATTGGAGCTCCCCACGACGACACACTTGGCCTTATAAAATTCTTATCGAGCAATTCCCCGACCTGAGACTTCAACTCTGCCAACTCTGATGCAGACATCCTGTACGGTTCCATAGAGATAGGTCTGGTACCCGGTACAAGATCAATAGCAAACTCAACTTCCCTTGTCGGAGGCAACTCTGTGATGTCATCTGGAAACACTTCAGGAAATTCATTAACTACTGGCAATTCATTAACTGAAGTCTTGCTTTCAACAGATAACGAGGCAAATACTGCAAACAGCTTCGCTTCGTCTTCCAACAACGCCCTCAACTCCTTACTAGATAGCGAATCCGCTAATGCTTCCTCTTCAGGAGTAAGAAACAGTAACGTCTTCCTGAAGCAATCAATATAAACCCGGTTGAACTCTAACCAATTCATTCCCAAAATAACGTCAAGATTACCGAGTGGCAAACAAATCAAGTCCACTCTAAAATCTCTACCAAACACGGTCAGCGGACACTTCAAACACACCAAAGAAGTAACCACGGAACCAATAGATGGAGTTTTAATCATCATCCTCTGCTCTAGAGTAGATGGTACAATCCCTAATCTCTTTACA
Source organism: Lathyrus tuberosus (assembly GCA_022829125.1). NCBI lineage: Eukaryota > Viridiplantae > Streptophyta > Magnoliopsida > Fabales > Fabaceae > Lathyrus > Lathyrus tuberosus. The sequence goes on from JALAZF010000562.1 coordinate 881,121, forward strand.
CAGTCAACAGAAATAAACGAGTGCGTTGCACCCGTGTCAATGATAACAATAAAAGGAACATCATTAATAAAGCAAGTACCTTTGACGGAATACTCCTCCTCAGTGGATTGGGCTCCCACTAAGGCAAACACCTTCCCACTAGTTTGAGCCGCCTGAGACTTCTCCGGCTTCTCACAGTGAGTGCTGATGTGACCCTTCTATCCATAATTATAACAAGTAGGCATAGTGGCTCTGCAATCAGCTATCACATGACCTGCTTTGCCACATTTGAAACACTTCTTCACCTCATTCTAACAGTTGTTAGCACGGTGACCTGCGCCACCACATCTGAAGCACTTGAGAGTATCAGCACCTGCTCCCTTCTCCTTTGGCTTCTTTCCCACATCAGTTTTCTGTTTCCCCTTATCAGCTGGAGCACTGTAAGGAGTTCCCCCAAATCTCTGCTTATTCTTCTTCTCAATCACAGCTTTGTAATGAGAAATTCTGGCCCTGTTGTCATTATCATAAATTTTGCTTCTGCTTACCAGCTCTGGATAGTTTCTTATCTTCTGACAAGCAATTCCCAATTTGATCTCGGGACGCAGCCCGTTCTCAAACTTCAAACACTTCAAAGTCATATCTTCTTCAGTATTGTAATGAGCACAATACTGGACTAGCTCCTCAAACTTAGCAGCATACTCAGCAACTGTCTTATCACCCTGCTTCAGCTCCAAAAATTCAACTTCTTTTGCACTACGGATGTCTTCCAGAAAATACTTTTCCAGAAACTCAGCTTGAAACACAGCCCAAGTAATCTCAGTACCTGCAGCTTCCAATCTCTGACGACTGTTGTCCCACCAAGCCTCAGCCGCTCCTTCCAACATGTGAGTACCAAACCGTACCTTCTGAGCATCACTGCACTCCATGGTCCTGAAGATCTTCTCCACAGCCTTCAGCCATTTCTGTGTAGCCTCTGGGTCCAAGATACCTCCCTCTTATGTAGGCGGCTTATTGCTCTGAAACTGTGCTAAGTCACGAAACTGAGCACCTCCATCCTGGTTGGCATTCTCTACAGCTTGTGCCATGGCTTGCATAGCAACAGCAAGAGCAGCATCATTCCTTCCTGCCATACTGGACAACAATCATCACAAGGTCAGAACACACAAACAACTTCTATTCTAAGGACAAACTCAACTATAACACCTGGCCGGACAGACCGACCTGCTCTGATACCAATTGTAACACCCCACTTTCCCTATTTTGAAAATAAACAAAATATTAAAGATAAATCAGAGTTTGCACCAAAAAGTGGAATGCCACATCGTCAAAACAAACATAAACTCTTTATTGTATTAAATTGAATAAAGAATCAGCGGAAATAATCATTTGGTTTCAAATTCACGGCCATCTGCCCAATTACACCAATGGTTCCTTAAAACAAGGTTCTCCATAAAATAATTCAACAAAATGGAATACGTAACAAAGAATGTAATAAAATCAAAGCAACTACAAAAGTATCCCGACATCCCGTGTTACGTATCAGAGCACTCCTATAGACTCGAACAGGCAACACGAACATCCAAGCAACCTAAGTACCTGGGTTATCTGTACTTCCGAAGAAGCACAAACACAACAACAACAAAGGGGTGAGAAATCACGTTCAATATATAACGGTGAATAAATACATGATAATAAGGTAGCATTCACATATATAAATCAACAATACACCAACACGACCTACTGTCCAATATCATCAACCACATCAATTAATAATGCAATGCAACACGACACCATGCATGCGGTATCGACTCGTTGGTTCATTCAATCGAACCCCAGATAGATCACATACACCTCTACTTGGCAATGATCTGTCCCCCACCATTCTCCACATAGGAGTACGGATGAATCGCATACACTCTTCCTGTGCAACGATCCATCCCACCAATCACCATGAAAATGCATGACACATGATGCACAATAACACATGTATAATATCAGAAACACATGTACACGATCCTCCTGATCACACCTTAACATAACATCAACACCATCATTACATAATTGTTTCATGCACACCAAACATCTAAATTATTAATTAATCCCTTAAAATTATTAAAATTATTATTTTCCATCACCAATGTTTTATTTCTCAGCACCTGGCACCTATTCCCAACCTCTCAAACCAAAAGAAACCGAATCGGACGCGAAAACAGGGAAGAAATCGCGAAATGGTAAAATTCTGCAACTTCGCTAGCCATACGCGTATTGCCCCATGTCATACGCGTATTGCCAGCTCGCTCGCCCAACCCATACGCGTATTGACTCCCTTCGTACACGTATCTCCTCACAATGCCCCAAGTCTTTACGCGTATTGGCTTATGCCGTACGCGTACGGACAGAGACCTCTTCACCCTGTATTTTCCAAATTCCAATACAATACGCGTACGACCCTCCTATTATGCGTATTGCCTCACTTTCATACGCGTATTGCCGCGTATTAGCTTTCTCATACGCGTATCGCCTTACCTGATACGCATATGGTCAGATCTATTATGAAAATCACCAGAGACCTCACCATTCTGCACTCTGCTACGATTTCCACACTTCTTCACTTCCAACCAGTCCTATAATCGTTTCTACACTGATTTTAGGTCCAATTTTCATCCTTTCTCTTGTACCTAGAATTACTACATGTATTATAAGTCTATAATCTCAACTCATCCTCCTAACTCGAGTCAAAATCAACAGGTCTGCAACATATGTTCATACAACAACAACAACCACAACAATTCATGAAAATACATATCAATTCATACACGATTTTCAAAATCACCACAGACATATACAACAATTATCAATTCAACAGTTTTGCATACAAATGCCTACGGGGTTAAGGACTCTCCACTACCCTAGCATGAATATATCACCAATACTAAACCCGTTTCCCCCCCTTACCTCGAATTCTTGATTAATTTCTTGCGAAAATTGGTGAAGATCCTTGCCCTAATACACCTTTGTTCTTCCTCTCCTTAGCTTTTCCTCTTTCTATCTCTAAAATTCTGATTATCCTAAACTTTTACCAATTTCCACTAATTAATCTCCAATTACCGAAATACCCTTACTAATTCCGTTAACCCAATATTCACTCAATTATATCCAGTCTTATTTTACTAAATAACCTTAATAACAATAATAACCATAATAATAATAGTAATAATAATAATAATAATAATATGAAATATGCTATTAAAATAATAATAATAATGACATTTCCATATTACTAACATTACCCCCTACGCACTCAACACGCACCCTAACCAAGGCTAACAATTAAAATAAAACCAGACGATTAAATAATTAAAAATGGGGAGTTACACCTACCATGCCCAAAGAAACCAACTTTAGAACTGAAAACACTACCCAATAACCTAAGGTATGAATTCCTAGACACAGAACTCGAACGACCAGTGATAGTCAACGTAGACTTAGGACAGACTGAAACTAAGAAACTTTTAGATGTCTTAAGAAAATACCCAACTGCTTTAGGATACAACATCGCTGACCTTAAAGGAATAAGTCCTTTTATTTGTATGCATCACATTATGCTAGAGGAAGACTGTAAGACCTCTAGAGAACACCAGAGAAGGATCAATCCAATCTTAAGTACTGTAGTCAAGGATGAAGTGCAAAAGCTTTTAGAAGCAAGAATTATATACCCGATATCAGACAGTCAATGGGTTAGCCCAGTACATGTCGTACCAAAGAAGGGAGGTGTTACAGTTGTTAAGAACTCAAAAGGCGAATCTATAATACAAAGAGTTGTAACTGGAAGCAGAATGTGCATCGACTATAGAAAATTGAACAAAGCTACTCGTAAAGATAATTTCCCATTGCCATTCATTGACCAAATGTTGGAACGATTGGCCAAACATTCTCACTTCTGCTATTTAGATGGTTATTCAGGATTCTTTCAAATCCCTATTCATCCTGATGACCAGGAAAAGACAACTTTCACATGTCCCTATGGTACATTTGCTTATCGACGAATGCCATTTGGACTATGTAACGCTCCCGCAACATTCCTAAGATGCATGATGTCAATCTTCGCTGATTTTATAGACGACATTATGGAAGTATTTATGGATGATTTTTCTGTTTGTGGGCAGAGCTTTGAAGGATGTCTATCGAACCTAGAAATGGTACTTGAAAGATGCGTAAGAGTAAACCTCGTATTAAACTGGGAGAAATGCCATTTCATGGTCAAGCAAGGAATCGTGCTTGGACATGTAGTATCTGATAGAGGTATTGAAGTTAATAAAGTTAAAATAGAGATTATAGAAAATCTTCAACCTCCGAAAACCATACGAGAAATACGAAGTTTCTTAGGACACGCCGGTTTCTACCGACGATTCATAAAAGATTTCTCGAAAATTACCAAACCACTGACCGGTTTATTAATGAAAGACGCTGAATTTATCTTCGATGAGAAATGTCTAAAAGCGTTTGAACAATTGAAAACGGCTCTCATTACCGCACCTATCATGCAACCACCAGATTAGAGACTACCATTTGAAATCATGTGTGATGCAAGTGACTATGCCGTAGGCAGAATCTTAGGACAAAGAAAGGACAAAAAGTTTCATGCAATTTATTATGCAAGTAGAACCTTAGATCCCGCCCAAATGAACTACGCCACCACAGAAAAGGAACTTCTAGCTGTCGTGTTCACTTTGGATAAATTCCGTTCTTACTTGGTAGGAGCGAAAATAATCATCTATACCGATCATGCTGCAATTAGGTACCTATTAAGTAAGAAAGATGCCAAACCAAGACTTTTAAGATAGATCCTACTCTTACATGAATTCGATTTAGAGATAAAAGATAAAAAAGGCACCAAAAATGTAGTTGCAGACCATTTATCGAGAATAGAAGGTACTAAGCCTGAACAAGTGCCTATTAATGATGATTTCCCATATGAACGACTCATAGACCAATTGAAAAGTAATATGTCTAAACTAACCTTGAATGATACCGAAGCAAAAGAATCAGTGGAAGAAATTTGAACGAATATAACACTGCCATGGTATGCTGACTTTGTCAACTACTTAGCTGCCGGAGTAATTCCACCAGATCTAACTTATCAACAAAAGAAGAAATTCTTTCATGACCTTAAACAATATTATTGGGATGAGCCTCTGCTTTTTATGAGAGGTGCCGATGCTATTTTCCGTCGATGTGTCCCCGAAGATGAAATAGAAAACATAATCTCTCATTGTCATTCTGCTCCTTATGGTGGACACGCAAGCACTTCAAAGACTTGCGCTAAGATCTTACAATCTGGCCTCTTCTGGCCTAATCTATGGAAAGATGTCCATATCGCGATATTAAACTGCGACCGGTGCCAACACACTGGTAACATCTCTAGACGTCATGAGATGCCACAAAAGGGCATCTTAGAAGTAGAAGTCTTTGATGTGTGGGGGATTAATTTCATGGGGCCATTCCCATCTTCTTTTGGTAATAACTATATACTCGTCGCTGATTACGTTTCAAAATGGATCGAGGCTGTAGCCTCTCCAAAAAATGACACACGAGTGGTAATTAAGCTTTTCAAGAACATAATCTTCCCTAGATTCGGTGTGCCAAGACTTGTCATCAGTGACAGAGGCTCCCACTTTATATCAAAGATCTTTGAAAAACTTCTACTGAAGTATGGAGTCCGACACCGTGTAGCAACACCATATCATCCACAAACAAGTGGGCAAGTCGAAGTCTCAAACAGAGAAATTAAACAAATCTTAGAAAAGTCTGTTGCAACCTCTAGGAAAGACTGGTCGTCAAAATTACATGAAGCTCTGTGGGCATATAGGATAGCCTATAAGACCCCAATAGGAACCACACCTTTTAAGTTAGTCTACGGAAAATCATGTCATCTACCTGTAGAATTAGAGCACAAAGCCTACTGGGCCATTAAGACCCTTAATTTAGACCATACTGACGCAGGTGAGAAAAGAATCTTAGACATTCACGAACTAGAAGAACTTATACTAGACGCATACGAGAATGCTAGGATATATAAAGAAAGAACAAAAAAATGGCATGACAGGCGTATCTCCCGTAAAGAGTTTAATGAAGGCGACGTAGTACTATTGTTTAATTCACGCCTTAAACTTTTCCCAGGAAAACTTAGATCTAGGTGGTCAGGTCCCTTTATAATAACTAGCGTATTTCCAAGCGGTGCCGTAGAAATAAAAAGTAAATATAGTCAACCATTTATAGTAAACGGACAACATTTAAAACATTATCATTGCGTAGACAATAAAGACTACTCAGCTAGTCTAAAGCTCACAGAGCTGCTCGTTCATTCTGAGAACTGACATTGCCCTAGAACTATGTCAGGCTTAAGACATTAAAAACAGCGCTTGGTGGGAGGCAACCCACATATTTTTAGTCTTTTAATTTTATTTTGCTATTTTTTTTAATTCCTTAATTATTTCTTACCTTTTATTGCATTTTTAGTTTCTCTCCTTCATCTCCATTCTTAATGCCATTATTTACATGTTCATTACTAACTTTGCATATCTGTCTACTTACTTGCAGGCTAACTTAACTTAGTTAGTAACTAACATTCACGATGCAACAAGTAGACTACATGGACATTGTTTTCAGAGGCAGAGCTCAGAGGAGGAGATTTGAAATGTTAGCTCAGAAAGACATGGCACTGGCTATTTACTATGATGGACCTACCATGACTAGGTTAGGTATCATGGATAATGTTATGTTTTTGTTTAGCTAATTGGGGTAGGAGAATGCTGCTATCCGAAGAAGGTTTACTTCCTATCCTAGGCTTACCCTTGAGTTTCTAAGCTCCCTTACTCACATACCTAACCATGGTTATGGATTCCATAGAGGGCTGATTACTTTTAGAATGTTTGGTAATGACTATACCTATAATCATAAAGAACTTGCTGAACTCCTAGGATTTCCTAGTGGCCCTGATGTGGACACCGTCGTCCAGGAAGAACTACTCCTTAACCTTGACCTAAACAATTTTTGGGGTAACATCATTGGAAATAACAATCCTGAACCTTATGACATGTTTACTGAGAATATTCACAACCCTGCAATCCGTTATTTTCACAAGATCCTAGCCCATACCATTTTCGGAAAAGAAGAAACTGATATATCCGTGTCCAGAGATGAACTCTTTATCTTGTACTGTGCTCCCCAAGGCCGTCCAGTCAATGTTGCTACCTTTATGATAGCAAATTTTGTCCGTATTGCACTGGATACTCGTGCACCAATCGTAATAGGAGGCTAGTAACAATGGTAGCAAATGCCATAGGACTGAGACACCCAATGATCAGGTTTAACCCTCTTGGTACCATCCGACCTATGAACATTAATTTCTGCTTTAACCGACGAATCATAGGAAACCTTGGACCGGATACCTTTGACTACCTAATTGATAATGAGGTAGTCCGTCTGTTCACTCTACCAAACCATGAGCGCACCAGTGTCCATAACCAAAATAATTGGATTTATGACTTGAATGAACCACAAATTGCTCCACTATCACCTCCTGAGACACCACAAATTTATGATCATTACGATGATTATATATTTGATGCTGCCTCGAGCACACCTATTGTAGCCGACGCTCCACCCATAGATTTCACTGCTTCCATTATTGCACTAGAGAACAGAGTGACTAGCCTACAAGGCGATATGACCACTTTGCGCACTAATTTCTACGAATTTATGGATATAGTAACGGAGCAGCTGGACAATTTCCATCAACATCTCTATTCCGTCGGACTCGCTAACAATCCTGATCAACGTGGCTAAGAAAGTAAATTTTATGGAGTTTCTGACTCTGACACTTTAACAGTGAGGCCACTGTCAATTTTAAGTGTGGGGGAAGGAAGAATTAATTAGGATTTCCAGCTTTCTAATTAGGAGAATTTTATTGTTTTCGCATTTTATCGTTTTCGCAATTTCAATTTCTATGTTATTTTCATTTATCAGTTTCTATACATTTTTTTTCATTTGGAATGTTTGTTCCAGATTTAAACTTTGTTTCAATTTAATTCATTTCAGTTTTCTTTTTAATTTTTGTCATTCCAGTTTTTAAATTTTTCTTCATTTACTGCTAACTGATATATACTGGTATAAGCTGATACTGCTATTTTACTGATACTTTCATTACTGCTTCAGTACCGGTGCACCAACATATATCTAACATTTAATAGTTTAATCGTTTATTTATTTTTCATTCATTAATATTAGTAAGCATTTATTGCATAATTTAGTATTAGTTGCTATGATTCAAAAGAAAATATTGCTTGGTCAAATTTACAGCAAAAAGCAAATGGTTAATGGTGTTGGTCCAATTAGAATACATGCATGGAAAAGAATAAAATATGGCACTTTGTGCAATGTGGCTCCCGCCACCCATGAGCAATGTGGCTGTCGCCACTTTTGAAAGAGAGAGAGAGCAAGTGGCTATCGCCACTTTTCACACACAAGGGGAAGTGGCTCTCTCCACTTTATGCATGTGGCTTCCGCCACCTCTGCATGGCTCACGCCACCCCTCCTCTCATATGCATGTGACACTTGTTTTGTCCACATTTATTTTCTTTGACCACCACCACCCACCTCCAACTACCACTATTAATTACCCTCTTTTATATACCAGTACTACTCTACTCACACTCACACATTCACTTTCATTCTGTAAACACTAAATTAGTTCATGAGTTAGTACTGCTATCAGAAAAAAATGGAACCAGCACAAGCACGAGGGTTTGAAATTATATTTAGAGATCAAGACCAAGCAAATCTCTTCCGAATCCTTCAAGAATGAGAAATCGAGCCAACGAGGTATGCCGATATAACTTGTTTAGAAACTTTAGGACTCACTGACAGTGTAGAATTTTTGTTAGAAAGCATAAATTTAAAACAATTTCTGTCTTATAGAGACCCTGTCTATGTCCCACTTACCTTGGAATTTCTTAGTTCGATTATCTTTGACCCGGATGGAACAGTCCAGTTTAGAATGTTTAATAACGAATTTAACTTCACCTTTGATCAACTGGCTGTTTTACTTAATTTTCCAGTTGGAAAAGGTGTAGTGTATGCTGTCCCAAGTGGACCTCAATGGGTACACAGTACAAGTGTCTCTGGAGAGGCATAATAGGTACTGATACACACAGTTGTGAAGTCAACAAAGCCACTCTCATTCAAAACCCGGCTATAAGATATTTTCACCAACTGTTGGCTACAACAATTTTTGGCCGGTCAAATTCTAACAAAGTGAATGAGAAAGAGTTTCTCTATATACTTACCGCCTTTTCATCCCGCCGAATAAACCATGTCCCATTTTTTTAATCATATGTGCACAATAACCACCTCGAACAAGGGCGCTATCACCTTCGGCGGTTTAATAACAACAATAGCTTGAGCCCTTAAGTTCGAAGCTCATTTCACATCTTTGACATCACTTCTTTCTCTTACTATCGATTTAAAAATGGCTGAACGTATGAAATTAGTAAAGAAAAGGGAAGATGGTAAATATGATTTAATGATTGACAATAAATTTTTCCCTAATTTTATTCTTCCTAACCCAAGTCGCACAAATGTGCAGAAAGAGGAAAACTATTGTTATATTGATAACCCAGGCCCCGCGCACATTCCTGAGAATGCTGCTGCTGGCGGGGACGAAACTGACACACAGACACATACCACACCATCATTCTCTGAATTTTTTGCAGGTACCTCATCCAGGCGTACGCCTAGAAGACGAGACAAAGAGTCATCTGAAACTCTTGATAGCATATATGCTGAGATGATGAGACAGAGCGAATCGAACGCTCTTCGTGACCAAAGATTACAAAGCATCGAGACTCAACAAGCTCAAATGATGGCTCAGCAAAACCAGATGTACACTCAACAATCAAAGATGATACAAATCCTACAACAAATACAGCAAGGCCAGAATAACATGGCAGAGCTGATCCAAGGGATGGCCGGCATGTCCTTTCAAGCACAAGATCAATATCCGGATCTGGGTACTTCAGACCAACAACCTAGAAATGTTAGGTGACCAAGAACTCGAGGAAGAGGTCGCCCTTAGCCCGACGTTCCAGGTTTCTCCTTCCTTTTCTACCTTACGTTGTTGCATTGGGGACAATGCTCAATTTAAGTGCGGGGGAGGAAGTTTTATCGCTTTTATTTAATTATTTGTTATTTACTGTTTTTCTAGGTAGATTTAAATTTTTTAATGCTTATTTCCTTTCATTAGTATGTTTAGTACTTAGTATCAATAAAGAAAACTCATGTACTGTCGAGTCTCTACACATAGTTTCTGCTATTATTTAGATTCTCCCAACTTTCTTGAGCCATAACAAAAATTTTTATTTTGGGTTTGATACATGACATGGCACTTTAAAAGTTTATTAGGCTAAGTTAGAAAGACTTGGAAAAGTGTTGATAATATCAGTACCGTCTTGACACCCTGAACCCCTTGATTATGCAAATGGATTTGAATACTTATTTTGCCAAGACCAACCTCTTGAGTAGTTTATACTAGCAGTTAGCACCGTCCTAAGGCACAACCTAAGTAATAAGCCGATGCAAATATGTGTTTGATCTCAAAATGTAAATTTAATGAATTTAATGCCAAAAGAAAACTAAAGATATGTTCTTTCTAAGTTAGGTGGTCCTTACCCGACCATTTAGCCCAACGGATCGAACTCTTGAAATTCGAAATTAAAAGAAAAAGAAATGCAAAGAAATTTGAAAATGAGATCATTTGAACACTAACAGGTTTACTTGCCATGGGTGTGCCGGGATAACGGGCTTAATGTGATTGCGCTAGAATGAAAGAGAGGTGTGAAAAAGCATAAGTCGAGTTATAATAACATGATTCAGATTCGTTTGCATAGGATAGGAGTTTTTGATTTTGTGTCGTTACGGTATCCTTATTGTTAATATTTAGTACCTATCTTTTTGGCTGAAGTTTAGCATGATATATGTCTGTTTCGAACCCGGGCCTAAAGCGTTTTATTTGCTTAAGGACAAGCAAATGTTCAAGTGTGGGGGAGTTTGATAACACGAAATTATATAGTGTATTTGACTTGACTTGCATGAATTTCTATTCTGTTTTATTCGCTTTTTCCCAATTTATGCTTTATATTACCTGCATTTATTTATGTTTTTCAGGTACTCGAGTCGGATCGAAATTTATCGGAAAGTGAAGATTTAATAAAGAATTAAAGAAGAATTGAAGAAGAAAAAGAAAATATGATGGAAAGAATTAAGAAGGAGAGAAAGAGGAAGGAAAGAAACGAAGAAAAGAAAAATGAAAAAAAATATAAAGAGGTGGGGCCCACCATCACACAATGTGGCGCAAGCCACAGAGGAGGTGGCGCCCACCACCTTTACACAAAGTGGCGCCAGCCACTAGGTTGAGAGAGAGGGGAGGTGGCGCAAGCCACCTATTCCCAGGAGATTTATTCTCAAATCTCTCCTATTTTCTCTCCACGAAACCGTTTCACGTTCAGTCACAAACCAGTCTTCAACGAATCCGTTTTTTCACGCCACTCAACTAAAGCTTCTACATCCAAGCCCACTATAAATATATCTAAAGACTTCCATTAAAGGGGTCGGAGATTTTCAGCCAGAGTTTTTCTAGTTTTCCAGTTTTATTCCAGCGAACAATACTTTTTCTTTTTGCATTTTTATCATCTTGTAATCGCTCAAGCTTGTCGGAATCATCCTTCAAGTTTATGTAACCAGATTTATTCCAAGTTAATTTCAATTCCAGGTTTTATTTATATGCTTTTTATTTATCGTTTTTACAGCATGATTAACAATATTACTTTATACTGTGTTAGCATGTTTCGTTTCCAAACCATGTCCGGCTAGATTAGTTGATGTCAGTATGTAAACAAATTGATCAGAAGGAATTAAATAATAATCGGTGTTGACTTTTACAAATTATTTTTTAGGCTTTGGTTTCTTATGTTTAAATCAATTAACTTTTCTTACGAGAGTAAAAAGGTAACTAAGGTTAAGGTCAAGATAAACGAGAGTTTGAGAGTTTAACCGGATAGCTGAAACTAGGCATTAATTCTAAACACAGCGGAAGCACTTTAGAATCAATTAGGACTTATTTATTTTCAAAAAGTATTTTTAAATGCAAATGATGCGCTCATTCTGATTTAACGGTATAGTCTGAATCAATAAACACGAGAGTGTGAGATAAGGTCTTTTAAATAAATATTTTCTACTGAAAAATATTTTGGCACTTAAACCTACACCAATGACATATTAAATTCCCAACGATTGATGCGTTACATACTGATATCTCATTATTAATTATTCTTATTAAAAGTTTAGCATTCTTAGATTTAATTTCTGTCGCTCATAACCTCCATAAAACGATTAGCCTTAGCTAAACATAGTAACAACCCGATAGCACTAGTTTGATTATCAGTCCTTGTGGGATCAATATCTTTTTAAAACTACGCGATAGACTGTGCGCTTGTAGTTAGTAACCCCGATAGACTCATAAAGTCGCGATAAAGAGGAGATATGTGAATGTAAAATCTCAGAATCTGTAGGAAGTAGGGAAGAAAGATTGCAGGAATGGTTGGAGCAAGATAGTGATGATTCAAATTACTCATTCATACCACCTTCCATGGCTTCCATGGAAGAGGAAGACGAAGAGTCGAGAATTATACGCAATTATGAGCAATTATTGGAAGGGATTGAAGGAGATATGGGTGCGGGCGCGAGGAAGAACACATAGGATTGGAAAAGGCAGTTGATATGAATGAAGAGGAAAAGAAGATGCAGTGCTTGGAAAATAATGAATATGGACCGGGGCGCGAGGACGACTATGATGAGGATAGAGTTTTGAAAAGAATAAAAAAAGTCACTAATATTGAAATAGATGAAGAAAAGCAGGGAGAAGAAATGGAAAATACGGCTCCTCGTTTAACATGCGGCCAGATTCCCGAGATAGAAAAAAGTCAAAACTAAGGCACAGTCTTTGAAACAATAGAGAGAGAAATAATTGGGCCGGTGCATCAATATGCCAACACAGAAAAGGAAATAGTAACTGCTTTAGCGGGCCCACCAAAAAATAATCTGATTAATAAGTTAAGTGGATCCAAAGCTCAAAACTCTATAGACCCCATCACCAACTTTTGCGCAGTGTCAGAGAGAGAAAAAGGTACTAAAGAAAACCACATCCCAGCGAATAATGAAAGCATGGAAACAAAAATTGCGAACAAATCATCACAAATCTGTCCACGGGGAAGCCATCTAAAGTAACACCTGACATAGCTAAGGATGATAGCAAAGATCTAAACAATGAAGAGACTATTCAAAAGAAGCAATCGAAGTCAAGAGGAGTTGGGAACAGGAAGAAGGATATCTCAGATCAAGGAGGGTGGCAACCATAGGAGTATAAGGATAGAAGACTAAGAAGAATCCAAATTCTGAAAGAAAAGAAGAAAGCTTGGAGTAAGAGGAGAAGTGAAGAACAGAGGTGTACTTGCAGCCAACGTAACAAGACAGGAAAAAAGGTAACTTCTGATAACATCATAAATCTTGTATCTAGTGATTTTGATAGAAGAAGTTGGACATTATTGCATGGGAATGCAAGAGAAGTTGCAAAGGACGTATGTGATTTAGGTAAAGAATTTGGATTAGTACATAAGGGAGAAGAGGGAGAAATTATCCAAGAATTGGAGAAGGAGGTGAAGGGGAAGAAGGAACAAATTGGATAGAAGGTGGAGAGACAGAAGTTAGGAGATATAGAAAAACTCTTATTCATGAAATTGATTTCTTATAATGTCAGAGGTCTTGGGGGTTTGGCAAAGAAAAAGGAGATCAGCAGTTTAATTAAAAAACATAGGCCTAGTATGATTTGCATTCAAGAAACAAAGACGGAAAAGTTTGACAGGAATATTTGTTCTAATCTGTGGGGTTCAGAAGATTATGAGTTTGCATATAAACCATCAGAAGGGAGATCTGGCGGTATGTTGGCACTGTGGGATTGCAGCAAATTGCAGATTCAAAGCATATCGATGTTGGATCATGCTTTGAGAATGGAAGGCGTGTAGGTTAAAGACAAGAAAAAAGTTAACCTGGTAAACATTTATGCTCTTTGTGAAGGCAGAAGAAAAGCGGTTCTCTGGTCAGACCTTCGACAATTAATCGAAAAAAAAGCGACGAAAGGTGGTGTCTGATGGGTGATTTTAATGCAGTCAGGGCAGTAGCAGAAAGAAAAAGAAGTGGTGAAAATTCAAGAAGAGATGAAATCTGGGCATTCGACGAATTTATAGTGTAGGCTAAGCTCATAGATCTCCCATTACACGGAAGAAAGTTCACATGGACCAAGGCGGGAGGAACATTGATGAGCAGATTAGATAGGTTTCTAATAACAGAAGCGTGGAACAGGACCTGGCCTTCTTGCTCCCAATGGTGTCTTGAAAAAAACCTATCTGACCACTGCCCGATCTTGTTAAGCGAAGCGGCCCTAGACTGGGGTCCTAAACCGTTTAGGATGCTTAAATGTTGGAAAGAGATGGAAGGATATCACAATTTTGTTAGAGAAAATTGGAAGGAGTTTCAAGTGGAGGGATGAGGTATGTATGTTTTAAAAGAAAAGTTAAGGTTGATCAAAGGTAAACTCAGATTGTGGCATAAAGAGCACACTCAAAACTTAGGTGAAAAGATCTTAGAAGCGAAAGATGACCTTAATAGATTGGAAATTAAAGGCGTATCAGAGGGACTATCAGAAGACGAGGATAAAGCAAAAAGAGAGGCAATGGCAAATCTGCACAGATTATCAGGGCTGAACTGCAGCATTCAGTGGCAGAAATCGAGGGCCAGATGGCTGAAAGAAGGAGACGCAAATACGAAGTACTTTCATGGTTGCATTAACAAAAGAAGGAGGGATAATGAAATTTTGAACCTGGAAGATAATGGCAGAATTATAAGTGGAGTAGAGGAAATTAGAGAAACTATAGAAAGGCATTTCCAGAATCAATTCTCAGGTGGACGTACAAGACCTATGCCGGAAAATTTAAACTTCAAAGCAATCAATAGTGAGCAAAAAAAAGTCCTGGTTCGAGAATTTTTAGAAGATGAAATCCGGGCAGCCGTGTGGGAGTGTGATAGTGATAAAAGTCCGGGGCCTGATGGTGTATCATTCGGATTTGTTAAAGAGTTTTGGGAGGATTTAAAACAAGACTTGACTAGGGTATTGGCTGAATTTCACGAAAACGAGAGAATTGTAAAAGGCGTGAACAATTCATTCATTGTCTTGATACCTAAAAAGAAAAATCCAACAAAAATCTCAGAATATCGACCTATTTCATTAGTAGGGTGCATATACAAGGTATTTTCGAAAGAGTTAGCAAACAGATTAAAGGAAGTGATCAGCTCAGTAATTTCAGAATCTCAATCGGCTTTTATTGTCGGCAGACAAATATTGGATGGAATAGTCATCGCAAATGAAATTGTGGACGAGGCGAAAAAGAAGAAAAAAGAAGTTATTATGTTTAAAGTGGATTTTGAGAAGGCATTTGACTCAGTAGATTGGAACTTTTTGAAGCTCGTGATGTCAAAGATGGGATTCCATGAGAAGTGGATATACTGGATTTTCGAATGTCTAAATTCAGCCCGTATTTCGGTTCTCGTCAATGGAAGCCCATCGAAGGTATTCAAGATGTCTCGAGGTCTTAGACAAGGAGATCCATTATCTCCGTTCTTATTTTTGATAGCGGCAGAAGGTTTTAATATGTTGATGAGAAGAGCCTCTGAGATGGATCTGTTTCACGGTTACAAGTTTGAAAATGGAGAAGATAGATTCACACACCTTCAATATGCAAATGACACATTGATCATTGGCGAAAAATCATGGTCCTCTATTAGGATTATCAAGGCAAATCTGTTATTGTTTGAGGTTATGTCAGGACTAAAAGTGAACTTTCATAAAAGCGTCTTAATGGGAGTTAACATTGCACAGAGGTGGCTGGAAGAGGCTGCAGATATCCTTCAATGTAAAGTAGGAAAAGTGCCATTCATTCACCTAGGGCTTCCAATTGGAGCAAGTCCTAGCAGGTTGGAAACATTGCAGCCGGTTGTGGAAGCGGTTAGATCAAGATTATCTTGTTGGAAGAGGAAACACATTTCTATCGGAGAGCGAGTGGTAATAATCAAATCAGTCTTGCAATCTCTTCCTGTTTATTATCTCTCATTTTTTAAGGCTCTGACAGGAATTATCACTAGTATTGAATCTCTCTTTAAACGCTTTCTTTGGGGTGGGTGCGAGGGCGAGAGAAAAATAAATCGGGTTCATTGGGATAAAGTGTGTAGGCCTCTTGATGAGGGAGGCTTAGGTATTAGAAACCTTAGGGATTTCAATTTGGCTCTATTAGGAAAATGGGAGTGGAAAATTAAATTTGAGAGGAGTGGTTTATGGTTCAAGGCCTTGGTTAATCGTTATGGGGTGAGACTGGATGGGGCAGCGGGTGGAGGAAGATTCTGCTCTAGTTGGTGGAATTGCATCTCAGATCTTAATTTTAGCAATTGGTTAGTGGAGTCTCATTACTCGGTCAAGGAAATGTATAAGGGGCTGCTGTCTCAAAATGATAATCCGGCAAATCCAGATTGTGCCAAAGCTTGATCTTTAGCTGTCCCGTTGAAAGTTTCTTGTTTAATGTGGCGAGTAGTCCAAAACCGAGTTGCTACTAGGGACAATCTAATAAGGAGATGAGTATTAAGGAATGACCCTAATCATTGCATAGGGGAGTACGGTAAAGAGGAGTCGGTGTCTCATGTGTTCTTTGAGTGTCCGGTTCTCGCAAGAGTTTGGTATGATGTGTGCAGTTGGTTAAACATATCAGCGGTGTGGCATAACGACTGCATTATGCATCTAAAACACTTCAAGGGGCTGCTGGGTGGAGATAAGAAAACTGGAAAAAATCTGCAAGTTATCTGGTCTGCGTGTATTTGGAATATCTGGAAAGCCAGAAACGAAAAGATCTTTCAAAATAAGAACCTTGTGTGTGAAAGTCTAGCGGAGAAGGTAAAAATGGACGTCTGGAACTGGATGAAAGCAAAAGGAAAGAATTTGAATCCAAACATATCAATGTGGTGTCTGAATCCTCGAGCATCCCTAGGAGTTGCCGAGGGGTAAGCTTATGGCATCTGCTATTTTCATTCGGAATCGTGGAAGCAATCAATCATAGATGTTTTAATTTGATTTCTTCATGCGAGGGCTGGAAGTTGATTTGTTCTGCCGGGTCTGTGTCGCTCCTAGGATTTTCATCCAAGTACAAACGCGAAAGTGGCACCGAAACAGAGTCGCCAGCAATGTGTATTTATCCCAAGAGAGGGAAAGGAAACACTGCGTAAACCTGAGGGGAAGGAAAGAGCATGGTCTTGCGACCAAGAGAACTGGGTTCGGGAGTCGGTTACGCGCGAGGAAGGTATTAGCACCCCCACACGTCCATCGTACCCGATGGGATCCACGCTTGCTGTTTCGATCAAAGGGTGTAAGGAAAGGATACTAGAAAAGGAGTTTCTAGCTGGAGAACTGGGAAAAGGAAAGGAAAAAGAAAGAGAAACCAAATGTAGGGAAAATAAAAGAAGTTCTCGAATGGACCCTACCCCACTGCCTATGTATCTCATCGGGATCATGAGAATCAGAGCGACGTAGTTCCCCTCACCTAGGGAAAGTTGTTTGTGTTTTTTAGTGGAATACGTCAACGTTCGCGTCCTAGCAGTTAGGTGTTGCAGCTCGCTGTGTGGAGACTTAGGCGTTACCTGTTTGTGGTAGAACGGAAATAACGCATCCTGAAGGAATAAAATGAAGGAGATGAGAAGAGAATTATTTGTTTGTTTTTGTCTTTTAAGAAAGAAATGTCTTGTTTATTTGGTGTTTTGTAACACATATTGGATTTAAGTCCCTCATGTAAGATCGAATGTCTCGCATATCGACCCAAGACGGGACGTACGCTAAACATTCTAAGAAAATGAGAGAAGACCCCTCACCTCCTTATTCTCACATGAAAGGCTCAAATACAATATTTGTTATGCCTTTATTAAGTGTTTTTTACTTTTATTTTGAGATGAGAAGAAGAGACTCAAATGGGAGCAAAAGGTGAAAACTAAAGGGACTAAGACTCACCCTAATGTTATCATACATGGATGTTCCTATGGTTAATGTGGTTTAAGAAACCTAATCCTAAAAGAAAGGAGAAGAAGAGCAAAAGAAACAACTTACTTCCAAGAAGGAAGTTAAGTTGATCTTAAAGAGGGAGGAAGAAGGAATTATTCAAGTAAAGCATATAAATGCTTATCATGATCACAAGTTGAACTATTAAAAGAAATAAGAGAGGATGAAAGAAAGAAGTGTACGTGGAAGCATATCCACACACTTACTTACCATTTGCACCTACATGAAAAATGTTAGTTCACAAAACATTTACAAGTAATGGAATGGAGAAAGAATACCAAACAATGATCAAACCAATTAAGAACCAATGAAATAGGATCCTAAGAGATGAAACTCATTTAAGGTCAGAACCTACATCTAAAGGTGTTCTCTAATGTTAAGGTATCAAACACATACTAACTATGCACAATTAAATGTCCTAAACACCAAAGAAGTGAATCATGGAAGAAATATGAAATTCTGGCACAGATATCAGATGTCCTACACAGATGTTGAGACACTGATATCCAACACAATGAACAAGATAACAATAATAATAACAGTACAGAAAGTAAAGAACACAGTGATATGTTTACCCAGTTCGGATCAACAATCCTACTCTGGGGGCTACCAAGCCAGGGACGAAACCAATATACGATAGTATCAATTCACAGATCATACAATACCAAACCCAGTTACAATCTGGTCACTTAATCACTACCCTTCCTATGACTTCTACCTAAGACTCACCTAGGTATGAGGCCCCCCTCAAGTCCCTCTACAATCACAACCCGTGATTGGTTTCTTTCAACACAAGTAACAAAATAAAAGTCACACTTCCAAAACACACAATTCTCAATACTTCAAAGCTTATGAGAATTGACACACAAGAAACTCAATGCTTAAAAGCTTATGAGTAACTGACAGAACTTACAACACAAAAGACCAGTCCTTATACTGTTATCAGAATAATACAGTTAGGCTCACAAATAACACTCGAAAACCCTAACAAAATCACACGTAAGTTCCACACCTAAACTAGGTTTACACCAGTCAATATATAGCATTAAATCTGGACTGGATTAGGCTTCAAAAACGCAGCAAAGCGACTGCTCACAAATTTGCAAAATAAACTCCAACAAAATAGGTCTTCAATCTAAAGTTTCCTAATATGTCTCCATAATTAGAAAGTGCTGAAAATCCTAAAACCAATACAAAAACACAATCCAAAAATACTTTGGATGCCACATAGGATAGCCAAATATTCACAGAATATTCAGTAACGATTAACAGCAACAGAATCTTCCTTTTAAACTGAAATCAGACGCGATGTCCTATGAGCCAGTATGGGACATCTTCATTCGACATGTTGAATGCAGAAAATTAGAACATCTTGTTTCAATATCTTGTTGCTAAAATAGTTTTAGCAAAATAAATTCCAACCACAAAATCAACGAAATAACAATCTCCCTCTTTGGCTTATTTTGGCTAAAACTACACACCAAATAAATCTTGCAAAGAAAACAGAAGCAAAAAATCCATATCAGAGACAGCAGCGAAATACCAACACACAACACAACATAGCAGCAAAAAAAACTCAACTCCCCCTCAACTGCAGCAACACACAACATTCCACATTCTCCCCCTCAGCTGCAGCACCAGTACAAGCACAACACACACAAGCACACTACTTCCCCTTTTTAGCCAGAAATATGACAAAGGTAAGTAGAACAGTTATTAATATTTGAGAAATGGTCAAGTCATAGACCAGAATAACCAGCATCAGAGAGTAGATGCACACCACATCACATGACCAAGTGTCATGCACAAACTTCAGCATCTTCCCCTTCATAACCTCATGCACACACTGCACTACCAGAACCTCCTTTAATCTTTTCAATCTGGCAGCCAGAAGGAACATTAATTACTATAGTTCTTCATGAATGCAAACCCTAAGTCTGCTCCTCAAGTTTTCAAACTGAACTGCATCCAGAGCCTTGGTAAATATGTCAGCAAGCTGATTTTCTATGCTCACATGCTCAAGAGTTATGACTTTCTCCTCCACAAGTTCTCTGATGAAGTGATGCCTGATATCAACGTGCTTAGTCCTGCTATGTTGAATAGGATTTTTAGAGATATTAATAGCACTCAGGTTGTCACAAAATAATGTCATGACATCTTGTGTGACATTATACTCAGATAGCATTTGCTTCATCCACACCAGTTGAGCACAACTACTTCCAGCTGCTATGTACTCAGCTTTAGTAGTAGAAAGAGATACATAATTTTGCTTCTTACTAAACCATGAAATAAGATTATTCCCCAAAAAGAAACAACCTCCAGAGGTACTCTTCCTATCATCAACACTTCCGGCCCAATCAGCATCACAGTATCCTACTAAAATGGAACTTGAGTCATGGGAGTACAACAACCCATAATCACATGTACCACTCACATACTTAAGAATTCTCTTAACTTGATTGATGTGATTGACCTTGGGTTCTGCTTGGTATCTTGCACATACACCAACAACAAAGGTTATGTCTGGCCTACTTGCTGAAAGATACAACAGACTGCCAATCATGCTTCTGTATAAACTTTGTTCAACATTCACTCCCTTTTCATCTTTGGATAACTTCAAGTGAGTAGGAGCAGGAGTTCTCTTATGCTTGGCATTATCCAGTCCAAACTTCTTCACAATATTCCTCGCATATTTGCTCTGACAAATAAAAATGGAATCTTCCATCTGCTTGACTTGTAATCCAAGGAAGTAAGTCAATTCACCTACCAGGCTCATCTCAAATTCAGACTGCATTTGGTTGACAAAATGTTGGACCATTTCACCCGACATCCCACCAAACACAATATCATCTACATAAATCTGAGCAATCATTAGTTTCCCATCCTTCTCCTTGACAAAAAGTGTTTTATCAATACCACCCTTCCTGTATCCATGGTTGACTAAGAACTCAGTCAGCCTTTCATACCAAGCTCGTGGAGCTTGTTTCAACCCATACAAATCCTTTTTTAGCTTGAAAACATGATCAGGAAAATTTGGATCCACAAACCCTTTAGGCTGCTCAACATAAACTTCCTCATTAAGATAGCCATTCAGAAAGGCACTCTTGACATCCATTTGAAACAATCTGAATTTCAACAAACATGCCACTCCTAGCAGCAATCTGAGTGATTCCAATCGAGCCACAGGGGCAAATGTTTCATCGAAGTCTACTCCTTCAATCTGTGTGTATCCTTGAGCAACTAATCTGGCTTTGTTTCTGGTAACAACTCCTTGTTCATCAGACTTATTCTTATAAACCCATTTTGTTCCAATCACATTAGTTCCTGCTGGTCGTGGTACCAGTTCCCAGACTTCATTCCTCTTGAATTGACAAAGCTCATCCTGCATAGCACTTATCCAGAACTCATCTGTCAATGCCTCTTTGACATTCTTTGGTTCAAGCTTTGAAACAAAGCATGCATTTGACACAGCCTCCCTCGTTCTGGTTCTTACACCTTCATTCAGATTTCCAATAATCAATTCCTTAGGGTGATCCTTCTGAATCCTTATAGAGGGTCCCCTGTTAGCATCCCCTACCTCTTCATTCTCAAGTCTAGTGTCGGTTTCTTGAGCATTATCTTCTACGGACTCAATGTCTTGTGAGATTTCATTGTTCATGGGAAAGCATGCTCCAACATCATCTGGGACATCAACCGCCACATTTATGGATTCCATCATCACCTTAGTTCTGGAATTGAATACCCTATATGCTTTACTGTTTGTAGAGTATCCCAAAAATATCCCTTCCTCACTCTTAGGATCCATCTTTCGCCTCTGCTCACGATCCGCCAAGATATAGCACTTACTCCCAAACACATGGAAATACTTCACATTTGGCTTTCTACCTTTCCATAGCTCATAAAGAGTAACAGAAGTACCTGATCTGATAGTCACCCTATTGTGTATATAGCAAGCGGTATTCATGGCTTCAGACCAAAAATAATATGGAAGCTTTTTGGCATGAATCATGACCCTTGCACACTCTTGTATAGTCCTGTTCTTGCGTTCCACCACACCATTCTGCTGAGGAGTGATCGGTGATGAGAATTCATGAGTGATTCCTTCAGATAAACAAAACTCTTCAAACCTCCTATTTTCGAATTCTTTCCCATGGTCACTTCTGATTCGAATGACACCACAATCCTTTTCCCGTTGAATCCTTTGACACAACTCTTTGAAGGCTGCAAATACTTCAGACTTTTCTCTGATAAAGCTTATCTAGGTGAATCTGGAGTAATCATCAACAACAACATAGGCATACTTCTTCCCACCAAGACTTTCAACCTGCATAGGTCCCATTAAGTCCATGTGAAGCAGTTCCAGAACTCTAGAAGTTGTGGTAAGATGTTGAAGCCTTTTGTGTGACACCTTTGTTTGCTTCCCAACTTGACATTCACCAAATATTCTATCCTCGTCAAACTTCAGCTTGGGAATACCTCTAACAGCTTCACTTGACATAACTTTCTTCACCCCTTTCAAATGTAAGTGACCCAATTTATGATGCCACAATTTGGTTTCATCTTCCTTTGACATCAAATAGGTAGACAAACTTTCCGATTCTTGAGGATTCCACAGATAGCAGTTATCCTTAGACATGGTTCCCTTCATAACAACTTCATCTTTCTCATTGGTTACTAGACATTCAGATTTTGTGAAATTTACTTTGAGTCCTAAATCACACAGTTGGCTTATACTGATCAAATTTGCGGTCAGCCCTTTGACAAATAGAACACGATCCAGATTTGGTTGTCCTGCGTAGTCCAGCTTTCCAACACCTTTTATTTCACCTTTTGATCCATCCCCAAAAGTGACATAATTGGTGGAATGAGGCTTGATATCTGACAAGAATTTCTTTACACCAGTCATGTGTCTTGAACAACCACTATCAAAGTACCAATCTTCCCTTGCAGATGCTCTGAGAGAGGTATGTGCTATGAGACCGACCATCATATTTCTAGGAGTCCATCTTCTCTTTACTTTGACCCAACTCTGTCCTTTATTTTGTTGATGAGCAGTTTTGGGATAGCCGTGCAACTTGTAGCAAAAGGACTTTAAGTGACCAATCTTTCCACAGTAATGACATCTCCATGGTTTATACTTTGAACTACATACTCTTTTCTGATGCTTCATCTGATGTTGAAACATGTGGTTTGACATCCCCTCTTCTTGCTTTATTTTCTGAGGAACAAACTTTAATACAGGCTTCTTGTAGTTCTCTGCTTGATTGTTAAAACCAAGGCCTTGCACATTTCCAACATCTTTCCCAGTCTGAAGAATCTCATCCAGCTGCGTGGTACCATTGTTCAGCATTCTTATAGATTTGGTCATATTGTCAAGTTTTGACTTTTGCCATACAACCTCTTCTTTAAGATCAGCAATGATTGATAGATGTTCTTCCTTCTCAGCTTCTAGTTGAGTTATCAGAACCTTCTGTTCTAATATTATCTGGCACCTCTCTTCATTCTTGATACACAACTCTGAGAACCCGGTGAAGACTTCTTGCTTAGTGAGTTCTCCAATGTAAGATTCTTTGTCAGAATCAGACTCACTACTCGTTTCTCCACCAGCCTTACATATTCCGGTCAAGGCTGTCACCAATTTTGCTGATTCTTCTTCAAGATCACTCTCAGACTCTCCTTCTGACCAAGACACAGATAAGCCCTTCTTTTGCCTTTTGAGATACGTGGGACACTCAGTCTTTATGTGCCCAAATCCCTCACATTCAAAACATTGAACTCTCTTCCCTTGATTGGAGTCTTCTTCAGTTCTGAACCTTCTGCCTCCATCCTGGTTTTTACTGATGTCGAGTGACTTGTTCTGAACATTTGCTCTTGACTTCCAGTCAATCCTTTTCAACACTTTGTTAAATTGTTTTCCAAGCAATACCAGATCTTTAGACACCCCTTCATCTCTGACCAGGTCACCTTCATCGTCCGAGTCACCAGCATTTGACACAAAAGCTATGCTCTTCTTCTTTTCAGACTTTTCACTGA
The DNA here is from genome assembly GCA_022829125.1 of Lathyrus tuberosus. NCBI lineage: Eukaryota > Viridiplantae > Streptophyta > Magnoliopsida > Fabales > Fabaceae > Lathyrus > Lathyrus tuberosus. Next base: position 905,392 of record JALAZF010000562.1, read on the forward strand.
TCCCTAATTCAAATGTTTGAAGAGATCCCACAAGTTCGTCCACTTTCATCTTATCTATATCCTGAGCTTCCTCTATAGCAGTCACTTTCATGTCAAATCTCTTAGGTAGAGATCTGAGGATTTTTCTGACCAGTTTGCTGTCAGACATCTTTTCACCTAGGGCACTTGAAGCATTAGCTATCTCAATAATGTTCATGTGAAAATCATGAATGCTCTCATCCTTCTTCATCTTCAAACTCTCAAACTTGGTAATGAGAAGCTGAAGTTTTGACATCTTCATCTTTGAAGTCCCTTCATGAGCAACCTTTAAGACCTCCCACGCCTCTTTTGCAATGGTGCAATGTTCAATCAACTTGAAGATATTCTTATTAACACCATTAAACAATGCATTCATGGCTTTGGAATTTCCCAAGGACCCTTTGTAATCTGCATCATCCCAGTCTTCCTCTTCCTTCACCACATCTGTAGATTTACCTTCTCCATCTCTAACCTTTGGGGGTTCCCATCCTTTTATAACAGCTTTCCATGCTTGATCATCCATGGGTTTGATGAATGCTATCATCCTTGGTTTCCAATAGTCATAGTTGGAACCATCAAGCAGAGGTGGTTTGTTAAAAGATCCTCCATCCTTGTCCATTGTACCAGAAAGTACCTTCCCTGAATCTCACCCAGAACCAAACAAGGGTGCAAGCTCTTGATGCCAATTGAAATTCTGGCATAGATATCAGATGTCCTACACAGATGTTGAGACACTGATATCCAACACAATGAACAAGATAACAATAATAATAACAGTGCAGAAAGTAAAGAACACAGTGATATGTTTACCCAGTTCGGATCAACAATCCTACTCTGGGGGCTACCAAGCCAGGGACGAAACCAATATACGATAGTATCAATTCACAGATCATACAATAACCAAACCCAGTTACAACCTGCTCACTTAATCACTACCCTTCCTATGACATCTACCTAAGACTCACCTAGGTATGAGGCCCTCCTCAAGTCCCTCTACAATCACAACCTGTGATTGGTTTCTTTCAACACAAGTAACAAAACGAAAGTCACACAAGAAACTCAATGCTTAAAAGCTTATGGGTAACTGACAGAACTTACAACACAAAAGACCAGTCCTTATACTATTATCAGAATGATACCAGTTAGGCTCACAAATAACACTCGAAAACCCTAACAAAAACACACGTAAGTTCCACACCTAAACTAGGTTTACACCAGCCAATATATAGCATTAAATCTGGACTGGATTGGGCTTCAAAAACGCAGCAAAGAGACTGCTCACAAATCTGTAAAATAAACTCCAACAAAATAGGTCTTCAATCTAAAGTTTCCTAATATGTCTCCATAATTAGAAAGTGCTGAAAATCCGAAAACCAACACAAAAACACAATCCAAAAATACTTTGGATGCCACATAGGATAGCCAAATATTCAGAGAATATTCAGTAACGATTAACAGCAACAGAATCTTCCTTTTAAACTGAAATCAGACGCGATGTCCTATGAGCCAGTATGGGACATCTTCATTCGACATGTTGAATGCATAAAATTAGAACATCTTGTTTCAACATCTTGCTGCTAGAATAGTTTTAGCAAAATAAATGCCAACCACAAAATCAACGAAATAACAAAATAGATGAAGAAAAAGTGAATATGCAAAGTAATCATGCATTAATGCTTCATATAAGACCAAAGTCAGAACCAATGTCATTTAGGAATACCTCAAAATGTATATGAATCATCATACAATTCATAAAATGAAATGATGTAAGAAGAAGAGATGAGAAAGAGAAGGAACATAGAAAAGAGACATGCTAAAACTTTAAGTTAATATGCACAAACTTATGTCAACTATAAGCACATGTTAAGATGACTTAGAATATCATGAAAAGTGACCTATAATATCATGAAAATGACCCATAAAGTATGTACAATCAATCACAAAAAAAAGTTGCACAAATGCTTCACCAAAACATGCTAGAATGAAGTGGAAGAAAATGCCCAAAAGTAACTTTAATTACAAGGCATCAAAACAACATCAAAGCACATATGAAAATTATACAAATATGAGTCTAATCAACCTAAGTCAGAGACTAAACACATATTACAAACTCATACCAAAATTCAAAACAAAAGTATCACAAAGAAATGCACAAAGTCATATTGAAATGCCACAAAAAGAAGTGTAAAGATGATCATACAAACATCATATAAGATGACCTTAAAAATCCAGAAAAAATATTTTTGGACACTTTAAGATATTATTTAACCAATACAAAAAGAATGAATTAAAGATGATGTGTGAAATGAGAGAAAGAAAGCATACAAGTTCAAGTGTCCATAAGAAGGATCAATAAAAAATAAACTAAAAGAAAATCATGGAATAATGTGCAAATATTCACAAAGTCAGAATTAAAAATTATAAAAAATTATTTAAATGTGTCAAAGTGTCACTTGAATTTATTTAGGATTTTTAGAAGTGTTTTACTATTTTTAAAATATGAAAACTATGCAAATATGGAAAAGAAATAAAAAATAATAAAAGAAATGGGGAGGGGGTGCAGCGTGAGTAATTCTCATGTTCAAAAATAAATTGGGCTCAGACAATGGGGTGCAGATATCAAACATAAACCCAGTTCAACATGCGTGTGATTGTGTGTGATAGTGTATAATTAGTCAATGTGGGCAATCAATCATGGCCTTTGGATTAAATCATGATGAAAGGTAGTACAATTCAACGTATATCAAAGCATGCCCACCATAATTAATACGCACACACACATGCGATCACTTATAAACCAAAAAAAAGCACGCATCAGTCACATGTTATTTTAATGCGCTGTCAATATCCTAGCCATTGGATGGAAATCAATGCAAGATCATCACACATGTACATGCATCGAACGCATCAGAATTAAAGTCCACCACAAGTAGCATGCACACACACATAGAAATCACTCAAGTCCAAAAATGATGCACGTGAGAGGGAGGGTGTGTCACTTATGTGTTGTCATGTTTTGGAGCATTAGATGATGGGGATCTAACGGCTGTGATTTAAACTGAGGATTTAAACCCTAAAACATCTCACCGGCCGGAGAAGGACCTCCGATCGTCTTCTCCGACCACTCTCCGCCACCTGCAGGTTTCACATGTCCCAGAAATATGCAAACCTTATATCAAAATGAAGAGGAAGCTATGGTGATTAAGAATACACAATTATTTCCCATAGATCACGCGTACATGCAACAAACCGAATCAAAACATATTTCCCTAGAAAATGATCTACACCTCTAAGAGGTCTATCAACTAGCCGGAAATATCACAATGCTTCTAGTAAGCCATAAACAACATGAAAACAAACTACATTCAGTAGAAAAGGTTGAGAACAAGGAAACTGAAGAGTGAAGAGTCTTGTATCCAAAGAAAACCGGAGAAAATACACTTGATCTTGAGCTTTCAGAGCTTCAACTTGAGCAAAATAAATGCTGCTTGATTTGGAGAATGAAAAGAAATGAAGACTGTAATGATATTGAGCTTGGAGAGATGAGTTTTGTCTTGAATGTTCTTGCTCAATAATCAACAGAAGTGATGAAGATGATTGAGAAAAAGGATGAAATCATGTGGAATCAGAGAGAGAGAGAATAGAGAGAATTTGAGAGTGTTTGTGAAATGTGTGAGCAAAATGAAGTTGAAAATGAAATTGTGAGTGAAATGTGAATTTATATATTGAGTTAAGAATGAACTAGTGTGGTTACATGGGTGAGTTAAGTGAGTTCAAGGTGAGTTAAATGAGTCCACCCTAACTAACTGAGTCAAGTTAGTTAGGGGCGAGTGAATGAGCTTGGTTATGGTGTGGAAACGTTTATGATGTTATGGTGGAGCTGAGAGAAAATAGTGGTGGTGTTGGAAGTAAGCTGCAGCAAGGGAGCTTGTTGTGCAAGCTTTATTTTTTCTCTTTTTTCATGCACGAGGGGTAGTATAGCAAGTGTATGTAAGGTGAATGTTTGGCTAAAAGAGGAAAAGAATGATGTATGCGTGGCTGGTTTGAATCATGAACAACAACCATATAACAAGACATGCTATTCTTGGCAGCATGCAAGTATGGGAGTTTGAAGATGAAAATCTCTCATTTTAGTGTATGGTTTGATGAGTTTTTTGTGCCATTGGAAAGATGAATCATCATAGAACAAGTTTGATGTGAATTTTGGATTGAATGGAGGTTTGGAAGTTGATGAAAAATGGCTTGGAACATCAAGGTTTGAAACTGGTTGAAGGGCGTGGCAAGAAAAGTCATGGCATGGCAATGTGACCTATGGATTTTTAGCATGAACACCTCATCTTGGGACCATCATAACTCCATCATAACTTGCTCAAATGGAAAAATGTCCAACATCAAAGTTGAAGAGGACATTGAAAGGAACAACTTTGATGTCGAAAACTTTTCCATTTGAAGCATCCTTCAATGAGAAAAGTGGGTGGACATTTGTCACACCAAGTGTTTGACAAAATTATGGCGCATGGGCCAGGTCTTGCTTGGTCATGACTTGGTTTTTGACCTAGTTTTGTCAAACTTTGATTGATCATAACTCCCTCAATTTTGATCCAATGGAAGAGTTCTTTATATAGATTTGAAGCTTAGAACATGAACTTTAATTGGCTCACCTTGGGTCGGAGGTTTGAAGCTTTTATCATAGAGAAAGAGAGCCTCAAAGTGTGGTACAAAATGGTCCAAACTTGCCATTTTTGGAAACCCTAAATTTCCAAAAATTTAAACTTTGTACATTTCTTGATTTTGCATTATTCTTCCATCATCTCTTGATCAAATTTTGTCCAATGAACATATATAACTTGAATTTCATGAATTTGATCTTAAAAAGTCTGGAGTTGACTTTTTCACTGCACAGTTGACTTTTTCCCCAATTCTCCTGATTTTGAATCCTCTGACTAATTGAAACCCTTCTGAAACCAATTGATGGGCAATCTTCCATCCATATACACTTAGGAACATAAGGAATACCATGAGATCAAGTCTTGTCCAAAAAATCAGAAATAAACTGATTCTATGTCAAACCCTAATTTTGGTACTCTCTGGTTAGGAGGAAATATCACATCCTCCAAATCCAAATTCCTCTGAATATGATGTATATCCTATCTAACAAAGATGAGATATGACATTTAGGGGTGATAAAAACTCAAGGAGCTTGCCCATTTGAGGGCCAAATCCCAACTTTAGACTGTTTTGTATAGGAGATGATGCATTGTCCAATCTTCTTGATGAATTCCCAACTTCCAATGCCTTGTGGGATCAAAGTGAGGGGATATATGATATAAGAGACCCTTGAAACTTGTTTAAAAACCCTTGGCTCTTATTCTCTTGCTTTGGATGATTAACTCCTTTGAGAACCACTGATCACATGCCCTTATGCCATATGTATGCTATGTGATATGTAATTTATGACCTACTATGGGATGCAAATGAGTAAAGCATAGACCAAGTTATTGAGAAAACATGAGGGAAAATTTTGAGGTATTACAGCTGCCCCTATTCAATCAATTGTGAATCTGAATGGATGAAAGCAGCGACTGTCAGGAATTCAAGATACATAGGGATTGAATACAAAAATAACCGAGAAAATTTGCACTGTGTGGATAAAGAAAAATGTTGTAAATGAAGCAATGGTAAAGAAGAACAGTTTGTGAGAAAGAATTTGGAACCATTGGACCCCATAGGAAACCTGTCGGGAACTGGCAAACTATCTGTCGGGAACTGGTGAACTACCTGTCGGGAACTGGTGAAATACCTGTCGGGAACTGGTGGACTACCTGTCGAGAACTGGTAAAATACCTGTCGAGAACTGGTAAACTACCTGTCGGGAACTGATAAACTACCTGTCGGGAACTGGTGAACTACCTGTCGGGAACTGGTAAGCTTGGACCTGGGTTACCTATCGGGAATGGGTAAGTGGACCTGTCGGGAACTGGTAAGGTTCAAACTAAAGGGAGCTGTCAGGGACGGCTACAGTTTATAACCAAGGCTTACCTATCGGGGATGGGTAAATGGACATGTCGGGAACTGGTATGGTTAAAACTCAAAGGTTCTGTCGGGGACGGCTACAGTTTATAACCAAGGCTTACCTATCGGGGATGGGTAAATGGACCTGTCGGGAACTGGAAATGTTAAAACTCAAGGGGAGCTGTCGGGGACGGCTACAGTGTATAACCAAGGTTTACCTATCGGGAATGGGTAAATGGACCTGTCGGGAACTGGTAAGGTTAAAACTCAAAAGTGCTGTCAGGGACGGCTACAGTTTATAACCAAAGCTTACCTATCGGGGATGGGTAAATGGACCTGTCGGGAACTGGTAAGGTTAAAACTCAAAAGTGCTGTCGGGGACGGCTATAGTTTATAACCAAGGCTTACCTATCGGGGATGGGTAAATGGACCTGTCGAGAACTGGCAAGGTTAAAACTCAAAGGGAGCTGTCGGGGACGGCTACAGGAATCCTATCGGGAATGGTTCCAAGAAACTTGTAAGCTGAGAGATGTGACTCTGTGGGGAGAGAAATGATGAAACCCTTTGCGCTGCATTGAGATATCTGTTGGGGAATGAACGAGGCATTCTTTCTGGCTTTATCAATGATATAAGGAGCAAAGTTTTGGGCTCTCGCACGAGGTATCAAAACTGGCCTATGCTTCACATGCATATGTTTGAATTTTATTTTTATGGCGTAATGCTCCATCTCGATGGAAATACTACGCGTTTTGAGGATGCCATGCATACTATATGAAAAATGCAAAGAGGTCCTCAACAAAATAAATGCTGAGGAAAGGAAGGCAACTCCGTTGGGGATAACAAGCTGGATTGACTTCGTGGTCGCAACCGTACTGGGGAGGACAAAATTGACCTGATCTCCTGATCTGGGCGCTGACTTGACAAATCTGCTGAGATTTCTGTAGGAAATGATAACTTTTCCGGGGATGCATCATCTAAACCAGTCTACTTGGGGAATACCTATAACCATAGAACTCCGCTGGGGAAATGAGCTTACCACAAAATTTGTTGGGGAGAAACACTTCAGAGCGTCTCGTGCTGGAAAAGTCCCTTGAGAGGATTTTACAGAAGACCACGCCTCTTCAAACTCTACTAGGGACAACAGATTTGGAACACCCCTTGATGGGGAATTTTCAAAATGCCCCATGCTTGGGATAACAACTTCATTGGGGATTCATAACCGTTATCGACACAGAAAAGCTTGTAGCTGTTGGAAGTACTGAATGGGAGAATCAACTTAATAAGATACAACACTACCCATTTGAAACTTGACTTGTTAATATCGAATCGTCGAGCGCGACCGTCGGCCAGACGATGGACTCAAACAGTAAACGTTGTGACAAAAGAGTGAAATGAGAACCCTTTCCTGAACATGATGGCTACAGTAATACCATTTGACAACGTTGCTGAGGATCATGAAGCTCTGTAAATACGCTGGGGATGACCACCTCCCAGAAGTACTCTCCTGCTAAGGAACCGTCTCTGCTTGGGGAGGAACAATCATTTGTGCTCCGTAAAGGATTTGTCTTGAAGACGTCATACACCTTTGCATAACTATCCAGTGAACTCTCAACACCTGCAAACAAAAGAATGCGCATATATGCCCCAGGGTAACATGGGTTTCGTAATATTCACCCAAGCACACCCGTCATTTAAAGTAATTTTAAATGTTTTCTCTTTTAAGCATGTTATTGTAGAACCCCAATGCTTTCACATGCAAATGTTTATAAAAAATTTTGGACGTTTGTGTAAACAAAACAAATTGTAAAGACAAAGCAAACAGATAGAATTATTCTGAATAACGACCATTTTATTAATTGAAAAGCCTGAAAATAGGCATTTACATCAAGAAGCAATTCCTGGAAAGAGGTAATTGCCAAAACAGAAAAGAAATTGTCCTAATGGCAATGTGAAACTGGAACTCCGGTGAGTTTCAACCCTGCTATGGTTCATATATCTTCAAGACTCTCCAATTTCCTTGCCTTCAAAGGGGGACGATTGACTTGATTCCTATCCTTCGGAGTGCTTATTGACTGAGACGAGGCAATACAGATTACTTAGATTGCAATTTTTGCTAAATCTCTCTTTTGCCTGGATCGCCCTTTACGGGTTTTCAATCCACCGAGATACCCTTTTTTACCTAAGTTGCCCTTGCGGGTTTTCAACTTACCGGGTGTACTTTCTTTTTTTATTTTTATATCAAATTTTTTCCCGAACCTTTCCTTTCTTTTTCTTTTTTTTATTATGGTTCGTCGGGATGCCCTTTTTTTGCCTGGACTCTCTTTTTACTGTCCGACGGGTCTCTTTATGCGAAGTATTTTTTATTTGCGTATGAGTTCACAGGGGACAAAAAATCCTCACCGTCCATTGTTGTAAGCATCAAGGCTCCGCCCAAGAAAACCTTCTTAACAACATATGGACTTTCATAATTAGGAGTCCATTTGCCCCTGTGATCTGTATTTGGAGGAAGAATCCTTTTTAATACCAAGTCGCCCGTCTGGTAAGTCTGAGGACGCACTTTCTGGTCAAATGCCCATTTCATTCTCCTCTGGTACAGCTGTCCATGACATACTGCAGCCAATCATCTTTCTTCGATGAGACTCAACTTGTTGAACCTCGCTCGAACCCATTCAGCCTCGTCAAGTTTAACATCCATCATGACCCTTAAAGAAGGGATCTCAACTTCCACCGGTAGTACTGCTTCCATACCGTATACAAGAGAAAACGGGGTTGCCCCAGTAGACGTACGAACAGAAGTACGGTACCCATGCAAAGCGAAAGGCAGCATTTCATGCCAGTCCTTATACGTTACCACCATCTTTTGCACAATCTTCTTAATATTTTTGTTGGCTGCCTCGACGGCACCATTCATCTTCAGGCGATAAGGAGAAGAATTGTGATGTTCAATTTTGAAACTCTGGCATAGCTCTTGCATCATCTTATTGTTGAGATTAGAACCATTGTCAGTAATGATCCTTTCGGGCACCCCATATCGGCAAATAATCTCCTTCTTAATGAATCGGGCTACCACCTGCCTGGTGACATTTGCAAAAGAGGCAGCTTCCACCCACTTTGTAAAGTAATCAATCACCACCAAAATGAATTGATCTCCGTTGGAAGCAGTAGGCTCAATATTTCCAATCATATCAATGCCCCACATATCAAAGGGCCATGGAGAACTCATCACATTCAGGGGATTTGGAGGCACATGCACCTTGTCAGCATAGATTTGGCATTTGTGGCATTTTCGGGCGTACTTAAACCAATCAGCCTCCATAGTCAGCCAGTAATACCCGGCTCTCAATAACTTCTTCGCCATAGCCTGCCCACCAGCATGGGTACCGAAAGATCCTTCATGCACTTCCTGCATTAACAGGCCTGCTTCGTGTCTATCCACGCATCTGAGCAAGACCATGTCAAAGTTTCGCTTGTAAAGCACATCCTCATTCAAGAAGAAGCTTCCTGCTAACCTCCTCAGAGTCTTTTTGTCATTGTTCGATGCCCCAGTCGGATACTCTTGACTCTTCAAGAAACGCTTGATATCAAAATACCAGGGTTTATCATCAGTCGTCGTATCAGCGACAAACACATGAGCGGGTCTGTCTAGCCTCATCACATCAATCTTGGGTATATGGTTCCACCAATTCACCCGAATCATGGAAGACAACATAGCTAAAGCATCAGCCATCTGATTCTCATCACGAGGTATATAGCACAATTTTACTGTTGTAAAGAAAGTCAACAGTCTTCTCGCGTAGTCTCTGTAAGGAATCAAGTTCTGCTGGTTGGTATGCCAATCTCCATTGATCTGGTTGATCACCAGAGCAGAGTCCCCAAATATCTCAAGAGTCTTGATCCTTAAATCAATGGCTTCTTCAATACCCATGATACAAGCCTCATGTTCCGCTTCATTGTTGGTGACATCGAAAGTTAATCTGGAAGTGAAAGGTATATGTGATCCTTTCGGAGTAATAAGGACTGCCCCAACACCACTTATATTCATGTTAATAGCCTCATTGAACATCAGTTTCCATTTGTCATCAGGATCCGGCCCTTCGTCAATCAGGGGCTCTTCACAATCTTTAGCCTTGAGGAACATGATGTCTTCATCAGGAAAGTCAAACCTCATTGGCTGATAATCATCAATAGGCGACTCGGCAAGATAATCAGACAACACACTCCCTTTGATAGCTTTCTGGGAAGTGTATTGTATATCATATTCAGTCAAAACCATCCGCCACCGAGCGACCCTTCCATTAAGAGCTAGCTTCTAAAAAATGTACTTGATTGGATCCATTTCTGAAATCAGTAGGGTTGTATGAGTTAGCATGTATTGTCTCAATCGCTTAGTAGCCCATGCTAGTGCGCAACACGTCTTCTCAAGCATCGAGTACCTGGACTCACAATCGGTGATTTTTTTGCTCAAGTAGTATATAGCATGCTCTTTCCTACCTGTCTCGTCGTGTTGACCGAGAACACAACCCATTGATCCATCACGTACAGTGAGATACATAATCAGTGGCCTCCTAGGAACTGGAGGCATGAGAATCAGAGGATTTTGCAAATATTCTTTTATTTTATCAAAGGCCTTTTGACAGTCATTGTTCCACCGGATTGATTGATCTTTTCTCAACAACTTGAATATTGGTTCACAAGTCGTGGTGGGATGAGATATAAATCTTACAATATAATTCAGTCTTCCCAAGAATCCACGAACCTGTTTTTCTGTTCTTGGTTCCGACATTTCTTGAATGGCTTTTACCTTTGCTGGATCCACCACGATTCCCTTTTCACTGACAATAAAACCCAGAAGCTTACCAGATCTTACCCCGAAAGTACACTTATTCGGGTTCAGCCTCAGTCTGAACTTTCTCAACCGTTCAAACAACTTTTTCAAATTTATCAAATGCTCTTCTTCCGTTTGTGATTTGGCAATCATGTCGTCCACATAAACTTCAATTTCTTTGTGAATCATATCGTGGAAAAGCGCCACCATGGCACGTTGATATGTCACCCCAGCATTCTTTAAACCAAACGACATCACCTTATAGCAGAATGTGCCCCAAGGGGTAATAAATGTAGTTTTCTCCATATCCTCCGGTGCCATCTTGATCTGGTTATATCCGAAAAACCCATCCATGAAAGAAAATACAGAGAATTGAGCCGTATTATCTACCAACACATCAATGTGTGGTAATGGAAAATCATCTTTTGGACTCGCCATGTTCAAATCTCGATAATCCACGCACATTCTGACTTTGCCATCCTTCTTCGGTATAGGCACAATATTAGCGACCCATGGGGGATAACTAGTAACAGCCAGAAACCCTACATCCAACTGCTTTTGCACCTCCTCTTTGATTTTAATGGCCATTTCAGGTTTGGTTCTCTGAAGCTTCTGCTTGACAGGAAAACAACCCTCTTTCAGCGGCAATCTGTGCACAACGATGTCCGTATCCAACCCCGGCATATCTTGATAAGACCAGGCGAAGATGTCAACATACTCTCGCAACATCTCAATCAGATCTTTCTTTACATTCTCTACCAGGCTTGCCCCTACTTTGACCTCTTTCTTTACCTCTTCAGTACCGAGATTGACAACTTCTATAGATTCCTGATGAGGCTGAATGGCTCTTTCTTCCTGTTTCAATAATCTTGCTAACTCTTCAGGAAGTTCATAGTCTTCCTCGTCCCCCTCTTCAGCTTGGTATATTGGATTATCGAAGTCATAATAAACCATAGCAGGGTCGTCATCAACAAGATCCAGAGAATTATTTCTGCATGAATGATAATTCATGCTTTTAGAAGTTTCTTTTTTTTGAAAGGAAAAGGAAAAATGCAAGAGAACTGCGAAGAAAACATTGCCATTTTTATTAAAAAATAAAAATAAAATGAAGGACATGGAACACAATTTTGAATAGACAACGTCCTTTTATTAATGATAAAAATTTGTATGAGAACAAATGAGGCCCTACAATGCAGTCACTATGCCTTGGGAAGAGCATAGGACCTTTGCATGCTTAATGAAAGAAAACATAGAAAATTACTTATTTGGCAAGTAACTTGGACGAGATCCTCCGAAAAACAATTGTTCAGCTTCATTCCTGGGGCACAGGGGCGCACCCAATTGTCCAGGTCACAGTCATTATCTTCACCATCATCAACTGCTGCACAAATCTGGCTTGGATGTATGACTTCCCCACTTGAGAAGATAACTGGCCCTTGGCGCTCTTGACCCTGCAGTAATGGAACTTGGGAAGGTTTATAACCAATTCCGCTCTTATCATCCTTGAAAGGTAGCTCAATTACTTGACCCCATCCTTCCGCAGGACCAGACTGCACCACTTCCAAAGCCTGCTTATACGAAGCCATAGAAGTTCCCACCCTTGCCTCACCAGAAGGAGAGTCTTTCACCATATTCATAGTTTCAAATGCCTGACAGAGAGTTTCGTGGATTTCTCCGTCCATCTCCATGTACTTGAAGCACGACAGATGACTAACGAAAATATCTTCCTCTCCGCATACCGTAACAACCTGACCGTCAACTACAAATTTTATCTTCTGATGCAAGGTTGAAGACACAGCTCCAGCAGCGTGGATCCAGGGACGACCCAATAGACAACTATAGGCCGGTTGGATGTCCATCACATAAAGCACTGTAATGAAGACCTGGGGTCCGATCTGGACAGGTAGCTCTACTTCTCCAAACACTGATCTCTTTGAACCATCAAATGCTTTCACCACTAGATCACAAGGCCTCAGTATAACCCCTTCCACATCTAGCTTTGCTAATGCTTTCTTAGGCAACACATTGAGGGACGAACCCGTGTCTACCAATACATGGGATAACATAGCACCTTTACATTCCATTGATATGTGGAGAGCCTTATTGTGGTTCCTCCCTTCTGGCGTTAAGTCAAAATCTGTGAACCCTAAACTGTTACCGGCGTTAACATTGGAAATCACACTTTCAAGCTGGTTCACTGATATTTCTTGTGGCACGTACGCCATATTCAGAATCTTTAACAACGCGTTCCTGTGTGCTTCGGAACATAGCAACAATGACAAAATGGAGATCTTAGAAGGAGTTTGATGTAGATGGTCAACGATCTTATAATCGCTCTTTCTAATTATTCTCATGAATTCCTCAGTATCTTTCTCCAATGATTTATCAGATTCTGCCACGGGCACTGGTTCATCACTTATCACTCGCTTTCCTTTGGTCCTCGCTAATGCTTCAGTATCATCTTTCCTGAGTGTCTGAGGAGCAAAAAGCCTTCCGCTGTGAGTGAAACCACCCATTCCCCCAACATTTCCTATACTTGAACCACTTTCTTTAGGAGTCTGCACCTCTTGCCTCTGTCCTTGACTATTAGTTCCATAGTACCACGGAATCGCAACCTTGTTCTCATTTGGGACATGACTGGGAATAGTTATAGCTATAGGAGCTACTCGTTCAGGCGCAGATGTCTATACAGGAACAGGCACTAGAATTTCCACAGGATCAAAGTAGATTGTAATAGTAGAAACTTCATCATCTTTCTTTTTCAACTGATCAAATTGTAAACGTCCTTCATCCAACATGCTCTGAAGTCTATTTCTCAACTTCACACAACCATTATTAGCAATCAAACAATCTTCACAACTTTCTGAACAACCAGGAAATACAACCCCTTTCAGCAGGCGGTCCTTCACAACTTTCAGCGGAGTCTTGACATCATTAATGTACCTCACCAGATTCAAAATTCGATCTTCCTCAATGAAATTCACCCCTGGTCCACTATGCGGAGGCATGGGATTTTGAATTACATTAGGCCTCGGAGCAAAATTAATAGCCTTTGAATCAACAAGATCTTAAACCACATGTTTGAAAGCCTTACAATTTTCCACATTGTGACCCAACGCATTTGAGTGAAATTCACACTTTTCATTTGCATCATACCCAAAAGGCAATTTGCCCGCTGGGGGAGCCAAAGTCCTCAATTGTACCAACTTCAAACGAAGTAAATTCTGTAGCATTTGTGAGCATGTCATAGGGAAAGCATCAAAATGTCGGTCATTCATTCTCTTTCTTGGGTGATACTGCCTTTGCTCTGCAGGTTGAGCCTCAGTACCAGGAGTTAGGCTAGTTATAGATGCAGATTGGTGATAGGAACCCTGTCGTCCTCTACCTCTCCCGCCTTGTGCATATGCAGCATTAGCATCACCTTCACGCTTCCTATTATTGTTACAAAAAAACTTCTTTGCGGGAGCTAAACTTGTACCACTACCATCCTGAATCTTCCCCATCTTTAGCAAACTCTCGATCCTCTCTCCAGCAATTACTATGTCAGCAAAACCAGTGGATGGACAAGCAGCCAACCGATCAAGATACGGACCTTGCAAAGTATTCATGAACATGTCGGCCATTTCTCTATCTGCCAACGGAGGTTACACCTGAGCAGCAAGTTCACGCCACCTCTGGGCGTACTGCTTAAAACCTTCTTTAGGGTCCTGTGTCATGCTTTGTAACTGAGTGCGATTCGGTGCCATATCAATATTATACTGGTATTGCTTCAAGAAAGCCAAGCACAGCTCTTTCCAATTTCTGATACGAGCCCTGTCCAACTTTATATACCATTCCAGTGAGGCTCCAGATAAACTGTCCTGGAAAAAGTACATCCATAACTTCTGATCATCAGAATAAGCAGCTATCTTTCGGTTATACGCCTGGAGATGAGTTTTAGGACAAGTTCTACCATTGTACTTGTCAAAGGTAGGTGGTTTAAACCTCGGGGGAATCTTGACACCCTGTACTAGCCTCATATCTTCAACATCAATTCCCAAAGGATTCTGACTTTCTATTGCTTTCACTCTTTCAGCCAGTCCCTCATATTTCCTGTCATCATGGTAGAATCCCATATCAGCATTAAGTACAGAAAACTGATCATCCTGACTATCTTTCACCAGTCCATTGTTGCCAGGAACAAATCCCAAGTTAACTCCAACTGGAGGAGGAGTAACAACAGGAGGGTTGACAACAGGGGGGTTAACCCTAGGGGGTTAACGTGTTCACAAGTAGGAATCTCTGTCTCCAACCTCTGGATGGTAGCTCGCATGTCTTCTTGCCCTGCTCTCAGGTCCTGCTGTCCCTGGGCAACGCCCTGCATCAAATTCATAAACTACTCCAAGCGTGCCCTTAACTCAGCCAACTCTGTCTGTACCTGATCCATGACTCTTGTTTGATTTCGTCTGGTTGCGTATCGGTGAATGTGGGAATCACCTATTATGCCTGAAACCAAATAAAGGTTAGAGAGCTCCTGCAACAAGTACCTGAAAAGCAAACAACATGCAAAATGATATGCAATGCAATGCAAATGCCATGTTTATCATTTCTGAGGTGCTCTACACCCTGATTCCAATCTTAACCACAGAAATCCGAAGATCAGAAATCGTGATGTGAAAAGACGTGTCGTGGCCGTGTGCTTGTGTACAGATAACGTGCAAAGAAACATTTCTGGATAAACTACTCATTTCAAAAGGGAACAGACATACACATACTGTTCAACAATGAAATCAAATAACACACATCCAAATAGTGGATTCATCAACAAGTCTGATGATATCCATCAACAAAATTACACTAAGAAAGAGAGAAAAACTGTCAATCTGATAGCCCCAAATCCTTCAACTTTTCGCTTGAATATTTGACTTCCTCGAAGAGTATGCGAGTGCGCTGGTGATTTGGCTTTTCAATCAACTCCTTAATCAGAATATCTCTCTTTGTTAGGGCTTCAGTCAACGAATCCATATTCATCGGGAGAGCGTCATCATCACATACTCCTTTGTGCCTCTTCACACCGGCTTGCATCTTGAGTTTCCCCATATCTGTCATAGGCTCTTCAAGCTCCTTCTTGGAAGTCTTCAGCTCCTCTATGGAGTCTATCAATTGCTCTTGACTTTTGCCGAGATTCTCCCTATACTTCCTCCTTTGCTCATGTGCCCTTTTAAGCTCGTCATCCTTGATCTTCAGCTGTTTCTGCAATTCTGCGTTTTCGATCCTAACCTCATCCCAGGCTTGCTGAAACTTGGCTAGTGTATCCTTGGTCTGAGCTAAAGTCTGTTTGGTCTTCTTATGAGCTTGAGTGGCTGTATCGGCACCTTTACTAATTTTCTGGAAATATTGAGTTCTTTCGGCTAAATCCTTTTCTCTTGCAGCTAAGATTCTTTCAGCGTCTTGGGCTTTATGCTCCAATTCTTTGTTGGCATGAAAGGCATTTTGAAGGAGACTACTCAGATCTGAATTCTCCACCCGAAGTTCCTTTACCACTTTCTGCAGCTTGTCAAACTCCTCGATGGCTACCGTGGTAGGCTGTTCTGGTATTACAGGATATAAATGGGGTTCCTTTGAAAAAGGCAAGAGTAATTCGTTCACTTTCATTTCGATCCATCTTTCATACTCAGGATAAGACCTACAATCCATTTTCCCAAAAACTGTTTTTCCCGTTTTGCGCTGATGACCCCAAGTATTCACATTTTCTCATTTCTTGCATCATTTCCTCATTATCAGTCCCTGTAAAGAACAAGGATTTCTCAACATCCCGATCTGTAGGAGGAGACCTGGAAGCGTATCCAAACTGTCTAATGGCCAGGATTGGGTTATAGTTGATTCCCCCTTTCCTGCCGATTAGAGGCACATTGGGAAAGTTCCCACAACTAGTTATAATCTCTATTCCCATCAACTTACGATCGAACCAGATGATGTTATCAGCAGTTAACCCCATCATCCGCTTAGACCATTTCAAGGAATCCTTGGTTTCTACAAAAGCACCTGCCTAAGGTAAATGTTTCAAAAACCAATGAGCTAAAAGTGGAGTGCAACAATTGACAGATCCTCCCCTTCTTTTTTCATTTTTGAAGTGCACCGAGTAGTAAAAATCTCCTAACAAAGTGGGAACCGGGTTGTTGAGAACAAAAACTCTTACAACCCGCATATCCACAAAATCCTGTTGATTAGGGAAGAGAACAATGCCATATATGCACAGAGCCAGGATGGAATTGTAAACTGCCTAATACTTTGCTTTAGCAACCTCTTGAGCTTGGTCAGTAAGAAAGGCTAAGTGAAAACCTTTGACTCCATTTTTGATAGCCACATTTCCTTTTAGCACTGAATCTTTCACTTGTACCGCAGCTGCAATCTCCTCTAAGCTAGGATGACTACCGAAAAAGAACGGAAAAGCTGATTCGACCGCAATGCCCAAAATAAATGAGAACTCTTCCAAAGTGGGCATCAAAATGTAATCAGGAAAAAGAAAGCATCTCAGCGAAGGCTCATAAAACTGTAGCAGCGTGTGAAGAGCATCATGTTCATACTGTGTGATTCTGCGGACCATCTCAACCAATTTCCCATATTTCTTCTGGAATTTGACAAGAACACCTGGGTCAGCCATGGCTATTATCTTGTACAGTAAATCCAAAGCAGGTTCTGGGAACTTGTAGGCAACATTGCTCTTTCTCTTGATAACTGTCTCTGTCGAACCCATTGATTGGAATCAGAAGTGTAATAAACACTTGTAAATGACAAACATGAATGTTATGACATGATAATGCAATGCAAAAGGGCATGGTATCAGCGTGCTCTGTGTCTGTGCTGGACTGTATGCATGGTGTCTGTACAAATCTGAGAATAATACTGTAGATAGAAACCCACTGACTGTCATAAGTTACATCAACTGTATGTGAAAATACCAGGATATCAGGGTATGTGGGAGGCATGGTCACCTGCAAACCTGTAAACACCCGCCCATACTCACATGTGGGTACTAGAACAATGGTTCCTCAGTTTCGGATTCTCTATTTTGAGAAGCAATAGCACATTCAGCCTGTAGGATACAATGCTATCGCCAAACAAAGAGATCGTCCACTGATTCCCCCAAAAACAAAGGCAATCCTATGGAAAGTTCCCAGCATTGGGTCCTCGGATCAAGAATGTGTAATGGGTTTTCCATTTCTGGTCTACCATTATCACATCTCGGGAGGAGTGCCGCAACTGAGTCCTCGGGAATGGCCACCAGAGTCGACATCTTTCGAGATTAACACCCTGAAATGCACAAGACGCGCAAATCAGAACATCTCCCAAGAAAACCTCGTCTGGTTGTGAATTTCGTGTAAACCATACATAACAAGACGCTACGTAGGCCACACTACCGTCCACTCTAGTCCTATGTATATACTCAAGCCTGTGTAATGGGCTTATCTCTCAGAATACCCATCCCGCCAAATAGAAAAACCAGCACAACACAGTCCAGTATAATAATGATATGTAATGTAAAAATGCGATAAATACAATAATACAGTAAAGCAATAGTATAGTAAATAGCGATACAATAAAAATAGTAAATACAGCAAAATACAACATCCAAGTAAACACCCATTGAAAACAAACAAACAAGCGCTAGGATTGACTCGCTAAGGGAACCAGAGATTCTGGGGTCATCCCCAGCAGAGTCGCCAGCTGTCGCTCCCGGGATTTTCATCCAGGTACAAACGCGAAAGTGGCACCGAAACAGAGTCGCCATCAATGTGTATTTATCCCAAGAGAGGGAAAGGAAACATTGCGTAAACCTGAGGGGTAGGAAAGAGCATGGTCTTGCGACCAAGAGAACTGGGTTCGGGAGTCGGTTACGCGCGAGGAAGGTATTAGCACCCCCACGCGTCCATCGTACCCGATGGGATCCACGCTTGTTGTTTTGATCAAAGGGTGTAAGGAAAGGATACTGGAAAAGGAGCTGCTAGCTGGAGAACTGGGAAAAGGAAAGGAAAAAGAAAGAGAAACAAATGTAGGGAAAATAAAAGAAGTGCTCGAATGGGCCCTACCCCACTGCCTACGTATCTCATCGGGATCATGAGAATCAAAGCGACGTAGTTCCCCTCACCTAGGGAAAGTTGTTTGTGTTTTTTAGTGGAATACGTCAACGTCCGCGTCTTAGCAGTTAGGTGTTGCAGCTCGCTGTGTGGAGACTTAGGCGTTACCTGTTTGCGGTAGAACGGAATGACGCATCCTTAAGGAATAAAATAAAGGAGATGAGAAGAGAATTGTTTGTTTGTTTTTGTCTTTTAAGAAAGAAATGTCTTGTTTATTTGGTGTTTTGTAACACATATTGGATTTAAGTCCCTCATGTAAGATCGAATGTCTCGCATATCGACCCAAGACGGGACGTACGCTAAACATTCTAAGAAAATGAGAGAAGACCCCTCACCTCCTTATTCTCACATGAAAGGCTCAAATACAATATTTGTTATGCCTTTATTAAGTGTTTTTTACTTTTATTTTGAGATGAGAAGAAGACACTCAAATGGGAGCAAAAGGTGAAAACTAAAGGGACTAAGACTCACCCTAATGTTATCATACATGGATGTTCCTATGGTTAATGTGGTTTAAGAAACCTATTTCTAAAATAAAGGAGAATAAGAGCAAAAGAAACAACTTACTTCCAAGATGGAAGTTAAGTTGATCTTAAAGAGGGAGGAAAAAGAAATTATTCAAGTAAAGCATATAAATGCTTATCATGATCACAAGTTGAACTATTAAAAGAAATAAGAGAGGATGAAAGAAATAAGTGTATGTGGAACCATATCCACACACTTACCATTTGCACCTACATGAAAAATGTTAGTTAACAAAACATTTACAAGTAATGGAATGGAGAAAGAATACCAAACAATGATCAAACCAATTAAGAACCAATGAAATAGGATCCTAAGAGATGAAACTCACTTAAGGTCAGAACCTACATCTAAAGGTGTTCTCTAATGTTAAGGTATCAAACACATACTAACTATGCACAATTAAATGTCCTAAACACCAAAGAAGTGAATCATGGAAGAAATAGATGACGAAAAAGTGAATATGCAAAGTAATCATGCATTAATGCTTCATATAAGACCAAAGTCAGAACCAATGTCATTTAGGTATACCTCACAATGTATATGAATCATCATACAATTCATAAAATGAAATGATGTAAGAAGAAGAGATGAGAAAGAGAAGGAACATAGAAAAGAGACATGCTAAAACTTCAAGTTAATATGCACAAACTTATGTCAACTATAAGCACATGTTAATATGACTTAGAATATCATGAAAAGTGACCTATAATATCATGAAAATGACCCATAAAGTATGTACAATCAATCACAAAAAAAGGTTTCACAAATGCTTCACCAAAACATGCTAGAATGAAGTGGAAGAAAATGCCCAAAAGTAACTTTAATTACAAGGCATCAAAACAACATCAAAGCACATGTGAAAATTATGTAAATATGATTCTAATCAACCTAAGTCAGAGACTAAACATATATTACAAACTCATACCAAAATTCAAAACAAAAGTATCACAAAGAAATGCACAAAGTCATATTGAAATGCCACAAAAAGAAGTGTATAGATGATCATACAAACATCATATAAGATGACCTTAAAAATCCAGAAAAAATACTTTTGGACACTTTAAGATATTATTTAACCAATACAAAAAGAATGAATAAAAGATGATGTGTGAAATGAGAGAAAGAAAACATACAAGTTCAAGTGTCCATAAGAAGGATCAATCAAAAAGAAACTAAAAGAAAATCATGGAATAATGTGCAAAATTTCACAAAGTCAGAATTAAAAATTATAAAAAATTATTTAAATGTGTCAAAGTGTCACATGAATTTATTCGGGATTTTTAGAAGTCTTTTACTATTTTTAAAATATGAAAACTAAGAAAATATGGAAAAGAAATAAAAAATAATAAAAGAAATGGGGAGGGGGTGTAGCGTGAGTAATTCTCATGTTCAAAAATAAATTGGGCTCAGACAATGGGGTGCAGATATCAAACATAAACCCAGTCCAACATGCGTGTGATTGTGTGTGATAGTGTACAATCAGTCAATGTGGGCAATCAATCATGGCCTTTGGATTAAATCATGATGAAAGGTAGTACAATCCAACGTATATCAAAGCATGCCCACCATAATTAATACGCACACACACATGCGATCACTTATAAACCAAAAAAGAAGCACGCATCGGTCACATGTTATTTAATGCGCTGTCAATATCCTAGCCGTTGGATGGAAATCAATGCAAGATCATCACACAAGTACATGCATCAAACGCATCAGAATTAAAGTCCACCACAAGTAGCATGCACACACACACATAGAAATCACTCAGGTCCAAAAATGATGCACGTGAGAGGGAGGGTGTCTCACTTATGTGTTGTCATGTTTTGGAGCGTTGGATGATGAGGATCTAACGGTTGTGATTTAAACTGAGGATTTAAACCCTAAAACATCTCACCGGTGGGAGAAGGACCTCCGGTCGTCTTCTCCGGCCACTCTCCGCCACCTGCAGGTTTCACATGTCCCAGAAATATGCAAACCTTATAGCAAAATGAAGAGGAAGCTATGGAGATTAAGAATACACAATTATTTCCCATAGATCACGCGTACATGCAACAAACCGAATCAAAACATATTGCCCTAGAAAATGATCTACACCTCTAAGAGGTCTATCAACTAGCCAAAAAAATCACAATGCTTCTAGTAAGCCATAAACAACATGAAAACAAACTACATTCAGTAGAAAAGGTTTAGAACAAGGAACCTGAAGTGTGAAGGGTCTTGTATCCAAAGAAAACCGGAGAAAATACACTTGATCTTGAGCTTTCAGAGCTTCAACTTGAGCAAAATAAATGCTGCTTGATTTGGAGAATGAAGAGACATGATGACTGTAATGATGTTGAGGTTGGAGAGATGAGTTTTTTCTTGAATGTTCTTGCTTAATAATCAACAGAAGTGATGAAGATGATTGAGAAAAAGGATGAAATCGTGTGGAATCAGAGAGCGAGAATAGAGAGAATTTGAGAGTGTTTGTGAAATGTGTGAGCAAAATGAAATTGAAAATGAAATTGTGAGTGAAATGTGAATTTATATCTTGAGTTAAGAATGAACTAGTGTGGTTACATGGGTGAGTTAAGTGAGTTCAAGGTGAGTTAAATGAGTCCACCCTAACTAACTGAGTCAAGTTAGTTAGGGGCGAGTGAATGAGCTTGGTTATGGTGTGGAAACGTTTATGATGTTATGGCAATGTGACCTATGGATTTTCAGCATGAACACCTCATCTGGGGACCATCATAACTCCATCATAACTTGCTAAAATGGAAAAATGTCCAACATCAAAGTTGAAGAGGACATTGAAAGGAACAACTTTGATGTTGGATAGTTTTCCATTTTAAGCTTCCTTCAATGAGGAAAGTGGGTGGACATTTGGCACACCATGTGTTTGACAAAATTATGGCGCATGGGCCAGGTCTTGCTTGGTCATGACTTGGTTTTTAACCTAGTTTTGTCAAACTTTGATTGATCATAACTCCCTCAATTTTGATCCAATGGAAGAGTTCTTTATATAGATTTGAAGCTTAGAACATGAACTTTAATGGGCTCACATTGGGCCTAAGTGTCGCTCCCAGGATTTTCATCCAGGTACAAACGCGAGAGTGGCGTGGAAAAACAGAGTCGCCAGCCGTGTAAATTTATCCCAAGAGAGGGAAAGGGAACACCGCATAAACCTGAGGAAGAGGGAAAGGAATGGTTATCGCAACCATAACCTGGGTTCGGGAGTCGGTTACGTGAGGGGAAGGTACTAGCACCCCACGCGTCCATCGTACTCGATGGGATCCACGCTTGTTGTCTATTCTAAGGGTGAGTTATCCTATCATCTAGGGCTGTACTAAGACGGGAGGGGAAGACAAAGACAGACTCGGTAGGACGTCGACGTCCTAGGCCTACGTACCCCCTTTGTGCAATAGGGAATTCAGAGTCAACGTAGTTCGGACCAAGTTCTTTTTGTGTTTTTTATGAGCGACGTTAAGTTCGCGTCCGACAGTTAGGGTCGATGCCTATTTGCGACTCAGACGGAAGGTAACGTGCCCTTTTTGAAAATAGCCTTTTAGTTTGGAAATCCCGAAGGACAAAAAGGTTTGAAGTTGGATTGTGTTTTTTAGGACAGAAGTGGCTTAAGTTAGTTCCTAAGTTGCATTGCACCAAAGTCTAGGGTACAGGGGCAAATACTTAACGCATCATCCCAAGACAGGACGCTCGCTAAGCACTCTAGAAAGATGAGAGGAAGCCCCTCATTTCTCATTCCCCACGCTTAAGGCTCGTGCCAATACACTTTATTCTTATTAAGTGTTTTTAAAGAAATTTGGGATGAGAAGAGAGAAGACACAAGGGAAACTCTAAAGGGGGACTATGAGTCCTAAAGTTATCATGCATGGGTGACCTACGGTTAGTGAGGTTTGACGGCAACCTAAATCCTAAAGGAAAGAGATGAGGGAAGGAAAAATAAAGGGTGACCATGGATACTTATCCACACCCTTAAAGAACTTACCTTAGTCCCTGCATAAAAGGTTAGTACGAAACGGACATAAATAATATCAAAGCAAATGAAAATCAAGCAATGGCAAACAATAATGATAATAATCCAAACATGAACTCAGAAGTTAGAGAAACAACCCCAAAGCAAATGGCACAAGTGCCTTTTCAAACAGATAATCAGATGTGGTCAGAAATAGGCGTACAAGAAGATCTCAAGTGAAAGCCAATCAAATAATTAGAAGAATAACTCCTAAAATTCCCAAATTAAACATCAATATTATTCAACCAGAGATAAACCAAATATCAAAAATCCCTGCAAAAACTCAAGATATTAGTCATCTAAACAATTAGGCAAAGTTCAGGTGAGGAGTAGGGTTCAATGTGCAAAAGGGGAGGACCAAAATGCAATATGCAATGATTTTAAAAATGATAAAAAATATTTGTATGCATTTTAGGATGTTAGTGAACAAATGCAAAAAGAACGGATAAAAAATATTTTATGGTTGCAGAGAGATAAAATAAAGAAATTAGGTATGCATTATATGGATAATTAAAAAAGAAAATAGACTAAATAATTAATTTAAATGATAAAAATAAAATAAAAATAAAAAATAAAATTTGGAAAATTTATTAAAATGATAAATATGATGCATAAAATTTTTTAGTAATTTTTTAATGCAATTATGTAATTTTAATAATTAAAATATGAAAATGATAATGAATTAATGAAAATAAAAATGAGATTAGAGGCTGGGGGTGCAATGAGTAAAGAAAGGATGTTGGAATGGTTAATGGGCCTGGGAGGTGGGGTGCGAATAGCAACCCAAGGCTTAAGTCCAGTCAGCGAAAAAAAATAAAAAAAATGGTTCACGTGGTCCTTAGTCAACTGGTTGACCTTGCATCAGTCGTTGGATGCATCCTGCGTCCATTATTTGGTCAACAAAAACAAAAAGTAAACAAGACAAATAAATATAAGTGGACGTGCACCATAAGACCCGTGGGGTAATAAACATGGGATCATTAATTTAAATTTAGAAAAAAAAAAGGAAACGAGGTGGCAAAGCATGGGCCGTTGGATGAAGAGAATGAAGGGCCAGGATTGCGTCTTCTCTGTCCAGCCACCCTCGCCGGACTGGTTCTGTCGCCACCCGCCGGAGCTAGGGCTCCGCTCCCTTCTCCGGCCACCTGTGACCAAAACAACACCAAAACACACGTTCGAATACACTATCCCACCCAGATTTTCACGAGGATTAAGATTATGCCATCAAAAACAACAAAAAACTAACGCATGGTGAGATACGAAGAGAAAAAGATTAGGGCATGAAACTTTAAATCATCATTACGAGCCATATACGCATCCATATTAAAAACCAATCATATCAGCATGATCAGTGACAATAACACAACAATATACACGTAAAAAAGGAGAGTTTTAGGATCCTTAAAAATCCTTCCTACCTGAGACGGTTCCACACGTGTGCTTGCTTTTGGCTGCGAATGGTGGTTGATTTGCACTCTAGAGATCACCAGGGGAAGGTTTGTGGAAGAACTTTGAAGAAACTCCTTGTAATTCGTGAGATTTGTTGAAAGACAGCTTTAGGGTTCAAATTCTCCAATCCTCCAAATGTCACGTGTAACTAACCCTAACCAGTGCATGGATGGGTTTAAATAGGCTAGGGTTTTCTTCTGATGATGAAGTGGGCTTGGGTAATTACTTGTTTAGTGAGTTTGGGTGATTTTTAGAAAATTGCATAATGTGAATTACACCTCTCTCCATGCATGTACACTTAAGAGAACTATGATGGATCACCCATATGTGAATTGCTAATTACACCTCAATTGAACTTGGGCCTTGAAAACCATTGGTTCATGAGTTTTTGATGACTTGGCTTTTTTTTAATAATGGAAAATAAGTGAATAATAACCCATGAAACCACTTAATTAAAAAGCCAAAAATGCTCCTTAGGGATTGTTCTTGGATGTTGGGACATGTCTTGAAGCAATGGAATTAATCATAGGTCCATATGTCCCAAAATCTAAAAGTTGTGAAAATGAAACCCTAAAAACTACTTTGCCTTCTTTTGACCATAACTTGAGTTATACAAATGATATGGAGACCCACTAGTACTTGTTGGAAAGAGAAGAAAAAGATATTCAACTTTCATGTTGGAGAAAAATTCATTTGAAGCTTTCTTGATGGTGAAAAGTCAAGTTGAATGCAGTGCAGGAACTTGCCCAGAAAGGAAACTTCAAATTATAGGTCATTTCCATTTTTAGTAGCTTTTGCACCAACTCCTGATTTTTGATATATGGCATGAAACTTGACCCTTGAAGACCATATGAGGACCTGAGACCTTGAAAACCTTGGAGAGAACCTCAAAATTCCACAGTTGACTTCTCCTCTCACTGTTGACTTTTACCCAATTCACCTGATTCTCAATCTTCTGATCAATAAAATCTCTCCTGAACCAAACTGATGGGCAACCTCCCATCCCTAGATACTTGGGGACCCAAGGAATACCATAGAATCAAGTCTTGCCCAAAAAGTCAGAAATAAACTAATTTTATAGCAAACCCTAGTTGTGGTACCCTCAGTTTAGGAGGAAATAACACAGTCTCCAAATCCAAATTCCTCTGAATATGATGTGTATCCTCTCTAACAAAGATGAGATAGGCCATTTGATGATGATAAAAACCCAAGGAGCTCGCCCATTAAAGCAATAAACCCAAGAATCTCAAAACCCTAATCCATGCACTGGTTAGGAGAGAATGATTGCCACTTGTGAAATCTTGATGATGTGATAGACCAGATAGGACCTTTTTGGACTGCCTCAGGCACCTTGACCCCATGCTAAGAACCAATGATATGCACACATGATAATGCAAAATGCAATGCAACACAAGCCAGTTAGTAATAAAGTAAGGATGGCAAATTTTGGGGTGCAACAGCTGTCCCTATTCAATCAACTTGGTCCTGAAGGTATGATAGCGACGACTTTCAGACAATCGGGATGCACGGAGATTGAATACCAAAGAACCCAGAAATTTGCAATCCTCTGCTGGAGAACTAGCCATAAATGCTGTACTGTCACAATACGGACGAGTGCTAGCTATGCTGGGCATAAAGTGAAACAAACTCTCCCAAGTTACGTCATCTCTGCTGATAAAGAGAACTGACAAAGGAATCTTAAAATATGCCATCCCTGCTGATAAAGGGAACTGACAAAAAGAATCTTCAAAAGATCGCTATCCCTGCTGACAAAGAGAACTAGCAAAATAAACTGCCCTCCCTGCTGATAAAGGGAACTGACGAAAGAACTCTTCAAAAGATTGCTATCCCTGCTGATAAAGAGAAACTAGCAAAACAAATGCCATCCCTGCTGATAAAGGGAAACTAGCAAGATAAATGCCATCCCTGCTGATAAAGGGAAACTGACGAAAAGATTATCTTCAAAAGATTGCTATCTCTGCTAATAAAGAGAAACAAGCAAGCTGATGCCATCCTTGCTGATAAAGGGAAACTAGCAAAATAAATGCCATCCCTGCTGATAAAGGGAAACTGACGAAGAACTATCCAAAAGATTGCTATCTCTGCTGATAAAGAGAAACTAGCAAAATAAATGCCATCCCTGCTGATAAAGGGAAACTGACGAAAGAAAATCTTCAAAAGATTGCTATCTCTGCTGATAAAGAGAAACTAGCAATACCAATGCCATCCCTGCTGATAAAGGGAACTGACGAAGAAAATATCCGAAAGATTGCTATCTCTGCTGATAAAGAGAAACTAGCAATACCAATGCCATCCCTGCTGACAAAAGGAACTGACGAAGAAAAGTCTTCAAAAGACTGCTATCTCTGCTGATAAAGAGAAACTAGCAAAATAAATGCCATCCCTGCTGATAAAGGGAAACTGACAAAAGAAAATCTTCAAAAGATTGTTATCTCTGCTGATAAAGAGAAACTAGCAATACCAATGCCATCCCTGCTGATAAAGGGAAACTGACAAAAGAAAATCTTCAAAAGATTGCTATCTCTGCTGATAAAGAGAAACTAGCAATACCAATGCCATCCCTGCTGATAAAGGGAACTGACGAAGAAAATATCCAAAAGATTGCTATCTCTGCTGATAAAGAGAAACTAGTAATACCAATGCCATCCCTGCTGATAAAGGGAACTGACGAAGAAAATATCCGAAAGATTGCTATCTCTGCTGATAAAGAGAAACTAGCAATACCAGTGCCATCCCTGCTGATAAAGGGAACTGACGAAGAAATATCCAAAATATTGCTATCTCTGCTGATAAAGAGAAACTAGCAATACCAATGCCATCCCTGCTGATAAAGGGAAACTGACAAAAGAAATATCCGAAAGATTGCTATCTCTGCTGATAAAGAGAAACTAGCAACACGAATGTCATCCCTGCTGATAAAGGGAAACCGACGAAGAAAATATCCGAAAGATTGCTATCTCTGCTGATAAAGAGAAACTAGCAAAATAAATGTCGACTTCACTGGGGATAACGTGAAACAAAACTTCTGGTTTAAATCATCTCTGGCAAACAAAATATGTCAGGTAAGAACGGGATTTCACAAAAGAGAAAGGCCAGACAAACTTCTAACGGACCCATGATCCACAGATAAGATGGCTCTGCTGGGGAAAGGAGAAGTCTAAATAAAAGACTCTGCTGGGGAGCACAAGTATGAGGAACACATCCCTCCAAAATCTCCTGAGTTATACCATCTCTGCTAAGAAAGAGAACTGGCAAAGAAAGTATCAAAACTGGCTTATGCTTCGAATGCAAATGTTTGAATAATGGCGTAATGCTCCATACGACATGGAAATGCTACGCGTTTGAGGATGCAATGCGAATGCTTATGATATGCAAAAAAGGGTCTTCCCAGCAAAATAAATGCCGGAGAGAAAAAACCAATTCATCTGGGGATGACAAAAATAAATTGTCCTCTGAATCTAGGAACTCTGCTGAGAAGTGTCCTACTGATAGACTCTTCAGATCAACAACTTTTGCTGGAGATAAAGTCCCGAGAGAACTACCGGGAGCCACACCTGTCTGAAGGTAACATCCAACCTGAGATTTCTCCTCTGCTAGGGGAGTTAAGAATGAACGCCAATGACAGAACCGGAAGTCCGTTGCTGAGGATTGCTGATAACCAATTGGGCTCAGGACCTGCTGGGGGATGCTAGCCCATAATACCATCCTGTTTGGGGATACTGCTGAACTTAGCCTGCTGGGGAGAATGACTTTACTCCCACCTTGCCGGGGATTAGAATATGACATCGTCGGTAAGAGCAGGCTTCCTGACTGGATGGGGAAGGTGAACACCCTGATTCTGTGGGGAAATAACGCCTTGATCCGGAGAAAATACCTCCCACATCTCCTGCTGGGGGGAGTCTGCTCTGCTGAGGAAAGCTTGTCCTGCTGGGGAAGGAGCAATCTCCATGCTGGGGAGAGCCAACTGCTGGGGATGTACAACTTGTTGCCCGACAACCTGACTTGTCTTTATGGTCCTAAGCGGCTCTTTGAACTTTTCATCTCAAGAGGATTTTATAGAAGATCGGGCGTTTGCACTGCCCCAGGGTCTTCAAACTCTTGGAGAGATTTATCATATCTCGACATAACTGCCCCAGTCTTCATAATCCATGACGTACACTACCTCGAAGGGGATCGTAATGACTTGACAATACTCTGCTTTAGCATCTTGGACCTTGAGGAGGTGTTTTCAATTAACCATTTTCAGGAGTGGACGATCTCCCATGCTCTAGAGGTGGCCTTCCCCACTATGGGCTTTGAAGTGACTTTGCCCCTGATCCTAGAATGAATGCCCCAGAATAACTAAATTTTGGAGAGTTTTCTCAACGTGACTGCCCCAGATTGGCTACATCTTAACACGACTTACTGGGGAGAGCCCACTCTACACTGAGTCTCTTGGCAGCATGCCCTTTGATATGATTGTCTTTCGGAATTTTCAAGCATCCCAACTTGGCAGGATCAAGCTTCTTGACTGACGTTCACTGTGTAAGCCTATCCGATATCAAACACATGCAAGCAGAAAATTTTTATTATGAGAATGACAATTCTAATGCAACACTCATGTTAACCTTGAAGTTTTATTGAAAATACGTCGCAAAACCCTGTGAACGAATGCGACCTTGATTTTTTGAATGGCAAAACAATGCGCACATGCAATACCAACAAATCTTATTAGCACAACTCATAGGAGTCAGGAACGCTATCTTGTTGAAGTGCGCTCTTGGAATAAACCCTGTTTCAATTAGGACTTTTTAGGGTTGTAACGTGATCTGGTTCACGGTTTCAGAAAAAGGATTTATGGCTCAAAGTTTATCGGTGCCCACCCACTCTTCGTGATGTTCTCCAGTCCTATGTTCAGTTAATCTGACACAAACGCTCATCTCTCTGGAGGTTTATGATCTTCAAGGAGTCCATGCAACTAATGGTTTGACACCTAAGGAGGTTTTGGAATGACAGTCACCCCTTTTTGTGTCTGTAATCACACGAGTTCGTTCTTATAGAGGATTTTATTTTGTAACGCTTTTCGCCTTTTCTTTCTTTTGCCTTTTTGATCCCTAATTTTTGCCTGGACTGGCTCTTTTGAGTTTTTTTTCTATTTTGAAGTCCAGCGGGATGCCCTATCTTTTGCCTAAGTCGCTTCGACTTAGCGGGCTTTTCTCTTTTCTTTCTTTTTATATCCCTCTTTTGAACAAAGCGTGTGACACTGGTTGTCTTACTTGCTTGACAGGGTTGTGACTGCCTCACTCCTTAGTTGTTGATGGATGACCATCGTGGTTTCGCATCTCTTGTTGGTGGGAAGAAGGTAATGGATTCTCAGACACACACTCTCCTTGAAATTTGAACGCTCGGTCAAACTAACTGATGCCTACCCTGCCCCTGGGTTAATTATGAGGGTTTTTTCGTACGAAAGAAGTTCCTACTCCAAGGCTCAAAGGGGTTAACAAGGTTTATCTCCTTATCTCTCCAGTATTTAAGGGTTTGAAACAATGCCTGTACATCCTTAACAGGGTTCTATCCAAAAGCGTACCATTAGAAATCTGCGTTCTTATTTCGTCATCCTCCCTCAAGAGTTCTAAACAAGAAAATTGGTATTGCAGTGCACATAAACATTTAAGAGTGAACACGAATGGATTACTTCAAGGAAAACATACTCATTGCATTAATATCATCAAAAACAAACAAGTCTTGCATACATACGATGCTTTAACAAGAAATGAAAACAAACTACAAATGAAAATGCAGTAAAGAAACTGAAGATCGCCATTGCTGAGGAAGCTTAATTCTGCCTGGACGTACTTGTAGACTGGGTGTTCATTTGAGAAAGGAGGCTTCCATTGATGTACATATCATCTTCAATGAATACAATGATCTCGGATCTATCAGGTCTTGCACCCTGTACTGGAATGCCTTACACTCATCAATCGTATGCCCAAACGTTCCTGAGTGGAACTCGCACCTAGTAGTCATATCATAATCCGGAGTAATAGGGTACGGTACCGGCGTGGTACCCCTCGTTTGAATCAGAGAGTTCTCGAGCAGACGAGCAAACAATTGACTACAAGGGATAGGAATAGGATCAAATATCCTGTTGGGCCTTCTTGGTCTTGGTTGCCCCTGTTGCTGATAATTCTGCTGTTGGTGCTGACTTGGGCGCCTCAACTACGCTTGCACTTTCCTTTCCGCATTAGGCTGAGGCACAAACAAAGGTTGCTGACGTAGAACTTCTGCAGCAAAAGGTTGTGGAGGAGATCCCTGACGCGAGGTGGATCCTTTGGCAAAAGAGGGAGTCCTCAGTCCCTTTGCAACACTGGGAGTAACATCACTTTGTTTACCAGTGCCAACTGATGTAAACTTGATTACCCCTGAATCAATGAGCTCTTGGACTTTGTACTTGAGCATCTTACAATCTTCAACATAATGACCAGGTACCCCTGAATGGAATTCACACCTATCATGGACATTGGACCCCATACGAAACATGGTGTGTGGAGGTTCCGCAGCAATAAATTCAATTAGCTGAAACTTGAGCAAGTGCTGAAGCAACTGAGCGTATGGCATCGGAATCTGATCAAACTTCTTTTCAAGCTTTTCTGGATTAAGACCCTCAAGAAACGGTTGTCGATGAAAAAGCTCTGACGGTGGAGAGGATCCACGAGGCAATCCATGGTCTAGGGGAGACCCCAAAGAGATGGGAAGAGTAAGGACCTCTGTTGTGGAAGCGGGCACAGGACTGTCTTCCTTCTTCAACACTGTTTTTAGAATCTCTGTGATTAAACCCATCTGAGTCTTCATCTGATTGATTTCCTCCCTCAGCATCCTCTGCTCCTGGAGCATGTCTTCCCCAAATTGCCCCATCTGGCTTCGTATTTCCCTCATCTCAGCTTGAACTTGCTCCATGATCAACTCTTGAATGGCCTGAGGAGTTAAGTCTGCAATTCTGAGATTGGAACAAGATAAGAATACCGAAGATAAACACCTGTCATGCAAAATGATTATGCAAAATGATTATGAGTATGCAAATGCAAATGGACATGTTTGAAAATTCACAGGGCGATCCACCCCTTGATTCCGGTTTAACAACAAGATATAATGGAACTTCTGCTCATATATTAAGAAAACCAGAGAAAAGCCAAATGTCAACAATCACAAATCCAGGTCTGAATATAAAAACCATAGGTCCCAACCAACAAGCCTGGTGGTGATCCACATACAATGAAAGAAAACAGAAAACTATGGCATATCATCAAAGTTTACAAGCGTCAGTCCTCCCCATCCACTGTGCTTTCTGCACCAGTCTTGAATTTCCTCGAACAGCTTTATGGTGTCTGGATGCTTGTGTCTCTGAATTAGTCCTTGAATGAGAAGGTCTCTCCTGTGCATGATCCCATCCAAGTATCTGCAATGTAATTCCCAAGCGTCTTCTCTAGAAATACCCTCCATGCTAGGTCCCTCATGTCTAGATCTCTTTACTCAAGCTTGGACCTTCAGTTCTTCCATGGAGGCTATGGCTTCATTGAGTCGACCCTCGACTACTTGTCTCTTGAATATCCCTGATAAGATCTCGGCGTCTTTCTTCTTGAGCGTCGACTTCAACTGATCAATCTTAGCTAGGTAAGCGTCTTCCTTTCTTTTATTCTCGGCCATGGCAGTTTCTCGGTGATCATCGAACCTATGGATCTTCAACAAAGCCTTGCCTAATTCCTCCTCCTTGGACCTGAGAACGTTACTGATACCATCCAAAGCTTGTTTCATCCTTTCTCTGGATGCGACCATGTCAGCAAGCTCTCTTTCTGCTTTAGCAAGGAGCTCTGTCTTCAACTTGGCGGTATGGACAGCTTCACCCCGCTCATGCTTCCACTGATAAATCTCTCTCTTTAGCTCACTATTTTCTTCCCGCAACCTTTCCTTTTCAGCCCATAATTTGTTATACTTCTCCAACTCAACGGTGGTAGGAGGCTCGATCACCAGAGGATACAAAGGTGGTTCCACTGGGAATGGAAGAAGCTCCTCTTCCGCTCTCTTCTTAATCCACTCTTTATAGGAAGGGAAAGCCCGATTGTTACTTTTCCCGAATGGAATTTTACCCTTCTTGGTCACCTGTTTCCAAGCATTCACAACTTTCCTTATCAACCCTTGATCCTCAATACCATTGAAGAATAAGGACTCTCGGACATCTCGCTCTTCGGGTG
The DNA here is from genome assembly GCA_022829125.1 of Lathyrus tuberosus. Lineage (NCBI taxonomy): Eukaryota > Viridiplantae > Streptophyta > Magnoliopsida > Fabales > Fabaceae > Lathyrus > Lathyrus tuberosus. The sequence goes on from JALAZF010000562.1 coordinate 938,602, forward strand.
GATTTTTCAAAGGATAGCCAAACTGTCTGATAACTAGGGAGGGATTATAGTTAATTCCACCTTTCCTCCCTATCAAGGGTACATTAGGGAATTCTCCGCATTTGCAAATAATCTCCATTCCTAGCAAGTCACGATTAAACCAAACAATGTTGTCAGCAGTCAAGCCCATTACCCTCTTAGACCACTTCAGAGAATCTTTCGTATCAACGAAAGCGCCAGATTCAGGGAGGTGACTCAGAAACCAAGTAGCTAAGAGCGGTGCGCAGCAACTTACAGTTTTCCCACGCCTATTCTCATTCTTGTAGTGGACTGAGTGATACACATCACCTAGCAAGGTAGGTATAGGGTTCTTCGAAATAAAGATTCTGACGGCGTGCATATCCACAAGATCGGGAATATTCAGAAACAAGACAATCCCATAGATGCACATAGCTAGGATGGCTTGGAAAGCAGTACAATTCTTCTCTTTGACATGTATGCAGGCTTGATCAAACAGGAACTTCAATAGGAAACCCTTAACTCCTTGTTTTTCTTCAATATTACTGTTCAGAACGGATTCACTAATATGAAGAGCCACAGCCATATCTTTTATACCGGGGTGTTCTTCAGAAAAGAAAACTATATCATGACTGATAGGAATTCCCAAAATAAATGAGAACTCCTCCAACGTTGGGGCCAAGATGTAGTCTGGGAAAGTAAAACAACATAGAGACGGATCGTAAAACTGAAGAAGTGTATGAATGGCATCCTTCTCATACTTGGAGATATTATAGCCAAATTTCAGAATTCTTCCATACCTTCCACTGAACTCTGTACGAACTCCGGAACCAGCCATATTAATCAGCTTATGAATCAGTGTCAAAGTCGGTTCTGGGAACGAATAGGCAACAGTCTTCTTTCTCTGAACATCCATGCTGAAGTAACCTCAGAAAACCGGAATCAAGAGTAAGATGCAAGCCCTGAAAAATGCCAAACATGTCAGAATGCAAGAAAAATGATATGCTCATGCAAACATGGGGTCAAGGTACACTGCTGGATGTGCTGTGCTGTTAGCTGGACGAGAACCACAACCCAGAAAACCAGAATTCTGAACCACTGAGGAACTCAAATAATCAGACATTGATGAGAAATCTGGAAAACAAGGTAGGTTGAAGGTTTCGGTTACCTGCAAACCTGCAAACGCCCATTCCCTCTCACATGTGGGTACTAGGATGTTCAGTATCCCGGGCTCTCAGGTCGAGAAATGATGATACGTTCACCATTTCTGGTTTGGCATCATCATCAATCGAGGAGGCCTCAACCGATTCTCCAAAGCGGAAGGTCCTCAGCTTTGGCACTGAGGTCGAGAAACAATAGTACATTCATCCCTCGGGGTACAATACTATCGTTAATCGAGGAGTGCCTCCACTGATTCTCTTCAAAAAGTAGGGACCATCCTATGCGAGCTCCAAAGCGGGCCCTCGGTGTAATACCCCAAAATTTGCTCTCCCCTTTTGGCATCATAGCATGGCATTATCATTTATCATATCATATCCATCTCATTAGCATTGTATTGCATTTAACATAGAAAAATGAAGCATGGCATCCTTCTTACCATCAGGGTATGTGATCAGGTGGAAGGTGGACAATCAAGAGATCATCCAAAGCACAAAAAGGTCAATCAAGTCGCCTCAAGGCAAGCCAAGAGCCTCTCATGTCTCATACTAACTCAATTGATCTTCCAAAACCTCAAGGAAGTGAGATTCAATGGGAGGTTGAAGCACTACATCTTTCACTATGCAAGAGGTTCAAAAATTGAAGGAAAACCCTCAAAAGAGATAGCTCATTGATCCAAAATCATCCTAAAGTGGCATTTCTCATCATCCTTTAAGAGGATACACAACATACTCTGAGGAATTTGAAATTGGAGACTGCACATTTTTCTCCTAGGAGGTGGGCACCAAAACTAGGGTTTCCCATTAAATCAGGGAATCCTTGATTTTTTGGGCAAGACTTGATGTCATGGTTCCCTATATGTCCCTAGGTATAGGGATGTGGAAGATTGCATCTCAATTGGTTTTAGAAGTGATTCAATTGGAAGAAAGATCAAAAATCAGGGGATTTGGGGCCAAGTCAAATAATCAGGGGAAAAAGTCAACTCTTGAATTTTTGAGCCCAAAATCATGAAATTCATGTTACATATGTCCAATGTACAAAATTTGATCAAGAAACTCCAAAGGAATCATGAAAAAATCAAGATTTGGAAAGTTGCCATTTTTGGATGAAGTAGGGTTACTAAAAATAGCAAGTTTTGGCCATTTTGCATCAGAATTGGAACCAAGGCCATTCAAAATTGAAGCACCAAATGAAAATTCCACTCTGCCTCAATGAAAGGCCTTGCTTTGAGCTTCAAATCCATGGGTAGAACATCTCCATTGGATAAAAATTGAGTGAGATATGATTGACCAAAGTTTGAGCAAAGTAGGTTCAAAACTAGGTCATGACCAAGGATTTTCAAGTCACGCGCATGTCGTTTTCACAAACACATGGTGGGCCAGATGTTTTGACTTATTACTCATGGTTAGAGGCCTCAAGTGAAAAATCTTTCAACATGGAATTTGTTCATCTATGTGAGATCTTCAAGATTGATGTTCATGGTTTTTTTATTTGATCAAAGGATGAGAAGTTGTAATGGCTCAAAGTATGGTCTATGCAACTGAAATTTGACTAGGTCACAACCAAGTCATGCCACACATGCGCGCATTCTGCAGCATTGTAAGCCTGTCTTGAGTTCCTATGTTTGAAGCTCATTTTCAATATGTTGCAAGTCTCATTTTCACTTCTTTTCAACATCAAAGTTGTTGTACCATGTACACACTTTGAAATGGTACCAAGATCACTCATGTCCATGGCTTGAAGAGAGAGATATCCATGCGCAAACTTCACCATTTCCAACTGAGGAATCACATCAGAGTTAGCAGTTTGGTTCAGACATTCATCAAACAATCCATGAACTTTATTTCCACATTTGGTCAAGCACATATCACCTACACAATGTTTAACATCACGTGCCTTGCATGAAAATAGAGAGAACAACTTGTTGAGCAAGTTTCTGCCACAACAACCTTACCATTCCAAGCTTCACTTTTCATTCCACCATAACTGTCGTGAACATTCCCACACCACACCACAACCATCAATGACTCGCCCCTAACTAACTTAACTCAGTTAGTTAGGGTGGACTCAGTTAACCACCTTGACTCACCCTAACTCAACTCATTAAACCGTGGTAAGCTCACACTATAAAAGAAATCACACACTCCATTTTCATTTTTCAGTTTTGGACAACCACATTTCTCTCCAAGAACACCTCAAACTCTCTCTACTTTCTCTCTGATTCCACACGATTTCAACACTCTTCTTCCACTTTTCATCTGCATTATCATTGTTTGGCATTGTTGAATCAAGAGCAACAAGAACAACTCCATTTCTGCAAGTTCAGCACCATTGCAAGCTTCAACATCCTTCATCTATTTACGAATCCATAGCATTTATTTTGCTAAGTTTGAAGATCTAGAAGCTCAGCATATCAAGCTTTCCTCTGGTTTTTCTCAACATCTCCAATTGCTCCACATTTTCAGGTTTCATCATGCACTCTTCTTCATTCGATTCTCTTTAGTTTTGATTTATTTTTGCTGTCTTAAGCTTGATAGAAGCTCTGCTTACTCCGGCTAGTTGATAGAGCTTCTTAGAAGCCTAGATCCAAACTTAGGGCTTGCTTTAACCTCCTCTGCTTTCTCTGTGTGTGATTGTTATGTGGAAAATGATGTTAGATTCACGATGTGCATAGCGTAAGCTTCATTTTGATACCACATTTGTGCATTTTGGTGAGGATCGAGGTTGCGGACGGTGGAGGTGTGACCGGAGAAGGTGACCGGAGGTCATCTCCGGCCGGTGATCTTGGATGCTAGGGTTTTGGTGTGTTTTAATCGTGTCCGTTGATTTTTCATCATCGTGTGGCCACAGTGGTGCCAGCGCATTAAAATGAGCATGCCTTGCACGTGTTTTATTTTTTTATCAGAGTGACATGCGTGTGGTGTAGTGCATGGTATGGAGTGTGGTCCTTCACGTGTGTGCCTTGGATTTAATTACTTTGACTTTTGTGTTGACCTGACTTGAATCAATGGTGATGATTGATTGACTATTGTTGACTGAAGTGCATGGTTGTTAGAGTGTTCTGCGCGCTTAGTGGACTTAGCCAGAATGCTGTCCACACCCCCAATTTTGAGGCCCATATGATTTTGAACTGTCCAATTGCTATGTTCATACCCCCCTGCATTTTGCATTTAATTTTCATTTTTATTTCTTTCTACACGTTTGATTTCTAATTTTTAAAAATACCAAAACATATTGGAAAATTCTACAAAAATTCATGTGTATTCTTAAAACATTTAGGAAATTTTCTATGATTTTATTTTCTGATTTTATGACCATTTTGCCCCTGTTCCATTATTTCTTTTGAATTTCCATTTGTATGCATACTTAATGTGACATATGATTTTGTGCATTTTTGTTCTTGATCATAAAAAATGATTTTGATGCCTTTCTTTTTGCATTGTGGTCACAATATGTTGAGGTATGTTTGAGATTTATGAGATGATTTTTAAGTCTTTTTTTGGATGACTTTGATGTGTTGCTTTGAGCATGAATGCATGAAGCTTCCATGAGACTTTGACCTAATTGTTGAGTGACTTTGGTTCTGATTCATTGCTTGTGGACTTGATATGTTAATGACACATGTTTAAGGTGTTTGATTATTGAAGATCATAATTTTTGAAGCATGCTTGATATTTGCTTGAGGCATGAACTTTAACTAGTCCAAATTTATGAATATATGCTTCATGTTTGGTTTAATTGATTATGAAGGCACTTGTGCCATGATTTGTGGTTGTGTTCTAGGATGGATAGCATGCTAATTGATCTCTGGTTGTGATATTAGAACTTCACCTTTGCATGTTTGTAATTGTCTCTCACTTTAAGTCACTTGTTTTACAAGTATGAACCATATTCACATCACTTCATCTTTCTTCTTTGTTTCTTATTGAATTGAGAATTGGTGCGCATGATTTGAGTGATGTTTGAAGATCCTATTTAGGAACATGTTTAGGGTAACCATATTCTGACCATGACTTCTTATGAAGTATTCTTGCATAGTTGTTTTGCATTCCCTTTCACTCTCCTTCTACTTCTTTCATAGTGCACTTCTTGGTGTTTAATTCTTTGTTTGTGTACCTTTGGTTTGTGTTTGATATGTAGATGTTATTGAATGCATTTTGAGATGCACATTCTGATTGGGAAGCTCTTATAGCAATTCAATCTCATTTTACTTTGTTTGTCAATTTGTTTGAGTTTGATTTGTTCACTCTATGTTCTTTCTTTACTTGTAAATAAGTATACTAACCTTTTCAGGGGCTAATGGTAAGTCATTTGAATGTGGATATGCTTCCACATTCTAATTTATTCCTTCATCTTTTAATCATTTAATTTGTGATTGTTTAAGCATTTAATAATGCTTTGCCTTCATAACTTTCTTTCTCCCTCCCTAGAAACAACTTAGCTTCCATCTTGGAAGTAAGTTGTATTCTTTCTTCTCCCTCTTCCTTTCTTGTAGGATTAGGTTTCTTAAACCTCACTAACCATAGGATATCCAAGCATGCTAACACTAGGGTGTGTCTTAGTCCCCCCATAGTTTCTTCCTTTATCCTTCTCTTGAGTCTCTCTTCTCATCTAAAAAGAAAACCCAAAAACATTTAATAAAGGTAAGCATTTGTTGCATTTAAGCCTTTCATATAAAGGAAAGATTATAAGGGGTCTTCTCTTATAATCTTAGAATGTATAGCATATAGCCCATCTTGGGTCAATGTGTTAAACATTTGATCTTGTATGAGGGACTTAAATGCAATACTTGTTGAAGGTGCAAATAATAAAAAAACACTTCTTCACTTCATAATCAACAAAACACTTAATAAACACAAGTATGCTAGTGTGTTTGAACCTTGATAATTGGAATTAAGTGTGAGGGTCTTCTTCACCCTTAGTGTGCTTTCTTACCCATTCCATCTTGGAATGTGAGAAGGTACACATTCCAATGACTAAGATCCAGATACACTGTCGTATGCAAACAAATCCAAAACACTTCCTTCTAAAAGACAAAAAACAAACAATAACGTCTTTCCTTCGGGAATTCTTTTCTCACCTCATTCACTCTCAACGCACGAACGCGCTTCTACTCGTTCTCTTGCAAGATGGTAACGCACTCGGACCAGCGAGCCTGCAACACCTGAGCTAGAACGTAAGCCGTTCTCTAAAAACACAAACAATCTTTCCCTAGTGAGGGGAACTACGTCGCTCTGATTCTCATGCTCCCGATGAGATACGTAGGCAGTGGGGTAGGGCCCATGCGAGCACTTCTTTTATTTTCCCTACATTTGTTTCTCGTTCCTTTTCCAGTTCTCTTTTCGTTCCTTTTCCAGTATTCTTTTCTATCACCCTTTGATCGAGACAAGCAAGCGTGGATCCCATCGGGTACGATGGACGCGAGGGGGTGCTAATACCTTCCTCTCGCGTAACCGACTCCCGAACCCATTTCTCTTGGTCGTAAGACCATGCTTTTCCTTTCTCTCAGGTTTACGCGGTGTTTCCTTTCCCTCTCTTGGGATAAATACACATTGCTGGCGACTCTGTTTCGGTGCCACTTTCGCGTTTGTACTAGGATGAAAATCCCGGGAGCGACACTCGGGTGCGAATGGGTTTGCCACGGGATGTGGTCTGCCACTGTCACCACTAAAGAGGGATGTTTCTACAAAGGTCCTCAATGATCGGTCACCAGAGTCAACAGCTCTCTAGATCAACACCCCAACATGCGCAAGACACACACGTTAGAATGCATCCCAAGATAGCCTCGTCTGGTTGTGAATTTCGTGAACACACAAACGTACCAAGCGGGCACGTAGGTCCCACTACTTTCCACTCTAGTCTTAGGGTATACTCAAGCCTGGGTATTGGGCTTCTCTCTCTGACCCACCCAACCTGCAAAACAAAGACAGCCAGCCCAGCACAGCAGCATGGCAGTAATAAAAATGAAATGCAAAAAATGCGGTAAAAATAAAATACAACACATAAAGTAAAACAAAACAAAACACCCAAAGAGAACAAAGACAAGCAAGCACTAGGATTGACTCGCTTAGGGATGGACCAGCATAGGTCAACTGTTATCCCCAGCAGAGTCGCCAGCTGTCGCTCCCAGGATTTTCATCCAGGTACAAACGTGAGAGTGGCGTGGAAAACAGAGTCGCCAGAAGTGTAAATATATCCCAAGAGAGGGAAAGGGAACACCGCATAAACCTGAGGAAGAGGGAAAGGAATGGTCATCGCAACCATAACCTGGGTTCGAGAGTCGGTTACACGAGGGGAAGGTACTAGCACCCCACGCGTCCATCGTACTCGATGGGATCCACGCTTGTTGTCTATTCTAAGGGTGAGTTATCCTATCATCTAGGGCTGTGCTAAGACGGGAGGGGAAGACAAAGACAGACTCGGTAGGACGTCGACGTCCTAGGCCTACGTACCCCCTTTGTGCAATAGGGAATTCAGAGTCAACGTAGTTCGGACCAAGTTCTTTTTGTGTTTTTTATGAGCGACGTTAAGTTCGCGTCCGGCAGTTAGGGTCGATGCCTGTTTGCGACTCAGACGGAAGGTAACGTGCCCTTTTTGAAAATAGCCTTTAAGTTTGGAAATCCCGAAGGACAAAAAGGTTTGAAGTTGGTTTGTGTTTTTTAGGACAGAAGTGGCTTAAGTTAGTTCCTAAGTTGCATTGCACCAAAGTCTAGGGCACAGGGGCGAATACTTAACGCATCGTCCCAAGACAGGACGCTCGCTAAGTACTCTAGAAAGATGAGAGGAAGCCCCTCATTTCTCATTCCCCACGCTTAAGGCTCGTGTGCAATACACTTTATTCTTATTAAGTGTTTTTAAAGAAATTTGGGATGAGAAAAGAGAAGACACAAGGGAAACTCTAAAGGGGGACTATGAGTCCTAAAGTTATCATGCATGGGTGACCTACGGTTAGTGAGGTTTGACGACAACCTAAATCCTAAAGGAAAGATATGAGGGAAGGAAAAAGTAAGGGTGACCATGGATACTTATCCACGCCCTTAAAGAACTTACCTTAGTCCCTGCATAAAAGGTTAGTACGAAACGGACATAAATAATATCAAAGTAAATGAAAATCAAGCAATGGAAAACAATAATGATAATAATCCAAACATGAACTCAGAAGTTAGAGAAATAACCCCAAAGCAAATGGCACAAGTGCCTTTTCAAACAGATAATCAGATGTGGTCAGAAATAGGCGTACAAGAAGATCTCAAGTGAAAGCCAATCAAATAATTAGAAGAATAACTCCTAAAATTCCCAAATTAAACATCAATATTATTCAACTAGAGATAAACCAAATATCAAAAATCCCTGCAAAAAATCAAGATATTAGTCATCTAAACAATTAGGCAAAGTTCAGGTGAGGAGTAGGGTTCAATGTGCAAAAAGGGAGGACCAAAATGCAATATGCAATGATTTTAAAAATGATAAAAAATATTTTTATGCATTTTAGGATGTTAGTGAACAAATGCAAAAAGAACGGATACAAAATATTTTATGGTTGCAGAGAGATAAAATAAAGAAATTAGGTATGCATTATATGGATAATTCAAAAAGAAAATAGACTAAATAATTAGTTTAAATGATAAAAATAAAATAAAAATAAAAAATAAATTTTGGAAAATTTATTAAAATGATAAATATGATGCATAAAATTTTTTAGTAATTTTTTAATGCAATTATATAATTTTAATAATTAAAATATGAAAATGATAATGAATTAATGAAAATAAAAATGAGATTAGAGGTTGGGGGTGCAATGAGTAAAGAAAGGACGTTGGAATGGTTAATGGGCCTGGGAGGTGGGGTGCGAATAGCAACCCAAGGCTTAAGTCCAGTCAGCGAAAAAAATAAAAAAAATGGTTCACGTGGTCCTTAGTCAATTGGTTGACCTTGCACCAGTCGTTGGAAGCATCCTGCGTCCATTATTTGGTCAACAAAAACAAAAAGTAAACAAGACAAATAAATATAAGTGGACGTGCACCATAAGACCCGTGGGGTAATAAACATGGGATCATTAATTTAAATTCAGAAAAAAAATAAAAAGGAAACGAGGTGGCAAAGCATGGGCCGTTGGATGAAGAGAATGAAGGGCCAGGATTGCGTCTTCTCCGTCCAGCCACCCTCGCCGGACTGGTTCCGTCGCCACCGTCGGAGCTAGGGCTCCGCTCCCTTCTCCGGCCACCTGTGACCAAAACAACACCAAAACACACGTGCGAATACACTATCCCACCCAGATTTTCACGAGGATTAAGATTATGCCATCAAAAACAACAAAAAACTAACGCATGGTGAGATACGAAGAGAAAAAGATTAGGGCATGAAACTTTAAATCATCATTACGAGCCATATACGCATCCATATTAAAAACCAATCATATCAGCATGATCAGTGACAATAACACAACAATATACACGTAAAAAAGGAGAGTTTTAGGATCCTTAAAAATCCTTCCTACCTGAGATGGTTCCACACGTGTGCTTGCTTTTGGCTGCGGATGGTGGTTGATTTGCACTCTAGAGATCACCAGGGGAAGGTTTGTGGAAGAACTTTGAAGAAACTCCTTGTAATTCGTGAGATTTGTTGAAAGAGAGCTTTAGGGTTCAAATTCTCCAATCCTCCAAATTTCACGTGTAACTAACCCTAACCAGTGCATGGATGGGTTTAAATAGGCTGGGGTTTTCTTCTGATGATGAATTGGGCTTGGGTAATTACTTGTTTAGTGAGTTTGGGTGATTTTTAGAAAATTGCATAATTTGAATTACACCTCTCTCCATGCATGTACACTTAAGAGAACTATGATGGATCACCCATATGTGAATTGCTAATTACACCTCAATTGAACTTGGGCCTTGAAAACCAATGGTTCATGAGTTTTTGATGACTTGGCTTTTTTTGAATAATGGAAAATAAGTGAATAATAACCCATGAAACCACTTGATTAAAAAGCTAAAAATGCTCCTTAGGGATTGTTCTTGGATGTTGGGACATGTCTTGAAGCAATGGAATTAATCATAGGTCCATATGTCCCAAAATCTAAAAGTTGTGAAAATGAAACCCTAAAAACCACTTTGCCTTCTTTTGACCATAACTTGAGTTTTACAAATGATATGGAGACCCACTAGTACTTGTTGGAAAGATGAGAAAAAGATCTTCAACTTTCATGTTGGAGAAAAATTCATTTGAAGCTTTATTGATGGTGAAAAGTCAAGTTGAATGCAGTGCAGGAACTTGCCCAGAAAGGAAACTTCAAATTATAGGTCATTTCCATTTTTAGTAGCTTTTGCACCAACTCCTGATTTTTGATATATGGCATGAAACTTGACCCTTGAAGACCATATGAGGATGTGAGACCTTGAAAACCTTGGAGAGAACCTCAAAATTTCACAGTTGACTTCTCCTCTCACTGTTGACTTTTACCCAATTCACCTGATTCTCAATCTTCTGATCAATAAAATCTCTCCTGAACACTAATGGGCAACCTCCCATCCCTAGATACTTGGGGACCCAAGGAATACCATAGAATCAAGTCTTGCCCAAAAAGTCAGAAATAAACTGATTTTATAGCAAACCCTAGTTGTGGTACCCTCAGTCTAGGAGGAAATAGCACAGTCTCCAAATCCAAATTCCTCTAAATATGATGTGTATCCTCTCCAACAAAGATGAGATAGGCCATTTGATGATGATAAAAACCCAAGGAGCTCTCCCATTGAAGCAATAAACCCAAGAATCTCAAAACCCTAATCCATGCACTGGTTAGGAGAGAATGATTGCCACTTGTGAACTCTTGATGATGTGATAGACCAGATAGGACCTTCTTGGACTGCCTCAGGCACCTTGACCCCATGCTAAGAACCAATGATATGCACACATGATAATGCAAAATGCAATGCAACACAAGCCAGTTAGTAATAAAGTAAGGAGGGCAAATTTTGGGGTGCAACACTAAGGTTTGAAGCTTTTATCATGGAGAAAGAGAGCCTCAAAGTGTGATGCAAAATGGTCCAAACTTGCCATTTTTGGAAACTCTAAATTTCCAAAAATGGAAACTTTGTACATTTCTTGATTTTTCATGATTCCTCCATCATCTCTTGATCAAATTTTGTACAATGAACATATATAACTTGAATTTCATGAATTTTATCTTAAAAAGTCAGGAGTTGACTTTTTCACTGCACAGTTGACTTTTTCCCCAATTCTCCTTATTTTGAATCCTCTGACCAATTGAAACCCTTCTGAAACCAATTGATGGGAAATCTTCCATACATATACACTTAGGAACATAAGGAATACCATGAGATCAAGTCTTGTCCAAAAAATCAGAAATAAACTGATTCTATGTCAAACCCTAATTTTGGTACCCTCTGGTTAGGAGGAAATATCACATCCTCCAAATCCAAATTCCTCTGAATATGATGTATATCCTATCTAACAAAGATGAGATATGACATTTAGGGGTGATAAAAACTCAAGGAGCTTGCCCATTTGAGGGTCAAATCCCAACTTTAGACTGTTTTGTATAGGAGATGATGCATTGTCGAATCTTCTTGATGAATTCCCAACTTCCAATTCCTTGTGGGATCAAAGTGAAGGGATATATGATATAAGAGACCCTTGAAGCTTGTTTGAAAACCCTTGGCTCTTATTCTCTTGCTTTGGATGATTAACTCCTTTGATAACCACTGATCACATGCCCTTATGCCATATGTATGCTATGTGATATGCAATTTATGACCTACTATGGGATGCAAATGAGTAAAGCATAGACCAATTTATTGAGAAAACATGAGGGCAAATTTTGAGGTATTACAGTCTACTTTAGCTAAGCGTTGGTATAGAGCGAGTTTTATCCTTTATTCCATGCCGGTCGCTGCTGTTTGTGATGCTCAGGCAGATGCGGTTCTGTTGGTTTTTAGTGTCTTTGGTCAAGTTAGAGTTAGGAAAAGATTCAATCTTGTACCAGCATCATGGTGGTCTATCCCTAGAGAGTCCTCAGGCGTGAAAGAAGTCTAATCCGTAGGCTGCGTAAAGGTGGTTCGCAGCATTGGTTATCAAGTGGCAGCCTTCTCTTTTCAAATTTCAAGTGTGAAGTCAGATTCTTCTGTCAATAATGGAGAGTTTGGTGGCAGCGGTGGTTTGGTTGCGGTATTATTAGTTCATTGCAGTTAGTGGAAAAGTGGTGGTCGCGACTCTTATTGCTCTTATGTGATCAGACTTAGATTTATGGCGTCGTTATCATGTTCGCCTATTTGTCTGGGAATGCTTATTTTTAAGGTTGTCCATTATAGTGGTTCTTCGTAGCAGCTCTGTGTCAGGGTGGTCTCGCTGGTGGTTATAGTAGAATTATTTTTCCTGTGAATATGCTTTTAGTTTTGTTTTGTGGCAGGTCTGCTGATGGGGCCTCTTGCTGCTGTGGTTCCTCTGGTGTGCACATCACCTTGTCTTCCTAGGCTTGATCTAGTTAATCTCTGGATGGGTCTTAGTGAAGCATTATGCGAAAACTTCTTAATTGAATAGTTTCTACTGTTTCCTTCAACCTGTGGATTCCGCGTATTTTTTGGTCGTGAGATCAGAGGTTTATTCGGTTTCTGGAGCTGCAGTTCGGAAGGGGTGTTCGCTTTAGTTTGGTTTTTGGTCTGGTGCTGGGATTTGATGTGCAAAATGCTGCTAGTTTTTGTTTGGTTTTGTATCTTATATCAGTTCAGCAGCTTTGGTGTTTGGTGAGAGGCAGTTCTTGGTGTATTGCTCTGTCTCTTTGCCTTGGTAGTGTTTTGACAATGTTTGTCTAAATCCTTGTTTAGGCTTTGTAACATAGTTTTATATGGCATTTCTTATGCCATTATTAATGAATTCCTTTTGGCCGTTGCAAAAAAAAAAATCAATGCATGATCTTTCTTCATCCTTCGCATGTGCTATAAGGTTGTATCATGTACTGCATATATGTATTGTATTATAATTGTGTTATTTACAAATTTTGCTAATAATAATAATAATAATGATAATAATAATAAAATTTACACACTCAACTTTGAAATTACAAATTCAAATTTAATTTAAAGTGTCAAATTTAATAATATTATATGAGATTTTTATTTAAACTCGAACAAGATGTCAAATCTAGCAATATCTTCACTTTTTTTATTGAATGAAAGCATATAACTATTTATATATTAAATTATTAAATATAAATAATTTGTTTATAATTAAATACTATTATTTGTTGTGTCTAAATTTATATAATTATTTTATAAATATGATTATTAAGAATTTCATCATTAAAATTCATGTGAGAAAAAAGACAATGTTTGAAATTTTCATAGTACAATATACTATAATAGTAAATTTGTTTTGGACTGGGTCAGAGGCTAGCCCACCTTCGGACACGATTCAACCCAACTCTTTGTCAGGTAGGACTCAACACAGACTCAATCTACCATCCCGCGCGAAGAAACGCTCTTGACGAGTCTTCCCCACGCTCGCCACGTAGGGACACGTCATCAGCCAACTACCCACGACTTTCGGACGACGGTTTCGCCCTCGAGAACAGGTCATCCACTTCCCGAAGTGCACGGGGCAGTTGACCCAAGACGAAGACCACATGCTGGTCTTCCTTACTCCACGTAGATCTTGACAATTATCTGTATTGGGCCTAATAATCCAACCCACTACAGATAACCGTTGGCCTAGCACTGGAGGCATATTATAAATACCCTTCTCCAGAGGAGGGTCAGGTATTCTAAACTCACACTTTCTGTACTTGCTCTCTTTCGCTCTGAACCTCACTTTGGCATAAGAGTGTTTTGCAGGTACACCCCTTCCTCTTCTCCACCACCGGTGAACTTGGAGCTTGCGACGCATTGCTGTCTGCTGATCGCCTTTCTAATTCAATAGTATCAGTGGCGCCGTCTGTGGGAACCTTTTGCTTCCCCATTTTTTCTTCCTCCGAAATCAAAGTACCAAAGCAAACCTTCAACTTTCATGGATCATGGCCAGTCAACACGTTGGCGATAACATCCACAAAACCGCCTTCACCACCTTCACCAACAGCGACGGCCACGATAACAATGGGACTGTCCCCATTGAAGAGGGTGACCATAGGGACGGGCACACCACCTCTCCCTCCCCCGACAATGCGTCCTACAACACCGCCCAACGTTTCAAGAGTCCAGCGATTTTCCAACCAATTCGTGTGTCGCCCAACGCCGACCCGACCACGTTGGCCTTGTTCGCGGCGATCAACTAGACAAACCTGATTATTTTCCCGCAGAATGAACGGATTGGGATGCTAAAGAAGGAATGACAATCATGCCTCCCCCGCGGAGACATCGGTGCCCGGTTTCTCATAGCTTGTCTCCGCGGCGATGAGAGGCCTGTCCTCCCTCTTCCCCATGGAGATTCCAACGGGATGAGTCTCGGAGCCTCTCCCTGCGACAACCTAGACGTCGCCCTCAGATAGAGAGGCTTTAACCTGCGGCTACCCAAAAGCGTGACCACACTCCTTCCTGAAAAGAGCGACGTTCCCCCGGCTCCCAAGAGAAGCAAAGCGGGCGGGCAGACGGGGAAACCGAAGAGTCGACCAAGTAGCTCACTGCGCCGCGACAGGAGCCCTCGGTATGACCCTTCACCTTCGCAATCACCAATCCGAAGCGACGAAGACGATCCCCGCGGTCCACTGTCCAGAGCCATCATGGAGACTCCCCTTCCCGTCGGAACGGAGAAACCCCCGAGTTTGGCGACCTACGATGGCACGACCGACCCTGACAACCATATTGAGAGCATCGATGCAAAGCTCGACTACCGTAACGTCCGGGGAGCCATAAAGTGTCGACTCTTCCCCCACGACCCTGAGGAAGAGCATAATGATGTGGTACAAGAGCCTCGATCCTGAATCCATCACCTCTTGGAAAGAGTTGAAGACACAGTTCTCTAGGCACTTCAACGCCTCTCGATGACATTCAAAGTTAGAGGCGTCCCTAGAGGCCATTATATAAGGGAAGGACGAATCTCTCGAGACTACATAGAGAGATTCAATTGAGAGGTAGTCTAGGTATCCACTATGGACGGTATGAAGAGATATCTGATCGAGCAAGGACTGCAACCCCGCAAGGATTTCGCCAAGTCATTTGGGATCGAAACACCCCGCATGCTGGATGACCTTTTCCTCAAGGCCCAAGCCTACATCCAATACGAGGAGAAGGAAGCTGCTAACAACGTCCACGACTCGCGGAACCAGGAGAGTGCCAAAGTCTCCAGGAATGAAGACTCCGTAGCTCCCCGACGAGGCGGGGAGAAAAGAAGAGACGATAGGTCTCACGACTCACGAAAACACAGGGGTCCAGCAGGCCGTTTCACCGAGTATACGCTACTCATCGCTCCCCATGAGCGCATTCTGGCCGATGTATAAACTCGGAATTCCAAAGGGGTGAGGTATGTTTTCCTAAGCCGACACCCCCAAGCCCAACGTCGACAAGTCCAAGTATTGTCGGTTCCCCAGGAGCCACGAACAGGTCACGGAATACTGCATCTATCTCAAGGATGCGATCGAGATCCTGATTAAGGAAGAGCATTTAAAGCAGTACACCAGGAGGAATGAAGCTCCTCGACAGGAAGCCCGCGAGGCAAAGAAGGTCGAGGAGGTGACGCCAGC
The DNA here is from genome assembly GCA_022829125.1 of Lathyrus tuberosus. Classification (NCBI taxonomy): domain Eukaryota; kingdom Viridiplantae; phylum Streptophyta; class Magnoliopsida; order Fabales; family Fabaceae; genus Lathyrus; species Lathyrus tuberosus. Next base: position 954,443 of record JALAZF010000562.1, read on the forward strand.
CTCCGACGACACTGGGTTGCAAGTCGCCCTGTGCGTCTCTCTTCCAGAGGACTTCTACCTCCCCTATGAGGTCGACACACATTTTTCCGCTCGTAGCACATGGGAGAACTTCCCCTCCGCTATGGTCATATTCGGTGAAGGGTTCAACAAGCTCTCCATGGGTTCCATAAAGAGGAAGTTTGATGAGCTAATCGACGCAAGCTCGAAGCAAAACACCACCCTAGACAAGTTCAAGAGAAAATCAAACTCCATCACCTTCTACCTCGAGGTGCTATCGGGCAGCGCCCCTAATTCCAGCATTCCTCTGTTGATCAGACCCCCTATGGCAAATTCGACGTCCGTCGCATCCTGGTCGACCAGGGGAGCTCGGTCGACATTATGTATACTCACCTGTTCACCACTCTCAAGCTCGACGAGAGGCATCTGACTCCATTCGTAGGCTCCGACTTGCAGGGCTTCAATGGCACCACCACTAGGCCATGGGGCTATGTTGAGCTGCTCATCACTTTCGAGTCCGACGAGACTGCCAGGTAAGTCAAAGTCCGCTTCTTGGTGATAGAGTGCCCCACTCTATACCAATGCATTCTGGGAAGATCAACCGTGGCCGAGCTGACCGCAGTACCGTCCACAATCCACCTAAAGATGAAGTACTACACGGCCAGGGGTCGCGTCGTCACCCTCCACGGGGACATTGAGGCTGCAAGAATGTGTTTTGAGGTGGCCACCAAGGGGCTAAACTCAATCAACATAACGCCCAAGACTGCCAACAAGCCAACTCGGGTCGAGGAGCAGAAGCACTTGCCTCACGTCAACTCAGTCGACCTCGACAGCCGCTTCCCTAGCAAGCAAGAGCAGAACGAAGTAGCGACAGACGCCTCCTTAGCATCAAAAAGCAACTGGAAGCCCCTCAATCCTGTGCGCCCTATTCCATATGGCGACTTCAAGCTCATTGCCCTTGGCGACAACCCGAACAGGAGCGTGAAGATTGGCACAGGACTCCCCGACATTACGAGGAAGGAGCTAAAGGTCTGCCTCAGGGAGAATGCTGATTTGTTCGCGTGGAGCGCTGCAGAGATGCTCGGGCTCAACCCCGACATGGCCTGCCACCAGCTCACCATAGATACGACCGCTAGGGCCGTTGTACGACGTAGGCGTAGGCAGTCTCCAAAAAAGCGAAGGCTGTTGAATTAGTTGTAAAAGACTTCCTAGAGGAAAATTTTATTTCTGAAGCCCAGTACACAACCTGGCTGTCTATTGTTGTACTTGTTAAGAAATCTAATGGAAAGTGGCGTATGTGTGTTGACTATACTGATCTCAATAGGGTCTTCCCCAAAGATGCATATCCCTTGCCTAACATCGATAAATTGGTCGACAATTCTGCATGTTTCAAGCTATTGTCGTTCATGGACGCGTACTCGGGATACAACCAAATCCCCACGGTGAAAGCGGACAAGCAATACACGACTTTCATGACCGAGTCAGGCAACTATTACTACAATGTAATGCCCTTCGGCCTGAAAAACACCGACGCCACTTACCAGCCGATAATGAACAAAGTCTTTCGGGGTGAGATCGGGGACATGCTCGAGGTTTACATAGAAGACATGATCCTGAAGTCACGGGAGGAGACTGACAATACTATCCATCTCAAAAGAATCTTCGACATGACGATGAGATGCGGGATGAGGTTCAATCCGGAGAAGTGCACATTCAGCGTCCGAGCAGGTAAATTCCTCGAGTTCTACTTGACAAAGCGAGGAATCGAGGCGAACCCCGACAAGTGAAGGGCTTTCTCTGAGTTCCCGACGCCGAGCTCAAAGAAATCGATTCAATCCCTAAACGAGATGCTCACCTCGCTGTCCCGCCTCGTGGCTAAGTCTGCCCTACACGCACTTCCATTTTTTAAACTTCTGCGCAAGGAAACCGCATTCAAGTGGACAAAGGGGTGCGAACAAGCTCTCCTCCATCTCAAACAAGTCCTTTCATAACCCCTAGACCTCTCGCGACCAAAAAGCGGGGAGACTTTATACTTGTACCTCGCCATCGCAATCAAGGCTGTCAGCGTGGCTCTCATTCGCAAAACCACCGAGGGACAAAAACCAATTTACTTCACTAGCAAGGCCCTGCAAGGCCCCGAGCTCACATACCAGCAAATCAAAAAGGTGGCTCTGGCCCTCGTCAATGGGGCCAGAAGGTTACAGTATTACTTCTTGGCCCACACGATCTTGGTGAGGACTGACCAACCCGTAAAGCAACTATTAGGCCGTCTTGACATGGCTGGTAGGATGCTCAAATAGTCACTCGAGCTCTCTGAATTCGAGGTCCAATACGAGATCAGGAAGGCCCTCAAATCTTAAGTGTTAGACGACTTCGTCGTGGAAATGAACGCCTAGATCTCCACGACTAACGGAGCCCACAAGTGGACTATTCACGTCGACGGGCATCATTCTTGAGAATGAAGGAGGCATGTTGATTGAGGTATCTCTTGCTCTATCCTTCTCGACCTCGAACAACCAAGCCTAGTATGAGGCTTTCCTTGTCGGGTTGCGCCTAGCTAAAGACCTTAACGCGAAGGAGGTAAAGATATTTACCGATTCCCAGCTCATCGCCTCTCAGGTACGGGGAGAGTACCAACCAAAAACGACAACCTCGTCAAGTACTTAACCCTGGTGAAAGATAAGATGAAGTTGTTTGACTCTGCGGAGGTAAAGCACGTCCCTTGCGAGCATAACACCCGGGCAGACATCCTGTCAAAGCTCGCGAGCACGAAAAAGAAGGGCAAAAACAAGTTTGTCATCCAGGAGGTACTTTCTCGACCAAGCATCAAGATACCCACCACGACTGTCGACGTGAACACCATCGGCGACAACAATTACTGGATGACCCCGGTGTACACGTACCTTAGCACGGGGGAACTGCCCAATGACTCCAAGGAGGCTAACGTCGTCAGATGCCGAGCTTGCTCTTACATCTTGATTAAGGATAAGTTGTACAGGTGGGGATTCTCCATCCCTCTCCTCAAGTGTATCGAGGAATCCAAGGTCCCCCGTATACTTCAGAAGATCCACGAAGGGATCAACGTCCAGCACCCCGGGGCACGATCACTCGCCCAGAAAGCCCTGCGAGAAGGATACTATTGGCCCACCATGCAAAAAGACGCGAAGGAGCACGTCAAGGAGTGAGACAAGTGCCAACGACATGGGGACATGCACCTGGCCTGCCCAACGAGCTCAAAACGCTATCGTCCCTGTGGCCTTTCGCCTGGTGTGGGATGGTTATCCTCGGGCCCTTCACCGGGATCGTACTAGAACAAATATTTGACAGTCGGCGTCGACTACTTCACGAAGTGGGTAGAGGCTGAAGCCCTTGCTCAAATCATAACACACAGCATACTCCATTTCTACAAAAGGAACATACTTGCTCAGTTCGGCGTACCACAGGCGATCGTCATCAACAACGGTTCACAGTTCACCGATAAAAACTTCTAGGACTTCGTTACCAAACTGGGCATAAAGTAACATTTCACGTCTGTCGAGCACCAGCAAACAAACGGGCAGGCTAAAGCCGCGAACAGAGTGATCCTGTGAGGCCTAAAATGAAAGCTAGGTGAAGCCAAAAAGAGGTGGGTCGAGGAGCTTCATAGTGTACTCTGGGCCTACGGGACGACCCCACACTCAACCATCGGGGATACCCCATTCCGACTAACTTACGGAACTGGTGCGGTTATTCCAGTAGAAATTAGAGAACCCTCTGGGCAGACGGAATCTCCCCTCGACGAGGCACTGAGAGAGGAACTCGATCTGGTAGGAGAAATTTGATCGGGGGCAACCCTCCGCGAAGCCTCACTGAAACAAAAGATAACTTTGTGGCATGACAACAAAGTCATTAAACGCGAATTCCAAATCGGCAGCCTAGTCATGCGGAGAAACCAGAAAGACTCGCGTGAGAGCTAACTCGCCACGAATTGGGAAGGCCCATATCATGTCTGCACGAAAACAGAAAATGGAGCCTACTACCTCAAAAACTTACACGGGGAGGAACTTGCTCGACCATGGAACGCCGAAAAGCTCAAACAATATTACAGTTAATACTGCAGTCGGCGTACTTGGTTCGACCACGACGAAGGATGTCCCGACCACTGGAGCATGCTAAGGAACAAGCACGACTTCCAAACTTGAAAAAAAATACAAGAGTCTGCTCTTGTGTGTGCAAGCAAACACTTGGTCCGACGGGGACACCTCAACTGAGCTCCACCGTTGTCGTACCAATAAGGCAGAACACCCAGATCATGATGGGAAGTTCACGCCATGAAGTAAAGACCTCGACTAAGATCTTAGTTTCGTTGCCTGTCAGAAACCAACTACCAACCACTCGACCAGTTCCCTGCACGGTCGAGAATCAATTATGTCGAGGAAAGGCCCAAATTACTTAATAAAAACAAGCAAACACAATATTGCATAAACATCAACGAGGAAAATCAGTACTCAACATACAATAGCATACACACATAGCAGAAAATCAAGCGTATATTAGAAGTGCAAATTAAACATCCAATTACAAACGGGCAAAGCCCAATATTCGAACATTACAAGCTATGGCGCGTAGGCCAGTCAAAATCAAAAATTAAAATGTGGCATGCATGCCAAACAACTAAGGAAACTAAACAGCTATATCCTCTTCGAGCTGGGTCTCCCCTTCGGTTTGATCAGTTCCACCGTCGAGCCCAACTGGAGCGACCACCTGGCCTTCGACCACATGGTGGAAAGGCCCTATCCCCTCTGTGACGAACTGAAGCCCAGGGTTAACAACTTGGAGTTGCTCCACCGCGGTACTGAAACCCAGCTCGAGGGTACCCAGGCAATCTTGCTCGAGCTCCCGGATCTGGGAAATAAAATCACCCCGGGTTACCAAGAGTTTCTCCTCAGCAGTTTCATCCTCGGCACTCAGCGACCCTCGCCTGGAGCCATTTCTTCTCCTCGTTGGCCTCGATCATCTTTTTCCGTATCTCATCCATCTCGCGGTAAATATTAACTTGGATCTTGTACTTCTCCCTGTAGTCAAAGAAGTCATTCTCTACCTTGACCTTCTCCGTCCCGAGGGTCACGTTCTCCGCCTATAGCTTCTTCAGCTCAGCAAGGGGGCAGGTCCCATCATTGAGAGACAAATCTGTCTAAAGGACCCTTATCACGGCACCCGCGTCCTCAGAATACTCCTTTCTCTTGGTATCCTTGTCAAGCGCCAGGATTGCCTTGGATTCAGCCTCGGGCATGATTAGAGAGTTTTCCCCGCCGAAGAGCCCTCGGGCGCGATGGCAGGGAGGTAGCATAAACCTCTCCCTGAAAACACCTTCCAGAAGGTCGACGGGCCCAGACTCCTCAAGGCACTGCTTCTTGGCAAGGTAATCTTGGGAAATTGGAGACTGACACTCCTAGGGAGACAAGAAACCCCCAGGGTGTTGGTCGGCCTTGGCCATCTGCTGGACTTGGGAGACATGACCCTTGGGCACCTTCTTGACACCCCCGGTCATCGCGATCTTAAGCATATGTTCTTGGAGGTTCTAAATCTGACCTGCAACAAAGAAAAGAACGAGTCAATAATACAAGGAAAAATAAGAAAACACACATGTAAAGAACACGCTCGATACCTAAGAGCTGCAAGGCTTCCTTGTCAGAACTACACTCGAGGAGCGCCTTAGTATTGATCAAGCGGGGCCTTAAAAGCAACTTCCACGTTCTCATTCCAAACAAAGCTCTCATCCTTATTCACACACTTGGAGGGAGTGAAGATGTTGACGAAAGCCACAATATTGTCATAGGTAAGCCTGTCCTCCTCGTTTAGCTCGTGCGGCTTCGTGAGATAGCTCTTCGTCCCTCTTTTAAAGTGGGCCTTCTGCCACTCAAGGGGGAATTTCGCTTCTAGGGTTTCCTCCCTCTGCCCATCCACAAGCTTCACCACACACTCGAACAAGCCATCAACGTCTGTGTGCATTACAGGCTTCACGAGGAAGTATCTGTCCTTGAAGGACCGGAAAGAGTCCAAATACGTTCTGATCAGCTTCCTCAGGTACTTCAAAGATACCCATCTGTGCCGTCCATAATGAGTATGTCGCTTGTCATACCCCAAATTTTGACCACTAAGATTTCCCATCATTGTGCACATCATCATCACAATATGGATGGACCATCATACCTCATTAGTCTCCCCAAAGATGGGTGAGCATCCACTACAATCAAACTTAGGGTTTCAAGCCCTCTCAGAGCTCTTAGACAAAGGATCAATCAAGGAATGACATGATCCTCAATTTGTCTAAACCTTTCAAACATCCACAATGGATCAAGAGGACTCCCACATCAAGAATCAAGCACAAGGCTGCAACATTCCAAGTGGATTAAGCCTCAAGATCGCTAGTGTCACCAAACTAGGGTTTTGGTCGACCAGGGTCTCCAGATGGAAATTTTCCTCTGGCCATGAGCCAATGCTTTAAAGCATAACCCAAAATACTCTAAGGGGCCTCATAAACCCAATTATCAAGTCAATTTAGCCTCAGGGGATGTATTCATAAAAAAAATTAGGAATTAGGGTTTCTTGACCTAATTCACCCCTAAGTTGACTTTTGGGACAAAATATGAGCCAAGACCTCAAGAGATGATTTGATGGTCTCTAACATACTACATTGATTCATTCGGAACAATGCATTGGTCAAAGAAGCCTGATTCACAAGTTTCAAGTTCATCAGAACCACAGTTAGGGTTTCGCGAGAAAAGTCAACTGCGCCTTTGACTTTTGACCAGGACATGCTCCCAAACCTTGGGACATGATTCAATACACCCTATAACACCTATGAAATTAATCCATCAAGTTTGATTTAAGTCAAGGACTTGATTTCATAGAGGATCGTACAGTTTGGAATTCATCAGATAAAAAGTCATCTGTGCCCAAAAGTCAAAGTTTGATTTTTGATCAATTATGGTTCCCTAACCCTAAATGATGTTAATGTGTGATTGGAATCATCATTCATCAAGAAAAATTAAGAAAAGTGGGATAACTTGTAAAAGGGGTAACCATAAAAAACTTAGAAATTTTCTAAGTTATGGAACAAAGTGGTTAGGGTACCAACTTCCAAGGATCATAACTTAAGATCCAAGCAACCATTTGGGCTGATCCAAAGATAGATTTGTAGCTCTCATGGCATACTTTAAAAGTGTCAACTACACCTCATTCCAATTCATCATGGATTTTGAGTTATGGTTGGATCAAAATGGCTGAAAACATGAAATGTCACTTTTTCCAACACTTAGTGAAATTTTCACTAAGTCAGAATCGGCTTCATTGTTTTCAAAATGTAGGGGCATTTTTCACTTAGATCCAAAAAGTGTCAAGACAAACTATGATCACATATGTGTTGTATCATATAAGGGATTTCCAAAATGGCGAATTACCCCATCAAATCCCATCTAAGCTAAGAGTTATGACAGTGGCAATATGCCTTGCGGCAACTGTCATAACAAGGCAGATTTGTGCATTTTGCTCGATTTAAGCAATTTGTACAAATGACAAACAAGTTTATCCATCTGAACACCTCAGGGAGAGACCAAGGAGGGACAAACACTGATTCATAAGGCTCCCAAGTCTTTGGAACTAAAAATAGCATGCCAAACCTAAAAAACCCTAAAGAGGGGACAAGACTCCAATTTTGTTTTGGAGCATTCAATGGATGCACCAAGGTGGCATGAACTGAGCCATTTCCAACTGAATGAGTCAAGGATGATCTTTGAACTAGGGAACCAAAGGCCTGTGCTCTAACCTCTAGTCAATGGCTAGAGGAGACTTGAGATTCCAAAATGCTCCAATTGGCCAAAGGTCTGCAGCAGACTCCATTCACTATTGCTTGCAAAACAAACTTGCTCTACAATAAATAGAGCTCATTTGTGCTTAATTTATGTACACCAAAGCACTACAACACTTGCTTTCCTCAAAATCTCTTTCTCTAGGCAAAAATGCCTTCTTTAGCAAGGTAACTATGAGTTTTTGAGTTAGAGAGCAATTCCATTACAGCTCATATTCCAAACACATCCAATATGTCATATCTAAGCTGTCAAAACTCTCACAAGTGACCTGAAACACCAAAACCTCAAAGTCCCTTCTCAAAACCTCAAAATAGGACTTTTTTGCACTTTTCAAGCCATGTCTTGATTCAGTCACTTTCAAAACCAGATAAAGTCTCAAACACACTCCAAATATCATCCTTGAAGTGTCCCAAATGGTTCCCCACATCTGGAACACCATTTGAGAGAGTTGATATTTTGGTAACTTTTGCCCCTTTTGCAAGAAAGGGCCAGTTTCCATTCCTGAGGTTTCCAGCTGTTTCCAATCATCCTAAAAGCTTCCAAGGGATCATTTAAGGGTGTCCAAAGCATCAAATTATTTCTGGAACAAGGCACTTGACAGATTGCCCAAAAAGCTCCTAAAGAGGTAAGCATCACAACTTGAACTCTTTGAAATATGCATTGCTTTGAAGTCCACTGATCATACACTTCTCATACATGTTATATATGTTGTGTTTGGACCAATTCATCATGTAATTCATGCATGTACCATGAGGTAGCACATAAAATGCAAATGGAGGCCTATTTCAAAACCACTATCGGGTTTTAAAATGGGGACCTCATCTGAAAAAACCACCACCACCATTGGATTCCTTGTGAAATTCTAGGCAGGATAGACCTAAATTTTGTTCCAATTCATGGAGAAATGAGAAAGTTACAAGCTTCACATTTTTGGCCAAAAGCTTGCCTTGCCTTGGCCAGGTCAAAAACAAGGCAAGCCTTGTATATTTGTGGGTGGGCTTTGACACACGGATGTATCACCACCCCAGTGGTAGGAGGCGCACAATGCACACAAGAGGTCTGGGGTTCGAATCCCCCTCGCCTCAGACCCCTTTTTAATGTTTTTTTTTTCATTTTTCTATTATTTTTCTTATTATTTTTAATGATTTGAAAAATTAATAACTTCCTCAATTTTAATTATTTTTTATTGGTTCTTTTTGCAAAAAATCACAAAAATGTTGAAATATTTTATTCCATAAAAAAAACCAAATTTATATTATTTATTTAATATAGTTGATATTTTTATGAATAAATTCATTTTTAATTATTTTAAAACATTTTAAAAGTGAATATTCATCTTGAAAAACCAAAACCAAATGAGTTTTAATTCATCTTGTGGTTAAAAACTCATTATTCAAACCTTAACCAAAAATCACAAGTTGTTTATTCAAGCTTATTTGGTGTTTTATCATATTTTATTGATTTTCTTTAAGAATTCACTTTTAAAAATGATGAAATTAGGGTTTTGATCGATTCCACCCTCTTCAATCATTTTCAAACACTCATGGGCCTCTATTAGAGTGTAAGACCCATCCCCTTTGTAAATACACCACTTTTTGGGCCTCAGTCATTGAATAAGTCTCGCTGTATTTTCAAAAACAACGGCGCGATCGTCGCCTTTTTAACAAAACCAATTGGGCCTCTCCTTGAGCTATAAGTCCCATTCCTTTTCAAAAACAAAAACATTTTGGGAGTCTAATATAGTGTAAGACCCAACCCATTTTTTGAAACCAAAATGATTTGGGCCTCAGTTGTTGTATAAGACCCACTGTGTTTTCAGAAACCTCGGCGCGATCGCCGTTTTCGAACAGATAACCCTGAGCTTCTCCTTGAGCTGTAAGTCCCATCCCTTGTACAAAAATAAATCTTTGGTCCTCTAATAGAGTGTAAGACCCATCCCCTTGTACATAAAAACTTTTTTATGCCTCACATATTGTATAAGTCCCTCTGTACAGTTTTCAAAACAACGGTGCGATCATCATTAAAACTTGGGCCTTTCCTTGAGCTGTAAGCCCCCAACAATATTTTCAAAGCACTTTCTCCTTTGATTTTGAATCCAAATATATGTTGTCATTAAAACTTTCTTTAATGTCTTTGTTGAACAACTAACAAAACATCATGGAAGCTCTACAAGGGGTAAGTGTTTATTCGCTTTCATTTACCGCTTTCATATGTATATAACTGTATTGTGGGGCTGTTTCAATGTAAGTCTTCTTTCACATCCTTTTATATACTTGTCACATATCCACTGTGTAATACTAGTATAGTTATTTAGAGTTTTCCCTGACAACTACGTCTAACATTAGGTAAAGCCTTGTTGGTCACTCTTAAATACAAACAAAACTAAATCCCCATAGGATTTCCAGATACAGTCTTCCCTTCTCTTGGGGTTAAACAATATGGAACAAAGAGAAAGGCAGTATTCTCGGTGAACTTTTTCTCAGACTGTCACCCTTAGAAATTGTCAAAGAAACTCTAACTCCCCAGAGATTATCTTTTCTCCGTGAATGGAATTTCTTGAAAAGGTTAGCTCCTCTGGGGAGAATCATTTGTACAAAGCCCAAGAGGAGGCTGACTTACTGCTTAGGATTATTGAGATCCTGAAGTGGGTCCAAGTGTGGGGAACTCTCATGAGAGAGACTGGGTTTTTGCTAGAGATGTATCCAGGGTGATCGGTGTTTTTTCCTATGTTTGAAAGGGACTTGAGAATGTCTTTGAGACTCAAGAGGTTTAGACTTTCCAAGTCTAGAGTTTTATCTTTTGTACAATGCACAAGAGGAGGCACGGGCATTAAGGGATGAGTATCAACCCTACAATGGCCGGAGTTTTGACACGGGAAAGGCTGCTCTAGAAAAGGATGACTAAGTTTTGCCTTATACCTTTAAGAGGTCGTCAGGGTCCTTGTATTAAGCCCAAGAGATGGCATGATAACTTCTAAGAAGCCGAAGGGTCCTTGTACACTGCCCAAGAGGAGGCGGGGATACTTTTAGGAAGCCTGTGGGTCCCCAAACCAAGAGAAGTTCAAGAAATGCAATTCACAGAGAAGAGATCATTCCAGGAAAGTTTGAGAATTTGGAAGAAAATCAAGAGATGCCATTCACGAAGAAAAGACCAGCTCTGGGGAGTTAGAGTTTCTTTGACAATTTCTAAGGGTGACAGTCTGAGAAAAGGTTCACCGAGAATACTGCCTTTCTCTTTGTTCCATATTGTTTAACCCCAAGAGGAGGGAAGACTGTATCTGGAATCCTACGGGGGATCTAGTTTTGTTTGTATTTAAGAGTGACCAACATGGCTTTACCGAGTTCTAGACCAAGTTGCCGGGGAAAACTCTAAATAACTATACTAGTATTATATAGTGGATATGTGACAAGTATATAAAAGGATGTGAAAGAAGACTTACAGTGAAGCAGCCCCACAATACAGTTATATACATATGAAAGCGGTAAATGAAAGTGGATAAACACTTACCCATTGTAGAGCTTCCATGCTGTTTTGTTAGTTGTTCAATAAAGAAAGTTTTGATAACAACATATATTTGAATTCAAAATTAAAGGAGAGAGTGCTTTGAAAATATTGTTGGGGCTTACAGCTCAAGGAGAGGCCCAAGTTTTAACGATGATCGCACCGTTGTTTTAAAAACTGTACAGAGGGACTTATACAATACGTGAGGCACAAAAAGTTTTTATGTACAAGGGGATGGGTCTTACACTCTATTAGAGGCCCAAAGATTTTGAAAAGAAAAGAAATGGGGCTTACAACACGAGGGTAAGCCCAGATGATTTTGATTTTTGAACTGACGATTGCGCCGAGATTTTTCTTTTAACGCAGAGGGACTTATACATGTCCGAGGCCCAAAATGGTTTTGGTTAAAAAGGGATTGGGTCTTACACTCTATTAGAGGCCCAAAGTTTTTGTTTTTGAAAAGGAACGTGACTTATATCTCGAGGAAAGGCCCAATTGGTTTTGTTAAAAAGGCGACGATTGCGCCGTTGTTTTTGAAAATACAGTGGGACTTATACAATGACTGAGGCCCAAAAAGTGGTGTATTTACAAAGGGGATGGGTCTTACACTCTAATAGAGGCCCAAAGTGTTTGAAAAAGAAAAGAAATGAGACTTACAACACAAGGGTAGGCCTAGATGATTTGTTTGTAAACGGCGATCGAGCCGAGGTTTTAGAAAACACAGTGGGATTTATACAATGACTGAGACCCAAAAAGGTTTTTTATTCACAAGGGATGAGTATTACACTCTATTAAGAGGCCCAAAGTTTATTTTTGTACAAGGGATGAGGCTTACAACTCAAGGAAAGGCCCATGGAAAGACAATGATCGTACCGTCGTTTTGAAAACCGTACTGGGACTTATACAATGACTGAGGCCCAAAATTATTTATGTACAAAGGGGGTTGGGTCTTACACTCTATTAGAGACCCATGAGTGTTTGAAAATGATTGATGAGGGTGGAATCGATCAAAACCCTAATTTAATCATTTTTAAAAGTGAATTCTTAAAGAAAATCAATAAAAAATAATAAAATATCAAATAAGCTTGAATAAACAACTTGTGATTTTGGTTTAAGGTTTGAAAAATGAGGTTTTAATCATAAGATGAATTAAAACTCATTTGGTTTTGATTTTTCAAGATGAATATTCACTTTTAAAATGTTTAAAAACAATTAAAAATGAATTTATTCATAAAAATACCAACTATATTAAATGAATAATATAAATTTTATTTTTTTGTGGAATAAAATATTTCAACATTTCTGTGATTTTTTTCAAAAAGAACCAATAAAAAATAATTAAAATTGAGGGAGTTATTAATTTTTCAAATCATTAAAAATAATAAGAAAAATAATAAAATATGAAAAAGTGGTAAAAAAAGAGGATCTGGGGCGAGGGGGATTCGAACCCCAGACCTCTTGTGTGCAGTGCGTGCGTCCTACCACTGGGGTGGTGATACATCCATGTATCAAACCCCAGCCATAAATATACAAGGCTTGCCTTGTTTTTGGCCTGGCCAAGGCAAGGCAAGGCAAGGTTTTTGGCCAAAAACTTGAAGCTTGTAACTTTCTCATTTCTCCATGGATTGGGACAAAATTTAGGTCTATCCTGCCTAGAATTTCACAAGGAATCCAATGGTGGTGGTGGTTTTCTCAGATGAGGTCCCCATTTTAAAACCCGATGGTGGTTTTGAAATAGGTCTCCATTTGCATTTTCTGTGCTACCTCATGGTACAGGCATGAATCACATGATGAATTGGTCCAAACACAACATATATAACATGTATGCGATGTGTATGATCAGTGGACTTCAAAGCAATGCATATTTTAAAGAGTTCAAGTTGAGATGCTTACCTCTTTGGGAGCTTTTTGGGCAATCTGTCAAGTGCCTTGTTCCAGAAATGTTTTGATGCTTTGAACACTCTCAAATGATCCCTTAGAAGCTTTTAGGGTGATTGGAATTAGCTGGAAACCTCGGGAAATAAAATTGGCCCTTTCTTGCAAAAGGGGCAAAAGTGACCAAAATAGCAACTCTCTCAAATGGTGTTCCAGATGTGGGGAACCATTTGGGAAAGTTCAAGGATGATATTTGGAGTGTGTTTGAGGCTTTATCTGGTTTTGAAAGTGACTGAATCAAGACATGGCTTGAAGAATGCAAAAAGTCCTATTTTGAGGTTTTGAGGAGGGACTTTGAGGTTTTGGTGTTACAGGTCACTTGTGAGAGTTTGGACAACTTAGATATGACATATTAGATGTGTTTGGATCATGAGCTATGATGGAATTGCTCTCTAACTCAAAAACTCAGAGTTGCCTTGCTAAAGAAGGCATTTTTGCCTAGAGAAAGAGATTTTGAGGAAAGCAAGTGTTGTAGTGCTTTGGTGTACTTAAACTGAGCGCAAATGAACTCTATTTATAGTAGAGCAAGTTTGTTTTGGCTGCAATAATGAATGGCAACTGCTGCAGAGGTTTGGCAAATGTTGATCAATAGGAATCCAAGTCTCCTCTAGCCATTGACTAGAGGTTAGAGCACACGCTGCTGGTTCCCTAGTTCATAGATCACACTTCACTCATTCAGTTAGAAATGGCTCAGTTCATGCCACCTTGTTGCATCCATTGAATGCTCTAAAACTAAATTGGAGTCTTGTCCCCTCTTTAGGGTTTTTTTAGGTTTGGCATGCTATTTTTAGTTCCGAAAACTTTGGAAGCTTGGAGATCAGATCATCCCCCTTGGATTTGATCCTTAGATGTGTCCAAATGATGACAAGGCTTGGAATTATCTGATCTTGTCAAATCGAGCAAAAGTGCAAAATTCTGCCTTGCCATGACAGTTGCAGCAAGGCATGTTGCAGCTGTCATAACTCTTAGCTCAAGTGGAATTTCATGGGGTTCTTGGCCATTTTGGAAAGCTCTCATATGATAAAACATGTGTGTGATCATAGTTTGTCTTGACACTTTTTGGATCCAAGTGAAAAATGCCCTTACATTTTGGAAAAAGTGAAACAGATTCTGACTTAGTGAAAATTTCACTAATTGTTGGAAAAAGTGACATTTCATGTTTTCAGCCATTTTGATCCAACCATAACTCAAAATCCATGATGAATTGGAATGCGGTGTAGTTGACACTTTTAAAGTATGCCATGAGAGCTACAAATCCATCTTTGGATCAGCCCAAATGGTTGCTTGGATCTCAAGTTATGATCCTTGGAAGTTGGTACCCTAGCCACTTTGTTCCATAACTTAGAAAATTTCTAAGTTTTTTATGGTTACCCCTTTTTCAAGTTATCTCACTTTTCTTGGTTTTTCTTGATGAATGATGATTCCAATCACACATTAACATCATTTTAGGGTTAAGGAACCATAATTGATCAAAAAATCAAAAAGTAAAACTCTGACTTTTGGGCATAGTTGACTTTTTATCAGATGAATTCCAAATTGTGCGATCCTCTATGGAATCAAGTCCTTGACCTAAATCAAACTTGATGGATTGATTTCATAGGTGTTATAGGGTGTATTGAATCATGTCCCAAGGTTTAGGAGCATGTCCTGGTCAAAAGTCAAAGGCACAGTTGACTTTTTCCTCAAAACCCTAATTTTTGTCCTGATGAAATTGAAACTTATGAGTCAAGCTTCTTGGATCAATCCATTGTTGAAAATGGATAAATATGGTTTACTAGGGACCCTCAAATCCTGTCTTGAGGTCTTGGCTCATTTTCTGTCCAAAAAGTCAACTTAGGGGTGAATTAGGTCAAGAAACCCTAATTCCTGATTTTTGGGTGAATGCATCCTCTGAGGTACAATTGACTTGATGATTGGGTCCTGAGGTCCCTTAGAGTATTTTGGGTTATGCTTTGAAGCATTGGCTCATGCCCAGAGGAAAAATTCCATCTGGAGGCCCTGGTCAACCAAAACCCTAATTTGGCGACACTGGCGATCTTGAGGCTTAATCAACTTGGAATGTTGCAGCCTTATGCTTGATCCTTGATGTGGGAGTCCTCTTGATCCATTGTGGATGTTTGAGAGGTTTAGACAAGTTGAAGATCATGTCATTTCTTGATTGATCCTTTGTCTAAGAGCTCTGAGAGGGCTTGAAACCCTAAGTTTGATTGCAGTGAGTGCTCAACAACCCTTGAGGGGATTAATGAGGCATAAAGGTACATCCATATTGTGATGATTATTTGCATAATGATGGGAAATCTTAGTGGTCAAAATTTGGGGTATGAGACCTACGAATCTCACGTTTGCGTCTCGATTCTAGAGCCAAACTGTCTTATTCGTACAATACTCAGGCTAATCGACAGAAAAAGATGGATGATCTCGAGGAAGAGAACAGAGAGTTGAGGGAAGAGATCGACACTCTGAAAGAGGATCTGAGAAAGCTTCATAACGACATGCAAGCTCTAGCAGAAGCTCAGATGCAATAACAAAGGACTGTGATCTCAGAGATCACATTGACGCCCATAGTGGAAAAGTATGATCCTAGGTACAAAATGCTGAAAGATCGTCCATGGGGCATGCCTATTAACTATATCCCGGAAGGATATGTTCCGCCGATCACTGAAGATCCAGAAACTGCAGAAGGACCCGCTGGGCCGGAAGGTTATAAACTTCGGGAAAGGAAAGATGCCAGGGGCATGACAACAACTCCTGAAGGTTATAAACTTCAGGAAGCACCAAGAGTCACTGCTGTAATGACTATACCACCACCCGTGGTACACACTGTCCCCGAAGGACAGATTCCACCGATACCTTCTGGTGGAAACGAAAGTATGTTCGAAAGAATGAATGAGTTCCAAGAACAGTTCCTGGAGATGCATAAAGAACTGTAAGCCCTTCGCGGTCAGGATCTATTTGGAAAGGACGCCGCAAACCTTTGTTTAGTTCCCAATGTGAAAGTTCCGAACAAGTTCAAAGTACCCGAATTTGAAAAGTACAAGGGTAACTCTTGCCCTCAAAGCCATTTGGTGATGTACGCTCGGAGAATGTCAACTCAGACAAAGTACCAAGAGCTACTGATTCATTACTTTTAGGATAGTTTAACCGGTGCCGCACTCAAATGGTACATGGGTTTAAACCGCACTAAGATCATCACTTTCAGAGATCTTGGCGTTGCCTTCGTTCAACAATATAAGTATAACCTGGACATGGCACCAGACTGAGATCAACTCAGAGCCATGTCACAAAAGGATAAGGAAACCTTTAAGGAATACGCTCAAAGATGGCGTGAAATTGCCGCCCAGATTTGTCCACCTTAAAATTCTGGTATCAGATATGTGATGTTAAGTGTGATGTCACAACATCAATATCTGCTGTATGAACAAGACACTAAAAGCCTGTGATGTTACGTGTGATGTCACAACAACACACTCTGCAATGGACAATGTAAAACAACCGAAAAGCACACAAGGATTGTTCACCCAGTTCAGTCTAACAACCTACATCTGGGGGCATACCAAGCCAGGAAGGAAGTCCACTATTAGTAGTATCAAATTACAGACTCAACAAACCAGTTGACAATCTACCTAATTTAATCACTACCCAATGACCCTTCTATCTAAGTCCATCCTAGATAAGAGACTCCATCTCACTCCCAATCATCGCAATGATGTCTAGCAGTCAACATCTCCGTCACTGCATCAACAACTTGATTACCAACAACTCTTCAATCACAGACACATAGAAGTCACCCTTCCATGACACACATTGGAGTTGCTTCAAAGCTTCCTCCAAAAACAATACCAAACTCATTACCTACAGGTTTTTGAGTAAGAGCACAGTGACCATCTCACAATCCGAGTGGTTCACTTCCACAAAGCCCTAATGATCTACATCTTGGACCCGTACCTATTCTAGATTACAAGCATTATATTTATAACTTTTTCCCAACTGGATTTGGGCCTTCAAATCACAACAAATCTTCTGCTCCCAATCTACAAAAGATTCTGCTGCTAAATAGATCTTCAATTAAATCTCCAATCAAATCTTCATAATTAAATCTAATTATTCTTCATATCTTTTTGCATGAAAATAGCAACAAGATCTGCTCTAAATATGATTGCACCAGAATATATCTTCCCCAAGAAATTTGCATCCAATCTAACTAATAGATCTCCTCAAATCAAACTAATGCGCGTAGCCCTAGAAACATCACAACCTGATGTTTTAATGTTCTGGTATAGTGATGTCAAGACATCGCATGTGACATCACTCTTCAGCACTTTAACTCTTCAACACCTTAACAACTTTCACAAAACCAGAATGTTAACCAAACATAACAATAATGTTATAAGCTCATGTTGAGACATCAACCATGACATTAACATTGTTTTACCAAAATTCCAGCCAATCACAAGAACTAACAATCTCCCCCTTTGGCTAATTTTGGCTAAAGCAAATAAACATTACAACTCAGATTACAGCAGTAATTTCAACCCTATACTACTGTTAGTAGTCATCAACAGTTATTGATCCTAACAGTAATCAACAGTTATGGAGAATCATCTTCTTGGGAAACTTTGAATGATGTTAGGACATCATGTTTGACATAACATCACCACAGCGCAGCAACTTCAGGCAGCACATTAGGACCTAAGAAGTAGAAAGTCCTGAAGTCATTTGGTGCACATAAGGAAGAAGATATCTGACACTCCCCCTCAATACAACACATTTCTTTTTCCTTCCAGGACATACCCATAACAAATGTAGAAGACTCCTCCAGAAAAGAAATGTCTGTCTATACCTAAAAGACCAATGGTGGCATAAGAGAATTCTGCACACCTTCTTTGATCAGACCCCCTGGTCAATCTGTGGCATAACATAAAACTTTAAGAAGTGCCATTCTGCCAACCCAGGTAACTCAGAACACAAGTCACAACTGTGTTCATAACTTAGGACACAAGTCACAAAGACTCAACACCAACTTCAGGATAGGACATCCTCTTTGACAACTCTGAACCACATCTGGAACTGTAGACTCCATACATAGCGTCTGCGCAAACCATTTAGTGCTCACCCAAAAACGAACAAACGCCATAATACTTATGAAACAAGAACACTCACTGGCTGAAGGAGCAAAGAATAACCTCTATAAATAGCTGACCAGTTACTTAGGAATTCACGAGCTTTGAATAGTCAAAGTTCTTGGTCACAGAAACGCTATTTTAGGAACTAAAAACTCCATCCAAATTCAATGTCTACCATCCAAAACAGTCTTGACCGCCTTTATTGCCTCTAAACTGATTCTTACCATAAATTGTGCCAAATCAGTTCCATACATAGTCGAAGACACATGTTTCACCTTATCCTTCCACCGTCCAGAATAATTCCTTGTTTGGCTCAAGAAAAGCATGTCCTGTACCATGTTCTGACATCTTATCAGACAATGTCTGCTTGCCCACAACATTATCATAGAATATTGTACATCCCAAACTAATAAAATTGTCTTCAAACTTCTCCTCAGAAGCATGTGCACACATGATTCGCATGGCTAGACCCAATTGTCCTAACATCCAATGCCAACCAACAGCCTAATGTCATAACATGTTATCTGACATTATATCCTCATAAGAGGCAGCCAGTCTCCACAAGCTTGAACATCATGCAAGCTTCCCAATATATGCACCTTTGCAGCAAGATCCATAGACACGTACTCCCCCTGTCATGGTTAACTAATGCTCTAGACGGAGATAAACATTTAAGCACACTTGCTGAGCCCATTCATTTTGGTACCACTATCCCTTATGACTATGAAGTCATAATTAGGCTATTCATAAGGATCACCAACCTCCTGATCTACTTCAGTCTTCGCTACAATCTCCATCCAAGGTAGACCTTCTACTTCATCATTCTCCCGTATGACTATGTAGACGCTCCTTAGGCATAATGTAGTCACCAAGCTCCTGAACCAGAGCATAATCATCCTTCACCAAGGATATCCAACCAGATAATGTCCCAACACAAGTTAGAACATCTTCCACACACCAAGACATCATCACCATGATTCTTGATATGTTCCACCAACTGGACTTACTATAGCATAGTAATCCAAAGAGCTAGAGAATTAAACTCTCATCCACCTTCAAGAAGAATAGTCTCCTTGAGTCTTCAACTCATCACCCTTCTGCCCAAGAGTAACTTGTTCCAAGACTATCCTCAATAATAATCAGCTGCCACACTCTGATTATCTTGATTCTTCGAATCCACTTCTGAGATCAACCAGATGCCACAGTTTGATCACGTTTTCACGTTTGTCAGAACTCTCACAAAGATATCTTGATCCACCAAGGAAACTTGATCTTCAAGTCACATGTTCCACTTACTCAAAAGCAAACACACTTAGACTCCCTAAGCCATGGTCATGTAACATCTTCTCAAACCACAGCTCCTGCAAACTGTATGAGATAGATCTTTTTGAAGCATCCATAACTTCCATTACTGTAGATCACCCCTATCTTAAGCTGATGTGCCATATCACCAGCTGAGACTTCTGATGTTAAGTTAGATGTCAAAACATTATGATATCCAACTGTTGAATTTAGCTCTTCCTTCTGCCACTTAGAATAACCTTTTCCCTTTGCAGAAATAGATTTCCATGCTCTCATAGACTTGAATCAACAATCAAGTTTGAGTAGACAACCTTCATCCTGCTCAGAACCTCCAAAGACTTCAAACCTCCCACATCTGAATCTTTAGAAAATAAGTAGTCCAAGACTACCCCATAACAATGCCACACAATCTTCTTGTTATATTCTTATGATTCTTTTAACCATCGTGATTGTTTCACAGAGTTCTCACACACCAACACACCACGAAGAGAAATAAACAGCCACACAGAGAAAAGTATATTCTCAGCACTTCAACAGTCCTGCACTTTTATATCAGACATATACATAGTCTCCCGTCAATGTATTTTGTCATTAGTTGAATGCACATCCTTATCAAAAGCAGATAAATACTCAACTCCTGTCAAGGTAACCTTCTCACACAACCGGAATCTGCTGATTCTTCTTCAAAACAAACCATCATGACAACCATTCACACCACAAAAGCATTCCAGGTTAGGTCAGTGTCTTGACCTTTCACTCCTCCCTGAGCAAAGAACTGAAATGATGTTTCAACATCAGTTCCAACATCAGCAATCATAGTAAATCACACTAAACATCTAGTATGGCTTTGGAGACAACACACATCTCTTGCAAGGGACACAAGTGGATTGACCATCAGTAGCTGATCAACCTTCAAACCCATAACATACACACAAACAGGAACCAGCATACTCTACATCTCAAGAATCTTCAAACTTTTAATGTTCAGACCTCCTGTCTGTCTTTGAGATGTTGGATGCCAACCTTCTGTACCTAAAGGAGAGAAACCATTGACTAGTCATCACAAACAGCATAGACAAATATGCTTCTCCCAACACTTGAACCTACAAGGATGCCCTTCAATCCATACAAAAAGATGTTCCATTATGTGAGGACACCACATAAATGAACTCCAGCTTTAGAGGAAACTTCTCATGCAGATACC
The DNA here is from genome assembly GCA_022829125.1 of Lathyrus tuberosus. Lineage (NCBI taxonomy): Eukaryota > Viridiplantae > Streptophyta > Magnoliopsida > Fabales > Fabaceae > Lathyrus > Lathyrus tuberosus. The sequence goes on from JALAZF010000562.1 coordinate 975,355, forward strand.
AAGGAACCATAATCCTTTGGTAAAAAAAACACCAACTTTTCCTTGCACAAATCTGAAATGCTCATTCTATGGTAGGTACACACATATAACTCCTTTCACACAGAATCTGCTCCATGGCCATAAACAAGATTGCAAACAACTGACTGCTTTGATCAGAAGGAACTTTCAGATATCAGAGAAAATGTCCTTGACATTTGAGCTTGACCTCCACAAAAACAAACAGCCTTTGAACACCTACTCACTTGGATCAGAAATACACTAATCCAATGAGTGACACTATATTGATAATCTCTTGTCCAACATACATATCTAAGACATGTTTCTTGAAGGAAACTTCTTAGACACACAACCCAGATGCCTCCTCTTCCAAGCCAGGAGTAGGTTCCAAACATATGTGATCAATACACATTTGTTTAGCCCCCAAGCATCTGTTATGCCATACCTTTATCTAACAAGATTCTGCACAATCTGCTGGTTTTATGTTCCAACATCTGGTAGAGCATAAGTTCTCTTCACAAGAAACACACCAAAAGATCCTTTAACACAACCCAGAGATTGACCTTGTAGGGTTGGAGGCAAGAATAAATTGCTTCTAACTTTCTTCAGATCTCTTTTCAACAAGCTCATATAAGAGTTCCTTTATGAGTGGACTTGGGATGAACCACAAGTATCTTTGGCAACTCTAACAAGCTAGTTGAAGATATCCTCAAGTATCACCACACCATGTGATACATCTTCAGAGGAGAACAGAATGTTGCAGCCTTAACACAAAACCACCAGGAATTTTCCATCAGATATATATATATGCAGCGGAACACACACCAGAAAACTCCTCTACAACCTTCAGGCAAAACATAATAACCCTTGCACAAACACGACACTCCATGTGCACTAGGTCAACATAGGTTTGAAAATAAGCCAAACTACACAGCAGCTCACCACCAAAGCTACAAGCCTGATAACAATAGACAGGTCCAATACACACCCTGTCATGAACAGTTCATCCTCCACTTCAAGGGATCATACAAAAATCTCTATGAACTGACCAAGTCCATACACCATCTCAGCAAAACTATCTTCCTTGCTCATGAACCAGAAAGTATCTTCCCTAGATCTTATCCAGAAACAGACAGGATGCCTGCTCTGATACCAATTGAAATTCTGGTATCAGATATGTGATGTTAAGTGTGATGTCACAACATCAATATCTGCTGTATGAACAAGACACTAAAAGCCTGTGATGTTACGTGTGATGTCACAACAACACACTCTGCAATGGACAATGTAAAACAACCGAAAAGCACACAAGGATTGTTCACCCAGTTCGGTCTAACAACCTACATCTGGGGGCATACCAAGCCAGGAAGGAAGTCCACTATTAGTAGTATCAAATTACAGACTCAACAAACCAGTTGACAATCTACCTAATTTAATCACTACCCAATGACCATTCTATCTAAGTCCACCCTAGATAAGAGACTCCATCTCACTCCCAATCATCGCAATGATGTCTAGCAGTCAACATCTCCGTCACTGCATCAACAACTTGATTACCAACAACTCTTCAATCACAGACACATAGAAGTCACCCTTCCATGACACACATTGGAGTTGCTTCAAAGCTTCCTCCAAAAACAATACCAAACTCATTACCTACAAGTTTCTGAGTAAGAACACAGTGACCATCTCACAATAAGAGTGGTTCACTTCGACAAAGCCCTAATGATCTACATCTTGGACCCGTACCTATTCTAGATTACAAGCATTCTATTTATAACTTTTTCCTAACTGGATTTGGGCCTTCAAATCACAACAAATCTTCTGCTCCCAATCTGCAAAAGATTCTGCTGCTAAATAGATCTTCAATTAAATCTCCAATCAAATCTTCATAATTAAATCTAATTATTCTTCATATCTTTTTGCATGAAAATAGCAACAAGATCTGCTCTAAATATGATTGCACCAGAATATATCTTCACTAAGAAATTCGCATCCAATCTAACTAACAGATCTCCTCAAATCAAACTAATGCGCACAACCCTAGAAACATCACAACCTGATGTTTTAATGTTCTGGTATAGTGATGTCAAGACATCGCATGTGACATCACTCTTCAGCACTTTAACTCTTCAACACCTTAACAACTTTCACAAAACCAGAGTGTTAACCAAACATAACAATAATGTTAGAAGCTCAAGTTGAGACATCAACCATGACATTAACATTGTTTTACCAAAATTCCAGCCAATTACAAGAACTAACACACCTCTTGAGGAAAAAGAGATGACAAAGATCTTCTTAAAGACCTTGAGCTCATTTTACTACGACAGAATGGTCGCTAGTGCGCCTAGTGACTTTACTGAAATGGTAAGCATGGGAGTTTGTATTGAGGAAGCAGTCCGAGAAGGACGTTTATTTAAAGACGCTGGATCATCAAGTAATACAAAACGATACGGCAGTGCTCTCCCTAAGAAAAAAGAGCAGGATATTGGGAATATCTCTCTCGGAAAGCAAAGGCGACGATATCAACCAGTAGCAGTTGTAACTCCTGTTATCCACCCTGCGCCTGTTCCTAAGTATCAACCTCAGGTTTCTCAGAGCCAACCTAATCAACAACAAATTCAGTAAAGGACACAACAGCCTCTTCAGCCGGCTCGTCCTCCATATAACAACAACCGTACAACTCGACCTCCAGGGTTTGATCCTATACCAATGTTGTACGCATAACTGTTTCAATTACTACTGGTCAAGGGGCATGTCCAAACCAGGGCTCCTCTTATAGTACTGGAAAATCTGCCTTTTTGGTTCAAAGCGGATCAGAATTGCCCTTACCACCAAGGAGGACCAGGGCATAACATAGAAAACTGTCTCAGTTTCAAATCCGATGTGCAAAAGCTTGTTAGGAGTGGGGTCTTATATTTCAAAGATATGAATTCGAATGTTCTCACGAACCCGCTTCCTCAACATGAGAAAGCTGCGGTAAATTTGATAGAGGGAGAGTCTAACAACAGCTATCAAATTCATGATGTACTCTTGTTGAGGACCAATCTGGTCAAGATGCATCGCAGACAGAGCGGGTATGGCCATATACCACCTCATAATTATCACCAGTGTGATATTTGCTCTAAAAACAATCAAGGATGTTCTGTGGTGCAATCAGCTCTACAGGAACAGTTGGATCTCAGGTGGATCCAAGAGCATCGCGTTCGTGGGGTCAACATGACTCATGCAAGTTCCAACATCATTCAGAACTATGACATCCGTACGATGAATGCCAACTTGGTGGCAATGCACTCAAGGCAAAGCCAGTATCATAATCTGCCGCGACATGATTACAATTCCTGTCTGACTTGCTCGGTAAACAAACAGGGATGCTCTTTTGTACAAGAGGCCCTCCAGCGTCAGATAGATCTTGGATGGATCCAGGACTACCGCGATAGAAATCAGTATCAAGTTAACATGATTCAAATCTTCGATATTCGCTTGATGAATACCAGCTTGGTGGAGTTACATGCTAAGCAAGTCTAGCTCAATTTGCTGACTTCGCATAATTATCAGAACTGTAAGGGTTGTTGTGAGAGTAACCAAGGGTGTGCTCTCGTTCAAAGAACTTTACAACACTTATTAAACCACTGGTGGCTTCCGATCTATCTAGACGAAGACACGTAACAAATCAGTGTGACAAACGGGAACCCTACTAGACATCAAAGTCAAGACGTCCGATCTATGGAAATAGACCTAGTAAGGTTGCACTGCATTCAAAGCGGACGTGACCAGGTGCCACCACAAAATTATGAGCTCTGTAGAGTCTGCTCGGAAAATAATCAAGGATGTTACCTCGTGCGAGCAGCTCTTCAAAGTCAGTTGGACGCAAAGAGATTCAACCATGTCCAGGTTCTGGATCAATTAACTGGACGCCAGACTATTTCGCTGATCAGATTAAGGATGTTGTCGTGATCTCTAATCACGAAAGAACCAAAGATGTTTGTACCATCATCCCTCTACTTGACGAATCGAAGGTTCTTAAGCAGGAATTGATTAAAGTTACTTACGACAGTAAGAGAAATCAGAAGGCTCCTGTAGTTATCTATCTACCTGGACCAGTGCCGTACAAATCCGATAAGGCGGTCCCTTACAAATATGGTGCAACAACAATTGAGAATGGAAAGGAAATTCCATTACCCTCCGTTGTGAATATTGCAGACATCAGTCGAGTAACACGGAGTGGTCGAATATTCAACAGGGGAGTTGGAGAACCTAACAGAGAAAAGGAACCTCAAACGGAAGTTCCCAATCCATCAGTCGGTCAATCCAGTGATCTCGACCTTGCAAAAAATGATGATGAGATGCTGAAGCTCATTCAGAAGAGCGAATACAACATTGTTGATCAGCTGTTACAAACTCCTTCAAAGATCTCACTGTTATCGCTTTTGCTCAGTTCCGAAGCCCACAGAGAGGCTCTACAGAAAGTCTTAGAACAAGCCTTTGTGGAACAGGATGTGTCCATATGACAGTTTAACAGTATCATCTCTAATATCAGTTCTTGCAATAACTTGGGGTTTAGCGATGAGGAATTGCCAGAAGAAGGCAAAAGCCACAACATGGCGCTCAATATCACAGTCAACTGTCAGGATGATGCTTTAGCCAGCGTACTGGTAGACACCAGATTGGCTCTCAACGTCATGCCGAAGTCTACTCTAATACGACTATCATTCAAAGGATCTCCGATGAGAGGCAGTGAGGTCGTCGTCAAAGCATTTGACGGGTTCAGAAAAACAGTTATCGGCAAAGTCGACCTTCCCATAACTATCGGTCCTCACATTTTCCTAGTCACTTTCCAGGTCATGGACATCCGGGCAACATACAGTTGCTTATTAGGAAGACCTTGGATACACCAGGATGGGGCAGTCACTTCGACACTTCACCAGAAGCTGAAGTTCGTCAAGAATGACCAACTCGTCACGGTCTGTGGAGAACAAACCTTGATCGTGAGTAACCTATCATTGTCCACTTGTGTAGAACCCGAGGAGGTTGTTGGAACTCAGTTCCATGCACTTTCGGTGAGCAACGACAACCAGTAAGAAAGAGGAATGTCAATATCCTCGTACAAAGATGCTCTCGGGTGATCAAAATTAACAATGCAAAGGGATGGGATAGCTTGTCATTCCTATTGATAACAAAACAAAGAAGGGTCTTGGTTTTTCTGCAACATGTACCCAGACTGCTACTAACGATGAAAGTTCTCATCCCATTTAGGACTTCTTCTACAATGGAGGTTTCCTTCACCCAGTGTCTCAAGAAGTACATACCATCAACGAGGGAGATTCCTCCGACACAGATAAGGAATGGAAGTCCTATCATAACGAGGACGATTATATGTCTCAGGAAGAAGTGCCTATGCCATTTTACTATCCCGCACAGAGTCCGAGATTTATACCAAGGTCAGATGTCAAAATGATATACGGAGATTGTGATCCGAAAGGATGCCGTGCTCCACCAAACTCATTGGAGGAGGACACTCCGATGAAATACAACTTCGACCACAACTATTATGGCTCGATGGATGGTTTGCGTATCTGGCAGCCGTACCCCGGAGACTCGGGGCAAGAAAATCAGCCGAACAATGAAAATCAGCTGAGCATCATTGAAAAGAATACCTGCGTCCCCACCATGTCATGGGATCACCACTCGGGGCATTCAAAAAATATCCAGCACGACGATGAATTTACAAAGTTTGCAGGACTTGAATTCATCAACTATGCTTTTCCCGAGGTCAACGTCATCGAAAGGGATGACTCCTCCAGTTCCAAAGAAGTGTGGGACACCCTGGGACAACCAAGTGGCAAATACGACTTCTTGGTCAAGTATACCGCTCCCGAAAGCTTCCGTGTCAGGTTCAAAGACATCCAGACAACTGGATGGGGAGATATACCTGAGAGCACAAATATTATGCAAAATACAACTGAGGAATCCTCCTACGACAACTCTGTCTAGGAGACATATTCCAATGATCCTGCTCCACCAGAAATCAACATTATTTCTGAAGACAAATCAAGGAAGGTACCAGACTTTGTGATTCACCGAGGAGTTCGCCGCCAATGGGTCGCTGTCGATATCCCGAAAGTCGTCCATAAGTCAAAGTAATGGCCATCTTTGTTTTAACCTTTCACCCTGCCCAGGTGAAACAAATGTTTTGATAGGGCTCAGTTTCTGTAAATATCCCTCTTCACTTCGTCCAAAGCGACTGAGTTTTGTTTTATAGGGTTGTAGTTTCAAGAATCGACCAGTTCATAAATAAAATAATGTCGTTCTGTAATTTCCACATTAATTGTTATTTTCTCTTTTCGCCTTTTCAGAAAATGGTAATCCTAAAAAACAATTCAAATAATAAAAACAAGCAGTAAAAAAAATACATTGTACACACTCTTGCATTTCTCTCTATCTCTTCTAAAAAACAATCATAACTTCATGCAGATTGCTTGTTTTAAACCCCGTTGAAACATACGATCCGATTCCTTCTCCCAACTTTGAATTCTCGGTATTTGAGGCTGAAGAAGAAGACGACGAAGAAATTCTAGAAGAGATCTCCCGATTACTCAGACAAGAGGAAAGGTCCATTAAACCTCACAAAGAGCCGTTGGAAACGGTCAACTTGGGCTCAGAGGAAGAGAGAAAGGAGGTCAAGATTGGGGCCCTGCTCAGTCCGACTGTCAAAGAGAGTTTGATAAAGTTTCTCAAAGAGTTCCCCGATGTATTTGCTTGGTCATATCAAGATATGCTAGGGTTGGATACCAACATCGTTAAACATCATATACCGTTAAGATCAGAATGTCCGCCAGTAAAACAGAGGTTGAGACGGACTCACCCAGACATGGCCATCAAAATCAAAGAGGAGGTACAAAAAAAGATTGACGCAGGTTTCCACGCCACCTCAGAATATCCTCAATGGCTAGCCAACATAGTATCAGTTCCGAAAAAATACGGAAAAATCAGAATGTGTGTAGACTACAGGGGTCTAAACAAAGCAAGTCCAAAGGCCGACTTTCCTTTACCACACATTGACATGCTGGTTGACAGTACAACAAAGTTCAAAGTCTTCTCCTTTATGGATGGATTCTCGGGCTATAATCAAATCAAAATGGCGCCGAAAGATATGGAGAAAACTTCCTTCATCACCCCATAGGGCACCTTTTGTTACAAGGTAATGCCGTTCGGTTTGAAGAATGCTGGAGCAACCTATCAATGGGCCATGACTACTCTGTTCCACGACATGATACACAAAGAAATCGAGGTATATGTCGATGATATGATTGCCAAATCTAAGACGGAAGAGGAGCTTGTGACCCACCTGTCAAAACTATTCGAGCGGTTGAGGAAGTACAAACTCTACCTGAATCCCAATAAATGCACATTCGATGTCCGTTCAGGAAAACTGCTAGGGTTCATCATCAGCCAGAAAGGAATTAAGGTTGATCCTGACAAGGTTAAGGCCATTCAAGAAATGCCTTCTCCGAGGACTGAATAACAAGTCAGGGGATTCCTGGGAAGTTTGAATTACATTTCCAGATTTATATTCCTCATGACCGCGACGTGTGCGCCAATCTTTAAATTACTCAAAAAGAATCAGGACTGCGTTTGGACAGAAGACTGCCAAACCGCCTTCAACAGTATCAAGGAGTACCTGTTGAACCCACCGATTCTATCACCTCCAGTGGAAGGAAGACCACTGATCATCTACTTAACAGTCTTGGAAGACTCCATGGGTTGTGTACTTGGCCAACAAGATGAAACCAAATGAAAAGAGTCTGCCATTTACTATTTGAGCAAGAAGTTCATTGACTATGAAACTCGATATACTATGCTTGAGAAAAGTTGATGTGCTCTGGCTTGGGCAGCCAAACGTCTTCGCCAGTATATGATTCGTCACACTACTTGGTTAATCTCTGAAATGGATCCGATCAAGTACGTCTTTGAAAAGCCTGCTCTCACGGGAAGGATTGCCCGTTGGTAGATGTTGTTATCAGAATACGACATCGAGTACCATGCTCAGAAAGCCGAAAAAGGAAGTGTTTTAGCCGATCATTTGGCTCATCAACCGATTGACGATCAGGAATCAGTCGAGTTTGACTTCCCAGACGAAGATGTCATGTATCTAAAAATGAAAGATTGCGATGAACCATTACCCAGTGAAGGGCCAGATCCAGGTTCCCAATGGGGACTAATCTTTGATGGAGCTGTTAATTATTATGGAAACGGAATTAGGGCAATCATCATAACACCTCAGGGTACCCACATTCCTTTCACCGCCCGACTGACATTCAAGTGTACAAACAACGAGGCCGAATACAAAGCTTGTATCATGGTTCTCGAAGAAGCGATCGACTTAAGGATCAAAAACTTGGATGTATATGGCGATTCAGCCCTGGTTATCAATCAGATCAAAGGAGATTGGAACACATACCAATCAGGACTAAATCCTTACAAAGATTACGCAAGAAGGTTGTTACCCTTCTTCAACAGAATTGAGTTTCATCATATCCCTCGTGAAGAGAATCATATGGCTGATGCATTAGCCGCTCTCTCTTCCATGATTAGCGTAGGTCAATGGAACGACTTACCTAAGATTGACATATAATGCGCCTTGAATGGCCCGCTTACATCTTCACGATTGAAGCAGTCATAGATGAGAAACCTTGGTATCACGATATCAAATGCTTCGTTCAGAAACAAGAGTATCCACCTGGGGCATTAAGAAAGGACAGAAAGACCCTCAGAAGATTGGCAGGCAACTTCTTCCTGAGCGGTGATACACTTTATAAGAGAAATTTTGACATGCTCCTGCTCCGATGTGTAGACAGACCAGAAGCAAACATGCTGATAAAGGAAATTCACGAAGGATCCTTTGGCACCCATGCCAACGGACACACAATGGTGAGGAAAATTCTGTGAGCAGGGTACTACTGGTTGACCATGGAATCCGACGGCTACGGGTAAATGAGGAAGTGTCACAAGTGTCAAATATACGCTAACAAAATCCATGTACCGCCAACACACCTCAAAGTTCTTTCTTCCCCAAGGCCTTTTTCAATATGGGGAATTGATATGATTGGCATGATTGAACCTAAGGCTTCGAACGGACATCGGTTCATCCTGGTAGCCATTGACTACTTCACCAAGTGGGTCGAAGCAGTGTCATACGCCAATGTAACCCGACAAGTGGTGGTCCGATTTATCAAAAACAATATCATCTGCCGTTATGGTGTTCCAAGCTAGATCATTACCGATAATGGATCAAACTTGAACAACAAAATGATGAAAGAGTTGTGTGCTGAGTTCAAGATCGAACACCATAACTCGTCTCCCTACAGGCCTAAGATGAACGGAGCGGTAGAAGCGGCTAACAAGAGCATCAAGAAGATTGTTCAGAAGATGGTTGTAACCTACAAAGACTGGCACGAGATGCTACCCTTTGCCCTTCACAGTTATCGTACATCTGTCTGCACTTCAACAGGGGCGACCCCTTTCTTTCTAGTATATGACATGGAAGCAGTGCTCCCCATAGAGGTAGAGATCCCATCAATCTAGGTATTGATGGAAGCTAAGCTAACAGAGGCTGAATAGTGTCAAAGTCGACATGATGAACTGAATCTGATCGAAGAAAAATGAATAACGGCACTATGCCATGGTCAATTGTATCAGCAAAGAATGAAGAAGGCGTTTGACAAAAAGGTCCGACCTCGCGTCGTTAGGAAAGGAGACCTTGTGCTCAAAAAGATACAATCATTTCTCACTGATTCTCGGGGAAAATGGACTCCGAATTATGATGGCCCCTATGTGGTCCAGAAAGCCTTTTCAGGAGGCGCCTTGAGACTCACAACCATGGACGGAGAGGAATTTGCCTACCCCACAAATGTTGATGTAGTCAAGAAATACTTCGCCTAAAATAAAAAAAAAAACGTCTCGGTGGATTGAAAACTTGAAAAGGCGGTCCAGGAAAAAATTAGAGACATAATAAAAAATCATCCCGATGGATTGGAAATCTCAAAGTACAATCCAGACAAAAGTTAGGGATTAATGGCAAGTAACTACGTCTAACAAAGGGGCAAATTCCCCAGCAGCAGTCATGCCATCCATCAAAAAACTCCAGTCAAGGTCATCTTCGACAGAAGCTCAGGATGTCCAGAATTCAAAGTTGGTAGAAGGATAGTGGTCCTTATGTTTCAATGTAGCCCTTTTCCCTTAAATTACCATTTTCTAACTTTGTAAATACTCCATGGAATCACGCGCTTGGCTGATTTCCATCCTATCAATAAAATTTGAGCCCTAATGCTTTTTTTTGCAATTCTTATTTATTTTAGCTTTATAGAATGATACATTTTAACATGATCAACGATTCTTGAAATAAAACAAATATGAATTTACTTGTCAAACTTTTTCTGCTTTTAAAATAAAGATGGCATTTTCTTTTGACTGTTGAACATCGAAAGAACATCGATCCCTTCTCCAGAAGTAATCGAGCTTCAAAGTGCAGAATTAAAGTACTCCTTCTAAACTAGTGCACCTGAATGAAGGATCAGCTGTGTCAGATGCGAATGTTCCATCTGACACCCCCCGACAGAGTTCTCATCTCCTAAGCCCGACCAACGGTTGTTCCCCATAGGGACTATCTCTCCTAAGCAAGGTAGAATTGCTATTTTGAATCCAGTGGTACCTCTTCGTCCCCCGCAGAGGCCGAGTATCCAATCGCGTTCATCCATTAGTCTGTATGTCGTGTCAGCTTTGTCAGCATAAACATACATACATCATGCATTATTGATTCATTCATATTCATATTGCATCACTATCACTCTAGTCGGTCTTGTTTCCAAGTGATAAAAGTCCTCTCAATCGAGTTGTCAGTTATTTCCTTGTCAGGAAACGTCGTGTCGGAACAACTTCTCCTCTAGTTTATTTCTGGATTGAAGGTGGTTCTTTGACCACTTTGATAACTTGAACCTCTGAAAAGCAAGAATGACTCTCGACAAACGTCACTCTTCACCATTGAAGATGATATCTTCGCTCTCCCGGATTAAGGAAAATCCTCAGAGAAAGCCTCTTAATCAAAGATTCGACAATACAGCAATTCTCCTCTGGAACATTCGCTGACGAAAAGGTCATCAACACCTCAAAATTGGATCACATCACATGGCATTTCTCCGAGAAGACCTCGAGGAAAAGTGTGATGTAATATCCCCAAGCAACAGCAGTCTCTCAAGAGACCTGCTTTCCCCAGTAGAGTCGACAAATGGCGTCTCCAACAGAGAAGTTTGAACACCTCAGGAAGTCGACAAATGGGTTTCCCCAGGAAGTCTGACATCAAAACTTTTTCCCATCAAATGGCATCTCCCCAGGAAAATTCGGCAAGAAGTTTGAGGAAAACCGCTACAAACAGCATCCCTTGTCAAGAAAGTTTATTGACAAAAGAAACTGAGACCAGTACCTTGGTAGGAAACTAGGATCGAGGGGAAATTTATTTCAGAAACTGAGACCAGTTCCCTGGCTGAAAACCAGGATCGAGGGGAAGTTTATATCATAAACTGAGACCAGTTCCTTGGTAGGAAACCAGGATCGAGGGGAAGTTTACATCAGAAACTGAGACCAGTTCCTTGTTAGAAAACCAGGATCGAGGGGAAGTTTATTTCAGAAACTGAGACCAGTTCCCTGGCTAAAAACCAGGATCGAGGGGAAGTTTTTACCTTTTCTAACCAACATTGCTTAGCAAAAGAAGATAGATGAGCAAGCTGCCATTCATAACCAACATCAAAATTTCGGGTATTCTGACATTTAATCCTCTTGCACCCCGAATGCCCGAATACCTTTTCCATTCAAACCTTCGGGTCCAAGAAGATTAAATAGGGGCATCTGTCATACCCCAAATTTTGACCACTAAATTTCCCATCATTGTGCACATCATCATCACAATATGGATGGACCATCATACCTCATTAGTCTCCCCAAAGATGGGCGAGCATCCACTACAATCAAACTTAGGGTTTCAAGCCCTCTCATAGCTCTTAGACAAAGGATCAATCAAGGAATGACATGATCCTCAACTTGTCTAAACCTCTCAAACATCCCCAATGGATCAAGAGGACTCCCACCTCAAGGATTAAGCACAAGGCTGCAACATTCTGAGTGGATCAAGCCTCAAGATCGCCAGTGTCACCAAACTAGGGTTTTGGTCGACCAGGGCCTCCAGATGGAAATTTTCCTCTGGGCATGAGCCAATGCTTCAAAGAATAACCCAAAATACTCTAAGGGACCTCATAAACCCAATCATCAAGTCAATTTAGCCTCAGGGGATGCATTCATAAAAAATCAGGAATTAGGGTTTCTTGACCTAATTCACCCCTAAGTTGACTTTTGGGACATAACAGCCAAGACCTCAAGAGATGATTTGAGGGTCTCTAAAAAACTACATTGATCCATTTTCAACAATGGATTGATCCAAGAAGCTTGATTCACAAGTTTCAAGTTCATCAAAACCACAGTTAGGGTTTCTCGAGAAAAGTCAACTGTGCCTTTGACTTTTGACCAGGACATGCTCCTAGACCTTGGGACATGATTCAATACACCCTATAACACCTATGAAATTAATCCATCAAGTTTGATTTAGGTCAAGGACTTGATTTCATAGAGGATCGCACAATTTGGAATTCCTCTGATAAAAAGTCAACTGTGCCCAAAAGTCAAAGTTTGACTTTTTGATTTTTTGATCAATTATGGTTCCCTAACCCTAAAATGATGTTAATGTGTGATTGGAATCATCATTCATAAAAAAAAATCAAGAAAGTGGGATAACTTGTAAAAGGGGTAACCATAAAAAACTTAGAAATTTTCTAAGTTATGGAACAAAGTGGTTAGGGTACCAACTTCCAAGGATCATAACTTGAGATCCAAGCAACCATATGGGCTGATCCAAAGATGGATTTGTAGCTCTCATGGCATACTTTAAAAGTGTCAACTACACCTCATTCCAATTCATCATGGATTTTGAGTTATGGTTGGATCAAAATGGCTGAAAACATGAAGTGTCACTTTTTCCAACACTTTGTGAAATTTTCACTAAGTCAGAATCTGTTTCACTTTTTTCAAAATTTAGGGGCATTTTTCACTTAGATCCAAAAAGTGTCAAGACAAACTATGATCACACTTGTGTTGTATCATATAAGGGCTTTCCAAAATGGCCAAGAACCCCATCAAATCCCATCTAAGCTAAGAGTTATGACAGTGGAAATATGCCTTGCTGCAGTATAGCAAGGTAGATTTGTGCATTTTACTCGATTTGAGCAATTTGTGCAAATGAAAAACAAGTTTATCCATATGAACACCTCAGGGAGAGACCAAGGAGGGACAAACACTGATCCATAAGCCTCCCAAGTCTTTGTAACTAAAAATAGCATGCCAAACCTAAAAGACCCTAAATAGGGGACAAGACTCCAATTTTGTTTTGGAGCATTCAATGGATGCACCAAGGTGGCATGAACTGAGCCATTTCCAATTGAATGAGTCAAGGATGATCTCTAAACTAGGGAACCAAAGGACTCTGCTCTAACCTCTAGTCAATGGCTAGAGGAAACTTGAGATTCCAAAATGCTCCAATTGGACAAAGGTCTGCAGCAGCCTCCATTCACTATTGCTTACAAAACAAACTTGCTATACTATAAATAGAGCTCATTTATGCTCAGTTTAAGTACACCAAAGCACTACAACACTTGCTTTCCTCAAAATCTCTCTCTCTAGGCAAAAATGCCTTCTTTAGCAAGGTAACTCTGAGTTTTTGAGTTATAGAGAAATTCCATCACAGCTCATGATCCAAACACATCCAATATGTCATATCTAAGCTGTCCAAACTCTCACAAGTGACCTGAAACACCAAAACCTCAAAGTCCCTTCTCAAAACCTCAAAATAAGACTTTTTGCACTTTTCAAGCCATGTCTTGATTCAGTCACTTTCAAAACCAGATAAAGCCTCAAACACACTCCAAATATCATCCTTGAACTGTCCCAAATGGTTCCCCACATCTGGAACACCATTTGAGATAGTTGTTATTTTGGTCACTTTTGCCCTTTTTGCAAGAATGGACCAGTTTCCATTCCTGAGGTTTCCAGATGTTTTCAATCATCCTAAAAACTTCCAAAGGATCATTTAAGGGTGTCCAAAGCATCAAATTGTTTCTGGAACAAGGCACTTGACAGATTGCCCAAAAAGCTCCTAAAGAGCTAAGCATCACAACTTGAACTCTTTGAAATATGCATTGCTTTGAAGTCCACTGATCATACACATCTCATACATGTTATATATGTTGTGTTTGGACCAATTCATCATGTAATTCATGCCTGTACCATGAGGTAGCACAGAAAATGCAAATGGAGGCCTATTTCAAAACCACTATCGGGTTTTAAAATGGGGACCTCATCTGAAAAAAACCACCACCACCATTGGATTCCTTGTGAAATTCTAGGAAGGATAGATCTAAATTTTATCCCAATCCATGGAGAAATGAGAAAGTTACAAGCTTCACGTTTTTGGCCAAAACCTTGCCTTACCTTGCCTTGGCCAGGCCAAAAACAAGGCAAGCCTTGTATATTTGTGGGTGGGCTTTGACACACGGATGTATCACCACCAAAGTGGTAGGAGGCGGACACTGCACACAAGAGGTCTGGGGTTCGAATCCCCCTCGCCCCAGACCCCTTTTTAATGTTTTTTCCATTTTTCTATTATTTATCTTATTATTTTTAATGATTTGAAAAATTAATAACTCCCTCAATTTTAATTATTTTTTATTGGTTCTTTTTGCAAAAAATCACAAAAATGTTGAAATATTTTATTCCATAAAAAAATAAAATTTATATTATTTATTTAATATAGTTGATATTTTTATGAATAAATTCATTTTTAATTGTTTTTAAACATTTTAAAAGTGAATATTCATCTTGAAAAATCAAAACCAAATGAGTTTTAATCCATCTTGTGGTTAAAACCTCATTTTTCAAACCTTAACCAAAAATCACAAGTTGTTTATTCAAGCTTATTTGGTGTGTTATCATTTTTATTTATTTTCTTTAAGAATTCACTTTTAAAAATGATGAAATTAGGGTTTTGATCGATTCCACCCTCTTCAATCATTTTCAAACACTCATGGGCCTCTATTAGAGTGTAAGACTCATCCCCTTTGTAAATACATCACTTTTTGGGCCTCAGTCATTGTATAAGTCCCGCTGATTTTCAAAAACAACGGTGCGATCGTCGCCTTTTTAACAAAACCAATTGGGTCTCTCCTTGAGCTATAAGTCTCATTCCTTTTCAAAAACAAAAACATTTTAGGGCCTCTAATAGAGTGTAAGACCCAACCCCTTTTTTGAAACCAAAATGATTTGGGCCTCAGATGTTGTATAAGACCCACTGTGTCTTCAAAAACCTCGGCGCGATCGCCGTTTTCGAATAGATAACCCCGGGCTTCTCCTTGAGCTGTAAGTCCAATCCCTTGTACAAAAATAAATCTTTGGGCCTCTAATAGAGTGTAAGGCCCATCCCCTTGTACATAAAAACTTTTTTGGGCCTCACAAATTGTATAAGTCCCTCTGTACAGTTTTCAAAACAACGGTGCGATCATCGTTAAAACTTGGGCCTCTCCTTGAGCTGTAAGCCCCCAACAATCTTTTCAAAGCACTTTCTCCTTTGATTTTGAATCCAAATATATGTTTTCATCAAATCTTTCTTTAATGTCTTTGTTGAACAGCTAACAAAACAGCATGGAAGCTCTGCAACGGGTAAGTGTTTATCCGCTTTCATTTACCGCTTTCATATGTATATAACTGTATTGTGGGGCTGCTTCACTGTAAGTCTTCTTTCACATCCTTTTATATACTTGTCACATATCAACTGTGTAATACTAGTATAGTTATTTAGAGTTTTCCCCAGTAACTACGTCTAGCATTAGGTAAAGCCTTGTTGGTCACTCTAAAATACAAACAAAACTAGATCCTTATAGGATTTCCAGATACAGTCTTCCCTTCTCTTAGGGTTAAATAATATGGAACAAAGAGAAAGGCAGTATTCTCGGTGAACCTTTTCTCATACTGTCACCCTTAGAAATTGTCAAAGAAACTCTAACTCCCCAGAGATTATCTTTTCGCCGTGAATGGCATCTCTTGAGTTTCTTCCAAATTCTCGAACTTTCCTGGAATGATCTCTTCTCCGTGAATTGCATTTGTTGAACTTCTCTTGGTTTGGGGACCCACAGGCTTCCTAAAAGCATCCCCGCCTCCTCTTGGGCGTTGTACAAGGACCCTTTGGCTTCTTAGAAGTTCTCATGCCTTCTCTTGGGCTTAATACAAGGACCCTGACGACCTCTTAAAGGTATAAGACAGAACTTAGTCATCCTTTGCTAGAGCAGTCTTTCCCGCGTCAAAACTCCAGCCATTGTAGGGTTGATACTCATCCCTTAATGCCCGTGCCTCCTCTTGGGCATTGTACCAAAGATAAAACTATAGACTTGGATAGTCTAAAACTCTTGAGTCTCAAAGACATTCTCAAGTTCCTTTCAAATATAGGAAAAAACACCGATCACTCTGGGTCAATCTCCAGCAGAAACCCGGTCTCTCTCATGAGAGTTCCCCACACTTGGACTCGCTTCAGGATCTAAATAATCCTCAGCAGTAAGACATCCTCCTCTTGGGCTTTGTACAAATGATTCTCCCTAGTGGAGCTAACCTTTTCAGACTCTCTTGTTGAGTCAAACTCTTTTAGCCTCAATCTCGGGCTTCGTACGAGACATATAAACACAGTCTTGTTGAGTTTAAAAGACTCTGTTGTTGAGTCAATCTCTTTTTAGCCTCAATCTCGGGCTTCGTACGAGACAGAAAAACACTCTCTTGTTTAGTATAAAAGACTCTCTTGTTGATTCAATCTCTTTTTAGCCTCAATCTCGGGCTTCGTACGAGATAGAAAACTACTCTCTTGTTGAGTATAAAATACTCTCTTGTTGAGTCAATCTCCTTCTAGCCTCAATCTCGGGTTTTGTACGAGACAATAAATCACTCTCTTGTTGAGTATAAAAGACTCTCTTGTTGAGTCAATCAACCATCAGACTCTCTTGTTGAGTCAATCTCCTTTTAGCCACAATCTCGGGCTTCGTACGAGACAACCAATAACTCTCTTGTTGAGTATAAAAGACTCTCTTGTTAAGTCAATCAACCTTCAGACTCTCTTGTTAAGTCAATCAATCTTCAAACTCTCTTGTTGAGTCAAACTTTTTTTAGCCTTCGTCTTGGGCTTTATACAGGACAGATAAAAGTACTCTCTTGTTGAGTCAAACCATTTCAGCCTCCATCTTGGGCTTTATACAAGATACATTCTCCCCAACGGAGTCAAAATCCCTTTTAGCCTCAATCTTGGGCTTTGTACAAGACAGAAAGAACATTTTCCCCGAAAAGTAAAACTTCCCGCCTCCTCTTAGGCTTTGAATAAATAAAACCCCGGTTGAGTCAATCAACCTTTTAGCATCAAATTTGTGCCTTGCTCACAGCATACAAACATCAACAATTCCTCTTTAGAGATGACAAATTCTCTCTCAGCCAAAACCCTTTAGCTTCATATCTTGGGCTTTCAACAAGATACAAATCACCTTTAGCTTCATGTCTTGGGCTTTGAACAAGACACCAAAACATCTCTTTCCTCCCATAGAATAGGAGGAACTACGATCGCTTTGATTTCCCTGTTTCGTTAAAACGGGAATACGTAGGCATAAGATTGCAAAATCTTAGCGAGCATACTAATAAAAAAACTCAAAATCCAGTACCTCCATACATCAATCAAGAAGCATCAGACCTAACATCTTACCAAAAACCTCGCAAATATTCCAGACACTGTTTTTTAAGCAAATAACCTAAGACAGACCCCCCTTTTAATAGCATCTGTAAACCAACAGTTTTGACTGTTTAACCTCAGTATGCAAGCAGGTTAATTGGAGACATCTATTTCCCTTCCTTAATCAGCTTCACCGAATAAAAAATGAATCGAACTGTAGTACCAAAGCGATAGTGATTCGAAACCACAAAAATCGCGCTACACCGCTGAAGATTAAAGAGGCAGAAAAACAGCGAGAGCGTTGCGCCGACGCGAAGATGTTGGCACACGAGATCGAACACCTGCATGAACGCGATCACATTAGGGTGAATCTGCGAGGGCGCTAACTCCACCCATTGAAATACCCCCACTTGGAAATCGCTGAAGGGAAGGCGTAGTCTCGCATCCCAAAAGGCGAACTCATACATCGGGAAGCGCGTCCCCGGGTACGACGAGCAGATTCGGTCCATCTCCTTAAGCTTGTAAACCTGCCAGTTTATGGATGCTCCTTCTCCCCAGTTCTTGACAGTAACGAAAGCGTCCTAGTCATCGAAGATGAAGCGCAAAGCAACGACCAGGGGTTCCAGTCCTGCCCATTCGAATGGGATTCACCGTTCGGGTCGGCCGAATTGTCTTCGACAAGTGCACCAACGTCTTCTATGTCGACGATGTCTGTGTTGACCATGGCGGCATCCTCGGGCTTTGGAGCCATTTAACCTAAAAAGCAAAAGGAAATAATGAATTCGACGTTAAGATCAAATTCACCCTTCCACCGCAAATCAAGTGAAAGGACGAAAGGATAGCGCGAGGAGACGCCCTTGACCAAAGCCCTCTTTGACAAGTGCGTAGTCATGAGGACTACTCCTCGACATAAGGCGCGAAGCATACCGCACGAGGCGGGTCTCCTCGACGCGAGATATTTTTTTAGCCCCACGGGGAGGGAATCCCTCCGACGTTAACCCGACGAGGACAATAAAAGCCTCATGGGGTCCCCGAAACCTCCACCAGGAACTTCATGAACCCATCGAAAACTTCATGGATTCCCTAGAAAATTAATCGAAAATTTCATTAGCCCCCCAGAAATTTCATCGAGGCCTCAAGAAGTTCATTGGAAAGTTCATAACAACACCGGAAAACACATAACTACCATGCTAGCCAGAAAAAGACAGAAAACTTACTTATATGAAAAATATTCTAGGGATTACGACAATAGAAGAAGGGGATGACGGCGATAACGGCGGAGAACAGACGGTAAGAGAGCAGAGAAACCCTAGGAAACTTGAGGAATTCTTGTGAGCTTGAATGTTGTGAACGTGCCAAATGAATCAGTCTCCCCCTATTAATATCCTCTAGCACGGGAACCAAAGTGTTTCCTAGGAACTCAAGCACCCTTACTCATACCCATCATAGGCATTTATTACTCCTGACACGTGTCTCAAGAAGACATCACGCGTGTCCCTTCAAGCCCCCTTGCACGGCTCGAGGAAATGATGTGTCCAATCCTTTCACTTCTGTCACATCGTCTAATACGCCGAGCACAATGCTCGACTCTCGCGCTGTCACGAACACTTCCTCGGAGAGAGTTGGAAACAAGCCATGAACATGTGTGACAGGAAGGACTCCACGCGAGTACCTGTCCTTAGGATAAATGCCTGATTGAACCCTGTCGTCGACCACAGGCAAACCCCGCTGTCGAGCACGACTAGCAGCTTCTACGTTTAGTCACGCACATAGCCCCGTGAGCTCAACACCTTGAGCGCGAGCGATTCTCCTCCGGGAAAGTTCCTCGTGCCCCTCTTCGACATAAGAATTGATTCTTAAGTCATTACTTCTATGCTTTGGAGCAACGACTTGGGGGCTCCTATTCTAGACTGGGCTAGGGGATGGCTCACAGTCGAGCACGACCCAACCTAGCTTCTCGTCTGGGAGGATCCAACATAGGCCTAATCCACCATCCCACGCGAGGAAACACTCTTGATGCTTCTTCCCCACGCTCTCCACGTGCTCCCCACGCGGCGACACTTCATCAGCAACTACCCACATCTTTCGGGCAACGGTTTCGCCCTCGAGAAAAGGTCCCCCACCTCCCAAAGTCCACAGGGATCCCTACGCCACGTAGATCCTGGCAGTTATCCGTATTGGGCCTGATAATCCAACCCACAACAGATAACCGTTGGCCCAGTGCTGAGGGCACATTATAAATGCCCTCCTCCAGAGGAGGGTCAGGTATTCTAAACTCACACTTTCTGTACTTGCTCTCTTTCGCTCTGAACCTCATTTTGGCATCAGAGTGTCTTGCAGGTACACCCCCTCCTCTTCTCCACCCCCGGTGAACTTGGAGCTCACGACGTGTTGCTGGCTGCTGATCCCCTTTCTGATCCGGTAGGATCATAATTAATTAATAATAGAGATATCATTTATCCATAATATGTTTTATGGTATCTTATACGTCACAAGAGTATGATTTATATCAAAGCAGTAAAATATCATTTCACAAAGATTTGTTTGATTAATGATTCTTTTCTTTTTGTTTGATTAGTTAAAAATGTTGAATATGATCTTAAAGGAATAAGATTCAATCACTTTCTCGATTGATTCAAGATTTTTATTTCTCACTCTTCACTTGAGTGAATCAACCACACCTTAATTGCAAGACGATTCCACAGTACAAAGATTTGAAGAGATGAGGTAATATTAGAGAGAAAAGAGAAGTGAGGAAAATATGGGGTTTTAGAGAAGGAAAGAAGAATGTATTGTATTGAATGAAAAATTGTCATGTTACAATGTAGGGTACTTCCTTATTTATAATGAGATTACTTACACATCAAGCAATCTCAAGCTAACTAAATTCAAAAAGTTGTTATCTAACTCTGTCGAATATTGGCTACTCTGACTTCGACTAGTTATATTCAACTCTCTATCGAATATGTGCACCTCCTTGTCCTATAAGTTGTATTTGACCTTCTGTCGAATACATGCATATTCAACAACTACTATTTGAACATATTCGACTTCAAATTAGTAGAATCCTAAACTTTACAAATATGTTTCACCCAAATAATTTTACATTTAAAACACCACCTAATTCATTATGTCTAAGCTATTTACATTCATCATAGTTCTCAATCTCTTGAACAAATCCACCTGCACAATCTTCGTCATGATATCTGCAATCTTATTTTCATTTATGCAGTGTTCCAAGTTCATCTTTCCATTTGATACTTGCAGGAAACAAAAAACCATAGTCGAGAGTTCCTTTGAGATACCTTAGTATCTTCTTCCTGGCTATAAGGTGAGATGCCTTTGGCCTTTGCATGAATATACTCACCATATCTACATTGTATGCTAGATCAGGCCTGGTGTGACAATGGTATTTTAATGATCCAATAAGCCTTCTATATTGAGCTGGATCCACTTCATCTATGTCTAGATCCTTTGTCATCTACAATCTTATTTCAGCTGGTGTCGAAGTTGAATTGTACTCCTCCATCTCAAATCTTTTGAGTATCTCACTTGCATATCTTCTTTAGTGCAATATCAATCCTCTACTAATATTATAGAATTTGATGCCAAGGAAATATGAAATGTTGCCGAGGTCAGACATTTTAAATTCCTTGCTCATGTCACTTTTGAAATCTTCGATCTCCTTCTTGCAGCTACCTGTTATCAACGTGTCATAGACATAGAGACATAGTATAATAAGTCCAGTCTTTCTTCTTCTAACATATACTCTATGCTCAGTTGTGCACTTTATAAACTTTTTTTTCCTTTAGAAAGCCATATATCTTCTTATTCCAAGCTCTTGGAGCTTGTTTGAGTCCATACATGGCTTTATGCAACTTGTATACCTTGCTTTCTAAGCCTTGCTTCACAAATAGACTATCCTGCTACATAAACTTCTTCATCTAAGGGTCCATTTAGAAATGCACATTTCACGCCCATCTGACACATTTACCAGTTTTACATGTTTGCTAGGCCAACAACCAACCTGATTGTTTCGATCATACCAACTGGTGCAAAAACCTCATCAAAGTCGATTCCTTCTCTCTAAAGAAATCCTTTAGCTACAAGTCTTTCTTTGTGTTTGGTTACTTCTTTATTTTGGATTTAGCTTTACTTTGTAAACCCATTTCACATCAATTTCCTTCTTAGCTTGTGGCATTTTGAGTAGTGACTGAATTTTGTTTACTTATATGGACTTCAACTCCTCCATATGGCTTGCATCCGCTTCGAGTCCTTCAAGGCCTTAATTGAATGGATTGGCTCAGTATCTTCATAGAAATTATAGTGTACATGATCACCTTCATCATTTACCACATCATCTAATGTGATCACACATTCCTGCAACCTTGCAGGCGTGTTTCTTGTCCTTTGAGGCTTGCTTGTGTCTGCTTGAACTCCACCTCCCCCTGGTTGAATTCCACTATCATCTTCACTAGTTGGTTCATCCCATAAGACTCTTATTGAATCCTTCTTAATGTTGTCATTCCAATCCCACTCCTTTAATTCATTAATTATTACACCTCTGATGATCACAACTTACTTGTTCAATGGATCAAACAGTTTGTATCCATCATTCGAGTGATATCCTATCAGGATCATTTGGCTCGACTTGTCATCAAGTTTCCTTCTCGACTGACCAGGCACATGTCTATGTGTTATGGATCCAAACATTTTAAGATGACTTAAGATAGGCTTAACACCAGACCAACATTCTTCTGGTGTAATTCCTTTTAGATTTTTGGTTGGACATTTGTTCAAGATGTGTGTTGTAGTCGACACAACTTCACCCCATAATTATTTTTGCAAGTCCTTACGAGTTTTTTTGTGAGATGTAGGGTGGCACACAGTATTCACAATCCATTCCTTTTCACTCAATACATCAAAGTATCTCGATTCATATTCTCCACCAACATCAGTCCTCAAAGTCTTGGTCCAGTGGCCACTTTTTCTCTCCACTATAGCTTTGAACCTGGAAAATACCTTAATCACATAACTTTTATTCTTTATTAGTATGTCCATAATTTTTGACCGAAATCATCTATGAACGTAAAAAAGTACTTGTTACCTTTAATCAAATCTTTCTGAAGAGGACCACACACATTAAAGTATATGATCTCAAGGGTTGATTTCGACTTACTTCCTACATCTTTGCTGAATTTGTTCTTGTGCTGCTTTTCTAAAATACATTATTCACATACTTCATTTGGAATGTCGATTTCTGGTAAAACAGAAACCAAATTTCTTCTCTTCATATTTTTGATGTCATTAAAGTTCATATGTCAAAGTTTGTAGTGCCATAACTATTCACCCCTACTAGCTGCAGTTGCCAGACACTTGTGCTCCATCACATCGAGTACAATCTTGAAGGTTCTGTTTTGAGACATAGGTGCCTTCAAGACTAACTTTCCAACTGATTCGAGTACTCTAATCATCTTAACTTCGATTGATACTTTGTAATTATTCTCCATCAATTGCCTGATGTTGAGAAAATATCTTTTCATGCCTGGTATGTACAACATATTGGTAATTACTGATTGTTTGCCATCATTCCTCATGATCAAAACATAAGCACTACCTCCAGCAGCTAGGGTATTGTCATTTACAAATTTCACATTGTTCTTCATCGATGGATTGATGTTGATAAACCAATGTTTCCTTCCAATCATGTGTGATGAGCATCCCGAGTATAAGTACCATTGATCCTTGAATTTTTCTTCTTCTTTTGTTTTGACCATCAGCAACACTTTTTCTTCATGTTTTGCAAGTCTTTCATTGCCTTATCGATTTTTTTTCTAGACAATCACTAGCCTAGTGACCATGTTTTTGACAATTGAAACATTGAATACGACTTTTATCATGTTTCCTTCCACCACCTCTTCCTCTACCTTCAACACCACCTCTGTGATTACTTTGGTTTGTGGATTGTCTTTGGTTTGGAAGATTTATTTTTTTGGTAACTCCCACCATTTGGATTGTTGTAACCGCCTATACCTTTGTTTTCGTTCTAGTTTCCTTTGCCTTTATTTTCTTTTCCTGATTGTGCCAGCAAAGCTACATCAACTATCATCTTGGAGCATTGCCTCTAGGTCAGCAACATCTCTGTCATACCTTTCGTGCTCCACATCTTGGAGCATCAGTGCACAAAGGTTATCCTTCATAATCATGATGGTTAATGGGGATAGTGAACAATGAGACCAATACTCAGTAGGGAACTCCTTAGAAAAAGGAAAGTACAAAGTTTTGAAACGGAGGAGGTCGGGACTGACATCGGTCCACTAGGGCATCACATTCTCACCCTGCATGATTTGTTGCCTGATCGACAGAAGAAGGGGATCCCTCCCCCAATCATTGAGAGATGGCCTCTGGTAACTCTGAGGTTAACGCCTCAACCACTCTTTTCTACCCATGAATGGTCACAGCCTTAGGATCGCTTTTTGAGTTACTAACGCCAGTGCTAGCAGGCTTTATTTTCTCACATTTCTCCCTGTGCTCCTGGGCGGAGTTCTTAGACATTTGTTCTACATAAACAAACAAGAGAGTGGGATTAGGATAAGGTATAAAAAGTCCTATAACAAAATAAAAAAAACTGCCTACCTAAATAGACGTCAAAGTGTCTACCACCCTCTCGACAGAGCCTAATTACAGCCCGACAGTCCATAACCTTAAATTGTCCTAGAAAACGGACGGTCATCTTATCCTCTAGTGACAGGAATTCCCATTCATAATCTGTAACTTTTATCGCCTCCTCCGTACACGACAACGGAAATAGGGCAACGCTATCAACGTCCAACAATCCAAGAGAATCTTTCTGATCCCTCACCCGGGCAAACTTATCTTTCCAATATTTATAGTTATTAGAGTGAGGGGTAAAAGGACCCCCTGCCTATCAGTTGCTCAGGGCCACCCAGCTACCTTCCACTAGATTAGTAACAAAGAACGAGAAAAAGACTCTCTTAGTTTAATTGACTTCCAACTCCCCGCAAACCATCTCGAAATCCCTATTGTAGCCCCAACTGTTCACAAATAGTTGAGAAAGAGCCATATTAAGGACTCTGAGGATCTCTGTGGAAAAATGAAAAAGAGGAAAAATAACTCTCATATCTTTAATGAAGGAAGGATAAAAGTAGAAGTATGAGAAGGGTGAATCAGAAGGGACGGGTGAGGTAACCCTCTTGGATGACAAACAAGACTCCAAAATGACCTGATCCTCATTCCTCGGAGAGAAGATGTCCACTCATGTCAGGAGGATAAGGATATGCTCCTCAGAAGTGTAGGAAGAGGCAAAATCACTCGGGCCTCTAGGAACGACGCGGGGAGAAGACATTTTGTTCCTAAGAAACTAGTTGAACAAAAAGAACTCACCACCGCTACCGCAACCTCTAGAAAGGAATTATATATCTAGAAATTCTAATCCTAACATTGAGACGCTCTTTCCAAACAGATGTTCTAAAAGAAGTTGAGAGCTTCAATGGGGTAGCTAGAGAAGGCAACTTCGGTAAGATCATGGAAAATGAGATACAATGAGAAAAACCCCTCTTATAGGGTGACCCTTTGATTTCCCTCGGGTTTTATAAAACTCTACACGCTACATACACATGCCACTAACGTTTATAATTTCTAAGAGCAAGCCACCATTGGTTACATTAAATGTAAAAAAAACTTCTATAGCATGATTAATGGACATCTCGGGTTAACACATCCTATTTAAATAGAGGACACCTAGACACTGACTCATCATGCGGGGGTTGTATCCAAAAGATCCCGCCTACTATCATACGTGCCTTGAGCTAAGGAACTCACCTATGCGGGAGTACCAGCTAACAAAAAATTATCCTTGTTTGTGGGAATTTTTGATAAGGCGAGGGGCATATTCCTAAAAGGAAAGTTGTTTAAACACTTCACCCTTTAAAGAAAAAGTCATCGTTCTTGAGGGACTGCGTAATGTTATATTTGACGATGTTCTAGATTAAGGTGCCTTCACCTAACAATTGGGCCACCTAGGCCAGATTCAAATGAACCACCTCAGGGGTCCACCCAATGTGGAAGTTAAATGAGATAAAGTCCTCGCTGACTCCGTAAGTATAGGTGGCCAATAACCTCCCTAAGAAGAGGGAACGGTGCGAAAACCCTAGCCCTCGAGAATCCCTATAAATACCTTAATCCTTAAGGGGAAAGAGATCGAATCCTTAAGTCATACACACTTACTAGTACTCAGAGAGCTCCACGATCCTAGTAGCACCAACGCCGTAATGCTAACCATCCCAACTTCCAATATACCTACTAGGGCCTCCAAGTCTCTCTGCCTTTGCAGCGGGAACACACACACACTTGGACTTTATGTACCGTACAAATTCTTTATTCAGACTTAAACATGCATACTTAGAAGTATAACAGAGAATGAATGTGAAAAAATGAAAGAAGGTCAAAGAGTAGGTTGTACCTATTTTCTTTCAGTCTCAAGAATGGCATCCTTTTTGTCTTTCTTTGTCTTCTTTTAAGTATATGTGGAAGTAATAGGACCACTTCCTCTTTTTTAACCTTGGAAAGAGAATAAGAATAAGCAAGGGAGAATGCATGACCTATTGGCTAGGTTCTTCATTATCGTCGACTGCATCATCTTACTTCCTTTTCTTTGATCCTTTTGGGGAAAGAGGCACAACTGTAAGATTTCGACACAAGTAAATAAGGTGAAAACATCAAGTGGAGTTAGTGAGTTCTACAGGTCCTTTTATTCCACCTTCTTGGATGGTGTCGATAACTTGAATGTGATCAAGATCAATTCTTAAAGGTTGTGGGAAATTGTGTATATTGCAATTAGTCGAAACTACTCTTTGGCATGCTTTTTCAATTCATTATTTAAAGCTGACAAAGACCCACAAGGCAACCAGTCTGGAATTGGTGGTCGAAAAGCTAAGTCAAATTCACAATTTGGTAACGGTGGAAATTTGGGAAGGTGAAATTCCAAAGCAAAACTATACCTATCTTTTATGTAAGGAAGAACTTTAAGTGTGGGGATTTTTTCAGTAAGTTTTGCAGAGGATCTGCGAAATGCACCCAAAAATGCATGAACATTACCTGAGACTGAAAAAGGGATTAATACCTAGGAAGCCTCGATGATGGATTTTTCTTTCTCTTTTGGTGGTTCAGGGATATAGGTACGATCTACAGGGAGAGTAGGAGTTATGAGATCAATAACATACAGGATCAGAAGTTGTTTTGTTGTAACGGAGGAAGAAGCCACTATCCTAAATTTGAATAAGAAAATAAAAGTAGGAAGATTATAACTCTTACGGTTCAGAAGATAGGAAGTTGTGAAAGGGGAGAAAGAAAAGAGGAAGATACGTATATGTAGCAGTGGGAAGTAATTCGAGATTAAGCTATTAATTAACTTAACTCACAAAAGCAAGAGTCGCCACTGCTCTTTATTGTTTCCATAGGAATGGGAAAATAAAGAATAAAACCCACAGAAGTTTTAAAACAAAACTAATAAAATAAAGAGATAAGGAACCTCCTGAAAATTTGTGTTTGGCTTAAAACCGGGTTGTCTGCAAAAGATTGGGGAGATGAGAAAAAATGTTTTTTAAGATTTTTGTTTGACAAGACTTCCTGAGCCTCGTGCCTACGTACCAACAAAGTGCAATGGAGGATCAAAACCTCATAGTTCTTGGTAACAATAACAAAAGTGTTTGTTTTGATTGAATTTAAATGAATAGAAATTTTGTCATATTCGAGTGGAAACTCAACTTACTACCCACAATTAATGAGGAAGGAGCATTTTCATCATCTTTAGATGGAGGATTTTTCCTTTGATTAAAATCAACAAGTCTATCACTCAACATCTAAGTAGAAAATGTCACCACTTATCTACATTATTGTGGAAGTATATGAGCTGCATCACTAAAAGAACACAACTAATAACTATCCTTAAAAAAAGGTTTAATAGGAAAACTTGCACAAAGGTACAAAAGATTTGAATGATTTTTATGTTTTTTGTGTATTTTGAAATTGTTTTGATATGCTTAAGATGAATTAGCATTTATTTAAGAAAAAATGTTTTGAAAACCACTTGACAAGGTCAAGGTTTATTGAGAAAGTGGTTCAAGTTTGAAAACAAGAAGGTTTTGAAAAAGGGAGAAGATTTTGAAAATTTAAGAAGGGGAGGAGATGAATAGACTATCCTAATTCATAAAATAATTAGCAAGAAATAAAAGGTATCATTGTAAGGTAGCCAAAGAAGAAGCCTTTGTGTGTGCATTGTGAACTAACCAGGAGAAAGCAAGCACTTGACAGGAGTCAAAACCAACATTCCATTCCTTTGGAGTAGGCCATAAGCAACAAGTAAGCACAGAATAAGACAAGCATTAGTTGAAAGAAGAACTCAAGCTATAAGGTCAAACCTATGTATCAGAGCCAAGTCTTCAAAGGTCAACAAAAAGTCTCAAGTATCAGATGAATCCAATAGCATAGGGAAAAGTAACCAAAGTCCATAGGTCCAAAAATCAAACTCCAATTCAGGCTAAGGATAGTAACCATTAGTTCAAAGATTATATAACCATGTTTTTTAGGGTTTTTCCTTTATATATGTCTTTAAAAGAAAAATAAATGCCTAAGGGGAAAAAAGAAAAAGAAGCATAAATATAAAAAATATGAAATGTAATGCTAAAAATAAAGGCATAAAAGTAAATGGGAAGAAATTAAATGACAAGAAAATTAAATGGCATAAAGTAAAGTAAGCACAATAATAATGTTAGTATTGATGTTAGAGTTAATGAATCGATTCAGGATAAATTTAGCGTTATGTTAAGCAATCGTATCACAGTTTATTAGGAAGATCATACTATGGGAGGCCAATCAATAACAATTTATGTACCATACATGTTAGAGATATGGTAGAACCATACTCCTAAAACATGTAACACAAGTAAAAACCAAGGAGGGATCAAACACTAAGGCAAGGAGATTAGTCCATTACATCAATCATTCTTCATGATAACTTAGGACAAAATTATGCATCAATCCAAAGTACCTCAAATGATCCATGATCAATTGGAAGGTAGATTTGAAATGATGAAAGTTCATCAAGCATCAATCCAAACTTCATGAACAAGATGGACACTAAATCATCCATTTGATCAAGAGAAAAGAAAAAGAAAAAGAAGGAGATGGAGAGAAAAAAAGATTAAACCAAATTGAACCATGACTTGATACTAATCTATCACCAATTTCAATCACCTCTCTAAACCTATCATCAATCCAAAGAACTAAAAATGATTCAACTAATCATTTAATGGTAGATTTGAATTGATGAAGATTCATCCAACCTCGTCAACACCCAAATTCCATTGAGATTGAGGAATATTTTGATCAATCAAGCCCTAATTCAAGTCAACAGAAGTCAAACAATATTAACAATGCAATAATAAACAATTAAAATACATGGAAAATGATTTTAAATGGAAAATAAAAGAGAAGATCCAAATGAAGCATCTAAACATCAAACAAAGGCTCAATAAAATCAAAATAGGTCAGAAACAAGTCAAGGACCATAAAATAATTTTTGGAGATTTTTAAAATGCATAAAAGTATTTTTAAACCAAATAAAATGCATGAATAAAGATAAAATTAAAGAAAAATAGCAAATCATAAAATAAAATTGTAAGAAAATTACACAAGGTGTAAAATAATAGAAATTATTTTTGTGAATTTTTTGAATGAAAATATGATTTAAAATCAATTTTAGAAGAAAAATAAAATAAAAGAAAATAACATAAAAATAAATAAATAAGGAAAAAGTATCAGCCATTAGATATGGTCAACTATGATGAAGTAAGCGCATCAGAGGGATCAGATCTTGAGGCACATGGTGGACCTTAAGTGAAATAACACGTTGTATCATATTTGAAATAAAAGAAACTTAGGCCACCACTGTGCACCTCCAGTCGTCTTCTCTAGTGAGCTGCTCACCGGAGTTTGGCATTTGGTTAGCTCAAGGCACAAAACCAACACCATTACAACCGTATCATCAGTGTGAGTTCAATCATATGCTTCATTTTCATTTACCGAAAGTGAGCATGGAGAATTTTGGAGAAAACTCAATGAAGAACAAAACACTAAAAGTAAAATTAAATGCCAGATACGATCAACCAAAGCATGATAAGTTAGGGAAAGAATCAAAGAGTATCAGGTTACATTGTGGTAACTAATTTGAGTGAAAATGAAGCCTCTAACAACCTTGTCCAAATACGATCAGAAGGTGCTAAAAGGTGGATTTGGTTAGCACGATTCAAAGGCTCTCAAGATTCCATTGCTTAGAATTTAAAAACGAATTCTGAAAATTTCATTGAAAGTGTGAGCTCGGGTAGAGGTTTTGGGGGATTTCTATGCTTGAAATTGAGTGCAGAAGCTTCTTCTATTTATAGCTGAAGCGAATGAATGAAATAATATGAGAATTAGTTGCCAAGCATGTGAAATCATGAACACCAAGTGTGTAACCAAACTTGAATGGAAAGTCACCAAAACGCAAGTTATTCCAAGCCATTTCAGGTCATTTTTGATCAGCAACTATCACATAACATCACCGGGTGTAAACCACGTGCAAAATTTGGCTTAAAATTAAGAATTGAGTGAGTTGCCAAAACTGGTTTTCAAGCACAATTTAGTTCCAAGTAGTCATGTTCAAACCATTGTGAAATTGTGTAGACTTGACCATTGTCTCTCATTCTATTTGCTAAATGATCACATCATAACATCGAGTACAATGCAAAAAAGAAAAGTTCCATTTGAATGCTTGAGCAAAAAGTTATGTCCTTGTAAAGTTGGCACCATGACTTATAATTAGAGGTCAAAAATTTCTAAGTCCAAAAGGACCTATAATGTCTTCAAACTTTCCATGGCTTTCCTAGCATAATTGGCCTTTGATCCTTGAAACAAACTTATAGAGGGCATCAAATATGATAATTGGCAAAAAGAACCGCCCACAAAGGTTGAAAATTGAGAGATTTGGGATCTTCGGAAGTTAGGAAATTAACATTTTTAGGTTAAATTTCACTAACTCCATAAAGTCACCTCTAATAGTTTCAAACTTTTGATGATCTTGCAATCATAGTTGGCTCTTGACTTGTAAAGAGAATTTGAAGGAGATGTCAAGTAGAGTCATTTGCCTAAGGAAGCACTCAAAAATGTTGAAAAATGAGTGAGTTGTGATATTTTGAACTTGGAATTGAAATGTTGACATTTTTGGTCAAACGTTTTTGAACAAACTTGCAACTTTGGACTCTTTCTTTCATTTCAAGGTACATCGATGATCATATGAACTCAAAATGATGTACTCTTGACTGTCCTTTTGATGAAACTTGTAATGTCATGAGGAATAAGCTATTAAACTTTGAAACACCTTTGATCAAATGAAGTTGAATAATGCTTGAGACCATATGCTTTGAGATTAGAGGTAATGCTTTGATAAATCCTTTGAAAATCAATAGTTGACCACACCTTGACTTGAGGAACTCAAACCCTAGTTGAGGAGACAATAACTTGATGCTCTTGATTCCAAACCCTACCCTGCAAAAGAAACAAAAGGGAAAAAGCATATTTTTTGTATTTTGATTAATGGTTAGTGAATTATAAAGCATATAAGTACAAAAAATGTAAAATATACACAAAGAGGTGCTTGATGATCTCTGCAAAGGCAAACCAAAAGATGAGAGGGTTAGAAGACAACCAAGTTTGTGATCTTGATGCATTGCAAAGATGTAAATGAGGTGAGATCTTTGGCGTAAAAATTAGGGTATGACAATATATAGTCGTGGAAGAGAGCTTTTCAATTTCCCTCTAAAAACCCATACAAATGGAATTTTAATTTTTGGATTAAAATTAATTAACTGATTTCTTTTAATGTGAATTAATCTTGTGGCCCACGATGGCCTAGGAAATCGTAATCATGATGGCTAAGTGCCCGCATGTTCACTAACATGACGATTTATTAAAAGTGGTCATGATGACAATGACATTTACATACTACTTTTGAACAATGTCAAGAGTTTATTAAAAACGCCACCTTTCTTCCAAATTGCAAACATGATCGAAAATGACATTTTTGGGGGGCATATGTTAGTTTGTTATTTTTTACTCAAGTTGTGCTGAAATCAATTAAGCCTAGTTTGGAAGAATCTCAAGGACAGGTCCACAAGATTTGGATTATTCTCTCTTCAAAACATGTTCGGAGTCTTGAAAAGGTTTGCAGTGATTTAAAATGTCGACATAAAAGTGTGGTATAGAGGTGGTGATTTCGACTCGCCTATCAGGTGTTTTGGGACTTAGCATATTCTTGAGTCCAAGGAGTACGTGACCCAGAGACATTATGGAACCCCACTACACAGATTCGATAGAGAAGCTATTCGACAGAGGTAGTTGTAGTTTGTAAATACATTTTCAATAATAGGAGTGGCTTAGAGGTAATTCAAAGACCAAAGCCACGGGGAAACTTATCAGAAAACAAAAGCCCACGTAGTATATGTGTCGAGTCATAGAGAAGTAACTGTTATCAATGGTTATTGATGTATTAGTATATAAGTCGATTTCATTCATGTAATAGGGGTTCACAATTTTTCATTAGTATTCTCCATAGAACTCGAGTATCCAAATTACAAAGATAAAAGATTTTGTGAGAAATGTATGAATTTGTGTCCCTCGTTTAATTCTTTAATTCCAGCATTGTTTTTGATTGATATTTATCATTTCTTTTCATGTACTTTACTTTTTGAACAATTTTGCACTTTAATTTTGAAGCTTCTATCCAATTACCCGTCATCATTCTTATTAGAATTTCTACCCCATTTCTCTACATCCCAACATCAAATATCCAGGCACAAACATGTTTTGTCTAAATGTTGTTTGTATAATGTGTCCTAGAATTTTTTTGAGTTTAATCGTATAAGTGAATTAAAACTTGTGATTTGCTTTACTAAAAACAACGGTACATAAGAAGACATAGTTTTTTACGGGGCAATTTTTGGCCATCGCTCGTTCTCTAAGTCACCTATAAAAATATCTTTATGTCCCAGAGATTGGTTAAATAAGGTTCCTAGGACATTGGACTCTTTCTATTCAACCAAGAACGATAAAATTTGATAAAAATAAAATAATATAAAATTTTATTTAATCAATGCAAAAGAAAAGATAAATATCAAAAAATTGTCCCCGGTAACATTTTCAAAAACATGATACGGCGCAAGTGAGCGGTTTATATCAAAGTAGGAAAAATCTTCTACATGAACTAGTTTGATTATCAGTTCTTTTATTTCTATTTGATTGAATAAAAAGGAATAAAGTTATTGAGGATTAGTTTATTTAAAGGTTTAGAATTTTAATTAAAACTACACAGTAATATGATTTCTCTTCTAACATATAGAATGTAAAACTTTTTCCTACTCTCTCGTGGCAATTTCAACTTTAAACATATTTAAATAAGAAAAATATAGGTTATATCTCCTTTAGAATATATAGTTGTATCTTAGATAACTGAACCACCTATTTTTATAGTTTATTCAGTAAAAAAATGATTTCATTAAACAAAAACTATTTTCACGTGTTGGTTTAACCGTCTAACCTTTACGTATTAGATATCAACCTTCACATTTCCGTCCATCTGTTGATATCTAATATTGGCTGTATTTTCACAAGGACACACAAACTCTTAAAGGTTGGATTATTAGATTAGTTATGTTAGATTTGTTCAAAACCTTATGATTTCTGCCGATATAGAAATCAAGAACAGAACTCTAAAATAATTCCTATAAGTTGATATAGCATCAACTTGTATCCCTTAAACTCATATTTGAATACAATTATGAGAATGAAGTCAGAAGCATACCTGACTTTTCCATTGAAATCATTGAAGGTTCTGGGTATGTGATCTTCCGATTTGTAGAGTTCTTTAGGGTTCCTTGAATATCCTCTGATATGAGGATGAAGAGAGAAAACATGATAAACCTTTTTTTGTTCTCTACAAATGGGGACCATTGTAACGCCCCGTTTTTATTTAATTATTATTTGTGAACATAATAGTGAGTTGTTATAGTTGATTGTATGTTTGTTGTGTATTTTTTTATGTTATATGTACCCATAGTGAAGGGTAGTGGCCTTAATATTGAGTCTTGAGGGTCGTAGGGGTGTATGACCGAAAACGTAGAAGTTGGTAGTGTGGAGACTAAAATTAGTTAGACTTATTTAATTAATAATTGCTTAACCATAGTGTAAAATGGACATTAGTGGAATGATATAATTGACGAGAATTATTATTATTAGTATTTAGTTGGATCCAAAATTATTAATAATAATATAAGGGAATAAGTTGGAAAATTAGAGGTGTAGTGAGTGGAAGGGCATAGTGGTAATTGTATGAAGATTAAGTGAGGGCAAATGAGGCAATTCATCATTTGGAGTATATGTGAGAATGAGAGAGTGAGAAGTCATTATTCATTCTACGTAAAAGTGAAAGAAAGTTGGAGAGCAAAAGGGAGAAGACGCTAGGGCAAGAAGAAGGAGAGGAACCCATTGAGGAAGAGGGAAGCTCATAAATACAAGGTAAGTGTGAGATTTCTTTAATCACTCAAGGGTTAGTGATGTAGGTATATGGGTAGGAATCATTAGGTTGATGCCATAGATTGTTGTTTGTGGATTAATTGGGGTTTTTGGGAAGAATCTATAACTAAAATGTTCAGGATTGATGAAATTGTTGTATTCGAACTGTTGTGATTGTTGTGAATAATGTATATGTGGTGTAAATGGGTTTTTATGACTTAAACTGGGGTTATTGGGGTGAAAAATGCAATTTAAAGGTGTGAAATCGCAGTGGGAGAAGTGCTGCCATCGCATGCACTTTTGGCTGAATCGCAAAGCCCGCTTAGCCCGCTCTAGCCAGCTTAGCGCGGTCCCCTCGGCCAGCTCATTTTAAAAACTTTGAAAATTCATAACTTTTGACTCGTAAATCTGTTTGGGTCGCCGTTCTAATCGTTGGAAAGATGACTTTATGTACTTTATGTTAAAATTATTTTCAATGATAGATTTCCAACTATTTGACGCGCCATATGTGTTTCCTTGTGGGTTCCGATGTGTTGAAATGTGAAATGTGGGAGTTAGTCGTAGGAATGTGTGTTGTGATTGTTGCTTATGATGTTGCCTGATGTTGTTGATAAGTTGTTGTAGCATTCCATGTGATTGTAATCTTTGTTGCTTATAATGTTGTGCGATGATATTGTTGACTAGTTATGATATGAGATGTTGTGACTTAACAGATAAATGCAATAGTTGTTGTTTATGAAGTTGCATGTTGTTGTTGTTGAGTTGTTGTGGTGTAACTTGTAAATGCACTAGCTGTTACTTATGCGGTAGTATGATGATGACATTGAGTTGTTACGACATGTTATGTGGTAGGCTTGTTTTGATGAGTTATATGCATGTTTCGATAAATGTGTGTTGATTGTCGGGTGGTATTGGCATGATGATGAATATGTTATGTGCGTGCATGAGTCGTTGTTGCATGTTGTCATTGATGGTGCATGACATGTGCATAGTTGTGGGATGGCGTGCCCAAGTGGGGTGTTATCGTCTATCCGAATTCCTTGATGGAATTGTTGTTGTTGGCGTGATTGTGTGCCCAGATGGGGTGTAAGCAATCATAGTTGTTGGTGCGATCATGAAATAGAGGTCATATGTGACCATGAAACAGTGGTCGTTGGTGTGATCATGAGATAAGGATCATACTTGACCATGAAACAGGGGTCGAGAGTTTCGACGGTAACTGTGATCATGAAACAGGGATCGATATTGGTACCACATGCATTGAGTCTAGTTGGTGTCTCATTGCATTCGTTGATAGTTGTGTTGCATTATGCTTTGTGTGATTATCTGTGTTTGTGTTGAAGTGTGTGATTCTCGTTGGAAGTTGTGATTGGGTGAACTACTTGATGATTTATACTCTTATATTTATATCATCTTTCTCTTTTGTTTGATTTGAGAATCTCACCCCTTCTGTGTATGGTGATGCTTTATACGGCATCCTGCAGGTGATCAGGAGTAGTGTATAAGTTGCGGTTAGTGAAGATTAGGTGCTTCACTTTAGTTGGCATCTGCTCTGATATGTAACATTGGGAGTCGGGGAACGCTACTATGATATTTTATATGTTAAAGAATTATTAGTGGTTTATGATATGAAAACTAGTTTTGATTAATTGAAACCGTTACAATTTATTGATTACAATGAAAAATTTCCGCTGTGTAATAAAGATGATTTTTGGATTAAAGTTGCATTAATATTTATCATATGTTACATCTTTTATTTATGAGCAAGTTCTTGTTGAAAGTAATACCCTTTTATTCCGAGTTGTTTCATTTTACTCTGATATTTCGATTAAATTATTCGGGGGAATCTTGGGTGTTACAAAGTGGTATCAGAGCATGTCGGTCTGTCCGGCCAGGTTGTCTAATTATGTTGTTCCCTAGTATGTGCATGCATGTGAAAACACTATCGGTGATTGTTTTGTTTTCCAGTTGCAGGTTGGGAATGAAACAAGTGGGGGAGAAGTATCTGCTTCTTTGGATATTCCAGTGGTTGAGGGATTGGATATCATGTTGTCGCTTGAGGGAGTGCAGTGTTGGATTGTCCAACTGTTTAAGAATGGTGTGATCCTTGAGGGAATACGGTCAGGTGTTTTCGTTGTTCGCTCCTTGTGAGGGGGAAGGCGATGTTGTGGCTAGAGATAGGTCGGTGATGTGTGGAGTATCCTGACGTGTTTCCTTAGGAGGTGCACAATTATCTTAGTTGGAACAAAATGATGTCATTTTTGGGACGAATTGGTAGAGATAAACCATGTGTTTACCAATTATATAGATGAGTGGTGTAGTGTGTTGTTGAGACAAGTGTAGCTCCGGTGTTATTAGTTAAGAAGGAAGAAGGTAGTATGAGATTGTGTGTGGATTAGTGACAATTGTGTAAGGTAATGTGTGAAATTCTGGTACATGTGCAGAGTTCAGATGTCCTATAACATGCCATTCGACATCTGGTCTGACATGAACATGAATGGCAAGGTATATAGCAATAGTCATGGTACTGAAAAGATAAAAGCAAGACACACAGAATTGTTAACCCAGTTCGATTTAACACACCTACTCTGGGGGCTACCAAGCCAGGGATGAAGTCCACTATTAGTAGTATCAATTCAAAGCTAAACTCTCCATTTACAGCTATCACTTAATCACTACCTAATGACCCTTCTACCTAGATCCTCTCTAGCTATGAGAAACTCTCCTCACTCCCAATCATCACAATGATGTCTAGCAGTCGATAATCCGCCACTGCATCAACGGCTCTTTACCTATACAACAGTTTAACAAGGAAGACACCCTTCCAAGACACAACTTAGAGTTACTTAAAAGCTTCCTCCAAGAACAATACTCCTCTTACTTAACAGCTTCGAGGATCACACTTACAAACTATCCAACTCACATGTCGAGTGGTACAGGAACCAACCCTAATACTAGTACTTTTACATCTTTGGTTGCGTTATCAAACTAGGTTACAAATCATCTATATATAACCTATTCCTAACTGGATTTGGGCCTTCAAAAACACAGCAAATGGGCTGCTACAAATCAGCAGAGACTTCTGCTACATAATAGGACTTCAATCTTTAACTTCCTAAAATATCTCCATATTTAGAAAGTGTATATTTTCCAATATTCTTCTCAATTTCAGACTTGAATCTTCAGACCTTTTAATTCAGCGCCACATAGAATTTGCATATTATTTCCTGAAACTTCTGCATCTGTTAAGACATAACAGAATTCTAAATTCTCTTCAGTTCTGGCGCGATGTCGAATGAACCTGCATGGGACATCTTGATAGGACATGTTGTTCCAGATGTTGAAAACTACTTCAGCTCAACATGTTCCATTGCACACTATGACTTCTTGCTCAACCTGTTCTTCTTTAGCAAGATAAACTATCCTATCTAACATATTGCTGCTATTATTTGTTTTACAAAATTAATGCAAACCCTTAAAATTAAAGAACTAACAATGTGTGAGAATAAATATCCATTTCAACGAGATTGATGATTTGATGGACCAACTGGTGGGCTAGTGTGTTTTCAGTATAATTGAATTGGAATCGGATTATCTTCAGATTTGGGGGAAAGGTGAGGATAGTTGGAGGATCTTGGAAGTAAGAGAAAAATGCGGAACTCATATTCATCATTTCCAATCTTCATTTTCGCACTTAAGAAACAGCCTACACTAAACAGGTGATAACTTTTCGCTAGTAACTCCGATGGGAGCGATTCTAGACTTTTTGGAAAGCTTGCAAAATTTTCTACAGTTTGCATATAAACTTTGTCTTCTACATATTTTTGAAGAGGGAGAAAAATGCCTTTGAAGATTTGGGTCTGATGCTGAATTTGGTGAGGACAGGTATACGGGATTCCTTGACCAGCCTCCATTGCACAGGTGATAACTTTTTAATCAAAACTCGGATTAAAGCGATTCTTGAATTTCTGGAATCCACAGGAAATTCCCTTCATTTTGGCATATAATTTTGTACCAAGAAGGTCTGTATTGAAAGAGATGATTGCATTTTAAGTCGAGCGAGTCTTACTGAAAGTAGGTAAGATGAGGTCAGGTATAAGATGTTTAGTAACAGGACGGGGGTGAGGACCTCAGAGAAACACATGGAGATGCGGTGTATGCCAGTTGAGAATGATTAGAGTGGAGAGATTTTTGGGGAATGGAGAAGGCTAAATAGTAACGTGGATTGTGTGTCATTGATGACGTGGTGTCAACATGTGTCAGGAAGATTTTGGAAAGTTTCTATCACCAACCCGATGATGAGATGGTACTGTTAAGATTGTGATTAGGATAAGACCAAACTTGAAACTATACGGACATCGAGATTGTGAAATTAAAGAACGGACGAAGGATTTATTAGTATTATTAAAGTCCTCTATTTGGATAAATGTTTCATTTAGAGCGAACCGATTTGGATTGTACTAGAAGTAGTAGCATTTCCGGTTTTGGGAGAATAATTAACAATTGTGTTGTGTTACAAGCGTGTATAGGAGAATATGTAATGGATTCTGAGCGTTTATATATCATTGACGAGGTTGAAAAGAAGGAAATTAAGAAAATGGTTGTAAGCCTTAGAGAGATGGTGGAGCATTATGCTTATGTAACTTTGGGCACGAAGTAAAGGATGCTATTGTAGTTGAGTAATGATGATGTATGCCAACGTTATGGTTGCCAGCTACCTATTGACAAATTGAGGAACTGATCACCCATAATCTCTTGTTGATGGTAGACGAGAACATGTTGGATGGGATAGATGTGTCTTTCCAGCTGGTATAGTATGTACATTGAATTGTTTGAAGTCGAGCCAAGTGCTTGTGGATTGTTTAATTAGTCAATGCATATTCCTATATCTGAAGATGAGGCGGATTCGAGGCTTTTGTATGTTAATCAGATGATGTTGATAGTTACTTATCAGAAGCAGAGAACAGCGCACTGACTAAAGATATGCCAAGGGTATCGCCGTGGAGAGTCTTATTATAATTAGTAAAGAAAAGGATGACAGCATGAGGTTGCGTGTGAATCGGTGAGTAGTATCGAAACTCACAGTTGTGTTCGGGGTAGCTTGAGTTTTGATTTGAGATGAATCAAGAATCCGATAGACATGAGACTTGAAGCATTAGAAAGATGATCTAGTGAGGGAGTAAATGGAAATGCGAGACCATGATTCAACCAAGGATGTTTGGTAGAGGATAGTAGCGACTAGTACGCCTTAAAGTGTGTGTAGGGAGTAGTAGTGACTAGTATGCCTTAAAGTGTGTGTAGGGAGTGTGGATCGTATCTTCCATACTTATTTGGATAAGTTAGAACTGGTGTTCATTGTGGATGTTCAGATCTATTATAAAAATCGAAAGAAGAACGTGTAGAGTAATTGAGAATTGAGTTACAAGTATTGAAAGAAGTGGAGTTATATGTTAAATTATCAAAGTATGATTTTTGGTTAGTAGAGATGAGTTTACTTGGTTTTGTTAATTCAGATGAGGGTATTGTTGTGGATCTATCCAAAGTAGATGTAGTTCTACAATGAGGAAGCTCTGAAGTGGGTTAAGGGGAGTATAATATTCTTAGACTTAATTGGTTATTATCACAGAGTTTTGTAACAGGAATCGTGAAGGGCGCTTAGCGCCGTTGAGCGCGCCCAGCGCGGTCTGGAAGACTCTCGCCTTCTCGAGGCAGAAGCGAACGCGCTTAGCGCGGTCTGGGAGTGGAAAAGGTGACTTTTTCTTGTCGAAATTAATTGGAAATATGTATCCTTATGCAGTTATGGTATTGGGATGCTGTTATGTGTTTAAGATGAGTTTAGACAGTGTGATAATATAAGATGGTAAAGTTGTAGCTGATGTTTTACGATAGTTGGAGATTCATGAAAGTATCTATCCTATTCAAGATTTGGAATTGGCTGATGTTGTAATTGTGTTGGGTATCCGGAGGTATTATTTTCATGAATCTAGGTCCGAAGTGCTTAGTAATCACAAGAGTGTAGAATACATGTTTGGTCGGAATTCTCGATGAGTTAAGATGAAAGTCGTTTCTTATGTCTGCTTGATGGTCATAAGTTAGATGTGAACTGGGTAGATTTGATAGTTGCGAGTAATTCGAGTGCGCAACGAAAGCGTGGTGTAGTGCAGTTTGTTCGTACGTGTGTAACAACGATGTTGGTAGTTTGGTTACATTGAGGTTGAGTTATGGATTTTTGTGTTTTTATCTTTGTTGTTGCCTCGTTACCTATGGTGATGGTTCGAGTGCGAGTTACTAATTCCTATGATGGGGAATTAGGGGAGTGTTGCCTATGGTGATGGTAACGATCGTGTTGTGTTCTTATTCATAGTGAACCCGTGTGTTCTTAACTTGGGTATTCTTCGTGTCTTGAGTTGGTCGTCGAGTGCATTGCATGAGCATTGTATCTTGTTGTTGTTGTCGTTAATAAGGTAGTTTGTCGTTTTGTGTTAACCACAATGTTGCCTTTCATGGCATGGGGATTGATTAGTCAGATACGAGGACGTATCCGGGGTAGTTCGCATCGGGTGAATTTTCGAGGACGAAAATATTCTAAGTGGGTGAGAGTTGTAACGCCCCGTTTTTATTTAATTATTATTTGTGAATATAATAGTGAGTTGTTGTAGTTGATTGTATGTTTGTTGTGTATTTGTTATGTTATATGTACCCGTAGTGAAGGGTAGTGGCCTTAAGATTGAGTCTTGAGGGTCGTAGGGGTGTATGACCGAAAACGTAGAAGTTGGTAGTGTGCAGACTAAAATTAGTTAGACTTATTTAATTAATAATTGCTTAACCATAGTGTAAAATGGACGTTAGTGGAATGATATAACTGACGAGAATTATTATTATTAGTATTTAGTTGGATCCAAAAATATTAATAATAATATAAGGGAATAAGTTGGAAAATTAGAGGTGTAGTGAGTGGAAGGGCATAGTGGTAATTGTATGAAGATTAAGTGAGGGCAAATGAGGCAATTCATTATTTGGAGTATATGTGAGAATGAGAGAGTGGGAAGTCATTATTCATTCTACGTAAAAGTGAAAGAAAGTTGGAGAGCTAAAGGGAGAAGAGGCTAGGGAAAGAAGAAGGAGAGGAACCCATTGAGGAAGAGGGAAGCTCATCAATACAAGGTAAGAGTGAGATTTC
This sequence comes from Lathyrus tuberosus, assembly GCA_022829125.1. NCBI lineage: Eukaryota > Viridiplantae > Streptophyta > Magnoliopsida > Fabales > Fabaceae > Lathyrus > Lathyrus tuberosus. The sequence goes on from JALAZF010000562.1 coordinate 1,017,009, forward strand.
TTTAATCACTCAAGGGTTAGATGATGTAGGTATGTGGGTAGGAATCATTAGGTTGATGCCATTGATTGTTGTTTGTGGATTAATTGGGGTTTTTGGGAAGAATCTATAACTAAAATGTTCGGGATTGATGAAATTGTTGTATTCGAATTGTTGTGATTATTGTGAATAATGTATATGTGGTGTAAATGGTTTTTTATGACTTAAACTGGGGTTATTAGGGTGAAAAATGCAATTTAAAGGTGTGAAATCGCAGTGGGAGAAGTGTTGTCATCACAAGCACTTTTGACTGAATCGCAGAGCCCGCTCTAGCCCGCTTAGCACGGTCCCATCGGGCAGCTCATTTTAAAAACTTCAAAAATTCATAACTTTTGACTCGTAAATCCGTTTGGGTCGCCGTTCAAATCGTTGGAAAGCTGACTTTATGTACTTTATGTTAAAATTATTTTCAATGATAGATTTCCAACTATTCGACGCGCCATATGTGTTTCCGTGTGGGTTCTGATGTGTTGAAATGTGAAATGTGGGAGTTAGTCGTAGGAAAGTGTGTTGTGATTGTTGCTTATGATTGTAGCGTGAATTTTCGGACGTGGTTGCGAAGCACTATCGCCTTTGGGGTACTACAGTTTGATTCATTTTTTATCCTATTAAAGCTGATGAAGGAAGGGAAATAGATGTCTCCAATTAACCCTGCTTGCATACTGAGTTTAAACAGATGACTGTTGGTTTACAGATGCTATTGAGATTGTGGGTCTCTCTTAAGTTATTTTGTTAAAACAGTGCCTGGGTGATTGGTGGGAGTTTAAGACTGATGCTTTTCAATTGATATGTGAGGGTATGGGATTTAGCTTTTGGATTAGTGTGCTCGCTAAGATTTTTCTTTCAATCTTATGCCTACGTATTCCCGTTTACTGAAACAGGGAAATCAGAGCGATCGTAGTTCCTCCTATTCTATGGGAGGAAATGGTGTTTTGGTGTCTTGTTCAAAGCCCAAGACGTGAAGCTGAAAAGGTGGTTTATATCTTGTTCAAAGCCCAAGATGTGAAGTTGAATGGTCTATTTGTATCTTGTTCGAAGCCCAAGATGTGAAGCTAAAAAGGTGTTGTCTTTAGAGAAAAAATTTCGTCTCTAAAGGGGGTCTGTTTGTCATAACTGTTGGGTAACTGACTATAAAGGAGGATTACTTTAACCGGGATATGTGAATCCTAGCAATGCGATAATTTCCTTTATAGGGGGTTTTAACCTGAAGGAGAAGACCTTAACTCAGTGTAGAGCAATGACATCTTTCCTTAGGAATTGCTCATGCTAAAAGAGGGACAGTGGCATGGATGTAAATAATCCAGAGGCTTGCCGCTTACAGCGATTAGATGAAAGGAGTTGTTGATGTTTGTATCCTGTGAACGAGGCACATTTTTGATGTTAAAAGGTTGATTGACTCAACCAGGGTTTTTCTTATACAAAGCCTAAGAGGAGGCTATTGGCCCAACAAGAGGGTGTTTTTATGTGTCTCGTACGAAGCCCGAGAGAGAGGCTAAAAGGGTTTGACTCAACAAGAGAGTGCTTTTAGATGTGTCTTGTACGAAGCCCAAGACGGAGGCTAAAGGTTGACTCAACAAGAGAGTATTTTTGTATCTCGTACGAAGCCCGAGATGGAGGCTAGAGGGAAATTGACTCAACAAGAGAGTCTTTGTACGAAGCCCGAGATAGAGGCGAAAAGGATTGTTGTTTCAGTTGAGTGACAGGTCCAGTAGGTTGGTTAAAAGAGAAAATCAGTTCTTATAAAGAGACTGATTAAAGGTAAGGCTGTGCTTTGGGATTGATCAAAGGATCAGGGTTATTTCCTGTTCTTTAAGGAAATGGGGAATCCAGAGGGTTTCTATACTGTCCAAGTCTATGGGTGTTTTTCCCATTCTTGAGAATGCCTTCGAGGCTCAAGGAGATTAGACTGTCCAAGTCTAGAGTTTTATCTTTTGTACTATGCTTAAAGAAACAGTAGTAGTATGTTCACGGTGGAAAGATCTAGACTCTTTGAAAGACTGTTCTATTAAGATGACTAATTTCTGTTCCTATACCTCTAGGAGGTCGTCGGGACAATTTGTACGAAGCCCAAGAGGAGGCTGGAAACTTTTAAGAAGCCGAGGGATAATTTGTACGAAGCCCAAGAGGAGGCTCTCTTCCTGAAGGAAGAATCCTTATACGAAGCCTAAGAGGAGGCTGTGAATACTTCTAAGAAGCCATAGGGTCCTTTTACAATGCCCAAGAGGAGGCGGGGATGCTTTTAGGAAGCCTGTGGGTCCCTAAACCCCGAGAAATTCAAGACAGGTTATTCATAGAGAATAGATCAAGCCAGGAAAGTCTGAGAATTTGGAAGAAACTCAAGAGATGCCATTCACGGAGAAAAGATCATCTCTGGGGAGTACAGTTTCTTTGACGATTTCTAAGGGTGACAGTCTGAGAAAGGATTCACCGAGAATGCTGCCTTTCACGTCTCCATATTGTTAAACCCCAAGAGGAGGGAAGACTGTATCTGGTAATCCTATGAGGATCTAGTTTTGTCTATTTAAGAGTGACCAACAGGGCTTAGCGCTAGACGTAGTTGCCGGGGAAACTCTAAATATCTATACTAGTATTACACAGTTGATATGAGTTTATGAAAGAAGACTTACAGTGAAACAGCCCCACAATACAGTTATATGTATATGAAAGCGGATAAAGAAAGCATATAACCACTTACTCGGTTGTAGAGCTTCCATGTTGTTTGGTTAGTTTGTCAACAAAGAAAGATTGAAAACAGCAGTATATTCAAAATTAAAGGAGAAATTATTTTGAAAAGATATTGGGGCTTACAGCTCAAGGAGAGGCCCAAGGTTTATCAGTGATAGCACTGTAGTTTTGTACAGAGGGACTTATACAAGTGACTGAGGCCCAAAAAGTTTTCTGTACAAGGGGATGGGTCTTACATTATCTCAAGAGGCCCAAAAGATTTATTTTTGTATAAGTGGTGAGGCTTACAACTCAAGGAGAGGCCCAAAAGATTTATTTTAAAAATGGCGATCGCGCCGAGATTTTTGAAAACACGGTGGGTCTTATACAATGCATTGAGGCCCAAAATGGTTTAGTTTTCAAAGGGGGTTGGGTCTTACACTCTAATAGAGGCCCAAAGATTTTGAATGAGTCTTATAGCTCGAGGAGAGGCCCAGGGTTTGTTTTTCAACGGACGATGATCGCGTCGAACTTTTTGAAATACAACGGGACTTATACAATAAGTGAGGCCCGAAAAGTTTTGTATTTACAAAGGATTGGGTCTTACACTCTATTAGAGGCCCAAAAGTGTTTGAAATTGTTTGATGAGGGTGAAAATCAAAGAAACCCTAATTTGTTATTCACTTTTAAAATGTTAAAAAACATTAAAAGGGAATTTATTCAGAAAAATACTAATTATATTAAATAAATAATGTAAACTTAAGTTTTTTGTGGAATAAAATATTTCAACATTTTTGTGATTTTTTGCAAAAAGAACCAATAAAAAATAATTAAAATTGAAAGAGTTATTAATTTTTCAATTAATTAATAAAACATGAAAATATTGGAAAAAATAGCAAAATGTGAAAAAACACAAAATGGCATGGGTGGGGTTTGAACCCACGACCTCAAGGTTATAGGGCGCGCGCCTTACCACTGGGGTGGTGATACATTCAATGCTTGAAGTGAAACCACAAATATACAAGGCATGCCTTGTTTTCTAGGCCTGGTCAAGGCAAGGCAAGACAAGTTTTGCCAAGAAACGGGAAAGTCCATAACTTTCTCATTTCTCAATGTTTGGGGAAAAAATTTATATGCATCTGGCCTAGAATTTCACAAGGAATCCAATGGTGGTGGTATTTTTTTCAGATCATACTCCCTCCTCAAAACCCAATAGTGGTTTTGAAAAAGGCCTATATTTGCATTTTCTATGCTACACTTTGATACAAGCATAAATTACATGATGAATTGGTCCAAACACAACATATATAACATGTATGAGGTATGTATGATCAGTGGACTTCAAAGCAATGCATATTTTGGAAAGTTCAAGTCATGATGCTTACCTCTTTTTGAGCTTTTGGAGTTTTCTGTGCAGTCTGCCAAAATTCTTGTTCCAAAAATGGTTTGATGCTTTTGACACTCTCAAATGATCCCTTAGAAGCTTTGAGGATGGTTGGAATCAGCTGGAACCTGCAAAAACACAACCTGGCCCTTTCTTGCAAAAGGGGTTAAAATGACCAAAATAACAACTCTCTCAAATGGTGTTCCAGAAGGGGGGAACCATTTGGGACAGTTCAAGGATGTTATTTGGAGTGTGTTTGAGATTTTATCTGGCTTGGAAAGTGACTGAATCAAGACATGGCTTGAAAAATGCACAAAAGGCCTATTTTGAGGTTTTGAGAGGTGACTTTGTGATTTTGGTGTTACAGGTCACTTTTGATGGTTTAGATCACCTACATATGATGTTTATGAGGTGTTAGGATCATGAGTTGGGATGGAAAAGCTCTCTAACTCAAAAACTCAGAGTTACCTTGCTAAAGAAGGCATTTTTGTAAAGAGAAAGAGATTTTGAGGAAAGCATCTGTTTGATGGCTTTGGTGTACTCAAACTGAGCACAAATAAGCTCTATTTATAGTAGAGCAAGTTTGTTTTGGGATCAATAGTGAATGGAAACTGCAGCAGAAGTTTGGCCAATGGTTGCATTTTGGAATCCAAGTCTCCTCTAGCCATTGACTAGAGGTTAGGGCACAGGGATGTGGTTCCCTTGGTCTTGGATAAGTCTTGACTGAATTCAGTTGCAAATGGCTCAGTCCATGCCACCTTGGTGTATGAATGCTTCAATCCAAAATTGGAGTCTTGTCCCTCTTTTAGGCAATTTTAGATTTGGCATGCTACTTCTTGTTCCAAGGACTTTGGAGGCTTGGCTCAGTGTTTGTCCCCTTTAGATTTGATCCTCAGATGTGTCCAAGATGTTGACAAGGCTTGGAATTTTCTGATTTTGCCAAATCGAGCAAAAATGCAAAATTCTGCCTAGCCTTGGCAGTTTTCAGCAAGGCATATTGCCATTGTCATATCTCATGGCTCAAGTGGAATTTGGTGATGTTCTTGGTCATTTTGGAAAGCCCTTATATGATACAACAACTGTTTGATCATATTTGGTCTTGACACCTTTTGGATCCAAGTGAAAAATCCCCCTACATTTGGAAAAAAGTGAAGGCAGATTCTGACTTAGTGAAAATTTCACTAAGTGTTGGAAAAAAGTGACATTTTCACTTTTTGTGATTTTGATCATTCCATAACTCAAAATCCATGAGGAATTTGGAGGGAGGTCATTTTTAAGCTTTTGTAGAGGGTAATGAGATCTACAAATCAAGCTTTGGATGGGGAAAAATGGCTTTGTGGTTTAGGAGTTATGATCCTCCAAAGTTGGTACCCTTGCCACTTTATTCCTAACTTAGAAAATTTTCTAAGTTTTTATGGTTACCCCTTTTACAAGTTATCCCACTTTTATTGACTTTTCTTGATGAATGATGATTCAAATCATCCATTAAAATCATTTTAGGGTTAAAAACCCATTTTTGTGAAAAATCTCAAAAAGTCAAAGTTGACTTTTGTGCACAGTTGACTTTTTATTAGATGAATTCCAAACTGTGCAATCCTTTAGGAAATCATGTCCTTGACCTAAATCAAACTTGATGGACATGTTCCATCGGTGTTATAGGGTATATTGAATCATGTCTTAGGGTTTGGGAGCATGTCCTGGTCAAAAGTCAAAGCTACAGTTAACTTTTTCCTCAAAACCCTAACTGTGGTACTGATGAAATTGAGACTTGCTGCTCAAGCTTCTTGGATCAATCCATTGTTACAAATGGATCAATTTGGTATGTTGGAGACCTTCAAATCTTATCTTGAGGTCTTGGCTCATGATTTGTCCCAAAAGTCAACTTAGGGGTGAATTAGGTCAAGAAACCCTAATTCCTGATTTTTTATGTATGCATCCCCTGAGGTCAAATTGACTTGATGCTTGGGCCCATGAGGTTCCATGGAGTATTTTAGGATATGCTTTAAAGCATTGGCTCATGCCCAGATGAAAATTTTCATCTGGAGGCCCTGGTCGACCAAACCCTAATTTGGTGACACTGGCGATCTTGAGGCTTGACCCACCTGGAAGGGAGCAGCCTTGTGCTTAATCCTTGAAGTGGGAGTCCTCTTGATCTCTTGTGGATATTTGAAAGGCTAGACAAGTTGAAGATCATGTCATTTCTTGATTGATCCTTTTTCTAAGAACTCTAGGAGGGCTAGAAACCCTAATTTTGATTGTAGTGGATGCTCACCCATCTTTGGGGAGACTACTGAGGTATGATGGTTCCTCCATATTGTGATGATGATTTTCACAATGATGGGAAATCTTAGTGGTCAAAATTTGGGGTATGACAGATGCCCCTATTTAATCTTCTTGGACCCGAAGGTGTGAATGGCGAAGGTATTCGGGCATTCGGGGTGCAAGAGGATAAAATATCGGAATACCCGAAATTTTGATGGTGGCTAAGAATGGTAGCTTGCGCATCCTTCTTCTTTTTCTGAGCAATGATGCTTAGAAAAGGTAAAAACTTCCCCTCGATCCTGGTCTTCCACCAAGGAATTGGTCTTAGTTTCTGATGTAAACTTCCCCTCAATCCTGGTTTCCTACCAAGGAACTGGTCTCAGTTTCTGATGTAAACTTCCCCTCGATCCTGGTTTCCTCCCAAGGAACTGGTCTCAGTTTCTGATGTAAACTTCCCCTCGATCTTGGTTTCCTACCAAGGAACTAGTCTCAGTTTCTGATGTAAACTTCCCCTCGATCCTGGTTTCCTACCAAGGAACTAGTCTCAGTTTCTTTTGTCAATAAACTTTTTTGACAAGGGACGCTATTCGTAGCGATTTTCCTCAAACTTCTCACCGAATTTTCCTGGAGAGATGCCATTTGATAGAAAAAGTTTTGATGTTAGAGTTGCTGGGGAACCCAGTCGTCCGAGTTATAGAGGTGTACAAACTTCTCTGTTTGGAGACGCCATTTGCTGACTCTACTGAGGAAAACGAGTCTCTTGAGAGTCTGCTTTCACGCTTGGGGATATTGCATCATACTTTTCTCGGGATCTTCCTTGAGAAACGCCATATGATGTGATCCAATTTTGAGGTACTGATGACCTTTTCATCAGCGGTTTTTTCGGAGAAAAACTGCTGTATTGCCGAATCTCTGCTTAAGAGGCTTCCTCTGGGGATTTTCCTTAATCCGGGAAAGCGAAAATATCATCTTCAATGGCGAAGAGTGACATCGGTTAAAGGTTCTCTGGTCCTTTAGAGGTTCAAGTTATCAAAGTGGTTAAGGGCCAATTCTGATCCAGAACTAAACTGGAGGAGAGAGATTGTTCAGGCGCAACCTTTCCTGACGAGGAAAGAACTGACAACTCGATTGAGAGGACTGTTATCACTACGGGACAAGACCGACTGGAGCGACAGTGATGCAATATGAATGTGAATGCAAATCAATAATGCATGATGTATATATGTATATGCTGACAAAACTGACGCGACATACAAACTAACGGATGAACACGACGCGATACTCGGCCGTCGCGGGGCGAAGAAGTATCGCTGGTTCAAGATAGCAATTCCGCCTTGCTTAGGAGAAATGGTCCCTGTTGGGAGCGACACTGGTCGGGCTTAGGAGATGGGAACTCGACCGAGGATGTCAGATGAAATATGATCTTTGACACAGTTGATCCTTCATTCAGGCGTACTGGTTTAGAAGGAGTACTTTGATTCTGCACTTTGAGTTTCAACCACCTTCGGAGAAGCGATCGATGTTCTTTCGATGTTCAACAGTCAAAAGAATTGTCATCTTTATTTTAAAAGCAGAAAAATTTTAACAAGTAAATTCATTTTTGTTTTATTTCAAGAATCGTTGATCATGTTAAAAATGTCGTTCTGTAAAGCTAAAACAAATAAGAATTGCAAATAAAAGCACAAGGGCTCAAATTTTATTGATAGGATGGAAATCAGTCAAACGCATGATTCCATAGCGCATTTACAAAGTTTGAAAATGGTAATTTAGAGGGAAAAGAGCTACATTGAAGCATAACGACCACTATCCTTCTACCAACTTTGAATTTGGGACATCCTAAGCTTCTGTCGAAGATGACCTTGACTGGAGTTTTCCTGACGGATGATGTAACTACTGCCGAGGGATTTGCCCCTTTGTCGAAAGTAGTTACTTGCCATTATCCCTAATTTTTGCCTGGATTGTACTTTGAGATTTCCAATCCACCGGGATGATTTTTGATCATGTCTCTATTTTTTTCCTGGACCACCCTTTCGGGTTTTCAATCCACCGAGACGTTTTTTTTTTATTTAGGCGAACTATTTCTTGACTACGTCAACATTTGTGGGGTAGGCAAATTCCTCTCCGTCCATGGTTGCAAGTCTCAAGGCACCGCCTGAGAAAGCTTTCTTGACCACGTAGGGGCCGTCATAATTAGGGGTCCATTTGCCCCGAGAATCAGTGAGAAAAGATTGTATCTTTTTGAGCACAAGGTCTCCTTCCCTGAAGACGCGAGGTCGAACCTTTTTGTCAAACGCCTTCTTCATTCTCTGTTGATACAACTGACCGTGGCATAGTGCCGTGATTCGTTTCTCTTCGATCAGATTTAGTTCGTCGTGTCGACTTTGACACCATTCAGCTTCTGTAAGCTTAGCTTCCATCAATACCTGGATTGATGGGATCTCTACTTCTATGGGGAGCACTACTTCCATGCCATATACTAGAGAGAAAGGGGTTGCCCCTATTGAAGTGCAGACAGATGTGCGATAACCGTGAAGAGCAAAGGGTAGCATCTCGTGCCAATCTTTGTAGTTTACAACTATGTTTTGAACAATCTTCTTGATGTTCTTGTTAGCCGCTTCTACCGCTCTGTTCATATTTGGTCGGTAGGGAGATGAGTTATGGTATTCGATCTTGAACTCTGCGCATAACTCTTTCATCATCTTATTGTTCAAGTTAGATCCATTATCAGTAATGATCTGACTCGGAACACCATAACGGTAGATGATATTGTTTTTGATAAATCGGACCACCACTTGTCGGGTTACACTGGCGTATGACGCTGCTTCGACCCACTTGGTGAAGTAATCAATGGCTACCAGAATGAACCGATGTCCGTTTATAGCTTAGGGCTCAATCAAGCCAATCACGTCAATTCCCCATATGGAAAAAGGCCATGGGGAAGAAAGAACTTTGAGATGTGTTGGCGGTACATGAATTTTGTCGGAGTATATCTGACACTTGTGACACTTCCTCATGTACATGTAGCAGTCGAATTCCATTGTCAACCAATAGTACCCTGCTCTCAGAATTTTTCTCGCCATTGTGTTTCCGTTGGCATGAGTGCCAAAGGACCCTTCGTGAATTTCTTTTATCAGCATGTCTGCTTCTGGTCTGTCTACACATCGGAGCAAGACCATGTCAAAATTTCTCTTATAGAGTGTATCACCGCTCAGGAAGAAACTACCTACCAGTCTTCTGAGGGTTTTTCTATCTTTCCTTAGTGCCCCAGGTGGGTACTCTTGTTTCTGAAGGAAGCATTTGATATCGTGATACCAAGGTTTGTCGTCTATGACTGCTTCGATCGTGAAGATGTAAGCGGGCCGTTCGAGACTCATTATGTCGATCTTAGGTATGTCATTCCATTGACCTACACTAATCATGGAAGAGAGAGTGGCTAATGCATCAGTCGTGTGATTCTCCTCACGAGGGATATGATGAAACTCGACACTGTTAAAGAAGGGTAGCAACCTTCTCGCGTAGTCTTTGTAAGGAATCAATCCTGATTGGTATGTGTTCCAATCTCCTTTAATCTAATTGATAACCAGGGCCGAATCGCCGTATACTTCCAAATTCTTAATCCTTAAGTCGATTGCTTCCTCGAGACCCATGATACAAGCTTCGTATTCGGCCTCATTGTTCGTGCACTTGAATGTCAATCTGGCGGTGAAAGGAATGTGGGTATCCTGAGGGGCTATAATGATTGCCTCAATTCCGTTTCCGTAATGGTTGACAGCTCCGTCAAAGATAAGTCCCCATTGGGAATCTGGTTCTGGCCCTTCACTGGGTAGCGGTTCATCGCAGTCTTTCATTTTTAGATACATGACATCTTCGACTGGGAAGTTAAATCCTACTGATTCTTGTTCGTTAACCGGTTGATGAGCCAAATGATCAGCTAAAACACTTCCTTTAACGGCTTTCTGAGCGTGGTACTCTATGTCATATTCTGATAACAACATCTGCCAACGGGCAATCCTTCCCGTGAGAGCAGGCTTTTCAAAGACATACTTGATTTGATCCATTTCAGAGATTAACCAAGTGGTGTGACGAATCATGTACTGGCGAAGACGTTTGGTTGCCCAAGCCAAAGCGCAGTAAGTTTTCTCAAGCATAGTGTACCGAGTCTCGCAATCAGTGAATTTCTTGCTCAAATAGTAGATGGAAGACTCTTTTCTTTTTGTTTCATCTTGTTGGCCAAGTAGACAACCCATTGAGTCTTTCAAGACCGTTAAATATATGATTAGTGGTTTTCCTTCCACTGGAGGTGATAGAATCGGTGGGTTCAACAGATATTCCTTAATACTGTCAAAAGCGGTTTGGCAGTCTTATGCCAAATGCAGCCCTGATTCTTTTTAATTAATTTGAAAATTGGCGCACATGTCGCGGTCATAAGGAATATGAATCTGGAGATGTAGTTCAAACGTCCCAGGAATCCTCTAACTTGTTTTTCAGTCTTTGGAGAAGGCATTTCTTGAATGGCCTTGACCATGTCAGGATCAACCTCAATTCCTTTCTGGCTGACGATGAACCCTAAGAGTTTCCCTGAACGGACACCGAACGTGCACTTACTGGGATTTAAGCGGAGTTTGTACTTTCTTAGACGCTCGAATAGTTTTGACAGGTGGGTCACATGCTCCTCTTCTGTTTTAGATTTGGCAATCATGTCATCGACATACACTTCGAGTTCTTTGTGTATCATGTCATGAAACAGAGTAGTCATGGCCCATTGATAGGTTGCCCAGGCGTTCTTCAAACCGAACGACATTACCTTGTAACAAAAGGTACCCCATGGGGTAATGAACGAAGTTTTCTCCATGTATTTCCGCGCCATGTTGATCTGGTTATAGCCCGAGAATCCATCCATGAATGAGAACACTTTGAACTTTGTTGTACTGTCAACCAGCATGTCAATGTACGGTAAAGGAAAGTCATCCTTTGGACTAGCCTTATTTAGATCTCTGTAATCCACACACATTCTGAATTTTCCGTCCTTTTTGGGAATGGGTACGATGTTGGCTAACCATTGAGGATATTCTGATGTGGCGAGGAAACCCGCGTCAATCTGTTTCTGTACCTCCCCTTTGATTTTGATGGCCATGTCCAGGTGAGTCCGTCTCAACCTCTATTTTACTGGCGGACATTCCGATCTTAACGGTAAGTGATGTTCCACGATGCTGGTATCCAACCCTAGCATATCCTGATAGGACCAAGCAAATACATCGGGGAATTCTTTGAGAAGCTTTACCAAACCCTCTCTGGCAGTTGGACTGAGCAGTGCCCCAATCCTTATTTATTTTCTCTCTTTTTCCGAACCTAAGTTTACCATTTCCAACGGCTCTTTATGAGGTTCAATGGACCTTTCCTCCTGTCTGAGTAATCGGGATATCTCTTATGGAATTTCGTCGTCATTTTCTTCTTCAGCCCCAAATACCGAGAACTCAAAGTTGGGAGAAGGCATCAGATTGCATGTTTCAACGGGGTTTAAAACAAGCAATCTGCATGACGTGATGATTTGTGTTTAGAAGAGATAGAGGAAATGCAAGAGTCTGTGCAGTGTATTTTCTTTTACTGCTTGTTTTTTATTATTGATTTGTTCTTTAGGATTACCATTTTTTGGAAAAAAGCAAAAAGAGAAAACAGGAATTAATGCGGAAATTACAGAATGACGTTATTTTATTAATGAACAAGTCGATTCTTGAAACTATAGCCCTATAAAATAAAGCTCTGTCGCTTTGGGCGAAGCGAAGAGGGAAATTTACAGAAAGTGAGCCCTATCAAAACATCTGTTTCACTTGGGCAGGGTGAACGGTTAAAGACGACAATTACTTTGACTTATAAACAATCTTCGGAACATCGACAGCAACCCATTGGCGGCAAACTCCTCGGTGAATCACAAAGTCTGACACATTCCTTGATTTGTCTTCAGAAATAACACTGATTTCTGGTGGAGCAGGATCATTGGAATCTGTCTCGCAGGCAGAATTGTCGTAGGAGAATTCCTCTGTTGCATTTTGCATAGCACTGGTGCTCTCATGCAAATCTCCCCATCCAGTTGGGTGGATGTCTTCGAACCTGATACGAGAGCTTTCAGGAGCGGTGTACTTAACCATGAAGTCGTACTTTCCACTCGGTTGTCCCAAGGTGTCACACACTTCTTTGGAACTGTAGGAGTCATCTCTTTCGATGACGTTGACCTCTGGAAAAGCATAGTTGATGAATTCAAGTCCTACAAACGTTGCAAATTCATCGTCGCACTGGACATTTTTGGAATGACCTGGGTGTTGATCCCATGACATGGTGGGGACGCATGTATTCTTTTCAATGATGCTCAGCTGATTTTCATTGTTCGGCTGATTTCCTTGCCCCAAGTCTCCTGGATACGGCTGCCACATTGGCAGGGCATCCATCGGGCCATAATAGTTATGGTCCAAGTTGTCCTTCATCAGAGTGTCCTCCTCTAATGAGTTTGGTGGAGCCCGGTGTCGCTCCCGAGATTTCCATCCTGGTACAAACGCGAAAGTGGCACCGAAACAGAGTCGCCAGCAATGTGTATTTATCCCAAGAGAGGGAAAGGAAACACCGCATAAACCTGAGGGGAAGGAAAAGCATGGTCTTGCGACCAAGAGAAAGGGTAAGGGAGTCGGTTACGCGAAGGGAAGGTATTAGCACCCCCTCGCGTCCATCGTACCCGATGGGATCCACGCTTGCTTGTCTCGATCAAAGGGTGTAAGAAAAGGATACTGGAAAAGGAACTGAAAGAAAGAAAGGAGAAAGAAAGAGAAACGAATGTAGGGAAAATAAAAGAAGTGCTCGAATGGGCCCTACCCCACTGCCTACGTATCTCATCGGGAGCATGAGAATCAGAGCGACGTAGTTCCCCTCAACGAGGGTCGTTTTGTTTGTGTTTTTTAATGGAAACGTCAACGTTCGCGTCCTAGCAGTTTCGGTGTTGCAGCTCGCTGTAGGGAGACTTAGGCGTTACCTGTTTACGGTAGAACGGAAATGACGCATCCTTACGGAAGGAGTGAATGAGATGAGGAGAGAAATCCCGGAGGAAAGACGTTATTGTTTGTTTTTGTCTTTTTTAAGAAATGTTTTGTTATTTGTTTGCATATGATAGTGTATCTAAATCTTAGTCATTGGAATGTGTACGTTCTCACATTCCAAGATGGAATGAATAAGAAAGCACACTAAGGGTGAAGAAGACCCTCACACTTAGTTCCAATTGTCAAGGTTCAAACACACTAGCATACTTGTGTTTATTAAGTGTTTTTGTTGATTAAGAAATGAAGAAGTGTTTTATTATTATTTGTACCTTCAACAAGTATTGCATTTAAGTCCCTCATACAAGATCAAATGTTTAACACATTGACCCAAGATGGGCTATATGCTATACATTCTAAGATTATAAGAGAAAACCCCTTATAATCCTTTCTTTATATGAAAGGCCTAAATGCAATAAGTGCCTACCTTTATTAGATATTTTGAATTTTCTTTGAGATGAGAAGATGGAAGACTCAAGATAAGAAAAATGGAAGTTAGTTGTTAGTGTGCTCGCCGAGATATCGCATCTCGTGCCTACGTATCCGCAATCCGAAAAGAAAGAGGAATCAGAGCATCCGTAGTTCACGGTACTACGGGTGAACAGGAAACAGGATCTCGATCGCATAGGTGCGAGAGAACAAAGGTGAAAGACACACATAAAGTCTAAGGGGGAAACTCGGTCCTACAAGTTAACATGCATCAATGGTCCTAAGGTCAGGATCAGGAGGGAAGCTACCTAATGTTGTCAGGCATGGATTGCTATCCTAATGTCTCTCCTACCTCCGACTTAATCAAAAATTAAGTGGAGCTAGGAACCCTAAGGGGATCATATCATCAGACAAGTAAACACAAGATAAATCAATCACGAAATGAATTAAAAGCAGACGGAAGAATTACCAGTGTTAGTCATATGTTATGTTTTCTAACATATCTAACTTGGACAAGTTAGAATAGGTATCCTAATGAGGAAGCAAAAGCTAAAACAAACAATACAATGATATCAAATATCAAAGTAGATCAATAAAAAAAAGATGTGAATGAGATCACATAAGCGTCAACATCGGTCGATGTGAGCTAATGACATTGAGTGGGGGTCGGTTGCGAACCCTATCTTCCACTTGACTGACTCGATAACAGGAGCAGGTGATGTTCGAAGCTTCAATCATGTAATGAGAGCTAAGAACGACTCGACTAGAATAACGGGGGTCGATTGTGAACCCTGCCTTCCGTCAATTGCCTCCTTAGAGGTCTTCAGCACAACATCAAATAAGCACAATCAGGGCCTCACTTGAGGGCTTTCCATACAATCCTACTTATCATGGCATCGACTATTCCTACTTCTCATGACACTTGAAAGCATTAAAGAGAAGGGAAGAGATAAGAAGTCCCACCAAACGGATATGAATCCGTAGCAAAGCAACGAAAGCAAGTCACGAAAGCACCTATAAACAAATAGCAAACCAAGTTAGAAACAAGTTTTTATTTACAAAATGAAATGGTCAATCCACCTTTGAAATGTCTCCTTTATGTACCTTGCACATGTGAACCAAAGACATTAGTAATAACAAGAGAGTGTATGTACAACATGAAAAGCTAAGTCTAATGTCTATGTACATTTGAGTCACCTTAGTCAAAATTAACATGTAACAAGTATTATGGACTATTAACAAAATCAACTAAATGAAACTATTAAGAAGATTAGTCAATGTTAGCATTAAAACTAAGTCAATTCAAACTATATCCATGTCAATTAGTTCAAAGTTCTAATCCTAAAACTAATTAGTAAACACTTAGGCAAAAACAATTAATATGCTATTTAGCTAAAAAACGATTAGCGCGATTAAGCAAACAACAATTAGCAAAATCTAATCTAATTGGTCAATATCAATTGAAAGCTAAAGCCTTAACCAAATTGAAATAAACTCCTAAACGAAAATTAATCACAATTAAACGACAACTAATCCACTAATAACCCATGTAAAAATCCAATTAGAAACACGGTTAAAATCAAAGTTACTTTTCCATTTGAAAACACATTCTACAAGTCATGATTTATTTCTAAAAATTATCTCTAAACTAACTCTAAAGTTGATTAATTCTAAGACCTAAATCTAATTATCAAGATTAATATATATCTAAGGTTAATGTCTAAACCTACAAAGTAAATTCTAAACTAATTACTAAACCAATTAATCAAACCCAATCATTGAATTGATTAACTAAACCTAATTATCTAAACTAAAAAGAAACTTGAAATCTAATTCTCAATCCTTGAACTAATTTACAATTAGTATGTGGTTAAAGCATCATTAACGTCAAAACCTAATTAATTAATACAATGATTAGTGAGCATGAAAGGAGGTGCGAAGTAATAGTACCAGGGGGTGTGAGGTGTGTGTGAGCTCTGCAGTTAGGGGTGGATAAACGAATTGGGTGTGTGGTGAGGACAATTGGTCTTGAGCCCGGTTCAGTTCACAATTAAACCTAGCACAACATCACCTGACTCCTTTCACGTCTCAACTTCTCCTCCCTCAATCTCCTCTAGTTCGCCGCCGCCCTGTTCTTCCTCTCCATATTCTTCTCCGTTCAAATCACGCTGCCGGCGATCCCTTCCCCTTCTCCGCTCACTCTGCACCTTCAACAATCGTGTTCTTTCTCCTCTTCAACGTCGTTCTTATCCTCGCCTTTCCTCCTTCTCGATTCGAATCGCACCGCCGGCGATCCCACCTCCTTCTCCGTCCGCTCAATCAAATATCACCTCATCTCACTCAAAGGCCACGTTGAACCTACAAATCCCTCAGCGAATTAGATGATCGGACCTCATTGACCGTCACGCTTCAATAACCAGGGCTCACTTCCTAGGGTGAGGTATGCGGTTGCATCGTTTTCCAAATTGCAACTAAAAGCTTCCCTAAACTGATGATACGGTGCAGCCGGTGACGGATCCGCAGTGAAAATTGGAAGGGAACATAGGGTTTGAATTCGTCTCAGGTTCAAAGTTCGAACCAGATTCCGTTCGTAAAGGCTTGCTAACGGCGAGTTCAAAGTGGCGAAGATAAATAAATTACGCAAGACTGCGGAATCGTACCAAATCCGGCGACGGTTCGACGGTTGACGTTGACAGGTATTCGCCTTATTTCTCCTCTCTTCTTCTCCTTTTCCTCTGGTTATCTGGATGTGTGTTGTGAAATCACTGATTTGTGGATTAAATCTTGAGAATTGCAGAAAGCTTCAATTGATTCGTTGATGCTTGATGTGTTCTCTAGATTTTCTCGCAGGAGATGGATATCGCTTGCGGATTGATGAAGATTCGAAGGAGCTTTTGCTTATCAGACTTTTCTCTTCCGGAATTTCACGACGAAGTCGCCGATGCTACGATTCAGGTGCGATCTTTTGATTCTTTTCTCCTTTTCACTGCGAATCTGAACCCTCCTTCTCCTTCTTCTTTCGCAATTCGACGACTGTTGCTAAATTCTTGTGAATTTGTCACAGATTGTTGATATTGATTATGGTGAATGGTTTGAGATTGAAGTTTACCGGAGAATGATGAAGGTTTATACGCGATGAAGGTTCCAAAAAGCTTCTTGGAGCTTAAAGGTCGATGGTGAATTGTTGATGGGAAGAGCTTGTGGAAATTGAATCCTGAGAGAAGGATCAGAGGGAAAAAATGCAGAGATTGAAGAGGAATCACTTTTTGTTCGAAAAATTCCAAGAATGGTTAATTCTGTTAGAGATTGAGGAGGTGATATTAGTTTATTTGTGAAATTCTGAGGGAATTGGAAAATTCTGTTAGAGAAAAAGGGTTAGAGGTTTTGATGTAAGAAAATAGTTAGAAATTTAGTTTTTGATTCTGTTAGCAACTCTTTTTGTGTAACTGAATTTTGCTACTTTCTAAATACCAATTTCTTTCCAAATTCTTCAAATGGAACTGAATATCCCAATAGTTTGTGATTTACACGGCCTCTTAGCTTCTGAATGTAGGAAGACTAGTGCAACTTGGTGAAATTTGTGTGGGGTCGTCTTGTAGCGTGTGGATTGTGTGTGGTAGCTGTATGTATTGCAATTCTACAAACTTGTTTTCTTTTAATTTTCTTGAAATTTGGTAATGGGCTTTTGGAAATTTAACTTGGACATGGATAACATTGAATGGATAATTATGAATTTGGATTGAAATGAACTTTTGGGATTTGGACATAATGGATAAAAATGGATTTTGAAGTAAGATGGATAATGGATGTGAAATATGGATAATTGGTTATAAAAAGTGGATACGGACTTTAAGTTGGATAATGGATGGATATCAAAAATGATTTTTATGGATATAGACTTGAAATAAGTGGATGACAATGGGAATCGAAAAATTGGTTAGAAATATGAAAATGAAGTGGATATTTAAAATGATGTGGATAAATTGATTTAGAAAAATGGATATGGATTCCTATATGGACAAATGGATATCTGGAGAGAATATGGATTTAAAAGTGGTTTATTTAGAATTTTAAATGGAAATAGACTTAAGAATTGGATAAAGGAAAATGGAAATGAATAATGGATTTATTGTAGAAAGTTGAATTTCAAGTAGCCCACACAACTAATCTCGACACGCCCAATTCTACACCAAACTCATATCTTCAATGAATTCTCACAATTCAATCAGTAAGCTCAATCAACCATGACCAATGATTTGCAATTCAATCCACAGATATCCTGTCTTTATAACCAAGAATCTCAATACAAGAACAATTCCCCGAGAACAACTTGAAAATGAAGACAAGTCATGAAGCAGAAAGAAGCATGATCAACCGGAGGTCCTTGATGCTCACTGATAATATTCTGAAAGCTCAAACCAAAGGAAGATGCCTTGATCACATGTCCTATGCTGAATGCAATGCTTTATGTTTTATTTTTCTATGCTTGAATGCAATGCAATGAAATGAAAGCTCATGCTAAATGATATGAAGAAATGAGAGGGCAAATTTTGGGGTATTACACCCGGCATCCTTCCGGATCACAATCTCCGTATATCATTTCGACATCTGACCTGGGTATAAATCTCGGACTCTGTGTAAGAAAGCAAAAGGGAGTCTGCGTTTCGTCCTGAGACATATAACCGTCCTTGTTAAGATAGGACTCCCATTCTTCATTTGTATCAGAGGGATCATCTTTATTGATGGTATGCACTTCTTGAGGCACTGGGTGAAGGAAACCTCCACTGTGGAAGAAGTCTTGAATGGGATGAAGACTTTCATTGGTAGAAGCTGTCTGGGTACAGGTTGCAGAAAAACCAAGACCCTTCTTTGTTTTATTGTCAGTAGGAATGACTAGCTATCCCCATCCTGTTGTATTGGTACTCTCGACCGCTTTGATAGTATCTTTGTATGAGGAAATGGAAGTTCCCTCTTCGGATTGATTGTCCTTGCTCACCGACAGTGCTTGGAACTGAGTTCCAATAACCTCCTCCTGTTCTATACCAGTAGATGATGATAAGTTACTCACGAGCAAGGCTTGTTCTCCACAGATCGTGACGAGCTGGTTGTTCTGGATGAACTTTAACTTTTGGTGGAGGGTCGAGGTGACCGCCCCAACCTGATGTATCCAAGGTCTTCCTAATAAACAATTGTACGTTGCCCGGATGTCCATGACCTGGAAAGCGACTTGGAAAGTGTGAGGACCGATAGTTATGGGAAGGTCGACTTCGCCAATAACCGCTTTCTTGGACCCGTCAAATGCTTTGACGACGACCTCACTGGTTCTCATCGGGGGTACTTTGAAGGATAATTGCATCAAAGTGGACTTCGGAATAACATTCAGGGTTGACCCTGTGTCTACCAGTACGCTGGCTAAAGCATCGCCCTGGCAGCTGACCGTGATATTGAGTGCCATGTTATGACGGCGACCCTCTTCAGGTAATTCCTCATCACTAAATCCCAAGTTATTGCAGGATGTGATGTTAGAGACAATGCTATCGAACTGTCTGATTGTTACATCCTGTTCTACAAAGGCTTGCTCCAAGACTTTCTGTAGAGCCTCCCTGTGTGCTTCTGAACTGAGTAAAAGTGACAGCACTGAGATCTTTGAAGGAGTTTGTAATAGCTGATCAACAATGTTGTATTCACTCCTTTGGATGAGCTTCAGCATCTCATCGTTTTTTTTCGAAAGGTCGGGATTACTGGATTGACCGACCTGTGGATTGGGAACTTCTGTCTGAGGTTCCTTTTCTTTGTTAAGTTCTCCAACTCCTCGGTTGAAGATTCGACCACTCCGTGTTACTCGACTGATGTCTGCAATATTTACGACGGAGGGTAATGTAATTTCCTTTCCATTCTCGACTGTTGTTGCACCGTATTTGTAAGGGATAACCTTAGTTGATTCATACGGTAATGGTCCTGGTAGATAGATAACTATGGGAGCCTTCTGATTTTTCCGACCATCGTAAGCAATTTCGATCCGTTCCTGGTTGGGAACTCTCGATTCGTCAAGTAGAGGGATGATGGTACAAACATCCCTAGCCTTCTGATGGTCAGAGATTAAGACAACGTCCTCAATTTGATCAGCGAGGTAGTCCAGCACCCAGTTGATTGGTCCGGAACCTGGATATGGGCGAATCTCTCTACGATCCACCTGACCCTGAAGAGCTGCTCGCACAAGGTAACATCCTTGGTTACTTTCCAAACAGACCCTACAACGTTCATAGTTGTGTGGTGGCACCTGGCCACGCCCGCTTTGAATACAATGTAACCTCACTAGATCAGTTTCCATAGATCGAACGTCCCGACTTTGATGCCGAGTAGGGTTCCCGTTGGTAATACTAATTTGCTGGGTGTCTTCATCCATATAGATTGGAAGCCACCAGTGGTTCAACAAGTGCTGAAGGGTTTCCTGGACAAGGGCACAACCTTGATCGTTTTTGCAATCCGCCCTACAGCTCTGATAATCATGTGATACCAGGAACCCGAGCCGGACCTGTTTAGCATGTAACTTCACCAGGATGGTATTCATCAAGCGAATATCAAAGATTTGAATCATGTTGATCTGATAGGGATTCCTATCATGGTAGTCCTGGATCCATCCAAGATCCATCTGACGCTGGAGGGCCTCTTGTACAAAAGAGTATCCCTGTTTGTTTACCGAGTAAGTCAGACAGGAACTGTAATCGTGTCGCGGCAGATTATGATACTGGCTTTGCCTGGAATGCATCGCCACCAAGTTGACATTCATTGCACGGACGTCGTGGTTCTGAATGACGTTAGAATTCGTGTAAACCATGTTAACTCCACGAACTCGGTGCTCTTGGATCCATTCGAGATCCATCTGTTCCTGTAGAGCTAATTGCACCACAGAGCATCCTCGATTGCTTTTAGAGCAGATATCACACTGGTGATAGTTATGAGGTGGCACATGGCCATATCCACTCTGTCTACAATGCATCTTGACCAGATTGGTCCTTAACAAGAGTACATCATGAACTTGATAGACGTTGTTAGTCTCTCCCTCTATCAAATTGACTGTAGCTTTCTCGTGTTAAGGAAGCAGGTTTGTGAGAACATTAGGATTTGTATCCTTGAAAGATAAGACCCTGCTCCTAACAAGCTTTTACACGTCGGATTTGAAATTGAGACAGTTCTCTATGTTATGCCCTGGTCCTCCTTGATGGTAAGGGCAAGTCTGATCCATCTTAAACCAAAAAGGTGGATTTTCCGGTACCGTAAGAGGAGACTTAGTCTGGACATGCCCCTTAGCCAGTAGTAACAGAAATAGTTCTGCGCACGATACGGGTATAGGATTAAATCCTGGTGGCCGCGTTGTACGGTTGTTATTGTATAGAGGACGAGCCTGCTAAAGAGGCTGTTGAGTCCTTTGCTGATTAGGTTGGCTCTGCGTAACCTAAGGTTGATACGTAGAAATAGGCGCAGGATTAATAGCAGGAGTTACAGCCGCTACTGGCTGATAACGTCACATTTGCTTTTCGAGAGAGATATTCCCGATATCTTGCTCTTTTTTCTTAGGGGGAGCACTACCGTATCGTTTTGTACTACTTGATGATCCAGCGTCTTTCACTAGACGTCCTTCTCGGACGGCTTCCTCAAGACGAACTCCCATACCGACCATCTCGGTGAAGTCACTGGGCGCACTGGCAACCATTCTGTCATAATAAAATGAGCTCAAGGTCTTTAAGAAGATCTTTGTCATCTCTTTTTCCTCAAGAGGTGGACAAATATGAGCGGCAATTTCATGCCATCTTTGAGCGTATTCCTTAAAGGTTTCTTTGTCCTTTTGTGACATTGATCTGAGTTAATCTCTGTCGGGTGCCATGTCCAGATTATATTTATATTGTTGGACGAAGGCAGTGCCAAGATCTATGAAAGTGCTAATCGTAGCATGGTTTAAACCCATGTACCATTTTAGGGCGGCACCTGTTAAACTATCCTGAAAGTAGTGAATCAGTAAATCCTGATTCTCTGTCTGAGCTGACATTCGTCGAGCGTACATCACCAAGTGACTCTGAGGGCAAGAGTTACCCTTGTACTTTTCAAAGTTGGGCACCTGGAATTTGTGCAAGACTTTCACATTAAGGACCAAATAGAGGTCTGCGGCGTCCTTTCCAAATAAATCCTGACCGCGAAGGGCCTGCAGTTCTTTCTGTATTCCCAGAAACTGTTCCTGGAACTCATTCATTCTTTCGAACATGTTGTTGTTTCCACCAGAAGGTATCTGTGGAATCTGTCCTTCCAGGACAGTGTGTACCACGGGCGGTGGTATAGTCATTATGGCCGAGACTCTCGGTGTCTCCCGAAGTTTGTAACCTTCAGGAATTGCTGTCAGGCCCCTGGCATCTTCGCTTTCCCGAAGTTTGTAACCTTCAGGCCCAGCGGTTCCTGTTGTGGTTCCCTGATCCTCATTAATTGGCGGAACATATCCTTCTGGGATATAGTTAAGTGGCATGCCCCAGGGACGATCCTTCGGCATTTTGTACCTAGGATCGGACTTTTCCACTATGGGAGTTGAGGTGATCTCCGAGATCACAGTCCTTTGTAGCTGAGCTTCTGCCATGGCTTGCATGTCGTTATGAAGCTTTCTCATATCCTCTCTCAGAGCGTCGATCTCTTCTCTCAACTCTCTGTTCTCTTCCTCGAGATCATCCATCTTTTTCTGACGATTGGCCCGAGTATTGTACGAATGAGACAGTTTGACTCTAGAACCGAGACACAAACGTGAGATTCGTAGGTAAGAAGAATACGTGACGTGAGAATGATGAATGCAATGATTATATTAATTATTTTTTTGTTTAATCAAAATAAACTTCGACAATTAGATTGCAAATATCAAACAGTGGGGAAACCCCATTTTATTGAATTCAAAGGATTGCGAAAATAGAAATACAGTAGATTACAAGGTGCGGAAACAGAAACCTAAGCTAAGGGGTCCCGAGTCCTCTCTGAGGAGAACTTGGGTGCTGATTCTGGTGCTTTCCTTTTCTTGGACCAGGGATCTTGGGTCGTTGTCGGGTTGTCATTCTTTTGCCAAGTGAAAGGAGCGAGCAAATTCCTTTGGTCATCCTAATTATCCACAACATGTTGCTCTAAAATCTCAATCAGAGCATCCTTATCTTTTAGCAGTCGCTGTGTTTTGGTACACTCTACATTGAGGGTGCGGTACTTGTTCTTCCAAAACCTCCTTTCCTGTTGAACTTTGTTGAGAGTAACCTGAAGTTTTTTCGTTTCAGTCATGAAGTACATGACAGATTCCCTTGGTGGAAGAACTCCGTGACGAGGATAAGGCATCTTTAGCTTGAGAGCTCTAGTTTGTGCCCAGTGGAGATAAGGCTCCACCGAGACACAGTACAGTTTTCCTAGAGACTCTCGTCCTTTCTTATGAACATGTTTCCAAGCGTGCACTATTTTCATCTTTAGCGCCCTGTCATTTTCTCCTTCTTTGAAGAAAAGACCTTCCAGATTAACACTACGCGGGACATGCCTCATCGGGTATCCAAATTGACGACGAACCAAAACAGGATGGTAGTTGATTCCTCCCTTAGTTCCTATGAGGGGTACGTTGGGGAAGTTTCCACAACGGTCAATGATCCTGATCCCGTCATAAATCCTATTGCACCAATCTATATCAGAGTTGGTAAGAGACATGATTTCCTGCGACCAACGTAAGGCACTCTTATGATCCCAAAACGCAGCAGACTTGGGTAAATGGGAAATAAACCATTTATATAACAGGGGTACACAACACGTGATCGTCCCTCCGCTGTACAAATTTCCTAAGTGTACAGAATGATATGCGTCCGCGAGTAAGGTTGGCACAGGGTTTCCAATGAGAAAAACCTTAATGGCGGTGATATCGACGAAGCTATTAATGTTGGGAAACAGAAATAACCCGTAGGTGAGTAAGACAAAGATGCTTTCAAAAGCAGTCATGTTCCCTATACTAGCAAAGTACAGAGCCTTCTTTGTCAGGAACTGGGCTGGAAAACCTGGGAGGCCACCCTTGGTGGTCATGTGAGTCTTGATTTCTGACTCATCCAAATAGATTGCTCTTGCAATGGTCTGATCCTTTGGAATTTCTTCGAGTCCAGAAAATGGAGCTTGATCAGTAATGTGTAGATCGGTTAGGTGAGAATACTCCTCCAGCGTTGGTGCGAGCTGGTAATCCGGGAATGTGAAACAGTGATAGACCGGATCGTAAAACTGAATGAGTACCTCCATGATTCCTTCAATCACATGGACTCTTAACAAAAGTAACAGACCTCCGTACTTGGCTCTGAAAGCTTCAGGGTTAGTGATCATCCTCGCTAATCCTCTCAAATCCTCTAGTTTTGGAACCCAGAAGGTATACTTATGAGTTCTTCTTCTACCGAAATCCATGAGCGCAATCTTTTTCTCTGACATTTGCAATCATTGTCTTAGTTTAATTTGAAAAAGAGAGACTAGAAGAGAACATTTTTCTTTGATGTAATGTTTTTTAGATGAATGCATGAATGCAGCACACAAAAACATAGAAAAAACATGGGGTCAAAGGGTCGGTGTCATGAAGTCAAGGCTCTACACCCCCCAAAGGTTTATACTAGTGATTTTTGTACCTGTCTCTCAAAATCATCAGTTCTTGTCGAGAAAACACCAGCGGGCCAGGAACCGTGCTAGGTGATGTTTTTCGAAGAACCATCAGAAGAGGGTAGTATCGCGTGACAACCATTTCCAATAGTTTTCGCACTACTAAAAGAGGTTTTTCCTAGGTGTATACTCAATCTTTCCACATGCGGCATCACACGCATTCCCATTAGCAGAAAAATAAACACATATATCAATTAGGAAAAGCAGTATATATATTTGTCCTAAAGTCCTAGACTTTAAAGATCTATGAATCCTATGTTCCTGACAATATAAGATGAGTTTAGACAGTGTGATAATATAAGATGGTAAAGTTGTAGCTGATGTTTTACGATAGTTGGAGATTCATGAAAGTATCAATCCTATTCAAGATTTGGAATTGGCTGAGGTTGTAATTGTGTTGGGTATCCAGAGGTATTATTTTCATGAATCTATGTCCGAAGTGTTTAGTAATCACAAGAGTGTAGAATACCTGTTTGGTCGGAATTTTCGATGAGTTAAGACGAAAATCGTTTCTTATGTCTTCTTGATGGTCGGAAGTTGGATGTGAACTTGGTAGATTTGATGGTTGCGAGTAATTCGAGTGCGCAACGAAAGCGTGGTGTAGTGCAGTTTGTTCGTACGTGTGTAACAACGATGTTGGTAGTTTGGTTACATTGAGGTTGTGTTATGGACTTTAATGTTTTTATCTTTGTTGTCGCCTCGTTACCTATGGTGATGGTTGAAGTGCGAGTAGCTAATTCCTATGATGGGGAATTAGGGGAGTGTTTCCTATGGTGATGGTAACGATCGTGTTGTGTTCTGGTTCATAGTGAACCCATGTGTTCTTAACTTGGGTATTCTTTGTGTCTGGAGTTGGTCGTCGAGTGCATTGCGTGAGCATTGCATCTTGTTGTTGTTGTCGTTAATAAGGTAGTTTGTTGTTTTGTGTTAACCGCGGTGTTGCCTTTCATGGCATGGGGATTGATTAGTCGGATACGAGGACGTATCCGGGGTAGTTCGCATCGGGTGAATTTTCGAGGACAAAAATATTCTAAGTGGAGGAGAGTTGTAACGCCCCGTTTTTATTTAATTATTATTTGTGAATATAATAGTGAGTTGTTGTAGTTGATTGTATGTTTGTTGTGTATTTGTTATGTTATATGTACCCGTAGTGAAGGGTAGTGGCCTTAAGATTGAGTCTTGAGGGTCGTAGGGGTGTATGACCGAAAACGTAGAAGTTGGTAGTGTGCAGACTAAAATTAGTTAGACTTATTTAATTAATAATTGTTTAACCATAGTGTAAAATGGACGTTAGTAGAATGATATAATTGACGAGAATTATTATTATTAGTATTTAGTTGGATCCAAAAATATTAATAATAATATAAGGGAATAAGTTGGAAAATTAGAGGTGTAGTGAGTGGAAGGGCATAGTGGTAATTGTATGAAGATTAAGTGAGGGCAAATGAGGAAATTCATTATTTGGAGTATATGTGAGAATGAGAGAGTGGGAAGTCATTATTCATTCTACGTAAAAGTGAAAGAAAGTTGGAGAGCAAAAGGGAGAAGAGGCTAGGGCAAGAAGAAGGAGAGGAACCCATTGAGGAAGAGGGAAGCTCATCAATACAAGGTAAGAGTGAGTTTTCTTTAATCACTCAAGGGTTAGATGATGTAGGTATGTGGGTAGGAATCATTAGGTTGATGCCATGGATTGTTATTTGTGGATTAATTGGGGTTTTTGGGAAGAATCTATAAGTAAAATGTTCGGGATTGATGAAATTGTTGTATTCGAATTGTTGTGATTGTTGTGAATAATGTATATGTGGTGTAAATGGGTTTTTATGACTTAAACTGGGGTTATTGGGGTGAAAAATACAATTTAAAGGTGTGAAATCGCAGTGGGAGAATTGCTGTCATCACAGGCACTTTTGGCTGAAACGCAGAGCCCGCTTAGCCCGCTTTAGCCCGCTTAGCGCGGTCCCATCAGGCAACTCATTTTAAAAACTTCGAAAGTTCGTAACTTTTGACTCGTAAATCCGTTTGGGTCGCCGTTCGAATTGTTGGAAAGCTGACTTTATGTACTTTATGTTAAAATTATTTTCAATGATAGATTTCCAACTATTCGACGCTCCATATGTGTTTCCGTGTGGGTTCTGATGTGTTGAAATGTGAAATGTGGGAGTTAGTCGTAGGAATGTGTGTTGTGATTGTTGCTTATGATTGTAGTGCGAATTTTCGGACGTGGTTGCGAAGCACTATCGCCTTTGGGGTACTACAGTTTGATTCAATTTTTATCCTATTGAAGCTGATGAAGGAAGAGAAATAGATATCTCCAATTAACCCTGCTTGCATACTGAGTTTAAACAGATGACTGTTGGTTTACAGATGCTATTGAGATTGTGGGTCTCTCTTAAGTTATTTTGTTAAAATAGTGCCTGGGTGATTAGTGGGAGTTTAAGACTGATGCTTTTCAATTGATATGTGAGGGTATGGGATTTGGGTTTTGGATTAGTGTGCTCGCTAATATTTTTCTTTCAATCTTATGCCTACATATTCCCGTTTACCGAAACAGGGAAATCAGAGCGATCCTAGTTCCTCCTATTCTATGGGAGGAAATGGTGTTTTGGTGTCTTGTTCAAAGCCCAAGACGTGAAGCTGAAAAGGTGGTTTATATATTGTTCAAAGCCCAAGATGTGAAGCTGAATGGTCTAATTGTATCTTGTTCGAAGCCCAAGATGTGAAGCTAAAAAGGTGTTGTCTTTAGAGAAAATTTGTCGTCTCTAAAGGGGGTCTGTTTGTCACAACTGTTGGGTAACTGACTATAAAGGAGGATTACTTTAACCGGGATATGTGAATCCTAGCAATGGTAGAATTTCCTTTATAGGGGGTTTTAACCTGAAGGATAAGACTTTAACTCAGTGTAGAGCAATGCCATCTTTCCTTGGGAATTGCTCATGCTAAAAGAGAGACAGTGGCGTGGATGTAAATAATCCAGAGGCTTGCCGCTTACAGCGATTATATTAAAGGAGTTGTTGATGTTTGTATCCTGTGAACGAGGCACAGTTTTGATGCTAAAAGGTTGATTGACTCAACCGGGGTTTTTCTTATACAAAGCCTAAGAGGAGGCTATTGGACCAACAAGAGGGTGTTTTTATGTGTCTCGTACGACGCCCGAGAGAGAGGCTAAAAGGGTTTGACTTAACAAGAGTGTGCTTTTAGATGTGTCTTGTACGAAGCCCAAGACGAAGGCTAAAGGTTGACTCAACAAGAGAGTCTTCAACAAGAGAGTGTTTTTGTATCTCGTACGAAGCCCGAGATGGAGGCTAGAGGGAAATTGACTCAATAAGAGAGTCTTTTTGTATCTCGTACGAAGCTCGAGATAGAGGCGAAAAGGATTGTTGTTTCAGTTAAGTGACAGGTCTAGTAGGTTGGTTAAAAGAGAAAAGCAGTTCTTATAAAGAGACCGATTAAAGGTAAGGCTATGCTTTGGGATTGATCAGAGGTTCAGGGTTATTTCCTGTTCTTTAAGGAAATGGGGAATGTAACACCCCCAATCTATACCCCCAATCAATTAAAGCAGTAAAAGAAAAGTCAAAATTTCATCAGAGTATATCTAAATTATCATGGCATAGGCGGGGGGAATCACATTATATTGAAACAAATCATACAACACCTGCTCATAAAGATATGCAACAGTGGGGTAGCAATCAACAGAGGAACTCAGTTCCTTACACCCACATTTCAGAATTTAGAATAAAAGCGGAAAATCTAAAACTGAATATCATATATATATATATATATATATATATATATATATATATATATATATATATATATATATCATGAAAAGTTTGTCATACATCAAGTTGTACATGCACAAGCCAAAAGATATATATACATAATACACAAATATCACAAACGGCCTCCCTAACTACCCGGTGTCACATATCAGAGCCGACCGACAAAAGAATGAAGTCCTAAGCTTCAGAAAAAGACCTCCAACAACTCTAATCTGCAATGCCTCATAGAGCATTATAAAACATCAGAAGGGTGAGAAAAACAATCATAATACAGTTGCATATAATTATATATTAACACAGAAATGGACATATAGATTTCCCACCACAAACATACAACAGAATCCAAATACCACACAACATCATACATATTTCATTTATCTAACACCAATGCATATTAATCGTACACACTGCAATTATCACCAAGAATATAAATTCATCAATTCCACACACGATTAATCCATTCACAATTCTCACATATAGTCAATCATATTTATGATTTATGCAAATGCAAGAGACCGGCACAACGACTCTATGCATATGCACATGCGATACCGACTTCCATTATTTCTCATCACTAGTTCACTCAGAAACTCTGCTGGAATCATCGCTCGTTACATCACTGTAACTCCCCGTCGGGCATACGATGTCCCCTGTCGCTCACACCCCACACAGGAACACGACGTTTATGGATCGCTCACACCCCACACGGGCACACGACCTGATCGCTCACACCCCACATGGGCACACGATCGTCTATAATCATCGCTCACACCCCACATGGGCACACGATGTTATAGCGGATTCCCTCTGGAATCCAAACCGTCACTCAGGACGTCTCAACAATGCATATCATGATGCTTGGCATACAATGACTCATGACATTCAAATGCACGCATATATACCACCATCTCACTTAACATAAATCATGCTTTGTAATTCAAGCTCAAAACAATGCGTTTACACCATACAACAGCACCCAAATTATACCATATCCACACCAACAGCATATTACACATACACATCAATTTCACACAATTAAACGGAAAAAGTCGACAACAAAACAACACATTTTCTAATTCTCGACATAATTTAATCGGCCAACAATCTCAAAACCATCGTCATAATAAAGTACGTTGCACAAGCTTTCTAACGCATCAAACCACACCTCAAACCGACTCACGGATCAAAAGTTACAGAGAAACCAAATTGGAATAAACTGTCATGTTCGCAGTGCGAAGCTCCTAGCGAGTCCTTCGCTACTTCATTCGCAGTGCGAATGCACCAGCGAACAATGGCAGAAGCAGTGCGAACGTCCCAGCGAATGCTCGCTACCCCATTCGCAGTGCGAACCCTCCAGCGAATAGTGGCAGAATGAAAAATAATACAACGTTCGCAGTGCGAACGCTCGCCACCCATTCGCTGGCCATTCGCAGTGCGAACCTGCGATTCCAGAAAAACCCAGCAGCGCATCAGTTCATCCAAAAATGAGATTTTCTCTACCCAAAACATGTCGAAACCAGTATATAGCAATCAAAACATAACTCTATCATGATAACAGGTATTCTACTACGTTTACACCGATTTTCGACCGTGAAACCATCGATTTCTCATTATCGACCTAGAATAGAAACTATGAAAACACAACAAACAATCCACTACACACATACATAATCATGCACAAATATAGTATAATCGAGTTTCGCACCTTACCCGATTTAATCGCGTTTAGAAAAGTCGGGAGATCGATTTCCAAGTTTTGTCAAATTCTCTCTTTTCTTCTCTTCTCCTCTTCTTTTCTTTTTCTCTTCTTTTTCTTTCTCTTACTATTTTTCTCTCTTCTATTCTATTACTAGTGGGAAACCCGTGCGTCCGCACGGGTTCCGTTGTGGACCGCGGATACGTCATCAGTTATATTATGAAATATAAAAAAAAAACTAAAAATATAAAAATTTTGTAGTAAATTAAAAAAAATTTAAGATCATAACACCCAATAAAAAAACAACCGTGTTCAAAATTTTGATGAGCAACTTTATGTTTATTTTCCACAACTAAGAATTTTGATCAGAAACGTCATGTTCCCGTTAATTTTCAATATGTTGATAAGTGAATTCATGTTCCCGTTAATATTCAATATTTTGATCAGAAACTTAATGTTTCCATTATTTTTCAATATTTTGATCAGTAACTTACTGTTCCCGTTAAAATTCAATATTTTGACCAGTAACTTGATGTTCCCGTTAATATTCAACATTTTGCTCAGTAACTTCATGCTCTCGTTAATATTCAATATTTTGATCAGTAATTTCATGTTCCCGTTAATATTCAATATTTTAATCAGTAACTTCGTGTTCCTGTTAATATTCAAATTTTCTATCAATAACTTCAAATTCCCGTTAATATTAAATATTTTGATCAGTAACTTCGTGTTTCCGTTAATATTCAAATTTTCTATCAGTAACTTCAAATTTCCGTTAATATTCAATATTTTGATTAGTAACTTCATGTTCCCGTTAATATTCAATATTTGGATCAGTAACTTCGTGTTCCCGTTAATATTCAAATTTTCTATCAGTAACTTCAAATTCCCGTTAATATTCAATATTTTGATTGGTAACTTCATGTTTCCGTTAATGTTCAATATTTTGATCAGTAACTTCATGTTCCCGTTAATATTCAATATTTTGATCAATAATTTCATATTCACGTGATAATTATTTTAATTTGGTGTTTTAATAATATGGATAAGTTGTGATATGTTAAAAAATTGTTTTATAGCATTGATAAACATAAAATAAATATGGATTATAAAAAATAGAGTAATAAGAAATGATTTATGTATTTATTGATTTAATGAAAAAGAAGCAATTAAAATAAAAAGATATGGACTAAAAAGTAGAGTAACATTTGATCATAAATTAAAATTTTAATACAATTTATTATGTTTACAATTTAATACAATTCCTTTATTATGCTTTTCACCTACTTCATATTTTCAAACCATTTATGCATTTACATTCCATTGGTTAATCTTCAAGCATTTAAGTATCAGCCATAAATACTTTACTTTACACTTTTTTTCACATATTATCTTTGAAATTTTTATAAGTTTAATCTCTCAAATGAATCAAACTCTGTAAATAAAAACCAAGCTTCTTTTATCCTCAGAATAACACCTATTTGATAGTCGCCACCTTATTAATTAGTTTTACACTACAAAACATACATATACAAAATGGCTAATGATAAATCATGAATTAGCACATGGCAATTCCATTTTTCCCCTTTATTCCCTTGCTGTTAAAAGAAAGCTAGAAACTACAATATGAATCACTCCCATTCAAATTAGATGCAACAAATATACAACATCTAATGGATATAAAGTCGTCGAATTAATTAGGGTTTATTGGAACCTAGCTCTCCATTAAGGATATTTTGTTTCAAGCTCATGGGGGGTGGAATGTTTGAAATTCCTTGTCTTTGTAATTCACTCATTACGCTGTCATGTGCTGGAGCTTTAAGTCCAAGTGGTAGCGGCAACCATGGTTTTGATAAAACGTCTCCAATAGCTGCATCTATGCTCTCATTTGACTGTAAAAAAAAGAGTAATTAAAAGCAATAATCACATATAGAAACAATGATCTAGGCCTTCAAATATTATGAGATTCATTAACGGAGTGATCTTAAGTTTTTAGAGACACTGTGTTGGTTAGCTATGATTTAACCATGACAAAATAAATATGATAAAGAGGAGGTTTACAGGATGGAAGTCGAAGAAGAGATCGGGACCAGAAGCAGGGCCGGTGGTGGCAATGCTGTGATCTGCTGTGTACATACCATGTGGTGGGATGCCGGGGAGTTGACATCCAAAAGATCTCTATTCATCAAAGAAAGATATCACATTATTTTAGTTAGACAAATCAATAAATTATATAGTGAATTATAATGTTTCAGTTTGATTAGAGAGGTAATTAATTACCTGTTGGTTTTGAGAATGCCAAAATGAAGGGTCTTGAGGTGGTGTTGGTGGCCACGGTTGCGGCCACATGTGCATGAATGACTGGTCCATTGAAGGATGTCCCCATACATGTAAGGGTCTAACGTGGTGCAATGGAATCATGGAAGGAGGAGGAGCAGGAAAAGCCATGGCGGGTACTGCTGCAGGAGTTGGCCATGAATTGATGACTTCTCTCTCCCCTCCTACCACACCATACACATGTCTTCTTTGATTCCAGTTTGCTGCTTCTGCTTCACGCGCTAACACATGTTTTCTATGGGACCTATATTTCTGCATTCACAATTCGAAAATATGTTACATGTAACAAATTATCATACAAAAATTAAAATTAGTCATTAAAAATGACCCCGACAAAACGGTATTGACAGGAGGCGATAAGGATACTGTTATTCATAATCAATGTTGTAACAGCAGGCCAACACCTGTATTGATCAAAATCACGAAAGCCTTTAGACGACTATATGGTATATAAAACCTTTCATATATGTACCTGAAGGTGGCTGGCAATGTTATGGCGAGTGAGGCAATCAATTCCCATAATCTCCAAAATCCTTGAAGGCACTGCCTTATCCAATCCTAGTTGTTCCACTGCTTGCACAAATCTCCTGTGCAATTCTGGTGTCCAATCCACCTAGGTACACAAAAAAACCCACAAATTAAATAATAACAATAAAAATATTTTTTTTACACAAATATTATTTAAAAAAAATTATATTTTCTCTGCAACTACACAATTTTAATTATAGATAATTTAACACTACTGCATATTAGAGATTTTTTATCACCATTAATCAAAATTTTATTCTAATCTTGTAATTCTGCTTCTATCTGTACAGTTAGGGTACCCGTGAGTTTTTTCGACACACTTATCAGAAACTTTTTCAAGCCTCTTAATTATTAAGACAGTGACAGAACCTTAATGATAAGCTAAAAAGCTACGTACTGCGCATGATGAACTCGACTTTCACTGAATTTAATTACCAAATTAAGATAAACCACCTTTCAAGAATAATACTCTAAACTTCCTTATATATAAACATACCTTGACTTTTCTCTTTCCTTGACCCTGAGGATTCTTAGATTGATTCGATGATATTCTTCCTTTTCCACCATTTTTCAGCGATGGATTCACAACAACAGATTCATCTCTTTGTTGATGTTCCTCAACGGTGACACCGCAAGCATCAATACTCTCAGTAATAACGACTTATTACCTCATATGGATAATCCATCTTTTCCAAAACATTTTAAACTTCACATGGCGGCTTCATAATCTGAACAAAGAAATGACACATAACAATGGTAAGAATGGATGATATTTAAGTTTCCAAAATGAATCAGTAAAAATAAACAATTCAGTAAGCAAAAAAGGTATTAAGGAATTAAAGAAACAACTCACACCATCTGCTGAAATCTTAAACGGCAATTTGTTTTTGCATTCAGGACATCCCATTACACCCTGTGCATTATCAATAAATTCTTAAACCAAAAATCACAACAGCCTTGGCATACAAAACTATTTGACTAAGCATGTTGACAGTTATCTTCAATTCCAAGTCGAATATTTTATGCTCATGTCTAACGGGGATGCAGTTTAGTTCATACCGTTGAATCGTAAATTGGACAGTCTTTGGATGGTAAAGATATATGAGGATCTATTGAGGCTGGTATATGCACTAACTCGGCCCCGATTGTTGACAATGGCATCTGCAACAGACTCAGCACTCGCTTTCTCTCCACTAAAAGTGAAAGAATTGAAGAAATATAAAATACAGATTAGCTGGAAGAGAGAATCCAGTGAAATTATAATAAAAAAAAGTTATTATGAATCAAAAAGGAGGAAATTACTAACAGAAAAACAATTTACTACACTACAACTAAATCAAACTCCCAAACGACATAACGATATAAGGCCAAACCACACCACAACTGGACTATTCGCAGAAAACACCACTGCCACCACTAACGGAAGCCAAAACTAACCCATTCAATCACTGATAACCAATATAAACCAACTGCCGAAGAACCAAATACCTGCAGAAGAAGATAAGGATGATTATTTTAGTATAAGAAAAGTAAAAAAGGGATAATAACAACCGGAAAAATCCATCAACTGTTACGGAAAACCACCTGTTGCTATCAATAACAGCTTCGACAGGATGCGGCTCTCCATTTCTTAAAAATGGCCGAGCATATAATTCACCTAGTTACATATAAATCATCTAAGCAATAAAATAAAAATGATTAACTTTATAATCTAATTAGAGGAAACATATATGAGACAGCAACACATGAGAGGCTGAACAAAGAAAATTTATTCTTCATTCAACATCATCATCATCCTGTAATCGAATGAAGAAAAAGTATTAAAACTTCACCGACAAAAAATGTAATAGACAACAACACATGTTAGCTGTCAGTTTCTCCATTTCGATTAAGTAATAACAAATTGAAAGATCACATTCAGAGCTGATATCTCATTATTTTAAGAAAACCTTATTCATGTCGGGTAGAAATTGTTCTTCACTAAAAATAGACAAAATATTAAAGCAAGCTCTGAGACAATCAGCTCCATCCCATGTTGTCCAAAACTCTGAAAGACAAGGAATCATTGGTAAAAAAAAATTCAGAACTTTGGGGTTAAACTTTGAGAAATACTTTGGGTTAACGATAATATAGTGAGCATCCTCAGAATTACTTTGGAAAATCAATCAAACACATATAGCCAAAACATTAAACAATAATATAACAGAACTTACAACCACTCCATTCATAAAGCCATGAACAATTTTCGCCGCCATATGAAACAACCAATTAGAAATATAAACAATCATACAAAAGATCTTCTGTAACAGATCTGGATTTAGAGTTCAATTGTCCCAACAAAGAAAATGAATATATTATGATACTTACAAAACAAATCGAAAGTTTCTAATAATCTGTAACAGATCTGGATTTAGAAACAGAATGAAGAGAAAGAGAAGAAGTAAGAGAGGGAAGATAGTTTACTCAGGAAAAAAATGCTAAAGTCTACCTCAATAATCGCCAACTGTAGAGAATCTCTTCTATCAGCTTCCTCTTCCAGCCATCATTCCCGCTTCAGCTTCCGACATTTTTCGGTGAACCTATAAAATCCTACAACAAAAACAAAACCAGTTAATTGTCATACAATCGATTTTACCTATGGGTTTTTTCTTCCGTAGTAATGAAGAAGACGAAGGACAAAGAAGAAGGATGTAAGAAAAAGAGGGGGAAAGAAGAAGGACACAGAGAAGAAAGAAGAAGAAAAGAGAGAGAGAGAGAGAGAGAGAGAGAGAGAGAGAAGATAGAGAGAAAGGATGAGAGAAAAGGGTGTGATTTTGGAAATTGATAGTAGGCTTAACAGACTGACACGTGTCCAAAAGGGTAAAGTGGTATTTTTGGTAGTATAAGTTTTTCTTATATGGTAGATAACTTATCAAAATAAATCAAAATGCCCAAAATACCCCTACACTCAAATATCTCACAAACGTTTCCAAAACCCGATAAAATATATTCACGATGAAAATAACATATTTTCACATAAAAGTCGAAAATAAAATAAAATAATAATAAAATAATAAAAAACGACTCAAATAAATAAAAACTGACAAAACTGACCGGGGTGTTACAACTCTCCCCCACTTAGAAATTTTTGTCCTCAAAAATATACCTGAGACGAACACCTCTGGATACGACTCCCGCATCCGACTCTCCAACTCCCAAGTCAAATTGCCCTCAGCAGCGCCTCCCCACGCCACTTTCACAAGTGCGATATCCTTGCCCCTCAACCGTTTCACCTCGCGATCCAAAATCCTAACTGGTAATGCTTCAACCGTAAGGTTCTCCCTTACCTCAACCTCATCCATCGGAATCACATGCGACGAATCCGGAACATACTTCCGAAGCTGTGAAACATGGAATACATCGTGCAAATTTGACAAATTCGGCGGCAACGCCACCCTATACGCCACAGCACCCACTCTCGCGGATATCTGGTAAGAACCAATAAACCGAGAAGTAAGTTTCTTCGATTTCAATGCACGACCCACACCCGTTACCGGCGTAACCCTCAGAAATACATGATCGCCCTCTTGAAACTCAAGATCCTTCCGTCTCCGATCATGATAACTCTTTTGTCTACTCTGAGAAGCCTTCATTTTCTCTCGAATAAGCTTCACTTTTTCCGTAGTCTGTTGCACCAACTCTGGGCCAACCACCAAACTCTCGCCAGATTCGTGCCAACACAATGGTGTTCGACATCTTTGTCCATACAATGCTTCAAACGGTGCCATTCCAATACTCGAATGGAAACTGTTATTATACGTGAACTCAATCAATGCAAGATAACTATCCCACGCACCACCTTGTTCCAAAACACACGCTCTCAACAAATCTTCCAACGACTGAATCGTCATCTCCGTCTGACCATCCGTCTGCGGATGATAAGCCGAACTCAATCTCAATTTAGAACCCAATGCCTTCTATAAACTTTCCCAAAATCTCGAAGTAAACCTAGGATCTCGATTCGAAACAATACTCAATGGAACCCCATGCAACTTCACAATCACACTGATGTAAATCTCAGCTAACCTCTCCAAAGAAAAACTGATGTCAATCGGAATAAAATGAGCCGATTTAGTCAGCCTATCCACAATCACCCAAATAGCATTATGCCCTCGCTGAGTATTCGGCAACCCTGTCACAAAATCCATGGAAATACTATCCCATTTCCATTCCGGAATATCCAACGGTTGCAACAAACCACTAGGCCTCAGATGTTCCACCTTTGATTTCTGACAAGTCAAACAAGCATAAACAAACTGAGCCACATCTCTTTTCAATCCAGACCACCAGAAAATCTTCTTCAAATCTTGGTACATCTTATTCGCTCCCGGATGTATACTCAAATTACTCCGGTGTCCTTCTTCCAAAATCATCTTTTTCAACTCCGCATCATCAGGAATACAAATCCGGCCTCGGAATCTCAAAACACCATTAATATCCACTTGAAAATCACTATCCACATCTTTTTCTCCCACCAACGTCAAATCCACAAATTTCACATCCAGCTTCTGTTTCTCACTAACAGTCATCAGGAAATCATTAGTAATCGTTAGCATTCCAAGTCGTACGCTATCCGACGTCACTTCACAAACCAAACTCAAATCTCTAAACGATTCCAAAAGTTCCCACTCTTTAACCATTAAAGCGGACATATGTAACGATTTCCGACTCAATGCATCAGCTACCACATTAGCTTTACCAGGATGGTAATTCAAGCCAAAGTCGTAGTCCTTCAAAAATTCCAACCATCTACGTTGCCCCATGTTTAGCTCTTTTTGATCAAACAAATATTTCAAACTTTTATGATCACTAAAGACTTCAAACCTTGCACCGTAGAGATAATGCCTCCAGATCTTCAACATAAACACCACAGCCGCTAATTCAAGATCATGAGTGGGATAATTTTTCTCATGAACTCTTAATTTCCTTTAAGCATAAGCCACGACCTTACCTTCTTGCATCAGCACACCACCTAGACCAATCAAATAAGCATCACAATAAACCACAAATGGTTCATTAGGATTCGGAAAAATCAAAATCGGAGCTGTCGTCAATCTTCTCTTCAGCTCATTAAAACTCTCCTCGCACCGAATATCCCAAATGAACGCTTGCCCTTTACAAGTCAACTGGGTCAAAGGAAGTGCTAGCTTAGAAAAACCTTCAATAAACCTTCGATAATATCCGGCCAA
Organism: Lathyrus tuberosus; assembly: GCA_022829125.1. NCBI lineage: Eukaryota > Viridiplantae > Streptophyta > Magnoliopsida > Fabales > Fabaceae > Lathyrus > Lathyrus tuberosus. The sequence continues at coordinate 1,055,120 of JALAZF010000562.1, forward strand.
ACCCAAAAAGCTTCGAATTTCAGTAACAGATCTCAGAGCCTCCCATTGTAGAACTGCTTCTACTTTAGATGGAACCACAGCAATACCATTACCTGAAATCACGTGCCCAAGAAAATTCACTTCCGACAACCAGAATTCACACTTGGACAATTTGGCAAAAAGCTTCCTTTCTTTCAAAACCTACAAAACAATATGCAAATGCTCCGCGTGCTCCTCCCGAGACTTAGAATAAATCAAAATGTCATCAATAAACACAACAACAAATCGATCCAAATGCTCGTGAAAAATACGATTCATGTACTCCATAAACACACCTGGCACATTAGAAACCCCGAACGGCATCACAGAATATTCATAATGACCGTAACGTGTCCTAAAAGCCGTCTTCTGAATATCTTCCTCTTTCACCCTTATCTGATGATACCCTGACCTCAATTCAATCTTACTAAACACACAAGCACCAACAAACTGATCCATCAGATCATCGATTCTTGGAAGAGGATACTTATTCTTAATCGTCACCTTATTCAACTGGCGATAATCAATACACAACCGCATACTTCCATCTTCTCCAACAACTCATTCAACTGTTTCTTTAACTCAACCAACTCAGACACCGACATACGATAAGGTGCCATAGAAACAGGTCTAGTACCAGGAACTAGATCTATAGAGAACTCCACCTCTCTCTCTGGCGGCAAGTCTGAAATATCCTCAGGAAACACCCCCGGAAATTCACACACAACAGGAAACACATCAAGTGAAACTTGACTATCCACAGTCAAAGATGCAAACAACCTTAACAACTGAGCTTCGTCTACCAAAAGTCTCTTCAACTCTTTGGTAGATAAGAAACTCGAGTCTTCGTCTTCCTCAAGAGAAGGAAACCTTACCAGCTTATGATAACAATCAATATGGACTCGATTGAATTGCAACCAATTCATTCCCAGAACCACATCTAAACCCTCCAATGGTAAACGCACCAAATCCATCTCAAAGTCTTTACCATAAATGGTCAAAGGATATCTTAGACAAACCAAGGAAGTAGTTACTGACCCCATTACTGGAGTATCAATAACCATCTCACCACCCATCACAGACAACACAAGATTCAAACACTTCGCGTACTCAGACGAAATAAACGAATGAGTCGCTCCAGTATCAATAATAGAAACTAAAGGCGTACTATTAATAAAACAAGTACCTCTGATCAGACGGTCTGCACTTGAAGTCTGAGTTCCTGCCAAAGCAAAAACTTTCCCACCAGATTGAGCCTGCTTTGGTTTCTGACACTTCGTACTAATATGACCAGGTTCCCCACAGTTGTAACATTTCACCACATTCCTCCTGGCACAATCAGCTGCAACATATCCTACACCTCCACAATTAGTACACTTCCTCATATATTTCCTGCACTCAAACTGACGATGCCCCAACTCACCACATTTATAACATCTCAAAGGACCAGACATTCCTCCTCCACTTGATCTTCGATCAAAAGTACCCCTTGGTTTACCTTTATCAGCTGGTGTCACATACAGACCACCACGAAACTGTTGCTTCCCTTTCCTCTCGCTCACACTCTTATAGTGAGTAGAACGAGCCTTACTATCCTCCTCATAAATCCTACAACAATCCACCAAATCAGAAAACCTCTGAATCCTTTGATAACCAATCGCCTGCTTTATCTCAGGACGCAATCCGTTCTCAAACTTTACACACTTAGAAAATTCAGCAGTCGCTTCAGCATAATGAGGATAAAAATGCACAAGTTCCACAAAATTAGCAGTATAATCAACAACAGACATACTACCTTGTTTCAGTTCCAAGAACTCGATTTCCTTCTTTCCTCTTACATCTTCAGGAAAATACCTCCTCAGAAACTCCATGCTAAACACAGCCCAAGTAATCTCTTCATCTGCAGCTTCCAACACATGACGTGTACTAACCCACCAATCATCAGCTTCTTCCAATAACATGTGAGTACCCAGTCTCACCTTCTGATCCTCAGCACAATCCATCACTCGGAAAATCCTTTCAATCTCTTTCAGCCAAATCTGAGCACCATCAAGATCATATCTTCCTTTGAAGACAGGCAGTTTGTTCTTCCTGAACTCATCGTTACCTGCAGCATGAGGTGCACCCTGCCCAGCGCGGGCCATAGCTTGCATAGCAGCAGCCAAAGCAGCATCGTTCCTACCAGCCATATTCTGTTCATTTCCAATAACAGCAACTATGGTTAAACAAATAGCTCATCCAAACACCAAGACCGACAAGGACTGACACAACTGACACGGACTGGCTCTGATACCACTTAATGTAACACCCCCAATCTATACCCCCAATCAATTAAAGTAATAAAAGAAAAGTCAAAATTTCATCAGAGTATATCTAAATTATCATGGCATAGGCGGGGGGAATCACATTATATTGAAACAAATCATACAACACCTGCTCATAAAGATATGCAACAGTGGGGTAGCAATCAACAGAGGAACTCAGTTCCTTACACCCACATTTCATAATTTAGAATAAAAGCGAAAAATCTAAAACTGAATATCATATATATATATATATCATGAAAAGTTTGTCATACATCAAGTTGTACATGCACAAGCCAAAAGATATATATACATAATACACAAATATCACAAACGGCCTCCCTAACTACCCGGTGTCACATATCAGAGCCGACCGACAAAAGAACGAAGTCCTAAGCTTCACAAAAAGACCTCCAGCAACTCTAATCTGCAATGCCTCATAGAGCATTATAAAACAGCAGAAGGGTGAGAAAAACAATCATAATACAGTTGCATATAATTATATATTAACACGGAAATGAACATATAGATTTCCCACCACAAACATACAACAGAATCCAAATACCACACAACATCATACATATTTCATTTATCTAACACCAATGCATATTAATCGTACACACTGCAATTATCACCAAGAATATCAATTCATCAATTCCACACACGATTAATCCATTCACAATTCTCACATATAGTCAATCATATTTATGATTTATGCAAATGCAAGAGACCGACACAACGACTCTATGCATATGCACATGCGGGTACCGACTTTCATTGTTTCTCATCACTAGTTCACTCAGGAACTCTGCTGGAATCATCGCTCGTTACATCACTGTAACTCCCCGTCGGGCATACGATGTCCCCCGTCGCTCACAACCCTCACGGGCACACGACGTTTATGGATCGCTCACACCCCACACGGGCACACGACCCGATAGCTCACTCCTCACATGGGCACACGATCGTCTATAATCATCGCTCACACCCCACATGGGCACACGACGTTATAGCGGATTCCCTCTGGAATCCAAACCGTCACTCAGGACGTCTCAACAATGCATATCATGATGCTTGGCATACAATGACTCATGACATTCAAATGCACACATATATACCACCATCTCACTTAACGTAAATCATGCTTTGTAATTCAAGCTCAAAACAATGCGTTTACACCATACAACAGCATGCAAATTATACCATATCCACACCAACAGCATATTACACATACACATCAATTTCACACAATTAAACGGCAAAAGTCGACAACAAAACAACACATTTTCTAATTCCCAACATAATTTAATCGGCCAACAATCTCAAAACCATCGTCATAATAAAGTATGTTGCACAACCTTTCTAACGCATCAAACCACACCTCAAACCGACTCACGGATCAAAAGTTACAGAGAAACCAAATTGGAATAAACTGTCATGTTCACAATGCGAAGCTCCTAGCGAGTCCTTCGCTACTTCATTCGCAGTGCGAATGCACCAGCGAACAGTGGCAGAAGCAAAATAGCCTAGCAAATTCCCAACGTTCGCAGTGCGAACGTCCCAGCGAATGCTCGCTACCCCATTCGCAGTGCGAACCCTCCAGCGAATAGTGGCAGAATGAAAAATAATACAACGTTCGCAGTGCGAACCTCACGCGAATGCTCGCCACCCATTCGCTGGCCATTCGCAGTGCGAACCTGCGATTCCAGAAAAACCCAGCAGCGCATCAGTTCATCCAAAAATGAGATTTTCTCTACCCAAAACATGTCCAAACCAGCATATAGCAATCAAAACATAACTCTATCATGATAACAGGTATTCTACTACGTTTACACCGATTTTCGACCGTGAAACCATCGATTTCTCATTATCGACCTAGAATAGAAACTATGAAAACACAACAAACAATCCACTACACACATACATAATCATGCACAAACGTAGTATAATCGAGTTTCGCACCCTTACCCGATTTAATCACGTTTAGAAAAGTCGGGAGATCGATTTCCAAGTTTTGTCAAATTCTCTCTTTTCTTCTCTTCTCCTCTTCTTTACTTTTTCTCTTCTTTTTCTTTCTCTTACTATTTTTCTCTCTTCTATTCTATTATAACTTATCAAAATAAATCAAAATGCCCAAAATACCCCTACACTCAAATATCTCACAAACGTTCCCAAAACCCGATAAAATATATTCACGATGAAAATAACATATTTTCACATAAAAGTCGAAAATAAAATAAAATAATAATAAAATAATCAAAAACGACTCAAATAAATAAAAACTGACAAAACTGACCGGGGCGTTACATGGAATCCAGAGGGTTTCTAGACTGTCCAAGTCTATGGGTGTTTTTCCCATTCTTGAGAATGCCTTCGAGGCTCAAGGAGATTAGACTGTCCAAGTCCACATTTTTATCTTTTGTACTATGCTTAAAGAAACAGTTGTAGTATGTTCACGGTGGAAAGATCTAGACTCTTTGAAAGACTGTTCTATTAAGATGACTAATTTCTGTTCCTATACCTCTAGGAGGTCGTCGGGACAATTTTTACGAAGTCCAAGAGGAGGCTGGAAACTTTTAAGAAGCCGAGGGACAATTTGTACGAAGTCCAAGAGGAGGCTCTCTTCCCGAAGGAAGAATCCTTATACGAAGCCTAAGAGGAGGCTGTGAATACTTCTAAGAAGCCGTGGGGTCCTTATACAACGCCCAAGAGGAGGCGGGGATGCTTTTAGGAAGCCTGTGGGTCCCCAAACCCCGAGAAATTCAAGACAGGTTATTCGCAGAGAATAGATCAAGCCAGGAAAGTCCGAGAATTTGGAAGAAACTCAAGAGATGCCATTCACGGAGAAAAGATCATCTCTGGGGAGTACAGTTTCTTTGACGATTTCTAAGGGTGACAGTCTGAGAAAGGGTTCACCGAGAATGCTGCCTTTCACGTCTCCATATTGTTTAACCCCAAGAGGAGGGAAGACTGTATCTGGTAATCCTATGGGGATCTAATTTTGTCTATTTAAGAGTGACCAACAGGGCTTAGTGCTAGACGTAGTTGCCCGGGAAACTCTAAATATCTATACTAGTATTACACTGTTGATATGAGTTTATGAAAGAAGACTTACAGTGAAACAGCCCCACAATACAGTTATATGTATATGAAAGCGGATAAAGAAAGCATATAACCACTTACTCGGTTGTAGAGCTTCCATGCTGTTTGGTTAGTTGTTCAACAAAGAAAGATTGAAAACAATAGTTATTCAAAATTAAAGGAGAAAGTACTTTGAAAAGATGTTATGGCTTACAGCTCAAGGAGAGGCCCAAGGTTTATCAGTGATATCACTGTAGTTTTGTACAGAGGGGCTTATACAAGTGACTGAGACCCAAAAAGTTTTCTATACAAGGGGATGGGTCTTACACTCTCTCAAGAGGCCCAAAAGATTTATTTTTCTACAAGTGATGGGGCTTACAGCTCAAGGAGAGGCCCAAAAGATTTATTTTAAAAATGGCGATCGCGCCGAGATTTTTGAAAACGCAGTGGGTCTTATACAATGCATTGAGGCCCAAAATTGTTTGGTTTTCAAAGGGGGTTGGGTCTTACACTCTAATAGAGGCCCAAAAGATTTTGAATGGGTCTTATAGCTCGAGGAGAGGCCCAGGGTTTATTTTTCAATGGACGATGATCGTGTCGAACTTTTTTAAATACAACGGAACTTATACAATAAGTGTGGCCCGAAAAGTTTTGTATTTGCAAAGGATTGGGTCTTACACTCTATTAGAGGCCCAAAAGTGTTTGAAATTGTTTGATGAGGGTGAAAATCAAAGAAACCCTAATTTGTTATTCTTTAAAAGTAAATATTTAAAGAAAATCAAACAAAATATCAACTAAGTTTGAATAAACCATTTGTGATTTTTGTTTAAGGTTTGAAAAATGAGGGATTAATCACAAGGTTAATTAAAACTCACTTGGTTTTGGTTTTCAAAGTAAATATTCACTTTTAAAATGTTTAAAAACATTAAAAAGGAATTTATTCACAAAAATACTAATTATATTAAATAAATAATATAAACTTAATTTTTTTGTGGAATAAAATATGTCAACATTTTTGTGATTTTTTGCAAAAAGAACCAATAAAAAATGATTAAAATTGAAAGAGTTATTAATTTTTCAATTAATTAATAAAACATGAAAATATTGGAAAAAATAGCAAAATGTGAAAAAACACAAAATGGCATGGGTGGGGTTTGAACCCATGACCTCAAGGTTATAGGGAGTACGCCTTACCACTGGGTAGGTGATACATCCATTGCTTGAAGTGAAACCACAAATATACAAGGCATGCCTTTTTTCGAGGACTGGTCAAGGCAAGGCAAGGCAAGTTTTGCCAAGAAATGGGAAGGTCCATAACTTTCTCATTTCTCAGTGTTTGGGGACAAAATTTATATGCATCTGGCCTAGAATTTCATAAGGAATCCAATGGTGGTGGTATTTTTTTCAAATCATACTCCCTCCTCAAAACCCGATAGTGGTTTTGAAAAAGGCCAATAATTGCATTTTCTATGCTACACTTTGATACAGACATGAATTACATGATGAATTAGTCCAAACACAACATATATAACATGTATGAGGTGTGTATTATCAGTGGACTTCAAAGCAATGCATATTTTGGAAAGTTCAAGTCATGATGCTTACCTCTTTTTGAGCTTTTGGAGTTTTCTGTGCAATCTGCCAAACTTTTGGTTACAAAAATGGTTTGATGCTTTAGACACAATCAAATGATCCCTTAGAAGCTTTGAGGATGGTTGGAATCAGCTGGAACCTGCAAAAACACAATCTGGCCCTTTCTTGCAAAAGGGGTTAAAATGACCAAAATAGCAACTCTCTCAAATGGTGTTCCAGATGGGGGAACCATTTGGGACAGTTCAAGGATTTTATTTGGAGTGTGTTTGAGGTTTTATCTGGTTTGGAAAGTGACTGAATCAAGACATGGCTTGAAAAATGCACAAAAGGCCTATTTTAAGGTTTTGAGAGGTGACTTTGTGATTTTGGCGTTACAGGTCACTTTTGATGGTATGGATCACCTACATATGATGTTTATGAGGTGTTAGGATCATGAGTTGGGATGGAAATGCTCTCTAACTCAAAAGCTCAGAGTTACCTTGTTAAAGAAGGCATTTTTGCCAAGAGAAAGAGATTTTGAGGAAAGAATATGTTTGATGGCTTTGGTGTACTCAAACTGAGCACAAATGAGCTCTATTTATAGTAGAGCAAGTTTGTTTTAGGATCAATAGTGAATGGCAACTGCAGCAGAGGTTTGGCCAATGGTTGCATTTTGGAATCCAAGTCTCCTCTAGCCATTGACTAGAGGTTAGGGCACAGGGTTGTGGTTCCCTTGGTCTTGGATAAGTCTTGACTGAATTCAGTTGCAAATGGCTCAGTCCATGCCACCTTGGTGTATGCATTGAATGCTTCAATCCAAAATTGGAGTCTTGTCCCTCTTTTAGGCAATTCTAGGTTTGGCATGCTACTTCTTGTTCCAAGGACTTTGGAGGCTTGGCTCAGTGTTTGTCCCCTTTAGATTTGATCCTCAGATGTGTCCAAGATGATGACAAGGCTTGGAATTATCTGATTTTGCCAAATCGAGCAAAAATGCAAAATTCTTCTTATCCTTGGCAGTTTTCAGCAAGGCATATTGCCCTTGTCATATCTCATGGCTCAAGTGGAATTGGTGATGTTCTTGGTCATTTTGGAAAGCCCTTATATGATACAACAACTATTTGATCATATTTGGTCTTGATACCTTTTGGGTCCAAGTTAAAAATCCCCCTACATTTGGAAAAAAGTGAAGGCAGATTTTGACTTAGTGAAAATTTCACCAAGTGTTGGAAAAAAGTGACATTTTTCACTTTTTGTGATTTTGATCATTCCATAACTCAAAATCCATAAGGAATTTGGAGGGAGGTCAGTTTTAAGCTTTTGTAGAGGGTAATGAGATCTACAAATCAAGCTTTGGATGGGGAAAAATGGCTTTGTGGTTTAGGAGTTATGATCCTCCAAAGTTGGTACTCTTGCTACTTTATTAATAACTTAGAAAATTTTCTAAGTTTTTATGGTTACCCCTTTTACAAATTATCCCACTTTTCTTGATTTTTCTTGATGAATGATGATTCAAATCATCCATTAACATCATTTTAGGGTTAAAAAACCATTTTTGTGAAAAATCTCAAAAAGTCAAAGTTGACTTTTGTGCACAGTTGACTTTTTATCAGATGAATTCTACACTGTGCGATCCTTTAGGAAATCGTGTCCTTGACCTAAATCAAACTTGATGGACATGTTCTATGGGTGTTATAGGGTATATTGAATCATGTCTTAGGGTTTGGGAGCATGTCCTGGTCAAAAGTCAAAGCTACAGTTGACTTTTTCCTCAAAACCCTAACTGTGGTACTGATGAAATTGAGACTTGCTGCTCAAGCTTCTTGGATCATCCATTGTTACAAATGGATCAATGTGGTATGTTGGAGACCCTAAAATCTTCTCTTGAGGTCTTGGCTCATGATTTGTCCCAAAAGTCAACTTAGGGGTGATTAGGTCAAGAAACCCTAATTCCTGATTTTTGATGTATGCATCCCCTGAGGTCAAATTGACTTGATGGTTGGGCCCATGAGGTTCCATGGAGTATTTCAGGATATGCTTTGAAGCATTGGCTCATGCCCAGAGGAAAATTTTCATCTGGAGGCCCTGGTCGACCAAACCATAATTTGGTGACACTGGCGATCTTGAGGCTTGTTCCACCTGGAAGGGAGCAGCCTTGTGCTTAATCCTTGAAGTGGGAGTCCTTTTGATCCCTTGTGGATATTTGAGAGGCTAGACAAGTTGAAGATCATGTCATTTCTTGATTGATCCTTTGTCTAAGAACTCTGAGAGGGCTAGAAACCCTAATTTTGATTGTAGTGGATGCTCACCCATCTTTGGGGAGACTACTGAGGTATGATGGTTCCTCCATATTGTGATGATGATTTTCACAATGATGGTAAATCTTAGTGGTCAAAATTTGGGGTATGACAATGATGTTGTGTGATGTTGTTGATAAGTTATTGTAGCATACCATGTGATTGTAATCGTTGTTGCTTATAATGTTGTGCGATGATATTGTTGACCAGTTATGATATGAGGTGTTGTGACTTAACAGATAAATGCAATAGTTGTTGTTTATGAAGTTGCATGTTGTTGTTGTTGAGTTGTTGTGGTGTAACTTGTAAATGCACTAGCTGTTACTTATGCGGTAGTTTGATGATGACATTGAGTTGTTACGGCATGTTATGTGGTAGGCATGTTTTGATGAGCTATATGCATGTTTCGATAAATGTGTGTTGATTCTTGGGTGGTATTAGCATGATGATGAATATGCTATGTGCGTGCATGAGTCGTTGTTGCATGTTGTCATTGATGGTGCATGGCATGTGCATAGTTGTGGGATGGCGTGCCCAAGTGGGGTGTTATCGTCTATCCGAATTCCTTGATGGAATTGTTGTTGTTGGCGTGATTGTGTGCCCAGATAGGGTGTAAGCAATCATAGTTGTTGGGGCGATCATGAAATAGGGGTCGTACGTGACCATGAAACAGGGGTCGTTGGTGTGATCATGAGATAAGGATCATACTTGACCATGAAACAGGGTCGAGAGTTCCGACGGGAACTGTGATCATGAAACAGGGATCGATATTGGTACCATATGCATTGAGTCTAGTTGGTGTCTCATTGCATTCGTTGATAGTTGTGTTGCATTATGCTTTGTGTGATTATCTGTGTTTGTGTTGAAGTGTGTGATTCTCGTTGGAAGTTGTGATTGGGTGAACTACTTGATGATTTATACTCTTATATTTATATCATCTTTCTCTTTTGTTTGATTTGAGAATCTCACCCCTTCTGTGTATGGTGATGCTTTATACGGCATCCTGCAGGTGATCAGGAGTAGTGTATAAGTTGCGGTTAGTGAAGATTAGGTGCTTCACTTTAGTTGGCGTCTGCTTTGATATGTAACATTGGGAGTCGGGGAACACTACTGTGATATTTTATATGTTAAAGAATTATTAGTTGTTTATGATATGAAAACTAGTTTTGATTAATTGAAACCGTTACATTTTATTGATTACAATGAAAAATTTCCGCTGTGTAATAAAGATGATTTTTGGATTAAAGTTGCATTAACATTTATCATATGTTACATGTTTTATTTATGAGCAAGTTCTTGTTGAAAGTAATACCCTTTTATTCCGAGTGTTTCATTTTACTCTGATTTTTTGATTAAATTATTCGGTGGAATTTTGGGTGTTACAACCATAACCCATTTAAATAAGCCTAGGGTTATTTCTTAGTTTTCAATATTCTAATTTTCCCCCTCATCAAATTAGATATTGACTTACGGTATCTACAGAATAGCCTGACATTTCATGACATTTATGCTTTTAGCCACAAACTTAATATTATATTAATTAGACCCCTTTAAGTCTTGAATAATTAAAATAATGACACCAACACCTTAAATGTTACATTTGTGACCCAAAATTCTAACAATCTCCCACTGGTCACATATGTAACTTTACACACGTGTTAGACTTTATGAGCTCAAAATTTGTCATTATATTCTTTAAGCATATCCAAAGTATCTCGTCCATTAGTCATGCCAATATACAGAATCAAGGTGATTTTCATTATATCAATCATAACTAAACCCATCAATGATCACCGATAGTGACACAACTAAATGACAAAGATCCATCATGAAATGTGTAGCATAAAAATCACATGAAGTTAGTCTTTATATGTCGATTTTCAAATGGTACTACTTTACTGTAGTGAGATCATTCAATAACTTTATTGTACAAAATGTAAACAACTGGATATCAAACTTTATTAATTTGAAAATATCCAAATTCATAGTATGCATACATAATACCAAACACATAACATAAAATTCATAATCGACTAACTCCCACTAAACCAAATACTCCTCTAACGATAAAACATCCATGTGAGCAGTGTGCTCATGAAAGACCTTAGGTTGAAGACCTTTTGTAAGAGGATCTGCTATCATGGAGTTTGTTCACAAGTGTTCTATGGAAATTTACCACTTTGTACCCTTTCCTTAACAACTAGGAACTTGATGTCAATATGTTTTGACTTAGTCGAGCTCCTATTATTGTTGGAATACAAGACGGATGATTTGTAGTCACAATATAACTTAAGTGGCCTTTCAATTCCTTCAATAATTCGCAACCTAGTAACAAGATTCCTCAGCCAAATCCTATGGTTGGATGCCTCATAACATGCTATAAACTCTGATGCCATGGTGGGTGAAGCCGTAAGAGTTTGCTTAACACTGCGCCAAGAAACTGTACCACCAGCCAACATGTAAATATAGCCTGAAGTGGATCTTTTACTGTCTTGGCATCACCAAGATCTTTCATTTCAAAATTTCTTGATAGAAATTTCTTAGTTTTTTGGCAAGCGGTATGTCATCTACATACAAGACCAAGAAAATGTACTTGTTCCCACTGAATTTGTGATACACACAATCTTCAACAACATTCACCTCAAAACCAAATGAGAGAATTACTTTGTGAAACTTGTGATACCACTGACGAGACGTCTGCTTTAGTCCATAAATGGATTTTGTCAATTTGCAAACCATATTCTTTGAGTCTCCTGACACAAAGTTTTCTGGTTGCATCATATAGATTGTTTCATCAACGTTGCCATTGAGGAAAGTTGTCTTGACATCTATTTTATGGAGTTCCAAATCATTATGTGCAACAAGAGCCATGATTGTCCTAAAAGAGTCTTTTGATGAAACCGGAGAGAAAGTATCTTTAAAGCCAATCCCTTCCTTTTGAGTATAGCCATTAGCACTACGCCAAAAATATGATTATACAGCACCAAAAAGACAGCGGTTTTATGCAAAAGCGCTGCTAAAAAGAATAAAAAAAATTCGCTAAAAAAAAGCGCCTTAAAAGAAAGGCTTTATAAAGCGCTTTTCAAAAGCGCTGTAAAAGAATGTAAAAGAGTGCCACCTTAGACAGCGCTTTCCAAAAAGCGCTGTTATAGGTATCACTTTAGAGAGCGCTTTTAAAAAGCGCTGCTATAGGTATCACCTTAGAAAGCGCTTTACGAAAGCGCTCTAATAGGGCTCAATTTCTTTTCACTTTAGAAAGCGCTTTCTAAGGAAAAACGCCCTCTAAAGTCATTTACTAATTAAAATATAAAACAATTCTAAACATTTTCAGGGACAGCGCTGTATTTGTTGTTTGGCAAAATTAGGGGTCGAACCCACGCCCTTTTGGCAAAATATACTTTAAATTATATTAATATATCAAATTATATTTAATATATTTTAATTATATTTTAATTTATTTTAAATTATATTTTAAATTATTCAAATAATATATTTAAATATATATGTTTTAAGTACAAACATTTTAACTTATTTAAATTATATTTAATATATATAAATTATATAAATATATAATTTAAAATATATTAATTTAAAATATGCTTTAAATTATATTAATATATCAAATTATATTTAATATATTTAAATTATTTTTTATTTATTTTAAATTATATTTAAAATTATTCAAATAATATATTTAAATATATATGTTTTAAATACAAACATTTTAACTTATTAAATTATATTTAAAATATATAAATTATATTAATATATAATTTAAAATATACTTTAAATTATATTAATATATCAAATTATATTTAATATATTTAAATTATTTTAAATTATATTTTAATTTATTTTAAATTATATTTAAAATTATTAACATAATATATTTAAATATATATGTTGGCACCTTATTTTATATATTTATGGAGTCAGTATAAACTTTGGATGATGGCGTAGTACCGCTGGTCAAGGAGGTTTGTGTGTTTGTTTGTCATGCTTTGAGTCTGGGGTTCGAATCCCCCTCGCCCCAGACTCATTTTTATATTTTTTGACATTTTCAGTTAACCCTAAGACAGCGCTTTCTAAGGAAAAAGCGCTGTTATAAGACTTCTAAAAACAGCCTTTAGAGAGCGCTTTAAAAAAACCCTGTCTAAAGTTAACCAAATAATTTAAAATATATTAATTTAAAATATACTTTAAATTATATTAATATATCAAATTATATTTAATATATTTAAGTTATATTTAAATTTATTTAAAATTATATTTAAAATTATTCAAATAATATATTTAAATATATATGTTTTAAATACAAACATTTTAACTTATTTAAATTATATTTAATATATATAAATTATATTAATATATAATTTAAAATATACTTTAAATTATATTAATATATCAAATTATATTTAATATATTTAAATTATATTAAATTATATTTTAATTTATTTTAAATTATATTTAAAATTATTCAAATAATATATTTAAATATATATGTTTTAAATACAAACATTTTAACTTATTTAAATTATATTTAATATATATAAATTATATTAATATATAATTTAAAATATACTTTAAATTATATTAATATATCAAATTATATTTAATATATTTAAATTATTTTAAATTATATTTTAATTTATTTTAAATTATATTTAAAATTATACAAATAATATATTTAAATATATATGTTGGCACCTTATTTTATATATTTATGGAGTCAGTATAAACACTGGATGAGGGCGTAGTACCGCTGGTCAAGGAGGTTTGTGTGTTTGTTTGCCATGCTTTGAGTCTGGGGTTCGAATCCCCCTCGCCCCAGACTCATTTTTATATTTTTTGACATTTCCAGTTAACCCTAAGACAGCGCTTTCTAAGGACAAAGCGCTGTTATAAGACTTCTAAAAATAGCCTTTAGAGAGCGCTTTAGAAAAGCGCTATCTAAAGTTTAACCTTAGAAAGCGCTTTAAGAAAAGCGCCCTCTAAGGTCTTTAACTCTCCTCTCCTTAGAAAGCGCTTTTTAAGTAAAGCGCCCTCTAAGGTCATTTATTAATTAAAATATAAAACACATTTCATTTCATTTTCTGAAACTGCTTCTAATCATTTTCTTCTCGCGACCCTTGCTCTCTTTCTTCTCTGCTAAAACCCTTGCTCTCTTTTTTCTTTGCCATTGTCGTCGTTCATCCGCCATTGTCGTCGTTCATTCGCGGTTGCCGTCGTTCATTGTCGTGACTTCACTGCTGCCGTCGTTTTGCTGCCGTCGTGACGAAGAAGAGGTACATTGTTGTTGTTCTTCTTACTTCTAACATTGTTGTTGATGTTCTTACTTCTAACATTGTTTGTTGTTGCTGGCCGTAAATCGTTATTGCATGTTACTGTTGTTCGTTGTTGCTGTTCGTTGTTACTGTTGTTCGTTGTTACCGTTCTAACATTGTTGTTGATGTTTTTTATTTATAAATTTATTTCTCTTGAATTTTAAACTATTATTGTTGTTCTTGTTTGGTATATATAATAGAATATGACCCTGCAGTGAAATTTTGTGTAGGATTACTATTGAATATGTTACTGTTCGAATATTTTGTGTAGGATTACTATTGACCTCTCCTTTTGGTACCTATTAGAATTAGAAACTCAGAATCTTATCATTCTTTTATAAGGGTGTTTGTTTATTTACTTGGTTAGGCTTTGTAAGTTGCTTAGGCTTTTGTGTAGGATTACTATTTCAGTGTTTATTTACTCAGAATCTTTTGTGTAGGATTACTATTTCAGTGTTTATTAATTATTTTTCTTTTCCTTTTCAATTTTCACTTTAACTTGCTTAGGCTTTGTAAGTTGTAAGTATTCATTAACAGTGAAGTGAGGGTGTTGGTAAGAAACTCTTTTGCTTTATGAGTTTATATTTGTCATTTACTTTTTGTTTTTTTCTTTCTTATAGGTAAAATGTCTAATAACCAGGAAGACATCCACGAGACACAAGATACACAGGAATCTCAGAATGAAGCTTCGAATGCGAATGTAGAACATGAAATAAAAAGAGGAAAAACCATTATGAAGAGAATCATCCGTGCTAGAGATAAAAGGATGAGATTTGATGTACATTGGAGTGAACAGAACCAACTAGTTGAGCCTAACAGTTCAATGTTATCTTCATACATTGGTTCACTTGTCCGTCAGCACATTCCAATCACTAGTGATAATTGGAGGAGTAAATCGTTGGATGCCGGTAAAGAAAAGATATGGACTGAGATACAGGTACTTACCAAATATGATTAGATTTTTATTGACGATTAAGTCTTTAATTTACTTATACTAAAACACTTTATGTTTATATGTGTATGTTTTTTCGTAGAGGTCCTTTAATATTGAAGAAAGCCGGCAAAAGTATTGTCTTCAATTGGCCGGAAAGAGACACAGAGGGTTTAGAGCCTTATTATCAAACAAATATATTAGGGACGAGAACAAAAATTTTGTTGAAGCAGAACTTCCACCGTTGTATGCGGATGTGATTACACCGCAAGAATGGGGCATTTTTGTAGACAAACGGAAAACCGAAGAATTCAATGTAATGTTGTCTTGTCATGTCTATTGATTGTATTATATTTGTGTTTCATTAGTTTGTTTTGATATGACTTAAAATTTTTTATCCAGAAATTGAGTGCCATTAATCGCGAAAGAGCATCAAACCTCGCATATCCATACAGAAAAGGGCGTTTGGGATATGCACGATTACAACAAAAATTGGTAAGTATATATTAATGCTATGATTTTATTAATTGTATTATTGTGTTATAATTGATGAACTTATTATTTAACTAAATGTGTAGTTAGAAGAGTCTAAAAGTGAAGAATCATCACTTCCGGACCATGTTTTGTGGAAGGAAGCTCGCGTGGGTAAGGGTGGAGCTGTTACAGGAGATGTTCAGCATGTTTATGAAGAGTGTGTAAGTATAACATTATGTCTCAAAGTTAATTGAAATTTTATTAAATTATAATTAATTTTTAATCCCCACTAATAATTTTCGATATATCAATGAATTTCAGGAGAATCTATCTAAATCCATACCCGCAGGTGAGGATGATTGCAGGAGCATTCTTAGTCGAGTACTAAATGTTCCTGGGTATCCCGGTCGGGTGAGAGGTAAAGGATTTGGTGTGACTCCATCATCCTTGTATAAGCAATCAAGGAAAAAAAATCCCACCACCCAAGAAATCATGCAAACTGTGATGGCACTACAAGCGCAAGTCCAAGCATTGCAGCAGGATAAAGAGAGATATGAGGCGGAAAGGCACGGGTCCGGTTTGAAAGATGCTAGTGACAAAGCTAGTATCAATTCTCCAAATAAAATTCCCGAGGTAATTAGCACATATTTATTTTAATTAAATTGACACATTTATTTTATTTGACCTTTATACATATTAACAGTTACATATTTATCATTGCTTCAGGGCATTTCATCTTGCCAGCTGTATTTGTCGTTTCCGACTTATCGCATGGTTGGCAAGGGAAAAGTGTATAACTTTGCGGGAGCGTTACTTCACCATCATCCGCTCCCACAAGGTTATCTGAAAGTGTCGGTTGATATCGCTTTAGATACGAGTGCGTTACTACCGATACCAGACTCGGTTTCAGATGTTACATTGTTGCGGGATGCAATAGGTTCGTTTGTTGCATGGTCGTTAGACCTCATTTGCATAGGTGATGAGGTATGTTGAAAACCATTACGAATCTCTTAGTATTCAAATGTCAATTCTGAACGATTATGAAAATCATTATGAACCATTACTTACATTTTTTTACATGGTAATGTTAGACTCCTACAAAACCCGCAGCAAAGAATAAAGGGGTTTTGCTGCAAAATGAGTCTGTTGAATCACACAGAGAGGTAGCTTTTAAGTGTTATTCTATTATCCGAATTCATGATTTTCTACTTTACCTAACTTATATGATTGTTAGGTTACTGCTCAACCTTCACAACAGACCGGCAAGAAAAAAGCGCCTACAAGGACCGTGAAGGAAAAAAGTAGACCTCACTTTCAGACGTGTCTAGGTACACTTTTGGAAATGTCTGATTTGATGCAAGGTGTTATTCGTCAAATCAACATGGACGAAGGTGTTTTTGGTTTTCCTCATTCCGAGATAATCGGAAAAGAGGACATGGAGCAGGTTTTCAATCATACTGAATTAGGCATCGGTGTTATGCATTCATACATCTGGTACTCCAATCAATCTATTATTTATTTAGTTGAACAATTTATTTACACATTTCAATGATAATAGTCTAATGTTTATTATGTTTTATTTAAGGTGCATGTATGAAAAATTCATGCGGGGGACGGATTTGTCAAACAAATTCCGTTTCTTCTCTTGCAGCCTTGTTAATGCACCGAGAATTGGTATGAATGCAATTGAAGTAAGAGACCACTTACTTGAGCGATTTACGGCCAGCCACACAGAATGTCTATTTCTTTTACCGTATGATACTGGAAACGGGTAAGATTTTCATTATAATTTCATTCTAATCTTTAATTTGTATCTTTTGCGTAGAAATTATCCATCTAAACTTTTGTTATACTTTACAGTGGACACAGGTTGTTGGTTGCCATTAATCCTATAACAGAAGTGGTCTATTATCTTAATTCATTGGATACTGATTGGTCCACATATCAGAATATGAAGGATGTGGTTGACACGTAAGTGAGACTGTTCGAAATATTCGTGTATATTTGTATATCTAATTATTTCTGTGACATTGTTCTAAGTTTACGTTTTTCTTTTATAGAGCTATACTACTATACCGTGCACAAAGAGAGACTCGAGTAGCATGGGCTAGATCAACCAATATTACATGGGTCAAAGTGGAGGTATATTAATTTTCACAATATTGCTTATTAGTGATGCTACTTAATAACACAAAACATCTATATATTATTTCTGATTTGTTTGTCTATGTGTAGTGCCCCCGTCAGCGTAATGGCATAGACTGTGGGTACTTCGTTTTGAGGTTCATGAGAGAAATCATTCAAATGGAACAATTGGAGATTCCTATTAGGGTATGCATGGTTTTATAACTTAGGATTTTAATATCGGATATGTCATATAATTTATTATTTTTAACTAAATAATGTGTATTTTGTTTTGTTATGTAGTATTTCGAAGATATGGCGTGTTCTTCTTACAAAAGGAAACAATTGAATTATATTACGGAAAAATTGTGCGAATTCTTTCTTCTAAAAAAAATTATTTGAATGTATATTTTTGTGAATGTAAATTTTAGTTTTGTGAATATAAGAAAATTCTGTTGCAAGAAGAATTCTGTTGTAAATTTTGTGAATTCTGTTAATGTATATATATGAATTCTGTTGTTGCAAGAATTTTGTGAATTTTGTAAATTTTGTGAATTCTGTTGTAAGTTTTGTGAATGTTAATTTTATTGAAATGTATATATGAATTATGTTGTTGCAAGAATTCTATTTCTTGAAATGTATAAGAATTCTGTTGTTGCAAGAAATTATATAAGAAATGCTGGTTTGAAACTATGCAGGTTTCTGCATAAAAAAAATGGCTAAAATGGGATTTTTTTATACGTAGAAAAAACCAATAAAATTATAGGTATACTTTAGAGAGCGCTTTTAAGGAAAAAGCGCTCTCTAAAGTACCCTTTAGAGAGCGCTTTTAGGGAAAAGCCCTCTCTAAAGGTATACAAAAAAATCATTTTCAGTATACATTAGACAGCGCTGTCTAAAAGCACCTTTAGATAGCGCTTTTGAAGGAAAAAGCGCTTTCTAAAGTTTATAAAAAAATTTTAAAATTTTAAAAGTATACTTTAGACAGCGCTTTTATAAGCGCTGTCTAAAGTTCCTTTTTAGAGAGCGCTTTTTCATAAATAAAAAAGCACCGTCTTTACCTACAACAGCGCAGGCTTAGACAGCGCTTTTAAGCACTTTTATAGGGCAAAAAAAGCGCCCACTTTTCCCTCTTTTCCCGTAGTGTAGCCACAAGACGAGCCTTATACCTCTCCACATTACCGTTAGTTACCCGTTTGGTCTTAAAAATCCATTTGCAACTAATGGGTTTCACACTTTCTGGTAATGAGACAAGTTCCCAAACTGTCTTGCATGGACTTATACTCCTTCTTTATTGCGTCAATCCACTTTTCCGAGTTGGAATCCTGCATGGCTTGACGGAAGTTGATTGGATCGTCTTCCATCATACCATTATTTTCCTCACGTTCTTGGAGAAAGACTATGTAGTCATCCGGAATAGCATTTCTCCTTTCTCTAGTGGATCTCCGCAAAGGTATTGGTTCTTGTAACACTTGTTCTAGAGGATTTTGAGTTTGTTCTTCATGAATTACCAAATCATCTTGAGTTTGAGGAATTGCAACAATGTCTTGTGCAGGTTCCATACTTGTTTAATCAAAAGCAACTATATGAATCAGTTCTAGAATTGTTATTGATGGTTTCTCTAAGACAAAGTCTCTAACCTTATTCTTCCCTCCAAACTCAATATCCTTAAAGAATGTGGTTGTTCCCATCTCAAAATTGAATTTAATTTGGGATCATAAAATTTGTAGCCCCTAGATCTTTCAGAATAACCAATAAATTAGTTGCTCACTGTTCGAGAGTCCAATTTCTTTTCATTTGGCCTATAAGGCCTTGCCTCAACTGGATATCCCCACACATGAAAATGTTTGAGACTAGACTTTCGCCTGGTCCAAAGCTCATAAGGTGTTTTGGCAGTTGCTTTTGTTGGTACTCTATTTAGAATATAAGGTGCAGTCTTTAGTGTCTCTCCCCCAGAGTGACTCTGGAAAGGTTGAGTGACAAATTATACTCCTTACCATATCTTTAAGAGTCTGATTTCGTCTTTCAGTAACACCATTCATGCTAGGAGATACTAGCATGGTGTACTGCGAGACGATTCCACATTCCTCTAGGTATTTGGCAAAAGTCCCTTGACGTTGTTCACCTGAACCGTCATATCTACCGTAATATTCACCGCCACGGTCAGATTTGATTTTCTTCTTTTGTCAAGCTGATTCTCAACTTCAGCCTTAAACGATTTGAACACATCCAATAACTGAGACTTTTCATGTATAAGAAATATGTACGTATATCTAGAATAATCATTTATGAATGATATAAAATATTGTTGACCATTCCAAGAAGGTGTTAGAAATGGTCCACAAATGTCTGTATGTATCAACTCTAAGACATTTGTAGCTCTATATGCCCAAAATTTCTTTGTTTTGGCCTGTTTTCCTTTAACGCATTCAACACAAACATCAAAGTTTGTGAAGTTAATGGACTCCAAAATTCCATCTGACACTAGTCGCTCAACTCTATTTTTAGAGATGTGACCTAGGCGTTTGTGCCATAATGCTCCTGAATTATTATCCTTAATTTTACGCTTAGTACCACATGATTCCACATTCAAGGATTCGTCATAGGTGCCTATTATGTAAAGCAAATATAGATTATCATGACCCATAAGTGAACCAGTCCCAACAATATTTGAATTAGAAAGACAGCTTGAACATATTGTTTCCAAACGAACAAAAATAACCTGATTTGTCCAAATAAGAAACTGAAATCAAATTCCGTCTAAATGACGGAACCACAAAAGTGTATTTCAAATCCAAATAAAATTTGGTACACATTAATAATCTAAAATTCCCTATAGCTTCCACCTCCACCGACTTGCCATCTCCAACATAGATGTATCTTTCAACATCATTTAGCTTCCGGTAGTTAAGGCAACCCCTCATTGAAACACTGATGTTAGTAGTTGCACCAGAGTCTAACCACCAAGTGTTTCCAGGTACTAAAGCTAAATTGACCTCAGAACAAACCAAACCATGACTCATACGATTGGAGCAATCCCACTTCTCATAATCTTTCCTCTGTTTAGAGGTACCAAATTCCATAGGAGAAGGAGGTTGCCTCATCTTTAATGCAAGGTCAAGATCCATGCAGCCAAGAACAATTTCCATGTTCTCATTCCAATCCTTAAAATCTATCCCATTCAGGACCTGAACCTTATTCATATTAGCAGATATTGAAGCAATTGTAGCTGAAAAAGGAACAAAAAACAAACATTTTAAATATACTCACATAAATAAAAACAGAATCATCAATGTTGTTCAAATAAAGGCATAACTCATCTCAAGATACCCAGTGCACCACCAATATTAAGTCTTTGGACAGTAATATCGACTGCTAGTGGTACTCTTATCGTAATGATCAAACATTGATAATAAAAACATGTCGAATAATAAACCCCTCTTTGGGTTGATTTATTATTCACATGTAGGACCTCATAATTATCACATGTTTACCATCACAGGCACGACTGAAAAACAGCCAACCACCAATTGTCCTTTGGGTCAATTGATACTCACATGGACAAACATACACACAAACCATAAAAATATTTAACATTTTTCATAAGCAATTGTTATAAAAGAGGTCACTTTGGCGACTTTTTCATTTCACCTACTTACCTAAAACATGTTAAATTACTGTATAAAAATACATTCTGTATCCAAATTCGAGCAAAATTGATAAAAAAAAATTGAAATTTAATCCAAATCAAAAACACCAATGCATTTTATCGTACTGTTACGACATTATACTAAGTTTAATTTCAAAATATAAAATCACATATATTATTTATAATCAATAATAAATAATATGAAAAAAACATATAATTATCTTAAACCAAAAAAATATACAATGCAGTTACTAAAAAGAAAATTGATCCTTGATTTATCCTTATACACCGCATAGAAACACTTTGAGAAAAATTTACCAAAACTATGAACAGTTTCATTACGAACTAAAGATAGAACCATATCGTCAGTTGTATTACCTTTAGCTGCAGAAGTGTTGGTTGTTAGGTACAACAACTATATATATATATATATATATATATATATATATATATATATATATATATATATATATATATATATATATATATATATATATATATATATATATATATATATATATATATATCATTATCCTTTGATATGCATCTAAGTGCAATTTACATAGAAAATATTTATTTGATCAAAAATATAATATTTAATAATTGTTAGAATATAAACAGAAGAAAACAGAGAGATATGGATGAATCTAGTCATCCAACAGAGTGACTATTATTTGGAGATTATAAGTGGCAAAAAGTATTCCAGTCAAAACAAACAAAAGGTACTATTATAATACTAACAAAAGAGTGTAAGAGCAAAAAAGTTTCCGTATAAGAGCAAATAATATTGACGATAAATTCAACCTGACATTTAATTTCATATTCAAGATTTTGAGCACAAAAATTTTGTAAGATCAAAATGGATCTCAATTTTAGAACCTGTTCGCGCTTGATTTCGGGCGAACAACCTCTAGCCTCCGAACGTAGGTTTACTTGCAGGATCGGCTATGGAATCCCAGAATATCGTGTTTAGACGGTTGTATTTTGTGATTAGTTGTCGAGTAGTAGAGTTTGGGGTGAGGAGAGAAATAGAACAAAATTGGGGGCCGAAGAGGTTTGAATGAGTTGGAGAGGGGAAGAACAATATTAAATGCAGGAAATTGTAAATGAAAAGCAAGTAAAAGACAATTTCAAATGTAAATGGCTTGATAAGATAAATTGCATCAAATGGAAATGGGACGCAAGAAATACATTTTGCGGGAGTGTAACTCGTTTCTCGTAACGCTAGATGTAACACCCCAAATTTCGTAAGAATATTTATTTAATTTATGTGAATTTCTGTGAATTTCGGTGAATTTGGATGTTTTGGGCATTTTGTGAAATTTTAGTTATTTAATTAAATAATAATATATATTAAGGAGTATAATGTATTATTATTTATTTTAAATAATATTAGAGGAATTAAGGGTATAAGACAGACTTTTGAGGAGGATTAGTGAGGGTTTTATGGAGAAAGCCCAATTTGAGGCCCAAGAGTTAGGTTGAATATAAAAAGGGGAATTTGAGAATAGGATTCAGTTTTGTTGAACGTGAAAAGAAGGTGAGAGCTCTGAGGAAAAGGAAAAGGAAAAGGAAAGAAATTCGTGAAGGTTTCCAAAGGCTCAAGAGAGAACACATCGGATCGACAATCTAAGGTATGGGGAGTAATTACCTTTCGTTGTTTTCAATATAGGATTCGATGTAATTGAAGTGGATGTTTTGTGTTTGAGGGTTTATGGGGTTTTTGTGATGAATTGATGATTTGAGGGTATTGTGTGTATCGATTAATAAGAATTGAATTTAATCAGATAAAATAGACCTTGGGGCTGATTTCTCCGCCGATGTAGGTTCAACCTGGTGGTGAAGGAATTTATGGGGTTTGTGGGAAGCTTGAGAGTTTAGAAGGCTTAGGGGATTTGAGGTGTCCCATAGGGTCACGAATCGACCTAATAGACGTAGGTTTTATGCCTTTGATTCCCGTGATACATTAGGACGGTTGTAGGGATGTTTTTGGGTCATTTGGGGCTGTAATCGCAGGTACTTTTGAGGCTGTGGAGCTACTGATGCGTAGCAGCGGTTTGTTGTAATCGCAGGTTCGCTAAGCGAACCATTCCTTCTCAAGGAGAATGTGCTCCAAGGCTCACAAAGCGAGCAGCGCAGCGAATGCGCGATAACATAAGTGTGGGTACTGAGACAATTCTGGTGTGGAATTGGGGATTCGCTGGAAGTTTCGCAAAGCGAATGAACCAGCGAGTGGCTTCGCACAGGGAATAAATCAGCGAGTATGACAGATTGTGTTTTCTGGTGTTTCAGTGTGGTGACTGTGGGATTTGCTGACCGCTTCACAAAGCGAAGGTCCCAGCGAACTGGTTCGCCTAGCGAACCCTGGAGCGGACTACTACTATTCGCGAATTTTTGTTTATGATACTGTGATGCTCTGAGGTTTTGGTGTTGTGATATCTCTGATGATTTACCATGATGTTCTTGATGATATTGAGATGATGATTTGTGATGTTTTGATGAATATGTGATGACATAACGTATATGAGAATTGATGAATGATGATGCACATTATGATGTTTATTTGATGATGATGTTGTGTATCATACATTCATATGCATACCCTATGACGACGCTTCATTCCCATTATGCGGATATGAGGTAATTATGACATGCTCCGGTTCCAATTGCGGGATCGATCCTATTGACAGGGATCTTTGGAGGGGTGATGGCCTAGTGTCTATCTATTATGACGATTGGTACCACATGCATGAGTCTTGTTGTGCATTTGCATTTAATGGGCATTGTTGTATTTTATGATGTTGTTTGTGATTTTGATGTTTCCTTGTGATGACCCTGAAGAAGTTGTATATGACGATAATGCCATTTTATGTATATCCTATTTTATATTGATTATTATGAATTGTGATTACTCACCCTGCCTGTTTGAATGTTGCCTCCACGTGAGTAACGTGCAGGTGATTAGGTTTAGCTGTGGATGCCTTCGAGGACCTTGAAGTTTATTTGCTTTTGGTTGATTTAGAGAGTCTTGCTCTGATAGTGTAACATCGGGTTGGGGTCCTTTGAGTTGAACTATGTTGTTTCCTTATTTTGTTGTCATTTGATGATATGGTTTTATTTTTGAAAACCTTTTTGGATTATTACGATGTTTGTTGAAAACCTTTTAATTGAAAATTTTGGGTTTCGCTGCCATGTGAAGGCTTTTGATTTATTTTGAAAAAAAAAAACATTTGTTTACAGGGCAAGTGTATTATTTTGATTTAAATGAGAAATGTGCACCCTTTGAGGTGATTTTGATGCTTTACTCTGATATTTGAGTTGTTTCTGCTGCAACATTTGTGGGGGTAGAAAAGGGTGTTACATTAGTGGTATCAGAGTAGGTCGGTCCGTCCGGCCAGGTTTTCTTTACGTGATGCCAGTCCCATGTCAGTCGATGAATGTGTGTACATTGTCGATGTTTTAGTTCTTCTAACCTTGTTGGTGGTGTGCAGGATGGCTGGAAGAAATGATTGTGCGATTGCTGATGCTTTGGAATCAGTTGCTAATGTGGTGGCGCAACTCAATCCAAATGGTGGAGCTCCTGATGAGTTTCGTGCTTTGGGGAAGTTTCAAAGGAACAATCCACCGACTTTTATGGGTACGCATGATCCAGCAAGTGCACACAAGTTGCTGAAGGCAATCGAGAAGATCTTTCGAGTGATAGGGTGTTCTGATGAGCAACAGGTTTAGTTTGGAACGCATATACTGGAAGAGGTAGCTGAGGATTGGTGGGATAATACCCGTCAGAGAGTCACGGATGTGGGCACTGTGATAACCTGGGCTGCGTTTAAGCAGGAGTTTTTGGGGAAATATTTTCCAGAGGATGCTCGTGGCAAGACGGAAGTAGAATTCCTTGAGCTGAAGCAAGGAGATATGACTGTGGCAGAGTACGCTGCGAAGTTCGAGGCTTTAGTGAAGTTCTGTCTGCATTACAATCGTGCTGATGTCGAGATGCCTAAATGTCTCAAGTTCGAGAATGGGCTGAGACCAGAGATTAAGAAGGATATTGGGTATCAGCAGATCCGCATGTATGCTGAGTTGGTTGACAAGAGCAGAATCTATGATGAGGATAGCCGAGCTCGATCTGCTCACTACAAGCAGTTGAGTGAGAAGAAAGGGTAGTATAGGGGTAAGCCTTATACAACTCCAGCTGACAAAGGGAAGCAGAAGGCTTCAGATGGGAAAAAGACAAGTGGGGGAGTAGCTCCCACTTCTGGAAAGTGTCATAAGTGTGGCGAGCAAGGTCACCGTGCTGATGTGTGCACCAATAATGTGTTGAGGTGCTATAGACGTGGTAAGAAGGGTCATCGAGCTACTGATTGAAAAGATGAGGGTCCGACCTGTTTCAATTGTGGTGAGAAAGGTCATATCAGTACTCAATGTCAGAAGCCGAAGAAGACTGCGACTGCTGCTCAGACTAGTGGCAGAGTGTTTGCTTTGAGTGGCGCTGAGACGCCAGAGAAGGACAACCTGATTCGAGGTACTTGTTTTATTAATAATATCGAGTTGGTTGCTATTATTGATACTGGTGCTACTCATTCTTTTATCTCACTTAAATGTGCTAATAGATTGAGTTTGAAGTTGTATAATATGAATGGGAATATGGTAATAGAAACTCCAGCTGATGGTTATGTTACTACTACCCTTGTGTGTTTGAGATGTCCTGTGATGATTTTTGAGAAGAGTTTTGTGATGGATTTGGTGTGCTCACCCTTGCACCAAATTGACATGATCTTTGGGATGAACTGGTTGGAGTTCAACCGTGTTTATATCAATTGTTATAACAATACTGTAGAGTTTCCTGAGATTGATGATAGTGGGAGAGTTGATGTTCTTGTCTTCAAAGCAAGTAGACGAACTAATGAAAGACGAAGCCTTGGTGTTTGTAATGTTTGCATCGTTGCAAATTGATCGTGAAGCTGCGAGAGTGGAGTTGCCTGTTATCCATGAATTCCCAGATGTGTTTCCAGATGACATCAGTGATTTGCCTCCATAGCGTGAAGTGGAGTTTGCTGTGGACTCAATACCAGGCACGAGTCCAGTGTCAATGGCTCCTTATCGGATGTTAGCTTCTGAGTTAAGTGAATTGAAGAAACAACTGGAAGAATTGCTTGAGAAGAGATTTGTGCGACCAAGTGTTTCTCTGTGGGGTGCTCCTATGCTGTTAATGAAGAAAAAAGATGGAAGTATGAGGTTGTATGTTGATTATCAGCAGTTGAATAAAGTGACTATCAAGAACAAGTATCCACTTCCGAGAATCGACGATTTGACGGATCAGTTAGTAAGTGCTTGTGTGTTTAGTAAGATTGATTTGAGGTCGGGTTATCATCAGATTCGAGTTAAGCCTGATGATATTCAGAAGACAGCTTTCAGGACGAGGTATGGGCTCTATGAATACACTGTGATGTCGTTTGGTGTATCCAATGCACCTGGTGTGTTCATGGAGTTCATGAATCGGATTTTCCATGAGTATTTGGATAAGTTTGTGGTGGTGTTGATCAATGATATCTTGATATATTCTAGATCTGAAGAAGAACATGCCGAGCATTTGAGAACTGTGTTGCAAGTGTTGAAAGAGAAGAAGTTGTATGCAAAGCTATCAAAGTGTGAGTTTTGATTGAAGGAAGTGAGTTTCCTTGGCCATGTGATTTGAAGTGACGGGATTGTTGTTGATCCCTCTAAGATCGATGTTGTATTACAGTGGGAGACTCCGAAGTCTGCTACCGAGATACGAAGTTTTCTGGGATTACCGGGTTATTACCGTAAGTTTATTAAAGGCTTTTCTAAGTTGGCATTACCTTTGACCCAGTTGACTCGAAAGGGTCAAAATTTTGTGTGGGATGTAGCTTGTGAAGAGAGTTTTGTGGAATTGAATAAGAGGTTGACGACCGCTCCAGTTTTGATTTTGCCTAATCCGGGCGAATCTTTTGCGGTGTATTGTAATGCGTCAAAGATGGGTCTTGGTGGAGTATTAATGCCGAATGGACAAGTTGTGGCCTATGCTTCGAGACAATTGCGAGTTCATGAGAGGAATTATCCTACACATGACTTGGAATTGGCCGCGGTGGTGTTTGTGTTGAAGATTTGGAGACATTATCCATTTGACTCTAAATTTGAAGTGTTCAGTGATCATAAAAGTCTGAAGTACTTATTTGATCAGAAGGAATTGAATATGAGGCAGAGGAGGTTGGTAGAGCAGTTGAAGGATTTCGATTTTGATTTGAGCTATCATCCGGGCAAAGCAAATGTAGTAGCCGATGCATTGAGCAGAAAGTCATTGCATGTGTCGATGCTTATGGTGAAAAAGTTGGAACTAATTGAGCAATTCAGAGATTTGAGTTTAGTATGTGAAAAGACCTTTGACAGTGTGAAGTTGGGAATGTTGAAGTTGACTGATGCGTAGTTTTTCGCAAGTGTACGAACGCGTCAGAGTAATATAAAAGATTATCGTATCCACAGAGACCAAGTGTCAATCTATCGCTATCTATTGTTAAGGTGTGTATCTAAGGTGATTGAAAATAGTAGTTTTGAAGAGTGCACGGTAGTAAATAAAGTAATTAAAATTAATTGATAAAGACAGGTTCGAATGCAATTCACACAACCAATTGATAATCCAAGTACTTGCTAATAGAACTACTTACGGGCAATGTTTTCTACTTTGAACAGAACTAATTTGACAGGAACTGTCGCTTTCGCGTACCCAGAACCGAGTTGTACCCCCTAATCAAACCCTCTTATTGTCACGGATAAAAAGGCGCGCATTGCGTTAGAGTAGTAAACCTATTTTTAAGAAATATAGTATCTTGACCAAGTTGAAAAGTATTTTAACCTGGATTTTCTAAAAAAAAGAGGTTCTTACGAACCAGACTTTAAACTTCTTAACGCGTCCGAAAATAGTTTTAAAATCTCTTTTCCTTTTAAATTAAAAACTCCTAATAAACTAAATAAAGCGCTTTCGCTGTTTTTGAAATAGTTTAAAAACAATTAAGTTTAGATAGGCGTTGGACGGCTTTCGATCTTACCCAACGAAATTTAAGAACAGGAAAACTTATATTGAAAGTTAAAATAGCCCTTAAGTGTTTCCACTAACAATTGTACAGATTATCGGTTCGGTTATGATCTTCACATTCTAACCTTTATAAAATTAGCCAGACATGGTAAAGTAAAAGTTCATTTTTAGATTTTTCATAAAAAAGGTATTTAAGTGCGAGTGCGGAAAGTAAATGAAAGTAGTGCGAGTGCGGAAAGTAAATGAAAGTAATGCGAGTGCGGAAAGTAAATGAAAGTAAAGCAGTGCGGAAAATAAATGAAATTAAAAGACAGTGCAAGAAATAAAGTTGACAAAAGGTAAAGTAATAAAAACCTGCTCCAATCGGAGTGGTTGAATAAAACGCGAACTGAAAGTAAAATGGCGGCAGGATTAACTTCCTTCCAGAGTGCTCCAAGACTCAATCTCACAGGCTCTTACAGACTCGATCTCTCGAATGTAGTAACACCTCGATGTGAAGTGATTACCACTATTACACTGATATATGCTTATGAACAACTGAACTTGGATGAAGAAAAAC
Source organism: Lathyrus tuberosus (assembly GCA_022829125.1). Lineage (NCBI taxonomy): Eukaryota > Viridiplantae > Streptophyta > Magnoliopsida > Fabales > Fabaceae > Lathyrus > Lathyrus tuberosus. The sequence continues at coordinate 1,084,497 of JALAZF010000562.1, forward strand.
GAAAATCTAAAGTCCTATTTATAGGCAAGGAAACATGTGGAAAAGACAAGGATGCCCCTAGCATTTGAATTTGGGCGGGAACTTGCTTTGCTCTTGTGGCGCCCGCCACAACACCATGGCGCCCGCCATGAGTGTAAAATTGCTTGGGCAGTTGGAGATCGTGGGGAAAAATAGTTGGGAGGAGTTTGAGACATGGCCACGTCATGGAAGACCCTGTGGCGGCCGCTAGAGTGGATGCCATAAGTGCAAAATGCTGATTTTCTCTATTTTAGCTCATTTCGGCTCCTTTTTCGCTCCTTTTCTCGCTCGGGGCTCCGATTAGACTAAAAACCTGAAAACAAAGAAAAACATAATAATAACATAATAAAATGACATTAAAATACTAAGAATGCATGCGAAATCGGAGTCAAAAATACGGTGAAATTCAGTGTCATCAAATTCTCCCACACTTAGACCTTTGCTTGTCCTCAAGCAAAACATTTAAAGCTCAAAGTAAGAAAACTAGTGCTGACACGTGATTCGGGCAAAAAGGGCTTCTAAGTTCAAGTCAGGATGCAGTGACAGGTACTAAGTGAACCAAGGGTATCGTAATGACACTTATCCGCAGAGGCGGACATAAACTTCATTCTTATATTAATCAACCGTATCATCCCACAATAACTAGGCCTACCTCTTCATCTCTTTTTGGGTCCTTTTCATTCAGGCGCAATCACATTAAGCCCGTTATCCGTACATGTTTCATAGTAGAGTGACCTGTTAGTGATTCTGATCCAAAACATAGGGTTTCTGGCACATAAGACTGTGTAAACCCTTTTATTTAACCCAAATGCAGTTGTGGGGGATCGGATCGTAATCCGCCCTACCGAGTTCAGCGCCAGATACCTCTGAACCAACTAACAATGGGTGAGCTAAAATTATATATATATATATATATATATATTGTTTTTTTTTTTGTGGCAACAATTCAACTTTTTGGTTTAAACGACCTTGTGAGGGTCATCTATCCGGAGTTTGCCTTTTTCTTTATTTATTTTACTGGATCATTCACTTATGTTCATCAGTCCCCTACGTAGAACATGCTTAGGCCGGAGCTGACTGCTGAAATAAACTACTTAGGATAAATTTGGAAATGATAATTAAGGCCATGGTACATGGGGTTTTGGAATGATTCCTATATTCGTGAAGTCTACGGTGCTAAAACGATACTAATGTTTCAAAAAGTTCACCTAAGTCACCACATCCTAATCCAAACCTGTCTTAAAGCCCAAAAAAAACGTGTAGAACAACAATGTTTTCTTTTTGCAAAAATTTTTTTGTAGGGCTAAAGAAATGGGGAAAAATGAGGGTGCACTAGGGATACACTGTACTGGTGACTCGTCAGACTCATGCATTTTCTAGAAAAAAGACATAGACAAAAACAAGAAATAAACAACTAACTAAAAATGGAAATAGAAAGCAATCATATCCCCTCCCACACTTAAATCGAACATTGTCCCCAATGTTTCGAAATAAGATAAGGAGAGTAACCTGTAAAACTACTGATGTGGACCACTGGTGCCCTCGTCGTCCTGCTGGGAATGCCTGAAGTGGACAAAGTAACGCTCTCTCTGGGCGTCATTCCTAAAAGTCACATGCATGTCGTCAAAATTCTGCATTCTGCACAGAGTTAGGAAGAAGGTCCTGTAAAACACAAACATTTCAAACATTAGTCCTGACAAAATATAACAAGAAATAAAATAAAACAAAATGTAGAAAAAGTAAATAAGGTAAGAAAATCATGGGTTGCCTCCCATGCAGCGCTTGTTTAACGTCGTTAGCTTGACGACTGGAACTTATACATCTCTTGTCGGGATTGGTGGATCACTTAGAGTGTGGCTGGAGTAGGTTGTTGGAATGTCTCCTCCTTCGTAGAGCTTCAGTCTTTGTCCATTGACGATGAATGGTTTACATGTCTCGTTTTTTATTTCAACAGCTCCAGACCTCAGAATTTTTGATACTTTGAAGGGGCCAGTCCATCTTGAACGGAGCTTTCCTGGGAAGAGTCGTAGCCTAGAATTGAACAGGAGAACAGGGTCGCCTAAGTTGAAGTCTTTTCTTACGATTCTTTTGTCGTGCCAAGCTTTTGTTCTTTCTTTGTATATTATGGCATTCTCGTAGGCTTGCTGTCTGAGTTCTTCCAATTTGTGGATGTCAAGGATACGTTTCTCACCAGCAGTTAGGTAATCCAAATTCAAAGTTTTAATGGCCCAATAGGCCTTATGCTCTAACTCAAAAGGTAAATGAGAAGATTTTCCATAGACTAGTTGGTAGGGGGTTGTTCCTATAGGGGTTTTGAAAGCGGTTCTGTAGGCCCATAAAGCCTCTTGAAGCTTTTGCGACCAATCTTTTCTGGATACAGAGACAGTTTTTTCTAAAATTTGTTTAATCTCCCTATTAGATACTTCCACTTGGCCACTAGTCTGTGGGTGATATGGTGTTGCTACTCTATGCTTAACTCCATACTTGCTTAAAAGCTTATCAAATATTCTTGATATGAAGTGAGATCCTCCATCACTTATAACTAAACGGGGTGTTCCAAATCTGGGGAATATATAATTTTTAAATAATTTAATCGCTACTCTAGTGTCGTTTGTGGGTGCAGCTATCGCTTCAATCCATTTAGACACGTAGTCTACTGCAACTAAGATATACTTGTTTCCTAAAGATGGTGGGAATGGTCCCATGAAATCTATACCCCATACGTCGAAGAGTTCTACTTCTTGGATGTTTCTTAAAGGCATTTCGTCGCGTCTTGAAATATTTCCTGTGCGTTGGCATCTATCACATTTGACAATGTAAGCATGGACATCACGCCACATGGTAGGCCAGAATAGGCCAGCTTGAAGAATCTTGGCGTAGGTCTTAGAGGTGCTTGCATGTCCACCATAAGGCGCAGAGTGACAATGCTGAATTATACTTTCTACCTCGTCTTCTGGAACGCAACAGCGGAAAATGCCATCTTTACCTCTCTTGAAAAGAAGTGGCTCGTCCCAATAGAAGTTTCTAACATCACTTAAGAACTTCTTCTTCTTGTGGTAATCGAGATCAGGGGGTATGATATCAGCAGCTAGGTAATTAACAAAATCAGCGTACCAGGGCACGTTACTTACAGCTAAGGATTTTTGAAAGTGCTCATGAGGGTCTGGTTTTTTATCTTCAATGGTTTCCAACTGGGCTATCAGTCTATCATAGGCAAAATCATCATTTATGGGTACTAATTCAGGATTCAGGTATTCTAGCCTAGATAGGTGATCGGCGACTACATTTTCTGTGCCTTTTTTATCTCGGATATCTAAGTCGAACTCTTGTAGCAACAAAATCCATCGAAGTAACCTGAGTTTAACATCTTTTTTACTTAGTAGGTAACGGATGGCAGCATGATCGGTGTAAACTATAATTTTGGCTCCTACTAGATATGATCTAAATTTGTCTATAGCGAAAACTACCGCTAGGAGTTCTTTCTCGGTTGTTGCGTAATTGAGCTGGGCGGCGTCTAGGGTTCTACTGGCATAATATATTACATGTAATCTTTTATCTTTTCTCTGACCTAGAACGGCTCCTACAGCATAATCACTGGCGTCACACATTATCTCAAACGGTTCAGACCAATCAGGGGGTTTCATAATGGGTGCTGAAATCAATGCTTGCTTCAAAAGGTTGAATGCTTCATTGCATTTTTCATCAAAGATGAATTCAGCATCTTTCATTAACAGGCCAGTTAAAGGTTTTGTTATTTTGGAGAAGTCCTTGATGAAACGGCGGTAGAATCCAGCGTGTCCAAGGAAACTTCTAACTTCCCTGATAGTCTTGGGTGGTTTTAGGTTCTCTATAACTTCTATTTTTGCTTTATCTACCTCTATACCTCTTTCGGAGATTATATGTCCTAAAACAATTCCTTCAGTCACCATGAAATGGCATTTTTCCCAATTCAGCACAAGGTTCACCTCCACACATCTTTCCAGGATTTTCTCAAGGTTGATAAGATAATTTTGGAAATCAAAACCGCAAACCGAGAAATCATCCATAAATACTTCCATGATTCCATCTAGATAATCTGCAAAGATTGACATCATGCAACGTTGGAAAGTAGCAGGGGCATTACAGAGTCCAAAAGGCATTCGTCTGTAGGCAAAAGTTCCAAAAGGGCATGTAAAGGTAGTTTTTTCTTGATCTTCTGGATGTATAGGTATTTGGAAGAATCCCAAATACCCGTCTAGATAGCAGAAGTAAGAATGTCTGGCAAGACGTTCTAACATCTGGTCTATGAACGGTAAAGGGAAATGATCCTTCCTAGTTGCTTTATTTAACTTTCTATAGTCTATGCACATACGCCAACCTCCTTCTATCCGCTTTGCTATTTGTTCACCTTTCTCATTTTGCACAACTGTGATGCCTCCCTTCTTGGGTACCACATGCACAGGGCTCACCCACTTACTGTCCGACATCTGATATATTATACCTGCTTCTAGCAACTTCAGAACTTCCTTCTTGACAACATCACTCAGTATAGGGTTTATCCTTCTCTGGTGTTCTCTGGAAGGTTTTGAATCTACTTCGAGCGAAATCCGATGCATGCATACGGATGGACTTATACCTTTCAGATCAGAGATATTATATCCTAAGGCTGAGGGATATCTTCGTAAAACGTCCAAGAGTTGATCTGTTTCTTTTTGTCTCAAGGCAGCACTAACTATAACCGGACGATTCATTTCTTCATCAAGAAACTCATATCTCAGGTTCTTAGGCAGTTCCTTAAGTTCCAAGGCTAGTTTAATAGGGCAAGGCATAGGATCTGGGGTAAGGGATAAACATTCGTAAAGGTTATCATCGATGTAGGGTTTCTTATAATTGTCATCTTCCAAAATAAGAGTTGATGGCAGCTTAATTGTTTCAATGACTTCTTCTTGCTCTAACTCCCTAACACATTCATCAATGATATCTATTACATAACACGCGTCTCCTATCACAGGTGCCATAAGAAATTTTGAAAGTATAAATTCTATCTTCTCGTTCCCTACCTCAAAGGTTAGCTTCCCCTTTTTGACATCTATTATGGCTCCAGCAGTCGATAAGAATGGTCTACCTAGAAGAATTGGTATGTCATCATCTTCTTTAATGTCCATGACAACAAAATCAGTAGGGATAAACAGCTGACCTATCCTAACAGGGACGTCTTCAAGTATGCCTATCGGATATTTAACAGATCTATCGGCTAATTGAAGTGACATCTTGGTAGGTTGCAACTCTCCTAAATTTAACCTTTCGCAAACCGCTAAGGGCATTAAGCTCACACTAGCTCCTAAGTCTAGAAAAGCTTTTTCGATGACATGACTCCCCAAAATACAAGGAATGGAAAAGTTTCCAGGATCTTTATCCTTTTTTGCTAATTTATTTTCGGCAATAGAATTACATTCCAAGGGTTTCGGATCATCAAGTCTACGTTTATTGGTAAGGATGTCTTTGAGAAACTTTGCGTTGGATGGTATTTGGGTAATGGCTTCTGTGAACGGGATTTCTACGTGAAGTTTTTCTATAACTTTAATGAATTTCTGATACTGATTATTGATCTGGGTTTGTTTAAGTCTTTTCGGATATGGTATTGGTGGTTTGTATGGCGGGGGTGGTATATAGGTTTTGTCTTTGGGTTCTTCTCCTTTTTCTTGACTTTCCTGGTTTACAGATTCCTCTGGTTTCTTCTTTTTATCTGGGATGTTGTCATCTTCCTTAGAAGTTTTGGGATCACCCAACCTTGGGTTACAAGGTTCATCATAAGCGGTCCCACTTCGTAGGGTAATGGCATTTGCTTGTCCTTTCGGGTTTTGTTGAGGTTGTCCAGGGAATTGTCCTCCAGGTGTGGTCTGAGGGGCTTGGTTTAAAGCTACCTGCGAGATTTGGGTTTCAAGCATCTTATTGTGAGTGATTATTTGGTCAACCTTGGTTCCTAACTGGGTAATTAGTTCGTTAACATGAACGTTTTGGTTCATGAACTCCGTGTTTTGTTGGATTTGAGCAGCGACAAAATTATCCACGATTTTCTCAAGGCTCAATTTTGGTGGTACAGGTTGCATAGGTTGATTTGATCTTGGGGCTTGATAACTTGATTGTCTCGGAAGGGCAGTATTTTGGATAGGGTTATTATTCTTATAGGAAAAGTTTGGGTGATTCCTCCATCCAGGGTTATAGGTATTTGAAAATGGGTTCCCTTGGGTGTAGTTCACTTGTTCAGAGCTGGTCTCGTTTAACAGACTGCATTCTGCGGATTGGTGTCCTTTCGTCCCACATATCTCACAATCTGACGAAACTGCGGCTGCAGTATTCGGGGTTGTACACATATGCTCAACTTTTAGGGCTAATGCGTCCATTTTAGCTTGCATCATGTCTATAGAGCTTAACTCATGTATTCCTCCTTGGGCTTCCTTCTTTTCCACTGTCGCTCGTTCTACTCCCCATGATTGATGCTTTTGGGCCATATCTTCGATAAGGGCACTAGCTTCAGGGTAAGGTTTGTTCATCAGTGCGCCACCTGCGGCGGCGTCGATGGTCATCTTAGTGTTATAATGAAGTCCATTATAGAAGGTTTGAATGATTAACCAATTTTCTAAACCATGATGTGGGCATGCTCTTAACAGCTCTTTATATCTCTCCCAGGCTTCGAACAACGATTCTCCTTGGTTTTGGGTCAATCTAGTTATTTGGTTTCGAAGAACAGCGGTCTTACTCGGGGGAAAATATCTGGCAAGGAATACTTTTCTAAGGTCTTCCCAACTTGTTATGGAATTTGGTGGAAGGGAATCTAACCAAGATAGGGCCTTATCTCTGAGGGAAAAAAGGAAATAATCTTAAGCGAATCGCCTCAGGAGGGGCTCCATTGGTTTTAAAGGTGTCTGCTAGTTGGAGAAAGTTTTTCAAATGTTGGTTTGGGTTCTCTGTAGCAAGACCTGCGAATTGTCTCTGCTGTACTAACGGCAGCAGGGATGGTTTAAGTTCAAAATTGTTAGCTGGTATGGCTGGATTTACTATACTAGAACTAGGTTCCTCGTTGGATGGTTGGGCAAAATCCTTAAGAGGTCTTTGATTTTGATCTTCGGCCATAGCTTTCCTAAGTTTACGGAAATATAAACGTGCGCGAGCGTAACGTTCTGGTTCAGCTAGAGGGTCTACTAAACTTCCGGTACTATGAGTTTTTCGCATTGACCGGCGGGTAACTTCCTTAGTCTAAACGGTATAACAACAGGGTACGAAATTTGACGAAATTGGTCCCCGGCAATGGCGCCAAAAACTTGATGCGTATTTTTTCGCAAGTGTACGAACGCGTCAGAGTAATATAAAAGATTATCGTATCCACAGAGACCAAGTGTCAATCTATCGCTATCTATTGTTAAGGTGTGTATCTAAGGTGATTGAAAATAGTAGTTTTGAAGAGTGCACGGTAGTAAATAAAGTAATTAAAATTAATTGATAAAGACAGGTTCGAATGCAATTCACACAACCAATTGATAATCCAAGTACTTGCTAATAGAACTACTTACGGGCAATGTTTTCTACTTTGAACAGAACTAATTTGACAGGAACTGTCGCTTTCGCGTACTCAGAACTGAGTTGTACCCCCTAATCAAACCCTCTTATTGTCACGGATAAAAAGGCGCGCATTGCGTTAGAGTAGTAAACCTATTTTTAAGAAATATAGTATCTTGACCAAGTTGAAAAGTATTTTAACCTGGATTTTCTAAAAAAAAGAGGTTCTTACGAACCAGACTTTAAACTTCTTAACGCGTCCGAAAATGGTTTTACAATCTCTTTTCCTTTTAAATTAAAAACTCCTAATAAACTAAACAAAGCGCTTTCGCTGTTTTTGAAATAGTTTAAAAACAATTAAGTTTAGATAGGCGTTGGACGGCTTTCGATCTTACCCAACGGAATTTAAGAACAGGAAAACTTATATTGAAAGTTAAAATAGCCCTTAAGTGTTTCCACTAACAATTGTACAGATTATCGGTTCGGTTATGATCTTCACATTCTAACCTTTATAAAATTAGCCAGACACGGTAAAGTAAAAGTTCATTTTTAGATTTTTCATAAAAAAGGTATTTAAGTGCGAGTGCGGAAAGTAAATGAAAGTAGTGCGAGTGCGGAAAGTAAATGAAAGTAATGCGAGTGCGGAAAGTAAATGAAAGTAAAGCAGTGCGGAAAATAAATGAAATTAAAAGACAGTGCAAGAAATAAAGTTGACAAAAGGTAAAGTAATAAAAACCTGCTCCAATCGGAGTGGTTGAATAAAACGCGAACTGAAAGTAAAATGGCGGCAGGATTAACTTCCTTCCAGAGTGCTCCAAGACTCAATCTCACAGGCTCTTACAGACTCGATCTCTCGAATGTAGTAACACCTCGATGTGAAGAGATTACCACTATTACACTGATATATGCTTATGAACAACTGAACTTGGATGAAGAAAAACGAAAATCTAAAGTCCTATTTATAGGCAAGGAAACATGTGGAAAAGACAAGGATGCCCCTAGCATTTGAATTTGGGCGGGAACTTGTTTTGCTCTTGTGGCGCCCGCCACAACACCATGGCGCCCGCCATGAGTGTAAAATTGCTTGGGCAGTTGGAGATCGTGGGGAAAAACAGTTGGGAGGAGTTTGAGACATGGCCACGTCATGGAAGACCCTGTGGCGGCCGCCAGAGTGGATGCCATAAGTGCAAAACGCTGATTTTCTGTATTTTAGCTCATTTCGGCTCCTTTTTCGCTCCTTTTCTCGCTCGGGGCTCCAATTAGACTAAAAACCTGAAAACAAAGAAAAACATAATAATAACATAATAAAATGACATTAAAAGACTAAGAATGCATGCGAAATCGGAGTCAAAAATACGGTGAAATTCAGTGTCATCATTGACTAGTGGTATTCTAGAAGAAATTAGAGTGGGACAGTAATCTGGTTTAAAGTTGGTTGACCAATTGATTTTGATTAACCAAGGTAACAGAGGTGAATTTCGGATTGACGAAAAAGGTGTGATGATGTTCAGAGACAGGGTGTGTGTCCCAGATGTTCCAGATATTAAGAAGAGCATTCTTGAAGAAGGACATCGAAGTAGGTTGAGCATTCATCCCGCTGCTACGAAGATGTACCAGGATTTGAAAAAGCTGTTTTGGTGGCCAGGTATGAAGAAGGATGTTGCGGAGTTTGTTTATGCGTGTTTGACTTGTCAGAAGTCGAAGGTTGAGTATCAGAAGCCTTTAGGTATGATGCAGCCGTTGAGGATTCCATAATGGAAATGGGATAGTATTTCCATGGATTTTGTGGTGGGATTGTTGAAGATTGCTAAGGGAAATGATTCAATTTGGGTGATCGTGGATAGATTAACTAAGTCGGCTCATTTCCTGTCGATGAAGATTATTCTTTCTATGCAGAAGTTAGCCGAGATGTATATAGAGGAGATTGTGAAGTTACATGGGGTACCTTCGAGTATTGTGTCGGATAGAGATCTGAGGTTTACATCGAGGTTCTGGAAGAGTTTACAAGATGCGTTGGGTACTAAGTTAAGGATGAGTTATGCCTATCATCCGCAGACGGATGGTTATACAGAAAGGACTATCCAAACTTTAGAGAATTTGTTGAGGGCTTGTGTGTTGGATCATGGAGGATCGTGGGATAGCCATTTACCATTGATTGAGTTCACGTACAATAAATGTTTTCATGCTAGTATTGGAATGGCACCCTATGAAGCTTTGTATGGGAGAAGGTGTAGAACTCCATTGTGTTGGTATGAATCGGGCGAGAGTGTTGTACTCGGACCTGAGATCGTGCAAGAGACGACTAGGAAGATTAAGAAGATCCAAGAAAGGATGAAAGCTTCGCAAAGTCGTCAGAAGAGTTGCCATGATAAGAGAAGGAAGACACTTGAGTTCCAAGAGGGAGATCATGTGTTTTTTAGGGTGACGCCAGTGACTAATGTGGGTCGAGCTTTGAAGTCTAGGAAGCTCACTCCACGTTTTGTTGGTCCATATCAGATATCGCAGAGGATAGGAGAGGTAGCCTATCGAATTGCTTTACCACCGTCACTTGCGAATTTGCATGACTGTAGCGAGCGATTTTTGTCGGTGACGCGACCACCTTATCGCTGAGGTTTGGTTTTTCCTCCTCAAGGAGAAAGGGTGCTACTTTCTGATTTCTTATTTATCCCGTGAAGCTGGAAGGGAAAGGGAAGGTATTTAAAACTAACCTTACACGCGAATGTTTAATTGAACACACGCTTAAAAGAGATTGGGGGTCCGGGGTCAGGTTATTCAATTGGTAGTTGTCAATTACCCATCCTATATGTGGTTACCCACAGGATGTTAACTTTTAGGTCTCGCTTTGTAATTGATAGTGTTTATCTGCTGATGGGTTGGGAAAGTTTCTTGGAAAAGTGTGACAGGGAGAGGGAGTTTGGTTTATGTTTTTGGTAAGGTACTGGACCTAAGTTTTGATTGATGTGAAGGTACTGGACCTAGAGTTTTTGATTAGTATGCTCGCTAAGATTTCGCAATATTATGCCTACGTATTCCCGTTTAAACGAAACACGGAAATCAGAGCGATCGTAGTTCCTCCTATTCTAAGGGAGGAAAAAGATGTTTTGGTGTCTTGTTCAAACCCCAAGATTGAAGCTAAAAGGGTATTTGTGTCTTGTTCAAAGCCCAAGATTGAAGCTAAAAGGTAATGACTGAGAGAGAATTTGTCATCTCTAAAGAAGGATTGTTGATTTTTGTGTGCCTTGATCAAAGCACAAGGTTGATGCTAAAAGGTTAATTGATTTGGCTAGGAGATTTCTTTATACAAAGCCTGAGAGGAGGCTGGATAAGACCGACTCATCAAGAGAGTGTTTTATCTGTATTGAACAAAGCCCGAGATTGAGGCTAAAAAGAGACTGACTCTCTAGGGATATCATTACACAAAGCCTAAGAGGAGGCTAAAAAAAGGGGTTTTGACTCCGTCGGGGAGGTTTATATGTGTCTTGTACAAAGCCCAAGATTGAGGCTGGAATGAGTTTGACTCTGCTTGGGAAAATTATTCCTCAAAGCCTAAACGAAGGCTGGGAGGAAATGACTCGGCTGGGAAAGGTATCTGTCCCCAGCTTAAGAGAGGGAAATTTATGTCTTGTATAAAGCCCAAGATTGAGGCTAAAGGGTTCTGACTCAACAAGAGAGTTTTTCTTTGTCTCATACGAAGCCCGAGATAGAGGCTAAAAGGGGTTGACTCAACAAGAGAGTGCTCGACTCAACAAGAGAGTCTAAAAAGTGACTGACTCAACAAGAGAGTCTGGAAAGGTAATTGACTCAACAAGAGAGTCTGAAAGTTGATTGACTCAACAAGAGAGTCTTTTATACTCAACAAGAGAGTGATTTGATGTCTCGTATGAAGCCCGAGATTGAGGCAAAAAGGGTCTTGACTCAACAAGAGAGTCTGAAAAGGTTAGCTCCGCTGGGGAGAATCATTTGTACAAAGCCCAAGAGGAGGCTGACTTCGCTGAGGAAGGATCATTATACAAAGCCTAAGAGGAGGCTAGTTTTCTGCTGAGGAAAGGTCCTTATACAAATCCTAAGAGGAGGCTAGCTTTCTGCTGAGGAAATGTCATTATACAAAGCCTAAGAGGAGGCTATCTTTTGTCGGGGATAATTAAGATCCTCAGGCAGGTCCAAGTGGGGAATCAACTCTTGCTGAGGGTTACAGAAGAGTTAAGATGTCAGATACCCTGAGGTTCTGATTTGAGATAGTGTTGACCCTGGTCGGGGAACTTTCATGAGAGAGGTTGGGTTTTTGTTGGAGATCGATCCAGAATGCCCGGGGTTTCTTCCTATGGTTGTAAGGAACTTGAGAATGTCTTTGAGACTCAAGGGGATTAGACTATCTAAGTCTGTTGGTGTGGAAGAGTTTTATCTTTTGTATGATACCTTCAAGAGGAGGCAAAGGCATTAAGGGATGAGCATCAACCCTAAAGTGGCCTGAGGTCTGACACCGAAAAGACTGCTCTAGCGAAGGATGACGAAGTTCTGTCTTATACCTTTAAGAGGTCATCAGGGTCCTTGTATTAAGCCCAAGAGAAGGCATGAGAACTTCTAAGAAGCCGATGGGTCCTTGTACAAAGTCCAAGAGGAGGCGGGGATACTTTTAGGAAGCATGTGGGTCCCCAAACCAAGAGAATTTCAAGAAATGCAATTCACAGAGAAGAGATCATTCCAGGAAAGTTCGAGGGTTTGAAAGAAACTCAAGAGATGCTATTCACAGAGAATAGATCAACTTCGGGGAGTAGAATTTCTTTGACAATTTCTAAGGGTGACAGTCTGAGAAAAGGTTCACCGAGAATACTGCCTTTCTCTTTGTTCCATATTGCTTAACCCCAAGAGAAGGGAAGATTGTATTTGGAAATCCTATGGGGATCTAGTTTTGTTTATATTTAAAGAGTGACCAACAGGGCTTTACCTAGTTCTAGACCTAGTTGCCGGGGAAAACTCTAAATAACTATACTAGTATATATATACAGTTGATATATGACAAGTATTTAAAAGGATATGAAAGAAGACTAACCATGCGCAGCTTCCCACAATACAGTTATATATATCTGCCATGTATTTAAAAGAATGAAAGAAGACTAACCATGCGCAGCTTCCCGCAATACAGTTATATATATTAAAGCGAGTAAAGGAAAGTTGTTTAAAACTTACAGGTGAGCGAGCTTCCATGCTGTATTGTTAGTTGTTCAGAGAAATTAAATAAAGGTTTGATAACAACTGTATATTTGAACCTAAATCAAAAGGGAGTTATTTGTGAAAAATTGTTGGGGCTTATACTCAAGGAGAGGCCCAAGGTTTGAATAGTGATTGTACTGTTATTTTAAATATCGTATCGGGACTTATACAACGACTGAGGCCCAAAAAGTTTTGGTCAAAAGGGGATTGGGTCTTACACTCTATTAGAGGCCTAAAGAGTTTGAAAATGAATAAAGATGGGTCTTATAGCTCAAGGAGAAGCCCAGTTGATTTTGTTAAAAAGGCGACGATTGCGCCGAACGTTTGAAAATATACAGAGGGACTTATACAATGTGTGGGGCCCAAAAGGTATTATTTACAAAGGGGTGGGACTTACACTCTATCAAGAGGCCCAAAGAATATTTAAAGAAAAGAAATGGGACTTATAGCTCGAGGAGAGGCCCAATTGTTTTATTTTAAAAATGGCGATCGCGCCGAGGTTTGAAAACACACTGGGTCTTAGACGATGACCGAGGCCCAAATTATTTTGGTTTTTAAAAAGGGTTAGGTCTTACACTCTATTAGAGGTCCAACAAAGTTTGAAAAAAGATTTGTTTAGGGTGATTAAGATCAAAACCCTAAATTAATTTCAAAATGAATTTTAATTAAATAAAAATTTAATTAAAATGATCAAAATTATCAAAAATGTGTAAAAAACAAGTTGTGATCTTGGATTAGTGTTTGAAAAATCATGTTTTTATCCACAAAATGATTGGAAACCATTTAAGTTTGGAAAATCAAGAAAGAAAAAATACTTTAAATGTCAAAAAACAAATAAAAATTAATTCTTTGCAAAAATATCAAGTATATGAAATAAATAATATTTTTGGGAAATTATTGTAAAATAAAATATTTTAACATTTTTGTGAATTATGAAAAAAAGAATCAACTCAAAATCATTAAAAACCATAAAGAAATTAATTTTTGAATCAATTAAATAAAATCACAAAAATTCAAATATTTAAAAATTCAAAAAAGGGCGCCAAGAACACCAAGGTCTTGCCCGCGCCTTCTGTTTCTTCAGATTTGCGTTTTCCCCTCAATCTCACTGAATACTTGATAAAATCACACAATCCACATATTAATCTACTCGTTTTCACCTCACGATCATGTCTGGGGTCTTTAATTTCATTTATTTTAAGCATGGAATAAGGGGAGCCACAAAGCAATTAATTGAGGGGAACCCCTCCATACATGATTATGAACATATGGCAAAATTATTGTGCGAGAAAATATGCATAAATCATGAAATAACCAAGTTTAGGCTTACTTGAAGGTCGTGGCAGCAAGAGCAATTTGATTTTTGAGTTGGAGATGTTACCGATGAGTTGCGATGATCTGAACAGCTTCCCTACACCTTATGGAATGTGTTTGAATGCTTGGAGTGATTGGAAATAGACTGAAACAGGCTTTGGCACCTCAACTGCAACCATGTTGAAAACTTGAGCAATTGGCTGGTGATTTTGTGAAATTGGTGTTCCAGATGTTGTTTAAGTGTTTGAATCACTTCTATATGATGTTTATGAGGTGTGTGTGTGATTTGTTTGGTTGGAATTCTTCTCAAACTCAAAACCCGATAGTGACTTGCTTTAGAAGGAACTTTTGGAAGTGAGGAGGTGATTTTGAGGAAAGCATCAGTTTGGGTGCTTTGGTGTACTTAAACTGAGCACAAATGAGCTCTATTTATAGTATAGCAAGTTTGTTTTGCAAGCAATATTGTATGGCAACTGGTACAGGTCTGTGGCCAATTAGATCATTTTGGAATCTCAAGTCTCCTCTAGCCATTGACTTGAGATTAGAGCACAGGCCTATGGTTCTTTGATTCAAGGATAAGGCTTAACTGAAGTGTTCATCTTTGCTCTGATACATGCCACCACTAAGCATCCATTGAATGCTCCAAAACAAAATTGGAGTCTTGAGGCATCTTTAGCTTTTAGGGGTGCCAAACCTATATCTAGTTCCAAAGACTTGGGAGGCTTATGGATCAGTGCTTGCCCCTTGGTTGTTCCCCTTGAGGTGTGCAGATGGATAACCATGCTTGAAGTTGCACAATTTGGGCAATTCGAGCACTAATATACAAATTTGCCTTGCCAAGACAGTTTGCAGCAAGGAATGTTGCAGCCACCATAACTCCTAGCTTAGATGGAATCTGATGGAGTTATTGGACACTTTGGAAAACTGATATATCTTATTTCATTATGATGTCCAACTTTGGTTTTGATCCAACCTGAATTACATTGAAAACTGCCTCTATTTTTGGGAAAAAATAAGGCAGATTCTGACTTAGTGAAAATTTCACTAAGTGTTGGAAAAATGTCACTTTTGTGTTTTCAGCCATTTTGATCACTCCATAACTTAAAATCCATGAGGAATTAGAATGAGCTGTAGTTGACACTTTTGAAGTATGCCATGAGATCTACAAATCCATCTTTGGATCATTCAAAATGGTTGCTTGGATCTCAAGTTATGATCCTTGGAAGTTGGTACCTTAGCCACATTGTTCCATAACTTAGAAAAATTCTAAGTTTTTATGGTTACCCCTTTTACAAGTTATCTCACTTTCTTTAATTTTTCTTGATGAATGATGATTAAAATCACATATTATCATTGTTTTAAGGTCAAGGAACCATAATTGTGAAAAATTCCAAAAAGTCAAACTTGACTTTTGTACACAGTTGACTTTTTATCAAATGGATTCCAAACTGTGCGATCTTTGGTGAAATCAAGTCTTTGACCTAAATAAAACCTAATTGATATGTTCCATAGGTGTTGTAGGGTGTATTGAATCATGTCCCAAGGTTTGGGAGCATGCCTTGGTCAAAAGTCAAAGGTATAGTTGACTTTTTCTGGGAAACCCTAACTCTGGTCCTGATGAAATTGAAACTTGTGGATCAAGCTTCTTGGATCAATCCATTGTTGCAAAAGGATCAATGTGGTTTATTAGAGACCCTCAAATCATGTCTTGAGGTCTTGGCTCATGTTTGGTCCCAAAAGTTAACTTAGGGGTGAATTAGGTCAAGAAACCCTAATTCCTGATTTTTGGTGAAGGCATCCCCTGAGGCTAAAATGACTTGATGATTGGGTCCATGAGGCCCCTTGGAGTATCTTGGGTTATGCTTTGAATCAATGGCTCATGCCCAGAGGAAAAATTCTATCTGGAGGCCTCAGTCGACCAAAACCCTAGTTTGGTGACACTGGCGATTTTAAGGCTTGATCCCTGATGTGGGAGTCCTTTTGATCCTTTGTAGGTGTTTGAGAGGCTAGACAAGTTAGAGATTATGTCATTTCTTGATTGATCCTTTGTCTAAGTATCTGAGAGGGCTTGAAACCCTAGTCCTTGATTGTATTGAATGCTCAACAATCCTTGAGGAGATTGATGAGGCATAAAGGTACATCCATATTGTGATGATGATTTGCACAATGATGGGAAATCTTAGTGGTCAAAATTTGGGGTATGACAGATGCCCCTATTTAATTTTCTTGGACCTGAAGGTGTGAATGGCTAAGGTATTCGGGCATTCGAGGTGCAAGACGATTAAATATCAGAATACCCGAAATTTTGATGGTGGTTATGAATGGTAGTTTGCTTATCCATCTTCTTTTGCTAAGCGTTCATGCTTAGAAAAGGTAAAAACTTCCCCTCGATCCTGTTTTTCAGCCAAGGAATTGGTCTCAGTGATTGAAATAAACTTCCCCTCGATCCTAGTTTCCTACCAAGGAACTGGTCTCAGTTTCTTAAATAAACTTCCCCTCGATCCTGGTTTCCTACCAAGGAACTGGTCTCAGTTTCTGATGTAAACTTCCCCTCGATCCTGGTTTCCTACCAAGGAACTGGTATTAGTTTCTTTTGTCAATAAACTTTCTTGACAAGGGACGATGTCTGTAGCAGTTTTCCTCTAACTTCTCGCCGAATTTTCCTGGGGAGATGCAATTTGATGGGAAAAGGTTTTGATGTCAGACTTGCTGGTGAACCCATTGGTCTAAGCTGTAGAGGTGTTCAAACTTCTCTGGTTGGAGACGCCATTTGTCTGCTCTACCGGGGAAAACAAGTCTCTTGAGAGGCTGCTTTCTGCTTGGGGATATTACATCATACTTTTCTTCGAAACCTTCTCGAGGAAATGCCATACAATGTACCCCAATTTTGAGGTGTTGCTGACTTCATTAACATTGATTTTCTGGAGAGAAGAATCAATGTGTTGCTGAGAGTCTTTGGTTGAGAGGCTTTCTCTGGGATTTTCCTTAATCCGGGAAAGCGAAGATATCATATTCAGTGGCGAAGAGTAGTATTTGTCGAAAGTTTGCTTGCTTTTCAGAGGTTCAAGTTATCAAAGTGGTCAAGGGACCAACTCCAATCCAGAAATAAATTGGAGGAGAGATTGTTCAGGCGTAACATTTCCTGACGAGGAAAGAACTGACAACTCGATTGAGAGGACTTTTATCACTAGGGGGTAAGACCGACCAGAGTGATAGTGATGCAATATGAATTTGAATGTAAATCAATAATGCATGATGTATGTATGTATATGCTGACAAAACTGACATGACATGGATGAACACGACTGGATACTCGGCCACTAGAGCGGATGAAAAATATCACTGGTCCAAAAGTAGCAATTTTGCCTTGCTTAGGAGAGATAGTCCATGTGGGAACAACCGTTGGTCGGGCTTAGGAGATAAGAACTCTGCCGGGGGTGTCGGATGGAATGTTCGCATCTGACACAGTTGATCCTTCATTCAGGCGCACTGGTTTAGAAGGAGTACTTTGATTCAGCACTTTGAAGCTCAGTTGCTTCTGGAGAAGCGATCGATGTTCTTTCGATGTTCAACAGTCAAAAGAAATTGCCATTTTTATTTTAAAAGCAGAGAAAAGTTTTACAAGTAAATTAATTTTTGTTTTATTTCAAGAACTGTAAATCATGTTAAAATTTCGTTATGTAAAGCTAAAATAAATAAGAATTGCAAATAAAAGCACTAGGGCTTAAATTTAATTGATAGGATTGAAATAACCCAAATGCGTGATCCCATAGAGTATTTACAAAGTTTAGAAAATGGTAATTTAAGGGAAAAGGGCTACATTGAAACATAACGACCGCTATCCTTCTACCAACTTTGAATTCTGGGCATCCTGAGCTTCCTTCGAACATGAATTTGACTGGCGTTTTCTTGATGGATGGCATGACTGCTGCTGGGGGATTTGACCCTTTGTTGGACGTAGTTACTTTCCATTATCCCTAACTTTTGTCTGGATTGTACTTTGATATTTCCAGTCCACCGGGATGATTTTTTATTATGTCTCTAATTTTTGTCTGGACCGCCCTTTCGGGTTTTCAATCCACCGAGACGTTTTTATTTTATTTTATTTAGGCGAAGTATTTCTTGACTATGACAACATTTGTGGGGTAGGCAAATTCTTCTCCATCCATGGTTGCGAGTCTCAAGGCGCCACCTGAGAAGGCTTTCTTGACCACATAGGGGTCGTCATAATTTGGAGTCCATTTTTCCCGAGAATCAGTGAGAAATGATTGTATCTTTTTTAGCACAAGGTCTCCTTTTCTGAAGACACGGGGTCAGACCTTTTTGTCAAACGCCTTCTTCATCCTTTGCTGATACAACTGACCATGGCATAGTGCTGTTATTCGCTTTTCTTCGATTAGGTTTAGTTCTTCGTGTCGACTTTGGCACCATTCAGCTTCTGTTAGCTTAGCTTCCATCAATACCCGGATTGATGGGATCTCTACTTCTATGGGGAGCACTGCCTCCATGCCATATACTAGAGAGAAAGGGGTTGCCCCTGTTGAAATACGGGCAGATGTGCGATAACCGTGAAGAGCAAAGGGCAGCATTTCATGCCAGTCTTTGTAAGTTATAACCATCTTTTGAACAATCTTCTTGATGTTCTTGTTAGCCGCTTCTACCGCTCCGTTCATTTTAGGTTGGTAGGGAGTTGAGTTATGGTGTTCGATCTTGAACTCAGCACAGAACTCTTTCATCACCTTGTTGTTAAAGTTAGATCCATTATTGCTAATGATCTAGCTTGGAACACCATAACAACAAATGTGATTGGTGTATGACACTGCTTCGACCCACTTGGTGAAGTAGTCAATGGCTACCAGGATGAACTGATGTCTGTTGGAAGCCTTGGGTTCAATTATGCCAATCATGTCGATTCCTCATATGGAAAAAGGCCATGGGGAAGAAAGAACTTTGAGATGCGTTGGCAGTACATGGATTTTGTCAGAGTATATCTGACACTTATGAGACTTTCTCATGTACTTGTAGAAATCAGATTCCATGGTCAACCAATAGTACCCTGCTCTTAGAATTTTTCTCGCCATTGTGTGTCCATTGGCATGAGTGCCAAAGGATCCTTCGTGAATTTCTTTTATCAGTATGTTTGCCTCTGGTCTGTCTACACATTGAAGCAAGACCGTGTCAAAGTTCGTCTTATATAGTGTATCACCGCTTAGGAAGAAACTGCCTACTAGCCTTCTGAGGGTCTTTCTGTCTTTTCTTAATGCCCCAGGTGGGTACTCTTGTTTCTGAAGGAAGCATTTGATATCATGATACCAAGGTTTATCGTCTATGACTGCTTCAATTGTGAAGATGTAAGCGGGCCTCTCAAGGCACATTATATTAATCTTAGGTATGTCATTCCATTGACCTACACTAATCATAGAAGAAAGAGTGGCTAATGCATCGGCCATGTGATTCTCTTCACGAGGGATGTGATGAAACTCGATTCTGTTGAAGAAGGGTACCAACCTTCTCGCATAGTCTTTGTAAGGAATCAATCCTGATTGGTATGTGTTCCAATCTCCTTTGATCTGATTAATAACCATGGTTGAGTCTATATACACATCCAAGTTCTTGATCCTTAAGTCGATCGCTTCTTCGAGACCCATGATATAAGCTTCGTATTCGGCCCCGTTGTTTTTACACTTGAATGTCAGTTGGGCGGTGAAAGGAATGTGGGTACCCTGAGGTGTTATGATGATTGCCCCAATTCCGTTCCCATAATGATTAACAGTTCCGTCAAAGATGAATCCTCATTAGGAACCTGGTTCTGGCCCTTCACCGGGTAGCGGTTCATTTCAATCTTTCATTTTCAAGTACATGACATCTTCATCTGGGAAGTCAAACCCGACTGATTCCTGATCGTCAATCGGTTGATGAGCCAAATGATCGGCTAAAACACTTCCTTTTACGGCTTTCTAGGCATGGTACTCGATGTCGTATTCTGATAACAACATCTGCCAACGGGCTATCCTTCCCGTGAGAGCAGGTTTTTCAAAGATGTACTTGATTGGATCCATTTCGGAGATTAACCAAGTAGTGTGACGAATCATATACTGGCGAAGACGTTTGGCTGCCCAAGCCAGAGCACAACAAGTATTCTCAAGCATATTTTACCAAGTTTCGCAGTCGGTGAATTTCTTGCTCAGATAGTAGATGGCAGACTCTTTCCTTTTGGTTTCGTCTTGTTGGCCAAGTACACAACCCATAGAGTCTTCCAAGACTGTTAAGTAAATGATCAGTGGTCTTCCTTCCATTGGAGGTGATAGAATCGGTGGGTTCAATAGGTATTCCTTAATACTGTCGAAGGTGGTTTGGCAGTCTTCTGTCCAAACGCAGTCCTGATTCTTTTTGAGTAATTTGAAAATCGGCGCACATGTCGCAGTCATGAGGAATATAAATCTGGAAATGTAATTCAGACGTCCCAGGAATCCCCTGACTTGTTTTTCAGTCTTTGGAGAAGGCATTTCTTGAATGGCCTTGACCTTGTCAGGATCAACCTCAATTCCTTTCTGGCTGACGATGAACCCTAAAAGTTTCCCTGAGCGAACACCGAATGTGCACTTATTGGGATTCAAGTGGATTTTTTACTTTCTTAACTGCTCGAATAGTTTTGACAGGTGGGTCACATGCTCCTCTTCTGTCTTAGATTTATCAATCATATCATCGACATATACTTCGATTTCTTTGTGTATCATGTCATGAAACAGAGTAGTCATGGCCCTTTGATAGGTTGCCCCGGTGTTCTTCAAATTGAACGGCATTAACTTGTAACAAAAAGTGCCCCATGGGGTAATGAACAAAGTTATCTCCATGTCTTTCGGCGCCATTTTTATTTGGTTATAGCCCGAGAATCCATCCATAAAGGAGAAGACTTTGAACTTTGTTGTACTGTCTGCCAGCATGTCTATGTACGGTAAGGGAAAGTCATCCTTTGGACTTGCTTTGTTCAGATCCCTATAGTCTATACACATTCTGGCCTTTTTGTCTTTTTTCGGAACTGGTACTATGTTGGCTAACCATTGAGGATATTCTAAGGTGGCGAGGAAACCCGCGTCAATCTGTTTCTGTACCTCCTTTTTGATTTTGATGGCCATATTCGGATGAGTCCTTCTCAACCTTTGTTTTACCGGCGGACATTCTGATCTCAACGGTAGATGATGTTCCACGATGCTGGTACCCAACCCTGGCATATCTTGATAGGACCAAGCGAATACATCGGGAAACTCTTTGAGAAGCTTTCTCAAAATTCCTTTGACAATCGGACTGAGCAGTGCCCCAATCTTGACTTCTTTTCTCTCTTCCTCTGAACCCAAGTTGACTGTTTCCAACGGTTCTTTGTGAGGTTCAATGAACCTTTCCTCTTGTCTGAGTAATTCGGAGATCTCCTCTGGAATTTCTTCAGCCTCAAATACCGGGAATTCAAAGTTGGGAGAAGGCATTGGCTCGTATGTTTCAATGGTGTTTGAAACAAGCAATCTGCATGACGTGATGATTTGTTTTAGAAGGGATAGAGAGAAAAGCAAGAGTGCATGCAGTGTATTTTCTGAAAAATGCTTGTTTTTATTATTTGAGTTATTTTTTAGGATTACCATTTTCTGAAAAAGCGAAAAGAGAAAACAATAATTAAATGCGGAAATTACAGAACGAAGTTATTTTATTTATGATTTTGTCGATTCTTGAAACTACAGCGCTATAAAACAAAACTCTGTTGCTTTGGGCAAAGCGAAAAGGGACATTTACAGAAGGTGAGCCCTATCAAAACATTTGTTTCACCTGGGCAGGGTGAAAGGTTAAAGTAAAGACGTCAATTACTTCGACTTATGAACAACTTTCGGAACGTTGACAACAACCCATTGGCGGCGAACTCCTCGGTGAATCACAAAGTCTGGTACCTTCCTTCTTGATTTGCCTTCAGAAATAACGCTGATTTCTGGTGGAGCAGGATCGTTGGAATCTGTCTCCCATGCAGAGTGGTCGTAGGAGGATTTCTCTATTGCATCTTACACAGTGTTTACACTCTCAGGTATATCTCCCCATCTAGTTAGTTGGATGTCTTTGAGCCTGTTACGAGAGCTTTTGGGAGCAGTGTACTTGACTAAGAAGTCATACTTTCCACTTGGCTGTCCTAAGGTATCCCACACTTCTTTGGAATTGGAGGAGTCATCTCTCTCGATGACGTTGACCTCGGGAAAAGCGTAGTTGATAAACTCTAGTCCGGCAAGCTTTGCAAATTCGTCGTTATGCTGGATATTTTCATAATGTCCTGAGTGATGATCCCATGACATGGTGGGGATGCAGGTATTCTTTTCAACGATGCTCAGCTGATATGCATCGTTGGGCTGACTCTTTTGTCCTGAGTCTCCTGGGTACGGCTGCCAGATAGGCAGGCCATCCATTGGGCCATAATAGTCATGGTCAAAGTTGTCTTTCATCAGAGTGTCTTCCTCTAATGAGTTGGGTGGAGCACGGCATCCCTCCGGATCACAATCTTCGTATATCATTTTGACATCTGACCTTGGTATATATCTCGGACCCTGCGTGGGGAAACAGAATGGCGTAGGCGCTTCTTCCTGAGACATATAACCGTCCTCATTAAGATAGGACTTCCATTCTTCATTTGTATCGGAGGAATCTTCCTCGTTGATGGTATGTACTTCTTGAGACACTGGGTGAAGGAAACCTCCACTATGGAAGAAGTTCTGAATGGGATGAAGACTTTCATCGTTAGTAGCTGTTTGGGTACAGTTTGAAGAAAAACCAAGACCTTTCTTTTTCTTATTGTCCGTAGGAATGACAAGTTGTCCCCATCCCTTCGGATGGTTACTTTTAATTACTTCGTGAGCATCTTTGTACGAGGAAATCGATGTTCCCCTTTCTCATTGATTATCGTTGCTCACCGAAAGTGCTTGGAACTGGGTTCCTACAACCTCCTCTGGTTCCACATAAGTGGACGACGATAGGTTACTCACGATCAAGGCTTGCTCTATGCAGACTGTGACTAGTTGGTCGTTCTTGGCGAACTTCAGCTTATGGTGAAGTGTCGAAGTGACTGCCCCAGCCTCGTGTATCCAAGGTCTTCCCAACAAACAGTTGTATATTGCTCGGATGTCCATGACCTGGAAAGTGACTAGGAAAGTGTGGGGATCGATAGTTATGGGAAGGTCGACTTCATCGATAACTATTTTTTGGGATCTGTCAAATGCTTTGACGACGACCTCACTGCCTCTCATCGGAGATCCTTTGAATGATAGTCGCATTAGAGTAGACTTTGGCATCACGTTTAGAGCTGATCTGGTGTCTACCAGTACGCCGGCTAAAGCAGCGTCCTACCAATTGACTGTAATATTGAGTGCCATGTTATGATTTGGGCCCTCTTTTGGCAGTTCCTCATCACTAAATCCCAAGTTATTGCAGGAAGTGATGTTGGAGATGATGCTGTCAAATTGTCTTATTGACACATCTTGTTCCACAAAGGACTGCTTTAGGACTTTCTGTAGAGCTTCCCTGTGAGCTTCGGAACTAAGTAAAAGTGATAGCACAGAGATTTTTGAAGGAGTTTCCAACAGCTGATGAAAAATGTTGTACTCACTCTTCTGGATGAGCTTCAGCATCTCATCGTTGTTCTTTGAAAGATCGGGATCGAAGGATTGACCGACTGGTTGATCAGGAATTTCCGTTTGAGGTTCCTTTTCTCTGGTAGGTTCTCCAACTCCTCGGTTGAAGACTCGACCGATCCGTGTTACTCGACTGATGTCTGCAATATTCACGACGGAAGGTAATGGAATTTGCTTTCCATTCTCAATTGTTGTTGCACCGTATTTGTAAGGGATAGCCTTAGTTGATTCATACGGTAATGGTCCCGATAGATAATAACTACAGGAGCCTTCTGATTCTTCTGCCCATTGTAAGTAATTTCAATCAGCTCCTGGTTGGGAACTTTTGATTCGTCAAGTAAAGGGATGATGGTACAAACATCCTTGGTCCTCTTATGATCAGAGATTACGACAACATCCTTGATTTGATCAGCGAAAAAGTCTGGCATCAAATTGGTTGACCCAGAACTTGGACACGGTCGAATCTCTTTGTGGTCCACCTGACTCTGAAGGGCTACTCTCACGAGGTAACATCCTTGATTATCTTCAGAGCAAACTCTATGGCGTTCATAGTTGTGTGGTGGCACCTGGCTACGTCTGCTTTGTATGCAGTGTAACCTCACTAGGCCTGTTTCCATTGATCGAACATTCGGACTTTGATGCCTAGTAGGGTTCCCATTAATCATACTGACTTGTGTGTCTTTGTCTAAATAGATCAGAAGCCACCAGTGATTTAACAAGTGTTGCAAAGTTCTTTGAATGAGGGCACATCCTTGGTCGCTCTCACGACATCCCTTACAGTTCTGATAGTTATGCGAAGTCAGAAAACCGAGTTGGACTTGCTTAGCATGTAATTCCACCAAGCTGGTATTCATCAAGCGAATATCAACGATTTGAGACATATTCTCTTGATACTGATTTCTATTGCGGTAATCCTGAATCCATCCAAGATCCATCTGACGCTGAAAGGCCTCTTGTACAAAAGAACATCCCTGATCATTTATTGACCAGATAAGACAGGAATCGTAATTGTGTCATGGTAGATTATGATGTTGGGTTTGCCTTGAGTGCATTGCCACCAAGTTGACATTCATTGCACGTACATCGTGGTTTTGAATGATGTTGGAATTCGTACAAGTCATGTTGACTTCACGGATTCGGTGATCCTGGATCCATCCGTGATCCAACTGTTCCTGTAGAGCTGATTGCACCACATAACATCCTTGATTTTTTTTAGAGCAGATATCACACTGGTGATAGTTATGAGATGGTACATGCCCATATCCGCTCTGTCTGCGATGCATTTTGACCAGGTTGGCCCTCAGTAAGAGTACATCATGAATTTGATAGCTGCGGTTAGACTCTCCCTCTATCAAATTTACTACAGCTTTCTCATGTTGAGGCAGCGGGTTCGTCTGAACATTTGGATTTGTATCCTTGAAGGATAAGACCCCGCTCCTAATAAGCTTCTGTACATCGGATTTGAAGCTGAGACAGATTTCTATGTTATGCCCCGGTCCTCCTTGATGGTAAGGGCAAGTCTGATCCGCTTTGAACCAAAAAGGCGGATTTTCCATAATTGTAAGAGGAGCTCTGGTTTGGACGTGCCCTTTGACCAGTAATAATGGAAACAGTTCTGCGTACAACATAGGTATAGGATCAAACCCTGGTGGTCGCGTTGTACGGTTGTTGTTGTACGGAGGACGAGCCTGCTGAAGAGGTTGTTGTGTCCTTTGTTGATATTGTTGTTGATTAGGTTGGCTTTGAGCAACCTGAGGTTGATACGTAGGAACAGGTGCACGGTTGATAGTAGGAGTTACAGCTACTACTGGTTGGTACCGTCGCCTTTGCTTTCCGAGAGAGATATTGCCAATATCTTGCTCTTTTTTCTTAGGAGAGCACTACCGTATCTTTTGGTACTACTTGATGGTCCGGCATCTTTGACCAGGCGTCCTTCTCGGACTGCTTCCTCAAGACGAACTCCCATGCCTACCATTTCAGTAAAGTCACTGGGCGCACTGGCGACCATTCTGTCGTAGTAAAATGAGCTCAAGGTTTTCAAAAAGATCATTGTCATCTCTTTTTCCTCAAGAGGTAGACAAATCTTGGCGACAATTTCACGCCATCTCTGAGCATATTCCTTAAAGGTTTCCTTATCCTTCTGCGACATGGCTCTGAGTTGATCTCTGTCTGGTGCCATGTCCAGGTTATACTTATGTTGTTGAACGAAGGCAGCGCCAAGATCTCTGAAAGTGACGATCTTAGTGCGGTTTAAATCCATGTACCATTTAAGTGTGGCACCGGTTAAACTATCCTATAAGTAATGGATCAGTAGCTGTTGGTTCTCTGTTTGAGTTTACATTCTCCGAGCGTACATCACCAAATGACTTTGAGGGCAAGAGTTACCCTTGTACTTTTCAAACTCGGGCACCTTGAATTTGTGCGGAACTTTCACATTGGGGACCAAACAAAGGTCTGCGGCGTCTTTTCCAAATAGATCCTGACCGTGAATGGCTTGCAGCTCTTTTTGCATCTCCAGGAACTGTTCCTGGAATTCCCTCATTCTCTCGTCCATACTTTCATTTCCACCATACAGTATCTGGGAAATCTGTCCTTCCGGGACAGTGTGTACCACGGGTGGTGGTATAGTCATTACGGCTGAGACTCTTGGTGCTTCCCTCTCCCGAAGTTTTTAACCTTCAGGAGTTGCTGTCATGCCCCTGGCATCTTCGCTTTCCCGAAGTTTGTAACCTTCAGGCCCAGCAGTTCCTGCTGTAGTTTCCGAATCTTCAGTGATTGGCAGAATATATCCTTCCGGGATATAGTTGAGTGGCATGCTCCAGGGACAATCTTTAGGCATGGTATATCGAGGATCATACTTTTCCACTATGGGTGTCGATGTGATCTTTGAGACCACAGTCCGTTGTTGTTGCATCTAGGCTGCTGCCAGAGCTTGCATATCGTTGTGAAGCTTTCTTAAAACCTCTTTCAGAGCGTCGAGTTCTTCTCTCAACTCCCTGTTCTCTTCCTCGATGTTGCAGTGAGACTCGGATAATAACCTATTGATTAACTTGCTTCATATTTCTTTAAATTCACAACCGACTTTGATTTATCCAAAGGAAAGGTTCAAGATCGAGAAAACCTAAAGGGGGGAGATCTAGGTTCAGGGGTTGGTTATACTAAGGGAAGGTATTAGCACCCTAAGTATCTATAGTACTCTACTGGAACCTCTTGTTTAGTTTGTGTTATGTTATGTTTGCTTGCTAAGGAAATTTGTTAAAGTTAAGGTAAAGACCTAAGGGTATATACACTAAGTTTGCTCGCCAAGACATCGCATCTTGTGCCTACGTATCTGACTAAAGAATCAGAGCAACCATAGTTCACCTAACTAAGGGTGAATTTTGAGGAACCATTGACTATGGCCAAAGTTCCAAGGGGAAATGAGTGTGAGCTCATTTTAGAGTTTAAGGAAACTCTCTATGTCTAAGTTATAGTGGGGAAAAGTGGATTCTCAATGTGATGAGCCCACGTAGAGTTTAGAAATTCTATCCTATTTCTAAGTTATGATGCATGGCTCTTAGGAGGCCAAGAACAAGAGAAAGGCTCTTAGAAGGCCTAGGGGGAAGATGGCATCTTAGGAGGACAAGGTGGTATGTGAATTGTTTATTGACTTATGAGTCAAGATAGAAGAACTTTCCTTTGGAATAGGGAGAACAACAGTTTTATGAAACAAGAAGCTTACAATGGATATTTTGATGAAGATGTAACATTAGATAACAAGACATTCAAGTGAACAAAGTTTATAACATTATGCAAGGTTAGAACCAAACATATTAGACATTATCTAAGCAAGATGAACAAAGATAACATGATAAGAGAAACAAAGAAATCAAAAGTGTTCAAGGTAGAAACCCTAAAAAAGCCCTCCACTTTCAATATGAACAAATACCTCAAAAATGTTGATTTTCACTAATTCCTTTTTAGATTCAAAAAGTAGGTTCATTAAGAAGCATTTAGCAAAAGGAATGAGTGAAAAAGGATAAAAAAAAATGGTTGAGTTATGAATATTTGAAAATAGGGCATAAAACATAAAAATATAAAGGAAATATATGATAAAAAAGGTAGGAAAGGCCTCTCATGGGTGTTGAACCCAGGCCCTTGCGTATACAGCCCCAAAACATTGCCAATCATGCCAACGCACGCGTGTTTACCAGTTATAGTCATAAAACAAGTATATGTAAAACAAAGCTGGTTTCAAGAAGTAAAAATAAAAGGACTGGGGCGAGGGGGATTCGAACCCCAGTCCTATGGGTCAAACGTGCGCGTGTATGTGTGTGCTTGCCACTAGGGTGGCTGTTTCATCCAGTCATAAAGATGACTCAATAAACACATAAACCCTTATGCGCATACAAAAGGCAGGCTTGGCATTTGAATGATCTTGGCATAAGACACACACTTAACTCTCATCAAAGTAGATTTAAACAAAGATCTTTCAATTATGATACCAGACCTTCCAACCATATAGTAATAAACAATGTAATCAAATGATTCATGATAACATACAACAAAAACTCCAACATCTTATGAAGCATAGGACCCAAAACTAAAAGATACAAAAGCTTAGATCAAATTGATTTAAAACGGGTAGGGTGCCAATAGTTTGAATAGACTTGGATACAAAGCAAAGTATGAGTCAAAAGTTAACACACAACCAAGTTTAAGAGCTTGCATCCACAACTTGATCATAAAGTAAGGCAAGAGCTCACACAGTCTGGTTACACATCAAAGCATGGATTTATGCACACAAAGTGGACACAAAGCTTAGTAACATCATGGAGCATTTTGACAATTTAACATACATGTCTTATAACACCAAATGTGGCAGGATGGTATCAGATATATTCATGGCATCATGGCAAGCTTTACAGTCTTTATGAGTTTTAAAATAGGCACATGGACAAAAATAGGCTTAATAGAGTAAGAATGGACATATCCTAAGTTTAGATATACAAATTAAACACCAATAAAAAATGACAGCAATGTGAACATGCCATAGCAGTTTGTGTGCACAATTAGGATGTGAAAAGATGCATGAAGGCGGTGCTATGACAAGATGAATTCCCAGTCAATTATCATTTTAGAGACCAAACTCCACAAACATCAATACATGAATATAGACTGTTACCAGGCAACACAAAACATACATTGAGGATATGTTTCAATTTCCACCTTTCATACATAACTTTAGTGCAAAGATCAACATAATTATACACATATATTGAGCACAATATCAAAGTGACAGTTTACACAAGTTGAGTACTTGCTAGATAGACATATGAAAAGATAGCACAACATGTTCACGTTGAACAAAACATAATAAGACCTTGCACACATTAAATCTACCAAGGCTAGCATGATGGCAGTATGCAAAACTTCAGGAAATCTTTAGTTCACATATCAGTCACAAGTACATAAATGAACTTAGCCCAAAAATAAGTAGCATGGCATAATTTATGTGCATATCTGAATACAAGTGGGCACATGAAGAGATACCAAAGATAGCCCTATAACCAAATGAGTCCACAACAAACTTCTGTTCTTAAAGACAAAATCAACAAATAACTTAACACACAAGAAAACTGCTATGTCAAGGCAAAGATATGTAAACATGCCACCATAAACTCTATTTCACATGGATACCAAGCAATAATATGTCCCTATACCCACAAACTGACTAATACATCAAAGATGACAACAAAGGCTTCAGCTTGCACTTAGTGGAAAACAAACAGGTTCTCTTATTAACAAAGTTATGACCAATGTTACACATTTGGAATGACACCAACAATAGAAGCAAACGGTTTACAACAAGATTCATAAATCACAAGCATTTTAGGTCCATAGGTCAATGATATCATCCAGAAGAAAAAGAACAGTCATGAGTCTATGACTTTATTTGCATTCAAATGTTTGGCAAAGTTATACATCCAGGAAATCAACTTGAACTTAACAACTGGATGATGAACAACACAATGCGCATCATCAATACTTAATAGCTTAAGCATTGTAACAAGAATAAAAACAGTCTAATCATCTTGACATATCAGTAGCACAAATAACTCTTTGTCACCTTAAGGTAGCAGTCCATGGATAAGTGGTTCAGACATCGAGCACACACAACTTTCATTATGGATAAAAGTGAAATAAAGCCAGCAGACATTACATAACATTCATAAGGAGAGTATTTTCAACATAAATATGACAATGATAATGTGCATGAGCATGAACAATGAGTAGGAGGGCAGTGCTTACCAATTGGAATATGTCCACTGCAACATCAGATATGCACAAGCTTCTTTCTTGCTGAAACCACACAAACTCCCAAAGCGAAGCTTCCTCCTCCTTCTTGTTTTGTAAGACTTTAAACTCAGATGTATTTAGAGTGTTTTCTGAAAGATGTTGGTGATTTTGAATGAAAACGGAGCTCCTATTTATAGGAAAGAGCTGAGGACTCAAGGTATGGTGAGAATGGCACATTTTTCCAACTTTGCCCTCCTTTGAGGGTTTTCGTGTGAGCTAGTTTTGGTCCAAAAGTCTTCCATAGCTCTGATAGATGATCAGAATAGGGTTTGGTTTTGATTTGGTGCTTGATGGGATTGGTGTAGAGTCCAACTTCCACAGAAAACAGGAGCTACCATGCTTTTGTTTGAAAAGTTTCTCTCACTTGAAAACCACTTGCACAACTTGCATAAACTATGATATTATAATGCTTCAGCTTGCCAAAATCGTGGAAGAGGTTCTAAACATGCTAATCTGGTCTCTAAACATCAAAAGAGTGAAGCATTTGGTGATTAGAAGTGTTACTGCATCATTATGCCTAAGTTGGTCATTTAAAACTCAAGAAATGAACCTCAAACTTCATGTAATCGAATCTCTCAGCTCACTCCATGGATTGAGGAGTTCTTGTACTTTTTGGAAATCCCTCAATGCCCTCTACAACTTTCATGTTCAAAGATTTTTGAGTTGAGGCCTGGATTTTTATGAAAAACTGGGTTAAAGTCGTGTGTAAATTAAAGGAAAACAAGCTGAAATTTCACCAAGTCTTGGGGCAGTTTAGCTTCCAAGTCTCATAACTCACAAACCATGCATTTTTTGGAGAAAAGTCATATTTAACACTTTGAAGATCATGGAAAGAGCTTCCATTTGGGCTTTGAGTCACTCAATTTGGATGTGTGGTTTGGAAGTTATGACCATTTCAATTTGGCACAAGAAGGGAAAATTCCACATATGAAAGGTTTCATGAACTAAACCTTGCTTCCTTTGCAAGAAGACTCTTGAGGCTTAATGTCTCATACCCTAAATCATCAATGAGGCATATTATGATGAATTGAGGCCTTGGGGGTTTCATTTGGATCAAAATCCCAAGGATTAGGGTTTCAGTCAAAACCCTGATTTCAACTGTGAATGCACTGGGGCAAACTCTTATGATCTTACTTCTTCCTTCACATCTAAAGCTCATAGATGGTCTTTAGGGATGTATTTTATCATATGGAGTCAAGTCCTAAGGCTTGAGAGCACCTCTTGATCAAAATCAAAGGCGATGATCCACTTGTCTTAACAGAAACCCTAATTTGGAGACAGGGTGAAACTGTGGCTCAAACTAATCATGATGAGAGCCAGATGACCTTGAATTCTTGTTGAGTGAGACCTCCTGGATGTAGGTAACTCAAATGGTTGATGAACCAAGTAGAATTTGACCTAACATGACAAAATTCTTCAGTGATTCCTTAGGTTAAAACCCTAATTCCACAGCTTAGGTCTGGTGATCTTTTGTTGGCTTGACTTGATTCAAATTCTTGAGATCTTGGTTCCAAACAACTAGTGAGTGTTTGTGATGATTTTATGGAGCCAAATAATACCTTAGGAGTCCTTGAATCTCTTTGTGTAAACCCTAATTCCAAACATAAGAAAAACAAACTGCAAGATATGGGTTAGTTAAACAGTGCATATATGATTGATCCTAAATGTCTTTGCAAGATGTTATGACATCTAAGAGGTAAAATTTAGGGTACAACACTCGAGATCATTCATTTTCTTTTATTGACTGGCCCGAGTATTGTACGAATGAGACAGTTTGACTCTAGAATCGAGACACAAACGTGGGATTCGTAGGTAAGAAGAATGCGTTACGTGAGAATGATGAATGATATGCAATGATTATATATATATATATATATATATATATATTTTTTTTTTTTTTTTTTGTTTAATCAAAATAAACTTTGACAATTGGATTGCAAATATCAAACAGTGGGGAGAACCGCGTTTTATTGAATTCAAAGGTTGCGGAAATGGAAAAACAGTAATTTACATAGTGTTGTAAAAGGAAATGTCTAAGCTAATGGATCCTGAGTCCTCTATGAGGAGGGCTCAGGTGCTGGTTCTGGTATTTTCCTTTTCTTGGACTGGGGCTCTCGAGCCGTTTTCGGGTTGTCATTCCTTTTCCAAGTGAAAGGAGCGAGCAAATTCCTTTGGTCATCTTGGTTTTCTACAGCACGTTGCTCTAAAATCTCGATCAGACCATCTTTTTCTTTTAATATTTGCTGTATTTTCTTGCACTCCACACTGAGAATACAATACTTGTTCTTCCAAGACTTCTTCTCCTATTGAACTCTGTTGGGAGTAACCTGAAGTTTTTCCGTATCAAACATAAATTAAAGGACAACTTCCTTAAATGGAAGAACTTCCTGACGAGGGTAAGGCATCCTCAACTTGAGAGCTCTAGTTTGTACCCAGTGGAGATAAGGTTCCTAGAGACTCACTTCCTTTCCTATGAACACGTTTCCAGGCATGCACTATTTCTCTGTTTAGTGCCCTGTCATTTTCTCCTTCCTTGAAGAAAAGACCTTCCAGATGGACATTACGCGAGACATGTCTCATCGGGTATCCAAATTGACGACGAACTAAAACTGGATGATAGTTGATTCCTCCTTTAGTTCCTTTGAGGGGTACATTAGGGAAGCTTCCACAACAGTCAATGATTCTGATCCCGTCATAGATTCGATTGTACCAATCGATGTCAGAGTTGGTAAGAGACATGATTCTCTGCGACCAACGTAAAGTATTCTTAGGATCCCAACATGCAGCAGACTTGGGCAAGTGAGAAATGAATCATTTGTACGTACAGCGGGGGGTACACAGCAAGTGATCATTCCTCCACTGTACAAGTTCCTTAAATGTACAGAATGATAAGCATCTGCGAGCAAGGTTGGTGTAACACCTCAAACTTTGCCCTCTTACTTTTGGCACTAAACGATTTATGCTTCCTTTCATTGGCATTATCATTCCTGCATTTGCATTGTCCTTTTGAGCATGGGATCGAGGTATTCTTTCAGCAGCTCGCAGCGTCATCAGTTCCAGTATGATTTTTAACAATGATCAGAGCCAAGCAGGTAGCTTTCCAAGTCTTTTTGGGCATTTATTTTGCTCATTAAGTGATTGGATGATCAGAAACCTCGGAAGTCGATTTTTGATCAGTTATTCAGCACCAGACGGTTGTTATCAGCAATTTAATCCGAGTGCGAAAAACATTTCGCAGTATATTTCAAGTGTATTCCAGTGGTAATATCAGTCGGCAAGTTTCAGATGTCTATCATGGTCCAGAACAAGTGGAACCGGGCGAATATCCAAGTTTTCCTCCTTTTGGCGCCAATTTTGAATTTTTGAATGGAGTAATCGATTACTCAAAGTGAGTAACCGATTACTCTGGGCAAAATTGCAAAAATGTGGCATTTTTCAGCACTGCAGAATTTTGGAGTATTTTGTGGTCATGCGCTTGGCTTGTGCATATGTGGGAAGGATCTATAACTGATCTATTTTCATCATTTTCCACCCAAAATTCAAATTCTCTCCATCATTTTTCCACTCTAATTCCTCATTTCATTTCCTAATCCACATTTCATCCCAATTTCCACTCACTTAACCTCACTCCCAACCCAAACTTAACTCCTAACCTAGGGGTTATTTAAACCAATTCATTCCAAACCTCACACCCTACATCATTTTCACTCTCTAATTTTTTAGAATTCTCTCAATTCTCTCTCACTTTTCCATTTTTCATCTTCATCTTCAACCTCTCACCAAAGCTCCATATCCATAGATTCACAAATTCTTCATTGGAATTTGTGAATTCTTGAGCTAAACCTCCATCACATCATCATTCTTGGTTCAATTCTGATATAGCTACTGGTTTGGATCTTGGAATCACTTTTGGGAGCAGCTTTTGATTATTTGGAGTGTTCTTGCTTGGATCTTGAAGTTTCTTGCTAGGATCTTGAAGATTATTGTATAGATCTCTGGTTTTCTTGCTTGGATTCATCAATTTTCATGCTCAACAATCACCAAGGCAAATCTCAGCCTTATAGGTTGGTTTTCCTTAGATCTATGTTTGATTTAGCTTAATTTTAACTTATGCAATGTAGATCCTTGGTTTCTGATGTGATTTGATCCATTTGCTTGATTTGATTTGTGATCTTGTTGTTTGATTGATGAAACTGGTGTTTGATTACTGATATTTGATGTGAATTTCGTGATTAATTGATTGCATGATCATTTGGATGTTTGCATAAGTGATTGGATGCTGAAAAGTACTTTTCAAAGTTGATTTTCTACCTCTGTTTCAGTGGTAATCGATTACTAAAATAGGGTAATCGATTACTCTGCCTAACTGTCACGTTTTTGGTCAAATTTCAACTGAATAACCGATTACTCAAAGTGAGTAATCGATTACCACTGCTGCAGAGTGATATCTTCTTGCATTTTCTTGGTTGTTTGAGATCCGATGCATGCCTAAACTTCAGGGATTGATATGTTGTTGATTTGTGGATTATTCTTGAGCTATTTCACCTCACACTAGGGCATGGATATGATTTTGTCGACACACGATTCTTGGTTTTCACTATTGAATGTTCATGCTTGTGTTGTTGATTTCTTGATGCGATGAACACATAACACACACTTCTTAAGCATGTTGATTGTGACTCGTTGTTGATGTTGCTGGAGTTGTTTGTTTGAACTTGATTGCGTGCATTTAATTTCATGAGATACATGCTTGTTTTCAACTTTGTTCATATGCTTGATGTTGTGCATCCTCTCATGATGTGGTGCATTCTTTCATGTTGTCGCTAAGTGTTGTTTGCCATGATATATGATGTGTTTGTAATCATAATGCATGATGTTTGATGCGTGTTTACTTTGCCATGCTTGATTCGTATTCAAATGTATCACATGCTGCCTTGTTTCTACAGCTGTCTAAGTGTATGTGTGATGTTGTATGTGCTGCTGGCTGACATTTTACACCCTTTCTTGTGCTGAATTGTATGCTGTTGTAAGTTGTGCTGCTTATGGGCTGCTTTTTACCGTTGTTTTGGTGCAGGAACGTTGTGGTAGTTGCTGTTTTTATTTATTCGCTTCTTTTCCTCCTTCGTCTCCTTCACTCTTTCTCTTCCCTCGGATCTCAAGACTTGTTTAAGTCTTGGATTTACTCCCTTAGAGCTACCTAGTCCAACTTAATTTTCGATTAAGCTTGGAGTAGGATTAGCATTAGGCTTCCCTTTGCATGCTAACTTAGGTAGAAGTTCCCCTTTCAACCTCAACTATAGGGCCACCTTTGCATGATAACATTAGGAACATCTTAGTCCCCCCTTAGTGTTTTCTTTTGGGTCTTCTCTTCTCATCTCATAACACTTCTAAAACACTTAATAAATATAACGAATATTGCGCTCGAGCCTTAAGTGTAGGAAATGAAGAACGAGGGGTCTCCCCTCCTCTTCTAGAGTGTTTAGCATACATCCCATTTGGGGACGACCATGCGATTCACTCGTTCCCGCATGGTAGATTTAGTGCAATGTAAATTATGAACTAACTCAATACACTTCTGTCTAAAAAACACAAAAAAAAACTCAAAACTTTTTCATCCCTTGGGATCGTTAAGTTCAAATCATTTTCAGAAAAGAGCACGTTACTTCCGTCTCGTCGCAAACAGGCATCGACCCTAACTGCCAGACGCAAACTTAACGTCGCTCATAAAAATACTAACCGACCTCGTTAGGTCGAACTACGACTGCTCTGATTTCCTCTCTCTAGTCTGATTGAGGATACGTAGGCACAAGACTGCGATGTCTTGGCGAGCAACCTCCCCCATTAGTTCGTGTCCGAACTATGTTGACTCTGACTTTCCCATTGCACGAGGGAGTACGTAGGCGTAGGACGAACGATGTCCTATCGAGTCACTTCTTTTTCTTTTCTTCTTCGTTTCTTCATTCTCCTCCGTTCCCGTTCCTTCTCATTTCCAGTAGCAGTGGAGCTCCAGATGACGACACCCTTTGATCGAGACGACAAGCGTGGATCTCATCGAGTACAATGGACGTGTGGGGTGCTAACACCTTCCCTTCGCGTAACCGACTCCCTTACCCGTTTCTCTTGGTTGTGAGACCATGCTCTTTTCCCTTCCCTCAGGTTTCGCAATGTTTCCTTTCCCTCTCTTGGGATAAATACACATTGCTGGCGACTCTGTTTTCCGCGCCACTTTCGCGTTTGTACCATGGATGCAAATCCCCGGGAGCGACAGTTGGTACAGGGTTTCCATTAAAAAATATCTTAATGGCATTGATATCTACGAAGTAATTGATGTTGGGAAACAAAAATAACCCATAGGTGAGAAAAACAAAGATGCTCTCGAAAGCGGCCACGTTCGCTATACTGGCAAAGTACATAGCCTTCTTTGTCAAAAATTGGGCTGGCAAACCCTGGACTCCACCCTTAATGGTCATGTGAGTCTTGACTTCTGACTCGTCTAAATAGATTGCTCTTGCAATGGTTTGATCCTTTGGAATTACTTCCAGTCCAGAAAAGGGAGCTTGGTCAGTAATGGGTAAATCAGTCAGGTGAGAGTACTCTTCCAGTGTTGGTGCTAGCTGATAATCCAGGAATGTGAAACAGTGATAGACCGGATCGTAAAACTGAATGAGCGTAGCCAGGATTCCTTCAATTACATGGACCCTTAACAGAGACAGCAGTCCTTTGTACTTAGTGTAGCGCGATTTTTGTGGTCCTGAGTCACTATTACTTGGGCACTACAGTTCGATTCATTTTTTATCCTGTTGAGCTGATTAAGGAAGGGAAATAGAAGTCTCCAATTAACCCTGCTTGCATACTGAGTTTGAACAGCGGTCTGTTAGGTTGCAGATGCTATGTGGATGTGGGGCCCAATCTTTGATTATTTCGTTAAGAACACAGTGTCTAGATTATTTGTGAGGTTTTTGGTAATGTGTTTAGATTTGATGCTTTTGGGTTGATTTGGTGGAATTAGTGGGTTTTGGGTTTTTGATTGGTATGCTCGCTAAGATTTTTTCAATCTTATGCCTACGTATTCCCGCTTGATGAAACAAGGAAATCAGAGCGATCGTAGTTCCTCCTATTCTATGGGAGGAAAAAAGGTTGTTTTGGTGTCTTGTTCAAAGGACAAGACGTGAAGGTAAATGTGGTTTGTATCTTGTTCAAAGCCCAAGATGTGAAGCTGAAGGGTCTATTTGTATCTTGTTCGAAGCCCAAGATGTGAAGCTAAAGGATTTATCGATGAGAGAGAATTTGTTATCTCTAAAAGGGGATATTTGGTCTGTTTGTCACAACTGTTGGGTGACTGATTATAAAGGAGAATTACTTTAACTGGGATATGTGAATCCAGCAATGCCATAATTTCCTTTATAGGGGATTTTTAACCTGAAGGAGAAGACTTTAACTCAGTTTAGAGCAATGCCATCTTTCCTTAGGAATTTCTCACGCTAAAAGAGGGACAGTGGCATGGATGTAAATAATCTTAAGGCTTGCCGCTTACAGCAATTTAGATGAAGGAAAAGGAGTTGTTGATGTTTGTATACCGTGAGCAAGGCACAGATTTTGATGCTAAAAGGTTGATTGACTCAACCGGGGTTTTCTTATACAAAGCCTAAGAGGAGGCTATTAACCCAACAAGATGGTGTTTTTATGTGTCTCGTACGAAGCCCGAGAGAGAGGCTAAAAGGGTTGACTCAACAAGAGAGTGCTTTTATGTGTCTTGTACGAAGCCCAAGACGGAGGCTAAAAGGTTTTGACTCAACATGAGAGTCTTTTATACTCAACAAGAGAGTGATTTTTATCTCGTACGAAGCCCGAGATGGAGGCTAAAAGGGGTTTGACTCAACAAGATAGTCTTTTATACTCAACAAGAGAGTGTTTTAGTATCTCGTACGAAGCCCGAGATGGAGGCTAAACAGGTTTGACTTAATAAGAGAGTCTTTTATACTTAACAAGAGAGTGTTTTAGTATCTCGTACAGAGCCCGAGATGGAGGCTAAACAGGTTTGGCTCAACAAGAGAGTCTTTTATACTAAACAAGAGAGTGTGAAAAGGTTAGCTCCGCTGGGGAGAATCATTGTACAAAGCCCAAGAGGGGGCTATTTATGTTGGTGACTGTTTCAGTATAGTGACACGTCCAGTATGTTGGATAAAAGAGAAAATCAGTTCTTATAAAGGGAAAGATTAAAGGTATGGTTGTGCCTTGGCACTAATCAGAGGATCAGGGTTATTACCTGTTCTTTAAGGAAATGGAAAATCCAAAGGGTATTGAGACTGTCCAAGTCTACTGGTGTTGTGAGAAATTGATTCTAAGATAGTGAATGATCTTTGTATGATGCCCAAGAGAAGGCTGGTACGTTAAGGGATGAAGGTCAACCCATTAACTGGTCTGACACTTGACTCAGAAAGACAGCTCTAGCAAATTGATGACTAGGTTCTGTTCCTATACCTGTAGAGGTCTGTAGGTCCTTGTACTAACCCCAAGAGAAGGCATGAGAGCTTTTAAGAAGCCGAAGGGTCCTTGTACAATGCCCAAGAGGAGGCGGGGATGTTTTTAAGAAGCCTGTGGGTCCCAAACCGAGAGAAGTTCAAAAAATGCAATTCACCGAGAAGAGATCATTTCATGAAAGTCCGTGGTTTGAAGAAACTCAAGAGATTCCATTCACCGAGAATATATCACCTCTGGGGAGTAGAATTTCTTTGACAATTTCTAAGGGTGACAGTCTGAGAAAGGGTTCACTGAGAATGATGCCTTTCACGTCTCCATATTGTTTGACCCCAAGAGGAGGAAAGACTGTATCTGGTAATCCTACGGGGATCTAGTTTTGACTGTATTTAAGAGTGACCAACAGGGCTTTACCTAGTGCTAGATGTAGTTGCAGGGGAAAACTCTAAATAATTATACTAGTATTACATAGTGGATATATAGCAAGTATATAAAAGTTTGTGAAAGAAGACTTACAATGAGCAGCCCCACAATACAGTTATATATATTTGAAAGTAGATAAAGAAAGCGGGTA
Source organism: Lathyrus tuberosus (assembly GCA_022829125.1). Taxonomy (NCBI): domain Eukaryota; kingdom Viridiplantae; phylum Streptophyta; class Magnoliopsida; order Fabales; family Fabaceae; genus Lathyrus; species Lathyrus tuberosus. The sequence goes on from JALAZF010000562.1 coordinate 1,123,623, forward strand.
AACACTTACTCGGTTGTAGAGCTTCCATGCTGTTTTGTTAGTTGTTCAACAAAGAAAGCTTTGATAACAATATTATATTCTAAATCAAAGGAGAAAGTCCTTAGAAAAGATTGTTGGGGCTTATAGCTCAAGGAGAGGCCTAAGGTTTTATCAGTGATTGCATTGTTGTTTTGAAATTGTACAGGGACTTATACAAGTGGCTGAGGTCCAAAAAGGCTTTTTGTACAAAGGGATGGCTCTTACACTCTCTCAAGAGGCCCAAAGGTGTTTAAAGAAAAATGGGGCTGATAACACGAGGGTAGGCCCAGATGATTTGTTTTTGAACTGGAGATCGTGCCGAGATTTCTTTTTTTAACGCGGAGGGACTCATACCATGTCTGAGGCCCAAAAAGTTTTGGTTAAAAGGGGGTTGGGTCTTACACTCTTTTAGAGGCCCAGTGGTTTATTTTTGTACAAGTGGTGGGGCTTACAGCTCAAGGAGAGGCCCAAGGGTTTTCTGTTAAAAAGGCGACGATCGCGCCGAACCTTTTGATGGGATCGGGACTTATACAATACACTGAGGCCCAAAAAGGTTTGTATTTACAAAGGGTTGGGTCTTACACTCTACCAAGAGGCCCAAAGTGTTTGAAAAAGATTTGATGAGGGTTGAAATGATCAAAACCCTAATTTTCTTTCAAAATATATTTTAATTGAATAAAAATTCAATTAAAATGATCAAAATTGTTAAACATGTGTGAAAAACAAATTGGGGCATTGGATTAATGTTTGACAAATCATGTTTATACCCACAAAATAATTGGAAATTAATTAAGTTTGGAAAATCAAGGGAGAAAAAATATTTCAAATGTAAAAAACAAATAAAACATTAATTCTTTGCCAAATATCAAATATATGAAATAAGTAATATTTTTGGGATTTTTGGGTAAAATAAAATATTTTAACATTTTTGTGAATTATTAAAAAAAGAATCAACTCAAAATCATTAAAACTCAGAGAGAAATTAATTTTTGAATCAATTAGATAAAATCACAAAAATTCAAAATATTCAAATATTTGAAAAATGGCGCCAAGAACATCTTGGCCTTACCCGCGTGCTCTGTTTTACCCAGATTTGCGTTTTCTCATCAATCTCACTGAATACTTGATTATATCATGCAATCTACATATCAATTTGTTCGTTTTCACCTCACGATCATACCTATGGTCTTTAATTTCATTTATTTTAAGCATGGAATAAGAAATCAAAGAGAAACCTCAAGAACCCTAAAATTTGCATGAAGGCTCAAAAATTTCATACACGATTCAAACAAAGCAATTGATTGAGGGAAAACACTCCGTGCATGATTATGAACATATGGGCAAATTATTGTGCAACAAAAAATGCATCGATCATAGAGTTAGAAGAGCTCATGCTTACCTCTTGTAGCTGGTGATTGTGTTTTATGTTAGAGGTGTTACAACTAGGTTTCAATGATGTGGATAGCTTCCCTAGGTGCCAAGTGATGTGCCTGAGTGCTTGGAATGGTTTGAAACAAGTTGGAACTGAAGATGGTATCCCAACTGCAACTTGGTTAAAACCTTGAGCAGTTGGCTGGTGATTTTGAGAAATCAGTGTTCCAGATGTTGTTTAAGTGTTTGGATCACTTCTATATGATGTTTATGAGGTGCGTGTGTGGTTGGTTTGATTGGAATTGCTCTCAAACTCAAAACCCGATAGTGAATTGCTTTGGAAGGCAATTTTGGAGTGAAAAAGGAGATTTTGAGGAAAGCATATGTTTGATGGCTTTGGTATACTTAAACTGATCATAAATGAGCTCTATTTATAGTAGATCAAGTTTGTTTTGGGAGCAATAGTGATTGGTAACTGCTGCAAAGGTTTGGCCAATGTTGATCGATGAGAATCCAAGTCTCCTCTAGCCATTGACTAGAGGTTAGGGCACAGGCTGCTGGTTCCCATGGTCTTGGATATGTCTTGACTGAATTCAGTTGGAAATGGCTCAGTCCATGCCACCTTGGTGCATCCATTAAATGCTCCAAAATAAAATTGGAGTCTTGTCCCTCTTTTAGGCATTTCTAGGTTTGGCATGCTACTTTTGGTTCCAAAGACTTGGGAGGCTTATGGATCAGTGTTTGTCCCTCCTTGGTCTCCCCCTGAGGTGTTTAGATGGATAAGTTTGCCTGTCATTTGTACAAATTTGGCAAATCGAGCAAAATGCACAAATCTGCCTTGCTTTGACAGTTTTTAGCAAGGCATGTTGCCATTGTCATATCTTATGGCTCAAGTGGACTTTGATGGAGTTCTTGGCCATTTTGGAAAGCCCTCATATGATACAACAACTGTTTGATCATAATTGGTTTTGATACTTTTTGGATCCAAGGGAAAAATGCCCCTACATTTGGAAAAAAGTGAAGGCAGAATCTGACTTAGTGAAAATTTCACTGAGTGTTGGAAAAAAGTGACATTTTCACTTTTTGTGATTTTGATCATTCCATAACTTAAAATCCATGAGGAATTGGAATGAGTTGTGTTTGAAGCTTTTGTAGAGGGCCATGAGAGCTACAAATCCAGCTTTGAATGGGGAAAAATGGCCTTGTGGTTTAGGAGTTATGATCCTCCAAAGTTGGTACCCTAGCCACTTTGTTCCATAACTTAGAAAAATTTCTAAGTTTTTATGGTTACCCCTTTTACAAGTTATCCCAATTTTCTTGATTTTTCTTGATGAATGATGATTCCAATCACACATTAACATCATTCTATGGTTAAGGAACCATAATTGTGAAAAATCTCAAAAAGTCAAAGTTGACTTTTGTGCACAGTTGACTTTTTGTCAGATGAATTCCAAACTGTGCGATCCTCTATGAAATCAATTCCTTGACCTAAATCAAACTTGATGGATTGATTTCTTAAGTGTTATAGGGTGTATTGAATCATGTACCAAGGTTTGGGAGCATGTCTTGGTCAAAAGTCAAAGGCACTACTGACTTTTTCCTCAAAACCCTAATTGTGGTTCTGATGCAATTGAAACTTGTTGCTCAAGCTTCTTAGACTAATCCATTGTTGCAAATGGATCCATGTTGTGTATTAGAGACCCTCAAATCCTCCTTTGAGGTCTTGGCTCATGTTTTGTCCCAAAAGTCAACTTAGGGGTGAATTAGGTCAAGAAACCCTAATTCCTGATTTTTGGTGAATGCATCCCCTGAGGCTAAATTGACTTGATGATTGGGTCCATGAGGTTACATGGGGTATATTAGGTTATGCTTTGAAGCATTGGCTTATTCCCAGAGGAAAATTTCCATCTGGAGGCCCTAGTCAACCAAAACCCTAATTTGGTGACACTGGCGATCTTGAGGCTTGATCCACTGGGACTGTTGCAGCCTTGTGCTTAATCCTTGAGGTGGGAGTCCTCTTGATCCATAGGGGATGTTTGAGAGGTTTAGACAAGTTGAATATCATGTCATTCCTTGATTGATCCTTTGTCTAAAGCTCAGAGAGGGCTTGAAACCCTAATTCTGATTGTAGTGAAGGCTCACCCATCTTTGGGGAGACTAATGAGGTGTGATGGTCCATCCATATTATGATGATGATTTGCACAATGATGGGAAATATTAGTGGTCAAAATTTGGGGTATGACACTTAGCTCTGAAAGCATCAGGGTTGGTGATCATCCTGGCCAACCCTCTCAAATCCTCTAGTTTTGGAACCTTGAAGGTGTACTAGTGAGTCTTCCTTCTACCAAAATCCATAACGCAATCTTTTTCTCTGACATTTGCAATCATTGTCTTAGTTTAATTTGAAAAAGAGAGACTAGAAGAGAAGATTTTTTTTAATTAATGTTTTTTAATGAAATGAATGCATGAATGCAGCACACAAAAACATAGAAAAAACATGGGTTCAAAGGTTCAGTGTCATGAAGTCATGGCTCTACCCGTCCCCAAAGGTTATACTGGTGATTTTTTGTACCTGTCCTCAAAATCATTGACCCCTCTTGGGATAACAACAGCAGGCTAGAATCACCCGAGCGAGCTGATGTATCTTAGAGTAATCTCAAATGTCGGTAGTATCGCGTGACAACTATTTCCGATAGCTTCCGCACTACAAAATAGTAACATGGTTTTAGTCTACTAAAATCCTCAGCTACTCAGATAACCCAATCGAACAATCTGCTTTCAACAACCGAAGTCGTATAGGCATTGAATCCGCAAAGGGCGTCTCCACTGATTCGATGGCGACCGGGACCTCTTATTTGGGAGGCACTCCCTTTAAGATTAACCGTCTAGTGCCATCACTTATCTTAGGTGTACACTCAATCTTTCCAGATGTGACATCACTCGCAGTCCCATTAGCAGAAAAATAAACACGGATGTCAATTAGGAAAAGTGATATATACATTTATCCTAAAACTAACATCCTAGACCTCTTAAGAGCTATAGCCTAGTCCTAACAAATAAAATGACTCCAAGCAGAGTCGCCATTTTCCTGTAGCGAGCGATTTTTGTCAGTGACGCGACCACCTTATCGCTGAAGTTTGGGTTTTCCTCCTCAAGGAGAAAGGGTGCTACTTTCTAATTTCTTATTTATCCCGTGAAGCTGGAAGGGAAAGGGAAGGTATCTAAAACTAACCTTGCACGCGAATGTTTAACTAAACACACGCTTAAAAGAGATTGGGGGTCCGGGGTCAGGTTATACAATGGGTAGTTGTCAATTACTCATCCTATATGTGGTTATCCACAGGATGTTAGCTTTTAGGTCTCGCTTTGTAATTGATAGTGTTTATCTGCTGATGGCTTGGGAAAGTTTCTTGGAAAAGTGTGACAAGGAGAGTGAGTTTGGTTTATGTTTTTGGTAAGGTACTGGACCTAAGTCTTGATTGATGTGAAGGTACTAGACCTAGAGTTTTTTTATTAGTATGCTCGCTAAGATTTCACAATCTTATGCCTACGTATTCCCGTTTAAACGAAACAGGGAAATCATAGCGATCGTAGTCCCTCCTATTCTAAGGGAGGAAAAAGATGTTTTGGTGTCTTGTTCAAAGCCCAAGATTAAAGCTAAAAGGGTATTTGTGTCTTGTTCAAAGCCCAATATTGAAGCTAAAAGGTTATGACTGAGAGAGAATTTGTCATCTCTAAAGAAGGATTGTCGATGTTTGTGTGCCTTGATCAAAGTACAAGGTTGATGCTAAAAGGTTAATTGATTTGGCTAAGGGATTTCTTTATACAAAGCCTGAGAGGAAGCTGGATAAGACTGACTCATCAAGAGAGTGTTTTATCTGTCTTGTACAAAGCCCAAGATTGAGGCTAAAAAGAAACTGACTCTTTGGAGATATCATTATATAAAGCCTAAGAGGAGGCTAAAAAAAAGGGTTTTGATTCCGTTTGGGAGGTTTATATGTGTCTTGTACAAAGCCTAAGATTGAGGCTGAAACGAGTTTGACTCTGCTTGGGAAAATTATTCCTCAAAACCTAAACGAAGGCTGGGAGGAAATGGCTCGGCTGGGGAAGGTATATGTCCCCAGCTTAAGAGAGGGAAATTAATGTCTTGTATAAAGCCCAAGATTGAGGCTAAAGGGTTCTGACTCAACAAGAGAGTTTTTATTTGTCTCGTACGAAGCCCGAGATAGAGGCTAAAAGGGGTTGACTCAACAAGAGAGTGCTCGACTCAACAAGAGAGTCTGGAAATTAACTGACTTAACAAGAGAGTCTAGAAAGGTGATTGACTCAACAAGAGCGTATGAAAGTTGATTGACTCAACAAGAGAGTCTTTTATACTCAACAAGAGAGTGATTTGTTGTCTCGTATGAAGCCCGAGATTGAGGCAAAAAGGGTCTTGACTCAACAAGAGAGTCTGAATAGGTTAGATCTGCTGGGGAGAATCATTTGTACAAAGCCCAAGAGGAGGCTGACTTCACTGAGGAAGGATCATTATACAAAGCCTAAGAGGAGGCTACCTTTCCGCTGAGGAAAGGTCCTTATACAAAGCCTAAGAGGAGGCTAGCTTTCCACTGAGGAAAGGTCCTTATGCAAAGCCTAAGAGGAGGCTATCTTTTGTCGGGGATAATTGAGATCCTCAGGCAGGTCCAAGTGGGGAATTAACTCTATCTGAGGGTTACAGAAGAGTTGAGATGTCAGATACCCTGACGTTCTGATTTGAGATAGTGTTGACCCTGGTCGGGGAACTCTCATGAGAGAGGCTGGGTTTCTGCTGGAGATCGATCCACAATGCCCGGGGTTTCTTCCTATGGTTGTGAGGAACTTGAGAATGTCTTTGAGACTCAAGGGAATTAGATTGTCCAAGTCTGTTGGTGTGGAGGAGTTTTATCTTTTGTATGATGCCTCCAAGAGGAGGCAAAGGCATTAAGGGATGAGCATCAACCCTAACGTGGCCTGAGGTCTGACACCGAAAAGACTGCTCTAGCAAAGGATGACTAAGTTCTGTCTTATACCTTTAAGAGGTCGTCAAGGTCCTTGTATTAAGCCCAAGAGAAGGCATGAGAACTTCTAAGAAGCCGAAGGGTCCTTGTACAAAGCCCAAGAGGAGGCGGGGATACTTTTAGGAAGCCTGTGGGTCCCCAAACCAAGAGAAGTTCAAGAAATGCAATTCACAGAGAAGAGATCATTCCAGGAAAGTTTGAGGGTTTGGAAGAAACTCAAGAGATGCTATTCACAGATAATAGATCAACTCTGGGAAGTAGAATTTCTTTGACAATTTCTAAGGGTGACAGTCTGAGAAAAGGTTCACCGAGAATACTGCCTTCCTCTTTGTTCCATATTGTTTAACCCCAAGAGAAGGGAAGACTGTATCTGGAAATCCTATGGGGATCTAGTTTTGTTTGTATTTAAAGAGTGACCAACAGGGCTTTACCTAGTTCTAGACCTAGTTGCCGGGGAAAACTCTAAATAACTATACTAGTATATATATAGTTGATATATGACAAGTATTTAAAAGGATATGAAAGAAGACTAACCATGCGCAGCTTCCCACAATAAAGTTATATATATTAAATCGAGTAAAGGAAAGTTGTTTAAAACTTACAGGTGAGCAAGCTTCCATGCTGTATTGTTAGTTGTTCAGAGAAATTAAAGAAAGTTTTGATAACAATTGTATATTTGAACCTAAATCAAAAGGGATTTGTCTGTGAAAATTTGTTGGGGCTTATACTCAAGGAGAGGCCCAAGGTTTGAACAGTGGTTGTACTGTTATTTTGAATATCGTATCGGGGATTGGGTCTAACACTCTATTAGAGGCCCAAAGAGTTTGAAAATGAATAAAGATAGGTCTTATAGCTCAAGGAGAAGCCCAGTTGATTTTGTTAAAAAGGCGACAATCGCGCCGAACGTTTGAAAATATACAGAGGGACTTACACAATGTGTGAGGCCCAAAAGGTATTATTTACAAAGGGGTGGGACTTACACTCTATCAAGAGGCCCAAAGAATATTTAAAGAAAAGAAATGGGACTTATAGCTCGAGGAGAGGCCCAATAGTTTTATTTTAAAAATGGCGATCGCGCCGAGGTTTGAAAACACAGTGGATCTTATACGACGACCGAGGCCCAAATTATTTGGGTTTTCAAAAAGGGTTTGGTCTTACACTCTATTAGAGGCCCAAAAAAGTTTGAAAAAAGATTTTTTTAGGGTGATTAAGATCAAAACCCTAAATTAATTTCAAAATGTATTTTAATTAAATAAAAATTTAATTAAAATGATCAAAATTATCAAACATGTGTAAAAAAAAAGTTGTGATCTTGGATTAATGTTTGAAAAATCATGTTTTTATCCACAAAATGATTGGAAACCATTTAAGTTTGGAAAATCAAGAAAGAAAAAATACTTTAAATGTCAAAAAACAAATAAAAATTAATTCTTTGCAAAAATATCAAGTATATGAAATAAATAATATTTGTGGGAAATTATTGTAAAATAAAATATTTTAACATTTTTTTGAATTATGAAAAAAAGAATCAACTCAAAATCATTAAAAACCAGAGAGAAATTAATTTTTGAATCAATTAAATAAAATCACAAAAATTCAAATATTTAAAAATTCAAAAAAGGGCGCCAAGAACACCAAGTTCTTGCCTGCGCCCTCTGTTTCTTCAGATTTGCGTTTTCCCCTCAATCTCACTGAATACTTGATGAAATAACACAATCTACATATCAATCTACTCGTTTTCACCTCACGATCATGTCTATGGTCTTTAATTTCATTTATTTTAAGCATGGAATAAGAAATCAAGACGAAACCTCAAGAACCCTAAATTCTGCATGAAGGCTGGGAATTTTGATACACGATTCATACAAAGCAATTAATTGAGGGGAACCCCTCCATACATGATTATGAACATATGGCAAAATTATTGTGCGAGGAAATATGCATGAATCATGAAATGACCAAGTTTAGGTTTACTTGAAGGTCGGGGCAGCAAGAGCAATTTGATTTTTAAGTTGGAGGTGTTACAGATGAGTTGTGATGATCTGAACAGCTTCCCTACACCATATGGAATGTGTTTGAATGCTTGGAGTGATTGGAAATGGACTGGAACAGATTATGGCACCTCAACTGCAACTTGGTTGAAAACTTGAGCAATTGGCTGGTGATTTTGTGAAATTGGTGTTCCAGATGTTGTTTAAGTGTTTGGATCACTTCTATATGATGTTTATGAGGTGTGTGTGATTGTTTTGGTTGGAATTGTTCTCAAACTCAAAACCCAATAGTGACTTGCTTTAGAAGGCAATTTTGGAAGTGAGAAGGTGATTTTGAGGAAAGCATCAGTTTGTGTGCTTTGGTGTACTTAAACTGAGCACAAATGAGCTCTATTTATAGTAGAGCAAGTTTGTTTTGCAAGCAATAGTGTATGGCAACTGGTACAGGTCTGTGGCCAATTGGATCATTTTGGAATCTCAAGTCTCCTCTAGCCATTGACTTGAGATTAGAGCACAGGCCTATGGTTCTTTGATTCAAGGATAAGGCTTGACTGAAGTGTTCATCTTTGCTCTGATACATGCCACCTCTAAGCATCCATTGAATACTCCAAAACAAAATTGGAGTCTTGAGGCATCTTCGGCTTTTAGGGGTGCCAAACCTATATGTAGTTCCAAAGACTTGGGAGGCTTATGGATCAGCGCTTGTCCCTTGGTTGTTCCCCCTTGAGGTGTGCAGATGGATAACCATGCTTGAAGTTGCATAATTTGGGAAATTCGAGCACTAATGCACAAATCTGCCTTGCTAAGACTGTTAGTTCCTGGATTGGCTGGAATTTTGGTAAAACAAAGTATATTCAATGTTGATGTCAAGGTGCTGATGTTGCAACATTGAAGTCTTAACACTGGGCTGTGTTAAGTATTTAAGTGCTGAAGTTGGATGTCTGATGTCACACAGGTGATGTTGTAACATCAGATCTACAGAATCAATAACATCAGGTGCAGATGTTGTTAGGGCACGCGTGTTACCTGGAATTGTGGAGAGTGGTTGACTCATTGGATGAGAATATCTTGGGATAGATATTTTCTGTTACATGGGAGATTTGATTGCAGGTCTGTTGGAGAATTAAAAGGTTGAATATTTAAAAAGATTTTGGGGATAAAATTTGTTTTGAAGATTCAGTTTTAATTAACAAATCTGATCAAATATTGTGACAAGTCCAAGCCCAATTCAGGAGCTATATAAAGCGCACAAGACCAAAGGAAAAGGTGACAGAAAACATTCAGAAGATCAAGAGCAGGAGGCTTAGTGTCTAGAGTTTGTTTAAAGTGCTTGTATTTACACTATTCTAGGTTTTGAATAGGTGTTGAGTTTCTGTCCTCTCTAGAAGCTGTGAAGCAATAGAGAGTGGTTGATTGATCGAAGCTGTGAAGTAAGATCAAGGGTACTCAAAGTGGGTTCTTTGAGTGTTTGTAAGGGATTGAGTGGTGTTCTCATACCTAAGTGGTTTCTTAGGTAGGAAGTCATTAGTAGAGTATAAGTTTAGGAGATTGTCAACGGGTTGTTGAGTCTGTAAATTATGTCTACAAGTAGTGAATTCCATCCCTGGCTTGGTAGCCCCCAGAGTAGGTTGGTTGTAACCGAACTGGGTCAACAATTCTTGGTGTTATTTTACTGTTATTGCTGTCCATTATGCAGAGTGTGTTGTTGTGACATCACACTTTAACATCACACGTCTGATACCAGAATTTCAAAGACAGTTTGCAGTAATGCATGTTGCAGCCACCATAACTCCTAGCTCAGATGGAATCTGATGGAGTTCTTGGACACTTTGGAAAGCTGATATATCCTATTTCATCATGATGTCCAACTATGGTTTTGATCCAACCTTAATTACATTGAAAACTGCCTCTACTTTTGGGAAAAAATAAGGCAGATTCTGACTTAGTGAAAATTTCACTAAGTGTTGGAAAAATGTCACTTTTGTGTTTTCAGCCATTTTGATCACTCCATAACTTAAAATCCATGAGGAATTGGAATGAGCTGTAGTTGACACTTTTGAAGTATGCCATGAGATCTACAAATCCATCTTTGGATCATTCAAAATGGTTGCTTGGATCTCAAGTTATGATCCTTGGAAGTTGGTACCATAGCCACTTTGTTCCATAACTTAGAAAAATTCTAAGTCTTTATGGTTACCCCTTTTACAAGTTATCCCACTTTCTTTGATTTTTCTTGATTAATGATGATTCAAATCACATGTTATCATTGTTTTAAGGTCAAGGAACCATAATTTTGAAAAATTCCAAAAAGTCAAACTTGACTTTTGTGCACAGTTGACTTTTTATCAGATGGATTCCAAACTGTGCGATCCTTGGTGAAATCAAGTCTTTTACCTAAATCAAACCTAATGGATATGTTCCATAGGTGTTGTAGGGTGTATTGAATCATGTCCCAAGGTTTGGGAGCATGCCTTGGTCAAAAGTCAAAGGTACAGTTTACTTTTTCCGCGAAACCCTAATTGTGGTCCTAATGAAATTGAAACTTGTGGGTCAAGCTTCTTGGATCAATCCATTGTTGCAAATGGATCAATGTGGTTTATTAGAGACCCTCAAATCATGTCTTGAGGTCTTGGCTCATGTTTTGTCCCAAAAGTCAACTTAGGGGTGAATTAGGTCAAGAAACCCTAATTCCTGATTTTTGGTGAATGCATCCCCTGAGGCTAAAATGACTTGATGATTGGGTCCATGAGGTCTCTTGGAGTATCTTGGGTTATGCTTTGAAGCAATGGCTCATGCCCAGAGGAAAATTTCCATCTGGAGGCCTCAGTCGACCAAAACCTTAATTTGGTGACACTAGCGATCTTAAGGCTTGATCCCTGATGTGGAAGTCATTTTGATCCTTTGTAGGTGTTTGAGAGGCTAGAAAAGTTGGAGATCATGTCATTTCTTGATTGATCCTTTGTCTGGGGATTTGAGAGGGCTTGAAACCCTAGTCCTTGATTGTAGTGAATGCTCAATAATCCTTGAGGAGATTGATGAGGCATAAAGGTACATCCATATTGTGATGATGATTTGCACAATGATGGCAAATCTTAGTGGTAAAAATTTGGGGTATGACAATGACGTGTTCCATGTGTCGCAGTTGAGGAAGTATGCTCCGGATCCGTCGCATGTGATTCAGGTGGATGATGTACAAGTGAGGGATAATCTGACTATGGAAGCATTGCCTGTACGTGTCGATGGTCGAGAAATTAAGCAATTGCGGGGTAAAGACATAACTTTGGTAAAGGTGTTGTGCGATGGACTAGCTGGCGAAAGTTGGACTTGGGAACGTGAAGATCAGATGAGGGAGTCGTATCTAACTCTATTTCCTTGAGGTAATTTTCGAGGGCGAAAATTCTTTAAGTGGGAGAGAGTTGTAACACCCCAAATTTCGTAAGAATATTTATTTAATTTATTTAAATATTATATTCGTGAATTTCTATGAATTTCGGTGAATTTGGATGTTTTAGGCATTTTGTGGAATTTTAGTTATTTAATTAAATAATAGTATATATTAAGGAGTATAATGTATTATTATTTATTTTAAATAATATTAGAGGAATTAAGGGTATAAGACGGACTTTTGAGGAGAATTAGTGAGGGCATTATGGAGAAAGCCCAATTTTGAGGCCCAAGAGTTAGGTTGAATATAAAAAGGGGAATTTGAGAATTGGATTCAGTTTTGTTGAACGTGAAAAGAAGGTGAGAGCTCTGAGGAAAAGGAAAAGGAAAGGAATTTGTGAAGGTTTCCAAAGGCTCGAGAGAGAACACATCGGATCGACAATCTAAGGTATGGGCAGTAATTACCTTTCATTGTTTTCAATATAGGATTCGATGTAATTGAAGTGGATATTTTGTGTTTGAGGGTTTATGGGATTTTTGTGACGAATTGATGATTTGAGGGTATTGTGTGTATCGATTAATAAGAGTTGAATTTAATCAGATAAAATAGACCTTGGGGCTGATTTCTCCGCCGATGTAGGTTCAACCTGGTGGTGAAGGAATTTATGGGGTTTATGGGAAGCTTGAGAGTTTTGAAGGTTTAGGGGATTTGAGGTGTCCCATAGGGTCACGAATCGACCTAATAGACGTAGGTTTTATGCCTTTGATTCCCGTGATGCATTAGGACGGTTGTAGGGATGTTTTTGGGTCATTTGGGGCTGTAATCGCATGTAGCTTTGAGGCTGTGGAGCTACTGATGCGTAGCAGTGATTTGCTGTAATCGCAGGTTCGCTAAGCGAACCATTCCTTCGCAAGGAGAATGTTCTCCAAGGCTCGCAAAGCAAGCAGCGTAGTGAATACGCAATAACATGAGTGTGGGTACTAAGACTATTCTGGAGTGGAATTGGGGATTCGTTGGAAGTCTCGCAAAGCGAATGAACCAGCGAGTGGCTTCGCACAGCGAATAAATCAGCGAGTATGATAGATTGTGTTTTCTGGTGTTTCAGTGTGGTGACTGTGGGATTCGCTGACCGCTTCCCAAAGCGAAGGTCCCAGCGAACTGGTTCACCTAGAGAACCCTGGAGCGAACTGCTGCTGTTTGCGAATTTTTGTTTATGATGCTTTGATGCTCTGAGGTTTTGGTGTTGTGATATCTCTGATGATTTACCATGATGTTCTTGATGATATTGAGATGACGATTTGTGATGTTTTGATGAATATGTGATGACATGACGTATATGAGAATTGATGAATGATGATGCACATTATGATGTTTATTTGATGATGATGATTAGTGATGTTGTGTATCATACATTCATATGCATACTCTGTGACGACGCTTTATTCCCATTATGCAGATATGAGGTAATTATGACGTGCTCCGGTTCCAATTGCGGTATCGATCCTATTGACGGAGATCTTTGGATGGGCGATGGCCTAGTGTCCATATGTTTTGACGATTGGTACCACATGCATGAGTCTTGTTGTGCATTTGCATTTTATGGGCATTATTGTATTTTATGATGTTGTTTGTGATTTTGATGTTTCCTTGTGATGACCCTGAAGATGTTGTATATGAAGATAATGCCATTTTATGTATATCCTGTTTTATATTGATTATTATGAATTGTGATTACTCACCCTGCCTGTTTGAATGTTGCCTCCACGTGGGTAACGTGCAGGTGATCAGGTTTAGCTGTGGATGCCTTCGAGGACCTTGAAGTTTATTTGCTTTTAGTTGATTTAGAGGGTCTTGCTCTGATAGTGTAACATCGGGTCGGGGTCCTTTGAGTTGAACTATGTTGTTTCCTTATTTTGTTGTCATTTGATTATATGGTTTTATTTTTGAAAACCTTTTTGGATTATTACGATGTTTGTTGAAAACCTTTTAATTTAAAATTTTGAGTTCCGCTGCCATGTGAAGGCTTTTAATTAATTTTGAAAAAAAAAACCCTTTGTTTATAGGGCAAGTGTATTATTTTGATTTAAATGAGAAATGTGCACCCTTTGAGGTGATTTTGATGCTTTACTCTGATATTTGAGTTGTTTCTGCTGCAACATTTGCGGGGGTAGAAAAGGGTGTTACACTAGATACTTTGAGTGTTTTTCGCTTGCAATGTTACAAATGCGACCCTTAAAACTCACTTAGAGCCTTTCTTAAATAGTAACATAAAATGAACCGTCAATCAATTCTGCTGCTGACACGTGTCACCCACGTCTCTTCAACTGTTCGTGCCTTGGCCATATTTGAATTTGGCCCGCGCAAACCTTCTATGTTCCCTCTTCCTTGAAATGTCATGTTGAAGCTGCTTCGACGGTCTCTTGTCTTGTGGACTTCTCCAATCTCTGCATCGATACACTTCCCTTCTGCTTGTGGTTGGCGTCGATCGACTCCATATTTCCCTGATTTCTCTCGCCTATAGTTCCAGTCGAAATCTGCTGGCTAACAAATTGCCCCTCTAAAAGGCCAGTTTCGACTAAGAGATGGTGTCAACGGAGAAACTTGGCGTTTTATATTTTTCCAGATTTCGATAACCTGTCCAATCCGTAACGTCATGTCTCATGATGGCATTTTTCTGCGCCACGATTTCCAAAACTAAATCATCATTCACATCTACTCCCTAGGTCATGTGCCTCTAACTACTCTATCTTAAACTGCATGTCCTCCCTCACCCTTCGCTTATAAATAGCCTCTCTTCGTGGATTCATTACCTCTTTTTCTTCATCTCCTGCAATGTCTCATCAGTTTTTTACCCATTTCCCATTCTCTCTTCTCTCAACTTCTTGCTGCCATGGCTGCCACTGATACCACCGCGAGTTCCGTTTTACCTGACACAGGTGCAAACCCTATAGCCTTCAACCTCTCCGAAGAAGAAGCGGTGACTCGCATTCCGCAACCATCCTCTGATGACCCTTCAGTTCTTGAGAGTTAGAAGAAACAAATGATCATACCCTTCGTAGTTGCTGACAAATTATTGCCTTTCATGGTCCATATCCCACCGAGAAAACGCATCCTAGAAACGTTCAAGAACATTTCCCATGTTTCGAACCAACCAATCCTTCTGCCTTTGAAAAAGAAGGTGTTTTCGATCTGAAATTCTTGGCTCCAAAATCTAGGGTTTTTAGGTCGATGCCTAGCCCCGGTAATAAAGGCTATATAGCCTGGTTGAACAGAGTTCAAGCTAAACGGAATGAGCAATGGGAAAATGTTGGAATCTTCGACGCTATTCAGATTTCCAAGAACGCTCACCGGATCAACCCCTGCCTACTCCTATCGTCGATGTATTTTTAGAAGGGTTCGACCAATACCTTTCACTTTCCTTGTGGGATGCTGACGCACACTCTCTTCGACATCGCGGCCATCACCGGTCTGTCTCCTTTGGGTGATACTTTCGATCCCACTCTTAAAACCCAACATACCTTCTCCTTCAATCGAGCAGGCCTCCAGAATTACATTGAAGATCATTGTGATTCATCATTTATTGTGGTATCTGACAAGGAACATATCGTCTTCTTGACCCTCTGGCTCTCGTATTATTTGTTTTGCCTTGGCTCTCTACAAATAGCAAAGGGGTTCATTCCTCTAGCCATTCAAATTCACGAGGGTCGACAGGTTACCCTGGGAAAACTTCTTCTTGCGTCCCTATATCATTCTCTGGGCGTGGCTACCATGAAACTAAAACAACTTCATTCCTCTACTGAGGCCTTGAACCTGTCGGGGCCAATGTGGCTATTGCAACATTGGATCAACGCCACTTTCGAGCATATATTGGGTCATCCGGTGTCCACAGACATCCTGCATTTAATGGAGGATAGGGTTATTAAAGAGATGAGGTTGGCTTTGACTACTTTTACAGAGGTTCCCAATAGGTTTCTCTTCATGAAACACATGAATATGTTTATTGATGTGACTATCATCGTCCCCAGTATGGCGCCCTTCGTGGACCGTCACTTTGGCCCAACATGGTTGAAAAGGCCATTTCCCGATACTTCCCCTCAGACAGTGGCTCAGTCGAGTGCCATTTGGAGGGCTTTCTTAACTCCGACCATGTTGTCTCTTAGGACTGAGTATGGGTCGACCGGTTTTGGGTTTGTAAATTATCAACCCAACTTGGTGGCTTGCCAATTTGGCCTGAGCCAAATGTTGTCGGAGTCTTTGGTGCATCATGCCACTGATATTGTGTGGACTGGCATATCCTTGGATCTTGACGATCACAAAGCCTGTCTTAAATTTCATAAGTACACCCAAAACCTTGAGCTCCCCGTGTTCAGGTTTCAATAATCCTCCTTAACCACAGATGAATTCGACGCCTGGTGGGCTGAGTATTATAGCTCGTGTTTCTCCAGCTCCGTGTTTCTCCAAAAATTGGTTAATGCTTTGGCCGAACTGCTAGGTGGACCCTTTGAGGTGCAGCCAACTCCGACGCCTTCTCACGATACTTCTCTGGTGGTTGATCATATGGATATTCCTCCGACAAAGGTAACCAACCTCTTTTCTCCATGTTGTGTTTAGCTCCTTATTCATCCTTTTAATCTTTCAGAGTCAAAAACGTACTACTGCCGAGACTACCTCTCAAGATCCTCCTCCGAAGAAACTTAAAGTTGTCTCCAGCTCACAGGTATACTCCGTCCATGTGCTTTCTCTCCCTCTCTCTCTCTCTCTCTCTCTCTCTCTCTCTCTCTCTCTCTTTTTGATGGCATTCATTTTCCTTATTTTATACGTTTCATCAGGTTCCTGAGCAAGTCCAAAATGTCGAGAGTTACGCTTCTGACGACAGTGGTCATATCTTTCCTGACTTCAAAGCCCCGACGCCTACGAAAGCCCTTCAGACCAAGAAAAAGACTAAGACTGTTCTCAAAAAAATCCATGGCAAAACCAATTTTCCCTGGTGTCGAGCTGTCTGACATGTATGGTACTTCCAAAGTCTTTAAGCCTGCTGTCAGTGAAACTCTTGCTCTGTCGACTTCGCTTGATACTACCGGGGTGGTTGTAAGGACTGAGGATCGTGCGCCTCCCATCGAGCCCATAAGATCTCCAGTTCGAAATAAACCCCCAAGGTTCTTCTGCTACCCATGCCCCTGATATGGAGAAGACGGATGGTGGGATCAAAATGTGGATACATGCCAGTCTGCCTCGAATGTGGCTACTATCGCAGCCACTTTGACTACGATTGCCAATGTTGTAGCTGAAGACGCCATTGGGGCTTCCCAAACCATCGTGCCACAAGGAATCGTTTCCCATACTACTCTAGACATTGCTCCCGATCCTTCTTCAACCATCATCAACACAGGCAGTCTCCCTGATCCTGAGGAGATTAAGTCATTGAAGAAAACCAATCCAGCTGAGGCCCTGCAAAAACTTCAACGGCTTCGACAATCAATGGTTGACATTCACCCGCCTAATACAGCACCTCCCGTCCCTTTATCACTTGACGCCACTATCCTTCGCCAACTTGAACAACTCAAGAGCATCGTGTCCCGCAAAGAACTAGTCGATGGGACTGGGGATGATTCGGCCTTGGTGGCCGATGCTTTTAAATTGAACGATACGATTTCAAAACTTGAGATCCCCAGTCCTCTGGCCCAGTATTTGATAGAGCTTGAGGCTTTCCTTGTCAAGTTTGTCAAAGACCTTGCCCTCCAGCATAGCGCCAATTCGCAGGTCGAAGCTCACACAGCTGAAATGCACAAAGAGTGGGATCTCAGTGCTCTTTGTAATAAGAACTTAACAGATCTTGAAACTAAGAAACAAGTTTGTCTTGACAAACAACAGACCTTTGATTAACAGATTTCCGCCTGTAAATCCCAGATAGCTGAGCTTAATGCAAAGATTACCGAGGTTGAGAAGCAGAAGGCTTCCCTTCTTGCAGCCGATGCACTTCCGACTCAAGATGCCATTGATAACACAATTCTCCAAGGGATCTCTCATGGCAAAAAGGCCCTCAAGCTTAAGGATCGAATTGCCCAACTGAAAGCAAAACATGCTTATCTAGATACTAGAGTGGCCTATGAGAAGACTCTTTTTGAAGACCTTAAGTCTCGGTTCCTAGTGTAACTATGTGTTTACTTTACCACAATGTAATCCATCTTTTGTAAGCCATTTTGGCAGTTTGGGCCATTTTGGCTTTTATTATATTAATGACAAGTGCTTTTAACTTTTTATTCGAATCTCTTGTAGCATAGGCTTATATTTTTTCAAATATTTTCCATTTACTCGCAAGATTTGTTGATCCATGTCAACTTCTTGGGTCTCGTAAGCATTGTTTCTAAATACTTGATTAATTCGGAACGGTCCTTCCCAATTGGGTAACTGTTTTCCTAACGTTAGATCTTTCCGATCCATGGGCAGGATCACCTTCCAAATGTAATCGTTAACTGCGAAGGTTTTTTCCTTCACTTTCTTATTGTACGCTTTGGCCACTCATGCTTTTTGCCGTAATAACACATCTAGAGCGACCATTCTTTCTTCGTCTAAGTCGATGATCTCGTCGAACATCATATTCCAATATTATTTTGACGGGATTTCATTTTGTCTTCGTATCTTGATCGACTGTAGATGAATCTCTGCAGGTAAAACAGCATCGTGACCAAAAGCTAGGCGAAACGGTGTTGAGTTCGTCGCTTCTTTTGGGGACGTTCGACATGCCCACAAGACTTGGTCTAACGTGTTGTGCCAATTTTTTGGCTTCTTAGCCACATGTTTTTTAATCAAATCAATTATTACTTTGTTGGCGGCTTCGACTTGTTCGTTTTCTTGGGCGTAGTAAGGCGTAGAGGTGATTAGCCTGAATCTTATTTCGGTGGCGAATTCTTGCATCCTTTGTCTGACAAAGACGGACCCTTGGTCTGTAGTAATAGTTTCAGGGATTCCAAACCTCTACACGATGTGTTTTTGGATGAAGTCGATTACCACTTCTTGGTTCACCTTTACTAGAGGCATAACTTCTATCCATTTCGTGAAGTAATCTATCCCTACTAGGATGAACCTTTGTTGTTTCAACGAGGCCGTTCGAATCTCTCCTATTATGTCTAATGCCCAACCTCTAAAAGGCCATGGCTTGACAATCGTGTGTAACTCGCTAGCCGGAACGTGCTGAATATTCGCTTGAACTTGACATTCCTGACAACCTTTTGCAAAGTCCATACAGTCTTTTAACATACTCGGCCAATAAACACCCTGTCGAAATAGTAACCACTTCATTTTGTGGCCCGCTTGGTGAGCTCCACACATCCCACTATGCACTTCGGACATTGCCAAATATGCTTCAGTGTTACCCAGACACTTAAGTAATATTCCTTCTGGGGTTTTCTTTAGCAATTCATTCCCCATACATACGTAGCTCAAAGCTCTATACTTGGTCTTTATATCAACACCTCCGACTGGATTTCCCAAGTATTCTACAATTGGTCTCCTCCAATCGGATTGTGACAAATTGTCAATAGCAAAAACTTCACAACTCTCAAAAGTTATAAAATTTTCAAAATTTTCGGATAGGACCCTTGCCCCCCCCCCCAGCTTTTTCTGTTGGCAAATGTGATGGCAGCGGTACATTCGAAACCATTTTGTCTTTGACCTCGACAAACTCCCTGAGCTTATCTTTTGACACTTTGTACCCAGACGCGATTTGTGCCAGTTCGTTAGCTTCTGGTTTTCTACTCTGGGTACATGAGAGATATTAACAATCTCAAGTTGTTCCATCAAGTATCTCGCCGTGGCAAAGTACATCAACATATTATCTTTGACAAACTTATATTCGTGTGTGACCTGTTTGATGACCAACTCTGAATCCCCCTTTATTTCGACTCTCCTGGCGCCTAAGTCTTTCAAGATCTTGAGGCCAGTTATTAAGGCTTCGTATTCAGCCTCATTATTAGAACATTTTCCTTCAACCTTACATTTGAATTTTGTAGGAATGTTCTGTGGGGATATTATTAAGATTCCAATACATGTACCATTTTTATGACTTGACCCGTCAAAGTAAAGTTTTCACGAGTCTATATTGACCATGTTAATGGTTGTTTCGAATATTGCATGGTCTACAATAAAGTCCACCACTATTTTTCCTTTCATGGCTCTCAGAGGTGTGTATGTTAACGAAAATTCAGTTAATGTGAGTGCCCATTTCCCAATTTGACTATGCAAAATGGGTTTTAACAACATATGTTTAATAACATCAAAATCAGACGAAACATAAACATCAACTGGCTTTATATATTGCTTTAGTTTCATACACGATAAGTACAAGCATAGGCACAATTTCTCAATCATGGTGTACCTAGTTTCAGCATCTATTAATAATCTACTGAGGTAATAGATGGGTCTCTCAATACCATTGTTATCCTCTTGTGCTAACATACTTCCTATGGTTGTTTTCGACGCAGTAATATATAATCAATCTCATGTGCCTATTTGAGCTTGGTGGTAGCAGCATGGGAGGCTTTGTGAGGTATCCTATGATGGCGTTGAAAGCCTCTTGGTGCTCCTCTTTCCAATTAAACTCATCATTCTTCTTGATCTTTAGCAATGGCGATAAGATCTTTGTCTTGCCACTTAGATTTGAGATGAATCTTCTCAAGAAGTTGATCTTTCCTAACAAAGACTGGAGCTCCTTCTTTGTTGTCGTTGCTTTGAGATCCAAAATTGCTTTTTTCTTATTTTGGTTGATCTCTATGCCCTTTTTGTGCACTAAGAAACCTAAAAAGTCTCATGCACACACACCGAAAGCACATTTCAATGGATTCATTTTTAATCCATATTTTCTCATTCTTTCAAATGAGCGTCGAAGGTGGTCTAAATGGCTGTCCTCGGACGAAGACTTTACCACAATTTCATCAATATAGACCTGCATAAAGATTTCAATAAAATCATGGAATATGGAATTCATGGCCCTTTGGTGGGTTGCGCCGACGTTTTTTAAACCGAACGGCATAACAACCCACTCATATGTTCCCAAAGCCCCTAGGCATCTAAACTCCATTTTGGGAACATCGTCTTCTGCTATGAGAATTTGATTATAGCCAGAATATCCATCCAACATGCTAAGGTATTCGAAGCCCGCAACCGAATTGACTAGCATTTCAGCCACTGGCATCGAATACTCGTCCTTAGGCGTTGCATTTTTTAGATCTCTAAAATCTATACAAACTTGAAGGGTTCTATTCTTTTTAATCACATGCACTATATTAGCCAACCATTCAACATACCTAGCAGTTCTGATGAATTGGATTTTGAGCAATCTTTCGATTTCCTATTTTATCTTCAACGTGACCTCTGGCGCGAAATGTCGAGGATGTTGTTTTATTGGTCTCTTCCCTGGCTGGATTGGTAGTCGGTGCTCAACAACGCTACGACTTAAGCCAGGCATCTCGTCGTAATCCCAGGAAAAACAATCCCTGTATTCTTTCAATACTTTGATTAATTTCTCCTTCATCTTCAGGCCAACTTTGGTGCTGATGTATATTGGTCTTTTTATGACACCATCTCCCAAATCAATTTCAATAGAGTGGGTCTTAAGCCTGCATCCTTCATATTTCATTATTTGGGTCTCTTTCGAATCCCAAAGCCTCATTGTCATAAATGCAATCCAACCTCCGGCTTTCCAAAGCTGGTGTCTGGCCGCATGGGCCAAATTTGAACTCTTCGACCAAGTAGGCCAAAATTCATGCCAGATTTTCTGGCTTAATGGCCATTGCGTCTTGCCATCAGCCCCCTTACCAGAGGATGCAGCTCTTCGGGCCCCATGGACTCCTCAGTGTCCCAAACAAAACCATGGTCAGGATCCAAGTTCAGGACACGACTTGTGTATGCAGAGGTAACAACTTTTGACTCGCCCTCACAAGGGGCTATATTGGCCAGGTGTTGATCAAAGGATCTTTTTGCGCCTTTGGCTTCATCCACCTTATAATAATTCTGATCAGCCTCAATATTCTCAACGATGCCATCTTTTCTCCAGATGATCAATCTCTGGTGCAAAGTTGACGGGACAGCTCCGATTCCATGGATCCATTCTCGTCCCAGCAGCAAGTTGAAATTGGCTTTGGAGTTTATGACCATGAACAATGTCGATCGGACGGACGACTCTACGGCCAATTCAACCTGGATAACCCCCAGAATGTTACTGGTTTTTCCTTCATAGTTGGACAAAACCATGTTATGTTGCTGGAGCTCATCATCATTCCTCCCCATTTTTGTAAATATTGTATGAGGCATCAGGTTAACGGCTGCCCCCTGTCTACAAACACTTTGTTAACTGGGAGTCTGTCAACTTTGGCTCTTATGAACAAAGGCTTCAAATGATACATCATTTCTACACTTGGCCTCTCGAACATTGCATTTTGTTCTTCCACGACGCCATTATTCATAACGTAATAACACAGAGGTTTGTGCTCAGCAGCCTCATTTGGCATGAAGTCTTCGTCTGCCTTAAACACCTCCGATACTTTATCATATTCCGCTGGCAGCACTGATACGATGCCACAGTTTATGACAAAGTCTTCGCTGTAAGTATCATCATATGTTTCATCATCATATGGATCATAATCATCCATGTCGTCATCCGGGATGGGTGTATATTCAGGTTCTCCTTCATCTGATGAGGGGTGTATCATGGTTCCTCCTCATCTGATTGGGGGTGTACTCAGGCTCTTTGCAAGCCTCGCCTGAGGACTTGCACTTGGTGCTCTGAGTCGACATCACCTCTTTGTGTCCGGAAGCGTTAACCGTCATGGCCACTATTTGGTTGGCCATGATTTTTCCTTTCTCGACCCATATACCCCTTTGTGGGTAGTTCCTTTGACATGTGGATTCAAAAGGCCTCAAGTGAGAAATTGACCCCTGTTTTTGCTGTGAAGTCGACGCCCCTTTCCCACCTTTCTTGTTTCCCTGATAACATCTCCACTGAGTCTAAGTCATAGGATTCTTTCCTTTGTAATTTGGGGACACATGATAACCTCTGGGCTTGACTCCCTCTTCCGGGTTCGGAACCTCCTTTTCCAGGTCGAGTACCTTCCATTTCGGCCTTTTGCTTCCCATCTGGTTGACCGGTTCCACCCATTTTTCTTGTGGAATATCTGTCGGAGGCAGGAAAGTCCTGGTTTTTTTAGGCTAGAATTGTCGCTGGTATTCTTTACTTCTTCGCGACGCCTCCACCCTGTCGAACACGGATTTTGGAACAGGAGGTTTGCTTTCTTCCAGCGCCTTCTTCTTCTCAGCTTCATATCTTTCAGTGGCTTTCTCATCAAAGACCGCATTGCATCTTGGGCATAAAACAACCTTTGACTCGCTTACTCTGTACTTTTCCTGGAACTCGTCCAGTCCTTCACCTGTTTGCGGGTATACTCCAGCTAAGCCCTCTTTCTCAATGTTTTTAATGGTGTCAACCATCATGCATTCTGCCGCGTCAGTGACTTCAACCATCATGCAGTCGAACGGTTCAAAGTATAGAACTTCCTCAACCTTCAAAGGGTCAGTGTCGACCTGCATCTTGGGTTTCTCGCCAAATTGTAGTCTGCCTTCCTTCAGACCCTTTTGCACCAAATCCCTGAAAAGAACACATTGAAAAGTTTTATAACCAAGAAAATTATAAAACTTACAAAATCCCTTTTTTTTCTTTTGCTCTAGTGGGAGATCTTTTAAATCTTGGGGAACAATTATTTGACCATTTTTAACTAAAACATCAAATATTTCATCGCATTTAGTTACATCGAACGTGTAAGTTTTTGCAACGTATTTATCTGTTTTCTCAGTTTCGACGGGGTTTTTTTCGTTTGATGGTTTTAAACATTTGCACATGTATGGGGGACCTAGCTTGAGTTCGGCCACATGGACCTCGCTTTCATCGAAGAGACCCTTATCAGACAAACTTTCGACGGCTGCCACATAGGAAACTTTTTCCTTTTTGTGATATTTCTCGGTCTTGGTTTTTTTGGCTCGTAGTCGGTCTGTCGAACCCTATCAGCTAGTTGAGCCATATCTCTAAGATATTGTGTATCTAGCTTTTTCCTAACCGAATAGTCGAGCCCGCCTGCGGCTATTTCGACCAGTTCTTGTTCAGGCACTTGAGTGAAGCATCTAGCTTTCAGGAGCCTGAACCTGTTAAGGTACTGGTTGATCGACTCTGCAAGCTTTCGTTTCACACTAGCCAACTCTTTCAGACTGATTTTTAGTTCCCCATGTAAAATTGCTCGTGGAACAACCTTTCCAACTGTGCCCATGTGCGAATGGACTGTGGTGGCAACGTGGTGAACCACGTGAATGCATTCTTAGTTAGGGAGCTTGGGAAATACTTCATTTTCAAATCCTCATTGTTGGTTATGTCACCAGCCTCTGTCTGGTACCTAGCCACGTGTTCAACCGTGGATTCCTCAGTATCCCCATCGAACTTAGTGAATTTTGGTACTTTCCATCCCCTTGGTAGTTCCGCCTGCAAGACGAAATCAGGTAAAGGGGAAGAATAATTTGGCCTTCTCAGGCCAGGGTTTGCACCGTTTCGAACCATGATGCGTTCTACAATGGCCTCTAGGTTTTGTTCTCCGGCCATTGCGTTATGTCGAACTTGTCTAACGACATAGTCCGGGTCTTGGTTTCTGTTAACCATTACCACGGGCGGACGGTGATCTAGCCTAGGTATCTCTTCGACCTCGGGTGGCTCTTAGTCCACCATTTCATCGAACCTCTCCTCCTATCGGAGGGGTGCCTCCTGCCGAGGCTAGGGTGGTGGTCGGACCTGTGCCCCCGGGGCACCTAAAAAATCTCCAATTCTAGTCATCTGAGTTTCCAATTGTTGGTAACTCTGTGTCAATTCTTGGATTAAAGGTCTCAGTATGGTTCCCATTTGCTGTGTTAGCATGTGGACCATCTCATGGTTACTTTCATCCATCTGTTGTCTCATCACGGCGACAGAACTTGATGTGAAAGTTGGGATTGACTGAGTAGACAATCCTAACCCTAAAGGTCGACTGAACTGATTGGTTAACGGCCAAACCCTTGGTAAGGCTGGAATGCTGATGTCGACCCCTCCCCGAACATCGAAATGTTGTTGCGCATGCCAGTCATAAATTCGGGTGGCATGCCATAAGTCTGTGAAATGGGCATTGTAACGTTGGGTGTATGGGGCCCAGACGTTCATGTCGATGTCGTCCTCGGACTTTCCGACCGAGGTGTCGACAAGATAGGACTACTCGACGAAGTCGTAATTTCGGTTGTCGAGATGTAATTAACGCTGGTCACTTGTGACACAACTGGGTTACCCCCTAGAGGTTGTTCATTACTTGGACGTGGCGTCACCATCTTACCACTCCGTAATAGCATAAATCGCACTTAACACAAACGTGTCCCACCGGGCGTGCCAATTTGTTCGCGCTTGATTTTGGGCGAACATCCTCTAGTCTCCTAACGCAGGTTTATTTGCGGGATCGGCTACGGAATCCCAGACTCTCATGTTTAGACGGTTGTATTTTTTTATTAGTTGTCGAGTAGTAGAGTTTGGGGTGAGGAGAGAAATAGAACTGAATTGGGGGCCGAAGAGGTTTGAATGAGTTGGAGAGGGGAAAAACAATATTAAATGCAGGAAATTGTAAATGAAAAGCAATTAAAAGACAA
The DNA here is from genome assembly GCA_022829125.1 of Lathyrus tuberosus. Taxonomy (NCBI): domain Eukaryota; kingdom Viridiplantae; phylum Streptophyta; class Magnoliopsida; order Fabales; family Fabaceae; genus Lathyrus; species Lathyrus tuberosus. Next base: position 1,149,125 of record JALAZF010000562.1, read on the forward strand.
GTTCAAATGTAAATGGCTTGATAAGATAAATTGCATCAAATGGAAATGGGACGCAAGTAATACATTTTGCTGGAGTGTAACTCGTTTCTCGTAACGCTGGATACTTTGAGAGTTTTTCCCTTGCAATGTTACAAATGCGACCCTTAAAACTCACTAAGAGTCTTGCTTAAATAGTAACATAAAATGAACTGTCAATCGATTCTGCCGCTGACACGTGTCACCCATGTCTCTTCAACTGTTCGCACCTTAGCCATATTTGAATTTGGCCCGCGCAAACCTTCGACGTTCCCTCTTCCTTGAAATGTTATGTCAAAGCTGCTTCGACGGTCTCTTGTCTTGTGGACTTCTCCAATCTCTGCGTCGATACACTTCCCTTCTGCTTGTGGTTGGCGTCGATCGACTCCATATTTCCCTGATATGTCTCACCTATAGTTCCAGTCGGAATCTGCTGGCTAACAGAACCCTAATAAAAAATCTCATAAACACAACATATATTGATTTATACAATTGGAAGGTCAAAGGATCCTAAATAACCCAAAAACAAATTGAATCAGATATGGGTGGCTCTGATACCACTTGTTAGATTCGTTCAAAACCTTATGATTTCTGCCGATATAGAAATCAAGAACAGAACTCTAAAATAATTCCTATAAGTCGATATAGTATCAACTTGTATCCCTTAAACTCATATCCAAATACAATTATGAGAATGAAGGCGGAAGCGTACCTAAACTTACCATTAATATCGTTGAAGGTTCCGGGTATGTGATCCTCCGATTTGTAGAGTTCCTTAGGGTTTCTTAAATCTCCTCTGATAAGGATGAAGAGAGAAAACCTGATAAACCTTTTTTTTATTCTCTACAAATGGGGACCATAACCCATTTAAATAACCTTAGGGTTATTTCTTAGTTTTCAATATTTTAATTTGGTCCCTTATCAAATTAGATATTGACTTACGGTATCTACACAATAATCTAACCTTTCATGACATTTATGCTTTTAGCCACAAACTTTATATTATATTAATTAGATCCTTTAAATCTTGACTAATTAAAATAATGATACTAACATCTTAAATGTTATATTTGTGATACAAAATTCTAACAAGATATTCACTGAAATTAGAGATTATAATAGGCGTGTAATTTAGAAAATGTCCATAATAGTCTTAAGACCATAAAAGTCTATTCACTCATAGACACAGTGAAAATAACGATTAATATATAAGCAAAGGAGTAGTGAAAATAGCGAAACCTAAAATTATAAGAAATTTGGAATCACCGGAAAAACTATCTTGATGTTTACAAGCATAAGCGTACAACATAAATTTAGGGTTAATTGCATGTTACTCCCCTGTAATGTTAGTGAATTTTGCTTTTCCCCCCTCTCTGACTTTTGGCAATGGTTTTTTCAAGCAAACTGTTGCCAAAACCTGCCTTTGGCAACGGTGGGGGGGTACGCTGATATGGCAGGGGGGTAAAATGCAATTAACCCATAAATTTATGTTTCTTTTTCTAATCCTATGGAGTTCCTAATTTTATACTAGAGCTAACAAAGCTTCATTTATTCCTATATAATAGCTAATAAGTGTGTTTAATATATAATAATATATGGGGAAATTGAGGGTTTTGTAACTAACAAGAGAAAGCAAAACATACAAAACTAAAACAGAAAGTTTAGGAGCATTGCGGCCATAATGGCCATTACGGGTTGGTTGTAACTCGTGTTTCAAGGCCTAAAACTTTTTTTTTTTTTTGCAACTGAGGATATGGGACCATTAGGGCATTCAAATATTTTTCATGTTTAGCCTTAATCACTTGAATACATGCTTAGCCTTCATCTCTATATTCCTAAAATAAAACAAAAACAATACAGTGGTAGTAAAATGGTATTAAAACTAAGTATACATAGCGAATTTAACGACATGATTAAACAATAAAGAACTATAAAAACTAGAGTTATCAGCATCATCCTCTTACATTTTGCATAGTGAATCAAATCATTGAGTTATTTTTCACAATATTTCTCTTAGAGAAACAATGCCTTCGCTTAGAGAATATAGCATAATGCAAGATTGTGTGTAGTAAAAATATATGCTAATAGCGCGTAAAGTTAAAACCTTGTTATGAAACAAAATCAAATCCTGGAAAACCATGTATTCAAGTTATCATAGGCCTCAATAACTTTTCATCAATCTGCGGTGTTGCTAAAATGGGAGAGTGGACTAAGGTGCAGTCTAGAAGGAGGGAAGGTAGAAGGTGGGATGATGCTGGGAGGGGGAAGGGAGGTTTCAGTAAAGTTTCTACTTCTTTCTTCATAACTGAGTTCTTTGATCACATGCGGACAAAGGATCTATACAATGTGTTTATGGAGTATGGTGATGTGGATGAGGTGTTCATTCCTCTGAAACGAGATAAGTTAGGCAGGAAGTATGGGTTCGTAAGATTCTTTGGAGTAGGTGATAAGAGAAGTCTAAGCTTGAAGCTTGATAATATTATTTTAGAGGGGAGGAAATTATTTGCAAATGTTCCTAGATTCGAGAAGAACAAGAAGGATCGGTATTAGAATAGTAAAGAAGAAGTGTTCTAGGGAAAGCAAAAGATGGAGGGCGCAAAGAAGAACGAAGATGCTTTTCAAAGTAAAAGTGGTAGGAAGAACTTTGACAATGGCAGGGAAGGCAGGAGTAGTGCTTATTCCAGTTTCGAATTCCATGCTAATGAGCATCTTAAGCATAGTAATGCTTCTTTTGCTGAGGCAATCAGAGGAGGTGGAACGAGGAAAGGTTGGGATATGACTTTTGAAGGTCTGAAGATTATAACAGGTTCAGCAAAGCATTCAATGGAAGGGTTCATTATCCAGGATTGACTTATAGCATGCAGAGGTGTTTCTTTTCTGAAGGTTACTTTGGGGTGAAAGTCACTCCATTAGGAGCAAACCTTTGTCTCCTCGAGGAAGACGAGCCTGGTGAGATTCAAGACCTTATTAAAGACGCGAATTCTTGGCTTGATCAATGGTTTGTGGAAGTAAGGAGGTGGGACCCTGGCGATGTTGATCCTGAAAGGGTTACGTGGGTAAGAATTTATGGAGTTCCTTGCCATGTTTGGATGGTCCAGTTCTTTGAGTTCTTGGTTTCAAAAGTGGGGAAGTATGTCTGCTATGAAGAGTCATCCTCTGGTGTGTCTAAAATGGATGTTGCTAATGTGATGCTCGGAACTTCTTGCGGGGGGACCATTAACGAATTGTTTAGAGTTTCCATTGATAGTATTATTTACAGGATAAGGTTGGTGGAAGAGACGCTTGGATCTGTTTGCAAAATAGTTGAGAAGGTTGTCTCAGAAGAGGATGAGTCGTGCTCAGAGGTGTCTAAGACGAATGGTAGCATTAGGTGGTGAAGTTCCGGCGAGGAGAAGGATAGTGAACATGAAGATGTTGATGTTGATTTTTCAAGTAGAGGTATATAGAAGAGCAAGCCTAGTCAGGAAGTAAACTGTTCTAAAGGCTCTTTTGTCTCAACTACTGCGAGAAGCAAATATTCAGATGAAGTATGCGCAGGGGATGGTAATGGGCTTGAGGTAGAAGGTACCCCGTATCACATAGGGAGCTATGATGAGGCTTTTGGAAGAAAGGTGTCAGACCCAGTTGATGTAACAATTGCCTGTTTTTTAGATGAGGGACAAGTGTGCGGCCAGAAAAAAGAATCTCTTCCTATCGAGAGTTGTAATTTAAGTTTTGATAATTTGGTTTTGGCGCATAAGTGTGTTAAGGCCCAATGTCATGAGGTGGCCCATGTTGGAGGTAGAGTGGGGGGTAGTTCCTCTAACTCCAAGAAAGAAGGGTGTAAGAATAGTTTGGGCCTTGACGTTGGGCCCAAAGTTAAAGTTAAGAAGAAGGTTAAGAGTTTGAAGAGCAAGAAGAAGAAGGCTTTTGTTGTAAGCCCAGATGAGTTATTTGAAGACCCGATTGATGAGACCAGGGATACGGTTTTCTCAGCTTGTCCCAAGTTTAAGAATATAGGTGGTGTGTGGCAAGAGGATGAAGACCATGGGAAGCGGTGTCATTCCGTCACTGATTCTGAAGTCATGGTTGGTAATAGGAGGTTTTGGGATATTTTGGAGAGTAAGGTGTCTAGCAGAGTCAGAGAGTTGGTGGTTTCACTCGGTGTTGGATGAGGAGAAGGTGATATGGAATTGGAGAAGAAGATCTCAGATCTTGAAAAAAGAGATGAAGAGAGTAAATGTCTGAAGGAGGCGATAAGTAAAGGGTAATGATGAAAATTGTTTCTCTTAACATTAGAGGGTGTGGGAGTTTGGCAAAGAGGAAAAGAGTGGCTAAGATGATTCAGACTGAAAGTGTTGACGTCTGTTTCCTTCAGGAAACCAAGAAATATGTTTGTGAGAGTAGTGTGGTTTTTTCTTTGTGGGGAAGTGAAGATGTGGAATGGACTGCTTCTAACGCTCTTGGTAGTGCAGGGGAGATGTTAATTATGTGGAAAAAGGAGCTCTTTGGTCTTGTTTGTAGTTTTAGGGGGGAAGGCTTTGTTGGTTTTAATGTGGAGTGGAAAGGCAGGAGTTTATTTTTTGTTAATGTGTACTCCTCTTGTTTTCTGGAGTCAAAGAGGAGATTATGGTCTGAGTTGGTGAGCAGGAGAAGGAGGAGTGGTAGGGGAGAATAGGTTGTAGGAGGTGATTTTAATGCTGTAGCGTTCAAAGAAGAAAGAAAGGAGTTATCGGGGAGTATTAAGACTAAGGAGATGGAATACTTTAGAGGTTTCATAGCTGATCTTGAGTGTGTAGACTTACCTTGCAGAGGTAGTTGTTTCACTTGGGACAATAAGTCTGGTAATTCTATGAGTAGGATTGACAGATTCCTTGTGTCTGAGGATCTTGTTGAGGACTGGAAATTGGTCGGGCAATTCATTGGAAAGAGGGAGTTGTCAGATCATTGCCCTATATGGCTTAGGACCAAAAGCATTAATTGGGGTCCTAAGCCATTTAGGTTTCTGAATTGTTGGCTGAAACACCCTGGGTTTAAAGATTTTGGCAAGTCAGTGTGGAATTCTATTGAGGTCAAGGGCAGAGGGGATTTCATTCTCAAGTCGAATCTTAGATTATTAAGAGAAAGCCTGAGAGTCTGGAGTGTTGAAGTGTTTGGATGGATTTATGTGAAGATAGACAATTCCATCAAGAATCTCAATGAGCTGGATGAAGAGTTGAGTAGATTAGGCTTTTGGAATTTCGAGGAGATGGTGAAGAAGAGATCTAGGGCAGGTGAGGAAGTGTGGAAGAATATAAATTTGAAGGAGGATCTTCTGAGATTAAAGGTGAGGGAGTTATGGTTAAAGGAAGGGGATAATAATTCGAGATACTTCCATAATGTAATCAAGAGCAGAAGAAGAAGGAATGGCATATGGTGCGTTAATTCTGATGCAGGTTTAATTGAAGATGTGGAAGGTATCAAGGAAGAGGTTAGAAAGTACTTCGTTTCTAATTTCAGAGAGGAGTGTGTTAGCAGGCCTTTTATTGAGGATTTGAGAATGAGGAGTTTATCTGAAGAGGATAAAAGCGGGTTGGAGGCGATCTTTTTTGAAGATGAGGTTAAGCAGACTGTTTAGAGTTGTAATGGCAGCAAGAGCCCAGACCCTGATGGGTTTACTATGGCTTTCTTCCAAGAATGTTGGGACATTGTCAACAAGGATGTTCTAAGGTTTGTCTTTGATTTCTTTGCTAAACCTGTTTTAACTAAGGTTGGAACGGCTTCTTTTCTTACTCTTGTAGCTAAGGTGAAGAACCCTCAATCTTTAGTGCACTAGAGGCCTATCTGTCTGGTGAATAGTATGCAAAAGATATTATCAAAATTGCTAGCGTCTAGGCTGAAGAAAGTTGTTAGCAACTTAGTATCCCCTGATCAATCGGCTTTTATTCAGAATCGATGTATTTTTTATGGTGTTCTAGTGGCCAACGAGGTGATAGATTATGTGAAACGTAATAGGAAGAGTTGTATGATTTTGAAACTAGACTTTGAAAGAGCTTATGACTGTGTTTCTTGGGGTTTTTTAAAGTCTCTTCTTCAGAAAATGAATTTTGGCGTAAAATGGATAGCTTGGTTGGAGGCTCTAGTCTGTTGTGGGTCAATGTCAGTTTTGGTGAATGGTGGTGTGACTAAGGATTTTATGGTTGGTAAAGGTTTGAGACAAGGGGATCCTTTGTCGCTTTTCGTCTTTATTCTTGTCACGGAAGTTTTAACGATGTTGGTGAAGAAAGCGGTAAGTTTAGGGGAGTATAAAGGATTTAGAATTGGAAAATCTGCTCAGTTTAGTATAACGCAATTTGCGGATGATACTTTGATGTTAGGGGAAGCTTCTTGGGAAAACCTGTGGAGCATAAAGGCGATATTGCGTGGTTTTGAGCTAGTGACTGGTTTGAAGGTCAATTTCTATAAGAGTAGCATTGGAGGGATTAATGTGGATACTGGTTTTCTAACAGCTGCCTCTTCTTTTCTCCATTGTGGGCTCTTGAAGCTTCCTTGTTCTTTCCTTGGTGTGTTCATAGGTGACAGTCCTAGAAAGTGTCACTTATGGAAGAAACTTGTTGAGAAAGTAAGGTCTAAGTTGGCTAATTGGAAGAGTAAGTTGCTGTCAGTAGGTGGAAGATTGGTTCTTATCAATTCGGTTATTAACGCTCTTCCCTTGTATGCCTTTTCCTTCTACAAGGCTCCTCCTGGTGTGTTAAAGGCTATACAAGGTATCCAAAGCAGATTCTTTTGGGGCGGTAATGAGGCTAAAAAGAAGATTCATTGGGTTGATTGGGCGACATTGTGTTTGCCTCGTGAAAAAGGTGGACTCGGTATTAAGGATTTGGGTAAATTTAACAGTGTTATGCTTATGAAGTGGAAATGGCGTATGTTGTCATCTGGTGATAGTGTGTGGAAGGAGCTGATGGAACATAAGTATGGTGGCAAGTTGCCTTTGTTAGTCAATAGTAATGGAGGTGATTGTACTATTAAATCTAAATGTTCGATATGGTGGAGGGATTTGATCCTTAACAGCTTTGATAAACAAAGTGGGAAGGATCTGTTTGTGGAGAATATCAAATGCTCTTTGGGAAGTGGTGAGGATACAGCCTTTTGGCAGAATAGGTGGTGCACGGAAATTCCTTTAATGGAGATTTTCCCAAACCTTTTTAAAGCTGTTGTTAACAAGAAAGCATCTGTTGCAAGGTCTGGGTGGTGGGAGGGATTAGAGTGGAATTGGAAGGCTGAGTTTGGAGATTATTTAACTAGGTCTATGGAGGATAGGGAAAGGGCAGACCTGGAGGATTTCCTTCAATCTGTTTCTCCTGTGATGAATAAAGATGATGTCTTTGAGTAGGATTCGGTGAAGGATGTTTCTCTGGATTCTAATGAGTTCTTAGTCAGATCCTGCTATCAGCTTCTTTCTAAGGGCCTTGATGTCAGCATCTGTGAGGAGAGAAACTTAACTGCAATGGGGAAGCTGTGGTCATTGCAAATGCCGACCAAAGTAAGTGTCTTTATTTGGCGTGTGCAAAGGGATAGGGTAGCTTCCAAAGTAAACTTAGCAAAGAGAGGGATTTTTGTTGATGGTGGTGAGCTGTTATGCTATCAGTGTGGGTGTCATACCCCAAGTTTTAACCACTAAGATTTCCCATCATTGTGAAACTCATCATCACAATATGGATGTACCATCATACTTCATCAGTCTCCCCCAAAGATGGGTAAGCATCCACTACAATCAGACTTAGGGTTTCAAGCCCTCTCAGAGCTTTTAGGCAAAGGATCAATCAATAAATGACATGTTCTTCAACTTGTCTAAACCTCTCAAACATCCACAATGGATCAAAAGGACTCCCACTTCAAGGATTAAGCACAAGGTTGCTCCCTTCTAGGTGGATCAAGCCTCAAGATCGCCAGTGTCACCAAATTAGGGTTTTGGTCGACCAAGGCCTACAGATGGAAATTTTCCTCTGGCCATGAGCCAATACTTCAAAACATAACCTAATATGCTCCATGGAACCTCATGGACCCAATCATCTAGTCAATTTTTCCTCAGGGGATGCATTCATCAAAAATCAGGAATTAGGGTTTCTTGACCTAATTCACCCCTAAGTTGACTTTTAGGGAAAATCATGAGCCAAGACCTCAAGAGAGGGTTTAAGGGTCTCTAATGAACTATATTGATCCATTTGGAACAATGGATTAATCCAAGAAGCTTGAGCAACAAGTCTCAATTTCATCTGCACCACAGTTAGGGTTTTAAGGGAAAAGTCAACTGTAACTTTGACTTTTGACCAGGACATGCTCCCAAGCCCTAGTACATGAATCAATATACCCTATGACACCCATGGAACATGTCCATCAAGTTTGATTTAGGTCAAGGACATGATTTCCTGAAGAATGGCACAGTTTGAAATTCATCTGATAAAAAGTCAACTGTGCACAAAAGTCAACTTTGACTTTTTGAGATTTTTCTCCAAAATGGATTTTTAACCCTAAAATGATGTTAATGTATGATTTGAATCATCATTCATCAAGAAAAATCAAGAAAAGTTGGATAACTTGTAAAAGGGGTAACCATAAAAACTTAGAAAATTTTCTAAGTTAAAAATAAAGTGACTAGGGTACCAACTTTGGAGGGTCATAACTCCTAAACCACAAAGCCATTTTTCCCCATCCAAGACTTGATTTGTAGATCTCATTTCCCTCTACAAAAACTTCAACTAGATCTAACTCTAATTCATTGTGGATTTTGAGCTATGAGTGAGCCAAAATGGCTGAAAACATGAAAGTACCACTTTTCCAACACTTAGAAAAAACTCTGTCCAAGACAGATTTTGTTGGAAACACCAAAACTTGCGAGGTTTTTTCACACAGTTACAAGCTGAATCAGTTCCAAAGATAAACATCAATGTTGTTGCAAATGTTGCCAAAAATCCAAGCAACTCAATAGCATGAAACCAGTCCACTTGTGCCAAGAATTATGGCTGCCACAACATGCAATGTCAAGATTGCCATGAAAAATCAGTTTGGGAGTTTTGTGCCATCCATTATTTATGAGTCAAAAAGAGTGATCACTATGCCACATGCCTTCAATCTGATCATGAACCAACTGGTCCAACTGATAGGGCTGAGTCAAAAAGCCAAGGAATCCTCCAACTTGAAATTCATCCACTTTGGCACATTTTTGCCTTGAATTCAAAGGGCATTAATGTGGAATAGTGCATTTTCAACAAAGTCACTCTACTCAGTCAAGTTCTCTGATTAAACAACAATAAAAACATCTGAAGAATGTGATTTTGGTCAAGGCATAGCCCTGCTCTTGGGAATGGCTAGTTTGCCTTGCTTGAGAAGAAATCCTCCAAGCCAATCCATGCAAATGTGATCTGATCCAGCAGCCATTCACTATTCCTCCAATACAAAAGTTGATCACCTATAAATAGAGGTTCCAATGGATCATTCAACTCACACCAAAGCCAGTTACAGCACTGCTTTCTTTCATTCTTCCTTAAACCTCAAGTTTCTTGGTTTTTGAGTAACCACTATCGGGTTTTGAGTTGCAGCCTCAAGCAATCAATTCCAATTGCTCAAACACATCACATATGATGTATTTGAGGTGTCCAAACACTTAAACACTGACTGTAACACCTCAGGCTCAAAATCACCCTTCAACCAAGCCATTATGCCTCAATTATGCAGTTGGAGGTCTCCAGCCTGATCCAAAGAATTTCAAAGTGTTCCAAAGCTTGCAACACACTCCATAACATCCATTGAAGTTGTAGGGGTCATTAATTCACAACTGGAATAAAGTTTGTGTAGAGTTTCATTTCAGCTTGCATCAAGGTAAGCCTCAAAACTCAAACTCCATGATCCATGCATATTTCCTCGCATGATATTTTTGCCAATTGCTTGCCATCATATGTTGATTGTTTTCCCTCAGAAAATTTGATCATAGCACTCATAATCATGCCTACTCGATTGCTTTTGTAAAATTAGGGTTCATACGGCCACAATGATATAATTTGTTATACACTGAAAATGAATGAAATTGGGTATTGCCATCTTCTTCCTTGTGAAAAACGCATGAGTTTGGTGTTTGAATCATGTCAAATGGTTGAGAGATGAGTGAGATAGAGGGCTTCATGCACGAGCTTGAGGAAGAAGATGGCCATGGCGCCATTTTCAGAAAATCCAACAAGTTCTCTATATATTTTTCCCTTGCCATGTTATATTTGAATTGGCATTGCGCCCAGCGGTTCATCAGCTGGTTTTGTGTGTATTGGCAAGCGAGAGGTCTGGGGTTCGAATCCCCCTCGCCCCAGACTTCTTTTTATCACTTGTTTATTTTGTTATTTTTCATATTATTATTTTTAATGATTTGAAAAATTAATAACTCCTTCAATTTTTATCATTTTTTATTGGTTCTTTTTGCAATAATTCACAAAAATGTTTAAATATTTGATTTTACCAAAAAATCCCAAAAATATTATTTATTTCATATATTTGATATTTTTGCAAAGAATTAATGTTTTATGTGTTTTTAGCATTTAAAATATTTTTTCCCCTTTGTTTTCTAACCCTAATTTGATTTCAATCATTTTGTAGGAAGAAACCTGATTTTTTTTGGAACATTGATCCAAGATCATAATTTGTTTTCACATATTTAACAAACATTGATCATTTTAATTGAATTTTTATTCAATTAAAAATACATTTTGAAAACAAATTAGGGTTTTGAATCAATTCAACCCTCATCAAACTTCTTAAAAACTTTTTGGGCCTCTAATAGAGTGTAAGACCCAATCCTTTTTTTTTACCAAATCATTTTTGGGCCTCAGTGTATTATATAAGTCCCGATACCGTCAAAAACAAACGGCGCGATCGTCGCCTTTTCAAAACAAACCTGGGCCTCTCCTCGAGCTATAAGACCCATTCAAAACTTTTGGGCCTCTATTAGAGTGTAAGACCCAATCCCCTTTTAACCAAAATATTTTGGGCCTCAGATATTGTATAAGCCCCTTCGCGTTAAAAGAAAATCTCGGCACGATCGCCATTTCAAAAACAAACTTTGGGCCTACCCTCATGTTATAAGCCCCACACTTTTTCTTTAAACTTTTTGGGCCTCTTGAGAGAGTGTAAGACTCATCCTTTGTACAGAAAACCTTTTGGGCCTCAGTCACTTGTATAAGTCCCTCTGTACAAATTCAACCAGTGCGATCACTGATAAAACCCTGGGCCTCTCCTTGAGTTGTAAACCCCAAATCTTTCTTTTTCAAAGCACTTTCTCCTTTGATTTTGAATATACTGTTGTTTCCAATCTGTCTTTGTTGAACAACTAACCAAACAGCATGGAAGCTCTACAACCGAGTAAGTGGTTATTGCTTTCATTTACCGCTTTCATATACATATAACTGTATTGTGGGGCTGTTTCACTGTAAGTCTTCTTTCATAAACTCATATCAACTGTGTAATAATAGTATAGATATTTCGAGTTTCCCCGGCAACTACGTCTAGAACTAGGTGACGCCGTTTCATAGACTTAGACAACTATATCCCCAATAGGATCACCAGATACAGTCTTCTCTTCGACTGTCCTCATTAGGAATTGTCAAGAAACTCTACTCCCATAGATGAATGTATTCTCCGTGAATGGCATCTTTGAGTTTCTTCCAAATTCTCGGACTTTCCTGACTTGATCTATTCCTTGTGAATAGCTTGCCTTGAATTTCTCGAGGTTTGGGGACCCACGGGCTTCTTAAAAGCATCGGCCTCCTCTTGGGCATCGAACAAGGACCCACAGGCTTCCTAAAAGCAACCCTCGTCTCCTTTTGGGCTTAGTACAAGGACCCGTCAGGCTTCTTAGAAGTATTCACAGCCTCCTCTTAGCCTTCGTATAATGATCTCTTCCTCCGGGAATGATAGTCTTCTCTTGGGCTTCGTACAAGGACCTCTCGGCTTCTTAAAAGTTTCCAGCCTCCTCTTGGGCTTCGTACAAATTGTCCCGACGACCTCCTAGAGGTATAGGAACAGAACTTAATCATCTGCATAAAACAGTCATTTTAAAGAGTCTACTACTGTTTCTCAAAGCATAGTACAAAAGATGAAACTCTAGACTTGGACAGTCTAAGACCCTTGAGTCCCCAAAGACATTCTCAAGCACCCTTCAAGAATAGGAAGGAACCCCGTGGACTCGGACAGTCTCAATACCCTTTGGATTTCCCACTTCCATAAAGAACAGGAATAACCCGGATCCTCGAATCAAATCCTTGAGTACATTGTTGCTCATATAAGAACTGATTTTCTCTTTCAAAATCAGTATACTGGACCTGTCACTCAACTGAAACAGTCACCATAGCCTCCTCTTGGGCTTTGTACAATGATTCTCCCCAGCGGAGCTAACAATTTTAGCCTCCATCTCGGGCTTTATACGAGATACAAAAAGGTTCCTATTGAGCCAAACAAATTTTAGCCTCCATCTCGGGCTTCGTACGAGATACAAAAAACTCTCTTGTTGAGTCAAATAGCCTTCATCTCCGGCCTTATACGAGATACCAAAAGACTCCATCGTCGAGTCAACCCCTTTTAGCCTCTCTCTCGGGCTTTGTACGAGACACATATTAGCCTCCTCTTAGGCTTTATATAAGAAAACCACTGGTTGATCCAATTAACCTTTTAGCATCAAAGTTGTGCCTCGTTCATAGTACACAAACATCAACAACTCTTTCCCCTTCATCTAATCGCTGTAAGCGGCAAGCCTCTGGATCATCTACATCCATGCCACTGTCCCTCTTTTAGCATGAGAAATTCCTAAGGAAAGATAGCATTGCTCAACACTGAGTTAAAGTCTTCTCCTTCAGTTTAAAACCCCCTATAAAGGAAATTATGGCATTTCCGGATTCACAAATCCCGGTTAAAGTAATCCTCCTTTACAGTCAGTCACCCAACAGTTGTGACAAACAGACCCCCTTTAGAGATGACAAATTCTCTCTAAGGTCAACACCTTTAGCTTCATATCTTGGGATTTGAACAAGATACAAATAGACTCTTCAGCTTCACATCTTGGGCTTTGAACAAGATACAAATCACCTTTCGCTTCACGTCTTGGGCTTTGAACAAGACATCAAAAATAACCATTTCCTCCCATAGAATAGGAGGAACTACGAACGCTCTGATTTCCCTGTTTCGGTAAACGGGAATACGTAGGCATAAGATTGAAAGAAAAATCTTAGCGAGCACACTAAACAAAAACCCAAAATCCCATACATCCTAATCTGATGCAGTATCCTAACAAAAAGAGAGAAAACTGTATTGGCGAAAATACAAATAACCAGTACAAAGGCCCCCCCCACATTGATAGCATTCGTAACCTAACAGGCCGCTGTTTAAACTCAGTATGCAAAGCAGGGTTAATTAGAGACATCTATTTCCCTTCCTTCATCAGCTTTAATAGGATAAAAAATGAATCGACCTGTAGTTAAAACTCAACCGCAGAGAGCGATCGCGCTTAAGAACCGCGTCCAAAATCACTCGCTACAGAAAAATGGCGCCCACCGTGGGGCGTGTCTCTGTTTTTCTTTTTCCTCTCTTGTGTGAATACCACAGATTGGGGCTTCCGCCGGGGAACCCATTTCTGTCAGGAACTTAGGATTCATAGCTTTAAAGGTCTAGGATGATTAGGACAAATATATATACTGCTTTTCCTAATTGTTATACATGTTTATTTTTCTGCTAATGGGAATGCGTGTGATGCCGCATGTGGAAAGATTGAGTATACACTTAAGATAAGTGATGGCGATGAGGTCGACCATCAACCTTAGTGGAGGCTGACCAATGCAACCCATTCTCTCACCTAGACAATGGGCCGATTGTGATGTCTGAGAAGCTGAGGAGCCAAACCCTTTTGTAGTGCAGAAACTATCGGGAATAGTTGTTACGCGATACTACCCTCATTTGAGGCTGGTGATCTATTCTCGGTGAATGGAACTTACTCTAAGATTGCTCTACAACTCGCTAGCGATCCGCTTGTTGTTTTGCTTTCCTGGGAGGAGCTGATGATAATGAGTACAGGTACAAAAATCACCCTAGTATAAACCTTTGGGGATGGGTAGAGCCTTACTTCATGACAACGACCCTTTGACCCCATGTTTTTTCTATGTTTTTATGTGCTGCATTCATGCATTCATTTAAAAAAACATTAAAACATTCAAAAAATTTCTCTCCTAGTCTCTCTGTTTTTCAAAATAAACTAAGACTGTGATTGCAAATATCAGAGAAAAGGATTGCACTAATGGATTTCGGTAGAAGGAGAACCCATAGGTATACCTTCAAGGTTCCAAAGCTGGAGGATTTGAGATGGTTAGCGAGGATGATCACTAACCCTGAGGCTTTCAGAGCCAAGCACGGAGGTTTACTACCACTGCTTAGAGTCCATGTGATTGAGGGAATCATGGATGCGCTCATTCAGTTTTACGATCCGGTTTATCACTGTTTCACATTCCCGGATTACCAGCTTGCACCAGTGCTGGAGGAGTATTCTCGTCTGATTGATCTACACATTATAGATCGAGCTCCATTTTCTGGACTGGAAGAAATTCCAAAGAATCAGACCATTGCAAGAGCAATTCATTTGGACGAGTCTGAGGCCAAGACTCACATAACCACTAAGGGTGGCATCCAAGGTTTGCCAGCCCAGTTCTTGACAAAGAAAGCCCTGTATTTTTCCAGTATAGGAAATGTAACTGCTTTTGAAAGCATCTTTGTCTTCCTCACCTACGGGTTATTTTTGTTTCCTAACATCAATAACGTCGTCGATATTAACTCCATTAAGGTTTTTCTCATTGGAAATCCTGTGCTGACTTTGCTCGCAGATGCGTATCATTCTGTACACTTAGGAAATTTGTACAGCGAAGGGGAGATCACATGCTGTGTACCTCTGCTTTACAAATGGTTTATCTCTCACTTGCCCAAGTCTGCTGCTTTTTGGGATTGCAAGAGTGCCTTACGTTGGTCGCAGAAGATCATGTCCCTCACCAACTCTGATATAGATTGGTGCAATAGGATTTATGATGGAATCAGAATCATTGATCGTTGTGGAAACTTCCCCAACGTACCCCTTATAGGAACTAAGGGAGGAATCAATTACCATCCAGTTCTCGTTCATCGTCAATTTGGATACCCGGTGAGACACGTCCCACGGGGTGTTCATCTGGAAGGTCTTTTCTTCAAAGAAGGGGAAAATGACAGAGCACTAAAGATGGAAATAGTGCACGCTTGGAAATACGTTCATAAGAAAGGACGAGAGTCTCTAGGAAAACCGGAATGTGTCTTGGTGGAGCCTTATCTCCATTGGGTACAAACTAGAGCTCTCAAGCTAAAGATGTCGTATCCTCGTTACGGAATTCTTCCACCGAGGGAGTCTGTCATGTACTTCATGACTGGAACTGAAAAGCTTCAGGTTACTCTCAATAAAGTTCAAAAGGAGATAAGGTCTTGGAAGAACAAGTACCGCACCCTCGACGTAGAGTGCATCAAAATACAGCAATTACTAAAAGAAAAAGATGCTCTGATTGAAATTTTAGAGCAACATGCTGTAGAGAATCAAGATGACCAAAGGAATTTGCTTACTCCTTTCACCTGGCAAAGGAATGACAACCCGACAACGGCCCAAGAGCCCCGGTCAAAGAAAAGGAAAATACCAGAGTCAGCACCCGATTTCTCTTCAGAGAGGACTCGGGACCCATTAGCTTAGGTTTCTATTTCTGTACCTTGTAATCTACTGTATTTTCATTTCTGTAATCTTTTGAATTCAATAAAAAGGGGTTTCCCCACTGTTTGATATTTGCAATCTAATTGTCGAAGTTTATTTTGATTAAACCAAAAGAACAATTAATATAATCATTGCATTCATCATTCTCACATCACGAATTCTTCTTACCTACGAATCTCACATTTGTGTCTCAATTCTAGAGTCAAATTGTCTCATTGGTATAATACTCAGGCCAATTGTCAGAAAAAGATGGATGATCTTGAGGAAGAAAACAGAGAGTTGAAGGAAGAGATCGACGCTCTGAGATAGGATATGAGAAAGCTTCGTAACGACATGCAAGCCATGGCAGAAGCTCAGCTACAAAGAACTGTGATCTCAGAGATCACCTCAATGCCCATCGTGGAGAAGTATGATCCTAGGTATCAAATGCCGAAAGATCGTCCTTGGGGCATGCCTGTTAACTATATCCCAGAAGGATATGTTCTGCCGATCGCTGAAGATCAGGGAATCACAACAGAAGCCGCTGGGCCTGAAGGTTACAAACTTCGGGAAAGCGAAGATGCCAGGGGCATACTGAAGACTCCTGAAGGTTACAAACTTTGAGAAACGCCAAGATTCGCTGCCGTAGTCACGGTACCACCCCCTGTGGTGCACACTATCCCGGAAGGATAGATTCCGCTGATACCTTCTGGTAAAAAAGAAACTATGTTCGATAGAATGGATGAATTCCAGGAATAGTTCTTGGAAATGCAGAAGGAGCTGCAAGCCATTCGCGGTCAGGATTTATTTGGAAAGGACGCCGCAGACCTTTGTCTGGTCCCCAATGTGAAAGTTCCGCACAAGTTCCAAGTGCCCGACTTTGAAAAGTACAAGGGTAACTCTTGCCCTCAAAGCCATCTGTTGATGTACGCTCGGCGGATGTCAGCTCAGACGGAGAATCAGGACCTACTGATTCACTTCCAGGATAGTTTAACCGGTGCCGCATTAAAATGGTACATGGGTTTAAACCGTACTACGATCAGTACATTCAGAGATCTTGGTACTGCCTTCGTCCAACAATATAAATACAATTTGGACATGGCACCTGACAGAGATCAACTCAGATCGATGTCGCAAAAGGACAAGGAAAGCTTTAAGGAGTATGCTCAAAGGTGGCGTGAAATTGCCGCTCAAATTTGTCCACCTCTTGAGGAAAAATAGATGACAAAGATCTTCTTAAAGACCTTAAGCTCATTTTACTATGACCGAATGATTGTCAGTGCGCCCAGTGACTTCACTGAAATGGTCGGCATGGGCGTACATCTTGAGGAAGCCGTCCGAGAAGGACGTTTGGTAAAAGAAACTGGATCGGCGAGCGGTACTAAAAAATACGGTAGTGCTCTCCCTAAGAAAAAAGAGCAATATATTGGGAATATCTCTCTCGGAAAGCAAAGGCGACGTTATCAACCAGTAGCAGCTGTGACTCCTGCTATCATCCCTGCGCCTATTCCTACGTATCAACCTCAGGTTGCGCAAAGCCAACCTGATCAGCAAAGGACACAACAGCCTCTTCAGCAGGCTCGTCCCCAATACAATAACAACCGTACAACACAGCCACCAGGATTTGATCCTATACCCGTATCGTACGCAGAGTTGTTTCCATTACTGCTAGCCTAGGGGCACATTCAGACTAAATCTCCTCTTGCAGTACCGGAAAATCCGCCTTTTTGGTTTAAGGTGGATCATACATGCCCTTATCATCAAGGAGGACCAGGGCATAACATTGAGAATTGTCTCAATTTTAAGTCCGACATGCAAAAGCTTGTTAGGAGCGGGGTCTTATCTTTCAAAGATACGAATCCAAATGTTCTCACGAACCCGCTGCCTCAACACGAGAAGGCTGCAGTCAATTTGATAGAGGGAGAGACTAACAATGTCTATCAAATTCACGATGTACTCTTGTTAAAGACCAACTTGGTCAAGATGCATTGTAGACAGAGTGGATATGGCCATGTGCCACCTCATAACTATCATCAGTGTGATATCTGCTCTAAAGACAACTAGGGATGTTCTGTGGTGCAAACAGCTCTACAGGAACAAATGGATCTCGGATGGATCCAAGAGCACCGAGTTCGTGGAGTTAACATGGTCTACACGAATTCTAACGTCATTCAAAGCCACGACATCCGTGCAATGAATGTCAACTTGGTGGTAATGCACTCAAGGCAAAGCCAGTATCATAATCTGCTGCGGCATGATTACAGTTCTTGTCTGACTTGCTCGGTAAACAAACAGGGATGCTCTTTCATACAAGAGGCCCTCCAGCGTCAGATGGATCCAAGACTACCATGATAGGAATCCCTATCAGATCAACATGGTTCAGATCTTTGATATTCGCGTGATGAATACCAACTTAGTAGAGTTACATGCTGAGCAGGTCCGACTCGGATTCCTAATATCACATGACTATCAAAGCTGTAAAGCGGGTTGCGAAAATGATCAGGGATGTGCCCTTGTCCAGGAGGCACTTCAGCACTTGTTAAATCACTGGTGGATGCCAATTTATATGGATGAAGATACTCAGCTAATTAGTATCAGTAACAGGAATCCTACTCGGCGTCAGAGTCAGGATGTCTGATCGATGGAAGCTAACCTGGTGAGGTTACATTGTATTAAAATGGGCGTGGCCAGGTGCCACCACACAATTACGACTGTTGTAGCGTCTGTTCGGAAAGTAACCAAGGGTGCTACCTTGTGCGAGCAGCTCTTCAGGGTCAGGTGGATCGTGGAGAAATTCGTCCATATCCGGGTTCCGGACCCATCAACTGGACGCCGAATTACCTTGCCGATCAAATTGAGGATGTTGTCACCATCTCTAGTCATCATAGGATCAGGGATGTTTTTGCCATCATCCCTCTACTTGATGAATCTAAGGTTCCCAACCGGGAACGGATCGAGATTACTTACGATGGTCAGAAAAATCAAAAGGCTCCCGTAGTCATCTATCTACCGGGACCATTACCGTATGAATCAACTAAGGTTATCCCTTACAAATACGATGCAACAACTATTGAAAATGGAAAGGAAATTCCATTACCCTCCGTCGTGAACATCGCAGACATCAGTCGAGTAACACGAAGTGGTAGAATCTTCAGCCGAGGAGTTTGAGAACCTAACAAAGAAAAGGAACTTCAGACGGAAGCTCCTGATCCACCATTCGGTCAATCCAGTAATCCCGACCTTTCAAAAAATGATTATGAGATGCTGAAGCTCATCCAAAGGAGTGAATACAACATTGTCGATCAACTGTTACAAAATCCTTCAAAGATCTCGGTATTATCAATGTTACTCAGTTCAGAAGCCCACAGGGAGGCTCTACATAAAGTCTTGGAGCAAGCCTTTGTGGAACAGGATGTAACAATCAGACAGTTTGATAGTATTGTCTCTAACATCACTTCCTGCAACAATTTGGGATTTAGTGATGAGGAATTACCTGAAGAGGGTCGCCATCATAACATGGCGCTCAACATTACAGTTAACTTCCAGGACGATGCTTTAGCCAGCGTACTGGTAGACACAGGGTCAGCCCTGAATGTTATGCCGAAGTCCACTTTGATGCAATTATCATTCAAAGGCCCTCCAATGAGAATCAGCGAGGTTGTCGTCAAAGCATTCGACGGATCCAGAAAAATGGTTATCAGCAAAGTTGATCTTCCCATAACTATTGGTCCTCACACTTTCCAAGTCACTTTCCAGGTCATGGACATCCAGGCAACGTACAATTGTTTATTAGGAAGACCTTGGATACACCAGGCTGGAGCGGTTACGTCAACCCTCCACCAAAAGCTAAAGTTTGTCAAGAACGATCAACTTGTCACGGTTTGTGGGGAACAAGCCTTGCTTGTGAGTAACTTGTCATCATCTACTGGTATAAAACCCGAGGAGGTTATTGGAACTCAGTTCCAAGCACTGTCGATGAGCAAGAACAATCAGTTCAAAGAAGGAACTTCCATTTCTTCATACAATGATGTTATCAAAGCAGTCGAGAGTACCAATACAACCGGATGGAGACAGCTTGTCATTCCTATTGACAATAAAATAAAGAAGGGTCTTGGTTTTTCTGCAACCTATACCCAGACAGCTTCCAACGATGAAAGTCTTCATCCCCTTCAATACTTCTTCCACAGTGGAGGTTTCCTTCACCCAATGTCTCAAGTAGTACATGCTATTAATGAGGAAGATCCCTCTGACACAGATGAAGAATGGAAGTCCTACCTTAACAAGGACGGTTATATGTCTCAGGAAGAGATGTCTATACCTTTTTGCTTTCCTACACAAAGTCCGAGATTTATACCCAGATCAGACGTCGAAATGATATATGGAGATTGTGATCCGGAAGGATGCCGTGCTCCGCCAAATTCATTAGAGGAGGACACTCTGATGAAAGATAACTGTGACCACAACTACTATGGCCCAATGGATGGTCTGCCAATGTGGCAACCTTATCCAGGAGATTTGGGGCAAGAAAGTCAGCCGAACAATGAAAATCAGTTGAGTCTCATTGAATAGAATACCTGTGTCCCCACCATGTCATGGGATCAACACTCAGGTCATTCAGAAACTACTCAACATGAAGATGAATTCGCAACATTTGTAGGACTTGAATTCATCAACTATGCTTTTCCCGAGGTCAACGTCATCGAGAGAGATGACTCCTCTAATTCCAAAGAAGTTTGGGACACTCTGGGACAACCGAGTGGAAAATACGACTTTATGGTCAAGTACACTGCTCCCGAAAGCTCTCGTATCAGGTTCGAAGACATCCAGCCTACTGGATGGGGAGATGTGCCTGAGATCACAAATGCTATGCAGAATACAACAGAGGAATTCTCCTACGACAACTCTGCCTGGGAGACAGATTCCAACGATCCTGCTCCACCATAAATCAGCATTATTTCTGAAGACAAATCAAGGAAGGTGCCAGACTTTGTGATTCACCGAGGAGTTCGCCGCCAATGGGTTGCCGTCGAGGTTCCGAAGGTCGTTCATCAGTCAAAGTAATTGCCATCTTTTAACCTTTCACCCTGCCCAGGTGAAACGGATGTTTTGATAGGGCTCGCTTTCTGTAAATTTCCCTCTTCGCTTCGCCCAAAGAGACAGAGTTTTGTTTTATAGGGCTGTAGTTTCAAGATTCGACTTGTTCATTAATAAAATAACGTCGTTCTGTAATTTCTGCATTAATTGCTATTTTCTCTTTTTGCTTTTTCAGAAAATGGTAATCCTAAAAAAAAACAATTCAATAATAAAAACAAGCAGTAATAAAAATAAAGCACTGCACAATTGCATTTTTCTCTATCTCTTCTAAACACGAATCATCACGTCATGCAGATTGCTTGTTTTACACACCGCTGGAACATACGATCCGATGCCTTCTCCCAACTTTGAGTTCCCTGTATTTGGGGCTGAAGAAGAAGTTGACAACGAAATTCCAGAAGAGATCTCCCGACTACTCAGATAAGAGGAAAGGTCCATTGAACCTCACAAAGAGCCGTTGGACACGGTAAACTTGGGTTCAGAAAAGGAGAGAAAAGAAATCAGGATTGGGGCACTGCTCAGTCCAACTGCCAAAGAGAGTTTGATAAAGCTTCTCAAAGAATTCCTCGATTTATTCGCTTGGTCCTATCAGGATATGCCAGGGTTGGATACCAGCATCGTGGAACATCATTTACCATTGAGATCGAAATGTCCGCCGGTAAAGCAAAGGTTGAGACGCACTCATCCGGACATGGCCATCAAAATCAAAGAGGAGGTACAGAAACAGATTGACGCGGGTTTCCTCGCCATGTCAGAATATCCTTAATGGTTAGCCAACATTGTACCCATTCCCAAAAAGGACGGAAAGGTCAGAATGTGTGTTGATTACAGAGATCTGAACAAGGCAAGTCCAAAGGACGACTTTCCTTTACCACATATTGACATGCTGGTGGACAGTACAGCAAAGTTCAATGTTTTTTCCTTCATGGATGGATTCTCGGGCTATAACCAGATCAAAATGGCGCCGAAAGACATGAAGAAAACTTCGTTCATCACCCCATGGGGCACCTTTTGTTACAAGGTAATGTCGTTCGGTTTGAAGAACGCCGGGGAAACCTATCAAAGAGCCTTGACTACTCTGTTTCATGACATGATACACAGAGAAATTGAGGTATATGTCGATGATATGATTGCAAAATCAAAAGCAGAGAGTGAGCACGTTGAACATCTGTCAAAATTGTTCGAACGTTTAAGAAAATTCAAACTCTGCTTGAATCCCAACAAGTGCACCTTCGGTGTCCGTTCAGGGAAACTCTTAGGGTTCATCGTCAACCAGAAAGGAATTGAAGTTGATCCTGACAAGGTCAAGGCCATTCAAGAAATGCCTTCTCCGAAAACTGAAAAACAAGTCAGAGGACTCTTGGAACGTTTGAACTACATCTCCAGATTCATATTCCTCATGACCGCGACATGTGCGCCAATCTTCAAACTGCTCAAGAAGATACAATCATTTCTCACTGATTCGCGAGGCAAATGGACTCCGAATTATGATGGCCCCTATGTGGTCAAGAAAGCTTTCTCAGGCGGCGCCTTAAGACTCACAACCATGGACGGAGAGGAATTTGCCTACCCCACGAATGTTGATCTAGTCAAGAAATACTTCGCCTAAAAAATAAAAAAAAATAAATAAATAAAGTCTCGGTGGATTGAAAACCCGAAAGGGCGGTCCAGGCAAATGTTAGAGACAAATTAAAAAAAACCATCCCGGTGGATTGGAAACATCATAGTACAATCCGGGCAAAAATTAGGGATAATGGCAAGTAACTATGTTCAACAGAGGTGAATCCCTCAGCAGCAGCAGTTACATCATCTGTCAGAAAACTCCAGTCAAGGTCATCTTCGACAGAAGCTCAGGATGCCCAGAATTCAAAGTTGGTAGAAGGATAGTGGTCGTTATGTTTCAACGTAGCCCTTTTTCCTGTAAATTACCATTTTCTAACTTTGTAATTACTCTTTGGAATCACGCGCTTGGCTGATTTCCATCCTATCAATAAAGTTTGAGCCTTTGTGCTTTTGTTTGTAATTCTTATTTGTTTTAGCTTTACAGAACGACATTTTAACATGATTAACGATTCTTGAAATAAAACAAAAATGAATTTACTTGTTAAAACTTTTTCTGCTTTTTAATAAAGATGGCAATTTCTTTTGACTGTTGAACATCAAAGGAACATCAACCGCTTCTCCAGAAGTAAGCGAACTTCAAAGTGCAGAATCAAAGTACTCCTTCTAGGCCAGTACGCCTGAACAAAGGATCAACTGTATGAGATGCGGCTTTCCCATCTGATACCCTCGGCCGAGTTCTTATCTCCTAAGCCCGATCAACGGTATTCCCCGCAGGGACTATCTCTCCTAAGCAAGGTAGAATTGCTACTTTTTTGACCAACGGTACTTTTTCGCCCCGCGATGGCCGAGTATCCAGTCGTGTTCACTCGTTAGTTTTTATATCGCGTCAGTTTTGTCAGCATATACATACATACATCATGCATTATTGATTTGCATTCACATTTCATATTGCATCACTATCACTCTAGTCGGTCTTGTCCCCTAGTGATAGGAGTCTTCTCAATCGAGTTCCAAGTTCTTTCCTCTTCAGGAAATACTGTGTCTGAACGATCTCGCTCCTCCAGTTTACTTCTGGATTGAAGTTGGCTCCTCGACCACTTTGATAACTTGAACCTCTGAAAAACCGGAGGAACTTTCAGTCAGCATCACTCTTCGCCAT
The DNA here is from genome assembly GCA_022829125.1 of Lathyrus tuberosus. NCBI lineage: Eukaryota > Viridiplantae > Streptophyta > Magnoliopsida > Fabales > Fabaceae > Lathyrus > Lathyrus tuberosus. Next base: position 1,172,695 of record JALAZF010000562.1, read on the forward strand.
TGAAGATGATATCCTTGCTTTCCCGGATTAAGGAAAATCCACAGAGAAAGCCTCGTAATCGGAGATTCGGCAGCACGCCAGTTTCGCTCCGAAAAGATCGCTGATGAAAAGGTCATCGGCACTTCATAATTGGACCCCATCATATGGAATTTCTCCGAGAAGATCCCGAGAAAAGTATGATGTAAGATCCCAAGCGACAGCAGTCTCCCAAGAGACCTACTTTCCCCCAATAGAAACAAATGGCGTCTCCAAACAGAGAAGTTTGTGCAACTATACAACTCAGACAAATGGGCTCCCCTGCAAGTCTGACATCAAAACTTTTTCCACTCAAATGGCATCTCCCCAGGAAAATTCGGCGATAAGTTTGAAGGAAAGCCGCTACGAATAGCGTCCCTTGTCAATAAAGTTTATTGACAAAAGAAACTAAGACCAGTTCCTTGGTAGGAAACCAGGATCGAGGGGAAGTTTAAATAAGAAACTAAGACCAGTTCCTTGGTAGGAAACCAGGATCGAGGGGAAGTTTAAATAAGAAACTAAGACCAGTTCCTTGCTAGGAAACCAGGATCGAGGGGAAGTTTACGTCAGAAACTAAGACCAGTTCCTCGGTAGGAAACCAGGATCGAGGGGAAGTTTAAATCAGAAACTGAGACTAGTTCCTTGGCTGAAGACCAGGATCGAGGGGAAGTATACCTTTTCTAAGCATCATTGCTTAGCTAAAGAAGATGAATGCGTAAGCTACCATTCATAACCACCATCAAAATTTTGGGTATTCCGATATTTAATCCTCTTGCACCCCGAATGCCCGAATACCTTCGTCATTCACACCTTCGGGTCCAAGAAGATTAAATAGGGGCATCTGTCATACCCCAAATTTTAACCACTAAGATTTCCCATCATTGTGAAACTCATCATCACAATATGGATGTACCATCATACTTCATCAGTCTCCCCCAAAGATGGGTGAGCATCCACTACAACCAAACTTAGGGTTTCAAGCCCTCTCAGAGCTTTTAGGCAAAGGATCAATCAATAAATGACATGTTCTTCAACTTGTCTAAACCTCTCAAACATCCACAATGGATCAAAAGGACTCCCACTTCAAGGATTAAGCACAAGGTTGCTCCCTTCTAGGTGGATCAAGCCTCAAGATCGCCAGTGTCACCAAATTAGGGTTTTGGTCAACCAGGGCCTCCAGATGGAAATTTTCCTCTGGGCATGAGCCAATACTTCAAAACATAACCTAATATGCTCCATGTAACCTCATGGACCCAATCATCAAGTCAATTTTGCCTCAGGGGATGCATTCATCAAAAATCAGGAATTAGGGTTTCTTGACCTAATTCACCCCTAAGTTGACTTTTAGGGAAAATCATGAGCCAAGACCTCAAGATAGGGTTTGAGGGTCTCTAATGAACTATATTGATCCATTTGGAACAATGGATTAATCCAAGAAGCTTGAGCAACAAGTCTCAATTTCATCTGCACCACAGTTAGGGTTTTAAGGGAAAAGTCAATTGTAACTTTGACTTTTGACCAGGACATGCTTCCAAGCCCTAGGACATGAATCAATATACCCTATGACACCCATGGAACATGTCCATCAAGTTTGATTTAGGTCAAGGACATGATTTCCTGAAGAATGGCACAGTTTAGAATTCATCTAATAAAAAGTCAACTATGCACAAAAGTCAACTTTGACTTTTTGAGATTTTTCACCAAAATGGATTTTTAACCCTAAAATGATGTTAATGTATGATTTGAATCATCATTCATCAAGAAAAATCAAGAAAAGTTGGATAACTTGTAAAAGGGGTAACCATAAAAACTTAGAAAATTTTCTAAGTTAAAAATAAGGTGACTAGGGTACCAACTTTGGAGGGTCATAACTCCTAAACCACAAAGCCATTTTTCCCCATCCAAGGCTGGATTTGTAGATCTCATTGCCCTCTACAAAAACTTCAACTAGACCTAACTCCAATTCATTATGGATTTTGAGCTATGAGTGAGCCAAAATGGCTGAAAACATGAAAGTACCACTTTTCCAACACTTAGAAAAAATTTTGTCCAAGACAGATTTTGTTGGAAACACCAAAACTTGCGAGGTTTTTTCACACAGTTACAAGCTGAATCAGTTCCAAAGATAAACATCAATGTTGTTGCAAATGTTGCCAAGAATCCAAGCAACTCAATAGCATGAAACCAATCCACTTGTGCCAAGAATTATGGCTGCCACAACATGCAATGTCAAGGCTGCCATAAAAAATCAGTTTGGGAGTTTTGTGCCATCCACGATTTCTGAGTCAAAAAGAGTGATCACTATGCCACATGCCTTCAATCTGATCATGAACCAACTGATCCAACTGATAGGGCTGAGTCAAAAAGCCAAGGAATCTTCCAACTTGAAATTCAACCACTTTGGCACATTTTTGCCTTGAATTCAAAGGGCATTAATGTGGAATAGTGCATTTTCAACAAACTCACTCTACTCAGTCAAGTTCTCTGATTAAACAACAATAAAAACATCTGAAGAATGTGATTTTGGTCAAGGCATAGCCCTGCTCTTGGGAATGGCTAGTTTGCCTTGCTTGAGAAGAAATCCTCCAAGCCAATCCATGCAAATGTGATCTGATCCAGCAGCCATTCACTATTCCTCCAAGACAAAATTTGATCACCTATAAATAGAGATTCCAATGGATCATTCAACTCACACCAAAGCCAGTTACAGCACTGCTTTCTCTCATTCTTCCTTAAACCTCAAGTTTCTTGGTTTTTGAGTAACCACTATCGGGTTTTGAGTTGCAGCCTCAAGCAATCAATTCCAATTGCTCAAACACATCACATATGATGTATTTGAGTTGTCCAAACACTTAAACACTGACTATAACACCTCAGGCTCAAAATCACCCTTCAACCAAGACATTATGCCTCAATTATGCAGTTGGAGGTCTCCAGCTTGATCCAAAGAATTTCAAAGTGTTCCAAAGCTTGCAACACACTCCATAACATCCATTGAAGCGGTAGGGGTCATTAATTCACAACTGGAATAAAGTTTGTGCAGAGTTCCATTTCAGCTTGCATCAAGGTAAGCCTCAAAACTCAAACTCCATGATCCATGCATATTTCCTTGCATGATATTTTTGCCAATTGCTTGCCATCATATGTTGATTGTTTTCCCTCAGAAAATTTGATCATAGCACTCATAATCATGCCTACTCGATTGCTTTTGCAAAATTAGGGTTCATACGGCCACAATGATATAATTTGTTATACACTAAAAATGAATGAAATTGGGTATTGCCATCTTCTTCCTTGTGAAAAAACGCATGAGTTTGGTGTTTGAATCATGTCAAATGGTTGAGAGATGAGTGAGATAGAGGGCTTCAGGCACGAGCTTGAGGAAGAAGATGGCCATGGCGCCATTTTCAGAAAATCCAACAAGTTCTCTATATATTTTTCCCTTGCCATGTTATATTTGAATTGGCATTGCGCCCCAGCAGTTCATCAGCTGGTTTTGTGTGTATTGGCAAGCGAGAGGTCTTGGGTTCGAAACCCCCTCGCCCCAGACTTCTTTTTATCACTTGTTTATTTTGTTATTTTTCATATTATTATTTTTAATGATTTGAAAAATTAATAACTCCTTCAATTTTTATCATTTTTTATTGGTTCTTTTTGCAATAATTCACAAAAATGTTTAAATATTTGATTTTACCAAAAAAATCCCAAAAATATTAATTATTTCATATATTTGATATTTTTGCAAAGAATTAATGTTTTATGTGTTTTTAGCATTTAAAATATTTTTTCCCCTTTGTTTTCTAACCCTAATTTGATTTCAATCATTTTGTAGGAAGAAACCTGATTTTTTTTGGAACATTGATCCAAGATCATAATTTGTTTTCACATATTTAACAAACATTGATCATTTTAATTGAATTTTTATTCAATTAAAAATACATTTTGAAAACAAATTAGGGTTTTGAATCAATTCAACCCTCATCAAACTTCTTAAAAACTTTTTGGGCCTCTAATAGAGTGTAAGACCCAATCCTTTTTTTTTACCAAATCATTTTTGGGCCTCAGTGTATTGTATAAGTCCCGATACCGTCAAAAACAAACGGCGCGATCGTCGCCTTTTCAAAACAAACCTGGGCCTCTCCTCGAGCTATAAGACCCATTCAAAACTTTTGGGCCTCTATTAGAGTGTAAGACCCAATCCCCTTTTAACCAAAACATTTTGGGCCTCAGATATTGTATAAGCCCCTTCGTGTTAAAAGAAAATCTCGGCGCGATCGCCATTTCAAAAACAAACTTTGGGCCTACCCTCGTGTTATAAGCCCCACTCTTTTTCTTTAAACTTTTTGGGCCTCTTGGGAGAGTGTAAGACCCATCCTTTGTACAGAAAACCTTTTGGGCCTCAGTCACTTGTATAAGTCCCTCTGTACAAATTCAAACAGTGCGATCACTGATAAAACCCTGGGCCTCACCTTGAGTTGTAAGCCCCAAATCTTTCTTTTTCAAAGCACTTTCTCCTTTGATTTTGAATATACTGTTGTTTTCAATCTGTCTTTGTTGAACAACTAACCAAATAGCATGGAAGCTCTACAACCGAGTAAGTGGTTATTGCTTTCATTTACCGCTTTCATATACATATAACTGTATTGTGGAGTTGTTTCACTATAAATCTTCTTTCATAAACTCATATCAACTGTGTAATAATAGTATAGATATTTCGAGTTTCCCCGGCAACTACGTCTAGAACTAGGTGACGCCGTTTCATAGACTTAGACAACTATATCCCCAATAGGATCACCAGATACAGTCTTCTCTTCGGCTATCCTCATTAGGAATTGTCAAGAAACTCTACTCCCAGAGATGAATTTATTCTTCGTGAATGGCATCTTTGAGTTTCTTCCAAATTCTCGGACTTTCCTGACTTGATCTATTCCTTGTAAATAGCTTGCCTTGAATTTCTCGAGGTTTGGGGACCCACGAGCTTCTTAAAAGCATCGGCCTCCTCTTGGGCATCGTACAAGGACCCACAGGCTTCCTAAAAGCAACCCTCGCCTCCTCTTGGGCTTAGCAAAAGGACCCGTCATGCTTCTTAGAAGTATTCACAGCCTCCTCTTAGGCTTCGTATAATGATCTCTTCCTCCGGGAATGATAGCCTTCTCTTGGGCTTCGTACAAGGACCTCTCATCTTCTTAAAAGTTTCCAAGCTCCTCTTGGGCTTCGTACAAATTGTCCCGACGACCTCCTAGAGGTATAGGAACAGAACTTAATCATCTGCATAGAACAGTCCTTTCAAAGAGTCTACAACTGTTTCTCAAAGCATAGTACAAAAGATGAAACTCTAGACTTGGACAGTCTAAGACCCTTGAGTCCCCAAAGACATTCTCAAGCACCCTTCAAGAATAGGAAGGAACCCCGTGGACTCGGACAGTCTCAATACCCTTTGGATTTCCCACTTCCATAAAGAACAGGAATAACCCAGATCCTCGAATCAAATCCTTGAGTACAGTGTTGCTCATATAAGAACCCTTTGGGCTTTGTACAATGATTCTCCCCAGCGGAGCTAACAATTTTAGCCTCCATCTCGGGCTTTATACGAGATACAAAAAGGTTCTTATTGAGCCAAACAAATTTTAGCCTCCATCTCGGGCTTCGTACGAGATACAAAAAACTCTCTTGTTGAGTCAAATAGCCTTCATCTCGGGCCTTATACGAGATACCAAAAGACTCCATCGTCGAGTCAACCCCTTTTAGCCTCTCTCTCGGGCTTTGTACGAGACACATATTAGCCTCACCTTAGGCTTTATATAAGAAAACCACTGGTTAATCCAATTAACCTTTTAGCATCAAAGTTGTGCCTCGTTCACAGTACACAAACATCAACAACTCTTTCCCCTTCATTTAATCGCTGTAAGCAGTAAGCCTCTGGATCATCTACATCCATGCCACTGTCCCTCTTTTAGCATGAGAAATTCCTAAGGAAAGATAGCATTGCTCAACACTGAGTTAAAGTCTTCTCCTTCAGGTTAAAACCCCCTATAAAGGAAATTATGGCATTTCCGGATTCACAAATCTCGGTTAAAGTAATCCTCCTTTTCAGTCAGTCACCCAACAGTTGTGACAAACAGACCCCCTTTAGAGATGACAAATTCTCTCTAAGGTCAACCCCTTTAGCTTCATATCTTGGGCTTTGAACAAGATACAAATAGACTCTTCAAATTCACATCTTGGGCTTTGAACAAGATACAAATCACCTTTCGCTTCACGTCTTGGGCTTTGAACAAGACACCAAAAACAACCATTTCCTCCCATAGAATAGGAGGAACTACGAACGCTCTGATTTCCCTGTTTCGGTAAATGGGAATACGTAGGCATAAGATTGAAAGAAAAATCTTAGCGAGCACACTAAACAAAAACCCAAAATCCCATACATACTAATCTGAAGCAGTATCCTAACAAAAAGAGAGAAAACCGTATTGGCGAAAATACAAATAACCAGTACAAAGGCCCCCCCCCCCCCCACATTGATAGTATTCGTAACCTAACAGACCGCTGTTTAAACTCTGTATGCAAAGCAGGGTTAATTGGAGACATCTATTTCCCTTTCTTCATCAGCTTTAATAGGATAAAAAATGAATTAACCTGTAGTTAAAACTCAACCGCAGAGAGCGACCGTGCTTAAGAACTGCGTCCAAAATCGTTCTCTACAGTAGGGTAGAGGAGGAGGACTCAAGTTGTGTGTTCTTCAAGTGTAGGGTTGCAGCTGCTGTGTGGAGTGGGATAGGCAGATGGTTGGGATTATCGTGGGATGGTAGCTTCGATAATGATGCGTCTTTCTTTGGTTATGTTGATATTGCTACAGGGAAGAATTACACCAAGTCAGTTTTGGTTATATGGTGCACTGTAGTTTGGTACTTATGGCATTGCAGAAACTGTTTTGCTTTTGATGCTATAACAATGTCTGTGGAAGATATATTGAATGCTGTTAAGTATTTTAGTTGGAAGTGGTTTTGTCTTGGCAGACCAGTTAGAAAATTCTCTTTGTATGATTGGCATACAGCCCCCTTGCCTGTGTTTAGGGCTTTGTTGTTGTTGGCTGTTTGTGTTTTAGTTTGTTCTCTGGTGTCTGGTTTTGTTGTATTTGCACTCCTTGTGCTATTTTTATTTATAAAATTATCATTTCTTATTGAAAAAAAATTCTGGAAAACCTAATTAAACAAAATAGTAGTATGGAGAATTATAACAAACAAAATCAAATCATGGAAAACCTACTTAAACAAAATACTAGTATGGAAAATTATAAGGTGTTAGAAATTCGGATGCCTCCCAACAAGAGTTTGCTTAATGTTATTAGATTGACAATTGATTTGTTAAGGTGACATGTATGATAGGGATTTTCCATTTATGGATATACGTGCTTGCCGGTATAATTAAGAATTGATCCAAGATGGTAAAGCTTATGGATAGTAAGGATGAAAGTTAACCATTAGTTGTTAAGCTTTAATGATGATGACATTTAAAATCAAGAAACTGTTAAAGATAGCTTAAGCAATCAAAGATGCTGAAGATGGTTTGTTAAGCTATCCTCCTTAATCAAGCAAGACATTTGTTTAAAGTCAACACTATAGCTCAACAATTTTCAAGTGAAGACTTAAGGTTTATGATCACTAGTGGTTTGACCTTTCAACTCTCAGATTATGGTAATCACTATGGAAATATTTCAAGCATCATTAAAAAGAATCAAAGTTCTTGTGTGATACTAAAATAAAAGATAATGATGCAAAAATTTGAAACTTCAGAGTATGAAATAGAGGAGGTGTGAAAGCTCGTGTGGTCGTGTTTGTTTGAGTGACTAGTATCTTGTAAAGACACAAGAGAACTTCTGAAAGTATTATGGCTAAATCATATACAAAACTATTGAGAAGCCTCTCAATTTTGAATTAATTCACCAAAAAATATTTTTGGAGCCTAGCCATTTGATTAGGGGACTGTCTGTTTTAATATAAGAAATTTTACAATTGTTTAATCGATTAGATTTTTGGCCTAATTGATTAGATAATTCCTAATCGAGTCCATAATCTATTATAACCATCTCTTAATGATTGGTATCAGATCTCTATCAAAGCCTTCAATTCTGAACATCAGTAATTGATTATTTAAGGTGTCTAATCGATTAGGTGTACTTATAATTCTCATAGATTGTTTCAAAATGTACACCATGTCCTATCCTATAAATAGAGAGATTAACTATGACTTTTTCACATCCAAAAGATGTGAAAACCCTCACTTTTCATTTGTCTTATAACCTGTCTAAATCTTTCACACTTTTCTCACATATTTTAGTCATAATACTTTGAGGGTGTTCTTGAGTCTAGTGAGGAATATTGTTTTGGATGATGGCAAAATTGTAAATTTACCAAGAGTAGATTTTTTCTTTTGAGTAATTAATTCTCCCTTAGGAAGTTGGCATTTTGGTTTTTAGTTAAACCATTGAAAATGCTCTTGTTTGTATTTGGGAGATTTTTCTAATTCTCTCTTTGGTGTGTAAGCTCCGCCATTGAAAAAACTCTCTTTTGGTTCGTGAAGATCGGCCAGTAGAAATATCTACGACCGTTCTTTATCTCATCCCGGTTAAAAGCTCTATTAATTCGAGATCAACCTAGTGTAAAATCTCACTCGATTTCTGAGTTCAACCCTGAAGTTGTATGCCTCTGATACATTGAGGGGGAGAAGCACATCTGGTTTCATTGCTTATCTTTTAAGCTTTACTTTGAAATTAATTTACATTTGAGTCTCCTCTTTAATTGCATATCTTTTAGGGTCGAGTTTTGAATCTGTATTTTAGCATGCATAATTTAAAGTGTTCGTGTTTTAGTTTGAACATTATGCTTTAGGTCAATTAGTCGGATTTTTTTGAAAAAGAACCATAATTGAGATTGATTGAAGTCATGTCAAAGGACCTTAATTGAGTTGTTTTGGATGTTTGATTTGAATCACACACATTCCTGAGTCGAATCAAACAAAGCAGAGAGGAACAATAATTTCTTGGAGCTTGTGAGTCAAATCACAACTAACTTTTGACTTGAATCATGTAGTTGTGAGTCGAATCATAGTATATGCTTGAGTTGAATCACAAACCTTGTGAGTCGAATCATACCTTAGTCTTGAGTAGTATCACAAAAAATGGGTATCTCTTTAAATGTTGATCTTGTTCCACGCCACTTTGCTAACTTGACTCGAATAACCAAATATTTTTTACTCGAAACAAACATGAATTTTTTACTTCTTTTGGTGTTTTATCTCCAACACCTATAAATCATTTTCATCTATCAACCTTTCATAATGTTAGAAAACACATTCGTTCATTGATGATTTGAAAACTCACAAACCACTTGGTCTTACATTTTCAAAAAGGTTTTGAATCTTTCTTGAACACTTTAAAACAATTTATTTCATCTTCTACCTCATTATTTTTCCATTGTTGCATGGATCCGAATAACACCTTGATAGATTTGTGATTAATTTAGGAGATTCGTTTTTGGATTTAAAGTTTCTTTGAATGTTTGTTTAATATTTAAGAGGCTTGTAAGATTGTGTGGTTTTGTGTCTAGTTGTGACAATTTCAATTGAAAAGAAGAAGATTCTTCTCTCCAGTTTGACCTTGGTAGTGTTGTGTAGAAGCCTACGAACAAGGTAGGAGTTCTTTTGATCTTCTAACAGGCCAACGCTCAAGATACCGATGGAAATGTTTGGAAATTACCGCAGACGAGAACTTAGGAGCAGGTTATTAGGACTGAATATTTAGGAAGCAATCTTGAGTAATGATTTCGCATAGAGTTCGGTTCATGGAGTTGTATACAAGTCAAGATCCAGAATTGAGAAAATTTTATTTTTAGCATTCTATTTATGGACTTGTGATTGTATGAACTCTTGTAATTATAATGAAAATCATAGTGGAAGACCAAAAACAATTTGATGGGAAACCATTAGAGAGTGGATTAAACACAAAGTGGGGACGAATGTATCAAGCCACTATAAATCCCAGTGTACATTATTTTCTCTCTCACACACACACACACACACACATACTGACTTGAGTGTTGGAGTGCTAATCATGCAGGCCCCCATCTCCACTGCGCCAAAAACTCATAACCATCATTACTTCCGCTCATCATTTCATTTATGCAGATCTCGACTTCTGATTCCTATGAGTTCCATGATTTTACATTTGCTCTCTGATTCATTAGTTTGAAACCTCCTAGGGTAATCGAATCAAGAGCATCCAGTGTCGAACATGAAGATCAATTATGTTCGAAGCAATTAAGTATCATTTCAACTTTTATTCTTTGAAATTCATACCTCTATTTTATGTGATTCCAAGCAATGATTGCATCAAAACCCACTCAATCCGCTGCTGCATGTGAAGCTTTCGTTGTTGTTGCTCTGGTAGCAATCTGTCAACCAGCTCCACCTCCTCCGTAAGGCATCGCAAATCCTGGAATAGAGGTTCCATTGCATGCAGTATGTAAGGTGCGAACGAGTTACTGAACTATATATATATAATCGTTCAGCAACAAAATTCACACGCGTTCGAGGAAAGGTTATAGCGCCTCGAATAAAGCCTCCACAATGCTCCTCCATAAGTAAGAATTATTCATAAGGTTGTTTTAAGGAGAACTCATATTGTCATCTCGGAGCTAACCACGACAAAGAAAGGCAAAGCTACTGAACCAAAACATCAACATAGGATTAAGAAACAGCAAAGTCCCCCTCAAAGCCTTGAGGGAGACCGAGGATTTACGCTCCTACCCCGGATCAAGTAGAAAATTGGACAGTGAAGGTTCAGCCGAAGCATCCCTTGTGTTTCAGGATTTTGGAAAGCAAAATACCAAAATCAATGGAGAAACCACCCAAGCTACGGGGATTATGATGGAAAGGGATATCCTGACAGGTACGTACAACTCATAAATAAATGGATGAACCACTACAGTGATAACGAGGTGTATAAATACAAGTTGTTAGCCCTGGCCCTGGTCGGACCGGCCAAGTTATAGTTCAATGGTCTTCTTGATGGGTCCATTAAGTCATGGACTAATTTTTGTAACCGGTTTTTTGCACACTTTACTCCAAGAATCGGCGGCCGTTGACTGAATCCTCTTTGAGTGAAATCATCCAAGGTATGAAGGAAAGCATGTAGTCTTACATCGACCAATTCATGCAAGTCGAAGTTGAAGGGGCTTTCAGTGTTGGATATTTGATAATGGCCTCCTAAGGGACCACCCCTTCAGGTTTAAGATAGGGAGGAAGAAAATGAAGATCATCCAAGAGATGTTGGCCATGAATGAGTCTTACATGGTCTTAGAGGAGAGCTGAATATGCACTTCGAGAATATCGCATAAGTCAAATCTCACATTAGTTGCTCTATCGAGGAGGAGACCCATCGGTGATGAGATGAATCTAACTGAGGTATGCATGGGCGGTATGATAAGCACATCCCTTTGAACTTTTCTTGGAAAAAGATCTACCAGGATTGCGCCAACACCAAGTTTTTAAAGGGGGGGTCTGATATCCTAACCCCATCAGAAAAAACATCTCGCACTGAAAAATCAAAGTCCTGCTACTTACATAAGAGTCAGAGCCATAACATCGATGATTGCATCCAGCTGATGGATGCCATTGAGGAGTTAATTAAGAGGGTTAGCTAATCAAATATGTAAAAGGGGGCAAGAGAGACCGGGAAGATTCGCCTAAAGGAAAATTTCCCTCGAAGACTGCAAATTTCGGGACCAGTGGTGAGAACAAGGAAGCTCGGACGAACCTCTCATCCAAAGGGACCATGAAGCAAAGATAGTTAAGATTCTAGCTGACCACAAAAAGGATAGAAGTGCGTCGGTGAAGATTCTTGATCGTCCTATGTTGGGATTCCGGGACTCTAAAAAATTGGCCGGCATCCCTAATGAAAATTTTCCTCTAATAATCACAACCAATATTAGTCAGTTCAATGTCTCTTGGATATTGATTGATGGTGGCAGTTTCTGTCACATAATGTTTTCAGAGCTTTTTGAAAAGATGAGCCTTGGTAGGGACAACCTTTTGTCGTATCAAAGCATTGACCTCCAAGCAAAGATGGAGCTACTGTGTGGAAAAGGTGTGCCCATGCCCCCACCAAATTTGTCAATGATCCAACATTTAATATTACATATAATGTATTGGTATATTCAATTTATTAATAATTATGAAGAAAAATTAATAAATGCCTCAACTTAATAAAATGATACGGTGTATCACACCCATATGTATTTAAAATATCCAATCAATTGCTTCATTTTTTTTCTTAAAAAATTAATTAGTTCTTTATCATAAATAAAATAATTGCTTTAAATTATTATTCCTATTAATTCTTATTGACTCTTTCCCAATACAAACAAATCATTTTTGGTATTCCTCTTTCTCTCACTCTTCTTTCTCTTACTGCAAAGAGTCTCTCTGTTACTAGCTTCTTCTCCATTGTTGATCTTTTAAAAGGTAAATTTTTTAATTTTAATCTTTATGAATTTATAATTTATTTTTATTATTGTAATAAGAGGAAAAATATATTATTACTTTATTGAGCTAGAGATTATGTTAATGGTAGAAAATTTATTTTTAGAGTTTTGTAGTGTTTGTTTGAAATTATTATGTTTGTATCAATTTTATAGTACTATTATGAATTTTCTGAATGTGATTTTAATTGTGATTTTTTTGTTTTTTTTTTTTTTGTTTTTAGTAATAAGCAATGGAAAAATATTTCAAAAGAAAATCAATAGAGCAATCATCAACTCCTAATCCTCAAACCCCTAATGAAGGTCGAAGCCTCACACTAGGTCCTCCCATCAAAAAAAGGTTTTTGGAGTTTGAATTGGAAAAACTTCCTAATGATCCCGGTTTAAGGCCAAAAATGTCAGATTATCATCCAAGTGATAAAGATGAAAGTAGAAGATATTATTTGCAAAAGGGTCCTTGTCAACCAAAAGAAATTATTTTTCCACAAAGAAAGTTTGGAGATACCTTTTGTGAGTTTAATTCAGATTGGTATTCAAAATATATGGCGCAACTGCGAAAAAACAACCGGCGGAAACAAAACAGAAGAGTCGGCACCGAACGTCATTTATCTCGACGCAGGGAAAGGAAACGAACGAAGAAAACCTCAACAAAGGGAAAGGAATGGTTATCGCAACCATAGCCTAGGTTCGGGAGTCGGTTACGCGAGGGGAAGGTATTAGCACCCCTACGCGTCCATCGTACTCGATGGGATCCACGCTTGTTGTCTAATCAAAGGGTAAGTTATCTAAAGCCTACTGCTAAACGGAAACGAAAAAGGGAAAAATGAAAACTGACTCGCAAGGATTATCGCAATCCTATGCCTACGTATCTTCGTGGACGAACGAAGAATCAGAGTCGACGTAGTTCGACAAACTACACACTAAAGGGGGAGGTTTCTCTCCAAGACATCGTCGTCTTATGCCTACGTATCCTCAATCGGACGAGAGAGAGGAAGTCAGAGCAGACGTAGTTCGACGTACGAGCCGATGAGTGTTTTTCTATGTGAGCGACGAGCTCTTTTCTGAAAATGATTTGAAACCCAACAATCCCGAAGGATGAAAATGATTTGAATTTGGTTTGTATTTTTTAGACAGAAGTGAATTGAATTTAGTTTGACACTCACATTGCACTAAAGTCTATGACATAGGAGCAAATGCGTCGCATGGTCGCCCCTAATGGGACGTATGCTAAACACTCAAGAAGAGTGAAGGGAGACCCCTCATTCTTTATTTCCTATGTACTTAAGGCTCATGGCGTACAATGCTCGTTGCATTTATTAAGTGTTTTAGGACTTGTTTTTGAGATGAGAAGAGAAGACTCAAAGTTGAAAGAAAAACACTAAGGAAGACTAGGTCATAATGTTATCATGCAATGGTGGCCCTATTATTGAGGTAAGAAGGGGAAATTCTACCTAATGTTAGCATACATGGATTAGCTCCTAATGTCTATCCTACTCCAAGCTTAATCAAAGATCAAGTTGGACCAGGGATTCCTAATGCAAAAGTAAATCTAAGACTTAAACAAGTCTTAAGATTCAAGGGAAAAAAGAAATAAGAGATGAAGGAGAAAAATGCAATAAAGTGAACAAACATGGAAGTTCAACTCAAGAAGCCAAGAAACAAGGCAAACATCATATTCATACAAAGTAGTCACCAATCATCATGTCCAAGCAAACAAGATCGTGCAAGACATAGTGTTCAAACACACTCAAGTGATCTAAAATTCCATAAGAGATGTAACAAGACATATAACAACGATAGATGAGACCAAATGAAGTGAGATACAAGATAGGGCAGCAAGCACATCATGTCATAACAAACCCAAATCAAAATAAGGAACGTCATCCATCACACTCAAAGCATGTGTCAAAACTAGGCATGCATTCAACAAATTCAAACCCAAAGTGATTCACATGTTCTTATACAAGTAAGACAACACCAAAGGAAGAACATACATCAAGATCCAAAGAAAATCTGAACCTTAAACATGTCTCATCAAGCCAATAAAGATCACCAAGTATCAAAAAGATTCATGTCATTCAAGAGCACAAATATTGGGTCAAAATATGTATACTAGCATGCTCAAAACATCACTATATGGGAGCATCAATCAAAAATAGCAAAGTGATCCAATAAAATCCCAAAAAATATTCAAAGGCATGGTCAAACGTCCAACTAAGCATGTACAAAAGATGGAAGCAAAACAAGTTCAAGAACATGTCCAAAATGAATCAACAAAGCAAGATAGGCAAGTGGTCGAGCATGTATCAAGGGTCAACAAAAGTCAAATGGAAAGTCACTTAAAATAACTCAAACCAACCTCAAACAAACATCAAAATAACCTCTAATGAGTACCTAAGTGTGGCTAAAAAATTAGCCTCAAATGATGAGCAAAAGCCAAGAAATCTCCTAACCATAGATGAAGGGTATCATTGGAAATACACTCACAAGATAAATCCAAATAAAATAGCAAATAAAATCCAAAAATAAAAAAAAATGATGAAAATTACCTCAACACATTAAATGATCAGAAACATATTTTTGTAATTTTTATCATGATTTTATCAATTAAAAATAAAATGAAATTAAAAGATGAAATAAAAAACAAAAATAAAATAAGACAGAAGCATGGGGGTGTATCAGCAATCCAGATACAAAGGAAATTGGTTCAATAGCGCGTTGGGCCTCAAGATGGTGGTGTGTGAATAGAAAACATTACATCAGCCCAGGTTCACTAATCAGTAAGACCAAACAAAAAATCTTGTGTGGACAGTCAGGTCATCCTCATTAATTGAGGTGGCACTCAAGGGCCATGATTAAAACACCTCAAACAATTCAAATTCAAAAATAAGGCGCCAAGGCCACATCACTCATCTTCATCCTTCAGACGCCGGAGCCCTAGCTCCGGTCATCTTCTCCGACTAACTGGTTGTCGGAGCCACCACCAACCACCCAGAATCAAGATCCAAGACCATCAGTCCAACAAGAATCTCATGCAGAGTCCAAATCTATCATCCATTTTTACAAACAAACACGTTTACATGATGAATCGAAGAGAAAAAATAAGTGAACATGCAAACTGTAATGCACCAAAACAAGATAAGAGCATATGCAAACATTGCCTACCACATGTAGGACTTCAGATGTTCACAAAATGAACTCAAATCAAGCTTAGCATGAGTGAAAATAGATCTGAAAATTTACCTAACGAAGGAAGTCCGTTGCTTCTTCTTAGCAATAGATTGGTCCAGAAAATGATATGGAAATCTTCAGAATCACTTGGAGAGTGTATATCAAAGCTTGATCTGCTCAGAAAGTTGTTGAAAAGATTCACACAAATCCAACCCGATGATGAAGAAAACTAATCTTACAGAGCCTCTAAAAACCATCTTCTCCTTTTGAGCTAACCAAGATACCTTGATCCCATGCATAGAACCAATGATATGCACAAATGATAATGCAAAATGAAATGAAACATAAGCCAGTTAGTGTTAGAAATATGAGGGCAAATTTTGAGGTGTTATAGCTGCCCCTATTAAATCTTCTTGGACCTAAAGGTATGAAAGCGAAGGCTTTTAGACAATCCGGATACACAAAGATTGAATAGCAAAATAACCACATAAATTTTCAACCTGGAAAGGGAGGGAAGACTCCGGTGGGGAACAAGTAATAAGAGGCATAAAACCATAAGACGAACGGGTGTCGAAATAACACGGACGGCTGTCTAAGGTCAATACGGACGGGTATTGAAGAAATGAGTAAAATACGGACGGGTAACTGGGACTAATACAAACGAGTATTGAAAACCATAAGGTCAACACAGACGAGTGTCGACTACGCTGGGGATAAATACAGACAATTGTTAAAACATCAATACAGACAAGTACCGAGGTAATCCAAAAAGAACACGGACGAGTGTCTATAATCAATACGAACAAAGTATTGAAGAAATTGAACCGAACACGAACGAGTGTCGAAAGAACACGGACGGGTGTCGAAAGAACACGGGCGGGTGTCTAAGCAGTCAATACGGACGGGTATTGAAAAACTAACAGCAAACACGGACGGGTGTTAAAAGAACACGAACGGGCGTCTAAGACCAATACGGACGAAGTATTGATGGAATTAAATCGAACACAGACAGGTGTTGAAAGAACACGGACGAGTGTCTAAGGTAAATACGTATGGGTATTGAAGCAAAAGAGATCGAACATGGACGGGTGTCGAAAGAACACGAATGGGTGTCTAAGATCAATACGGACGAAGTATTGAAGAAATGAAATCGAACACGGATGGGTGTCTAAGGTCAATACGGGTGGGTATCGAGAGAATACGGACGGGTGTCTAAAGTCAATACGGATGAAGTACTGATGGAAAGGATTCAAACACAGACGGGTGTCTAAGGTTAATACAGACGAAGTATTGAAGCAAATGAGGTTAAACACGGATGGGTACTGAAAGAACACAGACGGGTGTCTAACTAACGCTAACAACTCTGAGGGGATAATTCAATATACCACCTGGACGAAGGGGTGAAAAGAAAAGAAACCACGGACTAACGATTCTGATAAACAACTCTGCATGGGCACACCGGATAAGCTCTCTAGATGACCAAATCCACTGCTTAGGGAATAAAGTTGAACGAAATCACCTGAGTTACTGTGCTTCCTGCTGGGGAAACGCCTGGAAAATGAGAACTCAAACCTGGCTTATGCTTCGAATGCACATGTTTGAATTTTTCTATGGCATAATGCTCCATACGATATGGAAATGCTACGCATTTGGGAGGATGCAATGCAAATTATGCTTATGCAATGCAAAAAAGGCGCCTCAGCGAAATAAACGCTGAAAACGAAGGCAACTCCACCGGGGATGACAAACTGAATTGTCCTCTGAGTCATAAACCCTGCTGAGGAAAATCACACTGAACGACTTTCCTGATTAACAACCTTTGCTGAAGATGAAACCCAAAGAGAATTTCCCCACTGCTGGGGATTGCAAATAACCCTTGTTGTAGATAAAACCCAAAACCTAATACTGAAAAGTGCCAATAACAATTGGACTTAGAACCTCCTGGGGATGTCAACCACCATTGAACAAACTGTTGCAAGGATTAACACCAAACTCTGCTTGGGGAGAGGAGTCAATAATACCAAACCTGTCGGGGGATATCATTGAACTTAACCTGCTGCTGGAGAAATGACTTTACCCTGCTAGGGATAAAACATATTGTTGTCGACGAGACTACACTTACTGATCTGAAGAGGACAGGAGAGATCGAGACTCTGTGGGGAATATAAAAATCTCCGTCCGAGAAAGATATCCAACAAGTTCTTGCTGGAGATGCCACATTATCCACCCTGGAGCAATCAACTTCTAAATACTTACTGGGGAGTAATAATCAAAACACGACACTGGTAGGGGAACAATTATCTGCACTTTTGCTGGGGAGAGTATGCTCTGTTGAGGATGATGAAATTTCAATGCTGGAGAGAGAAACTCTACTGGGGAGAAACAATCTTGCTACCCTGCAAACACACAACAACAATAACAACAAAATGTTCTATATGCAAAATGGCTACCTCGGTTACCATCCACAATATCCATTGCTTAAGCAATTTTCATTATTTTTCGATATGCCCTGCAAAGCTTAACGTTTTCACATGTAATATTTATCAAAAATATTGGACGTTGTTTGCAAAAAAAATATTAAAAGTAAAAACAGAAATGGAAAGCTCTTTGAGTGAAATGAAATACTTTATTGAATGAATTGGCTTGTAAATAGGCATTTACAACTAGAAGAAATTCCTGAAAAGAGGTAATTGCGCAAAAGTGAAAAGAAAATACATATGTCGGCAATGTGGGAATAGACATCCACCATGCTTCGATTCAGTTATGACCCATATGCCTTGTTTATCCGTAGATGCTTTGACTTTCAAAGAGACTGACTAAACTGATTCCTTTCCTTCGAAATTCCTAAATGTCAAAAGTGCTCACAGATCAAACGCAGACTGCTGCCTCTCGCTTTCAAATCCCTTACTTTTGCCTGGAACGCCCTTCCGGGTTTTCAATCCACCGGGATACCCATTTTTGCCAAAGCTGCCTTTTCAGGTTTTCAACTTTGCGGGTTTATTCTTTTCTTTTTTTTCTTTTTTTTTCCTCTATCCCTAATTTTTGCCCGAACCTTTTCTTTTTATGGTTCGTCGGGATGCCCCTTTTTGCTTGGACTTTTCTTTTTGTGTCCAGCGGGTCTCTTTTTATGCGAAGTATTTTTTGACTGCATCTGCGTTCACAGGGGATGTAAAATCTTCGCCATCCATAGTTGAAAATAATAAGGCTCCACCAGAGAAAACCTTTCTTACTACATATGGCCCTTCGTAGTTTGGAGTCCACTTGCCCCTGTGATCTGTCTGAGGAGGAAGGATCCTTTTCAAAACCAACTCGCCTGTCTGAAAACACCGAGGACGCACTTTTTGATCAAAGGTCTTTTTCATCCTGCTCTGATACAACCGGCCATGTGCAATGGCTGCCAATCTCTTCTCCTCAATAAGGTTCAGTTGATCCAACCTGGATCGTACCCATTCGGCTTCATCAAGCTTTACATCTGCCAGAATTCTCAAAGAAGGAATCTCAACCTCTAATGGTATGACTGCTTTCATACCATACACCAGTGAGAAAGGAGTTGCCCCGGTTGATGTACGCACTGAAGTAGGATAACCGTGGAGAGCAAAAGGCAATATCTCATGCCAGTCCTTATACGTTACCACCATTTTCTGCACAATCTTCTTGATGTTCTTATTTGCCGCCTCAACAGCTCCATTCATCTTCGGACGATATGGAGAAGAATTGTGATGCTCAATTTTAAAGCTCTGGCATAGCTCCTTCATCATCTTGTTATTCAAATTCGAACCATTGTCAGTAATGCTTCTCTCCGGAACCCCATAACGACAGATAATGTCCTTCTTTATAAATTGGGCTACTACTTGTCTAATGACGTTGGCATACGAGGCTGCTTCCACCCACTTAGTGAAATAATCAATGGCAAACAAGATGAAACGATACCCATTGGAAGCGGTCGGCTCAATTTTCCCAATCATGTCAATGCCCCACATGGCAAAGGGCCAAGGAGATAACAATACATTCAGAGGAGTAGGCGGTACGTGCACCTTATCAGCATAACTCTGGCATTTATGCCATTTCCTGGCATATTTGAAACAATCAGACTCCATAGTCATCCAGTAATACCCTGCCCTCAACAGTTTTCTAGCCATAGCATGCCCATTGGCATGAGTACCAAACGAATCCTCGTGAACCTCTTCCATCAATAGGCCTGCCTCGTGTTCATCAACACAGCGTAGCAAGACCATGTTGAAGTTCCTCTTGTACAACACATCGTCTTCATTCAGAAAGAAATTGCCTGTTAGTCTCCTCAGAGTTTTCTTATCCTTGGTAGATGCCCCAGCTGGGTACTCTTGACTCTTGAGAAAACACTTAATGTCATGATACCAAGGGTTGCCATCTGATACCTCTTCAAATGCAAACACAAAGGACGGTCTATCAAGACGCATAATTCTGATTGATGGCGCTTCATTCCACTTATTCACCATGTACATGGAAGCCAATGTTGCCAACGTATCGGCCATCTGATTCTCAGTCCGTGGTACATGATAAAAGTCCACCCTATCAAAGAACGGTAACAACCTTCTGGCATAGTTCTTATAAGGCACCAAATTTTCCTGACGAGTCTCCCATTCTCCTTTGATCTGATTAATTGCCAACGCAGAATCACCATACACATCGAGGTTCTAGATTCTCAAATCGATAGCTTCTTCCAACCCCATGATGCATGCTTCATACTCTGCCTCGTTATTGGTGCATATGAACGCTAATCGGGCAGTGAAGGGTATATGAGAACCCCTTGGAGTCGTAATTATTGCCCCAATTCCGTTACCATATGAATTAACAGCCCCATCAAAGACTAAGCTCCACTGAGATCCAACTTTGGGTCCTTCATCAAGCAAAGGCTTATCACAATCCTTCATCTTCACAAACATGATATGCTCATCCAAAAATTCAAACTTCATCAGTTGATAATCCTCGATTGGTTGTTGAGCAAGATATTCTGACAGAACACTTCCCTTAATGGCCTTCTGGGAAACATACTGAATATCGTATTCTGTCAAAACCATCTGCCAACGGGCTATTCTCCCAGAAAGTGCTTGATTCTCAAACACATACTTAATTCGATCCATATTCGAAATCAACAGGGTTGTATGGTTTAACATATATTGCCTCGAACGCTTAGCTGCCCAAGCGAGTGCACAACATGTTTTTTCCAGCATAGAGTACCTCGACTCACAATCAGTAAAATTTTTGCTTAGGTAGTAGATGGCATGTTCTTTCCTACCTGACTTGTCGTGTTGACCGAGCACACACCCCAATGAATTCTCAAGAACCGTAAGATACATAATCAACGGTCTTCCTGGCACTGGCGGCATGAGAATCGGAGGTTCCTGCCAATATTCCTTTACTTTATCAAATGCCTTTTGACAATTTTCATTCCACCTGACCTCTTGATATTTTCTCAGTAATTTGAATATTGGTTCACACGTAGCTGTAAGATGAGAGATGAATCTAGCAATGTAGTTCAATCTCCCTAAGAAACCACAAACCTCTTTTTCTGTTTTTGGTTCAGGCATTTCTTGTATGGCTTTTACTTTAGCAGGATCTACCTCGATACCCCTTTCGCTAACAATAAATCCTAGCAATTTACCAGACCTCACACCAAAGGTGCACTTGTTCGGATTCAACCTCAATCTGAATTTCCTCATCCTTTCAAACAGCTTCTGTAAATTCACCAAATGTTCTTCCTTCATTTGTGACTTCGCAATCATGTCATCAACATAGACTTTAATCTCTTTGTGAATCATATCATGAAAAAGAGTCACCATCGCGCGCTGATAGGTTGCCCCAGCATTCTTTAATCCAAAGGGCATTACCTTGTAGCAAAATTTTCCCCACGGTGTTATGAACGTCGTCTTCTCCATGTCCTCTGGGCCATTTTGATTTGGTTATACCCAGAGAAGCCAACCATGAAGGAAAATACAGAATACTGAGTGGTGTTGTCCACTAACACGTCAATGTGGGGAAGCGGGAAATCATCTTTTGGGCTTGCTCTGTTCAAGTCTCTATAATCAACACACATCCTGACCTTTCCATCCTTCTTCGATATAGGCACAATATTAGCAACCCACGGAGGATAATTCGTTACAGCAAGAACACCAGCGTCTAACTGTTTCTGAACCTCTTCTTTGATTTTGACAGCCATGTCCGGTTTTGTTCTTCTCAATTTTTGCTTAACTGGAGTACAACCCTCTTTAAGCGGCAATCGGTGTACAACAATATTTGTGTCAAGCCCGGGCATGTCTTGGTAAGACCAGGCGAAGATATCCACATACTCTTGAAGCATTTCAACCAATCTTCCCTTAACACAGTCTTCCAAGGTAGCCCCAGTTATTACTTCTTTTTTCACGTCCTCGGTGGCCAGATTAATAGTCTCAATTTCCTCTTGATGAGGTAGAATAATATGTTCCTCCTGTTTCAGTAGCCTGGCCAATTCTTCAGGCAAGTCACAATCTTCGTCGGCGTCTTCTTCAACCTGATAAATGGGATTGTCAAAGTCATATCGAGCCATAGCTGAATCATAATTGGTAGAATCTGAACAAATAAACCTGCATGATTGATGTTTTATGTTTATTATGAATGCAACAAACAAAAAAACATTTCCATTTTACTTTGAATAAATGAAAAAAGTAAAAATAGAAAAACAGGGATCAAAATATTTGAATGCGAAAAACGTCCTTTATTAATGATGAAATTGAAAGCAAAACATCATAGCCCTTCAGAAAAGAATCACTACGTCTTGGGCAGAACGTAGGACTTAACATATGCAGAAAACAATAACAATTACTCTTTGCTAGTAACTTGCATGGTTTCCTCAGAAGACCAGTTGCACAAACTCTAACCAGGAATGCAAGAATGGGTCCACTCATCCATATCACAGTCACTGTCACCTTCATCCCCAATGACGTTGATCTGGTTGAAGAAAACCCCAGCACTTGTAAACTGAATCGGACCACTGTATCTTGGAGGCTCTTGAGACCGTTTGGGTGGCTTGTATCCCAAACCATATGTATCCTTCTTCATCTGTACGTCAATCACCTGGCCCCACTTCTGGGAATTTCCAGCTTCGACACTACACGTGCATCCTTAAATGAGGACATGGAAACTTCAGGCTGATTAACCTCCACCGGAGGCTCCTTAGGAATCTGGACAGCTTCAAAAGCCTGACACAAAGTTTCATGTATTTCCCCATCTACTTCCACATACTTGAATGTTGACATGTGGCTCACCATTATATCTTCTTCGCCACAAACTGTAACCACATGACCATCCACCATATACTTCAACTTTTCGTGCAATATGGGCGTCACTGCCCCAGCACCGTGGATCCAAGGGCGACCCAACAAACAACTGTATGCAGGTTGGATATCCATGATGTAGAACGTAGTGTTGAAAATTTCTGGGCCAACCTTAATATGTAACACAATCTCCCCAAACACGGACCTTTTCGACCCATCAAAAGCTCGCACCACCAAATCACTTGGTGTGCATATCAAACCTCGTGTATCTAACTTCATTAGGGCTTTCTTTGGCAACACATTCAACGAAGACCCTGTATCAACCAACACGTAGGACATCAAAGAACCTCTGCATTCCAAAGAAATATGCAAAGCGTTGTTATGATTCCTCCCTGCCGGAGTCAAGTCTAAATCTGTGAAGCCCAAACCATTTCCTGCGTTTACATGTGCTACAACCCCTTCCAACTGGTTGACTGATATTTCCTACGGTACATACGCCGCATTCAAAACTTTTAACAAAGCAATCTTGTGTGCTTTTGAACACAACAATAGCGATAGAATGGAGATCTTCGACAGCGTTTGATTGAGCTGGTTAACGATCTTGTTGTCACTCTTTCTTATCAATCTCATGAATTCTTCTACATTTTCTGAAAAATAATTATCAACCTGCTTTGATACCGAATCATTCACAACTGGTCTTTGTACAGAATCATCAACTACTTATTTTCCCTTGTCTTGTCTTGAACTACCCACTTGGTCATTAGATGGAGAAAAGATCCTACCACTCCTTGTGATTGCTCCAGTCTCAACAGTATTTTCAATTCCTTAACCCACAACTTACGACCCTATCAGCTCCTGCTTCTTTCCATTACAGAACACCTCGGTCCCATAATTCCATGGAACGACCTTGGTACTCTCATAAGGTACTGGTCCTGGGACAGTGATAAAAATCGGCGCTGGTCTCGCCGGCGCTGATATATTGATCGTTTTGTATGGAATGGATATAGTGGCAATATCATCCCTCTCGTCAACAACTTTCCTCTGACTGTTAATCCGGTTAAATTGCAACCGTCCTTCATTGATCAGCTTTTGGATACCTGACTTTAGCAAAACACAACCCTCAGATTGTAACAAACATTCTGAACAACCATATGTGCACCCGGGAAATACTCCCCCTTTCAACAATCTTTCTTTAACCACTGACAATAGAGTCTTCAGTTCATTCACATCAAATACCAAATCCAAAGGCTCTCCATCTTCTACAGCATAAACCTTTGGCCCGCCATGATTTGGCATGGGGTTTTGAATAACATTCGGAGCATCATTGGTGAAGTTTATGGCTTTCGAATCCACCAAATCCTGCACTTTGTGGTGAAAAGCTCTACATCTTTCAATTGTGTGCCCCGGGGCACCGGAGTGAAAATCGTAGTGTGCATTAGCGTCATAGCCCGGTGGTAGCTTCCCAGTAGGTGGGGCTAAAGTGCGGAGCTCAACTAAGCGTAACTACAGTAAATGTTGTAGAAACTGGGCATAAGGCATAGGTGAAGGATCAAAGTGCCTTTCAGCATTCCTCTGCCTATTCTGATACTGGTAATGAACATTCCTTTGTGGTTGAGGCGCAGCCGGGATGGTCACGGAAGCAACCTGCTGGTTAAAATTCTGACGAGCTTTTCCTTTACCACGATAAGATGAAACAAAACTTGCATCCCCTTCTTTCTTCTTATAATTCCCAACGTATGGTTTCTTACCTCCTCCAGATGAGGATCCTTCGTAGGTCGGTATCTTTCCAATTTTAATTCCACTGTCCACTCTCTCACCAGCTATAACCAAATCAGAAAACCCAGTAGATAAACAACCTACCAATCTTTCATAGTAAGGCCCTTGAAGAGTGGCCATGAACATATCAATCAATTCCCTCTCCACCATGGGAGGTTGAACCCTAGCAACCATCTCATGCCACCTCTGGGCGTACTCTTTAAAACTTTCGTTGTTCTTTTGTGACGGGCTCTGTATTTGCATTCTATTGGGAGCCATATCTATGTTGTACTGATAATGTCTGACAAATGCTTTAACCAACTCGCACCAACTACGGATACGACTCCTTTCAAGTTGCATGTACCACTCCAGGGATGCCCCAGCCAGGCTGTCCTAAAAGAAATACATTAACAGCTTCTCGTTCTCTGAGTAGGAAGACATCTTCCTGTAATAAGCCCTAACATGAGTCTTAGGGCATATAACCCCAGTATATTTGTCAAAGGTAGGCACTTAGAACTTATGAGGGACTTTCACACCAGGAACCAATCCCAAATCATCCATATCCAGACCCAACAAGTTCTGATTCTCGTAAGCCCTCATCTTTTCCTCAATCACCTTGAACCTTTTGTCAGCATCAGACTGGTGGCCAGCATCCCCACCTTGCATAGAGAAAACATTGTCTTGCTGATCTTCCATCCAGTGATGACCCCCAGCGCCATGCACTGCACACACACTGTTACCACCTCCAACCACAGCAGGGATCTCAATAGCTGCTCCTCCTCCCAGAGGAATAACAACATTAAGGATAGGAATACCTCCGCCCGGAGGACCAACATGGACACCACCATTACCACCTCCACACGGAGGAATAAAGTTAGTCTGAATACCCCCATGAACAATTCCATCTTCATCAACCCTGGCTATCAAGGGCTAAACAAGAGTCCTTAGCTGTTCTTGGCCTTGGGCAACATTCTGCATCAAGTCCATAAATTGATTTATTCGGTTGCAAACTTCCTGGAGCTCAGCTTGAACTTGATCCATGACTCTTCGTTGATTGTTGCGAGTAGCATAGCGGTGAGTGCAAAATTCAGCAATCCTGCTGAAAAACATCAGGCAGAGATAAGGAACCAAACAGAAACACCTGTTATGCACATGAGTATGAAAATACAAATGCAAATGAGATGTTTGAGTATTTACAAGGCGATCCACCCCTTGATTCCAGTTTAATAATAAGCAACAAGATGAAATGGAATACCGATAATATTTGCTCATATATTAGAAAGCTGGAGAATAATCACCTGTCAATACATACAGCCCAAAATAAAGAAAGATGTCTGAATACAATAAACAGGGATCCCAACCAACAAGCCAGGCGATGATCGAATACAAAAGGGAAAAGCAACTAAGGTATATCCTCCATCTCCACCAAGGTCAACCCTCCCCAGCCACTGTGCTCTCTGCTCCAGTCTTGGACTTCTTTGAACAGTTTCTTAGTGTCGGGGTGCTTTGGCCTCTGAATCAGCTCTTGAATAAGAACATCTCGCTTGTGCATGATCCCTTCCAAGTAACGACAATGCAATTCCCAAGCATCTTCTCCAAAAGTATCTTCCAGTTTAGGGTCCTCAACTCTTGGTTTCTTCACCTCTGCTCGAATCTTAAGCTCTTCTATCGTAGATAGGGCTTCGTTAAGTCGACCTTCATTTGTTCGCCTCTAAAATATCTCTGTTCTGATTTCTTTCTCTTTCTTTCTAAGCTTTATCTTTAAACTCTCGATCTGATCCACAAACTTGTCTTCCTTTTACTTGTTAGCAGCCATTGCGGTGTTTCGGTGAGCATCAAACTTTTGAACTCTAACCAAGGCTCTGGTCAACTCTTCCTTCTTGGACTTAAGCACACTACTAGTGCTTCTCAAATCTTGACCTACCGGTTGCCTGGTTGTGATCTCTTCAACTAATTCTTTCTCCTTCTTGGCCAGAAGTTATGTCTTCACCTTAGCAGTGTAGATAGCCTTGCCACGATCATGCTTCAACTGACTAATCTCTCTCTTCAATTCATTATTCTCTTCACGCAGCTTTTCTTTCTCATCCCACAACTTGTTATACCTTTCCATCTCAATCGTAGTAAGCTGCTCAATCATCAGCGGGTACGAAGGTGGCTCTATAGAGAAAGGCGGGAGCTCCTTTTCTATCCTCTTCTGTATCCACTCTTCATATGGAGGAAAGGTTTTGTTATTGCTCTTCCCAAAAGAAGCTTTCCCTTTCTTATGAACATCTTCCCAATCATTTACGGCTTCCTTCAACAAATCTAGGTTAACCTCTCCACTTACAAATAAGGATTCCCGAACATCCTCCTCTTTTGGTGGTTCTCTCAAGGCGTATCTGAATTTCCTGACAGCAAGAATATGGTTCTAATTGATTCCCCCTTTTCGTCCTATCAGAGGCACGTTCGGGAAATTTCCATAACTGACGATGATCTCTTTATCCAACAAATCATGGCTGACCCATACCAGATTATCTGCTCTTAGACCCATCTGCCTTTTAGACCATTCTAACGTCCCTCGAGTATCCACAAATGCCCCAAACTTAGGAAGACGATTAGCAAACCACTTGTAGAAAATTGGTGCACAGCAAGAGATGGGTCCTCCTCTCCTCTTTTCATTCTTATAGTGCAACGAGTGGTACAAATCACCAAGCAAAGTAGGTACCAGATTCTTCATGATGAATATCCTGACAGCGTGCATATCCACAAAATCCTCCACATTTGGAAATAAAACAATCTCATAAACACACAGGGCTAAGATTGTATTCAAGACTGACCAGCTCCTAGCCTTAGCATATATATCAGCTTGACCAACCAAGAACTTCATATGAAACCCTTTACAATCTCCTTTACTAGCGACATTACTTTCCAAAAGAGACTGATCCAAGTACAGAGCAGCAGAGACCTTTTCCAGATTAGGAACTTCCTTATAATAATAGAAAGGCGCTTCCACCTTGATAGAGACACCCAAAATAAGAGCGAACTCCTCCAATGTCGGGAACAGAACATAATCAGGAAATAAGAAACAGTGCAGTAGAGGGTCATAGAATTGCACTAGAGTGTGTAGAGCCCTAAACTCATACTCAGTGATGTTGCGGACAAAATTCATAATCTTTCCATATTCTTTCCTGAAGTCTACTAAAACACCGGGATCTGCCATAGCCATCAATTTAAGAACAGAATCCAAAGTAGGTCGCAGGAACTTGTACATTATGATATTCTTCTTCTTTTCAATATTCATCTCTGACAATCTTTGGAAACCGAAATCAAGGATAGGATGCAAACCCTGAAAATAAACAAACATGTTAGAATGCAAAAATGATGATGCAGATGTACACATGGGATCAAGGTATCCATAAAGCTCTGCATTGTTGTTGTACTATTGACTGAATAAGACCCAGGTTCCACTCTGACCAGAATACCAGAAACCCATAAATCCAGAATGACGGACCAGTCAGAATACCAGAATATCAGGATGATAAGTCCACATTGATAAAAAAACTAGAATACCAGGTAAGTTGAAGGTCAAAGTTACCTGCAAACCTGTAAACACCCAACCCCTCTCACGTGTGAGTTCTAAAATAACCGAGGATCCTCAGCGTCAAGGAATCTCAGGTCGAGAAATGATTATACGGTCACCATTTCTAGTTTGGCGTCATCACCAATCAAGGAGGCCTCAACTGATTCCCCTCAAAAAGGTCATCCTATAACAAGTTCCCAGCTTCGGGTCCTTGGATCAAGAAGCATAATGGGTTTGCCATTTCTGGTCTGCCAATATTACCTCTCGGGAGGAGTGCCTCAACTGAGTTCTCGGTAATGGTCGCCAGAGTCGAAAGCTCCCTAGGTTACATTCTATCATCTGCCCCAAAGCGCAGGATAGAACATCACCAAAGAAAACCTTGTCTGGATGTAGAATTTTCGTGTATACTAAGTCTGGCCAGATGTCACACAACTTTCCACTCTAATCCTAGGTCTGTACTCAAGCCTGGGTATTGGGCTTATCTCTCATGGAACCAACCCACCCAACAGCACAACAGCAGCAGAGCAATTTGATAACCATAATGAAATGCAATAAATGCGGTAAAATACAGTAATATACAACAAATAATGCACAGAAATAAACACCCAATGAAATAAACAGACAAGCGCTAGGATTGACTCGCATAGGAACCAGAATCCCCAGCAGAGTCGCCAGCTGGCGCAACTACGAAAAAACAATCGGCGAAAACAAAACAGAAGAGTCGCCACCGAACGTTATTTATCCCGACGCATGGAAAGGAAACGATCAAAGAAAACCTCAACAAAGGGAAAGGAATGGTCATCGCAACCATAGCCTGGGTTTGGGAGTCATTTACACGAGGGGAATGTATTAGCACCCCTGCGCGTCCATCGTACTCGATGGGATCTATGCTTGTTGTCTAATCAAAGGGTGAGTTATCTAAAGCCTACTGCTAAACAGAAATGAAAAAGGTAAAAACGAAAAATAGAATCGCAATGATTATCGCAATCCTATGCCTACGTATCTTCGTGGACGAATGAAGAATCAGAGTCAACGTAGTTCGACGGACTATGCACTAAAGGGGGAGGTTTCTCGCCAAGACATCGCCGTCTTGTGCCTACGTATCCTCAATCGGACGAGAGAGAGGAAGTCAGAGCAGTCGTAGTTCGACGTACGAGTCGATGAGTGTTTTTTTATGTGAGCGACGAGCTCTTTTCGGAAAATGATTTGAAACCCAAAAATCCCGAAGGAAGAAAATGATTTGAATTTGGTTTGTGTTTTTTAGTCAGAAGTGAATTGAAGTTAGTTTGACACTCACATTGCACTAAAGTCTATGACATATGAGTGAATGCATCTCATGGTCGCCCCCAATGGGACGTATGCTAAACACTCTAGAAGAGTGAAGGGAGACCCCTCATTCTTCATTTCCTATGTACTTAAGGCTCATGGCACGTAATGCTCGTTGCATTTATTAAGTGTTTTAGGACTTGTTTTTTAGATGAGAAGAGAAGACTCAAAGTTGAAAGAAAAACACTAAGGGAGACTAGGTCCTAATGTTATCATGCAATGGTGGCCCTATTGTTGAGGTAAGAAGGGGAAATTCTACCTAATGTTAGCATACATGGATTAGCTCCTAATGTCTATCCTACTCCAAGCTTAATCAAAGATCAAGTTGGACCAGGGATTCCTAATGCAAAAGTAAATCTAAGACTTAAACAAGTCTTAAGATTCAAGGGAAAAAAGGAGTAAGAGATGAAGGAGAAAAATGCAATAAAGTGGACAAACAAGGAAGTTTAACTCAAGAAGCCAAGCAACAAGGCAAACATCATACTCATACAAAGTAGTCACCAATCATCATGTCCAAGCAAAAAAGATCATGCAAGACATAGTGTTCAAACACACTCAAGTGATCTAGAATTCCATAAGAGATGTAACAAGACATAGAACAACGATAGATGAGACCAAATGAAGTGAGATACAAGATAGGGAAGCAAGCACATCATGTCATAACAAACCCAAATCAAAAGAAGAAACGTCATCCATCACACTCAAAGCATATGTCAAAACTAGGCATGCATTCAACAAATTCAAGCCCAAAGTGATTCACATGTTCTTATACAAGTAAGACAACACCAAAGGAAGATCATACATCAATAGCTAAATCAAATCAGAACCTTAAACATGTCTCACCAAGACAAGAAAGATCACCAAGTATCAAAAATATTCATGTCATTCAAGAGCACAAATATTGGGTCAAGATATGTATACTAGCATGCTCAAAACATCATTAAATGGGAGCATCAATAAAAAATAGCAAAGTGATCCAATAAAATCCCAAAAAAATATTCAAAGGCGTGTTCAAACATCCAACTAAGCATGTCTAAAATATGGAAGCAAAACAAGTTCAAGAACATGTCCAAAATGAATCAACAAAGCAAGATAGGCAAGTGGTCGAGCATGTATCAAGGGTCAACAAAAGTCAAATGGAAAGTCACTTAAAATAACTCAAACCAACCTCAAACAAGCATCAAAACAACCTCTAATGAGTGCCTAAGTGTGACTAAAAAATTAGCCTCAAATGATGAGCAAAAGCCAAGAAATCTCCTAACCCTAGATGAAGGGTATCATTGGAAACACACTCACAAGATAAATCCAAATAAAATAGCAAATAAAATCCAAAAATAAAAAAAATGATGAAAATTACCTCAACACATTAAATGATCAGAAACATATTTTTGTAATTTTTTTTCATGATTTTATCAATTAAAAATAAAATGAAATTAAAAGATGAAATAAAAAACAAAAATAAAATAAGAGAGAAACATAGGGGTGTATCAGCAATCCAGATACAAAGGAAACTGGTTCAATAGCGCGTTGGGCCTCAAGATGGTGGTGTGTGAATAGCAAAGATTACATCAGCCCATGTTCACTAATCAGTAAGACCAAACAAAAAATCTTGCGTGGACAGCCAGGCCATCCTTATTAATTGAGGTGGCACTGACGTAGCAGATCCAAGGGCAATGATTAAAACACCTCAAACAATTCAAATTCAAAAATAAGGCGCCAAGGCCACATCACTCATCTTCATCCTTCAGACGCCGAAGCCTTAGCTCCGGTCGTCTTCTCCGGCCAACTGGCTGCTGGAGCCACCACCAACCACCCAGAATCAATATCCAAGACCACCAGTCCAACCAGAATCTCACACAGAGTCCAAATCTATCATCCATTTTTACAAACAAACACATTTACATGATGAATCGAAGAGAAAAAATAAGTTAACATGCAAACTGAAATGCACCAAAACAAGACAAGAGCATATGCAAACATTGCCTACCACATGTAGGACTTCAGATGTTCACAGAATGAACTCAAATCAGGCTTAGCATGAGTGAAAATAGATCTGAAAATTTACCTAACGGAGGAAGTCAGTTGCTTCTTCTTAGCAAGAGATTGGTCCAGGAAATGATATGGAAATCTTCAGAATCACTTCGAGAGTGTAGATCAAAGCTTGATTTGCTCAGAAAGTTGTTGAAAAGCTTCACACAAATCCAATCCGATGATGAAGAAAACTGAGCTTGCAGAACCTCTGAAAAACATCTTCTCCTTTTGAGTTAAACAAGATACCTTGATCCCATGCATAGAACCAATGATATTCATAAATGATAATGCAAAATGAAATGAAACATAAGCTAGTTAGTGTTAGAAACATGAGGGAAAATTTTGAGGTGTTACAATATGGTAGTTAGTTGGAATATAGTCAAAGTGAGGATGCTTCATATTGTTTATATTGTTATCTTAAGAGGTTACATGTTGAAGAATATAAAGGTTGCGGTGATGCATTTATAATAGAAGGCTTTACAAATTGGAAAAAAAGTGAAAGGTTTCTAGTTCATCTTGGAGATGTAAATAGCTCGCATAATCAAGCATGGAGAAATTATCAAGCTCTAATGAAACAAAAGCAACACATTGAAGGTGTCTTGTGTAAACAATTCATTCAAGTTAAAGAGGACTATCGAATTCATTTGACAGGTATAATTGATTGTATTCGATATTTATTAGCACAAGGTTTAGCTTTTCGTGGTAATGATGAGTCAATTTCATCAAGAAATAAAGGGAATTTTCTTGAACTTATGAATTTTCTTGTTAACCACAATGAAGATATTTATAAATTTTGGAAAAATTGTCGTGGAAATCTTAAGTTAACATCTCCTGATATTTAAAAGAATATTGTTAAAGTTGTTGCAACAGTCACTACTCAAGTTATACTGGATGATCTTGGAGATGATTTATTTGCTATTTTAATTGATGAATCCCGTGATAGCTTAGTGAAGGAGCAAATGGTTGTGGTTATACGTTATGTAAATAATGAAGGAAAAAGTATTGAGCATTTTCTTGGTGTTGTTCATGTTTCAAATACTAGTGCTATAACATTGAAATCGGCTTTGGAGTCATTATTTGCAAAATATGGATTAAGTTTGTCAAGGATACGTGGACACGGCTATGACGGATCAAGTAATATGCAAGGTGAATACAATGGTCTAAAAAGCTTAATTTTAAAAGAGAATTGTTCTGCATTTTTTATTCATTATTTTGCCCATCAACTCCAATTAGCTCTTGTGACATTAGCAAAAAAGCATTCTAAAATTGCTTTATTTTTTAATTTGGTTGCTAGTTTGTATAATGTTTTTGGAGCATCATGTAAGCGTCGTGATATTCTTCGTGAAAGTCAAGCTACAAAGGTGAAAGAAGCATTGGAACATGGAGAAATCTCTAGTGGGCATGGCTTGAATAAAGAAATGAAAATTAAGAAGGCGGGGGAAACAAGATGGAGCTCACATTATGGTACATTACTTAGTATAGTTTCTCTATTCTCTTCTATGATTTATGTGCTAGAAATGGTTGAGGAAGATGGAACAGATTTAGATAAAAAATGTGAAGCACTAATGCTGATGAATTACATGCAATCTTTTGAATTTATTTTCATCTTGCACTTGATGAAAATAGTTTTAGGAATTACACATGATTTATCTCAAGCATTAGAAAGAAGTGGTCAAGATATTGTAAATGCTATAAAGTTAGTAAAAGTGTCCAAAATAAGGTTATAAGCTATAAGGGATAATGGTTGGGATTCTTTGTTGAATGATGTTTCATTATTTTGTGAGCATAATAATATTGACATTCCAGATATGGATGACACTTTTCAACCAGCACAAAAAAAATCAAAGAGAAAAATGGAGAAAGTATCTAATTTACATTATTTTAAAGTTGAATTGTTTTATGAAGTGATTGATCGACAACTTCAAGTGTTGAATAATATTTTTACAGAAGTGAATATTGAGTTGCTCCTTTATGTAGCTTGTTTAAGTCCAAGAGATTCATTTTCTGCATTTGATAAGGAGAGGTTGATTCGTTTAGCTCAATTTTATCCTTCAGAATTTTCTCAAGTGGAATTATTGGCTCTAGATTGTCAGCTTGAAAACTATTTCTTATATGTATGCTCTGATAGTGAATTTTCAGAATTAGAGTGGATGGATGATCTTTCTATCAAGCTCGTAGAGACCAAAAAACATGTTGTGTACCCGTTGGTATATTTGCTTTTAAAGTTATCTCTGATATTACCGGTGGCAAGTGCAACAGCTAAAAGATCTTTCTCTGCTATGAATATTATCAAGAATCGAATGCGAAATCGCATGGGTGATGATTGGTTAAATGATTATTTAGTTACTTACATTAAGAGAGATATTTTTGTTGATATTGAAAATGAGAAAATCATTCAACATTTTCAAAACATGAAAAATCGTAGAGAACAATTATAATTTATATTTATATTTTTGAAAAATGGAATGTTATATTTATATTGACCCCACTACTCAAAATTTCTGGCTTCGTCACTGCCTCCAAGCATTCAATTGAACAACCAATCGTCTTTAGGACTATGTAGAGCTGGTGGTCTCCGTAGGTGATTGAAAGGACATCCAAATAATCAATTTAAAATTTCTCATTGTTTCTTGAAGGAGTGTCTATAATTATATCCTAGGAAGACTTTTTTATTCCACGTTGGTCATCGTAGCCTCACTGGTGCCCCTCAAACTCAAATATCACAGTCTTTAAGGAGAACCGTCCACCATCAACAACGACCTTGAGGGAGCTAAAATAATCTAACAAGCCCTCTAAAATGATGAAGGATAAGGTGTGGCCATGGAGATTAATAAATATTCCCTCACTGTTCAACTCAGCAGGATGGGCATTTGTCCTCCAAGACGTGGCTGAGCTATAAAAATGGCGAACAGGAAGAATAAGCGGCAGCTAACTCGTTTGGTTATGTTTCCTTTTCTTTTTGCATTACATATTATGGTTATATACTCATATTCCTTATGTACATGGACAATCTGCAATTATAAATGAAATATGACTCTTTCTGAATATTCGTTTCTTTGTGATTGTGCATAGCAACAACAAGCCTAGGGTACATCTGACGGGATCGAAACCCGACCCAAAGAATTTCATGGGTGTTTTCAGAGACACTTTGCATGTCCACTACAGAAATTAATTCCCCACAACACAAATCATTAACAAAGAGTTTTAGGATGTTTTCGGAGACGCTTTGCATGTTCGACTGCAACAATTAATTCCCCATGGTCAATGGTGTTGTTGAAGAAGCTTAGCACACCCGACTACAAAAATTAATTACCCATAATCAGGAGGTGGAAGATAAAGATTACACGCATTTATTCATATTTAGCGCTCCCTCCCCCTCCCCCACCCCCCGGCGCCTTTCGGATCTATGCAATCCAAGGGTTTTTGGTGATGGGGCTCGTAGATGTCCATCTTGATCCGAGTCACACCTCAGAAGCAAGGATGGGGATCCTACCCTTGGTCGGGAAATGGTCCTCTATGACATGAAGCTCTATACAAAGATATGACCACATATCTTCGGTACCGCGGGTTTCGATCCCCATCACAAGAAATGCATACAACACACTAATAAAATGAATTCTAAATACAACATAGAAATAAACTTCGAGAAAATACCGCGTATGTTTGCACAAGACCCATAGCTTGCACAAAAGATCCTGCAAATACGCCTTAAACAGGTAAAAAAAAAGGTATTTCATTCCATAAAAGATTATATATACACATATATGCTCCCATTACGGGATATTCCACATGAACTACATATAAAAAAAGGATGGAAAAAAAGTGGTCCCCATGGTTACTACTGCAGAAAAACAATCTCTTCATCCTTGAGTATTTGATCCGCCCATATTTTCTCCCTCTGGACAACCAAAGGATGGTGGAATTGTTCCACTTGCTACAAAGCATTTTCAAAAGACTGTGAAACTATCTCAAAGGTGGTGTTTATGCATTCGGACAACAGCTAAGTCAGAGAAGTGTTTACAAGGTGCAAGGACTCTAATTTCATTTGAACAGACAATAAAAGGCCCTGAGCAGCAGTTAAAGCTTGATTATTCCT
Source organism: Lathyrus tuberosus (assembly GCA_022829125.1). Classification (NCBI taxonomy): domain Eukaryota; kingdom Viridiplantae; phylum Streptophyta; class Magnoliopsida; order Fabales; family Fabaceae; genus Lathyrus; species Lathyrus tuberosus. The sequence goes on from JALAZF010000562.1 coordinate 1,208,473, forward strand.
TGCGAAGACCATTGCTAGATGAGTCACATGACTGGCCAGATAACCATGAATGTTAAAGGGAACTAAAATGTCATTTATCTGAGTAAGAGAAGGTAAAGCTATTTGTATTTCCTGCAGGTACCTATCCCGATGAAGCTTTAAATCGCAAACATTCTTCTTCAGTTGTTGCTTCTCAGTATGATATTGGTCAGACCATATATCTTCCCAATGGTCTAATACACCAAGGGCCAAAGAGGCATAAGCACATCAGGTATACCTAGCCAGATTCTCCAGTTCTTCCTCCAGTGCAGACCCAGACAAATTGGCCAAATATGTGCAATCCTCTTCCAAAGGAGGGGTTTGAAACTCTCTAAAGGAACAATAGCTTGGCCCCGTCAGCAACGGATGGTAAGGAATACTTGGCATACTCGGAAGCATCGGAAGCATGTTCAAAGCAGCTTCACTCTCTGGCGGCCATATCATTTACCTTATAAGCCATAGTTGTACATTAGCATTCATCTAATCTGCACACAATCATTGTCAGAACGAATATTTCATGAACAATCATATTGAAGACAAAGAAGCCAAGAGTTTCCAAAACTTACCAAAGATGAATTTTCTTTCGTTCTGAGAATGGGCATCCATCAACAACTAAACGTCAATAAGAAGATGCAAGCATTTTCGATCGGAATCGTCCATAGGGGTTCCACCCCCAAAGTAACCCAGGTTGCTGACAAAACTCATAAATTATTTCTTCTTGCACAAATCTTCTAAAGTGAGGTCCTTCTCCTTGTACACATATATTATATTCCCCATAAAAATTGACTTTCAATCAAGTACATGGGAAACAGCTCGGAACATCTTCCCTCCACATTGTCCCCAATAGAGTAAATCAGAGTATTAGATTATAGGCCGATGGGAGTGACCAAAAAGAACCGATCAGTAAAATGTTGTAGCTCAAAAAGAGGCCCAAAACCCCGCACTGTTGGCTCCAAAGAAATTATACCTTTGCTCCATGTCCGAGCCACATGACCACAACAGCACTTAAAGAGATGAAAGAGAAAAGTCAGGGAAGGTTTCCCCTTCAAGTGCTCGTATCAGAATCGGTAGAATTTTATATACGCCCAGCTGGCGAGATAAAGTTGTGAAGGAGTCACCGCCATATGCTTCAGGACTTCTATTTCAAAGGCATAAAAAGGTAGGCGAAAACTCAGGGTAGAGAAACGACATTCGTAAAAAGGAATGGTGCAATCATAGTATTCACTACATATCTTTTCATTTTTCAGCAGGTCTCATCCCCAATTAGATGATGGGTCAACTTCAAGAAAGGCTCCATCGAGACTATCATTTCAAGAAAAAACAAAAATGGTGGGAGAATAAGCAGAATCCACCCTATAAGATATAACACTCTTCTAGGGTTTGTGAACACTCTTCTAAAAAATTTTACTCATTATGCACTAACTTTTTGAATACAGGAAAATAAAGTGTCAAAGAAAAGATAATTGTTATTATGAAGAAATGACTCTAGGAAAAAGAAACAACAATGACTCTTCAAGAAACTATATCCTAGCATGTAAAGGGAATGGACTCTACCAAACGTGTCAAATCATTTGCACGTAACATTCAAGTATTTCACTTCTAACAAATAGTAACTGTTAGACGATGGAAATGATCTAGAAGGGGGGTTGAATAGATCACTAATTTTTAAAAAGAGTCAGCGCTTAAAAAATTGTTTTTAAAAATGTGCGGAAGCGACCGAGGAACCAAATCGTCTAAATGAACCGTTATTGAAAAGATCGGATATACGACAAGCCAAACGGATTAACAAATCTAATGAAAACCGAATCAATAGTTTGAGGATTAATGAATACAAATAATACCACTTAAGTTTGTCCAATTTCCAATGACTTGTGAAGTGTAAACTTAATTTGACAATATCACAAACAGTTTATGTGTGATCAATTCGTCGAACACTTGGTGTGCAAAACACCCCAAGTATTATTTCCTATGTAATGTTAGTGCAGAATTTTTGCAATTACAATCCAAGTGATTGTAATGAGTTTTCAAAACAAAATTTCAGCACTACACAACAGCAGAAATTTATTGATCAATTGATTTTACACAAACGTGAACAATTCAAAATAAAGAGATAGAGAAAGAGATAACAACATCGGATTTATTTAGGCAATTCCCCTTTCATCCTCACTTCGGGTACGTCTGCCACCAATTACAAAAACTAGAATTGAGATATATATTATCTTGTTGCAAAAGTTTATACAAGAGAAGCAATAGTCGCCACACACTCAAGCCTAATTATTAAAGTTGATACAATGCCTTCTCTCCCCTTGATTCAAGTTGAATCAAGTGCCTCGAACTTGTTGAACAAACCTCTGGTTCCCGCTACTTATCTAAACAAACCCACCGATCTTCAAACCTTTCACTCAGATGATTTCGATCACACGCCGTTCGAACCCAAATCTTTCTACACAAACCTCCGGTTAACGCTACTTGAGTGAACAAACCCACTGTTCTTCAATCCCTTCGCACGACTGAATCTGTGACGCCAAGATCTATGCAAAAAAAAAATCCAAATCCTCAAGATCTTGGAGGACAAAACCCTAACGGTTTTATTCAAGAAAAATCCACCGAGTTCTCAACCCAAACTAGATACACAATCCTACGTTTGGACGTTATCACCTCGAAGATGCAAAAGATCAACAAAAATTGTTATGAGTAATTGTTGAGAAAATGCAAGAATGAGGATGAAAATGATGAGAAAAATTCAGTGTATATCTTCACTTTCTTGTTGTACATCAAAATGATGAGACAAAATGAATATATATGATGCCTTGATTAACTAACTAACATAACAGCATTTTAAAACATAACAGATCAGAAAAATAGGCACAAGTCAGTGAACGGTTGACCAAAGCAACAGGGGGGTCGACCTGAGCACACCCGAATGCAAAACTACACAAAAAATTAAGATATGCATCGACCGGAACAGGGCCATGCGTCGACGCAAGCTTGCTTTAAAACAAAAAATTTAAATGCTCCTAGTATGAGTCGACCAAAGGGTCGACGTGAGCATACCCGAGAGCAAAGGAGTGCAAACCAACATTCATGCGTCGACCTGAGCAGGGTTATGAGTCGACGCAAGCACCCTAAACAGCCAAAAATGAGTTCTTTGCTCACATTTTGGTCCACCTAAGCTATTTTTGTATAGACCTAAGTTTCTTAGCATGACCAAGTGCATACATGACATATATGAGATGCTCCTATATGTATAGACACATGAACTTCGAATATTTTGTGCAATTTAAAGCATGAATGCAAGCTAAGACGCGATGATACCGTCCAAAGTACAAAGTACGAGCTAATACAAGTTTTGACATTATTAAAATAAGGACTAAGGCACCTTGCCCTCACAGTAACTTCGTTATCTCTCTCTCTCTCTCTCTCTCTCTCTCTCTCTCTTTATATATATATATATATATATATAGAGAGAGAGAGAGAGAGGGAGAGAGAGAGAGAGAAAGAAAGAAAGAAAGAAAGAAAGAAAGAAAGAAAGAGAGAGAGAGAGAGAGAGAGAGAGAGAGAGAGAGAGAGAAAGAAAGAGAGGGGGGAGATTTTCAAACATAATTTGAATTCACTTTTCTTCTTCACATACTAAATTGAGCATTGAAGTGCTAACTTTGCATATCTCCCCTCTCCACCGTGTTGGGAGCTCAGAACCCTCATTACTTCTGATAATCATTTCATTTCTGATTCCTGAACGAAACAATTAGTAATTTTATCATTCTAATTTTTATTGTATTTTTTATTTATTAAATGAATTGTACAACAAGTGTATAAAGCATCTTTTAAAAACTTTTGCTTCTCGAAAATTTATAACTCAGATTTTGGAAAACTTTTGAAATAATTTAATTGAGAAAGATATATTCACCTCATCCCCGTGTTTATCATTCTACGGTCATAGTCAACCTGACAACATCAACTTGAACCACTCTCATAAAGTATTGCATCAACATTCCTCACTTCATCCCAAATAATGAGGACTTTGAGGGAAACTATTTTGGACTGCCCAAAAGTCCGAGAAGACTACCTTAATACACAGTCCAATCCAGGAAAAATTATCCACTAGTTGACGAACATGTAGACCTTTGCTATGGAGCTTCACATTGAAGTGTATCTCTCGTGCTCATTTCCACACCGCTGATCCACGCCAAATAATTTTCCCTATGATCCATATTGTTTCACGGTTTTGAAAATTAGCCGAGAAGAAAGTACCTGGTCGAGTCGTCGACTAGGTCGTTCTAGACATTTCGCGCCACTATCCAAAATTATGCAAAGCAATCGAACTATTGCGCCGCCTCCAGAATAAAACAACCTAGTTCTATATTGTACGGTTATTACTCGCACGAGTATGGTATAAATATCACTCGTAGTATTTGATAAAAAAACCAGTCGTAATAATTTCTCATCTGAGGAGAAATTCAAAGTAATTTCTCAACTCAAGTGAGGAGAAATTCAACTAATTCTCATTCAAGAAAATATTCAGAAAATTCAACGAGTAGAAAGAAGGAGAGAGAAGTTGGCGCTTCGACAATTCGAAAGACGCAGAGTTATGAGAGTGAAGAAGAAAAAACTCAATAAAAGTTTTTGATGTGTTTTGTAATGAAATAGAGAATTTCCTTATATAATAAAGTGAGTTAACTAAGATATGTTCCCTAAACAATATAAAATTAAAGAATTTTTTCAACTAACATATAATAAAGAACTTTAAAAACTTTTTCAAATTCTTCTTCATATATTAACATATCGTTCCAACAATCCACGTCAAATAATTTTTCCTATATACGTTTGCCTATGAGTTACATTAGATATAAATATTTATACTTTCATAGTTTCACTGTTAGTGATTTAGATATTAAAATGTTAATCTTATAGATATTTCTCTTTGATCACCGTGTTGCTTTTGACTATGGTCATTTTCTATATTTCATACATTCTCTATTATAATTTAGATTATTTTTTTATCAACTTTTTGAATCAATGGATTTTTTCCATTACCTAATGTAATACAATGAGACCACCGGCAATAATAGGATGATATCACAACTTGGATTGGCCAGTACATAGTGGTTCCAATAACTTTGTGATGTAATGTTGATTCAAGTAATTGTTTTATCTATCATTTCATTTTCCACTTTTACCTCATTCGCTTAAAGACCTAGTATTTTTTTTCAAAAGCAATTGGAATTGATAGATCAAAGAATACAAAGGATATTCACCCTATATAAACACAACACCACAAAAGAAAACAAAATATTTCCAACCAACTCTAGCCTTGAATCTAAAGACCTAAAGGATTCAAAGAAAAAGCTAAGAAACTAGAGTTGGATGAGGAAATATCAGTCAAAAAACCCCATCTCCACATTTGGAACTTAATTTCCCAACAAATATTATTGAAGTTTATGATTTCATTTCTAAAAATGAAATTATTCCTAGCCTTCCAAAGATTCCAAGTAATTGAAACCCAACATTTTCCCAACTTATTTGCTATAGAATTATTCCAACCAGAACCAAACCAAGAACAGAAAAAGCTCCAATAGCATCCCGCATACGATATGTCGCAACCGTACCAATCTCCTATTTTATTCCATACCGAAACCGCTAACGGACAAGAAAATAGGAGATGAGACAAGTTCTCCAAGTCAGCATTACAAAAGCAACAAACCTGATCAACAATATGCAAACCACATTTGATTAAGTTGTCTTTCGTAGGAAGTCTATTCCAAAATAATCTCCACGCAAACGTCTTAAATTTTGGCGGCACATTGAGTTTCCATATCTGCGATAAGAATAGACGTTGACTAGGATGGATCACTGGCAGCCTGACCTCAGTTCTGAGTTCTCTGTACACCTCCCTAACAACATAACCACTAGAAGAACCCATATGCCATCTAGCCAAATCCAATCTAGTTTGAGAAGGACTTTCGAACTGCAGCTCCTGCTTCAAGGCTAACAGCATAGCAGTTTCTTCAGATGACAGATTGGGTGGAAGACCAAAATTGTTCCAAGACCAAAATCCATCAATGAATTGACCCATTGCAAACACCGATTCGTACTTGAGCTTACTTATTTGGAACAGCCCTTTATATTTGGATTCCAAAGAGCCCCCTCCATTCCAATCTACTAGCCAAAAAGGAATGTGTTTTCCTTCTCCCAACACATATTTGATAAAACCTGCAAAAGAAAAATTTACATTAGTTGTACCAGGACCTATCTTGACAAGATCCTTCCACCAGAACGAAGAAGGAATGTGCTGAACAAGCTGAGATTACGCCAAGAGTGCACCTTCAACGAAACTGTATCTCCCCCTCAACACCTCCTTCCACAAAGCTGTCTTAGATTCAATAACTTTCCATTTTCATTTCATCAACAAGGCAATATTGAAAGCTTCCAAGTCAAGAATCCCCAGACCCCCTTTATTCTTTAGACTGCATGCTATCTCCTAACTCACCCAGTGGACTTTTGATTTACATTTCATCCCTCCCCATAGAAATCTCCTTCTAATCGTGTCAATTTTCTTGATTACCCTTGAAAGAATTATGTAAAAAGACAACCAAAAAATAGGCAAGCTTGACAAAGTTGAATTTATTAAAATTATTCTCCCTGCCATTTAAGGACCTAGTATTGAATAGTGAAAGTGAGAATATGAAGTGAAAGAGAATCTAATAGGAAAGAATCTTAAAGAGCCACTATAATATAAATAGAAATAAATTTCTGCTGAACTTCTAGACAGTTTGATAGCTACTATTAGTCTACAAATTCGGATTTCCTATTCTCACTAAATTTCACATTCAATGTATTCAGAACATTATCCGTTTTTAATTGAATAATTTGAAAAATATTAATTTATATTTTATTTTTGTGTTAAACTTAATTATTTTCACAATATATGAACATATTGATGACAATTCAACGCAATTATATGGATTATTATGGTTAACTTTTACATTTATTCGCCCTTTAATCAAATTAACTTAGGTTTTAAGGAAGCACATGTGACTAAGCAACACAAATTCAAGTTCAACAATAAAACGTGAGTTTATAAACTATAGATGCATTGATTAAAATATTCTAATGTGGTCAATTATAATGTAAGAAAATGTAAATAAACACTTTTCATTAATTTAAATTTCTTAAAAATCACTTATCATAATTTCTTAAATAAATTTAATTGAAATGTACTGACAATATAAAATAATTTTATACAATCGGTTAATCATAGACGTTAAATATTGAGAGAAATTTGACTATTATTTTAACTATTTATAAAGTAATGTAAACGGATGATGGTGATAACTTGACCGTGTAAGACGTTTTACACTTGTTGGAACAAAAGGGTTTTTTCAAAAAAGATGAAGAATAAGAAAAGGAGAGAAAAGAGAGAGAAACGGAACTGTATAAATTAGCATTTGTATTGAGTGAAGTTGTTATATTTAGATTATACAATGCCCCTTTTATATAGGCAACTAAATCGCATACCCAAAACTTATACAAATCGACCCAAGTCCAAAACATACAAAATGCAAAGTAAAAAACTACAATTTACATTTCAACATACCAACTATATGTTGTATTCGACTCAATCGAATACAGCTGACTCTGACACCTCGACTGGCTACTTCGATATAGTCGAATGCTAGCTTTCTAGAGAACATCGAATTACAACTTCTAACACACCCCCTAATTCATATTCTCGAGACTTCTCATCCATATGCTTCTCTTCAACTCGTCGAACCTGACTTTCTTCAGGAGTTTGGTGAGTATGTCAGCTAGTTGTCATTTTGTCTTGCAATGTTCAAGTTCAAGCTTTCCTTTGTTAACTTGATCACTCAGAAAATGATACCTCTTTTCTATGTGCTTACTTCGACCATGACACACTGAATGATTTTTCAGGTCGATAGTTGACTTGTTGTCGACAAACAACATCATTTTCTTAGGTTCCATTATCTTGAGCTCTTTGAGCAACATCTCTATCCATGTTGTTTGACATGCTGCATATGATACGGCCACATCTTCAGCTCCACAAGATGACAAAGTCACAATGTTTTGCTTCCTTGAGCTCCATGAGATTAGAGTGCCTTCGATCATGAATATGTAGCCTACAATACTCTTCTTCTCGTCTTGGTTTCCACTGAAATTTGAATTAGTGTAGCCATATACTTTTGCATTTGTGTTGGTCGTCTTCTGCCTTGGCATCAGCACACCATGATCAATCGTAACTTTGATGTATTTCAGTACTCTCTTGATTGTAGTGAGATGACATTCTTGGGGTTTCTCCATAAATCTGCTCAACAATCCGACACTTTGACTAATGTCTGGCATGGTATTGCAAACATACCTTAAGGATCCAATGATTTGTTTGTACCGTGTCTCACTTACAAACTTTGCTTCAGTTTTTAATGGTGTAGCAACTACATTACAGTTTCTCATCTTGAAACTTTTCAAGATATATTGGGCATACTTTTTTTGGTGCAAGAACACTCCTTTACATGTGTCTTTGAACTTCATCCCTAAGAAATATGACAAATTCCCTATGCCAGACATTTCACACTCTTACATCAGCTTCGACTTGACTCTTTCTATCTCTGCTTCATTTGCACCTATAATCAACAAATCATCTACATGTAGGCATATGATGATTCGACTAACCATATCGGTATCATTGACATACACTCCATGTTCAGAGACACACTTTGCGAAACCTGCTTCGATCAGGAATCTATCTATTCTCTTATTCCAAGCTCTTAGGGCTTGCTTGAAACCATAAAGATCCCTCCTCAATCTATAAACCTTCAACTCATGCCCTTTGATTTCGAATCCTGGTGGTTGAATGACATAGACTTCTTCTTTCAAAGGTCCATTCAGATATGTTGATTTTACATCCAACTAATGTATCTTCCATCCTCTGTATGATGTTATTGATACAATAATTCTAATGGTTTCCAGCCTCGTCACAGGAGCATACGCTTCATTGAAATCAATACCTAGTTTTTATAGAAAAACTCCCGCCACTAATCTTGCCTTTTGCTTGGCAATTTCACCATTCGGCATTCATTTCAGCTTGAAAACCCATTTCAAATCAATTGGCTTCTAGGTTGACTCTTCGATAAGCTTCCAAGTCTTGTTCTTCTCGATTGCCTTGAGTTCTTCTATCATGGATGCTAACCAATTCTAATCATTCATGGCTTGATCCAAATTAATTTGTTTTACTTCAGCCATTATCATCGCATATTCTATTAAGTTATCATCTGCATCGACTGCTTGATCTAGAAATCTCTCATATCCACCTAGCCTTGTCGACTCAGTTCTTACTCTAGTCGATCTCCTAACATTTTTCTCATGTGGTTCTTCGTTTCGATTGGTTGGGACTTCAGTTTGTTGGTCTTCCTCAAACACGTTTGTAATTGTATCTGACTCCTGTCGAACTGACCCATGACTTCAATCCCACCCTTTCCTTTCATCCACTAGAACATCTTGACTGATCACAAGTTTGTCATCATTTGGTGAATATAGCTTGTATGCATCAGTCGAATGATAACCTATGAACACCATAGTCTGACTTTGATCATCTAGTTTCTTCCTCAATTGAATACAACTAACTTCTACACCTCAACTACCTACTTTGACATAATTAAATGCTAACTTCGATTCTTTCTCTCATCTACGTCATTATGCTGAGGGGTATATGGTGCAATAATCTCATGCTTTATATCTTCCTCATTGCAAAATCTAGCAAATTCTCGAGAGGTGTATTCACCACCACCATCATTCCTCGGTTTCTTTAACTTGTATCCACTTTGCTTCTCGACTGCAACTAAACTTCTTGAACTTTTTGAATACCTCCATCTTCCTTTAAATAAGGTAAATCGACATATATCTAGTGAATTCATCTATGAGGTTATTGCAAGTAATTGACCTACACTTATCAGTGATGCATATAACACATCACTGATGCTGGCTTTTTGACCATCCTTTCTGACAACAGAGATATCTCCTTTTCCACTTGATGTGATGTGCCTGCCATCTGCAAACTTTATCACTTTTTCAATTGATTCATCTAGCTTGGTGAACCAGTTTTTATTACCAGCGATGTGGTTATTGCATCCTGAATCCAGGTACCACAAGTTGGTTTGCTCAGTGTTTGATTGAGTGTTGTCCATGAGTAGCACATCATCATAATCACTATCTTCAGCATGTGCATACTGCACTTTATAATTGTCTTTCGCTCGTGCTTCCTTCTTTCTTTGATAGTCTCGAGCAGAGTGGTTAAATCCTTGACAATTGTAACATTGCAACTCCTTCATGTCAACTTTCTTCCTATAATACTTGTTGTCCGTCCCTTTCTTGATCGAATCAGAGTAATTCTGAGCCTCTAATGAAGCTTAAAGTTCTTCTAACTTCATCTTAGTTAGGTTCTTGGACTCTTCAATTGACACTACAATGTAATCAAAATTTGCAGTCAAAGATCTCAACACTTTCTCAATCTTCTGCAAATCATTGGTTTATTCACCACACACCTTCATCAGCTTTGTTAACAACACCACACGCAGTGGTGGAACATCAGCTGGACAGGGGGGGCCATGGCCACCCCAAACATTTCAAAATTTTCTTTATATTAAGGGGGAGGTGTAAACATTATAAACGAATTTGTTAATATATATTAACTATTTCACATTGTTAATAATAACATAAGTTGGTGGAGTGGTTAAGTTATATAATGTTCTAGTACATGGTCTCTAGTTTTGCTTAGAAGTTTTTTGTAATTTTATTTCAAAAAATGTCTGTTATGAAATCTAACCCAAGTAAGTATATACTTATCATACCCCAATTTTGTCCGGGCATTTTAGATTTTTCAATTATCTATTTTTATTTTAATTTTTCATCATTTGTATAGCATAACATGCATTTCATCTTGCATAGTGCTTAAAAATGTCAGCCGGAATAATTTCTCAGATTTACAGACAGACTGGTCAAATTAATTTTCAACTGTACCTAAAATCAGTGAACAAAAAATGTCAAAATTAAGCTTAGAAATGCCAATGATATTAATCTATATTTCACATAGTTTAACCTGGCGTGCTCATTTTACTTTTTTTCGACTATTTTTCGGGCACGTTTTAATCAGTCTGAGTAGTTTAACCGGTCAAAATTTATTTCAAAATCTGACCAAACGTTGTATTTTTTTCGACTCGTTTATTTTGCGCTGATCATTTTGGTGCATTCATTTTATTTTTTCGAGTGCTTTTTTTTGTCTGACTTTTTATTTATTTTTTTAATTATTTTATTTTTTAGTTAAACAATAATTTTAACTCATTTATTTAGATATTTAAATTTAAATTTATTTTAATTGTTTGATTTTATTTTATTTCTATTTTGACATAAATTCTTCCCTTTTATAAAAAAATATGATTTTTAATTCTTTTTATTCTTGTCTTATTATAAAAAACACAAAAAAACATGATTTTTAATTCTTTTTATTCTTGTCTTATTATAAAAAACACAAAAACATGATTTTTAATTCTTTTTATTCTTGTCTTATCATAGAAAACAAAAAAAAACATAATTTTTAATTCCTTTTATTCTTGTCTTATTATAAAAACACACAAAAAGATGATTTTTAATTCTTTTTATCATTCTTGTTTTATTGTTGAAAACTTAGTACTATATATAAGTGCATTGCATAAGGCCAAAAGGAGGGGGATCAAAAAAGAGACAACAAAAAAAAAACCTTTGTCCCCTCATTGTCTCTCTCTCTCTCTCTCTCTCTCTCTCTCTCTCTCTCTCTCTCTCTCTCGTTAAAATAAAATAAATAAATAAAAGAGAGGTCATACTTCATCTTCACCCAAGCTTATGAATAACAACAACAAAGCCTTTTTTTTTCTTTCAAGCTCATGACAAATCCGTAAAGCACCATGAAAGTCTCTACATAACAAACCGAAACATCCGCAATCATGCACACTTTCGGCGCCGTTCAGGCTCTGTTTGTGGTAGTTTTCTCTTATCCCTTTCGTTTTATGTTCATAAAAACTTTTTATTGATTTTTTTTGTTTTAGTTTTTAGAAATCTTTTTATTATAATATGTTAGGTGTTTAGAAATCTTTTTTTCTCTTTTCATCAAAACAAAACTTTTTTTAAAATAAAAAAATGACAAAATTTAAAAAAAAAATATAACAAGCATTTTATCTTAATGTTTGTGATTGATTTTCTTTTACTTTGTTTATAATAATCTTATCATTGTGTAAGACTTAATTGGGTTTGACTCATATATGAAATGTAGTTCTATATTATTATTATTTTTATTTATTTATATATTTAGTAAACGGTTCAACCTATGGTTGAACCGGTTTAACCGATTGAACCTTGAACCAGAAGCCTTGCCGGTTTGAGCTCCGGTCCGGTTCTTAAAACATTGGTTTATATTGATTTATGTGGGTTGTCTAATTTTATTATTTATTTGTTTTGTTTGTGATTGTTTAATTATCTTTATTACTTTTATTTTCTATTAGCTAGAAAAAGTAATTAATTGAAAAATAAATAAAATACAACAACAAAAAAACATAAAATCAACTCTTTTAAAAAAAAAGAACAAAAAATACTAAATACTCAATCCAACGTCGAGACACTTTTTCTCAAGTCAAAATCAACGAGCTCATTTTATTTTCGTGTTTGCGCTTATTTCTTTAATTGGGTTTACTTATAATCTTTTCATTTCATCCCCATCCGACAAAATGTACCCCGTTCCCATTAAGTGCAATAATTTTATCGCTTTAATCTTGATTGTATTTTAATGTTTTATCCGTCTCTCAATTACACGCTCAAACTATTTTCATATTAATTCTCGATTCAATATCGAGCCCATTTTCAAACCCTGTAAGTCGATTGTTTCTACGATCGCCCTCAACCAAACCCAAAACATTCTTGATTCATATATCAAGTCATACCCCAACTTGTAAGTCGACTGCTTTTTAGCATCGTTGTCAACCTCATGCACACACTTACACCTTTTCTTTGGTTATGGTTTCGTTTACTAGGAGCACCCTTAGAGACTAGGAATCGACCTAACGTTTTCTCAAACCCTTGATCTAACGTCAAGTGGTTCCTTCCCTCATAAGTCAGTTGCCTTTTACAATTGCCATCACGCAAATTCAAACCTCGATCTTTTATCGAGTATTTTAAAACTAAAATCTCTTTTCTCAAAAGAAATCAAAAAATACTTTAATTATATCTCTAACCTCTTTCCAGAATCTAAAAAACATTTCACAAATCTCAAACCATTTTTGCCTCTTGGCTTTTCCATTTAAAACTTTTCAATAAGGACATGCTCCTAGCATCGTCCATAAAAAACACACAACAAACCCAAAACCTTTTCAACACGAACTACGGAGTTCTGATTCCCTCTGGAATACGTAGGCACTGGGTTGAAAACTCAAACGAACTCAATAATAAAAAAACTCTTATTTTCTCCCAAGTATTCATTCATACATCCTTCCCTTAGCAAGCTTATAGATAACAAACACCTTTCATGCCTAGACAACTTAGACGGTTCCCATCGAGTACGATGGATGTAGGGAGGTGCTAATATTTTCTCCTTACATAACCGACTTCTGAACCCAACATGGTTGCGATGAACATACCATATCCTCTATCCCGCGGGTTTTCTCTATATTTTCCCTTTCCCTTTGGGGAATAAATAAAGTTCGGTGGCGAATCTCTGTTAGTCCATCTGCGAACTTTCTTCGCGAGGTCGTATTTTTCAAGGTACAACAATACCCAAAATCAATGTTTTAGAAATCAGATTGAACCGGTCGATTTAATCAATTGAATCGAGAATCGGAGTTGAATCCAGTTTAGTTGATCTTTTAAAATTGCTAGTGCGTCAAAATCGAAAAAACTGGATTGAATCGTTCGAACTAAAGAATCGGAGCCGATTTTGTAAAATCGACCGATTAAAAAAAAGTATCATATCAGTTTTTATTTTTGAAAATTTTTAATATGTCAATATCAAACTTAAAACATGCTTCAATTACGAAAAAGAATTTCGTGTTTGTCGGCGTTCAGCTCGAATTTGTTTATTGTTGTTCAATTAAGTATGTTGGATTGTTTATTTTTGTATTTTCAATCTTATTTAATTTAGATATTCTTAATTATTTGAATTTTATTTTAGTTATTATGTTCTATTATTTTAATTTTAATTTTAATTTGAATTATTTGAATTTATTTTTTTTAATTTTTTAATTTGTTCAAATTATTCTTAAATAAAAGTTGAAATTAAGTGGACAAGTATGTTGTATTATTATATGTATTATTGATATTATTGTATTGAATTTGTAATGGATTTTTGAATTATTTATGTTAATAAGTTGTAAATATATGATTGTGTGCGACATATCTACGAAATTTAGTTTCATATTATTATTTTATTTAATAAACAGTTCGAGCGTAGATTTAAAATATTTTACCGATTCGATTTCTGATCCAGATTTTAAAACATTGCCCAAAATTACTAATCCATTTTTTACTGCGATGTTAAACCAATTACTTAAGTTTTGAGAATAATATAATTTATTTTAACCATATTGTATGGCCCCCTCAATAACAATGCTCTAGTTCCGCCACTGACCACACGTGAAGGGTATTCTAGATTAATTTATCTTTCTTCATCTAAGTCATCTCAAATTAGTTTCGCAATGCCTGCAACTTCACCCTTTTCAGTTTTTCATCCCCGTCATACAGGTTTTTTAACTTGTCTCACGCTCCTTTGGCGTTTTTTCTTTAATTATTTTCTCAAACACATTAGAATCCATACACTAGTGAATCAAGAACAAGCTTTTTCCATCTTTATTTCTTTGTTCCTTGTACGCAGCTTGCTGAACATCGTTCGTGTTCTCTTTCAATGTAGGTACTTCATCGTTCACGATTTCAGCCATATCTTGAAATCTTAAATATGACTTTCATCTACGCAACCCAGCGTTCATAGATCTCCCCTTTAAAAACCGGTAGGTTTATTAAAAATTGCATTGTTGTTGTGTTCATGTTTGCCATTACATATTCTCTTTGAATCGAAACTCGAGCTCCTTGATACCAATTTATTGGACACAAGAGTTTTTCAATAAAGATGATAAAAGTAGAGAGAGAGAGAGAGAGAGAGAGAGAGAGAGAGAGAGAGATGTAAAAATTAGAATTTATCTTGAGTGAAGTTGTTATGTTTACATCATACAATGCCAGTTATATATGAAACTAAAATTTGGACCCAAAACTTATATAAATCGAACTAATTCCAAAACATACAAACTATAAAGTACAAAACTACAATTTATATTTCGACGTACTAAATATATATTGTATCCGACTCAGTCGAATACAGCTGACTTATACACTTCAACTGCCTACTTATTAAATTTCACATACCGTCAAAATACAACTTTTATCTAGTAATTAATCACCTATGAATCAAAATTTATATTTCAACTATAAATATTCACATTTAATAATCCACATTATCACTTTGTAGGGAGAGAACGTGTCATTAAACAAAGCAAAAAATCCTTAAGAATTAACATTCATTTTTTGTCAAGGTCATTAAATATCTTTTCATCCCCATCTCTATTAATAATTCTTCTACATGAAGTTATCTCAATTTGTCTTAAAAAAAATAGATGGCAATACAGAGATATTGAGTTTTCAAAGTATGAACGGAAAAGGTGGAAAAAAAAGTCCAAGTAGTTTGACTATTTGGTACTATGACTCATCAAAGGGTTATGCTGCCCAACTAAACAATAAAAGTAATAATAAAACATAGTTTTAGAAGATATTGAAGTGGTGGGTGGGGTAAGGGAGGTGCTAAAAGTCATAGTTGATTTTAGGTATAGTGAAGTTTGGATTAAGGTGTGGTGAACTTGAGTCATACTTGGTCAGTCTTATCTTTCACCATTCATAAGTTGGTAATGCTGTCTTTGTTTATTCCATTCATTTGTGGGCCCCTCCCAATAAGAAAAAAAAGGACACAATATTGTCTTTTTCGGTTTATCAATAGGGAACCAACTTAAAATCTCTATGCTTTATCTTTGGCCCCTCTAAATATATAAACAGATATAAGTGAATATAATATCAATCACTCAATAAAGTTTACAATCTCATTTTCACACATGATATATATTTTTTATTTACTGCCATTTCATCACAGATCCAATATTCACTTTATCATGATTGAAAAAGGGTCCAACTCCAACCCAACAAGACCAAAACAAATTTAAAACTTTGGATAAAGGTAATTCTCTTGTCATAAAGTGAAAAAGGAAATATACAAACCAAAACGGTAGCTTCTGATGCAAGCCATGAAGTTGAATTGGCTAAAGAAAAAGGAACAGTGAGAGTTATAGAGTCGAAGCTCTAATTGTAAATGCATCTAGTTACTTTGAGAAATTGAAAAAAGGGTATATTTATAAAAGACATTTGGACACACGTGTAGTGTGTTAACAAGAGCAAAAGCTTATCACATCATCACAGGTGTGATGTCAGGACCCGCAATGTGTTGCTGCTTTAAGTTTGGTTCTGAAAGGCATAAACGGTGTGTGATTACTTATGTGGGCCATCTCTGTGTCTCATGGTGGGGACCTTCCAACAAGGACAAACATGGAAACCAAATTTCTTATACTAGATTTTTAGATGGAAAAGGAAACAAACTAACATACCAATTACCAAGTACGAACATACACATATTTTAACCCCATTTATACTTACAGCTTAGTATAATATAATCAAATAGTACACGTAAGCCAAACGTGGGATGCTGACAGTAGAGATATAAGCAGTAATGAAAGACAAAACTACCCTTCAAACATTTTGAGTTCACTTGAGCTGACAATTATGTATACTACTACCCCCTCGTTTTCTTCACTCAAGTCAAATAAACAACTTGCCACGTCCACATCTTTTCAAAAAAAGCATCTTCATTTTCTTTGGAATTGTCATTACTTTTTTAAATTCATATTGCAATTTGGATCCCACACGTCACTGTAACTTGGAGAAAAAGAAAATCAAAGAAAAATCAACCACGCCAGCAAAGATGAAAGAAATCATATTTTATCTTCAAAATATCATTTCAGGATATCATTATTATATCAACCAGACACGTACATATTCAACCTTCTCCACATGAAGGTGTCAAAAAGATGCTTACTGCTCTTGCAGCCTAGAAGACAAAAATAGTGATAAAAAAAAGTAAAGGATAAAGAAAATAAAGGTATACTCCACTTCAGCACCAAAACAAGGAAAAAGGCGATTCTATCCTTCCTTTCCTTTCCTCCATTTTTTTCTATGCAGGATATCATAAACATCAAGGAGGAGAAGAAAACTTTAGAGATTGAAAGCAAAATTGAACTTGATAAATATAAATACCCTCGTGAAATTATTTATCAACTATGAAAGTAAATTGCCAACAATTACAATAGAGAGAAATAATTGTAAATACTAACTAAAGTGACAGGTTCATTTCATTTTGAGCAACAATAATGCTCAACACAGGTCCACAACATATAAAAAGAGAGTATAATAACAGTTAAGAGGGAAGATTTTCAACTTCAACTATACCTCACGACTCCTGCTGGGTACCTCATGCATTCTATTAAGTTTATTTAGAATTCATAAAATTAGAGAGGACCCTTAAACCACATCCTTCTAAAAAACCAATCGAATTTTGATTAGACTTAATGATCAACCTTGTCAGATTATAAACACAAGTGTACAAATGAATTACTAAACACAACTCATGCACATCAAAGTTCTGGTCGATTTCCCATCCAAAATTGTGGACTCCAAATCATATCTTGTGTTGCCCGTGAACAGCTCGAGCTTTCTTGCCTGCTTTTCCGTATCTTCTTCTCAAGGCACATAGCACAAAACGACATCAACATCTTGGTCCCACTTCAGAAGATACCATCTTTTCTTACCAACTTCAAAATTCATATCTCATTCAGTTACTTCTCTTCTTTCCTCACCACACGCACATGGGGGGCAACTAAGGGGCGATATCATTCTACTCACCCGCTGGTTGTTTCTGCTCTGCTGGCTTCACTTGAACTGCTGTGGGCACCGGTTGAACATTATAGAAACCAGCTGGAACATATTGATGGTGGTTCCCAGAAGGTGGCATTGCGGCGAACTGGGAAGGATGCAGAAGACCCTGTGTGTGCAAGGCACTGCCTTTCGAATTGTTTGCAGCTGCACCATTTGAGGATGTGCCACCAGATCCCTGTCGTTGCACTTGCTCGGGGCCGCGCCGTTGAAGATAATACCCAGTTGCAGCTGAGGTAGTAGAGGTGGGACTGTTGGATTGTGCAACTTGGGAGTGTATGTAAGGATTTGAAAAAAACAGTTGGGCCTGTTGCAAGTTCTGCTTTGCTATTTGCTGCTGCTGCTGTTGGTGTTGTTGCTGCTGCTGTTTCTGTTGCTGCTGTGATAATTGTGATTTGCTCCCAGTATTGAGAGAGGGAGTTATCTGAGGGCCACTGAGGATTGATGGAACAGGTGAGGATTTACGGGTTGGCATGGGAGAGTGTTTGGCTTGCTGAGAGGATAGGGAACTAGTTTGGCTAGTCTTGTTGTTGGTTGAGGTTGAATTTGTTGTCCTTGGGCTGCCAGTGTTCTTGGACATTGAGGAATTTGTTGGTGAGCCAACCATAACTGGAGGCGATGGAGACAGGTTGGAGCTTGCCGTCTGCACTTGTGTGGATGATTTTGGATTTGCTGCAAAAGAAATTTGAGTGTGGCCCTGCTGGGAACGAGACTGCTGCTGTTGGGGGGTTTTAATGGACGATGATGGTGGCGAAGCCATAGTCTGAGGTGACAGAGAAGTGTTAGTTACCCTTGCAGAATTCTTCCACTGTGGTGACTGTGTAACAACGGTGTTGCTGCTCTGTACTAGACTTTGAGGAAATGCAGATACAGCATTGGAATACTTGGTGGATATTGAAGATGTAGATGGGAGATTATCAGAGTAGATACTTCCATTACTTGTGGTCGGTGTCTTGCTCCGAGCAGTGGCCACAGCTGCTGCTGCAAATTGATTCTGCTTTTGAAGCTGAAGAATTTGCTGCTGATTTCGCTGCATTTGTTGCTGAGAACTAGCTGTATTGGTGTTGATGGCAGAAGGCATAACAGAAGCAGAAGCCCGGGAAGAAGCAGAACCAAGGTTGAGACTTCTACCTGAGCTATCAATGACATTGTTGCAAGCTAATGATGACATTGAGGGATCAGCCACATCTGACCTGGCAAAAGCAATGGATTGCCCCACTGTTGCAGGAACTTTTCCAGACATGGATTTTCTGTCTTCTTCAATATTAGATGAATTAACTACATGCTTTCCTTCTTCAGCTGCATGGTAACTCTTCTTCAGTTGAGCACTAGCAGCTTGTGCAGCAGCCATTATCTGATAGTTATGACTGCTCTGCATAATTGAATGATTCTGCGCAATAGATGAGAGGTCAAGGCCAGTTGCGGCAGTAACTCCATTGATGGATGCAAATGGCATGACAAATGCTGGAGAAGTTTCGCCTCCAGCTTTTGAACCAGGTTGCTGTTGCTGTTGCTTCTTTTCACTGTGATTGCCATTTGAACCAGGACCACTCATTGCAGTTGTCATTAAGGCAAAGTTTGGTGTCTGCATTGGCATTGCAAAATTCTGACCATAAATATTCATGGTGGCACGATTGACACGACTATCAGCAGTAGATGGACTATCTTCACATCCCATCTCAGACTCAACTTGACGAGCCGCATTTGAAGCATGGTGATTGTGCAGCTGCTGCCTCTGCTGCTGCTGTTGCATCTGTAGAATTTGTGATGGTGGATTTTTGGTGACAGGAAAACCTTGCAAGCTTCCACTACCACCACCACCACCATTGGATCCACTAGCATTATTAGCCTTTTGCTGCTGATTTTGTGCATGCTTTTGGGAAGAGGAGGATCCAGTAGAAATTGCGGTGTTTGGATGACCCTGCTGACTCTGCTGTGACTGAGCAGGTAGTTGCTGAGTTTGAATCTGTGAAGGATGTATCATTTGAGAAGGATAGAATGATCCATTGAAGAATGGAAAAGCTTGCGCAGGATTTCCACGATATCCAGGTGGACCCCCGACATGTGCTGGTATTGGAAATGGGTAAGCATTATTCTGCAAAATGGCCATGTACTGAGTTTCATTGCCAGGCATATTTGGATAGGTGAAACTCATGGTTGGGGGAGGAGCAGCAGCAGACCCAGCACCCGACGTATTTGGTGTAGCTGAATTGGGTGTAGAGGGTGGTGGTCCATTGCTTGTAACTGGCAAAGACTTCACAGATCCGGGTCGAACAGATGCTGCGGCAGCAGCAGCAGCTGCCTGCTGCTGATTCAAGGGGAAGATGAAAGTAGGTCCATGCTGAAATTTGTGACACATCATTAAGAAAAAGAATACAGGAGTATAATTTAAAAAAGATAAGGGGCAAAGTTAAAACATACCAATATATTACTAGGTGCTGCTCCTGGGGGTAAAGTTTGCTGAAGTAAAATTTGCTTTCTTGAGGAATTATCCACATTGGAAGGCTGAGAAGAACCCTTGTCTTTCCCAACATGACCTGGAAACATGGTAAGGCCATGCCCTTTGTCTTGAGAAGAGTTTGTTGGCCTGCTAGAAACATTACCACTGTGCAATTCTTTGGATGGTACAACACTAAGATTGCCGCCAGGGTTTGCACCATATAATGATGCAGATCCTGCTGCTGCTGCTGGCCAGAATGGAGCCATTCTAGCAATTTGCTGGTTATACAATATATTCCGAGCAATGTAGCAATGGGTTGCACATTTTTTAGGCCTGGGCTGATTGAAAAGGAGATGGGGCGGCTGCAAAAATTAATTAATTAAATATTCTGATTAATTAACAAAAAAAGCTATTTCAAATCGTTTTAAATCCTGAAAATTCATTGGGCAAGGTGGAAATATACCTGTATGGCTGCAGAAGGTATAGTAGCTCCATCCATTGATACAACTCCTTGTAGAGGTGCCATGTATCTGATATAATGAGAAGTGAGAAAAGAGTCAACATCAACACATTTCACTAAATCTCTACAAATAACCAAAACAATAATGAACACAATAATTAACACGGACGTACCCCATGGAAGGAAGGCCACCAGGCCAGTTTGGAACATTCATTGGAATAGGCAAAGAATTGGATTGAACTAGAAGAAGAAGAAGAAGATGAGAAAAATATCATTAGACATCAAAACCAGCTGAAACAAACAAGTACTAGGAACTTCAAAATTGAACATACCATTTTTCTCTGAAGTTGTTTGCTGCTGCTGCATCTGATGTTGATGCCTCTGAACATTTTGATGTTGCTTCTTGTTAAGAATATTAACATTGCCATTAGTATCCACTCTATCTGTTTTCTCTAACTCAAGCTGCAAGTCCATTCCTCTTTCTTTCGGCAAAGTTGTAGTAGCTTTATGGGATTCAGTTTCTTCTGCCTTTGTTTTCACTTTATCAGATTCCACAACCACCAACTCATCCTTGTTTATTCTTTGTGATTTCTGGTCCTCCTTCATTACAAGCTTCACCTTTTCAGCCTCAACAACCGAATTACTCTCAACAACTCTTTCAGGAGAAGATCTCAACAGAGGAGGTGGCGCCTGAAAATCCCACAAAAAAAATTAATAAAATAAATACAGAATCAGAGTGACAAAGAAAAAGAAGTGGGTGAAGAAAAGAATAAGCACCATCAGATCTATCTGAAACTTCTCTTTCAACTGGTTTTCACTCTCAGATATTGTTGGATTCCTGGAAAAAGAATACCAACAAAAATATCAAAAAAGTTAGATCAAGATTCAGATTTGATTAATTAGAGCAAAACTCACCAAAAGGCCAAACGATAAACAAACAAAATAAAGAAAAGGAAAAGAAAAGAAACAGTAGAAAAAGTTGATGCTACTCACGCTTTAGTCGCTTTCACATCTTCACGAACATCATCTACTGCTTGGAGCACAGAAGATTCCTTCTTTGGTGACACAGGAGGTACCACATCTTTACTCAATCCAACATCTTGCTTCTCTGATTCCTCCGTCAAAACTTTAGCATCCACAGAAGTGTTGCTTTCTGGCTTAATCGGCTCAGGCGTAGCCTGAACCGGAACCAGATTACCGGGATTTTCATGCACAGATCCCTGATTATACTTATCTGAATTTGATGAACAAGTTTCCGTCTTTGATGGTTGATTATTCTCAGTTTTCGAAATCGAAGAAACCGGGCTGCTACGAACACTAAAAATTGCTGGATTTTCCTCCTCGTGCTTTACTGGTCTCGGTCTTTTCCTCTTTGGTGCTGCAAAATCATAAAAACAACAAAATCAATTTTCAATTCGATAATTATTGTGAATTAAGATAGATAAAGATAAAAAACAAACCAGTAACAGCTGAAACTGGAGTTGCAGAAGAACTAGAATTTTGAGGCGGTGAAGAAATCCTTGACTTGCCATCACTAGCAGAAGATTTATTATTATTGGTTTCTCGGGAATCCAACTTGATTGAATCGTTCATTTCTTGCTTTGAAGGTACTTGACTTTGTGGTTGTCTCATCATTCCGTACAATACTTCAGCGATCTCTATCTCGATCTCATCTTGCACTGATGGAGATGATTTCGACGACGATTTCGGTGGTCGAAACTTAGGTCCTCCACCACCACCACCACTGCCGCCGCCATTCATTTTCTGCACCACCAAAACAAGTCAACCACTGTTAGAATAACTCATAACTCATCAACGAAAACACTAACAGTGACGTCACGCCAATAACACCAACAAAACTCACTATCTTCTTTCTGAATGAAGCGTTTGACGAAGACGGTGAAGGCGGAGCCGCTGTTGCTCGCACCGGTGAAGATGACGGCTGACGATGATTTTGCTCCGCCACTATTCCACCGCCGCTCGAAGCCCAGCATTCATGCGACCTCTTCGTTGACGCTGTCAACGCACCAAAAAACGTTAGAAACAATAAAAATGACGTAATTAATGTTCCGTAATTTACGGATTCGTTTGATTTATTCCTTTTACCTGAGCGTGCTTTTCTAGGAACCGAAACTCCGATCATCTCATCGGCGGCTTTCCACGTCAACGGCGGTGTTGGCCTAAAAACTTTCGCCGGAGGGAAGCTTTTCCGATGATGATTCGTAAGAGATGAAGAAGAAGAAAGTGTTGAAGGATTTAACGGAAGCATTCTAACTGAACCACCGCCGCCTACTCCACCACCACCTCCATCTTCATCATCCTCATCTTCTTCATCGTTAATACTCTCTTCTGAAGTATCCTCTCCACCATCTTCTCTACCACCGTGTATCAACCTATCACCTCTTCTCCTCTTGTTTCTACCCAATCGATCTCTCTCCCTCTCCCTTTCTCGATCTCGATCCTTCTTCCCGCTCCCTCGATCTCTCAGCCTCGTTGGCTCTTGCATCTCCATAGCTCCATCTTCATCTGCACAAAAATCAAAAACAGTGAGAATCTTCAAAATTAACGAAGACTTTTACTCTACGAGATCTGAAAGAGAATTGCAATAAACAAAAACCTGGTGAATCTCTTAAACTGTTAGTCCTGTGTCTCCTTCTCGTTAAACCATTCGCTGCCATAGTGCTTCTTCTCGCTTCTCTAATCCTATCCATTCCACACCAAGATTTTGTTCTTTATTTTCCACGATTCAATTAATTATCTTTCGTGAACCATAATCAACGCAGAAAGACTCATCCACCACCGCCACAAATTCGTATATAAATTGATTATCAGATATCAGAGAGATCTTAGGGGATGATGCTGCCGCTACTACGCTTATCTTCTTCTCCTCTTCACGCTGCTGCTGCTTCGCCACTTCTCTCTCTAACTTTTCTCTCTCTAACTTTCTCTCTCTTCCCCTTTCTCTTCGCCCTCTTTTTGTGCTCCAATCTCATCACCTTTCCTCTATTTCACTCTCTGCCATACCCACTCCAAATACTCTTCAACGGTCACGATTCACCACCGCATCATCTCTTACAATCTCCACCCTTGCTTTCTCCCCCACATCCAATGGATCTCATTGGCTTTTGCCATCTTGGCAACATCTCAACCGTTCGCTCCACCACTCACGCGATATCCCTTTTAACCTTTTTCAGCGCGTCACCTCCACGTGTCCCACCTCCCTCGTTGTCTTACAGCTTCATGTTTACTTGCTGCCAATTCGGTACAGTATCTTTTTAGTATTTAATTCAATTATTATATTATATTATATTATATTTTATATTTTATTACTATTTTATTTTATTCAATCAATGCATTCAAATTCAAATACTTTATCAATATATAATACTTTTTTTGTTTATATAAGGAAAAGGAAATATAAAAGAGCGTGAAGAGATAACCGGGTATATCCGGTTCTGGATCTTGGTAAAATAAAAGTATTAAACACACACCACCATCATAAGACATCACGAATATCGCTCTCACGGTCAAATACAATTAATTTTGTTCTTTCTCTATTATTTTAATAAATTTTAATAAGATAAGATTATTTTATATTTTTAATATTTTTAATTGAATTATATTTGTTTATTTGAGAATGGACTAGACTAGTGGGTCCTTTAGTAGAATTAATAAGCAACATAAACAAAGATTTTCAATTCTACGCACTAGCTCATTTTATTGGTAATATAACTTCTTATTTATTGTTCAACGGTTTAGATTTAGAAGAGATAGATATATTCATTAAGAAAGAAAAAAAACCACGAGCGAGTCGGACATGGCAACTAACAAGCCGATTCGGCCACATCCACCTTTAAAATCAAATCTGACCGTCAATAATTTTTCATCCTACGGTCTCAAAGTTGCTGAGTTATAAATTTTCTTTCTTTGGCCTAATTGTCACGTTCACAAGATGTGGTAGCTTCATGGGTCAGAGGACATGGGTCTACCATTAAAATCTTTTGGGTGATAAAAAAAACTTACTAGTAACATGTAGCAATTAAAAGATGATTAAGAATAAATTATTAAAATTTAATTAAAACTTCAATTAAGTAGTAGTTAATGATAAAGGTAGTAAAATCAAATTGGTTTACCTTTTTTACTTCACATGTGGGCAATATTAATTTAGTTGTACAACATGGCAACTTTGTCCACAAGATGTTGGCATCCTTGGATCTTGTCATTGATTACACTTCTATGCTTTTGATTTATGCTTTTGATTAAGTAAATAAATACTTCTTTTCAAATATAATTAAAGAGAAACGAGATAGCATAGCTCTATAAAAAAAAGTTAATGTTAATTTGAAAAGACATGTTTTTTTTTTTCATTTTCTTGACTAAAATAAAATTATTTCAAAATAAAACTTAAATAAAATAAAATAAAAATAGAAATACTCCCTCCGTTCCATATTATAAGCAAATTTTACTTTTTAGATACATTAAATAATTAATGTATTTGGTCTATATATAGACCAGATACATTAATTATTCAATGTATCTAAAAAGTAAAATTTGTTTATAATATGGAACGGAGAGAGTATGATATTAGCGAGAAAAATGTAGAAAAAGATTGATATTAGAAAGTAAAATATTTTTATAATATTTATTTGAATAATCGTAACAAAGTTGAATCTCATAAGATAAAGATGAGTTAAGTTATTATATTGTGATAGATTGTTATATATTCGATGTTTTTAACTTTTGCGGTCATGCGCACTCGTGAAATTCTGACTTTTGCCAAAAATGCAAGTAAATTGGCATTTAGGATGCATGGTTAGGTTAATGATCGTAGGCTTTTTTAAGTAAAAAAAATATAACATTATGTTATCGCTATCCTATTTTCCTTTCTCATTCTTCAATTTCTCGTTTTTTTAATTGTTGTATTTTGTAGTTTACACGTAAATTTGTATAATTATAAAGCTAAAAAGAAAGGGAAAATGTACTCTAGAAATTAAGATCCTTGTGGCATCGACTGCAAAGGAGTGGCTAAGCCTCGAAGGGATAAGTGTGAACAAGGAGATCGCAATTAGCATAAACGGTGAACTTGGCCGTGAAATTGGCATATTGGTTGTCTTTGTGGAGAGTGTGAACGATTATGAGTTAACTATTTTCACCTAACATGTCTTTGACGTCTTGAACCAGGAATGTGGTACTTGTTAGAAGGGGTTTAGATAAAATTGAAACAATGAATAGAATTTGTGTTAAAAACTAATACAATCTCACGTGTCCTTTGTGAATAATAGGTATTGACAGATAACATACAGTTTTGTTATAAGGGGTAAACACTTAAGAATTGTGGGTGATTTTGTTGAAGTCTGGTGAGTGTTTAGAGACAACTTCCATCAACATTTATGATAATGCGATGAAGGTTTAGGAGTTCATTTGATAATTTTTTTTATTGGTGTGCATGTGTTGAGGTTTGCGAAAACAATATATAAATGAGTCCACCATGCTACAAGCATCCAGTCAAATGTGATATAAGGGATGTTGTCATTGGAAATGTAAGTAAAAAATTTATTCCTTCGGGCCAACCAAATTCTCGCAGCAAAAATGATGCAACGATTGTGAGATATGTCACTTTTAAGCTAGTATATGTCATTTTGAGTTGTGAAAAAATATGCATAAGTAAATGCAAGATCCTTCTACGGATTCTTAAATCCATGGGAATCAGATATACAATGAATACATGAATCATCTTTTAATCCACGGTAGGTGCATAAATCTAAGGTACTCATATTGCGGTAGTGGAACATTGATGAATGGATATGCATTGAATTGCGATTAGGGAGTCAAAAGAATAACTTAATTTTCTGTGATATAATGAGTTTCCAAATCCAAGTCCAAGACTGGGGGGAAGGTAAGTTGTGATTGGTGTGATTGTTTTTTATGTTAACAAGATACGTGTAACTACTTTTGATAAGATAACTACCATTGGTATTGTTGGACCAAACAAATTCATTTTTAGTGTAATTGTTGAAGGTAAGATCGTTGTTGTCGCTCTTTGTGGAAACATCTCGACAAAAATAGGTGGAAAATTAATTGAGGAGAGGTGGTCTAGTTGAGCACATGTCTATGATACTAAGAGTGGGTCATGAATATGAACATATAATGCAATGACAACTAGATGACCAAGAAGGTTCAATGACTCAACTAAAAAAATGATCAGTTGGAGTCACCCCACTATTCAAAACCATCTTTAATATTGTTCTTGGTTTTAATAATGAAATTCCAAGTAGAGGGGACATATAATGATGAAGTGAAAGGGAAATGTGAAACTAAGATATGCTTATTAATGAGAACGTTAACTCATAGTTTGTTAGTTGTTGGACAGTGTTCTAAAAAGGTTTGACAAGGAGATCTATGCTAGCATCACTAGTTGATCGGTTCTAAGGACATTAGTGTTTTTGGAGCAAGTGATATTTTTACAACCCACCAAGTTGACACATGTGTTGACATTACTGTTCTAAATGAAGTTATGAGTCATACAATTTATGGTGTCACACATACTTTGATGGATCCATGTGTTTTTACATGTAGTAAGATGATTTTTGAAATGAGGATGGAGGATGCTATAGTCGATCTTCTTGATTTATTAATGAGCTTGTTTTTACATGAGGCCAAACGGGTTTGCATCATCTAAATGATAAAGTTGAAATCACTTTTCTTGATTTTTCCTTTGAAAACATGAAATCCCAAGTAATTTTATAGTGTGATTGTGTTTCAGATTTCCAAAATAATAGTAATTTGAGTGATGTTGGCTTAGGTGACACCTAAGGAGAAAAAGGCATGAGATTTGGTAAGGTTGATTTTTAGACCTCGAGGCACATATAAATAATTTTAAAAGGTTGGCACTAGATATTATTTTAATTATTTTGGCCTTGAAAACATAAGAACAATATCTACAAACATAAGATTTGGTGTAATAGGCACATTGGTGAATATATAAACAAGCTCCCAAGAATAGTTGTGAAAAGAATTTAATATGGAAATTGAGAGTTTATCCATGCAAGTTATGAAGTTGTGTGCTGATAGTGGAGTCCCCTTGGTGAAAATCGTATGAGGGTTTGAAAGAGGGCATTTGTTTCCGCTACACTTGGTAGAAAATGATAAGGAGGTAGCATAATGCATGATAGTTTGAACAGTAATATGAGAGAATCCAAAATTGAAGAGACGATTTTTAAAGAAGTCTCAATTAACTGTGGCATAGGCCTTCTTGAGAACAAGTTTGAAAGTTACATCACTTTTTTTCTTCCTTGATTTTCTAAAAAATAATAGCATTTTTAGAAGTTTTTCCACTTTACAAGAAACTAATTGGATTAATAATGACTTTAGTGATGATTTTGTATACACTGTTGCAAAAACTAATAAGGTTGGATTGTTTAAAAGTAGTATGGGAATTAACTTTGGGAATAATATCTAATATGGTATCGTATATGGTTGGATAAAATTTCCTAATGGAGAAAGCATTGATGACAGTGTTAAAAATATTGTTGCCAACAATATGTTAATATTGCTTAAAAAAGATGTGCAGAAAATTGTCAGGGTCAAGAGCCACAAAAAACTTCGTCCAGCTTAAGGCTAATGAGATATATTCTTTGGTGGTATAGTTAGTAAGAAAATTCATGTATTCTTAAGTAATTTATGTATGGTGAGATGACAGAAACTGGTATGTTGATGGTCAATATTTCAGAAAATGTCTTTGAAAAAATTGGGCTTCCTGCTAAATGACAATGCAATCTAAAGTCCATACTTCATTAGGGAGTCTGATTTTGTAAATTTTGGGTTTAAAAGTGGGAAAATGAGGTGTTTTTATTTCCAAATTTGATCCATCAGCCATATGACATTTGAAATCAATGAATTTCTTCTTCGAAAAAATATGGTTGTACCCTTTTTGGAGTTAGTACTGAAGATGAAAA
The DNA here is from genome assembly GCA_022829125.1 of Lathyrus tuberosus. Lineage (NCBI taxonomy): Eukaryota > Viridiplantae > Streptophyta > Magnoliopsida > Fabales > Fabaceae > Lathyrus > Lathyrus tuberosus. The sequence goes on from JALAZF010000562.1 coordinate 1,237,454, forward strand.
TGAGAAAGTGAATTAGCTATTTACAAGTAGCTTTGGATTCCTTTCATTTTGGCCTCAATATTCTTTTACCAATGCATGATATTGTCAAATACTTCATGGTTGAATTCGATACAGACTATAGGAAATGTATTTAACGATGCCACTTAATAGTTGTTGGATGAAGTACAAACTTGGTGAATCGTGAAGGTGAGAAAAATACACAAGAAGGGAAGGTTGAATTGTGTATACCAAAATGTCGTTTCACTTATGAAACTGAAGCTTATGAATCTAAACCACGTTCAGAGCGTGATATCAGAATGTGCAACAGCAGTGGAAATAAAATGTTCAGAAGTAAATACAAGCAACACACAAAGATTATCCTGGTTCCTCTCCTTAACTGGTAGTAGTCCAGTCCCCTTGCCTCAACAAGAGCTTTTCACTATAGCCAATCAGATTAAAATTGCTTAAGCCAACTACTCAAAACTTCCTGCTCAATTAACTTTGAATGAGACTTCATTGCTTAAGACAACTACTCAAGACTTCCTGCTCAATCAACTTTGAATGGGACTTTCTTGCCTAAGCCAACTTCTCAAGACTTCTTGCTCAATCAACCTAGAATGAGACTCCTTGCTTAAACCCTTGGTTTAAGACTTCCTGATCAAGTACACTGATAATAAACTTCAATGCTCAAGCATGCAGGCAAGAGACTTCCTCTACTTTAAACAAATAGTTTAGTAGTAAAGATAACTACTATACTTTGATACACAATCAAAAGTATAACAGTTGTGCAACAATCACAGAGGTTTTCAAGCTTTCTAAGATAAAAAATCTTAAGATCTTATGTTATAACAGTTACAATAACAACTCTGAGTTATGCCAAGATCTTTCAATGTGTTTTGATGTTGTCACCTTCCTTTGAGTCCCCAGCTTCTTTTTATAGAGGTAGAAAAAGAGTTGTTCGAGGTTTGAACAACAGCAAACTTAGTGAACAAGGATACCAAGAGAGACGTTGGAGAGTTGTATCCGGTCAGAAGTATTGTCCGCTGAATAAAAGCAATGTCCACAATATCTTTTGAGTAACTAGGTATCTACCAAAAGATTATACAGACTGAATATGTCATATCACTATCCTTGAGCCTTGCAAAACCAAACCCTAGTTGACTCTTTTCAGAAATCTATCACTTTGACAAGCCTGGTCACCTTTGGCACATAGTACAAATCAAACACTCCTTAAGCCTTTAGTGTATGAGTTGTCACCAGAAGCTGGAACAACATACCAGAGTTTAAACCTTCAGATGCTGATGAACATATTCAGATTTTGATCATTCATAATCTGAGTAGTATTGCTTTTTCACTTATGTTTTCAACAGGATTAATGATGAGTTCTTAGCATATGATCATGCACACTCGAACATATGTTAGCAAACTCTATTATTCTTAAAATACTTTGTTATCATCAAAACCTTTTTAGGGCATAAACAAATATTTTTCCAACAATATCCCCTTTTTTAATGATAACAAACAAATGTATTTAAGAACAATGGTTGTTGATAATTTTAATAGAGTCTGATATCGGGGTATGAGCTTTGTAAGCTCCCCCTAAATCTGAAAGTCCTTAGGCTGAGGTTTGTAAGCTCCACCTTAGTCCATTTCTATGTTATTTTTATCTTTTAATTTAATTAAAAGATTCTAACATCAGGGTCCGAAGTTTGTAAGCTCCCCCTGAGTTTGACAGACCTTAGTTTGAGGTTTGTAAGCTCCTCCTTTAGTCTGATAGTTCTTAAGTTAAGGTTTGTAATCTCCCTCTAAGTCTTATCTATGTTAATTAAATATCTCATTTAAGATAAAAATAATGTGTTCAAAAGAAAGCATTATAAAAAGAAAGAATAATTAGGGTTCAGGTAAATTAAAAGCATTAAAAAATACTTTTAACCTTCTTAAATTTTTCCATGAATTTTCCCCCTTTTGTCATCAACAAAAAGTGACTTTAGACATGTTAGCATATAAGAGAACAAAAATATTTTTATAATACAAATAAGTATATGGGAATGATTAATTATGATAAAAATATAGTATGAACAACTTTTTACGCTTCCCAATACAGAGAAACAGCTAAACATGGTTGAGCTATTTTTTGTGTTTCGCAAAATGTCACACGTCATTAAAGAATATCAACCTTAGAAGTCATTATTGCATGCATTAAAAGCTCATATGTTTCACCTTCTCATTGCAACATTCAAGACATTCAACCTCCACTATTAAAACATGCCATCAGAAACACATTTCTCATACTTTCATCCAATCTTTTCTTTTCTTCGAGCACGATGAGTTCTCCAACCAAGAAGAAGACAAACACCATCCAGGCTGAAGTACCAACACCACCCTTATAGCCACCGATGGATGAAGCCCAGCCAACTGGGTCAGTCATCACACAGGAAGCAATACGGGTGAGGAGGCGCAAAAAGAACAAGAAGAAATAGAAGAAGAAGAAAAAAAAAAGAAAAAGAGAAAGAAAAGAGTTATAATTTTAAAAAAATTATAATTTTAATGAGATAATGTTATATTTTTAATTATAAATTAGATTATATAATTTTTTTTATTATTTTAGAATGAACTAAACTAGTAGTTTTTTTAATATTAATAAGCAACGTATACAAGATTTTCAAACATAAAAAATGACATTCATTAAAAAAACATATTCCAATGGAAAGACAGTCAGACATGGTATTTAATTAATTGATTAAAGCACGTCCATCTTAAAAATTTCGTCATCAATGTTTATTTTACTCTACGGTCGATATACGTATCAAACCAAGAATAACCTAGAGTTATAGTCACGTAACTTAAAATTGAGTATGAACCCTACTATAATTGTTTATCTATAAATTATTTTATTTCCTTTGACTTAATTGTCATTTTTGTGAGATTTGATATCTTTGTTAAATAATGATTTGAGTCGTACCATTAAAATATTTTGTATGAAAAACATATATTTAACAATTAATAAGATCTAGTTGCAGATAAAATAAGCACCAAAATTAAAATAATACTACCTCTATTCCTATTTGTAAGAGACAAATTGTAACTTTGTTTTGGTCCTTTTTATAAGAGACACATTATAAAATTAAATTTTATTAAATGATAAATATCATTTATACCATTGTTAAGCAACATACAATATTTATCATTTATTTTGCATTAATGATTTGAAGAGAATGTGTTATGTGTATTCCCCATACACGTAAATGAGGTACATTTGAAGCCAAATCTATTCAGTTTCCCTTGATATTAATGATTTGGAGGGAAAACAAATTCCCCACTAGTTATAAAGGAGGGAACTACTAGTATCTTACTCATATTTCAAAGAAAATCATGGATATGATCTCTCATCACACTAATGAAAGTACTGAGATTGAAAAATCTCATGCAAGAAAGTGAAAAATCTTTTTGATTTGAATTAGTTTCCCAACACTGAGGATTCATACGAATGTATTGAGATTGTTGAAGAATTAGATATCGAGAGTGAGGAAGAAGGGAGACAACTAATTATTAGAAAGAAGCGGCAAACATGACACTGAAAAAAAGCAGAAGAAAATAACAGTGTTATAAAGGAAGAAGATGGTTTAACCCGTGTACGTGAAGCTTTGAGGAATGAGGATATGAATGTGCTTCAAATATATTTCGATGGAATCTAATGTAATGTAAATGTCATGAATTATGATCATGGTTTTAAAAATGGTTTGTTACCACAAAAACGGATGCGAAAAAATTATTTCGAAAGTTGCTTACGTGTTTTTTTTTATAATTAACGAGTACCTTTTATTTTGTTGTTTTCTTACGTTGTTGTTTTATTTTAATAAAATTTGATTTTTTATAATAGAATAAAGAAAACGAATTGCAAATGTCATGGATTATTGTTTATCACTATGAACCGTTTTAGCTTTTATCCAGTTAATAGTGACACTATTTCTTGGGTTGATCTTAGTTGTTGGCTTAGACTTTGTAAGTTTGTACGTTACATGTCCTTAGCTTTAGTGTGTGCTCTGCATAATTGTAGGTTTTTGTACTTAAGCAGTTTCTATCACATCCTGTGGAAGGGCATTTTTTTATAAAAAATAATTGCTTTTCAAATCAAATGTTTGTCGGCCAAAAGTGAAACTAGCCATGCATTTATGCTAACGTATCCATATTACATATGGCTCATCATGATATTTTCTACATTCGGTGAATAAAAATGAACATCTGCATTTTTTGACATGACCTTTAGTGCCTCAAAAACTAACCATGCACTTGGGCTAACATATCCAGCTAAGGACTTGAGAAAATTTTTGTCGTCACTTTCAAAAATAACTTGAGAAAAATCAAGGCTATGAACACATTCAATATCTGCAAACAAATCATACACTCACTTGTCATTCGCTTAAAAAGAAATATACATATTGAAAGACCTGATAAGCATAGTTATTTCACATGATTATTTCTGTTTTGCCAAACTCTTA